>OX459063.1:10635795-11935227 GCA_949775005.1 Orthosia gothica | reverse complement strand
TGCAAGTCATAAAACTAGACTAAAGGAAATGAAATGTTAATAGTCACAGTCCTGCAGATAACCTGCAGATTTAAGCGGTGGGTTCTTAGACTATAACATGTTTAGAAATAATGACATAGAAAACGAATCTCGCAAGAACGAGCACGAATGTGTAGTCACAATTAAAATCAGCCATTTAAGAATAACGAAGAGAAGTATATCTTCCTTGTTTTTAAATGATTCTTCTCTGTTTGCGCATCATCATCATCATCATCATATCAGCCGAAAGACGTCCACTGCTGGACATAGGCCTCCCCCAAGCGTCGCCACATTGATCGTTCCCGTGCGTCTCGCAACCAGCGGATCCCCGCAACCTTCACGAGGTCATCGGTCCACCTGGTGGGAGGCCTTCCAACGCAACGTCTTCCGGTTCGCGGTCGCCACTCCAGAACCTTTCTGCCCCATCGGCCATCCGTTCTGCGAGCAATGTGCCCTGCCCACTGCCACTTAAGTTTGGCAATTCTTCGAGCTATGTCGGTAACATTGGTTCTCTTACGGATCTCTACATTTCTGATTCGATCACGCAAGGAAATGCCGAGCATAGCCCTCTCCATTGCCCTTTGAGTGACTGTAAGCTTTCTGATAAGGCCCATTGTAAGCGACCACGTCTCAGAGCCATATGTCATCACTGGCAACACACACTGGTCATAGACTTTTGTCTTGAGACACTGTGGTAAGTTGGACGAAAAGACACCGCGCAACTTCCCGAACGCTGCCCAGCCGAGTCGGATTCGACGGTTTATCTCTCTCTCGAAGTTGGCCCTACCCAACTGGATCGTTTGTCCCAGGTAGACATAATCTTCCACAACTTCGAGTGTAGAGTCTCCAACCTTGATAGGAGTGGGTGTAACATGGGCATTCAACATCACCTTGGTTTTGTCCTTGTTCATTTTAAGACCCACTCTTCCGGAAGCTCTACTGAGGTCATCGAGCATTGTATTGAGGCTCTCCATGGTCTCAGCCATCACCACTATGTCGTCGGCAAACCGAAGATGAGTGATGTACTCGCCATTAACATTGATGCCTAGGCCCCTCCAGTCCAGAACCTTGAATACATCCTCCAGCGCAGCAGTGAACAGTTTCGGAGAAATGACATCTCCCTGTCTCACGCCACGCTGGAGAAATATCTGTCTGCGCAAGTCCAGGGAAATGTCATTTGTACCCCATAGAACGACAAGGTATCGTCAATATTACAATAAGATACATTGTAGGTGTAGGTTCAACCTCAGTAAAGTTTGTATTTGCTGGGATTGTTGTCAACAGTGGTAAATTAATTACTCTGTCTTTTACCTACCCTTAAAACATACTCTTAAGAGGAAATGCATTGCATTCGTTTTTACTTAGGATATTCAGTCGCAGACATGCGACTCCGTCGACATACAAAGTAAAAAGTCATAATTCGAGTTTTAGCTCCCTAATTCCTCCTACAATATTGGACCAATTTATAATATATTCCATAAACTTAAAAAGAAAGATATATACTGTGATACATTTATCTTTAGAAGTACTAGAACCCTCAAAAAATTATCAAAATTGCGCTGTCAACCTATTGTACAAATTTGACAACTATAAATAAAACCGGCCAAGTGCGAGTCGAACTCGCACACGAAAGGTTCCGTACCATTATCGCAAAAAAACGGCAATAAAATCACGTTTGTTGTATGGGAGCCCCCTTAAATATTATTTTTATTCTGTTTTTAGTATTTGTTGTTATAGCGGCAACAGAAATACATCATCTGTGAAAATTAGCTATCATGGTTGATGAGATACAGCCTGGTGACAGACAGACAGAATAGGGTCCCGTTTTCACCCTTTGGATAACCCTAAAAAATAAAAACATAGAAGCACAACATATATCTTTTTTATCAATCCAATCCACTATGGAATATCATTTAAAATCCAATACAGGAGGCAATAGGCAAGGACCAAACCTCGACTTAATACGTTTTACTAAAGAAATTCAGTTGGACCTCTATGCCCGCATTTCCTCTTAAGACATATTTTTGTTCGTTTTGTTGACCAGACTCGGATATGGCAGTGGAGCACGGAGTTGCCGCCAGGATCCTACCTACGCGCGGAGCCCCTCTGCTATTCCCTCAACAACAACGAGGTCCCGTTGCTAACGGTCTCCGCTGAAGACATACCTTCCAATCCTATAGTGGTATGTGGTTTTTCTCCATAAAAATGCTTTAGATTCCCGTACTTGTACAGAACAAGATACTGCAAACGCTTGTTGCGTGCGTTGCGCATTTTAATGTGAGGTTCTTGCTAATTTTTATCGATCAATTAACTTTACCTTACGAAGCTACTGGTTGTAGTTAGACCACACCATTGGACCTTGATAAACATTTGCAACTGGGTAAGTTAAATTCTTTATCTACACTCATAACGTAATGTTCCAAATATGAATTCAAAAAAAATGGCATAAACACGTACTTAATATTCTTTAATATTTGTGGATAGGTAAAATAAAATAAAAAATACCATTACAGTGCAACATTTATGTGCGTGTGAACTGAGGGACCACACTGGTAATTCGCAAAACAAAAATCGTAGGATTTAGTAGTAGATTTAAAACAATTGTAGACCAAATCTGTGAATTTGTAAATAAATATATTTAAAAATACATCCCTTAAAGTGTGGTCCCTCAGTCCTCACAGACCATAAGCCAGATCTCGGGAACTATCTGAAAAATTAAGGTGTTGTGAATACAGACTTTTAGTAAAGAATTTGTAAAGATATTTACTAAATAACAGACCACAAAGCATTATAGGTAAAAAATATATGACGGCTAAACTGTGGTCCCTCATACCACACAAGAAAGATAAATATTTTAGTGAATATTATCGAATCAAATAAATAAACTCGTTCTTTTTCTACATAAAGTTTTAGTAAGAGACTTGAAACATTTTGTAAAAAAGAAATGGAAAATAAATATCGACACAATTTGAAGATAGCGATTAATAAAAGTGGTCCCTCAATCCTCACATACACTGACATATATGCATGTACTAGCTGCTAGACGAGAGTAATATCAGAAAGACTAGTGTACTTACCTTTTAGTAGAAAGTTTCTACTAAATAATAGTTATCTAAAACTGTGTATTTCTTACCTCTTAGCTGAGATAATATTATTTTTTAATCCTATGAAAATAGATAGAGTAGTGTGACCACACAATGAAACAAAATGTATTCAGTACTTTTATACTTTATTTAGTATAGCATTAAATGAAACGAAAACAATGTTGAAGTGTTAATTTATGTTTAATGTGTATCAGCTCAGTGGTTTTTACGTACGCATAGTCTTTATGAGGATAAATAAATCAGGAAACTAGGAACAAGTAATTACGTAAGGCTGCAGTCGAGGATGCGAATATAACCGATATAATTTACTTAATGAATTTAATTAAAGTAATTATTACATTTAGATCGGTAAAATTAAGATACGTGACAATTGCTCGAATGTGTCAAACAAGAGTGAATCACTAATACACTAAATCTATATTCATCACTGTTATTGCGCGAACTTTGGTCCCACGACATTGAATTGCTGAGATGGCGAATCTCACGGTGCAGAGCGCAATGCGGTGTTAGTCATTGTCTTAAGAATTTAGGGTTTCGCAAGTGGCGACATAACAAAGTGGGTTTATCTACACTTGACAACAACAATAGAGAACAAACAAGTTGTGTTATTGGTGTAATACATCAGTTGGTAATATTATATTAATATTATTTTATTATTGTCGTTAGTGGAGTGTTTATAGTTATACTATAGTGTTTTTGTTTGTATTACCTATTGCCTGACTGCCTGTAATGTTCTTATTTTTTTTTTATACTATAAGTGAAAACTTTAAATTGGCCTTGATCTTATTATAATAACGAACAATTGTTAAAATTAGCTGTAAGTTTTCCGAATAAAATAAAATATATTTAAACGGGTACGTATTGCAATATATAAAATAAAAAGATTAACGTAAAATAACCTACGTTCAAAACTCCCTAAAATCTAAATACCTACTGTTACCGACCTCCGACCTTGGATATACCAGCTTGACTTAATTCTACAATATATAAAGAACCTTTGCGACATTGAATCAAAAATGATGTCATTTATTTAATGAGGGCAAAAATTGCTTCACAATATTTTAGCCCATTAAACGAGAAAGGAAACCATATTAGTTATGATAGCCAGTGTAATATCACATAGATATTTGAACATTTACTTCTAAGATATTTTTGCAGTGCAACCTTTACAAAAATGTGTTTAAATACGGTCTGCCAATCAAACTTAATGAAAAGGGACGTTGCGTTTTTGCCCTTCAATATAAATATTATTGAAATATTTGGTATAAGAAATTTGGAAAAGGCAATTAACATCACACACATGAAGGAAACAGGAACTGTACCACTTGTAATGACCAAGTTAGTTACAATTACGAGCTTTCAAAAATAATATCATTCGATTTGAGTGACACTGAAAAAAGTTATCATAATAATGTTCCAGTTACCATAACAGTAAAGAACAAAACCTACAAAATCATGGGCGCATTTGAATTCATTCCATCATTAATTCCAGGTGGTCTTGGTCATTACCGATGCCAATTTTATATGAATGAGCGTTTCTTTTGCTGTGTACACCATTCTTACATTCATTAAGTATACACCATTCTTACATTCATTAAGCTACATGCAAATTTTACTTACTTATGTAGCGCCCCTACTGAAGCGATAAGTTTGTTTATTTACATAACGCAGGGCGCTACATAGTTACTTACGACGGCAGGACGCCACTGACATCAGTCGTTCCCCAACACTCATACTGTTAAGTTAGGTCCTAGTTTACAGTAAATTTCATTATGTAATTGTTGAAAGTGTTACGAGATAATAATATAGTACGATTTTATTTTATCGTGAATTATTATTTCATTTGGCCCACCACTAGTACCTAAACTTAGATAAATGTATCAGTGTTATTTTTTTATCTACTCTTTTATTAAAGTCACTTATGCCATGTAATATAACATTAAATTAACATTTTAACATTGTTTTCGTTTCATTTAATGCTATACTAAATAAAGTATAAAAGTACTGTCTACATTTTGTTTCATTGTGTGGTCACACTACTCGTATCTATTTTCATAGGATTAAAAAATAATATTATCTCAGCTAAGAGGTAAGAAATACACAGTTTTAGATAACTATTATTTAGTAGAAACTTTCTACTAAAAGGTAAGTACACTAGTCTTTCTGATATTACTCTCGTCTAGCAGCTAGTACATACATATATGTCAGTGGATGTGAGGATTGAGGGACCACTTTTATTAATCGCTGTCTTCAAATTGCGTCAATATTTCTTTTCCATTTCTTTTTTACAAAATGTTTCAAGTCTCTTACTAAAACTTTATGTAGAAAAAGAACGAGTTTATTTATTTGATTCGATAATATTCACTAAAATATTTATCTTTCTTGTGTGGTATGAGGGACCACAGTTTAGCCGTCATATATTTTTTTATCTATAATGCTTTGTGGTCTGTTATTTAGTAAATATCTTTACAAATTCTTTACTAAAAGTCTGTATTCACAACACCTTAATTTTTCAGATAGTTCCCGAGATCTGGCTTATGGTCTGTGAGGACTGAGGGACCACACTTTAAGGGATGTATTTTTTAATATATTTATTTACAAATTCACAGATTTGGTCTACAATTGTTTTAAATCTACTACTAAATCCTACGATTTTTGTTTTGCGAATTACCAGTGTGGTCCCTCAGTTCACACGTACATCAACATTTTCCTTCGATTTTCAAACAACTGCATCATAAAATAACTTTTTAATTTTTATAGCACACATTTACTTTTTAATTTAATGGCGCTTATCGGCTCATTGACATTGACAGTCACGGTGCAATGAGAATCTAAATTGCCCGCCATACTGCATATTTTTTCCATTTACACTTTAATTTTATTTCAACTGTATGAGTGAAGATAAATATATGCAAACCCACGCTCGTGTTTTAATAACCCCTATTATATGACCATTGCATAAACTACTATTAAAAACAACGTAAATTCTTAACGTTGACGTATCCTGATTTTCATGTGTGTACCCTTTAAAGGTCTACATTCCTAGCGGACCAAGAAAACTGGCCCTTAATTCTTCATTCATGTAAAAATTTGCTGATAATTTATGAATGTTAAGTTCAGATAGATGTTTCAATTTCATTATTTGATTTTCCACCCGCATGTACATACTTTTTGGTCTAAAAATAAGTTATGCTATTTAACACTGTACTTAAGTATCGTATCTGTAAAAATCAGCTACTATTATAGTCAGGTAAATTCATACTGCGAATCTTCTCATAAAATCATTTAAGACCTTATTTTAAATCTTGTAGTAGTATTTCAACATTATTTACTGTGACTATTATCTGATTACCGGGTCAAGAATTCTTTGTGTTTAAGGAAATATCTGAAAGTGCCCTCGAGTTCATCTCAATACAATTACTCGACATCATAGTGAACTAATTGTCAATTTTTTGTTCAGCCATTGCAAACCTCTACTCTCTCTTGTTTTCTGAACGTTGCTAAATAGACGGTAATACTGGCTAGTTAGCCAGTATTACCGTCTACCACCACCAGAATCTTTTCAAACTGGAAGGTATCCTTGAGTGCAGCATCACCTGGCATGTTCCGCGTCACCTGGCAACGTCAAATTCAGCTCTGCACCGTTGCCAAACCTATCAAGCGTTATGTGTAGACGTCATTTGTTACCTTAGTCTAACCAGCTAGCAAATAGCGATGATTTTTGAGTAAAAAAATAATAACTATAAATGATCCGTCACTTAGATTATAAAAAAAATTGCTCACATATGTTTCCTTTATCAAATCAATAAAAAATACACGGATATTAAAGCTCAACACACAGATAAAATCAAAGTTTGTGACGTCACTTCTTAGTAAAGTGTGTAACAATTTGTGAGGTCTCGCAAAATTTCAACGCACTGTAATGTCGTAATTTTTTGAGAAGTGTGAGGTAATTTTGTGAGTTGAGAGTCGCGTTAAATACGTCGCGGCATTTAAGCTCCATTCGGTTTCATACTAAAGTCCTGTTTGTGACACACGGCGACGCAAAATGAGTTGTCTGCTGACTTACGCACATTATTTCAATGGAATTGCGCTCGAGGTAAGGGAGGGGAACGAGGCAAGCATCAGTGCCCCGTACAAATGTAGAATAGAAGCTGAAATTACGTCCGATCGTCTGGCAGCCTAACCGAATTTCAGTTGAACGTAAATTCCGCGACTCATTTTAGGCGACTCACAACTCTCACACTTGCGTGACAAAAGAAAAAATACGCGACCAATTTATTTATTAATCGTACCTGACGGACAAAAAAATATTTTTTATACCATTCCCTCTCTAAAAAGCTTATTTTATTCACTGAAAACAGTGAATAAAAAGCACTTTTAATCACTGTTTTGGAGTTTGAATTTGGAACACACCAATGTATTAGACCTCCATCTCAATGCTATGTAACCTCCTTGCGCAAAAAATACTCGATACAAACTTCTTGTGCAGAGAATATTCGACTTTCAAACTCCTTCTTCGATTTTAATTTTGAGTTTTTTTTTTTATATTTAGGATTTTAATAATGATTTTGATTTTAGTCTAGGATATTTATTGAATACTTATTTGGATTGTAATTCTAATATTAATTGCAATGCTGTTTAATTAACTATAATTATTTAAAGTAACGGAGGTGGTCACTGGCCCCTGAAACACAGGTAACATCACCTAGCTCAGGGGTCAGGATTTCACATTTTTTGTAAATTTTGAAGGAAATAAACCATTTATTACTCGTAATACTCGTATTTCTTGTGCTTTTCGCTTAGATCTTGCTTTTTCTCGAAGTCATGGTATAAAATATAGTATGCAACTCTTGAATAAAACGGATTTATATCGAGGGCCATGAATCACTCGCGTCGCTCATGATTCTAACACTTGAATCACTCGCTATGCTCGTGATTCAATCATCATGAATCACTCCCTATGGTCGTGATTCAGTCGTTAGAATCCTACACTTGCTCGTGATTGATCTATAGCCCTCGCTTTAAATCCGTCTTTTATTCACTAGTTGCATAATATACTATTATTCATTATCCCTATTCTTCAAGAAAATATTTTGACTGTTTTTGATGTACCAACAGGACCGTGAGATAGTATTCCTGACAGCGCGCGTACATCCTGGCGAGAGCAACGCGTCCTGGGTGATGGACGGCACCCTGGGCTGCTTGCTCGGCAACTCCTGCGTAGCTGCCGCGCTGCGCTCCAAGTATGTCTTCAAGATCGTGCCTATGCTCAACGTGGAAGGAGTCATCAATGGATGGTAAGTGGATTTAGCATATTCAATAAGATATTTGTAATTTTACAGCCCGTGCCTAACTAAGCACAGCCTTGACGTTATAATTCAGTGAGGTTTTCTTCAATTCATACCTATAGCGCAGTTTATAGGCTTTCAGTCGAGCGATTCGGCTTCCAACACGAATTAAACAACAGTTTCTTATTAAGTATTAACTTTATTAACTTCGCTACATCACTATTCTTTAAATTCTTGAGTTTCAACTTAATATACTTAACTAGGTACGTCACGTATATAAACACTATCTTATACCACTATGTATTTCAAATGATATGTCCAGACAATCAATATTCACTTAATTTTCTTATATTAAATTAATACATTTTACGGTTTATCATCAAAAATACCGGAGATCTCATGCTTCTACGTTATTTACCTTAGCGAAATATAGGTACCTATACGTGGAATACTCATTTTGCGATATTCGACATTACGAAGACGGAGGCAAGTCGCACGCAAGCGAGTCGCCAGCACCTTCAACCTAGTATAATAAATCATATTGCCCCATAAAATATACCTTCGAAATCCCCATAATCATTCATGTATAAGCTGGAAAGTCTTACGATACTAGAAATCTCATTTACATTACGTGATATCAATACAACAAGGCGTATAGTGCACCCTCAACACGAAAGATTTTAAAGTAAAACACCTTAAAATTACGTATAAATGCCTCAAATTATTGAAATAATACTTTTGGTAGACTCAACACCTAATTGTTACGAAAAGAGATGTGGGACCGCTCGGCCGGACACTAGTAGGCGGGGGGAGCCAGCATGCCGCTGGCGTGGACGGAGTGCTCGGTGGCGTCCGGCTCGGCGGTGGACGGCGCGTCGTCCGGCGCGCGAGCTTCCTCCTGGCTCAGGTACGCGGCCGGGTCGTCACCCGCCATGCCCTCGTCGTCGTCGTACGGGCCCTGCGTCGCCTCCTCCTTCTGCTCCTCCTCGTGCTCGTGCTCGAGCGAGTGCGCGTCAGACGCGCGCGAATAGTGAGAGTCGATCTGAGGCGACGACGGCAGGATGCCCAGCTTCTTGATGTGCGGCGACTGCAGGCCGTCGAGAGACGTGGGGCGCAGTTTGCCGATGAGGTCGTTGAGGGTGAAGTGCGTCGGCAGGTGTTCGGAGCGCGGCGGTGGCGGCGACGACGACGTCAGAGGGTGGGCGGTCGTGGTCGTCGTCATCGACAGCGGCTTCCTACCGGCAGAACATACCGACCCTCGCGTTAGAGAGCCGCTTGTAAAATGCACACATGCTCACATACTATCATCCAGATTTTGAATATATCAGTCATGTTAAATATATGCCATTCATATCCGAAATAATATACATATTATAGCCAATGATTATGTTAATGGTATTAGTATTTTTTTAAAACAATAGTGTTAAATACAAAATTATATTCATAGGTAAAAAGTATCACTTAAACAAGAGATACCAAGCAAAGCCCCCTTCACCCACCCACCAAAAGATTTTTGTCAATTTTGAAATTGTTTATGTGACCATCATAAATTATATTGAAAAAGTTAAAGACGAGAACGTCATAAATGCCAAATGTTGTCTGCTGGGTGTAGGGCTCTTGTTTGGTGGTTGGGTTGGCGCAGAGGCCTGATCCCGCGGGCCCGCGCGCTACGAACAAACATCGAGATAGAACCAAGGTTTAAACTTGGACTAGAATGTTAGCACACTGACTACATCGTAAACTATTGTCCCAAAGGTTATTATAGTTAATCATGTCGTATTTTAGACACGTTGTACATTGTACACTGGCTGACGAAATTCGTGTACTCGTAACCTGTGCATAGAAGCCGCTATAGGTGTGAGAGATGGCGGGGAGCGCGCGGCTAGTCGGGGAGCGGGCCTCCGGAGGCGGTTGGCATCTCACCTGGCATTACCCCTGCGAGGAGGACACGGGGATGGAGCCGTAGTTGTAGTAGTAGCACCGCGTCTGCTCGCAGATGAAGTCCTTAATCTCGCCGCAGTGCTGCGGCTCCCAGTGGAACGTGGGTGCCTTCAGAGAGACGCAGCCGTTCGTCATCACGTGCTCGGTTCTGGAATACCGACTAGTTTTTATGCAATATTGCAATGTAGAACCGGTGCAGGGAACTTAAAAAAGCATTGCCCTTTAATGATACGCTATTTATAAACAAGTTAGCGTAACCAGCGGAGCGTATCGTGGGAAAAACGCGTAACTAGCAATTTTCAAGAAAATTTTATTACAGTGGTTGCTTCTTAACATGGGAACCTATAACTTCCTTGGAATTAGATCGTGTAAAAATGCGAAAAACGTGAACATCTTCATTAGGGTGTGTTTTGCTTGGGCGATTGTGGTGTGCTAGAAAAGTTCGACGTGAAAATGCGACAATACGAATGGCAAAATGTTTATAGTTCGTAAATGACTTGAATGTAATGATTAACTTTATTAATTGTCCAATAATATGTATGTAATGTATAGATGATACAATTGTTAATTATTAATGTAATATTTTATTCATTTTATTTGTAATATTTTGCACACCTGCCATGGTAGGATATGGTCTAAAGAACTTTTATAAAAATGTCACCCTGAAAACTACCCATATTTCGCGAATAAATGATTTTGATTTTGATTTTGATGATTCTACGGATATAATTAGATTCTGACCATAGATTTTTTTTTAGTAAATAAAATAGGTTGTCGCATTGTCAGATCGTGGTTATCTGCGGGAGCTAGAGGATGTTCTCTACAACGGTAACAACGTACCCGTGCCTGGCGGTGCGCTGCGGTGCCGTGCTTCCCTGGGGCACGTCCAGCGGATCGATGCTGTCATCAGCTTGCTGGCTAGGCGCATCCATGGGCAGTCGCCGCATGTAGTTGAACGTTGCGTTGAACGGCAGCCCCGTGCTCATCCACAGATACATGTCCGTGCCTAGATTGTTCCCTGATGTCCAAAAGTCGTACTTATTGTAACCTGTAAACAGACAATACTTCATTATTATTCACGGCTTTAGTAATTGCCACACTTCCCAGAATGTTATCCTTATTAGAAGACACTATCGAATGTTAAGAAAAATTTTTAATGTTAATCTAAGAAGTATGTAGGGATCGTAGCAGGTGGCGTTCTGTAGTTTCTGCCTACCCCCATGGGAAAAAGGCGTGAGTTTATGTATGTATGTATCGAATGTTGTAATAATACATCGTGTATCCTTTTTTTTTCAAAATCGTCGGCTAGGAATATTGTTTTTCCAAAAATCCTATGATGCAGTTTGAGTTTTCATCGAAATTGGGCCCGTGACTCTTTTGTGTGGTTTTCTCTATTCTTCGTAGTTTCGTATTTGGCCATCCACGCCCACTTTAAAAACTCATAATGTATAATTTGAATTTAGATCGTGCTAATCAGTTGCTAAACAATACCTTGATATATTTTCAAAATAAGGCTGCCTGTCAACTCACACAAAAACGCCGCTCCGACGCGTCAGAGCGGAGATTTTATGCAATTCGATTGGTTGACTCCGCTTCGCTTTTCTCCGCTCCGCGCCAAGTAGGTTGCTAATAATTATTGGGAATAATAAACTAAAACAAGATTATTTCTTATCTTACCAGCATTAGTAAGGTATGTCGTTATAGAGTCGGCCTTTTCCTTCGTTTCAAAAGACGCAAGCTGCAAGCCTAATGATCTGAAAACAAAGAAAAATTACCGTTAAATCTTCTTTCAGATTATTCAATGGCGGCAAGACATAGATACAAAGTATATTTTCTTTATAATGTCGGTGTTGTTGGAATAAAAGTGATTTGTAAAAATGCATTAACAACACAACAGTCAATACAAAGAAACTGCAAAATAAAAACAAATTACACTAATATTATAAAGGTTGAAAGTTTGTGAGTGTATATTATAGGATACTTCTTCACGCCAGAAGGGTCGAACGGATCTGGATGAAATTTGGCACAGATATATGTTATAGTCAGAAATAGCACATAGGAAAGGCGAATCAGCTGGCAGAAAATAGTTGTTAATATTAAGCAACTCGTAATTTCGCAATTTCTACTTCACCTCTTCATCTCAACCAAACATAAACAATACATACAATTTATTCGCTTCGAAGACTGATAATCTGATATATATCATCCAACGTTTACGATATTGTTCCGTGTAATAAGACGAGCTAACCATAAATGCGATTCTGCTTACGAACCATCGTAGAGAATACTAACGTTGCTGCTAATTGTATTCAGCTATTAGCCTGAACAGAGTACAAGTTGCACCAAAGCCTGTTTATCGAGATGCAATTTATTCGCTAAAGACAGCCCGTTCAGGCCACGGCCTTGCCACGATGGGACCACATTCCAAGTCCAGGTTCAGAAAACTCTGAGGGATTAAAAACCTCTACGACATCATGAAACTGCAGGGTAAAAGCTATATTAATGTTTACTGTATGATGGGAGTGATAATTAAAGTAATTTTTTATTTGTAACAACATGAGAGCTTATCCTCAATTTCTAACGCACCTAAAATCTGTTAACTTCTCCATATATTATAACAGAGCTTATGATTAAAGGAAATAACTTAAATCAATACTGTTCGGAATACGAGCATCGTTTCATTAAATTTAACTGTTTTCTTAATTATTATCTACATCTTTCCCACAACAGATAGCTGTGAAAATATTAGCTTAACCCATTAAGAAATACCACCGCCGGTAGTAAAATTTAAGATGCACAGTACCATTGCATTCAATTCAATAAAACTATATAATGAATGACATATACTTAACGCGCAATTATACCTCTCTCCAAAAACAATTCACCATCAGAAGGCGAAACACGTTTGACTCAAGACTTTTTATTATGAATTAAAACGTCATAAATTATTCCCCACTTGAATTTATCACGAACTTTCTGCTAAATATTTGCCCGTCCATTAAGGCACCTTCAGCATACTTAAGCGCCATATTTCTTTTTGCCCCATCTCGTTTTGGATCTTGATGGATGCAGTTTTAAAATCGTTCATATATAAATAAATGTAATTTTATCCGTTTCGTCATCAAGCTTCAATTCCAGTGCCTAAGTATTTATTAATAGCTCTAAAATGTCATGTTTTCCATTAGAGTTTTTAACTTGAATTGCGTCTTCAGATTTATTATTCACATTTTATTTTTCCCGGTATACCTATATATTTAGTTGTTGCAACAAAAAATCGCCGACAATCACGCGTCTTCGTCACATTCTGTACCGTTAGTATCTTTTTGTCATCGCGATCACTGCGAACCGTAACACGACTCGGAGCTGTTTGTAAATTATCCACGGGTCCGGTGTTATTGCGACCGAGACGCATCACCATAAAACTTATCGTCACGCAGCACCTGCTCCTGCATCGCGACTTCTCGACACGCTTGTCGTGCCGCGAATTCGAGTCATATTTTACAACGAGTTTGTCGCGACCTTAATCGATTTCTCGATTCCATTATTTTCCTTATAGATTCCGTTTACTTAACGATACGGATATTACGGCGTGAGCTTTACCATCATTAACAATTGGAACCGTAAATAGGTCGTGACTGCGACGCGTTGGAAGGACATCGTGACCGAGCCGTGGAGTGCGGGGCTACTGACCTCTCATAGCAATTTGAGCGTGCACGTGGTCGGATCTAGATCGTGGTATGGCACCTCTCTAGTGGCGCTTGAGGCACACAACCATTTTCAAACAAATAGTTACATTTTCTCATATAAGGAATCATTATTTCAAAGAAATGGGATAACGGGGCTAGTAGACGTATAATATATCAAATGCGCTCGGACGATCTTCACAATAAACTGAGATTCTGTGATGTTAATTTATTTATTTATTTAATACTAGGAGAACCAACAGCTATAACAGATGGATAACAATTCTATATGAGACATAGACCCAATTACAGGTTCTCACGGATTAGAAACAGAAAAAGTAGTAGAAAACTTAGGATCACTAACAAGCACGATTTATATGATTAAATAAAAAACAATAAGAACTAAACACTTTTTAAAAAGTCAGCATTCAGCCGAGTGCGTGCCGAATAGGTTTTAGTGGTAAATGGGTCAAATGAGAACTCTTTACAAAGAATATTAAAGTCCTTAATCGCTCGCACCATGTATGAATTTCGCCTGTAGTTGTTAAATTCCAATCCTTCCTATTTCTATAAAATTTTTTCGAGATTGGCAATTTTGGACTTCCAAGAGTACAAATTTCATCTTTTGATGCTATAACCATCTATTGGCTTTTCAAGGTGCGTTGCCCTTCCACTTTAGGTGTTATAACGAATCAATCGAATGGCTCACCGAAGTCCATCCTAAAGGCACCAATATTGTTCTCCACTTTTGCCTGAACCCGTAACGGTAATGTAAATGACCCAGCACTTCCTGGTGGCTGAGCGTCGGAGCACACCTAGTGCCGGCGCTTGTTAACGCTAGCCCAACTACTTATGTTACTATTCGAACTACAGGAACACGACACACCAGATAAGAACATACAGAGTCACGATTAAGGAATATTTATCTCACGAGAAACGCCTCGGGAGATGCAAATCTTGCACTGAACTCTGAATACGGTATAATATGAAAGATTGCTACATACCTGCAGTACTGATAAGCGAGGAAATAGTTGAGTTCCGGGCTGTATGGGTTCATCCTTGAGATAAAGTATTGCACGCCATCTAGCTGTATAGTTGTTATCCTTTGCGCTGAAACAACAGGAAAATAAACGTCATTATAAAGTTAAAAAGCAATATCAGTTGTTAAAACTTACATTACAGCAACGAATAAGAGTATAGAGAGGTCTTATACTTCGTAAACGAGAGCTAGTATACCTAAAATCTCCTTATAAAGAACATCCATTCAACGAGAAGACACTTCTCTAAGTCCCACGTTAAAACCTTTTCTCAGTTCAAGTCGTTGACACTTAGGGTATCCAGTTCTCAGAGAGATAAGTGACAATGGATTGGATCTGACACAAAATGAATATAGCTGGGATAATGTCGCGCCCCTCATTCAGTTCAGTAATTCAGTTCATTCATTGCTTTAATGCGACGGTTATGAGACGCCCGCGCAGCTCGCTGTATTACCACGTGATTTACACCGCACGTCACGTACCCTGACATTGACACTGTACTCATCCAGATTATCATAATAGTATTTCTTAAGATACTCTCGTAATAGCGATGCTGATATTATTTTATCCTTAACCGAGTGAACAATAACTTAACTCTCTCAGCGTGGTCGTGGTCATGTCTGGTCACATGTGTGTGTGTGTCCCTGTAACTTCTAAAATAAGAGAATGATAAAACTAAAAAAAATATATGATGTACCATGTAAATTTCCACCGAAAATTGGTTTGAACGAGATCTAGTAAGTAGTTTTTTTAATACGTCATAAATCGTAAACCGCAATTTACCAAGTACGTTCGCGAGTCCGACTCGCACTGGGCCGGTTTTTTTTGTTTAGTAATGTATTCCCACACCTTTTTCACCACCACTTAAGACGGTACCCTGACCAAAAAATCGGCATGAGATATGAGCGTTCCTATTGGTCTAGCGGCACTGGTGGCGCATGAATTACAGTAGTGAATACGCCCAGATTTTGGAAAAAAATCTTTATAAAATCGAATTTTGGTCTTTTGAAAAAAATTATTCTACAAAAATGTTCGTTATTAAATTGTCTATCCATTAGTGTTAGTACAAAAAATAATTAATGAACACTTTACGAAGAGATGCATAATATCAATAATTATTTCTCATTTTTATGTTTTTTTGGAAGTAGATTAGTGAAATATATACAACATTTAAAAAAAAACTAAATCTACCATTTTAGAATCAATATTATGTTGAATTTTAATGTATTTTTATTAATTGATATTTCTTTTTAAATAACGAGTAGATAGCTCCTAAAAACAGCACAAAAAACGGCTTGCGCGGCGTTTTGCTCGGGGTACCGCCTTAAGTGCTAGACTACGTTTGTATGGAAGAATTTTCGACTAGTGTAACCTTAATAGTAAATTATAGATAGGTACTTCAACAAAACTAAAGATTTTAACCGTCAATAGCAATGCTCTTGGTAGTCAGTAATAAACAATTTCTCGGACAGCAAACTCATGGAATGTAGTTTCGCAGAATATTACAGAATTTTCCTTTTCATGCCATATCTAATTTCACCCGAGACAGGTACCCTGACCAAAAAATCGGCATGAGATAAGAGCATTCCTATTGGTCTAGCGGCACTGGTGGCGCATGAATTACAGTAGTGAATACGCCCAGATTTTAGAATAAAATCTTTATAAAATCGAATTTTGGTCTTTTGAAAAAGAAAAATCTACAAAAATGTTCGTTATTAAATTGTCTATCCATTAGTCTTCGTACAAAAAATAATTAATGAATACTTTACGAGGAGCATAATATCGATAATTATTTCTCATTTTTATGTTTTTTTGGAAGGAGATTAGTGAAATATATACAACATTTTAAAAAAAACTAAATCTACCATTTTAAAATCAATATTATGCAGAAATTTAATGTATTTTTATTTATTGATATTTCTTTTTAAATAACGAGTAGATAGCTCCTAAAAACAGCACAAAAAACGGCTTGCGCGGCGTTTTGCTCAGGGTACCGCCTTAATATGTTCGCCGCAATGTCTGAACTTCATTGTCATAAAGTTCGCAGTTTTGCACGTCATTTTCGTACTACGATTGCAGTATAATGCAGCGACGTGCATCACATACGATACGAGACAAACTGTTTTGCGGTCAGACCCCCGCTGCGCTGTAACGCCGCAATTAATTCAATGTCCACTTCTTGCGGTTGACCGCAAAATTTTATTACTTCCTAATTTGGTTAGGTATTGAAAGCTACGTATCTGACTTTCTTGTTATGTCTTAATTAGTTCAGCCACTGAATAAAATTAATTGATTACAAAGTTAAGCTGCAAGTTCGGTCGCGCATGGAGTAGGTACTGCTCTCACCTCTGGGATGGATCTGCCAAATACCAGCTTGACGCACTTGAGTCGATTGATAGACGGGCCAAGAGGCTTATTGGCAACGATGCACCGGTTGCGTCAAAGCTCCAAGGCCTCGAACATCGACGCCGAGTTGCCAGCCTCCGCCAGTCCGTTTTTATCGGTTACACTTCGGGGAGTGTGCGACGGAACTGCACAATTTGATTCCGCCTAGCCCTTTCCATCATCGGACTACAAGACGTACGGCCATGCGCCATCGGTTCATGGTGGACATCCCATCCATACGCACAAAGCATTTTGCTAATACTTTCATTGTGCGCACAGCTAAGGAATGGAATTACCTTCCGGAGTCTTTGTTCCCTGATAGCTACAACTTTGGGGTCTTTAAGTCAAGAGTGAATGAATAGATTGCTTTTAGGCAAGCGTGCTTCACCGTCGACGACATCATCGCTTACCATCAGGCGAGATATTGGTCAAACGCGAGAATATCGACAATAAAAAAAAAGTTGAGTATGAACAATCTAGATTTCTATAGCAGGCATAATGCAATTATAAAAGATGATTCGTATTGCGTTTGCAGTCAATAGACTCGATAATTTAATTGCAAGAAATCAAGCAGCTTCAAAGCTGAAACTGAATATTAACTCCGAGTGATTTGTTGAAGTAGGTACTCGCGCAAAGTGTAGATACCGGTCAATACACCATGATAATAGTTTAGAACTGCAGTGTCATCCACTTTAAGAAGCATAGACGCGAATCTCACGCTCGGCCGAGCACGAAATACTCCGGACTGCATCTTTACAACCACGACCATATTAAACAAGACCACGACTCCCAGACTACAAACAAAAACAAGATTTTGTTTTTCTAAGAAAGTAATGACAGAGCATTCAATGGTCCTCTATATAGCATGTCGTGCCGTACCATGCGAAATGCAATTGTGAAGCCATCCCAACCCGAACAAACCACGAAGAAAACGACATTAACATGCCGTCTTGGACCACGCACGCTTTTATTCAACCGATCAAGGAGGTGATTAATAATACTTAATTAAATGTATCCTGCTTTAGACGGTAGGAGAGCACACTCAGAAACTTCACATCGCCGATCTGATTTACATACTAGTTGTAATGGAAGCCCATTAATTGGTCTTAGATTGATCGACGCCTTGTCACTCGATCTCACGAAGACGCTTGATGAGACGTGTCCCGATTTTAATGGTTGCATTATTTTGCAAGACCAATTTCAAAATCGACAAGAAATAGGCGTCTATATAAAAGGAAATTATAATTCCGCCATAAATAACCTGTAGGAAAATGCTAAAATAATACGACACTTAAATCTAAAAGTACACGGAAACGTATGCGGACACATGGCCGTAAACATCCTTATTGCTTTCCAACAGTTTATTGAGAAATGCAATGGCATATTGTGTACGTTGTTAAGAAACCTGAGTTCTACAACTCAGTTTTACTCGGTTATTAGAGGTCCTGAGAGTCTGCTATTGGAATCCATGCATAATGTAACCTCATGCATAAACGATGTCGCGCATTACTTGCTCACTTCGCTTTTACTTCTTGTCCGAGCTTTTCCTTGATGAATACCGCATTCTGCAGTCACTGTAATAGCTGCTGCAATTTATCTTTGTTTACTACTTTGTGGCTATTCTTTTCACGGTGTATTTTATCTTGAATTTTTAAAGATACAATTTTATTTATCTTTACACTATCCTCCTTCAGTTGTGAAGCAAAACAAATATGTCTGACAAATATGATCCAGAATTTTTTTATGGCAGCAGAAAGCTTTGAATATAAATTGGAATTTAGTTTCCAGTTAGTATGTATAGTTTTTGATTCTTCATATGATAAATGAGAGAATAAAATCAACTCAGACCCTGAAACCCCGACATTTCCTGGTAGGATTAATGAACCTATTCAATTCTCATAATCGTAGACGTATATTATGATTACAAAGCGATATGTGGGCATAAAAGGCGGATAGTTAGGGACGTTTAGAAAGTGCTGGCTGACAGCGAGACGAGTGTACACGAGCAACAATGAGCGTCGGGGAGGCGGGTCACGTCGCGTGACTCATGCGCGCGCGCTGCATACTGATGAAGAGCATCGGCACTCCCGGCCCGTCGGAACCAAGACGAGCATGGCACTGTTCCATATAGTACAGCGCTAGTTTAGTAGGTGCGACAATGCGATCTGACTAGGGCTGCCGATTGGTCACTTCCTCGTAATCATGATGCGACTACGCTTTCTACATTTCAATTATTAGCAACTCCAAAAAAGACTGCGATTTTCCAAGTCACCTTTTCACTCAGTCAATAAACCCTTAGTCACATGATGCGACACCCCTATTGTAGGGGTGAGTGCACTCGCTCGCCGGCGCCGCGTGGATATCCGGCGCGCTCATCCACCGGACGCTAACGGACCTCTGTCCAAAACCTCGACGCGAATGTCACGCCCGCGATGTGCCGCGCAATCGCAAACTAACATCGCGATTTGTACTTGCCGACTTTTATTGATCGCAAATCGCGATAGCCCAGTTTAGCTGAAGAATTTAAACGAAGATACCGTATGACGAGCACTTATGGTCATGCAAAAGACTGCAGGAGCAAAAAATTACCCAAAACGAAAGGTTATCAAAATGATCAGCCATCCAGTCAGTTCTGTGAAAATAAAACTGAGGATTTAAGGACAACGGATGGGTGATAAAGATAAACGCTTCATGAAAACGTAACTTGATATTTTTAACGTTTAGGAAGAGAATTTAGGACGATTTATAAAAGAGCACAACTAAAATGGATTAAATAAAGAGAAATGTAAACTGTTGACAAACAGTAGAATGATCTTATCGCAGTTGAGCGTAAGTAAGTATCGCACATTCTCTTTTAAAACGATTACATGTTTTCGTAATCAATTCATTGTACGTCTCAATATCGCGGATATCGTTACTCAATCAGCGATCAGCAGTCGGAAGTTAGCAGATTTAACCGTCGCGTACGCTAACGCATACAAAATGCGATCCGAACCACACTACTTACAAGTATCTCTCCTCGATTCTTATGCCGTTGATTCATTAAAATTCGTTTACGGGCTATCTTGTTGAGGAATCTCACGTCTCATATAATAACAACTTCCTTCCATTCATTGGTACTGTTGTAACATGGGTCTAAAAGCAAGAATCCGTGACAATTATATTGTTTCAGACATTGAAGAGTCGGTAATTTGATACGACAATCAAATAAGTTGTAAAGATAATTGAAGCTATCGATTTTAAGGTTACCCTAGTCGAAAATTCTTCCATACAAACGTAGTCTAGAGATTACTCCACTGTTTGACGATGTACGTTCAAAATAAAAAATGATATCAATTTCTCTCATCATTATCTAGTCCTGTATAGAAACAAAAATGTAAAAAAATAACATATTTGAAAGTTATGAGCGTCGAGTTCCATATTTTAACACTAATTTTAACGCATCTTTGGGTGGAAATAAATACCATAAGAAGAAGGAAAATTGCAAAACGGCATCTATACAGGGATAGATCAGTAATTCAACAATGCAAATAATGTGATTTTATAAATATACATTTTGTTGTTTTTTTCATGATATCTAGACTCCTAAAGGTCTGTTTATAAAATTTCGCGCGCTCGTTTTCGTCCTAAATTATTATCCTATTATCCATTTGATAAATATTTGCAAAAGTGCTATTTCGTACGCGAACTAGCTTCTTACTGCCCATCTCAGCATCTATTTCTTTCGCACGTGTTGTCGGTTAAGATAGCATGCATTTTAACCCCGCGCACGAAATAGTTCGTGCCATCGACTAGTTCAACCTTAACATGCAAATATAGAGAAGAAAATGTCGTTTCTTTAAGTCTCCCAAGCTATAATAAAATATAATAATATGCTTTGCATTAACAACCAACTCATACAAAAAAGAGACTGGCCTCCTACGCAAAATACACGCTTGATTCACAATACAAGTGCAAAAGGCAGAATACAATACAAGAGAACATTCCTTTACAGAGATAATTAATAGCTCTTCTAACAAATATGCATATATTTGCAATTCATTAATAAAAAGCTTTATACGCCTGAACAACTCTCAGCGGGGGAATGTTCTTTATTTTTGCGCCCTTTCCTGACACTGTTATTAATGTAACTTAGCATTCATGGAATTCTGCAAAAGGTCGTGTAATTAACATGAGAATACTATTACTGCTTATTACATCTAAAGAACAGAGTCCGTCCAACTGCCGGAAGACTAATATGTATACATTTATATCGTAAGAGTTAAGGTTCCCCCGTCCACGGCACGAACTATTTAGTGCTCGAGGTTAAAATGCATGCTATCTCATCCGACAACACGTGTGAAAGAGATAGATGCTGTGATAAGCAGTAAGAAGCTAGTTCGCGTACGAATTAGCACTTTTGTAAATTTGTACCGAAATGGATGATGATTTAGGACGAAAACGAGCGCGCGAAATTTTATAAACATACCTTTGGGAGTCTAGATATCATGAAAAAAAAAAAATATATTTTCAAAATAAAACTATTTGCATTGTTGAATTACTAATATATCTCTGTATGGATGCCGTTTTGCAATTTTCGTTCTTCTTATGGTATTTATTGCCGCCCAAAGATACGTTAAAATTAGTGTTAAAATATGAAACTTTCTACGCTTATAACTTTCAAATATATTTTCTTTTTTGTTTCCATACAGGGCTAGATAATGATGAGACGAATTGATATCATTTTTTTATTTTGAAAAACATCGTCAAACAGTGAATTAAGTGCTAGACTACGTTTGTATGGAAGAATTTTCGACTAGTGTAACCTTAATAGTAAATTATACATAGGTACTTCAACAAAACTAAAGATTTTAACCGTCAATAGCAATGCTCTTGGTAGTCAGTAATAAACAATTTCTCGGACAGCAAACTCATGGAATTTAGTTTCGCAGAAAATTACAGAATTTTCCTTTTCATGCCATATCTAATATCACCCGAGACAGACAGCCACTTAAACTAGTTTTAACCGGATAAAAGACGTTAGAAATTATGCATTATCGGCTTCTAAAAATAACGCCAATTCCCTTACGCGTAAGACGTTGGAAAAGTTCATCATTATTCTAACGGACACATCCCCACGGGATATGAGCACCTCTTAGTTTTTATGGCAACATTATTTATTGAGTTAATGAATTAATTGGATAAAACACGTTAGATATATGAAAGGATAAATGTTGTAAGTACAGCTTGTATGTAGGAGGGTCTGCTTAAATTTCAGCCTAGAATATTTTATATTTTTCTCTAATTGGATTAAACCTGACAATAAAAACCGGCCAAGTGCGAGTCGGACTCGCGCGCGAAGGGTTCCGTACTTGGTAAATTGCGGTTTACGATTTATGACGTATTAAAAAAAACTACTTACTAGATCTCGTTCAAACTAGTTTTCGGTGGAATCACATATTTTTGACATCATATATTTTTTTTAGTTTTATAATTCTCTTATTTTAGAAGTTACAGGGTGTGGGACACACATTTTACTTGGAAGTGTCTCTCGCGCAAACTATTTAGTTTAGAAAAAAAATGATATTTAAAACCCCAGTATATTTTTTGATAATCCACACGTAAGGGTTTGATGAAAAAAAAAATGAATTTCAGTTCTAAGTATTAAACCCCCAAAATGTATTGTTTTTTTTCTTTTTTTGTGAAAATCTTAATGCGGTTCACAAAATACATCTACTCACCAAGTTTCAACAGCATAGTTCTTATAGTTTCGGGAAAAAGTGGCTGTGACATACGGACGGATAGACAGATAGACATGACGAATCCATAAGGGTTCCATTTTTGCCATTTGGCTACGGTACCCTAAAAATGAGTAATCTAAACTTTTTCGCGTTAGATGCCTAATGGAAAAAATCTGTATTCCTTTACAGACAACAATGTCAATTAATTTAAAAAATTATACTGTCTCAACTTTATCAATGATAAAGAATAAAAGATAACTTAGGTAACGATTGCCATCAAATAAGATGAAAAATTTAAAGTTAAAAGTGCCTTTTGTTCAATAGCATTTCTCAAAACTAAACTAAAATTACGTGTCTCCAGGTTTTTTTTTTTGAAGTAGGTAGGATCATAAAATATCACATTTGGAATAAACGTGAATCTGGGGTGAATTATAAAGACATTTGAATAGTTTAATAGCCCTCATCCCCTAAACGAATCAGGTACCCGACTCCACATTCCAAGTAACGTAAAATATCATGTTACCGCTTTTTACGACATCGTAAAGTTTTGTATTAAATGAAACACGAAACATGATTATAATACTATAAACTCGTTTACGAGTTTTCTCCAAAAGTAGCAGATATATACCACTAACAATATTCAGGTTTAAGCCAGATCTTCTATCAGTTAAACGTTGATTAAAAGCTGTGTAATCGTGTAACCGCAAACCGTTGGCGCCGGCGGCAGCGGCGGCGGCGCGCGGGCAATGTGCGTGTGCGCAATGCAATGCATTACATAACGCGAACCAGTTGGCGCAGCGAGCGCAACCACCCGGCCCTCGCGGCGCACGCTCCATCCACTCCATGCATTACAAGACGTGTATTTCACGGCCGTGCCAAGTTCAATGTTAAATATTATACCTTTATCGGAAATTGTAAAGTCCCCGTCCTCGATTAGATAAATTCCGTGAGAACATTTACATCGTGATAAAATACATCGCCGCATAGATCAGCCAACACTTTGCGTGTCGTTGAACTCTAGGCGGAAAATTGGTTCACGTCAATCCTCATTACGATTTCATGACTAATGATTGATGATGCGAACACCTGAAGCCACAAAGTAGTTATCAAATTACCGATTCCAAATTAATGTTTAGTAAAAAGTCCAATTTTGGCGTCTATCAAAATTTTTTGATTGGTCTTGTGCGTGGGAACATCGATTCGTGGTTGGATAACGATCGGAAGGCAAAAAAGGGACCGAGATAATGGCGAACGAACGATGCGCAAGAGACGAGCCCAAGGACGGCGCGCGCGACTCCTCTCCCGCGCCCGCTAAGGAATGCACCTACCAGACTATTTTTAGTAATCAAACCCGATGCCGACCCGGTCCTGGTCCCGGCGGCCGGCCAACGAGACAAACAAATGTCCGCGAACACTAGTGATTCCACTGAAATTATATTGCTAACGAGCCCTCCACTGAGGCGCAATTACAAAACAGAACAAAACAAAAACCATCACTGTAGCAAGAAATTGTATCGGCAGCCTGTTTTTACTGCGTTTGGTGACTAAACCTCTAAATTACTTTTTCTTTGAGGAACCAAAGCTCACGTCCGATAAGTAATTTGATACAATCGTACCACCTGGTGCTGCGGCCACATTACTTTTGAATTATAGTGACAAAAAATGTTAAAGGTCGGATGGAGGATTACAATAAAGTATCACTTAGAGGGCTTTCGGCACCCGACCGATGGGAATAAACCTTATTTAATGTTCCAAAGTCTGATCCCATTTCAGCCACGGACACTGGACAGGATCTCAGAATCTTCGTTAACGTACACAAGAAAAACATAATGACATAAGTGATGGTACAATATTATTGGATACTTCAAAAATATTATGTAAATTTACGTCGTCGCAAAGCTTAGAGTCATGGTCCAAATGCCAGATATGTTAATCATTGTAATAATAATAATTCAGAGTGTTTATAAATTTACGAAGGCGATGGTTTACCTAAACATGTTCGAAATGAGCTTATTATGCGACAGGCAATAAAATTGTTAGCTCGTCCAAACATCATTGAATTATGTTTAATTAAGGTTACGAACAGAATAAGGACCCTTATACGTTGTAAAGCAATAGAACAATTAAATCTAACGATAACCAAAACCCTAAGGACGTTAGCGCCGATCTTTCAAAATGACAGTTTGACAGCTTTTGTATAGAAAATATGTCAAACGGCCATTTTTATTCCTCAGTTAAAAGTTATCAGACTATTGAAAAATCTGTCCATATTCATATATTCTGACTGTTAAAAGTTAATAAGAAACGCGAAACCACAGGCGAAACGCTGGTCCACTCATCTAGCGATAAAATAGAAGATAGATTAGTTATAGTGGTCGATGCAATTTTTTGGTGATACGCATATCTGGTAACAATCATAGAATTCGTTACGGGCAATAATGCGAGTCATTGGTACAGATTAAGAAAATGCATGAGTCGGCCGGGGCTGCGACTATCTGTGTATAATCTGGAGTCGTTTACGGTACCGGTGCTCCGAGTACTGGCGGAGGCGGGCTGCGGCGCACCATAATATGATTCCATGGAACTGCAGCTAGATGTCCTGGCCACGCGGCGGCTAGGCGAGGGCCGATGAACCCCGCACCTGTCGCGCTCCCGCCGCATCCCCGCACAATTTTTTTTCCAACACCGACTTCCGTCGAAGAGTTTTTGCCGACCTGTCGATAACCTGTCCGATAGCTACGGACACGCCTCATTAGCGGTATCCTCTTGATTGGTTTAAATCGTCAACTCTCACTCTGCAATCGCAGAGACATTCCTATAAATGCTAACCTACGTTGACAAGTGTCATTGACGTAAGATAAAAATGCTTTCCGAGAATTGCTACGGTCTTGCACTTGCAACTTTGACGCGAAACTTAAGATTATTGTGATTTGGAGAAGTTCTCT
Organism: Orthosia gothica; assembly: GCA_949775005.1. Classification (NCBI taxonomy): domain Eukaryota; kingdom Metazoa; phylum Arthropoda; class Insecta; order Lepidoptera; family Noctuidae; genus Orthosia; species Orthosia gothica. The sequence continues at coordinate 11,909,103 of OX459063.1, read as the reverse complement.
GGCCCGTCCCGCATGAAAATTAGGAGTTTAGTTCTTGGAAGAGTTGATTGTGAGAAAAAATACAGCCAAGAAATATATTTCTATATATATAAGAACATACTATTAAATCTCGTTACCATACCGAGCCCTTTCTAATGCTTTGGGTCCGTACACTTGTGACAGGAGCATGGTGCCCGCGGGAGCAGTGTCGTCATTGTTCGGGAGGCACGCATGTGTGTGTATGTCGCCAGCGCGGGCGCACTTGAGTCAACACGCGAAACGCGCCGATCAGCTCCCAGCTTTATGGCTCACCTCTGTGCCGTAAGCTTTGTTGATATTTGCCACCGGTTACGACGGATTATACGAATTTTATTGCGTGTAACAAGCTGTAGAACATGAGCAATTTGTTTTTAGCATCTTTGGTTCTCATGAGCTGTGGTTTCCTTGATGTATGGTCATTGCTCTACTTCTCTCTCTTTTCCTCCGTTTGTGTTTACTTGAATTCATTTTCTTAGCGTTTAATTTGCTGAAGTGAAAGATTTTACATTATCGATAGTTATTATACTATTTGAAGATGTCGTGGGTTTAAATATTTAAGAGGAGTAAAATTTAATAAAAGTTTTTTAGAAGGGGTAATGGTGGGACAAGCTATTGTACTCTAATGAAATTCGAACAATGAAGGTCGAAGACCCGTAGGTCACAGCAACCACCTTGCTGCCAGCACGTCGTGCTATTGTAGCTCTTACATAAGTTATTACTGCTTCAAGTAATTTTATAGCCACATTTAATTTCCGCAACGAGACTGTTGGAATGTATTGTGAAACAATTCGTTTTTAATATTAATTTAACTTACAGCTAGTTTATTTGATTATGCATACAATTACATTTTCTAGGAGACGTTTAGATGAAGACATTACATGGAAGATAGGTATTTTTTTTAGTATGTGCCCTGATTTAAATAAATAAATAAGTCTAGTTTAGTAGTACTTAGGCAAGTCTAGTAAAAAGAAAGATAGAAAGAAAAAGATTTGCCACAAAAACGACATACAATTTTTTTGAATTAAATTAAAACCTTAACGGTACTATACGACGTGGTAGTCGGTAGTAGTAACTATTGGATTATAATGATGCGAAATGCTGTGAATTCAGGTCCGATGCTAAATATACTATATATTTAGATCACACTGAGATTAGAATAGACATAAACAGACGCTTCAGTGTCGCAATGCTGAAGCGTCCGCGCACGCCGCCAATAATAACAACACAATTGAAACGTAAATTACAAACAATTTTTGAGGTGACTACGTGACGCAATGATGTCCTGTGAGCTGATTCTTTAGTTCCACACACAAATTTTGTCTGATATTTTCAGTTATTTTATCATGCAAAGCTAAAATTTCAATTACAAGATTACCAAAGTTTTCCATTTGAGTTTTAGTTTTTCGCGGAAGTTTTTATAGTAGGTACTAAATCGGTAGTAACTTTATTGCTTGCACCAAATGTAAATACAAGTGTGTACCACATACCTGCCGCGGGACCGAGGGTGGCTGCGAACAGCAAGAAGCAGGTGGCCAGAACGAGCTGCATGTTGATAGAGTCGAGCGATATCAGCGGGGAAGCGACCTGAGCACACTCTGGAGTGCACGCGCGCTACACGGGACACTCGGGCACACTGAACGCGCGCTGCCCGGGACCCCCCCTTATAACACAGACGCGTCCCGCGCGCACCACCGCATGGGACCGCTATTGCGACCGCAGCCTCTAGCCTCGCGTCCAATACCTCGGCGCCTGCAAAGCACTCCACCAGGAACGAAGTAACCTAGCAATGTAGCGCAGGCGCAGGTCGGGGACCGCACGCGGGGCGGCGCGGCGCGGACGTCCGGCGGCGGCGGACGCGCGGCTCGGCGGCGCCCGCGCCTCGGCACGGGAGTTATCTCGGCAAATCGTACCGCACAATAGTTCGCGCTCAATTTGTTCTTGTTGCAGTCGAGGCGAATTCTTCGCTTGTCCAAAGGGTTGTCGACGTTGTCGTAGTTTTTTCTCCGCTCACGATCCGATGCGGCGCGCTTCAAGGGTGTGCGTTTGTGCTATTGGGGATCGACGTTGCAACCTGCCTACAATCTTTTGGATCTTACCAAGCAACTAATGTAGTTCTTTACACAAACGCCCGAAAATAACCAATATCCCGAAGACTTGGGCACCACTAATGTGGTTGCAGACCTCTCGAGCCTATATTGTCTCGTTAGGTCCTTAAGTTACTGCGTTTTCATTTAGCTTTTAAGAGGAAATATGGGCAGAGAGCGCTGACTGAATTTCCTAAGGAAAAGTCATAATTCAAGGTTTGGCTCTCGTCTATTTACTCCTCCAATATTGGACCAATATAAAAGATATTCCATAAACTGGTAAAGTAAGATATATACTATGTCCCTATGTTTTTTTTTTTTCATTTTTTTTTTGTCAAATTTGTAGACAGCCTCTGTTGACAGCGCAAATTTGAGCAGTTATAGTGCTTCTAAAGATAATCTACCATCAAAGAAGAAAACATAGGGACATAGAATATATCTTTCATTTTCATTTTATCGAATAGGTATCTTTTATTTGGTTTGGTTTGTATTGGTTCAATATTGGAGGAGAAAATAGACGAGAACCAAACCTCGAATTATGACTTTTTACTTAGGAAATTCATTCGGCGCTCTCTGCCCCCGTTTTCTCATAAGATATTGTATAATTATCGCCACATTGTATATTGTATAATTATCCTTTTTCCACTTAATATTTTCTTCTAGTGATATTTATTCATCATCATCATCAGCCTTTTAATATGCCCACTGCTGGGACACAGGCCTCCTCTCTGTGACGGGCGTCTAGTGATATTTAAAATATTTATTAATCAACATTGAATTATTTTTACCCGACTGCCAAAGGAGGGTAATGTGTTTATCTGTCTATGTATGTATGTTTGTTCCTATGTAGCGTTCTAGAGACCAAACGCGCCGGCCGATTTTGATGATTCTTACGTCAATCGATTCGTCTTAACCCTGCAAGTGTCACTGGCTACATCAAAATTGGAAAAGAAATAATGCTGGATTTTGGGCGCCATATTTTTGGGGTTTTCTTTTTTTTTTTCCAAATCTGCAGTGTGGGGTATCAAAATAAAGCGTTTTAAGAGGTGATTTCAAAAATATAACACTTATATGTTTAAATGAACCTAATTCTAGAAATAAAATCACCCAAAGTTGTAAATAATGTATTTATTAAAAAAAAACAAAAAACCCGACTGCTTAAAAAGACGTAAACAAGAAGAAAATCACGCTGTGCAGTCGGAGGATACATATTCGCGAGCTGGCTGACCAAAACCAGATGAGTCCTCCGACTGCACAACATGATTTTCTTCTTGTTTACGTCTTTTTTGTTCGCTTTTTAAGCAGTAGGGTTCTTGTTTTTTTGTTTTTTTTTTCCTGTTTATACCAATCAATTGAATGAGTGGCTTCAACGCGAAGGTATTCCCATAAACGTAGACAAGTGCACGGCTAATAGATATTAATTAAGTGTATAGTAGAGCTTGCGGTGGACACAAACAAACGTGCGCCGGAGTTCAATATTAGATTTTTGCTGAAATAAAAGCAAATGGGGGAGACGCGGGGCACTTGAAAGCCGCCGCCGCAGCTTCACCATTTTAAACATGGTGGTTTGAAAGCCACGTTAATTGGTGGGACGTTATTTGCTTTGCACGCCATGCGGTTCTCCCAGTTTTGACATCACCATACCATACAGATGCTATTCCTATGTGTGCCTATTACAGGACACCTTAACATTCCCTCCATTTAAGGCGGTACCCTGACCAAAAAAATCAGCATGAGATATGAGCATTCCTATCGGCCTAGTGGCACTGGTGGCGCATGAATTACAGTAGTGACAGTAGTGTATCTTTATAAAATCGAATTTTTGTCTTTTGAAAAAAAGATACGACAATAATGTTCGTTATTAAATTGTCTATCCATTAGTGTTAGTACAAAAAATAATTAATGAACACTTTACGAGGAGATGCATGCTATCAATAATTATTTCTCATTTTTATGGTTTTGTTGGAAGGAGATTAGTGACACATATACCTCTTTAAAAAAAAAGTATTCGACCATTTTAGAATCAATTATATGTAGAAATTTAATGTATTTTTATTAGTCGATATTTCTTTTTAAATAACGAGTAGATAGCTCCTAAAAACAGCACCAAAAACGGCTAGCCCGGCGTTTTGCTGTGGTACCGCCTTAATAAAAATCTAGGTTAAAAAATAAACTTGTATATTTAAATGTTCATCTCAATACAAGACACTGCACTTAAATGATCCTGCAAAAGTTGAAGTGCCCTAGAGCCTGCAGGCTGCAGGCTTGCAGAAACACTTTTGAAATTTCTTTTTTATTGCATTCATGCGATACCTATCAGTATTGTTTTACATCCGATGAAATACATTCGAGGGCGATACCAAGTCGATAAAATAAAATACACGGTTTTATTTTCATAAAAAAATATGAAGGTATTACTTTAAGGCGGTACCCCGAGCAAAACGCAGCGCAAGCCGTTTTTCGTGCTGTTTTTAGGAGCTATCTACTCGTTATTTAAAAAGAAATATCAATTAATAAAAATACATTAAATTTCTACATAATATTGATTCTAAAATGGTAGATTTAGTTTTTTTTTAAATGTTGTATATATTTCACTAATCTCCTACCAAAAATACATAAAAATGAGAAATAATTATTGATATTATGCATCTCCTCGTAAAGTGTTCATTAATTATTTTTTGTACTAACACTAATGGATAGACAATTTAATAACGAACATTTTTGTAGAATTATTTTTTTCAAAAGACCAAAATTCGATTTTATAAAGATTTTATTCTAAAATCTGGGCGTATTCATTACTGTAATTCATGCGCCACCAGTGCCGCTAGACCAATAGGAACGCTCATATCTCATGCCGATTTTTTGGTCAAGGTACCGTCTTAATAGCTGCAAAATGAAAAAAAAGTCGAAGATTCCAGCGATACATTTTTTTTGATCCGAAGATGTTACTCTGCTTCGGGTAGTATTTAATTGAACAGGAGCATGACTCCGATGTTTTGAATAATGGTAGAAATAGACCGCACATGCCGCTCAAACAAAACTATTTATTATGCGCCATTCACAATGCGCGAGCGCCGTGCGCTGTGCGCTGTGCTGAGCCAGCCGAAGACACGACATTAATCGCTATCATTACCATCAGTTATAGACCAAATCATCAGTAAATGTTCTTGCAAAATTAATAAAAAAAACAGCAAAGAATATATTAGTATATTATTTAAGACTAGCGGACGCCTCGCGGTTTCACCCGCGTAGTTTCCCGTAGGAATATAGGGATAAAAAATAGCCTATGTCTCCCGGGGATAGTGTAGCTTCCCAACGGTGAAAGAATTTTTGAAATCGGTGCGGTAGTTTCGGAGCCTATTCGGTACAAACAAACAAACAAAAAAATCTTTCCTCTTTATAATATTGGTATAGAAGAAAAAAACTACACAAAAGAAAAAGCGTCTGAAATCTTACACTACAACTCAATATAATATTGCATTAGCAGTCGCGACCGCAGGTGTCCTTGCCAAGCGTTTCCTTTTCAGGTTGAACTGAAAAATTACTGAGCTGGAATTGAAATATTGTATATAAATTAGGGTAAATATAATTAGGTAGGTAGGTATATAAGCTACATGCATAGTCCTTAGTTATCGTACACTATTCTGAGAATATAGAACATCTCATAAACCGGCAGGCTTATGACGTAGGTATCTATCTTTTGCAAGAGCAAAACGATAGCGATCAAACGCTTTATGTCATAAAAGTCGGAATTACCTGCAGTGTAGGTACGGTAGGTCCTACACAATCGTTTGCTAATCGCTCGCTGTTTGTCAAATGCACATATTAAAAAAAAACCGCCAACAACTCTAAAACTTTTGTATGGAAGGGGCATTATTGCGCAAAAATCGCTATCGTTTTGCTCTTAAGACGACGACTAACGCCAACGACCTTGAGGGAACAAAACGCGCACTCGTTTCTCACCCGCGCGACCCGAAATTTAGTAGTTTTTTGTACTTTTCTTATTATTCAATGACTTTAAAAAAAAAAAGCTTCAGATCAAAATGTAGATAATTAAATTGTCTTTGATATGCTGTCAATTTCATTAAAATACGCCCAGCGGTTTTGTTGTGATTGTCGTGTTTTTGTCCGTTTTAGACATAACTTTACAAATTAATTACACTATGTTATTCGAATAAAACTCAAAATTTGCTCAGATGAAATTATTAAGAAAATGGTCTAATATAACATATATTTTTTCCAATAAATTACGACTAGCCGTTTAGACGTGATTCTCATTTTAAAATCAGCTACTCAAGGGAATCGGCGCCTTAATAAGCCTGCGGGACAACCGTAAAATGAAAAACTGGGCTGCACTTAGCAGCACCATTTTGCACTAAAAGTGGAAAGTTTTAACTGCGCTTGGAAATGATGAGCAATGTTCGAAGTGTGCAGATGTGTCGCCGGTCGAGCGGTCCTCAATCATAGCGTCGTCAACATTGTGATTATTCTAATGTTTTCGAGTAGCATGCAATGGCTGCGCCTGCGGTGGTCGCCGCCGACTACTCTGATTACCACGACTACGATAAAAATGCACCCACTATATAGTTTAAATGCCGTTTTAAAAATAACCGCGTAATAGTCAACCCGCAATACCAATGAACACTAAAAATAAAATATTACGGCGACGGTCCCCTTAGCTTGACGTCCCTGAATAACATTGGGAATATTGCCCGATCAGTATGCTGGGTGCACGTCGCTAGTGGTCCGGCATTTACATAGAACCCTACTATTATATTATCCATTACGATCTGAATCTTCACAAATAAAGTTTAGTGTTCTTGATGAGTCATGCACGAATGTGCCTAGACTACATGCCTGAAACGACTAAACTTGATCTTTTATTTAAGACGGTACCCTGACCAAAAAATCGGCATGAGATATGAGCGTTCCTATTGGTCTAGCGGCACTGGTGGCGCATGAATTACAGCAGTGAATACGCCCAGATTTTAGAATAAAATCTTTATAAAATCGAATTTTGGTCTTTTAAAAAAAATAATTCTACAAAAATGTTCGTTATTAAATTGTCTATCCATTAGTGTTAGTACAAAAAATAATCAATGAACACTTTACGAGGAGATGCATAATACCAATAATTATTTCTCATTTTTATGTTTTTTTGGAAGTAGATTAGTGAAATATATACAACATTTAAAAAAAAACGAAATCTACCATTTTAGAATCAATATTATGTAGAAATTTAATGTATTTTTATTAATTGATATTTCTTTTTAAATAACGAGTAGATAGCTCCTAAAAACAGCACAATAAACGGCTTGCGCGGCGTTTTGCTCGGGGTACCGCCTTAAGACGGTACCCTGACCAAAAAATCGGCGTGCGATATGAGCATTCCTATTGGTCTAGCGGCACTGGCGGCGCATGAATACGCCCAGATTTTAGAATAAAATCTTTATAAAATCGAATTTTGGTCTTTTGAAAAAAATAATTCTACAAAAATGTTCGTTATTAAATTGTCTATCCATTAGTGTTAGTACAAAAAATAATTAATGAATACTTTACGAGGAGATGCATAATATCAATAATTATTTCTCATTTTTATGTTTTTTTGAAAGGAGATTAGTGAAATATATACAACATTAAAAAAAAAAACTAAATTTACCATTTTAGAATCAATATTATGTAGAATTTTAATGTATTTTTATTAATTGATATTTCTTTTTAAATAACGAGTAGATAGCTCCTAAAAACAGCACAAAAAACGGCTTGCGCGGTGTTTTGCTCGGGGTACCGTCTTAAGGTATTCCATCTCAGCATCTAATGCAGCAGAGTATAGCTAGCATAGCTCGCTCCGTGTAGGCATCGCATCCAACCCATGTCGTGCAGTTTTATATGTAGCTATAAACTTTGTCGTGTTCGGTTAGAACATAACGCACGATATTATTTCAAAATGTTTTACGGCACGTAAATGCCCTTTTAGGTACCATGTCTTGGCTAAGTTTAAATACAGCTCGGTAGCAGTACTAAATTCTTTTCTAGACATTTATGAACAGAGAAATAGGTGTTTTAATTAACCCCCGCCGGGAAAAGTGGGGTGTTATAAGTTTTACGTGTGTTGCTGTGTATCTGTGTGTCTGCCTGTGGCATCATAGCGTCTAAACGGGTGAACCGATGTTGATTTAGTTATCTATGTTGTAGCTATGTTTGAATAAAATCGGTTCAGCTGTTCAAAAGTTATGGGCGTTTTACCGTTTGAATTGGGGTGTTTTCGCAAGATAAATGTGTCGGGGTATTTATAAATTTTGAAATTTTACTTGTAATAATCTCTTGTTTGTCCTTTTAAGTATTCCAAAGCAGTATGTAGAGATTCCATCCAGTTTCTGAAATACTTACTATTACTGTGATCAACTGATCATTCGATAAAACAAGTCACAAGACGATAAGGTTAAAATTTGAATAGGCTTTCAGAAAGAAAATGTACCAAAAATAACCTATTTGCGAACCATTCGTTCAATTCATCATCTTTAAAAATTTAAACTCTATCAATCGTAGTCCTCTGATGGAATCGTTTCTCATGTCCTTTGTTTCATCTATGTTTAACCAAATCAATAAATCAGTGTAAACCATTAGAGCTAGCTATTAGATATGTTTGAATAGTCTTGTGGTGGCTCGCACAGTAAGCGGAACCAATTCCGTCGATGATAAATAAAGTTGTGGTTGCAATTTTCAAATGATCATCAAGGATGCAAAGTGGAAATAATACAGCACAAGCAAAATTTCAAAAACCCCCGACACATTTATCTTGCGAAAACACCCCGATTCAAACAGTAAAACGCCCATAACTTTTGAACGGCTGAACCGATTTTATTCAAACATAGCTAAGAACACTCTCGACAAAATCACCTTTCAAACAAAAAAACTTAAATCAAAATCGGTTCATCCGTTTAGGCGCTATAAAGCCACAGACAGCCACACAGATACACAGCAACACACGTGAAACTTATAACACCCCTCTTTTGCCGGCGGGGGTTAAAAATACAAACTCCAAAGCGGTTAATATAAGGCCAAATGTAAGAGAAATAAATTGTGGTTACTATCCTTATAAAATATTCTTGGACGTCCTTCTTTTTAACGGCCACAATTAAGCCTTTATTCTCGGTGACTGCGGACCGGAGACCTATTATGTATTTTAAACCATACGCAAGTATTTTTTCTGACCCCTAAGGGGATCTAAAAATAAATGCATCGCGTGGCTAGCTCGGAACAAAAGACCAAAAAGAGCAGCGCTTGGGATCGCACCTATAAAGCTGTATGAGTGAATCCGTAACTAAATTGCATGATTGAAGCGCCTTGCTACTTATTTGCACAATTTACATTGCTTAATCAAATTATTACCTGCTTGCCGATCGTTCCGCGAACTGCCCGCGGTTTTTCTTATTTCCCGTGGGACTATCGGGTTTTCTAACGATTTAGATCGCACTTATTCATAGGAAATAAGCTTTTGAATAGTGTGATCCTATATTTTTTCAATTACTCTGTTGAACAGAGAATCGTAAGGATTGTTCTTTTTAACCCCCGCCGGAAAAAGAGGAGTGTTATAAGTTTCACGTGTGTTGCTTTGTATCTGTGTGTCTGTCTGTGGCATCATAGCGCCTAAACGGATGAACCGATTTTGATTTCGTTTTTTTTTTGTTTGAAAGGTGATTTTGTCGAGAGTGTTTTTAGCTATGTTTGAATAAAATCGGTTCAGCCGTTCAAAAGTTATGGGCGTTTTACTGTTTGAAACGGGGTGTTTTCGCAAGTAATATGTGTCGGGGGTTTTTAAATTTTGAAATTTTACTTGTTGCATTACAAGGAGCATTTACATTAGGTACAATAAGAATGTATGAGTACATAGTTACCACAATAATCCTAGCTGATATTATAAATGCGAAAGTAACTCTATCTTTCCTTTCAAGCTTAAACCGCTGAACCGATTTAGGTTAAATTTGGTATGGAGATAGTTTAAGACCCTAGAAAGAACATAGGTTTGTTTTTAATCCTGGTAGCGTGTCCCCTTGTATAGAATAAGTAAGCAATGTGTAACTTATGTAGAATCTATTGGCACAAAACACACACACAACACCCTATACTACCAACTTAGCTACGCGAAAGAGTTAAGTATCGGGCAAAAATGGCAAAAATATTTAAAATAAATCTATGTTTAAATCTATGTCATCAGTTTGTTTCCCACGATCGCATCCAATTGTTGAACAACAACAGTTATACTTAAGCAGACTAAAGCTTTTAAAATTTAAAAATAGACCTCAATGACATTTTGAACATTAAAAATCGTTTTAAATGCTAAAACGATGTGCAAAAATTTTTGTCATACGGTACACAGGTACTATTCAAAAGCACTTTGCATCGAAGCTTTTGTGAAATGTGTTAAGTACCTACATGTAATATTATGTTATTCAAATTCTTCAATACTTATTGTCTAACCCTCGATTTCTGATATTAAATTTGAATTTGAGTTTTTGACAAACTTTTGCATGAAAACCTGTCAAAATGTGTAATTTAAGTAGGGTTTGACACGTTCTTAATTAACTCAAAATACTCAATTCAGAAACTGATCACGCTGAATGTGTCTAAAGCATAGCCTGCTACGCCTGCTACAGTACCAGATGTCCTTATAAAAAAAAAAAAACCCGACTGCTTATTTTTTTTTTTTTTTTATTTTCATCTTTTTAGTTGGTTTTTTAGAATTAGTTACATTTAAACATATAAGTATTTTATATTTTTGTAATCACCTCTTAAAACCCTTCATTTTGATACCCCACCCGATGGGTTCGGAAGAAAAAAATTTAGGCCCCCACAATATGGCGCTCAAAAGCCGCCATTTTTCTATTTTGCAATTTTAATGTAGCCAGTGACACTCGCAGGGTTAAGACGAATCGATCGACGTACGCATCATTAAAATCGGCCAACGCGTTTGGTCTCTAGAACGCCATATAGGAACAAACATACATACCTACATAGACTGATAAACACATTACCCTCCTTCGGCAGTCGGGTAAAAAGTGACTTAATTTCCTACTCCAACATCTTTATGATCAATATAAATATAGATCATCGCAATAGATCTTACTTATGCTACGCATGCTTGAAGGTCTCCTAGCTTTATATATCACACAATACAAGTTTTTTTCCGAGGTAAGCAGCGCTGTTGATTATAATAAAATGGCCTATTATACGCCCGTCTACGGATATCCTTGGCACAATAATGTATTTATTCTATAAGTCATTATCGCCCGTCGATGTAACACTAGATAAATCTCGAGAAAAGTTGAACGAACTAAATCTCATTTACTTTTTTTTTGTTTCCAGCAGATGTTTATTGCTCCCCCTCTAGTTTGGAATAGCGTAAAATTGATAGAACGAATCGGTATAATGTTGTCAGAACGATTTGAAGCGTGTTTTTATTATTGCAATTTTCGACTCGGCGATCGCCTAGTAGAACTAAATGTTGTACATAAATATTTATCGACCGCACCAAATTTCAAGGAAGTAATGAACAAGATTCAATACTTCTTCGCGATACCTTCGTGCTTTTTTAACCCCCGCCGGAAAAAGAGGGGAAGTTGCACGTGTGTTGCTGTGTATCTGTGTGTCTGTCTGTGGCATCATAGCGCCTAAACAGATGAACCAATTTTGATATAGTTTTTTTTTTGTTTGAAAGGTGATTTTGTCAAGAGTGTTCTTAGTTATTTGTTTGAATAAAACCGGTTCTGCCGTTCAAAATTTATGGGCGTTTTACTGTTTGAATCGGGGTGTTTTCGCAAGATAAATGTGTCGGGGGTTTTTTAAATTTTGAAACTTTACTTGTTCCACGGGAAAGTTGAAGCTTAAATTAAGTTCAGGGGGTAACCATAAGCTCTAAGAGCAAGATTATTCCGAGTGTGCAGAAGGGACAGATGTATATGACGTGTATAATATGTCGCTTTTTTCAGTCGCACCATGGTAGTTTTAACACGTCACGGTACGGGGAAGGAGCCTCCAGACAAAATCGCGAAACACGGCCGTCTTTGATATTTAAATTGATGTATCGGTGGAATTTGATTGATTTGGCTTGTAAGTAGTCGGAATCTTAATCACTCATGACATCGCGGCAAAGGGTACCGGTCCGACACGCAATTAGAGTTTTTTGGCCCCCGATAGCATTTGCATGGCTGGCTTAGTCCGGCGCAGTCGGCGCCCGCGCAGCACAGAGTACATTATCCGCGCAGCGTGTCGTGTCCGGCGCGCCTTATGATGACACTTGTATTTATATTTTATACCTGTGAAGTACTCGCCCTCTTAGGCATTACTTACTTTAATTAAGGGCAGTACCCACATACTATTCTGTAATGCACATTTTAAAAGTGCCTTTGTGATTGCATATTTTAGATGCACAGCTCACAACTAATGTTGTATAATGAAGTGCTATTTTCTTTTTCAAACATTTATCTTGCGAGACTACCTTAGAAACACAATAAAACCAATGATTTGTTTCTAAGAACACCAGAGACCAGTGCAAAAATATTAAAATTTGCAAAACACGTGATAACAATTCTTCGTTTCTGTATCTGCGCATGCCATCCCCAGCTGCCAGTTATCGTATTTCATTTTGTTCTTGGTTTAATGCAGACACGGATAAGAAGAGCTTCTCTTTATGTGACTTATGTTATTATTAGCTTAAGATCTAGAGATATTTAAATTCAACAGATGCATGCGAAGTCTCGTTAGAAACAGGGTTGTTATGGATATGAAGGATCTGGATACGGATATAGAAATAATATTATACCGGTTTCGGATACGCAATGATTTCAGATTATCCGTTAGTTTCAATTACAAATATTACCTCGATTTTTAAATAAATAAACATGCAAGTGACGCGCTTCCGAGGCTACTGTTTCGAGTCGGTTCGGCTCATCGACTGGGCACCAAAACCTGTCATACATAATATGTCTCATTTTGACTCCGCCTCTATCCGAAATTAGTCGAAATTTTTATACCGTCAATCAATCTGCCTAGCCATTTCCCAACTATATTGGGGTCGGCATCCATTCTAACCGGATTCAGCTGAGTACCAGTGTTTTACATGGAGCAACTGCCTATCTGACCTCCACAATCCAGTAACTGGGTAACACGGTAAGACTGGTGTCAGATCTCAGCTTCTGACTACTCGTAACGACTGTCAAAGATCTTCAAATGACAGCCGGGACCAACGGCTTAACGCGCTTTCTGAGGCACGGAGGAAACTCGGTATGTTGAAATGGTCACCCATCCACGGACCGACCTCGTCAAGCGTTGCTTAACCTTGATAATCGACCCGTGCGGCTGTTATTATTTAGCCACGAGCTCCTCCGAATTTTTTATACCGTATTCGGTTACAATAGATAGATTTTTATTTCGGATATTCGATAGTTTCAATTACGGTTACGGAGCTCCTTAACATCCCTGATTAAAATCAGTCGCCAGACTATAAAGTTAGAGCCATAAATTCATTATGTAACACTAAGTTGTTGTTTTATCCATACGCATTTTATGTAAATATCGTCACCTTCATTTCCCGCGTGGGATAAGCCAACTCAGCCAACATCATAATTTTGTAAAATACTAATACAACAATACGATTATAACATAGATTTTTAAATGAATAAACATGCAAGTGACGCGCTTCCGAGGCTACTGTTTCGAGTCGGTTCGGCTCATCGAATGGGCACCAAAACCTATCTTAAATAACGTGTCCCATTTAGACTCCGCCCCTATCCGAAATTATTATCCCACTTTCAGTTACAATTAAAGATTGATTTTTATTTCGGATATTCGATAATTTCAGTTACGATTACGGAGCTCCTTAACATCCCTGATTAAAATCAGTCGCCAGACTATAAAGTTAGAGCCATAAATTCATTATGTAACACAAACTTGTTGTTTTATCCATACGCATTTTATGTAAATATCGTCGCCTTCATTTCCCGCGTGGGATAAGCCAACTCAGCCAACATCATAATTTTGTAAAATACTAATACAGTTATAAAATATAATGTGCGCAATGTATTTTCTATTATAGTGGGACCACGTGTAGTTAATAGATTTTATAGCCTCCGATAGGCGTAATGCTACATTGATTCGCGACGCACCGTCGCTCGTCGCCCTGACGTCAGTGGTTATATGTTTAAGCAATTACTCCCTAGAGATTGAAGGTACAACATCAGTCTTGGTCGGTGTACGATCGCTTCCCGTTATAATTGACGCACACACGAGAGCCTGCCAAGCCGCCGAGGTGTCAGAACACTGGAGGGACCGCGAAGGCACGCCTCACACCTCCACTATAATTTACCCCGCCTGTGTACACGACAACCCCTAATCACGAATGTTTAGTAAAATCATCGTTTTCAACACATTCGAAGTTTGTATCGGTAAATTACTTGAAGATCCGTACTGGTATTTTAATTGGGACCTGTATGAGATGACGGTAAACAGTACAATAATAAGCACAAGGGTTACCCTATGTATTTTTTTGCAATTTATCATCATCTGCCTAGCCTTTTTCCAATTGTTGTTGGGGTCGGCTTCCAGTCTTACCGGATTCAGCTGAGTACCAGTGTTTTACATGGAGTGACTGGCTATCTGACCTCCACAACCCAGTAACTGGGTAACACCATACCCCTTGGCAAGACCTTGGTGTCAGATCTCAAGCTTCTGACTACCCGTAACGACTGTCAAAGATCGTCAAATGACAGCCGGAACCTACGGCTTAACGTGCTATCCGAGGCACGGAGGAAACTCGGTATGTTGAAATGGTCACCCATCCACGGACCGACCTCGGCAAGCGTTGCTTAACCTTGAAGATCGACCCGTGCGGCTGTTATTATTTAGCCACGAGCGTATTTTTTTGCAATTATTGATCATTATATCAGGGATTAAGTCTTGAGGTCGTTGGCGCTGCCTGCAGCGAAGGACAACTAAGTCGTCTGCGAAAAATATGAAAAGAGGTTTATTGCACTCTAGTGAAGGTGGAATAGGGTCTACGCAGTCTAGACACATTTAAAAAAAAAATATTTAAAGAGACAAAAAATAAATATACATAGAGCACGCTATATGAACCTATAGAGTAGATGATCGTGCAGTTTTGATGATCTTAACCAATGATATTCTAGTAAACAGATACGTTATACACTCACAAAACAACCGAAAAAGTGTTCCGCGCAGCAGCGGCAGCACACATACACACTTTTCATTCATCTGACATTACACTACAAGTCGAAAGGGATGGCTTGATAAGACCAGCAAGAAAAAAGAGACAGCTAGTGTTGGTCACTTGCGTGTGAATGTAAACAAACATTATTCTGACCACCTTTTTCTTTTTCTAACCTCCAAATATCAGAATATTAGGAAAAAAAAAATTTGTAGGTTTAGGTGTATTGATATATATGATAAATGATAAATGATTTTATTTCTGTAAGTTGGTTTGTACAAACGCTTTTACATGTGTAACATATTTTTTTTTAAACTAGATGAGGTCGGCGTTTCCTATCTGACTACTCTGAGAAGAAAGGCCGAAACAAACTTAGAGGTCTCTCTCTCTCTCGTCTTTTTTAAAGTCCTGACAAAATCTTGGTTCGATCATGTGAAGACCATGTAGACTGATGTCTGAAATGGTCTTTTGAGGAAAGAACCAGCCAGATTGAGTGGACCTGTACAGTCAGTGCACGCATTTGTCAATAACCGAGCAGCTCAACTCAGAATTTAAGGAGCTCAACGATTCGACGAACAATACCAAAGAAAGGACATTCGGGTAGGCCGCATAAACTACTCAAACTGCCAGACCATGATTAAAAACTAAGATAAATTAAAAAACAAAATAATGATCCACATAGTCTTCACATTCACAATAATTAAAATAAAATAATATAATACTTTAAAAAGTAAATATTTTTGTCATTGCAAGAAAACAACTATTTCGTACTTACATATGGTATGATTGGTATGTGATCCCTTCTGTTTTATGTACTTTGGTATCATAATTGGTACACTTTCTAAATACACACGATGGCATATTTTTAATTCTGTTTTTATTTCAACAAAGCGTGTCGCTCTTCGCCATGCGTGGCATAGACTAAAACCTATACGTCCCAATTAGGACGTATTCGAGTCTTCACAATGCGCGCGCTTATAACATATCTGTTTACTAGAATATAATTGATCTTAACTCTAAATTATACTCTTTGGCCGGTGCTCTTAAATAAATGTACAATTTTTTTCCGCTATTTTAAGGCGTATATATTCCCTAATGTTAACGCAGTACTGGCCGTGCGCCCGCTTGGAGCCAGAATATAAATATTGAACCTCCTTTTGGACAGTTTTGTTTGCATAATATGCATAATTATATAAACTAATAGGAAAAAAAATAATAGGAAATTTAAGCCATTTTTTTTGTGTAAAAATATTTATAAACGTCCAAGTCATTTTGGAGTACCTATCCAAAAGTAGCGACTAAATATCGAGTTGTTAATTATTGTTTTAAAGCAAAACTATCAGTTACACGAAAAAAACAGCTTTCAGAAATAATGTACATGAATCAATAATAAAGATCTTTTTACCCGACTGCCGAAGGAGGGTAATGTGTTTATCAATCTATGTATGTATGTTTCTTCCTA
Organism: Orthosia gothica; assembly: GCA_949775005.1. Classification (NCBI taxonomy): domain Eukaryota; kingdom Metazoa; phylum Arthropoda; class Insecta; order Lepidoptera; family Noctuidae; genus Orthosia; species Orthosia gothica. Next base: position 11,892,317 of record OX459063.1, on the reverse strand, counting down.
TGTGGCGTTCTAGAGACCAAACGCGTTGGCCGATTTTGATGATTCGTACGTCAATCGATTCGTCTTAACCCTGCGAGTGTCACTGGCTACATTAAAATTGGAAAATAAAAATATGGCGGATTATGGGCGCCGGGTTAGCAGTCAGGTTATTTTATTATTTAAATTATCTTTTTTTAAACCTTTTATCCTAGCCGTTACTAAGGAGTATGCTGGAGTATGTATGGTAATAAAGCGGTGGAAGACCCTTAAGAGGAAATACGGGCGGAGAGACTTTTGAAAAATAGGTATTTGAAATAACTATCGCTGTCGCTCTGCGAACTGCGAGCGCGTGGCGCCCGGCCGCCTTATCCATGTGTGAGTAAGTTGACAGTGTGTGCGTGCCTCCAAAACGCTCTCGGCCGCGGCTCGCGCATTTCTTGTAATCTTCCCAGTCACTCGTTACTTTTGTTGTTGTGGATTGTGGATAGATATCCAACAATATATGTTATTCTTAACAGCAAACGCAGAAAATCTTTTTTTGGACGTGACTAATAATACTGTAGTGCAATTTAATAATGTAATTGCTAAATTTATTGGCGGAAAAAGAATTAACTTTGCAGGAAGTGGCTCATATCACATCAGACAAGATGTTATGGAGTAGTAACTTCATGGAATAGCGAAGGGCTATTCATGCACGCATTCAAAAAAAATACAGGGCTGCAGTCCGGGCCAACATACAAAAAAAAATTTTGAGCAAAAGCAGCGTTCGAAAAAATTCACAGGGATTTACCGAAAAAGGAAACTGACGTATCCCAAAGACCGAACGAGCAAAATAAAAACAACTACATAACCTGTTAAAACTACGGTCGTTTAGAGTTGGAAGAAATATCTTCTTCCTGCCTTTGGATTTATAAAAATTAAAAGAAAAATAAATTTCTTGAAAGATTGCTCTCAACTAATCATGTTCAAAGAAAAATAGTGGGGGCCAAAGCGATAATAGCTTATGGGAAATTGAAAGACTAAAGAGGCTTACGACATCGAATTTTGGGCGAATATGTAAGATGCGACCGAAAACATCGGTTCGCAAAATATGAGAAACGTTATTATATAACAAATTTAAAGGAACCGTGGCAACCAATTATGGCAAGGAAAAGGAATCTGAAGCGATCGATCAATTTATCAAGCACAGGTATTTTAGTGTGGAATGTTTATCGATGTAAACAAACCCTTTTTAGCGGCAAGCCCGGATAGTCTGGTAGGTGAAGACTCGATAATAGAGGTAAACTGTCCTTATGAAATTGCAAGTATGTCACCTGAAGACGGAATTCATCAAAAATAAATGGATTTAGAGCTGTTTTCAAGGGTCATCACTAATCGTCTCCGTAGACCACACACATACGCGGCAGGTTATACAGAAGACCGAAGAGTACAACCTGCCTCTCTGTTTAGCGTTTGTGGAATACGAGAAAGCCTTCGATTCGATCGACACTTGGGCTGTACTGCAGTCTCTCCAACGGTACCAAATTGACTACCGGTACATTGAAGTGTTGAAATGTTTGTATAAAAACGCTACCATGTCAGTTCGACTTCAGGATCAGACCTCGGAACCCGTCCTTATGCAGCGAGGTGTGAGACAGGGAGACGTAATATCTCCAAAACTGTTCACCGCTGCACTGGAGGATGTCTTCAGGGTTCTGGACCGGAAAGGGCTAGGCATAAATGTCAATGGCGAATACATAAGTCACCTTCGGTTTGCCGACGATATAGTGGTCATGGCTGAGACTATGGAGGACCTCAGTACAATGCTCGATGACCTCAGTAGAGCTTCCTAAAGAATGGGTCTTAGGATGAACATGCACAAAACCAAGGTGATGTTGAATGTCCATGTTACACTCACTCCAATCAAGGTCGGATACTCTACACTCGAAGTTGTGGGTGACTATGTCTACCTGGGACAAACGATCCAGTTGGGTAGGGCCAACTTCGAGAAAGAGGTCAACCGTCGAAGCCGACTTGGCTGGGCAGTGTTCGGGAAGTTGCGGTATCTTCTCGTCCAACTTACCACAGTGTCTCAAGACGAAAGTCTATGACCAGTGTGTGTTGCCAGACATATGGCTCTGAGACATGGTCGCTTACTATGGGCCTCAGCAGAAAGCTTACAGTCACCCAAAGGGCAATGGAGAGGGCTATGCATGAAGTTTCCTTGCGTGGTCGAATCAGAAATGTAGAAATCCGCAAGAGAACCAGGGTTACCGACATAGCCCGAGCAATAGAATTTGGCAAGCCCGAGAATTGCCATATTTAAGTGGGGAGGGCACATTGCTCGCAGAACGGATGTCCAATGGGGCAGAAAGGATCTGGAGTGGCGACCGCGAACCGGAAGACGTTGCATTGGAAGGCCTCCCACCAGTTGGACCGATGACTTGGTGAAGGTTCCTGGGATCCGCTGGATGCGAGGCGCACGGGACCGATCAATATGGTGACCCTTGGGGGAGGCCTATGTCCAGCAGTGGCTGATATGATGACGATGATGATGATGAAATAGATTTATGTATGTTTAAAGGCAAAATGTTACAATTAAAACAGAATCACAATTACTTCTACCAAGTACAAGGCCAACTACACATAACTCGTCGAGATTTCTGTTATTTTATTTAGGTAGTCCCAAAAGCTTTTATTTTTCAAAATACTAAGAGGGACGATGCATTATGGCTTAAAAATGGAACCATTATTAGAAAAGTTCGATAGATTTGATTTGAAAAGTTCTACGACATTAGTGGCAAGCCTAAGGCATTAGCCTTTTACCAGAAATCATTGACGGTTGGATACCAAAGAATAAAACAGTGAGAGAAAGCACGTCGTCATAATCTGCCTAGCCTTTTCCCATCTACGTTAGAGTCGGATGCAGCTGAATACCAGTATTTTGATGGATCGACTGCCTATCTGACCTCCACAACCAGTTACTGGGTAATATGCAACCCCTTGGTAAAACGGGTCAGACTTTCGGGCTGCCAAAGCCGAAAATAACAGCCGGGACCAACGGCTTAACGTGCTTGGCGAGACACGGACGGGTCTTGGTATGTAAATATGGTAACCCATCCACGGACCAACCACGGCAAGCAAAGCTTAACCTGATCGATTGACCCGTGCGGCTGACGTTGATATAAGTTTAATTTCGCTGATGTACCTAGTAGGCGATCTAGAGATTGCGGATACCTATCCGATATATAATTTACTGTTTTGTATTGAAAACTTTTTGTAATAAACATTTATAGACATGCACTTTATTTTATTTTGTATCCAATACTTTTTAATACTTCTATTTGTATTTCTCACGAACAGCACATGTAAACAATATAAATGTGTTTATCGATAACTGTTTTCAACCCTAGTATATCGATATTATTTTCAACTACTACGCATCACCTTTTCGTCTGTGTACGTATTATGCAGACCCCTTGCGTCTCACCCCGCCCACAAATTCGTGCGATAAGGACAACTGCAGATTCGACAAATTTTCTTAAGTAAAAAGTCATAATTCGAGGTTTGGCTCTCGTCTGTTTTCTCCTCCAATATTGGACCGATTTAAAAGATATTTCATAAACTGAATAAGAAGGATATTTACTATGTCTCTATGTTTTCTTTTTTCCATTAGTATTTGTCAAATTTGTACACTAGGGCTCTGAAGACAGCGACTCAATACAGACAATTTTGAGCATTTTGAGAGGGTTCTAGTTCTTATACGGATAATATATCACCAAAAAGGAAAACATAGGGACATAGAAGAAGTTGATATTTATTTTACTGTAAAAAATCATTGCTTTAAGTTCATAAACCAGAGAGAAAACAGACGAGAGCGTTTGTATGGAGAAAAGACCACCCCCGTTTCCTCTTAAGTGTTTTCTTACAACATAAATCATGAGTGAAAACAAATGGAAGCTAAAACAAAATTAAAAACTAAATCCTTACTAACAAAAAAAACACGAATCAATAGCTGTTTTTTTTTCACAACTACCGATAACCCTAGTAGCCCAGTAGAAATTGACACTGAAAAGGCTAAAATCGCATAGCATAATGTAGTTCTGGATTTTTTGTGTGTTGTATGGACCAGTTATGGTAGTGTGAATCCATCTTTGCAAATTGGAATACGCGAAAAACTGCGTAATTTTGTGTGCTATGCACAAATGCTGTGCAGTTGGAGGATACATATTCGCGGGCTGGCTGACCAAAATCTGGTGTATCCTTGATTTAACTTTTTTTATTTATAACTTTTTAGTTATACATTAAACATATAAGTATTATATATTTTTGAAATCCTTTATTTTGATACCAAACACACGATGGGTATGGAAGTAAAAAATATTTTGGGCCCCACAATATTGCGCCCAAAATCCGCCATTTTTCAATTGTCCAATTTTAAGCCAGTAGCCAGTGACACTCGCAGGGTCAAGACAAATCGATTTACGTACGAAGCATCAAAATCGGCCAACGCGTTTGGTCTCTGGAACGCCATATAGGAACAAACATACATACATACATAGACTGATAAACACATTACCCTCCTTCGGCAGTCGGGTATAAAGAAGAACGCCCATAATTCCAACGTACAAAGAAACCCTTAACTTTACGCAGGATGAAATATTCAATATCCTGCAGAAAGCAGAAAATAGCGGGTGTTATCGTAATTATTGTAGTGTTGACGTGTGATTTCCTTCCCAAAGGTTCAAGGTTATGAACGTGATTTTGAAATATCGTAAAACCAATCTCAATGGCTCATCGGCGGCGCCGATCACAGCTTTCTCACGACCGAATAGGACTACCTGACCCCCAACTTTCACCCTTAACTGAAAGGGTATAAGACCCATGATCCCTTATTGATTGGAATGGTAGATTTTTTTCTGTATTTATTTCCTAAGTGTTTTGTTTGAAGGTCGTGTTTAGCAGCCAGTTGTGCCGTTCTTTGTTATCCGTGTTGACTCTCAAAATATTGACAGTGGATCAACACGTAGGTACGTATAGTGGGGCTTGTTTGCTGTATCAAATATACCTTTGATGGATCCAAACTGGGGTCCTACTCCCTAACACCTACAGACGAATGATTTGTTTGGGGCCCGAACTAAGATTTAATGACAACACAAAAAATGAAAAATGAGAAATTGGAAATTCCAATGCATGCTGTGTTCACTATTTTAAGGCATACAGTTTAGGGTATTCTTAAAGGTATATTGTATTAATTATAATTGTATTGCCCGATTTGTGAACCAATAAAAAAAAATAAAAAAAAAAACAATTTGACAGTTGTATCTACTACCGATGTGTTTTTACCCGTCCGAAATTTTTTATTCTTCACTCCGAAGTTTCGTAGTAGATACTTTCGGACGGGGCCCGTAACTTCGTTGACGGAGATAGGGAGTAGAGATCCCCTGCAAAAAATCATCGAGAAATATAACTTCAATAATACAGTGGGACTGTTAATCAGCAGCATCTCTTGCCCGGTTTCTGGAAAGAAATCATACTATGCGTCACAAATTAAGCGCAAGTCAAGTGATGCGGTTGGCTTTAAAAACTGGCTGTTGGCTGGAAGCTCGGGAGAGTTTACTGATGATTCAATGATTGGTGGGACCTTTTCATTTATTTTCAATTTGCGAAACATACATAATACATACATAAACTCACGCCTTTTTCCCATGGGGGTAGGCAGAAACTACAGAACGCCACCTGCTACGATCAATAATAAATACTTAAATACGCTTCATTCCAAGTGATAAAGTGTCCATCTATCCATCACCTAAAGATTTAATTAAGGCGGTACCCTGACCAAAAAAACCAGCATGAGATATGAGCATTCCTATTGGCCTAGCGACATTGGTGGCGCATGAATTACAGTAGTAAATACACCCAGATGTTAGAATATAATCTTTATAAAATAGAATTTTAGTCTTTTGAAAAAAAAATACTAAAAAATGTTCGTTATTAAATTGTCTATCCATTAGTGTTAGCATAAAAAATATTAATGAACTCTTTACGAGGAGATGCATGCTATCAATAATTATTTCTCATTTTTATGGAAGGAGATTAGTGAAACATATACCTCTTTAAAAGAAAAATTATACGACCATTTTAGAAGCAATAATATGTAGAAATTTAATGTATTTTTATTAGTTGATATTTCTTTTTAAATAACGAGTAGATAGCTCCTAAAACAGCACGAAAAACGGCTCGAGGTACCGCCTTAAACCTAGCAAAGAACCCTCTCAGATTCTCGATTACTGCCAATGAAGACTTTCAATTACTTCCGTTGGAATCGTTCACAAATAGTCAATGTGGAAAATTCATGGCGTATCATGGTGTTCACATGGCTGCGCCGTGCGGCGGTGCGCAGACGCAGCCGCGCGGCGTAACTAAAGCTCAATTGCACAATTAGTGTTGCCGCTATTGTGCTTCCGGATTCCCTCGGAATTGCTCTCAGCTCTCAGGCCCAACATACATCTTCCTCACAGACACTACACTTATTATATTCTAAAAACGTCGCCGTCATAGCTATAAAGTAATAATACAAGATGACGATAAATTCATGTCGTAAAATTTTACACAAAATAACTGAGTATTGATAGCGGACACGCTTAATGCGGACGTTTCCGCAAGTAATGCGCAAACACGTCCACAGCGCGATTTATATGCTGGGCGACTGTATCACCTTGAGTTATTAACCAAGGATATACCTAGGCATCAACACCCGGTAATTAAAACATAATCCAGAACCTTCCGGGAAACGGAGCTCGGAATCCGGAGTCACCTCCCGCTGCTCGTCAATCCCGCGCAGACGCTGCGAAAATACTTTTAAACGATCTTATACCATTTTTACACCCCATTTTTTGCAAGTTATATGCTAAAAGCAGCGTAACATTTAAACATCCTAAAATCTTAAGGCGGTACCCCGAGCAAAACGCCGCGCAACCCGTTTTTTGTGCTGTTTTTAGGAGCTATCTACTCGTTATTTAAAAAGAAATATCAATTAATATAAATACATAAAATTTCTACATAATATTGATTCTAAAATGGTAGATTTAGTTTTTTTTTAAATGTTGTATATATTTCACTAATCTACTTCCAAAAAAACATAAAAATGAGAAATAATTATTGATATTATGCATCTCCTCGTAAAGTGTTCATTGATTATTTTTTGTACTAACACTAATGGATAGACAATTTAATAACGAACATTTTTGTAGAATTATTTTTTTCAAAAGACCAAAATTCGATTTTATAAAGATTTTATTCTAAAATCTGGGCGTATTCACTACTGTAATTCATGCGCCACCAGTGCCGCTAGACCAATAGGAACGCTCATATCTCATGCCGATTTTTTGGTCAGGGTACCGTCTTAATATATTATAGGTACCTATCATAAATCTAAATTGAAGAAAAAGTAATGTATTGTATTGCATCCGAGATTTCACACTATTTCATCAAGCTATGGCTGTGCTAAGACTGCTAACACATAATAATTATATGACTTAGTAAATACAAACAGGATTTCATAAGTACTTCATGAGAATATATATACTCTTAAAGTAACATATTGCAACGCTCCGTGTGAAAGCAGAAAAATGGTCGCTTTGAATGTGTTCAAATCGGTACTTGGAACTATTTTATGAAGCCCAACGCCATACAAAAACTTTCTTGACGTGTAATAAATCATGAGCATTGAGCAGTAAACCTATGAAAAAGATTTGTGAAAAGAACATTGTATCATGCAAATCCTTGACCCTGGATATTCTATTCAGATGTCATTATTATTCCCGACTCGTATCGCCATTAAGGGGGCACAACTTTGAAAGTGCCTACAAGGAAAGTATTCGCGTACAAAACCTAAGCAGTCATAAATAATAAGAGGCGAGCGGAGTCAGCTAATGAATTATGAGTGCGAGGCTTGTAATAGCGGGTCGTGGAGCGCTAAATGCTGAACACGCGGTCGCGCCGCTCGCCGCCGCCGCCGCGGGCAATGGACGCAAAGCCTGCGCCCGCGCAGCAACCCCTAGCTCGCTTCTCGACCGCTCCGCCAACAAAGAACGCTGATCTCGTGCGAATAGTTCACGCTCTGCCTCTTGCATCATTGTAATAGACGGATGGGCCGGAGTCAATGACACCCGTCGACCAGTCATCGCCGACATCATTCAACTTGAACTGTCTTCCAAACGTAGCTGTGCACAGCCATAATGAATCATTACGAGTATTACGATGCACGTTCCGACTTGATCCTGATATAATGCGATAAGCTGAACAACGCGAACTGGAAGAGCAGAATTTATAGGAGGCTGCGGTGCGCCAAGGCCGCCCAGTCGTTGCTATTATGTAAATAATGCACTCTTATGTCGTGCCCTCTGCGGCACTCGCTTACTGACTGCGCCTGCTCATCATAGCGACCCCTCTACATACCACAAACGCTCATTATTTTCATGTTTGCATTTATGTCTACGAATAATCTTGAACACAAAAAAAATATATAAAAAAAATCAAAAAACCCGACTGCTTAAATAGCGAACTAAAAAGACGAAAACAAGAAAAAAAAAACACTTTCTGTGCAGTCGGAGTATACATATTCGCGAGCTGGCTGACCAAAACCAGATGTATTCTTCGACTGCACAGCATGTTTTTTTTTCTTGTTTACGTCTTTTTAGTTCGCTTCTTAAGCAGTCGGGTTTTTTTTTTGTAATATTTTTTATTTAACACTTTTTAGTTAACATTTTTCTCGAATTAGGTAAATTTAACCATATAAGTGTGATATATTTTAAAAACCGCCTCTTAAAACCCTTTATTTTGATACCACACACGATGGAATAGGAAGATAAAAAAAAATTGGGCTTCTACAATATGGCGCCCAAAAGCCGCCATTTTTCTATTTTAATGTAGCCAGTGACACTCGCAGGGTTAAGACGAATCGATTGACGTAAGAATCATCAAAATCGGCCAATGCGTTTAGTCTCTGGAACGCCATATAGGAACAAACATACATACATACATAATTAGACTAATTGACACATTACCCTCCTTAGGCAGTCGGGTAAAAATAATACAAAACGCTACGCTACATAGGTATCATTAAAAAATACAAGCAATCACCTCGGAGATACAGACCTTAATAACAGCACTCGTAATGTAAGCAGTCAGTGCTACATCTGAATGGATAGAACACGTATTAATTGCATACTGGTCTAGTACTTAAGATAAAACAGGCGAGAAGCTAAAGGTAGCAAATTGGACACACTTAACTGATGAAAATAATGAGTCACCGTGTAGTAATCACGACCTGTCACTGTACAGTAACGGTATTACAATTTAATAATTCAACGCGTCTAAAGCTTACAAGACACCTACTTTATACATTATGATGCTTATTTTATGAATACAAAAAAGTTAATTAAAAAATCTAAAAACCCGACTTCTTAAAAAGCGAACTAAAAAGACGTAAACAAGAAGAAAATCATAGTGTGCTATCGGAGGATACATGTTGGCGAGCTGGCTGACCAAAACCAGATGCGTCCTCCGACTGCACAACATGATTTTCTTCTTGTTTACGTCTTTTTACATACATACATACATAAACTCACGCCTTTTTCCCATGGGGGTAGGCAGAAACTACAGAACGCCACCTGCTACGATCCTTACATACTTCTTTTGCTTCACACACATTCATACATCTAGTCATACACACACGCCGGTTATGGGTACTGCGCACTTGGCCTTTCTGAAGAACATCACCTATAAGGTCTATGTATGTCTTTCTAGGGCGTCCCCTCCCGGCGTTTCCATTCACGTCTGCCTTGTAAATACCTTTCGTTAGTCTTTTTAGTTCGCTTTTAAACATATAAGTGTAAAAAAAACATTTTTGATACCTACACGATGGGTTTAGAAGATTTTGTTATTTTTTCCCTCACAAAATGGCGCCCAAAATCCGCAATTTCCAATTTTAATGTAGCCAGTGCCACTCGCAGGGTTAAGACGAATCGATTGACGTAAGAATCATCAAAATCGGCCAACGCGTTTGGTCTCTAGAACTCCATATAGGAACAAACATACATACATACATAGACTGATAAGCACAGTAGTTACTTGAATTAAATCCTCTGAAGTTAAGTCTTCACTATAGAATGGACATCATAGCTCTATAAGATTTTAATGCCCAATGCCATTCTTGGTCGTTATTTCTTACAAAGAAATAACTAGCTTGATACTCGAGTTGTGGGTTTTATTTTTGAATATCAGCGGGAATCGTGAGGCACTTCAAACTGATCACACTCGCGACTCCTAAATCAATGGCAGCGGATCGACGCGGAAGCGTTGAGTGGTGCCCTCGCCCTCAGCTCTGGAAGTGGTGAGGTGCTGCCCCATGTGGGCTTATCAGGTGCATCCTTAGATAAAGTACCTATATAATTATAACGGGAAATTTCGATTGTTTGTATACCTGTTTCGCCCGACGTTTCGGCCGTGTTGCAACGACCGTGGTACCGGGTAGACTGGTGTCTCGGTGTACTGGCTCCGTTGGGGCAGAAAATTCTTCCTCTACCCTCACTTTTCTACACACTACACTGACCGTGTCCTTATTCTGTAAGTTTGCCGACTGCACAAAACGAGGTAATGATTTTTGAATCACTGGATTCCACGCCGCGGATAATTTGTAACCGTCATCCCTATTGAACGTTTTGTGTTTTTTAATTTCAATCGCTTCACGCACAATTCTTGAATAGAAGTGGCGGTCGTTGCAACACGGCCGAAACGTCGGGCGAAATAGGTAAACAAACAATCGAAATTATCGCGTTAAATTTCCCGTTATAATTATATTGCTTTCAATTATGAAACGCGAAAGATTTAAAGTTCATATAAAGTACCTATAGATGGAGCCATGGCGTGGCCGCACATGAAACAACAATAACAATAATACTTTGGCTTTTACAACCCACCATCGCACTGACACTTATTATCTATAAATAACCCAATTCCTTGTCTCAATAAACACTTAAGCCCGCGAAATCACAAAAAAAAACAAACACGACCGAGTTAGTTTGTCAAACCTGCCGTGATATTAGCGTTTGACAAATAATAAAAGCCGGCTATGGTGACAAAGACAAAAAATAATCTTTTGTCCTTATTATTTACATGGAGCTGCCAATTAGCGATCTCGCTCTATCAATCAAGCTCATTTTATTGCTCAATCTATAGGTACTGTAAGGGGGTAGTCAGGGAGAGCTACTCAAATGAAACTCAGGAATCACTGTTCTACTTATATTTCAGCAGCAATGTGCCCGTCCTCAGGCACCTTCTATCGAACTAATACATCAAAGCTCAGAGGAGCCTTTATATACCCGGAAAAAGCCTAGCGATAACATCTTCATTTTTTTTTTTTTTTTTTTTTTTTTTATTACCTATAGGCTCGCGCTTGACCACAATCTCACCTGATGGTAAGCGATGATGTGGTCGACGGTGAATCACGCTTGCCTAGAAATAACCTATTCACTCTTGACTTAATGTAGAAAGTAGTGCTTGGTGCTATGGTGACCTAACACACCTTTCTTGTAATTATAGGATATGGTAAAAGTTAAAGTCTTGGATTATAAGGGAAACAACTATATTGAAACACTATATAACACTTAGATACACGAAATGGTAAATTATGGTAAACTATATGACTAAATTAATGGTAAAAAGTATGGTAAAATGGTTATGGTTTGGTTACGAGTACGTGGTGTCTCTGACGAGATCTAAACGCGAACTGGCCCACATTTTGGTAACCGAGCGAAGGTGCATATTTGCGTTTGATGCAATTATGCATTTTCGCTGCGTGTTCGGTTTAAACTCGAACATATTCCCAAGAGCGAGAAGAAATGCGGGATGATGATATGGTGTGTATATAACATTAAATTGCTTAAACTAGTGATCTTATCTGGTAAGCTTAACAGCATTGATAAGGCATATTAAAAGCAAAAATTAAAAGCATATTGGTCTACTTAAATACTATCGTTATTAAAAACATTAAAAAGTCAGTTAATGATGGTTTAAAATTACACTATAGATTGTCTTTCACTGTTAAAGTTTTGAACGCCTGTGTCCAAATATTTTTGTCCCGTTTTATCGAACTATAGTCCTCGCTAGGCCAGCGTTTGGCATAATCATGTAAGGGAAAACTCATTTCACTTTTATTCTTTAGATCACTGGCACTGAGCACTCACTATATGATTCGCGTCTTCTGGTTGGTTTCGGAGTTAGCGGAGTCGCTGCTAACTCCTGTTGGCAGCGACTCTCGCTGCGGCGTCGAGGTCCTGGAGGCGGTGGAGTCACCGCGGTCTGGTGCCGGCGGGATCCCTCGCCACGATGCCCGGCGAAAGCCTTCCCGAACAAGCAACATCGCCCCGTTCGCCACATCTATTGCGATGTATGGTTTCAATGTCCCTTTCATACTGGTCTGCAAAGCGTGAATCCAACATTCCGAGTAAGTCATTCGCTAGATACCCGATACCGTTGATTAAGCCTCGTCGGCGCCGACCCGTCTTCCCCGTGGCGCGTCACCGTCTAGCGTGGATATCAAAATGCTGTGTTAGCAAAAGTTCATTGTAGTATTCGAGTTCCTGGTAATCGTGCCGGACTTGCTTTATGATCGTATTACAATGGTTTTGTGTTTCTATGGTTGTGTACATTTTTTCTTGGTAATTCGCTATTTTGTTATAAGTGTTTATGCCTGTCCATTTATCCCTGATTACTTGTGCTTTTGAAATAGGGTCAAAATAAAGCGTTTGGTTGTTTCGAAATGGTTTCACGGCGTCTAAACCGTAAGATGGTAAGATCAGCGTAAAAAAACTCAGTAAAACCGTTGCTACAGTTGCGATTTTTGACCTCGGTTTTCTTTTTCTTTCTGGTAATTTGGTCGTTGGTTTTATATCTGGTTCTGGTATATTTCCATTATTCTGGTATTCGGATACTGTGGTTATTCTGGTTAACAGGCAAAACTGAGAGTTTCACAATAGGGCGTTTCATGACCCCATTTTTGGTTTTTAATGAAACTGCTCTGGTTAGACCATCATTTCCTGGATGTGTGTTGACCACACGTCCAAGAGCCCATTTTCCTGGAGGCAGATTCTCATCATGAATCACTACTAGATCTCCAATTTCGATGTTTTTCTGTGGTTCCATCCATTTACTTCTAGATGATAGTTGTACTAAGTATTCAGTCTTCCATCGTTTCCAAAGATCTTGGAATAGCTTGTTGGTTAGATGCCACCTGGTTCTAGCATCTTGCTCGGTTTCTATTACAGTTGTTCCTGGTCTTCCTGATAAGAAATGAGCTGGTGTAAGGAAGTTTATATCCTCGGGATCCTCTGATATCGCGCAAAGAGGTCGAGAGTTGAGGCACGCTTCTAGTCTAGCTAACAATGTGGTGTACTCCTCGAAGGTTAGTCTTTGTTGACCGATGACCCTCTTGAGATGATGTTTTAGACTGCGTACTGCTCGCTCCCATAGACCGCCGGCATTAGGCCAGCTAGGCACGTTAAAGTGCCATTCTATGCCCATCTCTGCTATCTCGGTTATAAAACTTTCACTGAATACTTCGCGAAGCTGGTTAAATTCTTCCTGTATCATCCTGTTTGCTCCCACGAAGTTAGTGCCGTTGTCACTGTACATATGTCGTGGTGCCCCTTTTCTGGCAGCCATTCTGGTTAGAGCTGCCAAAAAGGCGGAGCTGCTCAGGTCTGACACGAGTTCTAAGTGAACCGCTTTCGTGACCATACATATAAAAACTGCTATGTACCCCTTCGTAGTTTTGATTCCCCGTCCTTTATTAGCTTTGACCTCTACGAAGCCTGTGTAGTCTACGCCGCAGTGATAAAACGCATGTTCGGGATTCACTCTTGGTTCTGGTAAATCTCCCATGAGCTGGTGCTGCCGCACGGGATTTTGTTTTCTGCATATGACACATTTTCTTATAAACTTTTTAGTTGCCATGTATCCGCCGATAATCCAAAACTGCTGTCGAAGATTTGCTAACGTTAGACGCGCTCCGCCATGGAAGGTCAATTTATGTGCTTGATCGATAAGTAATGTGGTTAACGGGTGGTCATGAGGTAAGATGATGGGATGTTTCATCTCAAGACTCATGTGGGCGTTTTCTAATCTCCCACCCACACGTAAAATGCCACGTTCATCTATGGTTGGATTCAAACTCAAAATCTTGCTTTTGGAGTGTACTCTGCCATGTTTGTTTATTGAATCTAGGTCGTTTGCAAATTCAGCCTGCTGAACGGTTTTGATTATCAGCTGTTTAGCCCGACGAAGCTCGTGTAATTCGAGGTAGGGTCGGCGAACTGGTTTGTTCAAGGTAGGTAATCGCAGTATCCAAGCAAAAATGCGTATGATTTTTGTTATGGAGCTATATTTGTTTATCAAATGTTTAATAATTTCGGTAGTCAGCGATTCTCTTGGTTGACCAATTACTACCGCGTTGGTTTGGTTTAAAATAGACGACTTTACTTCTAAATTCGTCTCGTAAATGGTTTGGTGGTTTTCTTGATTGGTGTATGATGGCAGCCATGACGGCCCTTGCCACCATATCTTGTGGTCTTTGAGTTGCCTGACAGTCAAACCACGACTTGCACAGTCGGCTGGATTATCTGTCGTCTTCACATATTGCCAATGTTTTGATGGTATGGTTTTGGTGATGGTTTTTACCCGATTTGCTACAAATGGTTTCCATCGGGCTGGATCTCCTTGTATCCATCCTAGTACTGCCGTTGAATCAGTCCAGCAGTAGACATCCGTCGGGTATTCTGACAAGGAATTTTGTACTTTTTGCATTAGCTGAGCTAAAAGATGAGCGCCCATTAGCTCTAGTCTTGGTATTGATATGACTTTGCTTATGGGTGCTAACCTAGCCTTGCCCGCAACTAATGTAATGGTTGTCCCTTCCTTCCTTACTACCTTGCAGTAGATTACACACGCGTATGCCTTGTTTGAGGCGTCGCAGAATCCGTACAATTCAATATGTTGGTTCTCTCCCATTCCCAGCCATCTGTTGACTTCTATACTGTTTATTTCCGGCAATTCTTGTTTTAGTTTTTTCCATTCCGAATTCATTGCCTCGGGTAGGTTGTCATCCCATTTTATGTCAGACAACCAGACATTTTGAAACAGTAGTTTCATGGTAGTACTCAGGGGGGTTAACCACCCTAATGGATCGAACAGCTTCGAAATATCCGAAAGTAGAGCTCTTTTGGTAATAATTGCAGGTGATTCGGGTTCTATTTTCGAGTTGAAAGTGAAATTATCTTTCTGTGGTTTCCAACAGAGCCCCAATGTTTTGGTAGAATCGTTTTGCTTGAACTCGTATGTTGACTGGTCACATTGCTCTCTCTCTAAATCGGTTAATAGCTCTGGTTTGTTCGAGGTCCATTTTCTAAGATTAAATCCTCCCAATCGGCATATTTTTATGAGATCGGATTTCAGTTTATTTGCTGCTTCCATTGAATGACGCCCTCCGCAAAAATCGTCCATATAGAAGCTGTCTTCTAATTCTTTTGCTGCATCTGGAAATTTCTGTCTTTCATCGGACGCTAATTGTTTCAAGCACATCATCGCTAAGAATCCTGCTGGTTTGGTTCCGTATGTAAGCGTGACGAGTTGAAATGATTGTATTGGTTGGTTATTTGATTCTCGCCATAGTACCTTTTGGTAAGCTTGATCTTCTTGGTGCACTCGGATCATTCTGTACATCTTCTCGATGTCGGAAGTATATACAAATTCAAATTGTCTCCATTTCAGGATAAGCTCTTGAAGATCCTTCTGTATATTAGGGCCCCTGTACATGACGTCATTTAGACTGTACCCTGATGAAGACTTTGCTGAGGCGTTAAAAACTACTCTCAACTTGGTAGTGGTAGATTCAGCCCGAATGACTGCATGGTGTGGTAAGTAGCATTCGGGTGCCTGGTTAATGTTGCATGGTATCATGTGGTTTAATGCAAAATATTCATCCATGAATTTTTTGTAATCTGTCTTCAATTCGCTGTTCTTCTCAAATTTCTTCTCCAAGTTTCTAAATTGAGCTAATGCTTGTGGTTTGGTTGCGCCCAACTTGTCTTTGTATTCAGGCTTGAGTGGCAGTCGGACTTCGTACCTTCCGTCCTCAAGCCTCTTAGTGGTTTTAATAAAATACTGTAAACACTCATGGTCATCGTTGGACATCTCTATCTTCTGGTGTATGTCTTCGTTCTCCCAATATTTCAGAAGGTCTTCTGTGTTGTTGAGAACCACGTTGCACTGGTAGTGTGGTACCATGGATCCACAGAGTAGCCATCCTATTTGCGTCTGTTGGGCGATTGGTTGCTTATCGTTGTCTCCTCTCAAGATACCTCCTAACATTATTTTGCTGTAAACATCTGCGCCTAGAAGTATATCTACGGGTCTGCTGACGTAAAACTCTGGATCAGCCAATTGTATCCCTTGGATATGGTTCCACGTTGTTGGTTTGGTAAACGTGTTATTTGGCAATCGCTTGATCAAGTTATTCATAATAATAACATTCGTGTCGCAGGTAAATTCACTATTTGCAGACTGTAGTGTTACCTGTAACATTCCTTTCGCGTTATTTTCTTTTTCGCCGACGCCAAATATTTGACCTTTGAAATACGCCCTCTTTAATCCCAAGATCTGGGCTGCGTTTTCAGTTATTAACGATAGTTGAGAACCCTGGTCAACTAAAGCTCTCATCTTGTGCTGTATTCCATTAGCTCCCTTGACTTTTATAATAGCGGTGGCTAAAATTATTTCAGATATGTCATCCCATGACGCGTGAGATGACCTAGATGAACTCTTTTTGGCTGCAACATTGTTGGTGGTTACTTCTGCTGACACAGTTGGACTTTGTTTTTCCAATGCTTCGTGAAGTAGCGTGTTGTGTGTAGCTAAGCATTTACGACATCGTTTGTTCGATTGACATGGTTTATTGTTATGACTGCATAGGCAGTTTTTGCAGTAATTTAATTGCTCAATCTTATTAAATTTTTGCTCGTTCGTCATTTGCAAAAAATCAGGGCAACGCCACAATCCGTGGTCAGAATTGCACAATGCACAGGTTATCGACCGCGACACGTGTAAAGCATTTGATTTTGTGGTTTCTTTGTTGCCTGATTGATGGTTGTTTCGTTGTAAAAATTTCTTCTGGTTTTGGTTGTGGTTGCTGTATGGGAATGGTTGATGCGGCGTGGTTTTTTTGTTGGCTGGTTCTTGCTTGCGACGAGACGCTTCTAGCGCTGTAAATTTTTTCTCCAAGAATTCCAGGAACTCCTGCAGATTGGGTAGCTGTCTAGGATTCTTGACCGATTCTATGTACTCGGTGAAGGTATCATTATCCAGCTTTAGCGCTAGTAGGTGCACTAGAAGTGGATCCCAAGTTGCTATATCCACTCCCAGATTCTGTATAGCGTGTAACGTCTCCCTGGTTACGTCATGCAGTTTTTTAATCGTAGCCAGCGATTGCTGTTGTATATTGGGTAGCCCAAGTAAGATATTGATATGGGACGTGAAAATCAATTTCTTGTTACCATATCTGTGGCTTAAAATTTCCCAACATACCTGATAATTGTCTGAGCTAAACTGTAAATGGTGAATCAGACGCTCTGCTTCTCCAGTCACCTTACTCTTCAAGAACTGCATTTTTTGCGCATTAGACATCGACGGGTTTTTGTCTATCGCTTCGCTAAACAAGTCTTTGAACGGAACCCACTGGTTGTAAGTTCCATTGAACACGGGGATGTCCATCTTCGGAGCTGACTTCTCTCGGTGCTTCACTGCCCACATCTTTTTGTTGATGTCGTTTGTCAACTCACTGTACTTTTCCTCGTGCTTGCAGAATTCCATTTGGTACGTAATATCGTCGCCTCCATCCTCACCTTCAATTTCCCAATGAAGTCTGTCAATCTCACCCCATCGGCTATCCAGTGATTTTAGAGCGTTCTCGAATTGCCACTGATTCTCGAACTTATCTACATCTATATTATTCACGGTTCTCATGAACGCCTTGAAATTGATACTCTGCTTCTTTACTAACCCGTTCAGCTTGCTGGACCCTCTCTCTATATGAAGAAAACTCTCTCGCTGCGAGGACTCTGTATAGCGAGACGACGTACCTAGTTGCGGCTGCGCCGTCTCGTCTTCCGGCCGACGATTGTCAGCGGTTAGCTGTGACCTAGCCCGGATACCTGGTAATGGCTGCTCATCCTCCGCTTTTGGTCTACGGGGGCTTTCTTCCTGCAGCTGCGTTGTGCCAAACTGCCTTATGGTTTTATCAATTATCTCCTTTATTTTGAAGTAAACTTCCTGGACTATTTCGAAACATCCCTTTTTGAAGTAAATGTGCTCAACATCCGCAAACTGACACATTTTCTTATGGTTTTGTTGGTAGGTGTGCCAGTATGCTTCCAACATATCAGCCTTACGCTTGTAATTTTCGATGGTCTTCCTCTCGGATCCATCCTTCTTTATGTTGGTTAGGAACTTGTCCAGGATTTCATAGAGCTCCGTTTGGTTGATGAACAGAGTATCGGAATCCATATTAAGGGTTGGTTTGAAAAAAAAATGGTAATGGTTAGTTTATATAATGGTTTGATCTGACCTTTATGCTCCAACCGACCGTCTCTGCAATCCGAGGTTCTCCCAATTGCAGCGATCTCCTGGTTTGCGTGGCACTGTATCACTTGGTAGTCACTGGTAATTAAATGCTCGAAGGACCATGTAGAAAGTAGTGCTTGGTGCTATGGTGACCTAACACACCTTTCTTGTAATGATAGGATATGGTAAAAGTTAAAGTCTTGGATTATAAGGGAAACAACTATATTGAAACACTATATAACACTTAGATACACGAAATGGTAAATTATGGTAAACTATGTGACTAAACTAATGGTAAAAGGTATGGTAAAATGGTTATGGTTTGGTTACGAGTACGTGGTGTCTCTGACGAGATCTAAACGCGAACTGGCCCACATTTTGGTAACCGAGCGAAGGTGCATATTTGCGTTTGATGCAATTATGCATTTTCGCTGCGTGTTCGGTTTAAACTCGAACACTTAAAGACCCCCAGATTGTAGCTATCGGGAAACACAGACTCCGGCAGGGAATTCCACTCCTTAGCTGTACGCATAATAAAAGTGTTCCCAAAACGTTTTGTGCGTATGGGTGGGATGTCTACCATGTATCGATGGCATGTGTCGATTATATTCGAAATTCAGTTCCCTTTCAAGACGTTATTTGTTGCCAGTCTTAATATAAGCAAGTAGGTTGCCTTCTTAATTGGTGAGTCCTCACAGTACTTTATCTAAGGGTGCATCACTGTCGCGCGAGACACGATCCATACGTGGAACGGATTATACCCATCCAAATATCACACAAAATTCTACCAGCTTATGTTCTAGAAACCTTCACACCTTCGTTGTCTAAAAACCTTCGCAATTTGGAATTCACATCTTTAAACGCTACCAGTTAAAGCACCTATGGTGGGCACTTAAAACATTTTTGACCTTAATCAGAGCTGTGAAAATAATAAATACTCTCGCAGGAGTGCTTCTTGGCTAATGGTGACTGCATTCCGACAGTGAGGATTGTCGCCGGAGAAAAGTGTCGTGTCATTGAACCTTCCTGTGGTGAATTGCTCCGCTTCCGCCAACACCCGGCAAATTAAATCAATTATTGTGACGCCGTTACTCCGTTCGCCTAACTTACGACCTGTAGACTAACAACAAAGAAAACCCTGTACTATTGGAAAATCATCCTCATGACGATATAATACAACAAAGGTAACACCATAAATATACGTAACCACAATTTTTCCTTCTCTTGCATCTAATGGATGTACCTGTCATTCCTGGTAACTGATTCAGCAAGGCTATAAATACAAACTAGGCACGTGTGTTAATTCCATAGAACGCTATTTAATAAAGATAACCACGTCATGTTATTGTCGCGGTGGCACCGGATAAGCGCTGCGACCGGCCGATTGTCTCGCGACTATCGTAAATAACTCGCGCTGTGTCCGGTGTCGACCACGAATACAGAGTTGCCGACGACGGCTGGCGAATCCCGGCGTCCCCTAACGCCGGCGGCGGCGGGCCAGTCCGCCTCGCTTCCTCTCTAACGTCTCTAGCGAACAATCGCCGGGTTCCTCGCTCGACATCGCTCGGCGAGAACCCATGGTTGCGCGTGCTCTCGGTGCGCTCACAGGAAACAGCCTCCGCGGTAGGAATACGGATGAGCGTGACGTGTGCCATGGGCCTGCCGACTTATCTAAACTGTACCTAGTCTACGCCGGTATCTACCGACGTTAAATTATTACTGTCTCAAGGTGTCCATTTACAGAGCGTAAAGTATCACTGTTTATTGGCAACGTGCAATTTGAGCAATATAACGACGATCTCTCGGGCCAAGGACTGGAATTGGCCGTCGGCTATGAATTCCAGCTGAGGCTGAAACAATGGACATATGATATAAATAGGTGGAATAAATATAAAATGGTAGTGTTTATTTGGTCTATTTACTGGCTGAACGATATGCGAAGGGTGCATAGAGGGCGGGCAGGGATCGAGCGGGCCCGAAGTATTGCCGAGGTCTGATAGCATCGGTGCGCAGCGTGCTATAAATAGATGAGAAGGCGGACCCTTGAACCAGCCGCGGTCGTCACTACGCCTCGATAGGTTACCGCTTAATAACGTTGGTAATACTCACTAGTATTGTAACAACAGGACTCGCGCATAGACAAGAACTAATTAAATACTAGACGCTACATATTTGGTAGTACCGTATTTCAAGAACTGCACTACGAGTACGTCAGCATGGGATACTTAACATTACTAAACGATAAAGGAATTCACATTGATTTAGTAAAATTGGTACTGCTATATTTTTTTTTTTTATTCGTACAAAATAAAGACTTTTAAGGGCCTGCCACCGCTTTAGTGCCGTATAACGGTTACTTTCTAAAGCGTATCTACTCCTTAGTAAAGGCTAGGTTAAAAGGTATTAAGAAAATATATAATTATTATTGATTCATGTGTATTATTTGTGAAACATGGTTTTTTGTGCAGTTTTGCTTTAAAAAAATAATTACAACACGATATTTTTTTCGCTACTTTTGGAAACTCCTGCAAAACGACTTGGATGTTTAAAATATTTTTAAACGGAAAAATTGATCTCTAGAATTTTTTCATAACTGAAATAGCATAAGTAAATCAAATAATATTTTGCAAACAAAACTGTCCAAAAGGAGGTTCAATATTGATATTCTGGCTCCGAGCGGGCGCACGGCCAGTACCGCGTTAACATTGGGGAATACGTATATACGCCTTAAATGGGCGACGCAGCAAAATAACTTAGTTAGAGGTCATTAAGTGCTGGCATGCGACATCCTTGTTTGTTGCTCGGGTACCGCAACAATCCACCATAAAACACGGTAGACGGGGTGCAGCTTCTCGCTTGTTCGCTTTCATTCGCGCATGCGGACGAGGCTTATTTTTTTTTCTCTGATTAGAGTAAAAGATGCGCAACCGGTCGCGGAGCGAAGGCCGCAGCCAGGGACGGCGTGAGCCGCGCCGCACCGCGCCGCCTCCGCGCCCGCTAATGATGCGCCTCCACTGAACCACTCCTAATTGGACGAACGCCCGACCGCTCCAGGAAAAAATATCCACCAACCAAACAAAAAAATCTGAATTGCAAAACATCTCCACTTTGAATCATACGAATTATTAAATTCCAGCTAACCTTACTATCGTAAGTAATATACAGGGTTAATTATAAAATTGTGTCCTTACCTGGAACCGTTTTGTTAATACTTTTTAGGGTTCCGTACCTACAGGGTAAAAACGGGACCCTATTACTAAGACTCCGCGGTCCGTCTGTCTGTCTGTCTGTCACCAGGCTGTATCTCATGAACCGTAATAGCTAGACAGTTGAAATTTTCACAGATGATGTATTTCTGTTGCCGCTATAACAACAAATACTAAAAACCGAATAAAATGAATATTTAAGTGGGGCTCCCATACAACAAACGTGATTTTTGTGCCGTTTTTTTACTAAGACTCCGCGGTCCGTCTGTCTGTCTGTCTGTCACCAGGCTGTATCTCATGAACCGTGATAGCTAGACAGTTGAAATTTTCACAGATGATGTATTTCTCTTGCCGCTATAACAACAAATACTGAAAACAAAATAAAATTAATATTTAAGGGGGGCTCCCATACAACAAACGTGATTCTGTTGCCGTTCTTTGCGATAATGGTACGGAACCCTTCGTGCGCGAGTCCGACTCGCACTTGGCCGGTTTTAAACACGCTTCGCTTATTATCACTTATCAAGATATGTGAGGTGTGAATATAAAATGATTCAGTTCGGGGAACTAGGTATAAAGTTTCCGTGTTCCATCACAGGGACACTATAATGACAAAATAATGCTGTACCTATAAACACCATTACAGTTACTCGTATTCTTTTCTTGGTGTACCTTGGCGAATGCGATTATGTCAGAGGCACGTACTCTATAAGAATTGCCCTTTAATAACGGTAGAACTATAGTGAACAGTCTTAGATTGCAGACGTACTAAGTCTACCTAGCTGTAAGTAATGATACAATTGTCGTTTGTTATTTCCCATTTAGCAGCAGCAGCTGGTGGGATCCCTGTGATTCTGTGAAAAGGAAGTTAAGATACCTTTATTGCCAGGCAGATAATACAATTGATTTCTATGCGTCATTGATATAAATTCTAAACTAGTTTTGCCTGTGGCTTATCGCACGATAGATAAAGGTGAATGGCAGATTTTGTACCGCATACTTTTTCTGTTGTTCGATTATAGAATTTGTACCACTTATTATGTCAACTAAGCCATTTATTTGCATGTAAGTTTACTATTTTTAAAACTTCGGATTAATTAATAACATCAATCTAAAGATTTTAATATATAAACGTTATAAAATCGTACGCTAAACGCAGTTATGTTATTAGAAATTGCCTTACGTAAAATAACACAAATATTGAATTGATAATTAATTAATTAAAAATAGAAATAACATTAAATATAATCAAACTCATCATTATCAAACTGTTGCAGTCGGCTGCTGGATATAGGTATCTCCTAATGCCCTGACTAGGTACGATCCGCACCTCAATCTACCTACTTAATGGTAAGTAAAACACTACAAAGATAGCAAAAAATAATTTACATAACACATAATGCAACATTTACCTATATATGTAACAATATATATTGGTACACTAGTACATAACCTTAAAAAATAAAACTGTTTATAACATTTACGTCCCAAGTTTAAAAAATCTAAGAATATAAAAAGGGATTATCTATCATATTAAGTACCAAATAAAACAAAAAATATCCCAAAACACGAAATTTCTATTAGCGGTACGAAATTCCCATACAAGCCTGCCGTTGTCATACATTGTTTGTTAAGCAATGTCTTTATTCCCTACAATAATTTTCAGGGATATCAATTCGATACCTCAGTTCCAAAGTGTAACAATTCAGAATAAGGTTCTTAAGAGATAATAAGAAAATTACACGACTAACTAGTGATACTTTTACCAGTGTATTTTGTAAACTATCTCATATTAATCTAAAATGTAGTATTATGAACGGTCTTAGGATACTAGGAAGTAGAAAACATTCTCATTTACAAAGGGAAACAACTCAAGATGTTACTGTATGAAACGAAAATATTCTAGACTTTGAAAAAGTATTTGCTGGGAGGATAACAACTAAATTGCATTCACTTATCGACTTGTTTCTTTTTAGGGTTCCGTACCCAAAGGGTAAAAACGGGACCCTATTACTAAGACTCCGTCTGTCTGTCTGTCTGTCACCAGGCTGTATCTCATGAACCTCATGATAGCTAGACAGCTGAAATTTTCACAGATGATGTATTTCTGTTGCCGCTATAACAACAAATACTAATAACAGAATACAATAAATATTTAAGTGGGGCCCCTATACAAAAAACGTATTTTTTTTGCAATTTCTTGCGATAATGGTACGGAACCCTTCGTGCGCGAGTCCGACTCGCACTTGGCCGGTTTTTTTGGAAATGTTGGGTAGTCGTTTAAGGAAGAATTTGTCATACTTATCTCAAACCCACCGTTTTACAGACTTGTTACACTTTGGAACTGCGTTATCGAATTGTAGAACGAAGATACATTTAGTTAAGTAACCCTTCAATTTATAATTTATATATAAAAAAAAAAAATAGAACTGGCTTGCCTTTTTAATTAAAACTGATATGTATAAAAAGAAAAAGAACCTTTATGGACATCTGAATCCAACGCGAGATGTAAATTTTAACCCCTAGTGCAAAAGGAAAAGGTTGATAACTTGGACGGTTGTTTGTACCAGTCGGTTTTGGAACGAGTGTATCTGTTAATCTGTGGCTTCGGAGCTCTATATACGTAGTCATAGACATACTAAATAATATGGACTGGAAATACCTACGAAAAAAACGTGCCTACCTAAACCTCAAAATGTCTCATAAAATGGCCGCCGATTCTAAGGTTGTGTCAATCAAGCAACACACACACACTCACAAAAATCAATAATACAATATGTAAACAACCATTTGACAGTAGGACTACCACGAACACAACCACAAAATTCGTCACATAAAATGGCGAATATGGCACGTACCTACAACCGTCACTACGTCATAACAAAATGTTGCCATAATGAGCAACAACTGAAATATTGTTGTCTCTTTCATCAAATACGATTACTACATTAGAAAGAATGAAACAAAACGATGTTTCACATTCTGTATTTCAGTCATATTTGTATAAGCTAATGTATGTATAGAACATCGCGGCGCCTCCATATATTTCCTATCTCAATGATACGTAGTACATGTGTGAACCAATCGTGATGCTGTTCTTTGATATAACCTCGTAGAATGCAAAACTATTTTTCTCTCTTTATCTCATACGCCGACGATACTGCCATTGTCTTCACAGCTAAGACTTCGACTAATATCTCTGCAAGAAGTATCATTATATTACCCCTAATTAATCGGCGAGCAGTCTCTCACTGTACTACATTATTTAAAATTTTCAATAATTCTATCAATAACTCCGATATTCTATCCAAATTTTATTTTAACATTCCCGGAAGGTCAAAGATATCTTTACCGTGTCAAAGCGATGGTACGCACCGTTGCGTGTTCCATCTGCTTCTACGAATTACAGGCAAAATTCATTTATAGTGCGTGCAACTTGCAAGTAGAAACTTTAATGACATATGTTAGCGGTATGATTTTGATCCTTTCATAACGGGTATGTCCTCGGCCTTGGCTTTTTTAATTAGGATTTTGTATGTTCAGTTTTTATCATTGTATGGTATATGAAATGTTAATTTAGTTTGAGCTTAAATGTTATACTGTTTTGTTTTTTATTTTTTGGTAGTTGTGTTGTGTTGTTCACATTCTTTCTTTCTTTCCAATCTATTTTTAGAAGTGATGACTTTTAATTGGCTGTCAGTCTCACGTACTATTTTTTATTCTGTTGTTTTAGCTGTAAGTCTCGTCCATAATTGATAAATAAATATTAGAAGGTTGATCGAGCATGGCCTGGCGAAGATAACAGCTTACCTAAACCATAGTCTCCTCACACTAAATGCCTCCAAATCCAATGACAACTGCTTTAGAAAGTAAATTGACACGAAACCGGCTCAAGATTTCCAAATAAAAATCCACAACTGTCCCAACCCCCTAACCACCGACTGCCTTTGTCTAAATATTGATTTTTTAGGATAGATGAAATGAGCTTTGCTAATTATAACTCACACGCAACACAACCTCAATATTCTCACTCACACCCACACTCACTCGTGTGTTCTATGCATAACGCTCATTTATTCGCAGAGCTGTTTGTATAATTTTAAACTTCCCTTTTATTGTTAATCTTGCATATTTACATTGTCAACATTTCATTGCATAAACTAATGATTTGTAGAAGCGCCGAATCTCCAAATACAAGCAGTTCCTTACTTAAGGCGGTACCCCGAGCAAAACGCCGCGTAAGCCGTTTTTTGTGCTGTTTTTAGGAGCTATCTACTCGTTATTTAAAAAGAAATATTAATTAATAAAAATACATTAAATTTCTACATAATATTGATTCTAAAATGGTAGATTTAGTTTTTTTTTAAATATTGTATATATTTCACTAATCTCCTTCCAAAAAACATAAAAATGAGAAATAATTATTGATATTATGCATCTCCTCGTAAAGTGTTCATTAATTATTTTTTGTACTAACACTAATGGATAGACAATTTAATAACGAACATCTTTGTAGTTTTTTTTTTCAAAAGACCAAAATTCGATTTTATAAAGATTTTATTCTAAAATCTGGGCGTATTCACTACTGTAATTCATGTGTCACTAGTGCCGCTAGACCAATAGGAACGCTCATATCTCATGCCGATTTTTTGGTCAGGGTACCGTCTTAAAAGTTGATCTCCAATGATATGTATCAAAATGCCCTTTGTAATTGATTTTTTGTCCCTTGAATATTAGAGGAAGGCTCCTTATCGAAATAAACATCAAAGTATCTACGTAGTATTCTTGAATATGATGTGACACTCTTTCATTATAAAATGACCACATTAATTGTGAATGACATAGGATTACCTCGATTAAAAAATTGTGTTCGAGCAGAAACATAGCTTTAAAGTTTGCTCTAGCGATTATACCAATCAGCCATCCTGCAACGTCTCCTAGAACACATGAGGTGTTCTATATATATTTAGTGGTTACGGCGAAAGCCCATATTCAGCACTGGACATGTACGGTCTGAGAAATCATGGGCTAAATTTAAGCACGCTTGTACCTTAAGCTTATTTAGTATTAACTCCTGCAAAGGAACTGAGTTTTATTTACTTGAACCTCGCGTCGTGTCCTAGGCAACGATGCCGCAGATGAACTTGCGAAAAGGGGCTCCGAGATGTTAGTGCTAGGCCCGTATCCACTTATCCCCTTCCCCTCTCGCAATTTCGTGCGTGGATTCGCCATAGATCAACAGAACTACAGAATAACAGATGGTTACGGGCAACAGATTGCAGACAGTCGAAAATGGTTTTGCCAAACGTACACCCGCATCTTACTAAAAAAACTCCTCAGCCTGAGTAGAAATAACTTCAAAATAATTATATTCATATTCATAATCATTTATTTGCTAATATGGGTAATTACATGAAGTTGTTAAAAAATATAGCACAGTCCAACCATATTACACCTCGAGGCATGCAAATCACAAGCAAGTACACACATTTACTTGCAAAAAATACTTTAAAATTAAACACAATTTCACTTATTTTGTTTTGTTAATTTCACCGCGTGGCAACAATGAAACATAACAAATGTTAAGCTTTCAATAATGTCACTAGATGAATTAAATTAAAAATACGCAAAATACGCGCTTGGTCGTGGAGTTGCGGAAACAGCCCGTCGAAACCTAACCTAACCTAAATTAAAAATGTAATTTATTAAATGAGGATGTCAAGATAAATTTGTAAATAAATGTTAAAGTAAATGTCAAAGTAAATATCAAAGTAAATGTCAAAGTAATAATATGAATAATTAAATAATTAATTAAATTAGCGCACTAGTCACATCAACAATATGTCCTTACATCTTCTTTTAAGTAATCCTGAATACTATAATAGCATTTACATAGCAAGAATCTTTTTAATTTCCTTTTGAAATCGTCGATGGATTGAGTTTCTAGTATGGACTTTGGTAAGTGATTGTATACACGCGGCGCCATACTGAAAATGCTTTTGGAATATAAGGCTGTCTTTTAAGATTTGCAACAAATTTTATCTCTATGCCGCATACTTCTGTACTTATCAAAAAGATGTTTGTTAGTTCTTCCAAAGCTAGCAATCTCATAAATGTAGACAGACGGCAATGTTAATATATTATGCTTGATAAAATATGGTCTGCAGCTATCAGTCTGGTTGATATTAAACATACCCCTAATGCACCGCTTTTGCGCCTTGAATGCCTTATCCTATTGGTGGAATGACCCCAGAATATAACACCATACTTTATCAAGGATCCCACTTAGCCATGGTATGCTGCAAGTACAGCAGAGGTGTTTACCGTTCTTGCCAGCATATGTAGGGCATACATACATACATACATAAACTCACGCCTTTTTCCCATGGGGGTAGGCAGAAACTACAGATCGCCACCTGCTACGATCCCTTCATACTTCTTTTGCTTCACACACATTCATACATCTAGTCATACACACACGCCGGTTATGGGTACTGCGCACTTGGCCTTTCTGAAGAACATCACCTATAAGGTCTAAATATGTCTTTCTAGGGCGTCCCCTCCCGGCGTTTCCTTTCACGTCTGCCTTGTAAATACCTTTCGTTAAACGCCTTTCATTCATCCTCTCAACATGGCCAAACCATCTTAGCATACTCTTTTCAATTTTAGTCACTACATCTTCTTTTAAACCACAACGTTGTCTTATTACCTCATTCCTCAATCTATCATTTAAAGTTACACCACACATACTCCGCAAGGAGCGCATTTCTACTGCATTAATCCTACTTTCATGTCTTTTTAGCCATACCCAACCTTCACTTCCATACATAAGTGTAGGCACCAGCACGCTGTTGTGAACGGCGAGTCGAGCTTCCGGAGACATCGACTTGCTGGTCACAACTGCATGTATAGCACCATTCACTTTATTCCCTGCATTCACTCTCCTTTCCACATCCTCTTCAATCTTTCCATCCCTTGTGAACATACTTCCCAGATATACAAACTCGTTCACTTGCTCCACACGCTTATCATTTATTTTCACTTCACACTTCGATACATCGTCTTCTCTTTCAAAAACCATTACCTTAGTCTTGTTCACATTTATACTCATCCCTTTTAACTTAAAAGCTTCATTCATCACAGTCACCATGTCTTGCAACTGTTCTGCTGACGATGCAAGTAGAACTTGATCATCTGCATAGAGAAGGCATTTGACAGGCAACTCATTCATCCTCAATCCGCACTCATGCTCTTTCAAACCTATCAGACAACTATCCATGTACAAGTTGAACAGCCACGGTGACGCAACACAGCCCTGACTAACACCCCTTGAGATGGTAAACCAGTCCGTATACGCCCCATTAATCCTAACACAAGCACTGGAATCCCTATATAGAGATTTCAGTGCCCGTACCAAGCGCCGGTCCACACCGTACCCGGATAGCGTCGACCACAGTTCATCCCTCCACACACTGTCATAGGCCTTCTCCAAGTCTACGAAAGCACAGTAGACTTTTTTGTGCTTTGCCAGATGTTTTTCAGCGCTTCTCAAGGAGAAGATCTGATCCATACAGCCCATTCCCTCTCTAAATCCTGCTTGCACGTCCCATAATTGTTCATCCGTCACTTTTACCACTCTATTTATTAAAACTTTCGCATATAATTTGCCGACAACACTCAAAAGACTAATGCCACGGTAGCATGTAGGGCATATGATTGCTTATTTAATTTCTGATTCAAAGTATCAACATGTGTCTTCCAATTGAAATTATAATCAATTGACATGCCTAAGAATTTTGTAGTTGCTATCTCATTTATTTTGTTACCTGCATATTGTATATTAAGGTCAGTAAATTGGGCTTTACGATTGCGAAATATCATAATTTTAGTTTTGTCAAAGTTCATTTTCAAATTGTTATTAGTCAGTCATTTTATAATATCACTTAGAGTGCTGTTTATATCTTTTTCTAGGGATTCCTTATCCTTACTTGTAAAAACGATAGTACTATCATCAGCAAAAAGTATAGAGGGATGATTGGTCGATGACAGCGGGCAAATATGATGTACCCAGAGTTATTAATTACTATGGCGACAGAACTTTAAAAAAACGCGTTCCCTACTTATTGAACACTTTGCCTGCTGACATCAGACAAGAAGATAATAAATTAAAATTCGCACGGAAACTTAAAAAATATTTGTTAGATTCTATTTAGTGCATTTAGGTTAAGTAGTTTAGTATATGTTGGGAACTAGATGTAACTTAAAATAAGAGAGACTCAATGATCTCACAATTAAACTACGTAAGCAGTTTTGTGGGGCAATGTATTAGTTTTAAGGAATTTTTAATTTTTAATAAATAAATAAAATAATAATTAATAATAATAATAATTTATGTAAATGATGAACAGTGGGCCCAAAACACTTCCGTGAGGGCCGCTTTGTTTGATTTCTCTGTATTCCGATGTGTAGTTAATTTCTTTTCTAGTTTTTGTGCATACTCGAGTAACTAATGTGGACTGTTTTCTGTTGGTAAGATAAGAAGCTATCAAATCTAATGAAGTACTCCGAATTTCATAACTATATAATTTATTTAACAGAATTTTGTGATCCACATAATCAAATGCTTTACTTAGATCTATATACAATGCACACGCCGGCATTTTATTGTCTAAGCTACTCATAACTGTGCTCAGAAAATCAAAGACTGCCATATTAATGGTTTTATTTTTCCTAAAACCTATCTGCTCTTTAGCAAATAAATCAAAGTTTTCAAAATAGTCACCCTGACATAAATAACTCTTTCAAAGATCTTAGAAAGGACCGGTACTAATGCTATGGGCCTATAACAATTCATATTGTAGGTATCATCTTTCTTGAAAAGTGGTTTAATGATTGTTAATTAACCTCCCCTACGGCTCGGTTTTTAAACACACACTCATGATTTAATACCCCTTATTATGCAACAGTTTCATAAACCACTATTAACTAACCACGTAACGAACATCCCAACTCAAAAAAATGGCCCGAAAATGCACCTTTCGAAAATATGAGAAACAACTATTTGTGATGTCGTAGAAAACAGACTTGAAAATGAGAAAATAGCAGAGATTTCGAGCCGAACGCAGATGATTAAATTGATTAGGTGCATCATAGCTGTTTGGCAGTGCTGGGTAATACCACAGAATAAATAATGTAACACCGACTAAATAATAAAATATAAATTTATCGAAAATTCTTAGACGAACTGTTCACCATCATCGACTGCCTCAGCACAGCTTTTTGCAGCACTCTGTGAAGTGTGTTGGGATTCCCTTTACGTTACTCTATTTTGCACTAGCTTGGCCAGATTAATTCCTACAAGCTTGACTGATAGTTAAGTAGTTAAACCGTCGATCCATTGGTATTCCTACGCTCTGCGGGTCGCACTATCGCCTACAATTTAGTCAGGGTTCTGAAGGACCATAAATCCGCCATACAGGCAGTATGAGCCTTTACTATGCGTCCTTTTCAACTTTATGAATAGGTAAAATTTACAAATGCCTGCGAATAACACATTCACTGGAACCGTCGGTTATCGCCAACGAGAAATGTTTTTTGACAGCATTACAGCGCGGAGGCGCGTGCTTTCAGCTGCGCAGACGCACCTGACAACATGTCACTACGAATTCCTACGTGGTCACCCATTTCATTTCATTTAATAGCTTGTCATATTAAACTGTCTGCGTAAAGTTTTCTTTGTCTAGGAGAGCCTTATAAGAGACGGAATCGATTATTATTTTATATACCCGGCGTTTATAGTTTTCCGTCCGTTCGTGTCCCGCATCTAATGAGAATAACCGCTACAATCGAAGCGTTTGTATGAAGTTGTAAAATAAACTGATTCGCCACGGTCTTCGTAAAGTGACGAAGTCTCTCAACCCACGGTCGTGTCGTTTTAATTCAATAGACATGTCCGGGCGCGTTATCGGCGCTAACTTGTCGCTCATAAAATTTCCTGGTTAACTCGTCCTGTAAATTGTCATTTCTTATTGCAGCCATCGATGCGGCTTGACTAATGAAGATTTAAATCGACGGTGGTGTAAGCCGAGTCCCGTTTTACATCCTTCTATTTATCATACCAAGGTGAGATAACGTTACAGGCCAATAGATATATAATTTCCTGAATGAAATACATATTTAAGACGGTACCCTGACCAAAAAATCGGCATGAGATATGAGCGTTCCTATTGGTCTAGCGGCACTGGTGGCGCATGAATTACAGTAGTGAATACGCCCAGATTTTAGAATAAAATCTTTATAAAATCGAATATTGGTC
Source organism: Orthosia gothica (assembly GCA_949775005.1). Lineage (NCBI taxonomy): Eukaryota > Metazoa > Arthropoda > Insecta > Lepidoptera > Noctuidae > Orthosia > Orthosia gothica. Next base: position 11,860,163 of record OX459063.1, on the reverse strand, counting down.
TTTTGAAAAAAATAATTCTACAAAAATGTTCGTTATTAAATTGTCTATCCATTAGTCTTAGTACAAAAAATAATCAATGAACACTTTACGAGGAGATGCATAATACCAATAATTATTTCTCATTTTTATGTTTTTTTGGAAGTAGATTAGTGAAATATATACAACATTTAAAAAAAAACTAAATCTACCATTTTATAATCAATATTATGTAGAAATTTAATGTATTTTTATTAATTGATATTTCTTTTTAAACAACGAGTAGATAGCTCCTAAAAACAGCACAAAAAACGGCTTGCGCGGCGTTTTGCTCGGGGTACCGCCTTAATATATTACCATGCCGAAAGGTAGCGTCGAATGCGTTTGCGGATGTTATCCTAGGTTCAATCACCAGGTGGTTAGTGTAGATTTTATTTTAGACTAGCTGTCCCACGCGGCTTCACTCCTGTCAACTGGCTACTACCTACCCTTCTACCCTACCTACCCTACATACATTATTGTTGTGTAACTTAAACCGTTTACGCAGCGCACGCAACGGAAGTTCTCAAAAAGGAATATGTTTTCCTGTTTTTGCAACATTTTTAATTTATGCTTCGCTCCTATTGATTGTAGCGTGATGTTATATAGCCTAAAACCTTCCTCGATAAATGGACTATCCAACACAAAAATAATTTTTCAATTACAACCAGTAGTTCCTGAGATTAGCGCGTTCAAACAAACAAACAAACTCTTCAGGTGTAGATGACACAAATAGTTGATCTGATAGAAAATAGTCACTGTTTATTCAATGGCACTGCTTTATAACATAATTCTTCTTCCTAGTAAAATGAGTGCACTTGGTGGCAATAACACTTTGTAACTATTAACATTTTCCAGGGCCTAATAGAATATCTTGTACGCGTCTGGAAAAAGCCGCCGTTGGTGTATTGTGACTATCACGGACACTCGCGGAAGAAGAACGTGTTCTTCTACGGGTGCGCGGGCGCAGAGAGTTGGTGCAGCAATGACCGGATAGTTCCTGATGAACCGGTCAAATACCTGGTAAGCTGATATGGTCTTTATTATCATCATCATCATCATATCAGCCGAAAGACGTCCACTGCTGGACATAGGCCTCCCCCAAGCGTCGTCACATTGACCGGTCCCGTGCGTCTCGCAACCAGCGGATCCCCGCAACCTTCACCAGGTCATCGGTCATCGGGTCCACCTGGTGGGAGCGTCTCGCAACCAGCGGATCCCCGCAACCTTCACCAGGTCATCGGTCATCGGTCCACCTGGTGGGAGCCTCCCACCAGGTGGACCGATGACCTGTCCCACTGGGAGGCCTTCCAACGCATCGTCTTCCGGTTCGCGATCGCCACTCTTGTAACTCAATGTAACTAATTCTAAAAAAAAAACTAAAAAGTTGTATTTTTTTTTATAAATTACTTAAAGCCCGACTGCTTAAAAAGCCAACTAAGAAGACGTAAACAAGAAGAAAATCATGCTGTGCAGTCGGAGGATACATATGCGCGAGCTGGGTGACCAAATCAGATGTATCCTCCGACTGCACAGCATGTTTTTCTTCAGGTTTTTCGTAATTTTTTTTTATTCATTTCGATTAATTTCTTTGTGGGATCCAAGATAGTCAAGATAGTTTTATTAATCTTTGTTTTTTATTAATAATTTTTTTTATTAATTAATTATAAGAATCAACAATACCGACGTATTGTTGATTCTGGCTTTCAGGAGTTGCAGTGATAGGGTAAAGAGTGGCGGGCTGGTCCCATTAAAAACCAAAACCTTCGTCTACCAGAATTGGCGGAGTTTGCAGGTCTGTTTTTAATTAAGGTATGGGGTATGTAATTTTATTTTTAACTTGTCAGATGCTGCCAGCGCTAATGCACAGACTGTCGCCAGCATTCGCACTCGGGTCCTGTTCCTTCAGAGTGGAGCGGGAACGGGAGAGCACCGCCAGGGTCACAGTGTGGAGGCATCTCGGCGTCACCAGGTCCTACACCATGGAGGCATCCTTCTGTGGATTTGACAGAGGCCCTTTCAAGGTTTGTTACGACATTATCTTCCATGCACATTACACATCACATCATCAGCCTAATAATGTTCCCACTGCTGGGACACAGGCCTCCTCTCTGTGAGAGGGAGTGGGCTATAATCCACCACGCGGGCCCAGTGCGGATTGGTAGATGTCACATGTCTTCGAATTTTTGGTTCTAGGACATGCCGGTTTCCTCACGATGTTTTCCTTCACCGTTTTGAGAGCAGTGGTGAAGAAATAATTTACACAAAGTAAACCGCCTAACTGGGCTCGAACCCACGACCTACAACTTGTAAGTCGCGGCCTATACCACTAAGCCACCACTGCTCATCTTATCTGTATTTTCCATTATTTTCTGTTAATTCGTCCGACGATAAGTCAGCACAATATCCGTAGGTATTATATTTTGTGTTTGTTTTTAAACAAGAGAATCTGGTTTATAATAAGGCTTGTAACACCGCTATAACGCGGCCACGGCTTACTGGAACCAAAAATATAACAATGTTAGTACCTGCATGTACCGTCGACATAAAAAGAAGAAGAAACAGCAACATTTTTTGCTAACAACAAATTAGTTTAATATCTATCCTACAATGTTTCTCACCATCATAACAACGATTATACTGTTGTAATATATAATGACTAGCTGTCCCACTCTACCTACCCTATATACATGAATGTTGCGTAACTTTAACCACTTACAAAAAGCTCTCAAAAAGGATATTTGTCCCCGTTTTTGCAAAAAAATTCATTTATGCGCCGCTCCTGTTGGTCGTAGCGTGATGTTATATAGCCTATAACCTTCCTCGATAAATGGACTATCCAACACAAAAAAAAAATTCATTTCCAAATAGTAGTTCCTGAGATTAGCGCGTTCAAACAAACACTTTAGCTTTATTCTATTAAGTTTTGATACGCATTATATCGCCACTTATACTCTAATTAGAAATGACAGATCTTCAGATTAACGATAACGATACTTAGCTCCCCGCCATGAGGGCTAATACATCTAGCGGTGTCCATCCCATACTCGATACCAGATCAACCTGATAAGGGCTTCAGTCGCTACAAATCTTCCATCTACTTTATGTGGGAAGACAGCTATACGAACGTTGTTTTATTAATGAATCATCCTTCCTTGCGAGAGCGCGGTGTGACTGCGAACGTTTCCTCGCGATATGCTGAACGTAAATTGTTATTAATTCAGTAAGTATAGCTTGTGGAATTAATGATAGTGGCAGACGAATTATAATCTAGACTGTCAGGCAATCGTGGGTACAATCTTGTTGTGCGAATAGTTTCAATATTAAGGCGGCACCCTGACCAAAAAATCAGCATCAGATATGAGCATTCCTATTGGCCTAGCGGCACTGGTGGCGCATGAATTAGAATAAAATCCCAGATTTTAGAATAAAATCTTTATAAAATCGAATTTGTCTATTGAAAAAAAAAATACGAGAAAATAGTATATTATGCAACTAGTGAATAAAAGACGGATTTAAAGCGAGGGCCATAGATGAATCACGAGCAAGTGAAGGATTCTAACTACTGAATCACGACCGTAGGGAGTGATTCATGATGATTGAATCACGAGCATAGCGAGTGATTCAAGTGTTAGAATCATGAGCGACGCGAGTGATTCATGGCCCTCGATATAAATCCGTTTTATTCAAGAGTTGCATACTATATTTTATACCATGACTTCGAGAAAAAGAAAGATTTAAGCGAAAAGCACAAGGAATATTACGAGTAATAAATAAATAAATGGTTTATTACCTTCAAAATTTACATAAAATGTGAAACCCTGACCCCTGAGCTAGGTAAAGGCGCCTGTGTTTCATAATAATTAATAATATAATTAATTAAATACCATTGCAATTAATAATAGAATTACAATCCAAATAAGTATTCAATAAATATCCTAGACTAAAATCAAAATCATTATAAAAATCCCAAATAACAAACTCAAAATTAAAATCGAAGAAGACTTTGAAAGTCGAGTATTCTCTGCACAAAAAGTTTGTATGGAGAATTTTTTGCGGCAGCAGGCGCAAGGAGGATACATAGCATTGAGATGGACGTCTAATACATTGGTGTGTTCCAAATTCAAACACCAAAACAGTGAGTAAAATTGCTTTTTATTCACTGTTTTCAGTGAATAAAATAAGCTTTTTAGAGGGGGTATGGTACCTATAAATTAATTTATTTTTGTCGTATTATTAAATTTTCTATCCATTAGTGTTAGTACAAAAATTAATTATTGAACACTTTACGAGGAGATGCATGCTATCAATAATTATTTCTCATTTTTATGGTTTTGTTGGAAGGAGATTAGTGAAACTTATACCGCTTTAAAAAAAAAAGTATACGACCATTTTAGAATCAATAATATGAAGAAATTTAAAGTATTTTATTAGTTGGTATTTATTTTTAAATAACGAGTAGATAGCTCCTAAAAACAGCACGAAAAACGGCTTGCGCGGCGCTTCACTGTTCTTAAAAAAATGTACCAAGAACTTTGCCTTACACACATTACCAGCTTCTTATTTAGATCCTACTGTTGTTTCTTAGAAACAAAGAAACATGTTTCTTTATGTAAAATACCTTAAAGGAAACCATTGAGAGTTAGTACTTGAAAAAAAACGCCTTCCATGAATACTTAATCAGGGATTCATGCAACATTTCCTATGGTATGACTCAACAGAATCAGACACAATCCAGTCGCAAATTCGTGACACGAAGTATCAATTGTACATGACGTACTAACACATGTTTAAAAAATACCGGTCAATACATCACTATTTATAGTATTTTCTGACGTCCTTCCTGGTCGTTGAGATGTGAAGGACTACCACGATTAACTTTGGCGCATTATCAAGGTTTTTTCATGTTATTTTTATCTCTCAAAGTTCGTATCTGCAGTAACATAGTCGACGGCACGAACTATTTTGTGCGCGGGGTTAAAATGCATGCTATCTTATCCGACAACACGTGCGAAAGAAATAGATGCTGTGATGAGCAGTAAGAAGCTAGTTCGTGTACGAATTAGCACTTTTGCAAGTTTGTAGCGAAATGCAAGATGATTTAGGACGAAGACGATCGCGCGAAATTTTATAAAAAGACCTTTGGTTATTTGCATTCTTGAATTACTAATCTATCCCTGTTTGGAGGCCGTTTTGCAATTTTCCTTTTTCTTATGGTATTTATTTCCGCACAAAGATGCGATAAAATTAGTGTTGAAATATGGAACTTTCGACGCTCATAACTTTCAAATATTGTATTTTTTTACATTTTTGTTTCCGTATAGGACTAGATAATGATGAGACAAATTGATATATTTTTTATTTTGAACGTACATCGTCAAACAGTGGCGTAATCTCTAGACTACGTTTGAATGCAAGAATTTTCGACTAGTGTAACCTTAAGTTTACTTATTCATATGTTTGGCAGGCTGACCACCCCGCAACATAGACGAAGCCTAGCCCTAGATTCGTAACTAACTGCCGCACTCAGAGACGTTAACGGTTACTTAAACCGCTTCTTAATATAGATTTTTAATACAATTTCTGTAATAAGGCAGCCCATTGTATGTGTATCTATACCAGTATTATAAAGAGGACAGATTTTTTTGTTTGTTTGTACCGAATAGGCTCCGAAACTACTGGACCGATTTTAAAAATTCTTTCACCTATGGAAAGCTACATTATTCCCGATTAACATCGGCTATAATTTTGACGGGAGCGAAGCCGCGGGGGTCAGCTGGTTAGTTATAAGATTATTTTTATTAATGTATTTTGTAGTGTACGATATGCATATAATAAACCAGGAGCGTAAATGTCTGTGAGTTCAGCAGTTAATGGAAAAAAGCCCGTAAAGCGCAAATTTTCTCCATTCGAGTCCGAATGGAGAAAATTTGCGCTTTACGAATAATTCATATCCTACTCGAATAATTCACCAAGTGTAAAAATTTTGCTCATTCCCAGGGCTTCCATCTTAACACTCACCATCTTCAGAGCGTCGGCAGCGACTTCTGCGAGGCTCTAAACGGCCTCAACGACTCAGCCACCAATGTCGATATACAACTCACCAAGGATATGAACGGGTAAGTGGACCACTTGACACCACACGACATTCACTCACAAAGTAGCAAATATCCATCCATGTATGTAAGCTGTTGACAAGCGGTTTGCCAATAATTTTACACCAGTAAGGCCTAAACCACACCAGCGTTTACTTTATTTATGGACAACACCAGAAACCACAAGGGCTTTACTTGTTTACGAATTTTACTGCCTTAAATCTTGTCGAGAAGGAAAATAGAGTTGCTGAATTTGCGGTACTGATTTGAGAACCACATTATTGATTTTCTAAATGCTTTGTCTATCCTGAGACAATTCTAAACATACAATTTTAAGACAACATATTGACATTCTATTTGTTTGACAGAAATATCGTAGAGATCAATTTAATCGGTGCAGAAAAAGACAGGCAAGTTACAAACACAAAAGATACACTAAAAACTAACCCAACAGTTTAACGCAAAAATAATCGCTCAATTCATACCTTAGATGTTAGTTTTCAAACTTCAAGTCTTTAATCTACACTCCATGAAACACTATTTAATATTTAATAAAACTTCTATACAAACAACTTCAAATGCCATCAAACAAAATCTGATCAACAAATAAGCTAGCTGCATCGTCCACTATTTTAATTATCCAAACTAATAATCGCTCCATGGTTCATCATCATCATCATTTCTCCGAAAGACGTCCACTGCTGGACATAGGCCTCCCCCATGCGTCGCCACATTGACCGGTCCTGTGCGTCTCGCAACCAGCGGATCCCCGCAACCTTCACCAGGTCACCGCTCCACCTGGTGGGAGGCCTTCCAACGCAACGTCTTCCGGTTCGCGGTCGCCACTCCAGAACCTTTCTGCCCCATCGGCCATCCGTTCTGCGAGCAATGTGCCCTACCAACTGCCACTTAAGTTTGGCAATTCTTCGGGCTATGTCGGTAACCCTGATTCTCTTACGGATCTCTACACTTCTGATTCGATCACGCAAAGAAACGCCGAGCATAGCCCTCTCCATTGCCCTTTGAGTGACTGTAAGCTTTCTGATGAGGCCCAGCCCTTTGAGTGACTGTAAGCTTTCTGATGAGGCCCATTGTAAGCGACCACGTCTCAGAGCCATATGTCATTACTGGCAACACACACTGGTCACTTTTGTCTTGAGACACTGGTAAGTTGGACGAGAAGACACCGCGAAACTTCCCGAACGCTGCCCAGCCGAGTCAGATTCGACCGTTGATCTATTTCTCGAAGTTGGCCCTACCCAACTGGATCGTTTGTCCCAGGTAGACATAGTCGTCCACAACTTAGAGTGTAGGGTCTCCAACCTTGATAGGAGTGGGTGTAACATGGGCATTCAACATCACCTTGGTTTTGTCCATGTTCATTTATCTGCAGACTCACTCTGTCGGAAGCTCTACTGAGGTCATCGAGCATTGTATTGAAACGCTCCATGGTTAATTTGTTACAATAATCAAAAAATAGATTTGATGACTAAGGCCCTATCTTTTTTTTATAGTCTTATAATCATTAAAAAAAATGGCGGTTTGACAGGTTTTGTATAGAAAATATGTCAAACGGCCATTTTTGTTCATGTTCAGAATGCCCATGCCATCGATATTATTATTACCTATCAAGAATATTCCTACGTATTGCATGAACGCATTATTTAAGCTTGTTTACACAAGCTCAAGGTACGAGAACAAGATACACAAACTCGTATACGAGAAGCGATAATAATCACATACAAGTTTCGCAACTATCTACCTGCTTTATGTTAGTCATAAGTATCCCTTACAGCCTAAAGAATGTACGAAATTATGGTGTGTGTGTGCTAAAAAGGGCTAGAGTTAACTATGGCCTAATGTCCGTTATCAAGCACAGGTTTAACCATAGATTTAGATATATTTTTTGCTGGTTTAACACACTAATTTAGGACTGACTGACTGATTAATCTTTTTTTTTGGTTTTTGTTTTCTGGACAAGACATGCTTACGAAATTATTTCTTCGAAATGTGATTATAAGTGAGAGTTTCACTTGTGAAGATCGCATACTTAAACCCTATCGTGTGAATCATTTTTATTTAACTTACTTTATAAAGAAAAATCAATTGTTTTTACAAGCTTTTAATTAACTTGCAATGTATGTATGTAAGTGTGTTATTACGGAGGAGCTCGTGGCTATATAATAACAGCCGCACTGGTCGATCATCAAGGTTAAGCAACGCTTGACGAGGTCGGTCCGTGGATGGGTGACCATTTCAACATACCGAGTTTCCTCTGTGCCTCGGAAAGCACGTTAAGCCGTTAGTCCCGGATGTCATTTGAAGATCTTTGACAGTCCTTATCAGTCAGTCAGAAGCTTGAGATCTGACACCAGTCTTGCCAAGGGGTACCGTGTTACCCAGTTACTGGGTTGTGAAGGTCAGATAGGCAGTCGCTCCATGTAAAACACTGGTACTCAGCTGAATCCGTTAAGACTAGAAGCCGACCCCAATATAGTTGGGAAAAGGCTAGGCAGATTGTATGTATGTGTGTTCGGGTCAAATTTTGCAAATGAATTTTAAAGCAGTTATCCTCCACCGATTAAGATGAAATTTTGCATCCGCGTTTAGTTTGGATGACAATGCATGGTTAGATAAGTGATGTCATTCTTAATCTAATATGGCGGACGGCCCAAGATGGTGGACTAGTTATTTTTTGTGCACTGCCATGATATGCGTATCAAATGAAAGGGTTTGCTGAGAAGAGTACGAAAAACACTAGTTAAAAAAAAAAAAAGAATAAATTATTTAACTTTGTCTTTTTTGCATACAGTGAGGTTGAAGTGGACAGCGAGGGTGGCTCCGGTTCAGACAGCGTTTTGAAGACAGACTCTGATGAAGACTTCGACTAAATTCTATTTTATATAATTAAATCTTAGGCTAAGCGCTTGCTATGAAAATAATAAAGCCAGGTGCGGTCTGTGTCACGAACTAGTGTTAAGACAACGTTAGTATATTCGGCGATGGTCGGCCTGAGTGTTCGTGACATCCAGCAGATCTACTTGTGTTTCTAAAAAGAGTATTAGTAACGAAATTAGGAGTTCATATGATTTCAATGGTGGTCACCAAACATCGATTTTTTCATGTTCTTTTGTGAAGACAACAAATGGGCAGTAGATATTTTAGAAGTTGTTCTTTGTTATGAATTTACTTGATATTTGGTTTTGCGATTATAATGTTGTCCTAAGTTATATTAAGTGCAAAATTTTGTCGGTGTATTTTAAGACCGTGATCACATAGATTGCCGATTTTTATTTGATGTGATATTTAAGTTAAATTTTAAGTGGCTTGTGATCTCAATTACAAATAAATTATGAAATCACTTTAAGGACTTTGTTTTTTTTTTACTGCTTCTCACTCTTTCCACTGCTTCTGCTTATGTGTACCAGTAGACCAGTACCAGTGAAAAAAATCGTAACCGGATCAACCTTTTACAAACAAGATTGGTCAGTGACGTAGCCAACTTAACAGCTAAGTGTAATAAAAAAAGTTAATTTAAAAATCAAAAACTACTTAAGAACCGAACTAAAATGCTGTAAACAAGTAAAAAACATGCTGTGCAGTCGGAGGATAGGTTTACGAAAAAAAACACGCACTAAAAATTCCAAAACTATATTGTCATCATTAACAATAAATTACAATTTATACTAATATTAAATAAATAATTTGCACTGGTTCGCATTAACGATTCCATTTCCTGAACTGGTTGTGGGGTACCAGTAAAATCAATGAAAATTTTACAATATTAAAGATATATAAATTGAAGAATTCTATTCAAATTGATACAATAATAATACGTCTGATTGCTAATGTGATAAAAATAGTTTATAAAAATTAACAAATAATAAATTCTGGTTAGACAAGACTTCGGTTACAACATTTATAAATATTAACAAAATACTGATATAAAACGATATTATAAAAATTATGATAATAATTATTATCTTAAATTATTAATGTAGTGCACGAAGCTAAGTTTTGTTCTAGGATCACACATACTTTATAAACCTAACCTAATGTAAGGTAAATTAACAAAAATATACGATATTGTCATTGTTCAAGAAAAGTGTAATAATTTTACAAAATGCTGATGACATCGGCCAGTAATAAGTTAATTTATAGTGTTGTACTTCGTAGCACGACCATGAAGGCATTCATTACAACTTAAGATGGTACTAAAGTCCTTTTAATTTGTACTATTTTATACCACTTATTAGAAATTTTATACCTCTCAAATATCGCAGATATAAAGGTCGTGCTGGCAAGATTCTTTCCCAGCACGACCACGCTAAAATTCAAGCTGGCATAGAAGTGAAAAAACGGGAGCATGCATGACTAAAAAATTGTACTCATTATGTCGTAAATTGTTAGAAAAGCAAATAAAACATTTTCTGCCTATAAGTATGTGATTTGTATACTTGACACTAGATGGCGTTAATTGTGGCAGAAAATGTTTTCTTTGCTATTCTAACAATTTACCAGTAATGAAATAGGAGTACATAATGAGTACAAATTTTTAGTCATGCTCCCGTTTCATCACTTCTATGCCAGCTGGAATTTTAGCGTGGTCGTGCTGGGATAGAATCTTGCCAGCACGACCTTTATACCAGCGATAATTAAGAGGTATAAAATTTCTAATTAGTGGTATAAAATAGTACGAATTAAAAGGATTTTAGTACCATCTAAAGTTATAATGAATGCGCTCATGGTCGTGCTACGAAGTACAACACAATTTATAGAACGACCGCTTAGCAGCGTTATATCTGGAAGGGACGGGAGGAGACGAACACATGGGCTTTACCATAACTTAGAATCACATTAACACAGCAATTCTTATCGACGTCTACGTCTAGTATCTTAATCTCTCTCTAAATGCGAATAAATAGTGGCTTTTCTTAATCAATGTCATAACAGACTAGTAGCTAGGTTACGTTATGGTAAATCCCCAGAGTTGAAACGAGTAAAGCTGATACAAAATATCTCCTTAAAAGGGAGTCCATTTTTGGCTACGTCCAAAACATTTTTTTACATAATTTCTAGTGAAGAAGCACCACGACACGGAATTAATGTAATTTCCTGAATCGGAAGGCAACCGTTCTTCCATCCCAAACTCGAAATATATGTAAGTATTGATAACTGTGATTAAGGGTACCTAAAATAATAAATTATGTTTACTTATCAGTGATCAGTAAATATCACCGAACACTGAAATTTGATTACAAGGGCGTTTCTTCAATACTTCGATCCAATCTCGATTAATTTATCGGTCCAATGCAATCTGATGTGTATCGGATGGATATCGACGTTGTTTTGTCGGTTCGATGTAGTGGAGGAATGCCCAAAAGGTTTGGTTGGGCTTACATAAGCGACAGGACAGGAAAAAAAGCGCGTAAAGGTGTTCATTTGCGCAGACACCTTCCAATTTCGTGCCGGTATAAATAGGTCGACAAACTTTGAAACACATTCGATTTCCTCATCGCGACATGTTACTTTTTACCCGACTGCCGAAGGAGGGTGATGTGTTTAACAGTCTATGTATGTAAGTATGTATGTATGTAAGTATGTATGTAAGTATGTATGTTTGTTCCTATATGGCGTTCCAGAGACCAAACGCGTTGGCCGATTTTGATGATTCATACGTCAATCGATTCGTCTTAACCCTGCGAGTGTCATAGGCTACATTAAAATTGGACAATAGAAAAATGGCGGATTTCGGGTGCCAAATTGTAGGGGCCCAAATTTTTTTTCTTCCAAACCATTCGTGTGGGGGTATCAAAATAAAGGGTTTTAAGATGTGATTTCAAAAATATATAACACATATGTTTAAATGTATAAAGTTTTTTTTGATAGTTTCACAGATAATATAAAACTATCAAACAGATGCCTCTTCCCATACAAAGAAACCGTGCCGACGTAACTAGCATTTTTCATCTATTAATCTTGTTATTTTTGTAAGTACATCAATCGCGTTACACGAAAATATGGCATCAGAAGTCGAATGCATATTTTGACAGCAGATCTCGTGAAAACGGAATATGGTACAAAACTATGCAATGTGAGCCTCCTCGAATGCCCTGGTTCTCCAGCGTTAAATTAAGTAGGCAATTATTTACAAGTAAAATTTCAAAATTTAAAAACCCCCGACACATTTATCTTGCGAAAACACCCCGATTCAAACAGTTAAACGCGCATAACTTTTGAACGGCTGAACCGATTTAATTCAAATATAGCTAAGAACACTCTCGACAAAATCACCTTTCAAACAAAAAAAACTAAATCAAAATCGGTTCATCCGTTGAGGCGCTATGGTGCCACAGACAGACACACAGATACACAGCAACACACGTCAAACTTATAACACCCCTCTTTTTCCGACGGGGGTTAAAAATGGCATTTAGGATACGTTCGGGACATATGCCATTAAAGAAGTTTGCCTTTTTAATGAAAAAATCCCTTTCCCCTATTTGTGATGCCTGCAATAAACCAGAAGATGTACAACACCTTTTGTATTGCATTAAAAATCATTTAGAAAGAAAACTTTATTGTAGGCGATTAAAATTAAATTTACTAGATTTAGGCAATTTCAATATTTGTTAGCTGTGCCCGCTAGTATTAAATCTAAGTTTATTTATAAGTTCATCCTAAATAGTGTTAAGAAGTGTGTGTAACTAGGTTAGTGATAAGATGGGGCTGACATAACCTGTTGTTTGTTACAAGTCCCTAATAAATAAAGAAAAAAAAATGCTTTCGATCCTGTTTCACGGCAATAGATGGTATTAGCAGCGACTTGCAAGTAAAAGGGTTTACTAGGTTCGTGAATATTTCTTCTTTAAATACAGTGAAGGTTCGTTTTTTAGTATTTTTTTACACCACAATGCAAATGTTAACAATCGAGTGAAATGCCTCAGAAATTTAAAAATGCGCCATCTATTGGCATCAATTTTAAATGATCTGTTCAAATAATCTTTGAAATTTGAACTCAGTTCAAATATTCCATAATTTTGTACTTAGAAGAGTCAACTCTCTCAATTTTAAACAAGAACATACAATTTTTATGTTCAATTCCAGAAAAGTTAATTTTACACACATTTCTATTGAATTGTGTGAAAAAGTCGCGCCATCTAGTGAGATTTATTGGAACCAAATTTTATTTCTTAGCAATGAGATCCCGTGATAATATTTAACAAATACTACGCATGTAGAGAAAAGTGAGAATTTGTCTATTTATCTAAGATCACCATGTACATCTTAAACCTTATGACGTGTGGTGCAATTGTGCTCTTTGACGATTTTCTTTCAAAGTCTTTATACTGCTGACGTGTGGCCTATTGAACCTACATTCTCATTTAAAAAATCTTCAATATTTATTTTTTGTCGTAATATTTTCAAACTACACTTTTGCAATTAGTGAAAGAAAATATAAAACTTATGGTGCTCGATCTTAAAATGCCTGTTCGGGTGTATGACTGGGGCAGGGCGGATGAAAACTTCATGTAGCCTCGTGACAAACATACATGCACAAGTCCCAGAAAGCTTTTAATTTTGTTAAACCCCAAGTGAATTTAATAGTTGGGAAACGAGAAAGAATACTATGTCCAGCAGTGGTAAATATTGTATTCTACAGTACGTTTTATCGCATATGCTAGCCGACCCAGAAAATTACAAATGCATATTTGAACAAAGGTATTGTACATTAAGTCTTGTCGCTTATGCTAACCGCCCCAGAAAATTACAGATGCATATTTGAACAAGGCTATTGTACATTAGATCTTGTCGCTTATGCTAACCGCCCCAGAAAATTACAGATGCATATTTGAACAAGGCTATTGTACATTAGGTCTTGTCGCTTATGCTAAACGCCCCAGAAAATTACAAATGCATATTTAAACAAGGGTATTGTACATTAGGTCTTGTCGCTTATGCTAAACGCCCCAGAAAATTACAAATGCATATTTAAACAAGGGTATTGTACATAACGTCTTCTCGCTTATGCTAACCGCCCCAGAAAATTACAAATGCATATTTGAACAAAAATTTTGTAGAACTTCATAAGGTTTTCATACAAAATTATTTTTATAAAATAACAGCTTAGTTAACCAGGTGGTTACATTTCGTGCTTACAAACTTAACCTAAATTAATTAACATACATATGAGCAAAATTAGTACTCAAATAATGTCTTTTTTCATAAAAAGAGACATAATTGATTAGGAAATAATTGTAAAAAGGTGTCTACTTAGGTCACATTACATGTTCATATATTACAGAATGGTCTTTATAATTATATTTTTGTTTATAATTTAAAACTAAACGCCCAATAACTTTAGGGTCCTACGATTTTTGGGAAGGTTATTCACACACACATATTTATATAAAAAAAAAACATAATATGTAATTTCAATTGACGTAGAATTAACTGAAATGAAATGGGAGCATTCGGCAAGCGAGCAATCTTGTTAGTTGTCGAACACAGTTACATATAGGTATAGATAGTTAAACTAATCTTTGCGCGCGCGCACGCACACTTGGCGCCGCGCGCAAATGTGAGTTGAACTATCTATAAGTATTATTTACAAAAGATACACATACTCTTGGCAATCATAAGTCTACCTAATCGTCTGTTCTTTCAAACCGATGGGACATGGAACACATTGTTTATCCCTGAACACTTAGGAGTCAGTCGCCAGAGCTGCGACAACGCTGATGGAAACCGCCGATACACGCAGCATAGGTTCTATACCGTACAAAGTTTTGCCAGTAGCTTCGTTTGCACTAAAGTTGAAAATTATCCCACCGGAACGTACTACCGGGATAAAAAGTATGTGGTCCAAATTTCATTTAAATTCGTTCAATTGTATTTTTATAACCTTTTATGCAGGATTTACACAGTAAGATGTAAACTTTTTTTATAATTTGTTTAGCGGTGGACGCACACCGGAATACATACGTTCGCGTACGTTTACGCTGACGTGCGTTTATGTAAGCGTCGAGTATATTTATTTGTGATGCTTTTCGACGGCGTATCCATTTTAAAATAAGAACGACTGTACAAATGTGCTTGAACTGAATGTTGGAAAATAGTGTCCGTACAGCACCTGTCACTCCATCGCCAGCTCCGCCGTCCCCGCGGCGTAGCGCACGCGTATGCGTCACTGCGCCGGCGCGGGCGCGCGAGGGGCGTGCGGCGCGGGGGGCGCCCGGGGCGCGCGGGGCGGCTGGCGGCGCTGGCGCGCGAGGAAGGAGTGTCCGGCGGACAGCAGCGTGAAGCGCGTGTCCACGGCGTCGCGGTGGCAGCGTGCACCCAAGGCGTACCACGCCGACGTGAGCAGGCGCTGCTCGGTGGCGCCGGCGCGTGCGTCCTGCTCTGTGCCGCCGCTCCATCTGTAACGTTTCTCACTGTTTAGGGAGCTTGATCGTAGTTCAAACCGCCATTGGAGTCTATACTTTTTGTGCCACAGTTTAAAGTTCTTTTTCCAATGAAAGTGGATGGAAGGAGCGTTGTCGTCATAGCCCACCTGGTGCCTAGGCTATATTTTTCTTTCTTTAAATAAAGCTGTGACTCCTCAAGCGAAAAAACTTAAATACCACGGCAAGTACCTAGCCCGTCGAATAATCTGGAGAAAACATTATATTCACGAAGCGGCGGTTACGTACTATATCCGATCCGTGTCCGTGAAATAGCCGTAGTGCTACATCCGAACTGTTTCCGTCATAATCTAAATACATATATAATAATAATATATTTATATCAAAGAAGAAACTGACTGACTGATCTATCAACGCACAGCCAAAACCGCTAGGCCTAGACGCATGAAATTTGACAGAAAGGTTCCTCAGGTATCGTAAGAGAGCACTAAGAAAGGTTTTTGGAAATTTCAACCCTAACGAGGTAAAAAGGGGGTGTAAAGTTTTTTGAAAAATCTTATTACAACAGTTAATAAACTTGAACCTTGACATAAATACCAACCTAAGTAAACAATTAAGGCCGTTTTTTTTATTTTTTACACTACCCCTAAAAGATGACTTAGAGGTGTTACAGTTTTTTTTGAAGAATATGAGTTAATAAACTTGAAACTTAACAAAAATACCAACCTAAGTAAACAATAAAGATTGTCATTATTAGTTTTTCGAAACTACCCCCAAAAGACGATTTAGAGGGTATTAAAATATTTTTTTAGGAATGTGTTTCTTGGGTTAATAAACTTGACAAAAATACCAACTTAAGTGAACAATAAAGGTTGCCACTATAAGTTTTTCGAAACTACGCCCAAAACAAAATACGATTTAGCGGGTGTTAAAGTTTGCCAAGAATCATACATAATGTTTCGTTTTAGATGTAGGGTCTAGGGAAGGACTATGAAGGAATTTTCGGTAATTCAACCTTTCATTATCATCATTATTTCAGCCAAAAATGTTCACTGCTAAACATAGGCCTCCCCCAAGCGTCGCCACACTGATTGGTCCTGTGCGTTTCGCATCCAGCGGACACCCGCAGCCTTGATCAGGTCGTCGCTCCACCTAGAGGGAGGCCTTCCTACGCTGCGTCTTCCACCACGCGGTCGCCACTCCAGAACTTTCAAACTTTAAGTGGGTGAAAAATAAAAATTTGTTAATATGAAAAATCTAATTCCTTGGGGACAAAGTAAATAATCAAAATTGTCATAAAACCGTATTTTTAAACTACCCTCTAGATACGGTTAAAGGGTGTTAATTTTTTTAAATCTTACTGTGCAATCTAACATTAACGAAAAATAAAATGAGAAGTAAAAGATTAAATAACATATTTGTGTTGTTAAAAACTCGACCCTCAACGGGGCAAAAAGGGGTGTTAAGTTTTTGGGTGAGGATTTACTTTGTGGCGGTAACCTAAACTTGATTATACGATACCCCATTTAACAATAGCTTATTTTTGGTCGCCTTCACTAACTGCACATAAGAATGTCCTCTGTATGATAAAATACGAAATCACGCAAACGAAGTCGCGGGCGTAGTGCTAGTCTACCATAATTCAGAACATTTTGAACTCGGAACTCAAATTACGGACACGGATATGTAGAGCGTAACCCTTAAACTTACAAGACAAGGAAACTATTGGCTACTATCAAAAAAGTTCAGGCTTTTTTTTTGCTGGGGAAGAATGTTATAAAATATTTTTAAACTGATTAAAGTTGTCTGTGGATGGGTCAGGACCAAATTTTTGACGTAATTGCACAACGGAAATCATATGTGTCACACTGGAATATAAATGTTCGAAAATAAATCGCACAATGGAATGAAAATTATCCTACAAGTTGCAACAATTCACAAATTCAAAAAAAAATGCGGCAAAAATATTCTTAGGTAGTCAAGCAAGGACATGCGTATTTTACATAGCGCAAAAAAACACCGAGCTTGTTATTATATTTTATTTGAAGAAATTAAGCTTCAAGTTTAGTTGTTTAATGAATGAGACTATTTACAATATAGAAAGATAATTATTATTAGCAAATATCCAAAATTATTTTAAGGCGTGTAAAGGTCGCAATATTTTGTCACTTATGTGTCGGAAACCACAGTGTCTATATCCGTCAAAAATTTGGACCCGGATAAAGTCTGTCATTCAGGCACATTTTTTATATCCTAATTCAAAGGAGATGTTCCAGAAATGTATGGAGCCTAGGCCAGCTCTATGTACACTATATGTAAAAATCGCTATATAATATAGTTACTGTTTTTTATTGTTATATTATTTTTTAATTTCATTTCGTTTCATTGTAAACTCAAATTAAATTTGTCAAGTAGAGCAACTCAATTTACAATTAAACATGGTGGATCAGATCTGACAGTATGAAAAAAATGTCATTTTGACAATGACAGTATGCGAAGAATGTCATTTTGACAATGGCATTTGTTTGACGTGTCATCGTAATATCTGCGTCAATAAAAAACAACACGAATTCAATTGCAACAGAGAAGCAATCAATTAACGTCCGTAGTAGTAAAACGATCACTAAAAACTCCGAATTATATCCAATTCAAAGTCAAAGCAAAGAAAGACTCGAAGACGTCACTTCTTAAAACTGTCAAAGTTGTCAAACGTCATGTCAAACACAACTGTCATGGCTGCTTTCAAAATAGGGTTATCTTATTTAAAAACTTTAAAATAATATTTTTTGTTATTCATGTATCCTTCTTCAAATTAATATGTTAGTATTTTTATGGCATTCCCCTATTTTTTCCTCTCTATCTATGTAGTGTACATAGTGATGGCCCAAAATCAAACATCTCCTTTGCCGATATGAGGTTAGATAAAATAAATACTTACTCGTTCCTATTGCTAGCCGCGGGTGCGATCTCGGGTCGCGATGGTCCGGCCACAGTACCCGTTGCGCGCGAGTAACCCAACGTTATATCCGACAGGGACGGTTGAGCTGTACACATAAAAAAGTAGTCAAATATGAGCATTTGCAAAACAGTTCAGCTGCTTCCCCTCAGATAGCTTTTTAGTTTTTTTTTGTGTTTTTAATGAAATGGTTACTAAGGCCTTTAACCGGCTGTGTGGAGCCACGTTTTAGGCACTCAAGGAGTAAAGTCACGTCTTATGTTATTTTGATACAATCACTGTAAAACAAATTTTTGTTTTGCATTAGAATGCGGATGTAACACATTCCAATGGTTTTAGGGTTCCGTAGCCAAGTGGCAAAAAACGGAACCGTATTAACGATTCATCATGTCCGTATGTCACAGCCACTTTCCGAAACTATAAGAACTATGCTGTTGAAATTTGGTAAGTAGATGTATTATGTGAACCGCATTAAGAATTTTTTACAATTAATACAGCGAAACTTCACTCAAAAGAAAAACCGACAAAGAAGGATAATAATAAAAAAAACGGCCAAGAGCGAGGCGGACTTGCGAACGAAGGGTTCCGTACTATTATCGCAAAAAACGGCAAAAAAAATCACGTTTGTTGTATGGGTGCCCCACTTAATTATTTATTTTATTCAGTTTACTCTAGTTATCACGGTTCATGAGATACAGCCTGGTGACAGACAGACAGACGGACCGCGGAGTCTTAGTAATAGGGTCCCGTTTTTACCCTTTGGGTACGGAACCCTAAAAACCAAAGATATGAACGTACCAGAAGCTCTAGGGTCGAGTGACTTGATGACGTCCTTGGCCTTTTCGAGACACTTCTTGTACTTGTCCTCAGTAGCGAGTAGTTCTGCGTCTCTCGCCGCGATCGCTTCCTGTAGCTTAGTGGCGCGCCGGCGTTCTTCCGCTAAGGCCGCTTGCAACTCTTCCACTTGCAACGCTGGAAACAAGGAGACTTCAATGATTTTGCAAATAATAGTACATTAATGCCGCGGTCTATAATGACTACTTTGCTGGTCGCGCTGATTATGGCCGACAGCGCAGCGTAGCGCAGCTCCAGGCCGACACAGCGCGGTCAGCGTGCAGCACGAGCATGGACGAGCTGAGGTAAAGGCCGAGACCGTAGCTCGAGGCCGACACAGCGAGGGCAGCAAGGGCTGCCATGATGGCCAAGCTGAAAGGCCTAGAGCGTAGCTAGGCTAGCTCGAGGCAATCATAGCGTGACCAGCGAAGCAGTCATGTGGGCCAAGGTTTGTATAGTGCTTTACTCAAAAATGCAAGTGCCTAATCTAAATAAAACCAGCAAGTAATTTAAATAAAAAATATATTAATTAACTAGAATTTTAATTAAAATGACCATTAGGAAAAGTACAGTTACTAAAATTCAACACCGACTTTCCCGGTTTGATATTACTAATAGTTTGCGATAATTCTAATGCGGTGTTTGACTGCTGTATTATTTCTTCATTTATTTCATTATTTTTTTCTTCAGGTTTTTGAGCAATGGTAGTTGGAACTATACAGCCTAATATGGAATAAAATCTTTTTGTACCTATCTCTATAGATACAAACAGCTGTGTTTTAAATAAAACTCTTTTTGGATTTGATTTTTTAAAACGTTGAAACGTCAAAATAGCGGCCGGCAAAACATTGCCGGCCTGTTAGAGCGGCCAGCAAAACTTTGCCGACCGCTCCTTGAAACAGAACGGCAAGGTCGACTTTGCTCAAACAAGGTTGTCAAAATAATGACCACATTACATGCATTTTTGAGTAAAAATCATTAGGACGCGTACTATGAGGGCTGGTTCAAGACAACGCGGGAGAAGAATGTGTAGAACACAGATTACGTCCCAATAGATACCGCTTGCCTACTGTTTTGTTTGATGCCGAGTTCACCAAATTTGGCGGAAGGCACGGGTTGCACGGGGAGTGACAAGTGCGCCGTGATTGGCTATTCAAGGTCACGGTATCTGTCGTAGTGATGGGACATACGCATTAAATGTCGATAAATATATCGATATTTTCCAAACAGAATGGTATTTTATGTAAAATTTCTTAGGCGACGATTTTATAATTACTTTAAAAATAATAAAGAAAAACATCCATCGAGAAAAGATTTTGATTTTGGCCAAAAGTGATTTAATTTAATTGTAATCCTATGTAAACAGGGTCACACTGAGCTCTTGTTGTTTATTTTTACTTTGAACTAATTGTGCTCTACTCGCAAAATTAGGTCACAAAGCGTAACCTTCCCTTTTAAGATGAAACAAAAATAAAAAAAGTAATCTGAAAACTCACATTTCCTCTGGCTGTCCTCGATAGCGGACACCAGCCGTGGATGCGGCGCTTCAAGCGTGGCCTCTAGCTGCATGATGCGCTGGTTCGCCTCGCGGTTCATCGCTCGCTGCTTTTCCAGTCGCGCCACGTAGTCCTCTAAGAGAGCCTGAATGAGAGACAAATTGTTAATAAAAAAAAACTTGAGAGGTGTCAACGGACACCCGGATGGAACGAAGTTTTAGTTGATTCGCTATTGAAATAAAAAAAGCAAAGAAAAATTGTACATGTACATTACACACACACATATATATATGCACTCTGTCTGTCTATACTTTCGTAAACGTCATAAAAAAATGTACATAATAAATATTAAAAAATATCCATATCTATATATATATATAGCACTCTGTCTGTCTATTATTTAGTACAGGTCATAAAAAAAAAAATTGTACATAATAATTGTGTAGTGTAATTGGCTATTTGACAGATATTGCAATAAAATATGTAATGTGTTGGAAATGTTAGCTTGTAGGTAAATAATAAATGTACAATTGTTTTTTCGTCAATATATATAATGTTAATATTTTATTTTTGGAAAACAAATTTGCCTTTTTTTATCTATGGAACAAATGATCCAAAACGGGAGCGGCCATGATTGATGCATCGTGTGACGTCACATTTTAAACAACAAACAAAGAGTTGTACTGTGTTTACTATTTGCTTGCTTTATCTAAAAATAAACTATTTTCTAAGTATTTTAATTTATTCTTCTGAGAAGTTGGACATAATGGAGCAAGGATTCATAAAAGCCGATAGTGCGAATCTACCCAGAGTCGATTCATTTATGGTCGCAAATTTCTTTGCCTGTAATCCTAACTTTTGCTGTGCCGAGTTTCGGAATGTAAAAACTTCTGTGTAAGTATATTTTATTTATAAAAACAATCGATATAAATAACTCTGAAAAATATATATATAAAAATAAAGTTACTTATAAATTACTTATAGAGGTTATGTTTCTAATTTCAGATCTTCGCGACAGTCGTATGGTGATGACGCTATAGGGTATGTTCAGCTGAAGAGGGAGGCAAGTTTGTGTACCATCAAATGCAAAATTTGCCCTGAACACAAGGTTCGTCAACAACCATACTCGACATCCATGATTATCGATGAAAAGGAAGGAGTAGTACAAAATGTTCAATGTCATGACTGCCCTGCTTCCCAAGGTTGCTGCAAACATGCCGTTGCTTTTTTGATGTGGACTCATAGACGTAGTGAGGAGCCATCTTGCACTGCCACTGAATGTTACTGGAAGGAATCAAAACTTTCTAAAGTAGGCAGCACTCTGAAGTTCATAAAAATTAAAGAAACATAGATAGTACAAAATAAAACAATTTAATCTTAGTAAATCATGTATTTTTAATTATACCACCCTGCAGGTTAATGAGTGCACATGCAATAACAACACAGTCATCTAAATGTTTTAACAATTTCATATTAACTACAGCATGAGGTTTTAACATGGAGAATTCTCTCAAACGTCTTATTACTCTCTCAATATGTATTCTTAAACTAGCTATCTGTTTTGTTTTGATTACATCCCGTCTAGATAATTTTGAGTTAGATGAAACACTTGGAGGCCTTATTAATATAATTCCTTTTTGCAGTACCTGGTTCTAAACAATCTGAAAAATTGCAGTCCTGTACTAACTGTACATCAGTGATTCTGCCACTATATCCGGGTGAAATGTAGTTTATGATACCATCAGGTGTACTACTGATTAAGTATTTGGCAGTGTTTGCTTTTTTATAATCTGACCATGTTAACGCCTGCTCTACAGATTTTGATGGTTTTTGTATTTCTATTTCAAGGCAATCTATGATACAATAGATATTATGGTACTTATGTCTGAATGCCATAGGCAGGTTTCGCTTTACTGCTCTTTTATTTGATTTGATGATAAATGGATGGAGAACACTTGCTATAAGAGGTACTGATGTCATAAAAATTTTACTGGCATAAGACAGAGACATGCCAAATTGATCTCCAAGCTCAGAAAATGGTGTATTTAATCTAATTTTTTTTAAACATAATACTATGTGTTCTTTGGACAGCTTTAAATGTTTTTGTATAATATCAATTAAAACATAACAATCCTTTGAAATACCAATATAGTATCTAGGATTATTCATGATTAAACATAGAGTAGTTTCAAGTGACTTTTGATAGAGAGCTTCTGCTTCAATTTTCCTTTTTATTTCAGACAATTCAGATTGAGTTTCTTGGTTACTGCTAGTTGATGTGATTGTAAGTAAGGACTGGACTGACGGTGATGTGTCAGTACCAGGCCCCTCAGAAAGTATTGCGAAAAAAAGTTTTTATATATGGGAGACTGGCCAGTTATAATGTTTTTCGAAAATATGATTATTTATAAGTAAAAATAAGTAAGTTCCAATTTCAAAATTTCCCTCCACATTTTTTGCGAGTTAATTCAAAGTATTGTGTCTCACTGAAATATGGATCTGCGCCGGGAACATTTTAGAGCTATGATTTTATACGATTTCAAGTGTCGCCTGAAACCGGATGAATCGTACGATAGACTTCAAATGGCATTCATGGATGAAGGCCCTTCCAAGGCAACCGTGTATCGTTGGTATAACGAATTCAAGCGCGGTCGACCAACTTTGGGGGATGACGAAAGAAGCGGTCGCCCTTTGACGGCTGTTACCGAAGAAAACGTGCTAGCAGTGAAAAATTTAATCCAAGACAATAGGCGAATTACATATCAGGAGATTCAACACATATTGAAGATTGGATCGGGAAGCGTTCACGAGATTCTACACAGCCATCTTCGCGTGAGGAGGATAGTATCACGCTGGGTGCCGCACAACCTCACCGATGCTCAGAAGCAGGCCCGGGTGGAATGGTGCCGTGATATGCTTAACAAATTTGAAGCAGGCTCGTCTCGGCGTGTTTACGACATCGTTACAGGTGATGAGTCCTGGATTTATCAATACGACCCAGAAACCAAGCGCCAGTCGACTGTTTGGGTGTTTCAAAATGAGCCAACGCCTACCAAAGTGAAGCGATCTAGAAGCGGGGGTAAGATTTTGATCGCTAGCTTTTTTAATTTGACTGGCCACTTGGTATCAATTCCCTTACGGGATCAAAGAAGCATTAATGCCGAATGGTATACTACCAAATGTTTGCCAGAAGTTTTCTCTGTTATAAGCAACAAGCGACCAAACACAGGGCTCCGCGGGCTACTGCTCCACCACGACAATGCACCTGCGCACACCGCACTCAAAACGAGGGACTTCCTGGACAGCACGCCAGTCAAACTCCTGGGTCACCCTCCTTACAGCCCTGATCTAGCACCGTGTGACTTCTTTTTATTCCCAAAAATAAAAAATCAGCTCAAAGGGATACAATTTTCGTCGCCGGAAGATGCGCTGGCTGCGTTCGAGCAGGCTGTAAACGAGGTGTCTGCGGCGGACTGGAAAAAGTGTTTTGAAAACTGGTTTAGGCGCATGAATCTTTGTATAGAGGCTGGTGGAAAGTACTTTGAAAAGATTTAATAAAAATATATGTACGTATAGAACAATTTTTTTTAGTTTCGCAAAACTTTCTGAGTGTCCCACGTATTTAACTGTGAATGCTTAGATGGTGATGAACTATTTGAAGATGACGCTTTTATCTCACTACTGAATAATAATTTTCTCTTGCTTTTAATGTTCCCAAACCTCGCTGATTCAACTTCAGACTTTGTGATTTTCAAAGGTGATGTTGCAGTACATGTAGTATTAGTCTTCATAGGAGAAGTATGTTTATCCTTTGCTTGACTAGTAGTTTGTACAGCTTTGCTCCTAATCTTCGATATTATGCATACTTGAACCAATTTATTAGTTACTTCAGGGCATGCTTGTGTCGCTTTATGTTGTAAATTAGTAGAGACCAGTCATCCTTTTCAGTAGTGGACTGAAAATCTGTAACAATCAAAATATATTATTTATAATATTGCTATGTAAGTACTTACACTTAATGTTAGTACTACAGACCAAAACTATTGAACCATTTGTACTGAAAAGGTTTTACTCACCGCTATTACTTGTCATGCCTGATGTTGCTGGTATTTCAGTTTCCTTAGCAAATATGTCCTGTAATATATCCATACGTCGCCTTTTGCTTATGGCTGATCGAGGATGTGGAAGACCGGTACGTTTTATTCTGTCTGGTTGACACTCAAATATCGATGGCAAACAGTCAGGCTTCATTCTTATTTTGCCAACAGAACCCATTATGCTATATTCTGTGTAATTTTCCATGTCATTAGGCAGCTGTAAAGTGACACAAATAATATTTTTAATAAGAGTATAAAGCACAAAATGTTAAGTAGGTTCAATAAATTATGAAGGATCGGCGGTTGCTGATTTCTTACTTACATCAAAGTGATCTTGACAAAAGAAAATCACAGATTTATCAGAAGTAAACTTTGGATCTCGGCGTGCTAACTGTACCTAACCATTGCTTTCGACGATTAGGATATTTAGGAACGTGTATAAACAATTTGTCAGGATATTTAATGGTTGTATTTCCACACATTGGCACGGCACACGTCCTGTAGGTTGACATTTTCACAATTTCCAATGAAGAACCTTTAGAAATTTTAGAGTATTCTCTCGAATAGTGTGTACAGCGTCGGAGTTCGCGTCTGTTTATTAAAATATGACGTCATAGCCCGAAATGTCACGTGACCGACTATTTTCGCGCGCTTTTCAAATTATTAAGAAAAAAATTAATTTTTTCTATTTAATAACGCTTTTTTTAGGAAAAAAATATTTGTAAGAGGTATAAAATAAAATTTACAATTTTTTACAATACTTTTCTGAAATCAGTCAAATAGCCAATTGTTCAGTTAAGGTGAACGCGCACCTAGACGCACCGCACTCGCCGCACGCGCCGCAGTCATCGCATTTTATAAATCTTTATATGAAATCGTATGCAGCCTCGCGCACCTATGCGCGCCGCACGAGCCGCATTTCAGCAAAATGCTGTAGGTATACGGATTCCACCAGCGCGTGCGGATGACGTCATCAGACTCGGCGGGCGATGCGGGCGGCGCGGCAACATGATCCGTATCCATATGAAAATATAGTTCAAGATATACAGAAGTGGATGAAATGCGTGCGGCGCGTTCGGCGCGGATAGCACGGGGCCAAGAGAAAATGCGATGACTGCGGCGCGTGCGGCGAGTGCGGTGCGTCTAGGTGTGCGTTCACCTTTAGGGGCGGGTTATTTGACTAGTTATAAGACAGATTTTTGACGTGTGGTTGTGACTTTGACATCTAATTTTAACGTATGTATTATTTGTGTGACAATTTTAGTAAATAATTATTCATTTAGTTACATAATAAATAATAATAACATATATATATATAGATATTTTTGAAACACTGTAGGGATTCATTATTATTATTATTTTATTGTTTTTTTCGCGCACGCCGCACGGCTTACAACTATGGCAAAAAGTGCCGTTACAACTTTTGTCGCTACCTTTCGCAACGCGCGAAAATTTCGCTCGTTGCGAAAGGTTTCGTTCCTAAAAAAAAAAACATTTATTTTCAGACGTCGAAGGCCCGTAGCATATTAGTAAAACTTAAACAACTATGTTAGTAGTAACACTTAAGCACACATTACAAACACAGACCCCACTTAGAGGAAGATTTATCAAGTCCCATGTCTGACATGTAGCTTGATAAACCTATCCATTGTAGGCCCTTCTACCCTGTCTGAAAAGACCTTCAGAACGCTATTCCTGCTTCCCCTCACTCTGCGCAACACTGATGCCAGTTTTTTGCGCATGATCGCGAAATAAACGTCCGTATGCGCGCATCAGCGAACATCCGTGACGCACTACAGTAAGGCGGAAGCCTCAACAACGCCCTGAAGGCATTATTGTATTGAATGCTTAGTGCGCTGTCTGCTTTTTGAGTATGATTAGCCCACAGACCGCTGGTGTAGAATATTTGACAAAATGATGTTGCATTAAATATACTGTAGCGGCATTACCGCCACCACCAACGAACTAATAAGTCCGTCTTTGTACTTGTGCTTTATAAATAAATAATAAATCCTGCATCGCGCAAGCAAAGTTTTCGGCGCGATTTGAACGTATACAACAGTCACACATCAACCGTTGC
Organism: Orthosia gothica; assembly: GCA_949775005.1. Lineage (NCBI taxonomy): Eukaryota > Metazoa > Arthropoda > Insecta > Lepidoptera > Noctuidae > Orthosia > Orthosia gothica. Next base: position 11,833,186 of record OX459063.1, on the reverse strand, counting down.
CCAGACCAGACACAACACCCTTCTGGTTGGAGAGCTCCCTTTTCAATAGAGGTGTCTCAGGACTTAAAACCCTGTCACCGTAAAGATATCTAACAGTATTGTGACTCAGCCCGGACCTTGAAATAAGTGCCTACAAGCGCACATCACATAAACACGCGTTAGGGCCGCCCGTCTCTACTTACTTGAGGTTCTTTCTAGTTTTGTGATTGTAAATATCTCAGATTATTTTCTATAATCTAAGGTAAATATTATATTTTTTTATTATAAGTACTTATTTTAAATCTTACTGGATAGGTACCTACCATTTATTAATCTCACAGGTAATCATTTCATAATGAAATTTTGTCTAATTTAATAATTTATGTAAGTAGCTAAGTAAATAAGGAAGTTGATATACTAGCCTAGGAAACCACCTACTAGTTTTTTTTATAACCCAAGCGTATATAGCACTTATTCATTTATTAATCCAGGTAGTTTACTCGGTGGAAATAGCAAAATACCTACCTATTAAAACAAGAAACAAATTACTTACTGTTAGTTAGGTATTTTTTTTTTATATTCATGCCTTTCGGAGGTTTCTGGTAATATAAAAATTTATCTCTGGTTGCGTTATAGAAGAATTCAAGCAAACCAAAGCAGCACAATATAGTCTATAATTGCTCTCTGCCATATTAGGTAAGTAAGTACTTGTACGTATTTCAATCAAATATTCACAAATCGCACGCTTACTGCTTACAAAAACATTTCACCGTTCGTGACTGGTTGAGACTGTTGTATTTCGAGCGTTGGCTGAACTTGACGCGCGTAGGTATGACTCGCGTTCCGACCGTTTGTATGAAGATAGAATACTGTTAGATATCTTTACCGTGACCCTGTTCTGCATACCTCCAAAACATTTATTTATGTATTTATAATCACTTACAACCATTATTACAGGTACAACCATATATATATTAAAAACCCAAGACACACTAAGCGTCTCAAAACAGCCTCCTTTTATTTTAGTCGCATAATAAAAGTGTAGCACACCGTGACGTCACATGATATTTCAACGCACTGTATTGTCGTATTTTTTCGTTTACGTGGTAAAAGAAAACATACGTATCCAATAATTTTAGGTTATAAATCTAACTGACTGACTAAATAGTTTATTTTTATTTTTTTATAAACCCGTCATTATCGACTACACTCTTTGCGCTGTAGCATGGTGCGGATGACAGTTTCAATATCATTTTTTACGTTTATACGTATACGCATTTTTTGTAGTTTATCGTCATACCATAGTTATACCATATACCATAGTTGCCTGTATGACGTTAAACTACAAAAAATGCGCAAACGTATATGCGTAAAAAATGTTATTGAAACTGTCACCCGCACCATGCTACAGCGCAAAGAGAATAGGTCAATTACTTTCTTGAAGTCGAAGTAACTGACGTTCAAATCCGTCAATAAGGAACCTTATTGCTAATTTCTCCGCTAGGTGGTACACTGCACCAAGAAAAAAAACAGGTTCTATGATATATCCTGTGTATGGTTGGGTAATTGTTTTTAAGATTTTTGATGACTGTTTTTATTTGTTTTATTGTTCGTTTACACAGATGACACTCGCCGAAAACATTGATTGATTGAAACTCACGAAATTTTGCCACGCTTTTTTAAACTGTTTATTAACGTGCTCGCTAAGTTTACCGCAAGATTGAAGAAGGGAGACAATACAAATATCTATAACTTGCAAAGAAGTTCACCAAATTCTATACTTATCTATCTATAATATAAAAATGAATCGCAAAATGTGTTGGTAAGCGCATAACTCAACAACGCCTGGACCAATTTGACTAATTATTTTTTTTTAATGTTCGTTGAAGTTCAAAGATGGTTTTTACGTATATATATATATTTTTTGTAGGGTGGGGTAGTGTAGGGTAGGGTAGTGTAGGGTATGGTAGGGTAGGGTAGTGTAGGGTAGAGTAGTGTAGGGTAGGGTAGTGTAGGGTAGATAAATGTTTGGTATTTTTATGGCAAAACAAAGTTTGCTGGGTCAACTAGTTTAGGGTATGTAGGGTAGATGGGTAGGTAGGTAGCCAGCTGACGGGAGCGAAGCCACGTGGGACAGCTAGTAATATTATAAAGCTGACGAGTTTGTTTGTTTGAATGCGCTAATCTCAGGCTCAGGTTTTAGGCTATATTAGGCGGAGGATACACCAGATTTTGGTCAGCCAGCCCGCGAATGTATTCTCCGACTGCACAGCATGATTTTCTCCTTGTTTACTTCATTTTAGTTCGCTTTTTAAGCAGTCGGGTTTTTTGATTTAACTTTTTTTTTTTAATGAACAATAGTCAGTCTATTCGTCGAATATCCCACCTGCACAGAAGCCTGGTCCGCCTGCGCCCCTTGGTTCTGTCGCAGCAGCTTGTTCTCGTGTTCCAGCCGAATCAACTGCTCCTTCAGATCATTGGGTATCAACTCCCGAGACACGTTGCTTTCATTGGCACCTGGAAATACAAAAATTTGTGTCAAAAACGTTACGTAGGTATTTTTGATCCTACCGAGTCGATGGCAATGGAGTCTTTAAATATTTTTTTTGGCCCAGTGAAAGAATAAGAATAGTGCACGGTGTCCCGCAGCGTGTCACGCTCGTGTAACAGCGCGTCATGCGGTATAGCTTGTACTGTGTACAACATATAGTTACCCGCAGTAATAGTAGAACAGCGCAGTTCGTTCACGGTGTCCCGCAGCGTGTCACGCTCGTGTATTTATTTATTTATTTATTTAATTAAGGATCACCAACGAGTGTTACAAAACCATAAAACTTACACAAAATACAAAAATTGGTACACATCATCGTTATCCTGTAATGCACACTCAATTATAGGTAACCACATCTTTTACATAGCCGAGCATACACAGCTTAATATAATTGATAATAATATGAAAAGTATTTAATAAAAATTAATAAAACATTAATTGACATGCGATACGAATACGAAATACTTATGAAATAAAAACAGTAAAATTTAGTAATACCTGAATATCAAACAATAAAGAAAATAACAGTAATGTCAATAATTAAAATTAGTTTCAATATGTGTAACAGCGCGTCATGCGGTATAGCTTGTACTGTGTACAACATATAGTTACCCGCAGTAATAGTAGAACAGCGCAGTTCGTTCACGGTGTCCCGCAGCGTGTCACGCTCGTGTAACAGCGCGTCACGCAGTATAGTTTGTACTGTGTACAACATATAGTTACCCACAGTGATAGTAGCACAGCGCAGCTCGTCCACGGTGTCCCGCAGCGTGTCACGCTCGTGTAACAGCGCGTCACGCAGTATAGCTTTTACTGTGTACAACATATAGTTACCTGCAGTGATAGTAGAACAGCGCAGTTCGTCCACGGTGTCCCGCAGCGTGTCACGCTCGTGTAACAGCGCGTCACGAAGTAAAACTTTTACTGTGTACAACATATAGTTACCTGCAGTGATAGTAGAACAGCGCAGTTCGTCCACGGTGTCCCGCAGCGTGTCACGCTCGTGTAACAGCGCGTCACGAAGTAAAACTTTTACTGTGTACAACATATAGTTACCTGCAGTGATAGTAGAACAGCGCAGTTCGTCCACGGTGTCCCGCAGCGTGTCACGCTCGTGTAACAGCGCGTCACGCTCGCGCTGCACGGACGCTGCGCGACTGCTTAGCTTCTTATTCTCTATTTCCAGCTTGTCTGCTTTCGTTATCTCGCCGTCTAACTTCTCGTTTAGGTCCATAACCTGGATAAGATCAAAATTATATTTTTCTATCGTACCTTTAATAGCGGATAAATAAGATTTATAACGGTCTTTAAGGTTTATTCGATTTGGATTATCAATCTAGTCATGAATGGATGACTTAACGTGTTTTTCGAGGCATGGAGAGTCGCGCTATGAAACAAATAGTCACCCACGGACCGACCTCGTCAAGCATTGCTTAAGGTTGAACTAGTCGACGGCACGAACTATTTTGTGCGTGGGGATAAAATGCATGCTATCTCATCCGACAACACGTGCGAAAGAAATTGATGCTGTGATGAGCAGTAAGAAGCTAGTTCGCGTACGAATTAGCACTTTTGCAAATTTTTATCGAAATGGATGATGATTTAGGACGAAAACGAGAGCGCCAAATTTTATAAACAGACCTTTGGGAGTCTAGATATCATGATAAAACAACTAAATGTATATTTATAAAATAACATTATTTGCATTGTTGAATTACTAATCTATCCCTGTATGGAGGCCGTTTTGTAATTTTCCTTCTTCTCATGGTATTTATTTCTGCCCAAAGCTGCGTTAAAATTAGTGTTGAAATATGGAACTTTCGACGCTCATAACTTTCAAATATATATTTTGTTTTTATTTTTTGATTCCTTATAGGACTAGATAATCATGAGACAAATTAATATCATTTTTTATTTTGAACGTACATCGTCAAACAGTGGAGTAATCTCTAGACTACGTTTGTATGGAAGAATTTTCGACTAGTGTAACCTTAACCTGGAAAATCAACCCTTGCGGCTATTATAACGCAGCTTCAGTGGTAATCCACTCACCTGTTTCTTATAAATATCCAGCTGTGCCCGTATCGCGTTAGCCTTGGCAGCGGCTTGCTCGTGTTCAATGGCTCGCTGCACATGCTCGGTGTTCGCTCGCTCCAGCAGCTTCACTTGCCGTCTTAAATCCACGTGCTCTTCCATCCTCTTCTTGTAAGACGCCACTGTGGCTTCCAAAGCAGCAGCTTTCGCCGCTGTTTCTCGTAACGCGTCCAACTCGTCTTTTAGTGCTACGTTCTCGGAGGCTGCCATCTGTAATGCAATCATTGTGATATTTTAATAACATCATATATATTCAATTCATTTATTTGTTCTCTCTTTACAATAATAGGTTACCTAAAAAATACCAATGTCACAGATAATATAATACTAGCATACAGATGCCTCATCCCATACAAAGAAACCGTGCCGACGTAACTAGCGTTTTTCATCTGATTAATCTTGTTATTTTTGTAAGTACATCAATCGCGTTCGATCCCGTTTCACGGCAATAGATGGTGTTAGCAGAGACTTGCAAGTAAAAGGAACAAAACTTGCTCTTTTTGAATAGATGTGATTAAAAATAAAAATTGCTGTATCATCTATTTTATCATCCCAAGTATTATTCCTCTGTTGTTATAAAACCATCTTTCGTTTCTGCTCCACCGTTTAGCATAGCATTTTAACAAATTATGTAATCTAAAAAATGCATAATTTTATGTAACAGCGACGCGTGCCCATTCTTAGCGTTACGCAGCATGACCATTAGCATGAATTTAATAATTAATTATGTCATTTAATTAACGCCTCATTATCAGTCTAGCTCATTAGGGTAGTTATTTAGCAAAATGCTACGCTAAATGACGTTTATTTGTGAGAAGATCACTGGCATCTGGTTTGTTGAGAAGCTGTTCCGCAGTACAATTAAAAAAGAGAAGTAATTATATGGTATTTTATTTAATACTAGCGGACGCCTCGCGGTTACACCCGCGTGGTTCCCGTTCCCGTGCGAATACAGAGATAAAAAGTAGCCTATGTCACCCGGGGATAGTGTAGCTTCCCAAAGGTGAAAGAATTTTTGAAATCGGCCCAGTAGTTTTGGAGCCTATTCGGTACAAACAAACAAAAAAATCTTTCCTCTTTATAATATTGGTATAGATTCAGTCAGCAAGAAGAAAAAAAATATTTTGACAGCACAATATGTTTTTAGCGGTCGTAAAAAAAATCTGCAATACCTGCTCAGCCATTTAATCCAAATTTAATAAAATCCAAATCACGATTTGCTGCTCTACACTAGGAATTTCTTCCTGTATCGTGGGTGCGTTTACAAACATATAAACTCACATACACAAACACCCAGAGCCGGAACAACTATCTGTAGGTAACACAAATATTTCCGTGCGGGAACCGAACCCGCGACACGCAGCGCAGCAGCCGATCGCTCAACCACTACGCCAACCGTGTCGACAAACACGTGTTCGTACGCGTTCGTGTCACCATATTGCTGCAGATATATAAAATTTTGTAGGAAATCAATTTTAAGGCTGCCTAACATTACTTGTTGATCAATTCAGTGATTTTACCGATCAATACTTTTTTGTTGACAAAGTTAATTATGGTGCTGACCAAAACCCCTTTTATTAACACCCGCCAGAAAAAGAGGGGTGTTATAAGTTTCACGTGTGTTGCTGTGTATCTGTGTGTCTGTGTATCTGTGTATCTGTGTGTCTGTCTGTGGCATCATAGCGCCTAAACGGATGAACCGATTTTAATTTAGTATTTTTTTTGTTTGAAAGGTGATTTTATCGAGAGTGTTCTTAGCTATGTTTGTATAAAATCGGTTCAGCCGTTCAATAGTTATGGGCGTTTTGCGGTTTGAATCGGGGTGTTTTCGCAAGATAAATGTGTCGGGGGTTTTTTAAATTTTGAAATTTTACTTGTATTTTTTTAGCTGACAGTTTTAATGATAGATTTAAAACATATTAACCTTTTATCCACTACTTGGTAGAAAAATACGCAAAATACGCGCTTGGTCGTGGAGTTGCGGAAACCAGCCCGTTTTAACCTAACCTAACCTACTTGGTAGATTTTAATAGATATTACAATTGAATTTTTACGTAAGTCGTAAGTAATTCTGGTAACACATAATATGTAATTAACACGCACTATTACACAAAGCGCCAAGGTCTTCAGCAGTGCAAACATTCCACATTTACAACATTTAAGTTTTTTAATAAGCTTGTTTATTATTGGCACAGACTATGGAAATATGCTTCTTCACCTGGAGCATTCGCATGTAATATTTCAGATTCGATTTTGAGCAATACATTACAGAGGCCTTAGTGCGAGTTTTTACTCATGCTCAATCGCGTTAACGTTAACGTCAATTTGTATTGAAATTGGACAAGCGCCTTCTGGGGACGGTAAGGAGAAACCTCTTTTTAACATCCGCCGGAAAAAGAGGGGTGTTAAAAGTTTCACGTGTGTTGCTGTGTATCTGTGTGTCTGTCTGTGGCATCATAGAGCCTAAACGGATAAGCCGATTTTCATTTAGTTTTTTATGTTTGAAAGGTGATTTTGTCGAGAGTGTTCTTAGCTATGTGTGAATAAAATCGGTTCAGCCGTTCAAAAGTTATGGGCGTTTTGCGGTTTGAATCGGGGTGTTTTCGCAAGATAAATGTGTCGGGGGTTTTTAAAATTTTGAAATTTTACTTGTTTTGTATACATTTTGACATAAGAGATCGTTTACGTTATCACGAGTGAGTACGTTAAAAAACTCGCACTAAGGCCTCAGTACTGCCTCCCTGACTTGACGAGCGTTCGCCTGTAATGTAACATCAGAGTCGATTTTCTCAAAATGTAGCTGTCTGATACATGTGAATGCTCGGTTCTCTTCCCTCACTAATGTAATGCTCGAATCTGTAACGTACAAGCGAACGCTCCGGTTGAGGAAGCACCTGAATAGCTAAGATTAGGCACCTTCCTCACCGGGTTGGTGCGTTTTCGTTTCTGTAGCGAATTTGTACAGATGTATGTGCTCGGTAAAGAATCTGTACCGAAACGCACCGACCCGCAGCCTAATTGCGTAAGCGAATTCGGCAAAGCGAACGATTTGTCCCCATCAGTGTTTAAATAATACCAGGAAGAAAAATAAGTCACACGGGATCACTTACCACTCGTAAGTACAGTCAAAAATGTTAATTTGTTGAAAATTACAATAATATTTGATGTTTGCTTCGCCATATTTGTGAGAGCGAGATAGATATTACAAAAATGCGTGAGAGACACGATACGCAGATATTGCAATGTCATTTCATTCATAATAGTAAACATTCGGCGGCTAACGCGATTTCGTTCGCACTAGAGCGACGTCTCCTATCTCTGTCCATGTCTATCGGTAACTGTAGGTTTGGGACTGGTGATGACACTGAGCACAGATGTGTGAGTTTCGGTGCATGTAGTTGTGCGCCGAGCCCCAGGTTTTCTGATAGCGATGTAAGCGCGTAACGTATCTTCCTCTTTTTAATACATCAATGTTTAAATGGCAAATTTTTGTTAGAGTCAAGGTCCCCTTCCCCTGTCCTGCCAGCTAAATGGTTGCTTTTGGATATGTTTAAAATGTTTCTCCGTGGTAATAATCCTCCAGACCGTATTTCAGTCACGGCGGAGACTAGCCATCGGCGCGGGAGTTATTATAGTGCACAAGTGTGTACGCATACACACGGGCACTCTAATAGTCAGATGGGAGACCGGAGAGAGGAGAACAGGCGTAGGACCGGCAGCATCAATCTCCGCGTCACCAGACTAACCAAATTATTTTCTACATAATAAGAGAGTAACGAACCTGCAGCTCTTCATTCCTAAGCTTCAACAACGCCAGTTCCCGCTCCAGCGCATCGGCCCTTGCATGCTGGTCGTCTCTTTGCAGTTCGACCTTGTCCAACTCGTCTTTGAGCACATCGAGCTGCGCGCGCATGGTGGTGTAGCGCAGCGTGCCGGCGTGCGCGGGGCCCAGCGACGCGCCGGCGTCATCGAGCTCCGCGTCACCAGACTCGACAACGGCCTCCCGCGCCGCTGTTAACCGCGCCACCTCACTCAGCAACGTCATCTTCTCTTCTTGAAGAATTTTCACCTGGAAATTTAATATTGAGACAGTGAATTTATAGTTATTTTTTTTCGGGTTAATATTTGTATGGCCTACATCATCATCACCATATCAGCCGAAAGACGTCCACTGCTGGACATAGGCCTGCCCCCAAGCATCGGCACATTGACCAGTCCCGTGCGTCCCGCAACCTTCACCAGGTCATCGGTCCACCTGGGGGGAGGCCTTACAACGCAACGTCTTCCGGTTCGCGGTCGCCACTCCAGAACCTTTCTGCCCCATCGGCCAACCGTTCTGCGAGCAATGTGGCCTGCCCACTGCCACTTAAGTTTGGCAATTCTCCGCGCTATGTCGGTAAACCTGGTTCTCTTTCGGATCTCTACATTTCTGATTCGATCACGCAAGGAAACTTCGAGCATAGCCCTCTCCATTGCCCTTTGAGTGACTGTAAACTTTCTGATAAGGCCCATTGTAAGCGACCACGTCTCAGAGCCATATGTCATCACTGGCAACACACACTGGTCATAGACTTTTGTCTTGAGACACTATGTTAAGTAACATGTATGGCCTACATGCCGCTCTTTAATTTTTGTAAACATACCCACGATACGGGAGATGACTCTTGCATCGGACTGATCCTAGGATAGGGCAAAGTTTAAATAAAATTCTTCCAATTGAGACGTGGGATACATGGGAACAGTGAGTGAGACCACCAGAAAAGCGCCGAGGCAATGAAGCTCGACGAAGTCCCGGTGAATGAATTTAACTGTCTTGGATCCCGCAACGAAATTTATCAGAAAATAATACAAATTTCCACTTCCGTCCATATCAAGCAGGAGACAGAACAAACAAAGCCAATAGGCACAAAGGGTCGTTTTCAACTGGGATAAACCCAGTTGGCTAGCACCACGGATAAAAATAATTATCATTAATATTAATGGGTCCTAACATTGTGAGCTGTTATATTTGATAGAAACAGGATAGGAGATCAGATCTTACAGTTTACATACCTGTACGGTGAACCCGCACATTTCGTAATATTAAGTAAAGTAAAGCTACATCTGCGTTTGCATACGCGCTATCATTTTCGTCCATTTGCTTGTTGTTGTAAAATAAATCCGTGATTTTACCACACTCAACACGGGCGGTTTATTTCATTATGCCCGGGGTTTAATCATCTCAAGTGTACAGAACTATCATCGTGCACTTGAACTAAGTGTACAGACCTTCATCATACATTTTTTTGGTCCTTCGAGCCGGTTAATACACATACACAACAACATATAATCCGTCCTTATAGCACCCAAATTATAAGTAATTTCAGTTTAGCAAATCAATTATACATTTATATTAATTAACAAATAGAAATCGCGGCTAAAACAGAATAACAACAACGTTCTTAACCAAGTTGCACGTTATAATAATAATATTATGAATCATCAGATTACGAATAAACAAAAACTCAAACGCGTGAAATAAATTATAACAGTTTCATAACGCTCTGGTGTAAAATCGACATAATTACGGTAATTAAATAATAATAAGTACTAGCTGACCCCACTTATTCCCACTTGTACTTTCTCCCGTCTACTGGCTACCTACCTACCCTACAAACCCTACCTACCCTACCTACTCAAAAAAAAAAAAACATAAACCATCTACTAAATAGTCCGAACAAAGCCTAAACATTTGGTTTGGATAGGATGAACCCGTTCTTGAGTTATAAAATTACAACGAAAAGTGGCATTGATTTTTATATATATACTAGCTGACCCGGCAAACATTGTTTTGCCATAAAAACACCAAACATTTATCTACCCTACCTATCCTACCTTACACTACCTACCCTACCCTATCCTACACTACCCTACCCTACCCTACCCGACCGTACACTACCCTACCCTACACTAACCTACCCTACACTACCCTACCCGACCGTACACTACCCTACCCTACACTACCCTACCATACACTACCCTACCCTACACTACCCTACCCTACACTACCCTACCCTACACTACCCTATCCTACACTACCTTCCCTACCCTACGCTACACTACCCTACCCTATCATACACTACCCTACCCTACACTACACTACCCTACCCTACACTAACCTATCCTACCCTATCCTCCGCTACACTACACTACCCTACACTACCCTACCCTACACAAACCAAAAATAGCTTATACAATAGCAATAAAGCTCAAATTGACTCTACGTTTTAGTTAGAAAACTTTTGTATGGAAAAAAGAAAAGGGCAGTTTTTTTTTTCCGGCGTTTATTAGAATTTTTCTCCCCGTAAAAACCATCTTTGAACTTCAACGAACATTTAAAAAAAAGAATTGGCCAAATTGGTCCAGGCGTTGCGTTGTTGAGTTATGCGCTTACCAACACATTTTGTGATTCATTTTTATATTATAGAAGATAGATAATATAAAGGGTTGGCCGGCAGATGTATAAACAGCCATAAAGAAAAATTTAAAAAAAGAATGAAAGGATGCCTTTGCCCTGGAGTGGGACACCACAAGCAATTTTTTTTTTTAATTAGCAAGATTTGTCCCATTCCTCAGGGTCATCATCATTTCTTCAGGGTGTAAGGCACATAATAATAATATAAGTAAACAAACCTGCGTGTCGAGTTCATGGCACCTCTGCGCGAGGGCTTCTCTCATGTCCGCATCAGACTGTTCCACCGGCGGCGCGTCCAAGTGCACACTGCCACGATTCACACCCAGCGTTAACGTCTGCAGTTCCTAACACAAAATAATAACATTCTAAACAAACCGCTCATATAGTTTCACACTTCACTTTTACTTTCAGGCAAACGTAAACATCACTGGAGCAAGCGTCGGCACATTCTACAACTGACAGACGATGAAGCACCGTCGTAGCCACCACCAGCAGTATCGTGATCCAAGGACATTAAAAATGAGTGTTACTAAAATTGAATTTCTTTGCCGCTTCAAGTAACATGCAACTTTGGAAAAGTGAAGCAAGAACGTATGGTTACTTAAACTCTTGCGCCGATATGCATTACTTATAGTGCGCTCATATAATAATGTGATAGTTACTATTATAGTTCAATTATATAAGAAAAAGTTGAACTAATTGGTTACGGATGGATAAGATGAAAAAGTGTTTAAGATTTATTTTATTACCCATTGTGAGGGGAAATCGGTGTTTTTTTTTTTTTTTTTTTTTTTTCATCAGGCATTTATTTTTTTAATAAGTAAATCAATAATCTCACTCTTATGGATTTTGAATTATTCACACTGGACACCAGAAAGTACTATCTATGCTTTTTAGGTGTGCGTGTGCCGATTAACAACAAAAACCTGCTAAGAGCGAGTCGGAATAGCTCATCGAGGGTTCTGTTGGATGATGCGACTGCATTTTTTTTTTTTGTGGTATTGGTACTTAAAAGTGTGAATGTTTGGAATCATATTTTTAGTTTTTTCTTGTAATTATATATTCACATTAAACCTCCGTATCGTCAGTATCAAATTGTGTTACGAAGAAATAAATGTGGCAATCAAAACCGACGATGTGGGAGTAATTGTATTCGCAAAGTAATTGTGAACGTGTAATTAGATTGCAAATGCGTATACAAGGTCAATTGTAATGTACATTAACATTATCCTGAACTTGATTCAGATTTAACACAAAAAATGTAATGTAAGCCTACGAAATGTAAGCAATAGCAATATTGATAGTTATTATACTTACATGTACGTGTGTTGCCAGACATAAAAAATATAAATAAAATTATGTGAAAATAAAAGCATTACATATTTTAAGCACAACGAATATTAGGTGTGGTGGTAGTAAACTTGCGAACCGAATTTTAGGGTTGAAATTATTTTTAACAGTCTCATCTTTTTATTAAAATTCCAAAGCCCATTGATGTATTAAAAAGATGTAGATACGGGACTGGTCACAGCGCTTGGTTCTACTAATCTAAGTGATTGCCCGTAGTGGGCACTCAGTCGCGCACGGCACATGGTTGATCACACAGCTCTATAATTTTAGTGTTTTTAGGTTTTTTTTTTAATAAATACGCATCAAAATGACTTCTTGTATAGCTAAACAGTGTTTCAATAATACCAGGAAAAAATAAGTCACACGGGATCACTTACCACTCGTAAGTACAGTCAAAAATGTTAATTTGTTGAAAATTACAAATAATATTTAATGTTTGCTTCGCCATATTTGTGAGAGCGAGATAGATATTACCAACATGCGTGAGAGACACGATAGGCACATATTGCAATGTCATTTCATTCATAATAGTAAACATTCGGCGGCTAACGCAATTTCGCTCGCACTACAGCGCCGTCTCCTATCTCTGTCCTATTCTATCGGTAACTGTAGGTTTGGGACTGGTGATGACACTGAACACAGATGTGTGAGTTTCGGTGCATGTAGTCGTGCGCCGAGTCCAGGTTTTCTGATCGCGATGTAAGCGCGTAACGTGTCTTCCTCTTTTTAATACATCAATGCTAAAGCCAAAATATGTTGTGATGAGACTATCAAAATAGTAGTCACAGCGGATCTTTGTGTCTCTAAAGTTGGCTGCAAGACACTGCGCAGTTGCTTTTTTTGTGTCAATATTGAAGTAGAAGATAGCATTGTATAACTGCCTCTTTCACTCGATCACGTTTGTCATCGTTCTATCTCGCTTACTCTATGCAGTATACTCGATGACAAACTGTTTCTTGCGCAATGGTTCGTAGAGCCAACTTCAGAGACACAAAGATCCGCTGTGACTACTATAAGCGGCTCATCACGAGCTTAATTCAGGCACCAGTCTCCCAAAAATAACTAAGAGGCATATCATAATTTTTAGCAGAAATGTTGTTTGTGGCAGAAAAATAAACATTTTACTCATGTTTTGCCTTGCTTCAACATGAATGTAACCTCCAGTTGTTCAAAAACCGTCGAGAGGTGTCGTATTTGAACGTTAAAATTGAATAAACCGCGGGTCGACTTGGAGATGGGGTAACTAAATTAAATACTGGACTGGTAACTAATCGCGTATATTAATATGTACCGAACCACAATGTATAGTAGTACTACTCACACACACAAAAAATAATACTACATAATTACCTAACTAATTAATTATAGTAACAAAACATTAGCGCGATCTATTTTGCCGCCAACGCCATCTAGGGAATGACGAGTTAAACCTTGTTTAAATTATAATTGACGGCGCTATGATCTTTTTGACCTGAACATTGAATTGGAAATGCCCAGCCACATGCAGAAATCCTCGGAAAAGTGAGGCCGCTCCTCTGCTTTTGGGCGAATAATTGGGCAACATAGCCAGATCTATGATCCGACAATCTCATTCGGTCCGTGAGTCTAAGTGCAGAGTTCCTCTACTATTACTTCTACTTCATAGATGAATAACTACAATAGAAATAAGAGCTCCTATTACATCCGAGAAAGCTGGAAATATTTTCGTGGTAAATTTAGAGTTTAAGATGCAGGCTGCCTTTGCCTGACTTGATAATGCAGCTCCCTTGGCAAAGTTTTGGGCCAAAAACATCAGAATAACTTTCGTGCCAGCGACACGAGGAAGAAGCCTCTACCGACGCCCATAAATGTAAACCACATACAATTTTGAAAAGAATATAGGAAATTATAAACTGGTTCTAATTGTAAGTATTTATCTACTTTTCTATGCTACATAAAGAGAGTAAGTTTGACTATATTTTACAAACATCGATAAACTAACTAAAAAGCTTGCTATTACAAAGCTATAAATAACTTACTACTATCGCAGATAATATAATACTAGCATACAGATGCCTCATCCCATACAAAGAAACCGTGCCGACGTAACTAGCGTTTTTCATTTGATTAATCTTGTTATTTTTGTAAGTACATCAATCGCGTTCGATCCCGTTTTACGGCAATAGATGGTGTTAGCAGAGACTTGCAAGTAAAAGGATATACTAGGTTCGTGAATATTTTTTTCTTTAAATACAGTGAAGGTTCGTGAATATTTTTTTCTTTAAATACAGTGAAGGTTCGTTTTATAGTATTTTTTTGCACGTTTTACAGATTTTTTGCACCAAAATGTGTTACAATGCAAATTTTTACAATCGAGTGGAATGCCTCAGAAATTTAAAAATGCGCCATCTATTGGCGTCAATTTTAAGATCCGTTCAAATAATCTATGAAATGTGAATTAAGAGCCCAATATTCCATAATTTTGTACTTAGGAGAGTTGATTAAACAAGAACATACAATTTTTATGTTCAATTCCATAAAATGATAATTTTACACACAATTCTATTGAATTGTGTGTACATGTCGCGCCATCTAGTGAGATTTATTTGAACCAAATTTTCTTTCTTAGCAATAAGACCCCGTGCTACTGTTAAATATATCACCAGACATTCTAATTAATCCAAAATGCTGTTGAAAACGTTTTTCCTTTATGCTCCGCTCCTATTAGTCGAAGCGTGACGTTATATAGCCTATAAGCTTCCTCGATAAATGGACTATCCAACACAAATAGAATTTTTGAATTCCAACCAGTAGTTTCTGAGATTAGCGCGTTCAAACAAACTCTTCAGCTTTATAATATAAGTATAGATTGTAGTTTGCATGCAAATGAATGGTTTCGTATCGTACCTGTATCGCTTGCATTATCGATCTCTGACAAGACAGCTCCATCTCCATGATCCTTGTGATGTACTCCTCTTTTTTTACACAATTGACTGCACAACCTATTTTCAAAGGAGATAATTCAGGTATTAATGTACACACACAAAATAAAGAGACAAGAAGAACAAGGAACAGAAAATAGGTACAAAGGTACGCTTATTTCAAAAGAAATCTCTTCCAGCATACCTGCGAGAGGAGAGTTGGTGTTGTTTTAAAAGTTACATTAAAGTTTCACTGGTTTTTTTTAAAAATAGAAGAGTATACCGTGTTTTATAAAAAAAATTATAAGAGAAGGCAGAAACTAAGGCCAAGTTTTTTGATCCGTAGAACTTAACCAATGGTTAAATATGCAAACCAATGGTTTTAAATGGTAAAATGCAATTAATCGTCAACTATTAGTATAAAAAAATGGTCAAATAATGAAGTCTCCAACTTATTTGACCATTTTTGAGGCTAACAACTGAAGAAAAAACGTGTTTTACCAAAAATTTTTAACAATAGGTTGCATTGAGTATGGATAAAAAAAACTGGGCCTAAGTAACAACACTAACAAGGTGGCTTAGTTAAGCTTAATTCTTAAGACTTTAGTAATCACCATTCTTTAAAATAAAGTCAACATTTCTTGGCTAGAAATTGCAATATATACTTTTTAATTTCTATGTTTCCTACAGACTGTAAAAAGTTGGAAATCCAAGATTCAATTTCATCAAGAAAAAAACGGATAATATTTTTGTGTTCACCAAAAATCTAAAGGTACATCTAAAATACTGATCGTGCACCAAATATTAGTTGATCTACGAATAAATTATGGTCAAAGAATCAGTCCAAGAGCGAGCGAAGCGAGCTCGGGAACTTAGGGAACTTAGGTTAGGTTAGTTTTGACCCTGCAGACAGAAATAGGAGCCCGTAAATACGTCGACTTATATGAACATATTTTGGTGCACATTCAGGGAAAAAGGGGCAATGGGAGTCAGCAGGTAATGGTGGTCAGTGTAACCACACCCAAACGCAAGAAATTAAACAAGCGAATGTCGACTTAAACGACGCGTCACGTGACACCTAGCGGCCGCCCGATCGCCTGTTCAGTGCGCATCGGTCGTTTGCGGAGGCAGGCTGTTACACGTTTTGGCGCGCTTTCGATGTAATTTTACGAGTGCACAAAATAACCGGTGAGTACATTATTACGACAAATCTGACTATTTAATGTAGCATATTGAGTAACTGTAATCTTAAATTATATATTTTGAAATCGTTGAAGGTGTTCTAACGACAGGTTATTTTTTTACGAATCGTTTTTTCGCTGTAGGTAAAATCGGGCAATGAGAGTCACTGCGATTCGGGTAATGAGAGTTGAAGGTAAAGGAAGAAAGAAAGGAAAGCTAAAGGAAAACAGAAAAAACAAGTGGCAAATAAGGCCAAAAGGCGCGTGCTGCAGGAGTCAAACAGCTCTTCGGAATCAGACATCAGTCTTAACAAGATTTGCGATGACGAAGACGATGATTTAAATAAATGCCTCGTATGCGATGAATTTGGTCGCAATAACGAACTATGGTACAGGTGCACCTCTTGCGGATTGTGGGCACACCAAGACTGCACTGGGTGGGAATCACCACGTGGATATGTATGTGATAATTGTTAGGGGGTGGTCTGACTACCATTGTCCGCATTGTGACTATAATTACCCTCATATGCGGACAATTGTGGTCAAAGCTGTTTTTTTTTTAAAGTTTGATTGCTAGTAATTTATCATTCCAAAGGTAATGAAACTAATTGAGACTGATAGTTTAATAATAATGCTATCTTAAGTGTTGATTTTCATAAAGTTTATACAAAAATTTTGTGTTTTATTTAATTTCTTGCTTAAGTGACTCCCATTACCCCTTTTCCCCCTATATTTGGTGGAACACAGGCAAAATTAGCTAAATGAAACGGGAATAAATTGAATTACTTTTAAATACCATCCGAAAAAAACAAGCAGCTATACAAAATTCCAACCAGAAATTTAATCAATCTGCCTAGCCTTTTTCCAACTATTTAGATGTCGGCTTACAGTCGTTTTTTTTTTTTTTTTGGGACAATTCCACCACACTATTCCCAAACCACTGCAACTCCTGAAAGCCAGAATCAACAGTGGCGACCACCAGAAAAGCGCCGAGGCAATGAAGCTCGACGAAGTCCTAGAGAATGAATTTAACTGTCTTGGATCCCGCAACGAAATTAATCAGAAAAGAATAACGGAGGAGTAGGAATAATGTAAATTTCCACTTCCCTCCATATCAAGCAGGATACGCAGGAGTCTTACCAGATTCAGCTGAGTACCAGTGTTTTACATGGAGCGACTGCCTATCTGACCTCCACAAACCAGTAACTGGGTAACACGGTACCCCTTGGCAAGACTGGTGTCAGATCCCAGGCTCCTGACTACCCACGAAACGACTGTCAAAGATCTTCAAATGATAGCCGGGACCAACGGCTTAACGTGCTTGCCGAGGCACGGAGGAAAACTCGCTATTTTGAAATGGTCACCCATCCACGGACCGACCTCGTCAAGCGTTGCTTAACCTTGATGATCGACCAGTGCGGCTGTTATTATTTAGCCACGAGCTTCAACCAGAAACTTAATAAGGAATGTTAATATAATTCCAAGTCTTAACTAAATACTCATGCGTAAAGAATCTATTTCAAATAAATTCCAAAATAAACTTACTCAAAACAAGTTGTAGCAGTCGCCCCAAGTCTGAGGCATCGGCAGTCTCAGCTATATTTACTACATCTGGCCTTGAAAACTCTTGTAAACTTAAATTTAGAATATCTTGATGATAATCTGCAAGAAACATTGTTTTTGTAGCAATTACAGAGAAAAAGGACCACAGAGTGAAATGGTTTTAATATCCCGTTCCTAAGTATAAAAATAATATTTCTATGTAATGTGTCAGTTCGTCCTTTACAGCTATTTCACAATACAAACAAAATTAATAAAAAAAATCTTGTTAAACATCACAAATATTTTTTTTAATTAATTTTGTTATTTCAACAGCTGTTTATTATTTTAGTAAAAAAAATAGATTATTTGTGCAGAAAATGTGAAATTTTTATGCGTGTTTCAATTTGAGTTTTATGCTAATGTAGTATTGAACAAGACTTTTTTTTCGTTCTTGAATACTTAATCATATCAAAAATATTGAGGTCACTTGCAAACTTAGCAATAGGTACTATTCTGTCTGAAACTTTGTAACCATTATCATAGACAAAAAAAAAATAGTATGCAGGACAGGATACCTATTCTCTCATACTATCTGTTACCAGCGGCTCCTCCCATGTTTAAAAAATATTTATATATTTATAAATTATAGCCTATATGTTATACTACTGATCAATAATCTGCCTAGGCCAGCTTCCAGTCTTACCGGATTCAGCTGAGTACCAGTGTTTTTACATGGAGCGACTGCCTATCTGACCTCCACAACCCAGTAACTGGGTAACACGGTACTTGGCAAGACTGGTGTCAGATCTTAAGCATCTGACTTCCCGTAACAACTGTCAAAGATCTTCAAATGACAGCCAGGACCAACGGCTTAACATATGTTATTCTACTGATGTATAAGCTAAATCCATTCAGTAGATTTTGTGTGAAAGAGTAACAAAAATCCATTCAACCAAACATAATCCACATTGAAGTACCAGACGTACGGCGATGCGCCATCGATACATGGTAGACATCCCACCCATACGCACAAAACGTTTTGGGAACACTTTTATTGTGCGTACAGCTAAGGAGTGGAATTCCCTGCCGGAGTCTGTGTTTCCCGATAGCTACAATCTAGGGGTCTTTAAGTCAAGAGTGAATAGGTTATTTCTAGGCAAGCATGTTTAACCGTCGACCACATCATCGCTTACCATCAGGTGAGATTGTGGTCAAGCGCGAGCCTATAGGTTATAAAAAAAAAAAAAAAGTAATAAGAGTATGAACGAATAATACAAACATTTTTACTTACCTACAACACCCTCTAATATTTTTTTCAAGTTGCTGACTTTTAACCTCCAGTTATGTCCAACATCTGTTTTTATTTTCAGGTTCCAACCCGGACTAAAATATTCTGGTGCGATTTCCGTGAGAGCCTCAGCAATTGCCACTCCATCAGACAATTCTGAAAAATAACTTATTTATTTCAGGCGGACTTAATATCGTATGCATTTTCTATCAGCTAACGTTTGGGTGGTGCAGAAGCATTTTTTCATACATTTAATTATCTGGATGGTCAATTATCCAAATGATTTATAGCAAGCCGCAAATCCAAACAAACAATTGACAGTAAAAGAGACTAATTATTGGATAAGATTTTATTCATAACTAGCTGACCCGGCAAACTTTGTTTTGCCATAAAAAGACCAAACATTTATCTACACTACCTACCCTACCCTACCCTACACTACCCTACCCTACCCTACACTACCCTACCCTACCCTACCCGACCCTACACTACCCTACACTACCCTACCCTACCCTACCCTACCTATAAACCTCTCGGAGCCCGAGACCTTTCCAACGAATGCAAAACCGTGGAAATCGGTTCGTGCGTTCTGGAGTTATAGCTTCAGTGAGGAAAACCCGACTTATTTTTATATAGTAGATTTTTCACAATTTCACAGTGAACACAATACCGGTTTGTCACTTGAAATTAACTGATCAGTGGCCTTAGTGCGAGTTTTTACTCACGCGTGACTCAAGCTCACTCGTGTTACGTAAACGATCTCTTATGTCAAAATGTATACAAAAAAAGAGGTTTCTCCTTACCGTCCCCAGACGGCGCTTATCCAGTTTCCATACAAATTGACGTTTACGTTAACGCGATTGACCGTGAGTAAAAACTCGCACTAAGGCCTCTGAGGCCTTAGTGCGAGTTTTTACTCACGCGTGACTCACGCTCACTTGTGTTACGTAAACGATCTCTTTGGCTTTAGTGCGAGTTTTTACTCACGGTCAATCGCGTTAACGTAAACGTCAATTTGTATTGAAACTGGATAAGCGCCGTCTGGGGACTGTAAGGAGAAACCTCTTTTTTTGTATACATTTTGACATAAGAGATCGTTTACGTAACACGAGTGAGCGTGAGTCACGCGTGAGTAAAAACTCGCACTAAGGCCTCGGATGTCAAAATGTATACAAAAAAAGAGGTTTCTCCTTACCGTCCCCAGGCGGCGCTTATCCAGTTTCCATACAAATTGACGTTTACGTTAACGCGATTGACAGTGAGTAAAAACTCTCACTAAGGCCTCAGAGGCCATAGTGCGAGTTTTTACTCACGCGTGACTCACGCTCACTCGTGTTACGTATACGATCTCATATGTCAAAATGTATACAAAAAAAGAGGTTTCTCCTTACCGTCCCCAGACGGCGCTTATCCAGTTTCAATACAAATTGACGTTTACGTTAACGCGATTGACCGTGAGTAAAAACTCGCACTAAGGCCTCTGAGAACAATTAGTAGCTGTCAAACAATGTATCACGCACCGGCGCCATCTTTGTAGTACATGCTATGTATCAGAGATGTCGCTATATGTGAAAAATGATTTTTCCCCTTAAAAAGGCTTTTTTTTTTAATTTTTCCTGAATTTTCTTTGCTATAAACCTCACGGAGCCCGAGACCTTTCCAACAAATGCAAAACCATGGAAATCGGTTTGTCCGTTCTCGAGTTATAGCGTCAGCAAAAAACCCGACTTATTTTTATATAGTAGATTTCATGAGTTTTAATTCTATTGCATTGAACACTAGTTCTTTGTCAAAATTCAAGTTTTCATAATTACTTGTTATAACATCGGCTATCTGCCAGTATATGCCATTTCAGAGATTAGCCGGAACAAACAGAAACATGGACAAAAAACTGGCCAAGTGCGAGTAGGACTGGCGCACAAAGGGTTCCGTACCATTATCGCAAAAAAAAACATTAAAAAAATCACGTTTGTTGTATGGGAGCCCCATTTAATTTTTTTTTTTTTTTTGTAGTAGTATTTGATGTTATAGCAGCAACAGAAATACATCATCTGTGAAAATTTCAACTGTCTAGCTATCACGGTGCATGAGATACAGCCTGGTGACAGAAAGACGGACGGGGAGTCTTAGTAATAGGGTCCCGTTTTTACCATTTGGGTATGGAACCCTAAAAATTTTAAAGTGTGTTTTTGGTACAAGTACAGTCTATAATAGACTTAGTAAAAAGCGGTTATTTTGACATTACACAGTTTTATTTATTTGTATTGCATTGTAAGTAGATAGATAGTTAGAATATACTTTTATTGTACACTAAAATTACACTATTAAACCTAATTGGAAAACATTAGTGCTGTGATGATACTACTGTAAACTTTACGAATGTGCTTGAAAACTTTAGCTTGAAATCTAATTGGTTTTTTTAGATTCCAATTGAAAATTAAATAATTTCTTACAAAGTCAATTATTTTAATACTGAATATAATTTGGTTTTTAATGGCAATGCCATCAAATGCGGCTATGCTGGCAGTGTTTTAGGCAATTTTCCCTTTGCTAACTAAATCAAGAAATTTTTTAGTGACCAATCTTATCCTCTCTTTTTTTATTCCAGCTTGTAAATAATTATTATTAGTAGCTTGTTTAATGATACTTTCTTAATTAATTAGTCCATCAAATAAAATAAAAGTTTATCAAATTCAATTAGAGAGAGGATAAGGGATAAGATGATGATGGTACACATCATAATCTTCCTGCCCTTATCCCATGTTACTTGGGGTCGGCGCAACACATTTTCCTCTTCCATACCGTTCTGTCCCCAATTACGCTATTACTTAATTAGAGACGTGTACCAACGTTGATAAAACAAAAGCAAGACAAAGTCAAAATCAAAGTTTTCATAAACTAAAGAATTTGTTTTGTCTTCATGTTAATTCAAAGCTTTTAGTTATTTGAGCAGCTGCAACTACTTGAAGCTTGTAAGTAACTATGAAGATAGTATTCCTCATTTAGAATGTATCAACACTTACTTTACTTAGTGACATTGAGTGACAAAATGTCTTTCAAATAATCCAACTTACAGTAGAATTAGTCATGAAGTCATGATAACAACCACAAGAACATTTTTTGATTAATTAATGAACACTAAATAGTTCTACACTCACTATCATACCTCATTTTTGTTTCTAACTTCCTTTTTCAAATTAGGATTAGATAGGCCTTTAAAGGATTGTATAGTGTGGGCAGATTTACAATGGCACTGCAAACTATCACTATTCTGTTCTGTCTATTGATGCACTGCATGACCAGCAAACAGTAACCTTTTACTATTCGAGACTACAACGGCAAATTGACTGTAAATTAAGCAATACCGCACACGAAAGAGTGATGTCCCAATGAAATAAAAACAAGAACAAAGTGACGAAATTATTCACTTACTGGTCGACTCCTAATAGGGATGTGGGCCGATTCACCGGATTTACAGCGTAAATTCTAATCATGATATTACAAGTGTTAGTGTAGGCAGTAAAAACAACTTTTACCTGATGGATTCCCATGTTTTGCTTTAAGATCTAAAGTCTGCAACCACTTAATCAAATTGTCACACAAAACCGCACCATTTGCCTCCATTCTGGATACAATAACAATATCACTCAGTAAACTGAAAATGTGTGTTTTATTTTTTGATTGCAAACATTATATTACTATCAAAATAAGAACTGCATAAGCCAAATTAAATAGAAATAGTAAATGTTTTTCGTAATGTTATCCGTAACGCGTGACGTCTGCTTGTGCGTTTACGAAGTAAGTCAAACAAACTGTCAATGTCAGTCAAGTCAAGTCAGTAAAGTGCAAAGACCTTATACTTCTTACTACTAGACTGTGCACTATGGCGCAAAAAACGGTCCGCGCGAGAGGGCTCCCGTTGGTAGTGTGTCTCTTTCTAATGAGGTGACCATGACCAAACATGACAAGGGACAATTTGATTGTAAAAACAATAGTGTAAGTATCCCGATATATGTATATATCCTACCTAACTACGCTACCTAAACCTACCAAATTCAAGGAAAAAAAAGAAACGTGTGTATATTTTTTGGAATCTACATCACTTACCGTATGGTGTCGGGCATAAAGAATTTCAACAGCCCATGTTTTTCCATTGGTGTCATAAGAGGCGACTAAGGGACAAACCAAAAAAAGGGCAGCAGCGTTCTCTGTGCATTTGTAACAACCATAGTGGGATCGCCAACCCGCCTGCAAAGCACTCCCCATAAATAGCACAAATAAAACATAGCCCTTAGTGCCCGGCAGCCTGCCTACCCTCGCCTACGGTAGCGATCTAGGTTATGGTATGGCAAGGGGTGCATAGAATCCCGGACGAGATCCGGCTACCCTAACAAATACCGACGACAGGACCTGGCAACGTACAACACGCGCACAATCCGGACTCCGGACCGACGATAAGATCACCGAACTCGAAGAGGAATTGAGCAGTTTACGATGGAGTATTATAGGGTTATCTGAAGTTTGAAGTGAGGGGGGGACTCGATAACCCTCAAATCCCAAGTCTGGATATGTCTTGTTCTTCAAGACCCATCGTATAGATAGGAACAAAAAGCTCTCTGATCTTACTCTCAAGCTCATGAAGGAGAGGCGTGAGATGATCCTGCAGTCTTCAGACGATGCTTTGAAATACCCCAAAGGATCTCAATTATTTCACTCAATGTCCAGTTGCGTAGACAGTTGAGAAACTTAACTTCACCAATTTTATTCCACTAGGAATCAATTTGCGAATAATATTAACAGCCGCTGAATTTTACTCGAACAAAACCCGCCAAAAACTCCACAAACCTGGTGGTCCTACATTTAGTATTACCAGGCCCAAACATTTAAAAGTACTACTCTTACTCAGTATTAATAAATTATTTTTTAAATACAATGAATTGATGAATTATAGGAACTGTAAAAATATTTAAATACGCTTCAAAGTTTCATAGACTTTGAAACGTATTTAAATATATTTTTTATTCGTTCGTTTTGGTATTACATAAAAAAGAAACTATAAAATTTTCTACCATTTCTACCAAACCCAATGATTAGTTGAGCTGGCAAGATGTCAGACAAGGACACACTACCAGCGGGCACCCTCTCGCTCAGGACCGCTTTTGGTTAGCTGCCGCTGACCGCTTATAAGGGAATAGCTAACCTAGATGTATGGTAATAGATTTCATTTTAGCTATAAAAAAATTTTTGGTACTCAATCTAGTAGCACAAAGTACGTAAGCGGCGGCGCGCCGCAGACAGAGGGGCCACTCTCACTTTGACATTTCGGTTTTACAGGGAATATTGGGCAATATTGGACCGAGCTCAGTCGCGGCTGTCATGATTGCTTTGTGCAGGCGTTTGTCACGTCATTCATACATTAAGTACTGTAAAGAGATTGGTTTTATGGATGGGTTACCTTTATTATTTGTTACAGACCGAATTTACTTTTTTGTTTTTAATTCTTTCTTTCAATTATTTTTAAGTTATAAAGGTCATTAATGTTTCAAGATGACAAATTAGAAATTCATTATCTAGGATTATAATAAATTATTTTAAGCCCGTAGATGAAATTGGGAACTTGTCATAATAATAAGGTTCAAGTCATACAGCTTACAAATATGTTTCCTCCGACTGCACAGCATAATTTTCTTCTTGTTTAAGATCATCTTTGGTTTTTTGATTTTATTAGGTACCTGTTTTTCACATTTATATTTATGTCGAGCTTGGAGCTTTTTACAATTTATTTTTTTAAGTGGGATCATTATTACACTATTACTACGTCTTTTTACTCTCCAATATTCATCGTATGTGGCGTAATATTAAATGTTTCGTGATATTAAATGGATATTTGATGCCCTGTCTACCCTCTAAGGCATGTAAGCATGATATGATGTATGTTTAGACGAATCTATGTATTTATGTTTGTAACTTGGGCAACCTACTCTTTTTTTTAATTCGGAATCAATATAGTAGCAACCCTAGTGAATCTGTCAAGTTTAGCTGTCAATTTTCTAAACGGCGGGAGTGGCCCTTCTGTATACTTACTATTTTGTGCTAGTAGTAAGAAATACGTATAAGGTCTTTGGTTTTGGATTCGCACGATTTGTGCATTTAGTTAGCCAGTGTCACGTTTAGAAGTTCTAGTTCCTTAGTTTTTAGTCCCTTTGCTTAAAAACGTTGTTAAAAAAATATTAAGCTCTCCGTTCAACAAAAACATAGAATGACCGCTTTTTTCAAAACTTTCGCAGATGGCGTTCTGACGCAGTCACTGAAACATGCATAGAATACTCTATTCATAACAAATGATTTGCCTTTGTCGCAATTGTCGCCAACGTTTACACAAGAAGAAAAAAACCGGCCAAGTGCGAATCGGACTCGTGCACGAAGGGTTCCGTACCAATAACGCAAAAAACGGCTAAAAATAAACGTTTGTTGTATGAGAGCCCCACTTAAATATTTATTTGATTCTGTTGTTAGTATTTCTTGATAAAGCGGCAACAGAAATACATCATCTGTGAATTTCAACTGTCTAGGAATCACGGTTCATGAGATACAGCCTGGTGACAGATGGACAGACAGACAGATATCAGACGGATCGTGGAGTCTTATTAAAGGTGGACGCGCACCTATCCGCGACGCAGGAGCCGCACGCGCCGCAGTCATCGCATTTTATAAATCTTCATATGAAATCGTATGCAGCCTCGCGCACCTATCCGCGCCGCATTTCAGCAAAATGCTGTAGGTATACGGATTCCACCAGCGCGTGCGGATGACGTCATCAGATTCGGCGGGCGATGCGGGCGGCGCGGAAACATGATCCGTATCCGTATGAAAATAAAGTTCAAGATGTACAGAAGTGGATACAATGCGTGCGGCGCGTTCGGAGCGGATTGCGCGGGGCCAAGAGAAAATGCGATGACGGCGGCGCGTGCGGCGCGGACAGGTGCGCATTTACCTTAATAGTGTCCCGTTTTTACCCTTTGGGTACGGAACCCTAAAAAGTACTAAAGAAGTGTGAAAAACTGTGAAATTATCAATTTAATAACGCTTTGAAAATTGTACGTTCACCAATTGTGTTAATAATTAAACGATAAAAGCAATACATGTTTGTTTTTATCCTCGTGTGTTGAAAAACGTCGTATAAAACTCGTGAGATCTGCTGCTCATTAAACACTTCGCTGAATTACGAAACTCACAGCCTCGTGTGTAATGAGCAACTTAGTTCACTTGTATTAATTATAGGTACCTACTATTAGCAAATCGGACTGAACTCTAAAATACTAAATTAGAGATGGTCCAGTAGTGTCCATAAACGATATATTGTACCTACTGTACTAAATATTTTTGTGGATGACTTTTGTAACGAGTGGCTCTAATTTTAGATAGGTAAACTTTTTTTATGTGCGGCCGGCGCAGGCACCCTGTACAGTCAGCTTCGATGCCACCTTGTCGTCACACATGAACGAAGCCGTAACACCTGCATTCAATGTCCGTATCAAAATCTCCCCTGCCCCATAAAATATAAAACCTATCACCTCCGTTACTTCAACAATTTTATTTTTTAAACGGGCTACAAAAATTTCATCTAGTCGGCAATTTTGTTGATCAATATAGCTCAGTATATTTGCAACTTATACTCTTGCTGCAATTTAATTGTGCAATACATTGCCGGATGTTGTCCTGCAAGATAGTGCAACTGGGTTGCTGAGAAATTTTGCTCGTACACGGGGAGCATTACGGCCCAAGTATCCTTCTTAAAATTACGATCTTTATACGCACTAGCTTCTACATCCCATAATCAGGACGTAACTACATGGATTTCGTTGATTACGTACAAAATCGTTTCGTTTGGGCCATGACGAACTTAATAAAATCAACAACGGGTACAAAACAACTTCACTAATCAGGCAGCGACAGGACGAGAGGGGGGGGGGGGGCAGCGATGAAAAATGGATGCACCTATACCTACATCAGAGCAAAGACGATATACGGCGATATTGCAGCAAAGTCAAAGCTAAATCATTTGCAATCTAGCCGGCTACTAGACATTGAATAGAAACATGCGGCAACTATGAAATATCTTGGCAATATCGACGGGCTACACTGCAAGATTGCAGCAATTGTTGCACTGTATTGAGCGTTATAGTTGGCAACTTGACGTTTCTATACAATTGTTATTGCAGCAAGAAATTGTCGAAAAACTAGTCCGTTTACGGGCACCTGTGTCCATCGAATAAAACTAACCGTTAAGTCTGACTCTGTGTAGAAACGTATATTTAGAATATTACTTTTTTGTATCAAACTATGTTGTTTCCTACGCAGATTCTGAGATCCGACTACGATCGTAATGTATGTTGGAAAATGGCTCGTTGCTTCAGTATGCACAGTTGACCGCGAGTCGGTGGTAGTAACAACTAAGGGTGCCCTAACCGGTCATTCAAACAAACGTAGTAAGGCGATTGCTGCACTTTGACGGTGAACGTTCAAAATAAAATAAAAGATATAAATTTTTCATTATCTGGCCCCGTATGGAAACGAAAAAGTAAAAATAAGTATATTTGAAAGTTATGAGCGCCGAAAGTTCTTTCAACACTAATTTTAACGCATCTTTGGGCGGCAATAAATACCATATGAAAAAGGCAAATTGCAAAACAGTCACCATACAGGGACAGATTAGTAGTTTTTCCATGATATCCATATTCCCAAAGGTACAATTTCTCGTTTTCGTTCTAAATCATCATCACAGCGTAAGGAGTGTGTATTCGCACGCGCAGTAGCTTCTTACTGCTCATCTTAGCGTCTATTCCTTTCGCACGTTTTGTCGGATGAGATAGCATGCATATTAACCCCGCCACGGGGTCTCATAGCTAAGAAAGAAAATTTGGTTCAAATAAATCTCACTAGATGGCGCGACATGTACACAAAATTCAATAGAATTGTGTGTAAAATTAACATTTTCTGGTATTGAACATGAAAATTGTATGTTCTTGTTTAATCAACTCTCCTAAGTACAAAATTATGGAATATTGGGTTCTTAATTCACATTTCAAAGATTATTTGAACGGATCATTTAAAATTGATGCAAATAAATGGCGCAGTTTTTAATTTCTGGGGCATTCGACTCTAACTCATACTCAACGTGCAAAAAAATACTATAAAACGAACCTTCACTGTATTTAAAGAAAAACATATTCACGAACC
Source organism: Orthosia gothica (assembly GCA_949775005.1). NCBI lineage: Eukaryota > Metazoa > Arthropoda > Insecta > Lepidoptera > Noctuidae > Orthosia > Orthosia gothica. The sequence continues at coordinate 11,804,607 of OX459063.1, read as the reverse complement.
TAGTAAACCCTTTTACTTGAAAGTCGCTGCTAACACCGTTTATTGCCGTGAAACGGGATCGAACGCGATTGATTTACTTACAAAAATAACAAGATTAATCAGATAAAAAACGCTAGTTACGTCGGCACGGTTTCTTTGTATGGGATGAGGCATCTGTATGCTAGTATTATATTATCTGTGACCCAGCTCACAAAATAGTTCGTGCCACCGACTAAGGCACTTTAGATGACGGTTGTAGTATGGAGTTTCAATAGAACATGAGCTTATGTCGCTTTTGTTATCACTGACTTCTGACGTGCGGCATACTGTTTTTTACGGACCCGACGATACGCACCAGTGCGAAAAACAACAGCTGCACTAAGCACTTCCAAACCGCACCAAGTTTAAAAGTTGGTGAATTATTTTATTACAACAAAAAAAAAACTATTTAATTCTATAGTTAAAGCAGACTTTTGAGGGGTTCATCGGTCACAGGACTTAACGGAACATTTATTTACTACGGCTCATTAAGTCAGTAGAATCACATTTAAAAGTAAACGATCATTTTAGTTTAAAAAATGGTTTATTTATTAATTATAAAATGACTTTCCTTTTAGTAATAATATTAAATAATTACCTGTAATTAGGCAGCAATATTTGTAACATAATAAATAACACACATCAACATTAAGAGGTATTTTACATTTTTAACCGACTTCATAAAGAAGGAGGTTCTCAAAACGATTGCACTTTTTTAATGTGTGTTACCTCACAACTTTTTACTAGGTGAACCGATTTTGATGATTATTTTTTTATTTGAAAGCTGGTGCTTCTCATGTGGTCCCATTTAATTAAATATGGCCAAATAAAATTTAGTGATGATCTGATGAAGAACTTCTTCAAAATTTCATCCAACTCCGAACAGTCGTTTTTCTTTATTGAAACACAAACTTAAAATTAATAACAAACACACAAACTTTCACATTTAATATTAGTAGGATTAATTATAATAAAAAAAATACAAATGTATTATGCGAAGATTAGGACGAGGCAAATGCGGTCGAAAATATCAACGGAAATTGCATTTAGCATAACAGAGCGATAATATCTCGAAGGGTTGCGATTCCAAAGAACATTAGGTAGAGGCACGGGGCCCCAGCGCTAACAAAGAAAATTTGGTTCAAATAAATGTCACCAGATGGCGCGATATGCATCGATTTGTTATTGAATTGTGTGTCAAATTAAACATTTTATAGAATTAATCATAAAAATTGTATGTTATTTTTTAATCAACTCTCATAAGTACAAAATTATAGAATATTGGGCTTTTAATTCACATTTCAAAAATTATTTGAACAGGCATGCCACTCGATTCGGCAGGTTTGTATGGGAATTTGGTACAGCTAAAAATTTCGTGTTTTGGGATATTTTTTTGTTTTTAATTGGTAGTTGATATGATAGATAATACTTTTTTTTTCGAATTAAAATTTGTTTCGGGATATTTACCATGTATATTTACAAATCAAAATATACATGGTAAATATCCCGAAACAAATATTAATTCTAATGAGTGTGACCAGTCAGCTTAAAAACTTATAATACTTTTTTAAATTATTAGATTTTTCGAACTTGGGACGTAAAAGTTATAACCAGTTTTATTTTTAATGTTATGTACTAGTGTACCAATGTATAAATTCATTATTCATTTCATTTAAAAAAAAAAACGTTGCCCCACACCAGGAACTTCTTCCTGTATCGTGGGTGCATTTACAAACATATAAACTCACATACACAAACACCCAGAGCCGGAACAACTATCTGTAGGTAATACAAATATTTCCGTGCGGGAATCGAACCCGCGACACGCAGCACAGCAGTCAATCGCTCAACCACTACGCCAACCGTGCGCCGAAGGCTTAATTGTTACATAAGTATAGGTAAATGTTACAGATTGTTAACTACTTACCATTAAGTAGGTAGGTAGAGATGAGGATCGTACCTACTCAGTGGGGGTGCATTAGGAGATACCCCTATGTCCAACGCAGCAGACTACAACAGTTTGATAATGATGCGTTTGATTATATTTAATGTTATTTCTACCTTTAAGTGAACCGGAAAGGCAAAGGGTTTGACTCCATGAAAGAGAAAAGGGTTTGACTCCATGAGCAATCGACATAGACGGAAATGCACACCGCGTCTTTCATCTCGCATGTGATTGGTCAATTGTTCATACTCTTTCATGAAGTCAAACCCTTTGCCTTGCCGATTCACTTACGCAATTGTCATCCGTCTATTCTATGTGGTCTTCTAAACAGATATATCATAAGTGTACATAAGTATGTACTAACATATTTCCTCGAAATCGAATTGCAATCAATCTTCTTATTGGATTAAGCATCTTTTAACTTTTGGAATGGTGCAAGTTTCATCAAAATCGGTTAAGCAGTTTACAAGATATGAAACACACAAGAACTCCTTAACGACAAACAGCACGCAAATGTGTAATTGAGTTATTATGGGTATTCAGTCATCAAAAATAAAAACTTATTCACAAAATAAAACGACTTCCAAAGCAAAACACTACAAAGTTCAATAAAACTTTCCGTTTCGGAAGTCGGTGTCTTTAGTATCTCTTGTTTTTTGGCTTTGCGACACCGACTTGAAGTCGGTTTATATTGAGAAAAGTTTTTATTAACATATTATGTCCTTCATCTTATTTCTTTGTCTAGCGGTAATCTTAGCTCTAAAGTTTAAAAATAAATAATTTCATTTATTCAAAAAATAATTATTATGAACAAGTTTAAATTATTATGCAATTTATTATTATGCGTTTATTATTATGCAATTTATTATTATGCGTTTATTATTATGCTATTTATTATTATGCAATTATTATTATGCAATTTATTATTATGACAGTTTTTAGAAGCTGTCTGCTTGTTCTAGAGTGGTTGTTATTTTTATCAATAGTTTTTTCTAACATCGTCACTTAATTTGATCTTTTACTGTAGCAGCCATATTGTATTTAAATAAAAAGTAATTTTCACAATAAATAAACAATTGAGACATCATAAAATATCACAGTGAAGTTAAAAACTGAAGTAGATCATAGCGCAATAGGTAAGTACTTTATTACTCACAATGGATTTTTATGTCTGAATTGGCTGCAAGGCAAGACCCTGCGCAGTACTTAGCTATTTTTGTGTCAATGTTAATGGTGAAGATATCATTGTATAACTGCCTCTTTCACTCGCTTACGTTTGTCGCATCGTCCTATCTCGCTTACTCTTTGCAGTATACTCATTGACAAACTGTTTCTTGCGCAATGGTTCGCAGAGCCAACTTCAGAGACACAAAGATCCGCTGTGACAACCATACCTATTCAGGCGGTACCCCGAGCAAAACGCCGCGCTAGCCGTTTTTCGTGCTGTTTTTAGTCTATCTCCTCGTTATTTAAAAATAAATATCAACTAATAAAAATACATTAAATTTCTACATATTAATGATTCTAAAATGGTCGTCGTACTTTTATTTTAAAAGAGGTATATGTTTCACTAATCTCCTTCCAACAAAATCATAAAAATGAGAAATAATTATTGATAGCATGCATCTCCTCGTAAGGTGTTCATTAATTATTTTTTGTGTTAACACTAATGGATAGACAATTTAATAACGAACATTATTGTCGTGTTATTTTTTCAAAGGACTAAAATTTGATTTTATAAAGATTTTATTCTAAAATCTGGGCGTATTCACTACTATAATTCATGGGCCACCAGTGCCGCTAGGCCAATATGATTGCTCATATCTCATGCTGATATTTTGGTCAGGGTACCGCCTTAACAATACAATAGATTAGACATTTTTTTAGTATTTTTATACAGTTTGACACATTAATCATGGTAATAAAGACAATAGTTGTTGTCATTAAGCTTCCACGTCAGATAAAAGTGACTACCTCAACATAAAGTACCTTTTAGTACTTATAATAGTTTCGAGATCATTGCGAGTACCGATCCTTGGGTACCCAAAATTCCAGGGCTGAATCACATGTGCCAACCACTAAAACACCGTTCAAGTATCGTAGCTGGAAAATAAATTAATTAAAATTAAAAATTTTAGGGTTCCGTAGCCAAATGGCAAAAAACGGAACCTTTCGGATTCGTCATGTCTGTCTGTCCGTCCGTATGTCACAGCCACTTTTTTCCGAATCAGAACTATGCTGTTGAAACTACACTAACTACACAAAAATATTTTTTCGATTCCAACCAGTAGTTCCTGAGATTAGTGCGTTCAAACAAACAAACAAAAACTCTTCAGCTTTATAATTAATCTATACTAATATTATAAAGCTGAAGAGTTTGTTTGTTTGTTTGAACGTGCTAATCTCAGGAATCACAGGTTGGAATTTTTTTTTTTTTTTTTGGATAGTCCATTTATCGAAGAAGGTTATAGGCTATATAACAAATCAAATCTAACACCACGCTACGATTAATAGGAGCGGAGCATAAATTAAAAATGTTGCAAAAACGCTTCCGTTGTGTGCGCTGGTTTAAGGCGGTACCCCGAGCAAAACGCCGCGCAAGCCGTTTTTTGTGCTTTTCTTAGGAGCTATCTACTCGTTATTTCAAAAGAAATATCAATTAATAAAAATACATTAAATTTCTACACAATATTGATTCTAAATTGGTAGTTTTTTTTTTTTTTAATGTTGTGTATATTTCACTAATCTCCTTCCAAAAAAACATAAATATGAGAAATAATTATTGATATTATGCATCTCCTCGTAAAGTGTTCATTAATTATTTTTTGTACTAACACTAATGGATAGACAATTTAATAACGAACATTTTTGTAGGTTTTTTTTTTTCAAAAGACTGAAATTCGATTTTATAAAGATTTTATTCTAAAATCTGGGCGTATTCGCTACTGTAATTCATGCGCCACCAGTGCCGCTAGACCAATAGGAATGCTCATATCTCATGCCGATTTTTTGGTCAGGGTACCGTCTTAAGTTACGCATCAATCATGTATGTAGGGTAGGTAGAGTAGGGTAGGTAGTGAAGTTAGTGTAGGTAGGGTAGGTAGTGTAGGTAGGGTAGGTTGGGTAGATGGGTAGGTAGTAGGGTAGATAGGGTAGGGTAGGTTGGTTAGATGGGTAGGTAGTAGGGTAGATAGTACAGTAGATAGGGTAGGGTAGGGTAGGATAGGATAGGTAGGTAGGTAGCCAGTAAACGGGAGCGAAGCCGCGTGGGATAGCTAGTATTATATAAGTATAGATTATATTTACCTGAGTTACATCAAATGTAGTACTCTTGACAGTCATATAATCCTGTGGCGGATTGCAGTTGTACATAAATTTTATTTCACCCCTGTCTGAACAGACAATCATGTTGCCCGGACTTTGATGACAGCCTGTAATCTTATTGGATGGTTTTATCACGGGTGGCTCAGGCCATATTTCATGTGTTCTCACATAAGTGTGGTCTTCAGGATTGAAGAGGTGCAGACAACCTTTAGAGTCTCCAATATACAAACCAGATGGACTCCGACTAAAGCATACTGGGTAACCTTTATCTGTTGGTATCTTCACGTCACTAAACAGGAGTTTACCAGCTACTCTGTCCCACACAGCCATGGTTTTATCCTCACTGAGAGATGCAATCATATTGTTATATGATTGAAGTGCTAAGACTGGACCTCTGTGTGGTTTGTAGGAGTACGTCGGGGAAGCGCCAGCACGCATGTCAAAGGACAGAATCTTCTTTGAGTATAGTCCAGTAATAACTTCATTATCAATATTAACAACAGACAGTGCTGACATGCCACATCTGAAAAATGGTAAGTATGTTTTTAATCGACTTAATAAAGGAGGTTATCAATTCGACCAGTATGTATGTAATATTATTGGCATTACAAAATATTCGTTTAGGTGGGCTGCTAAACAAGTGTGCCTTTCATAAGTGTATGTTTGTCCAAGTATTACTCAGAAAATATTAATCGCATCATTATTTTTTATTGGATTAAGTATTTTTCAACTTAGAGAACTGTGCAAGTTTCATCAAAATTTGTTCAGTTGTTTTTGAGTTATCTTTAATAATCCATTTTTTATTAACTGCTGTGTATGTTTTTCGTGTTCTAGTGATCACATAGTAGGTAAGTGACGAACTTAAAATGCTCGCCAAACACCTTGGCCGCCCTGAAGTTTGCAACTAATATGTAAAAAAGCTTTTTACAAAACAAGCAACCAATTTACGATAAAAATCACTACAAACTGAGGAAAAACTAAACTAATAATGATGACAAATACACCAACTTCCGAAACCGTGATTTTTTTCCGCATAAAAATACAAAAATCGCGCGGAATTTTATCCGCAGTGCGTGCGTGTGTGTTAGTTAGATTCAGTACGCGGACAAAAATTCGCGCGAATTAAATTCGCGTGAATAAAAATCGCAATGCGTGTTAAGTCTAAAGTTATTATTATATGAAAACGTGGGAATGCCAAAAGGGTATTTAAAACATTGTCGTGTTTCTTTTTGTCTTATGAAACAGGATTATAAAACTAACCGAAGTACTTGTTTACATTCAAATCCAGCCTCAAGATCCCATACTTTCACAGTGTTATCCCATGAAGCAGAGCAAATAGTGGTAGCGGAATCTATGTTGTCTGCAGCCAGGTCCCATACCCAGCCAGCATGAGCGTCATGCTTGATTATCTTTGGCTTGGCGGCGGAGTATGTGGTGACATTGTCACTTTCGTCGTGAGGAGTAATATCTAGAACATTCCACAACGCCAATCCGCGGTCCCTACCGCCCGATATACATAAATCGCCATTCTGGAAAATATGTACAGAATGAGTTAATTTTATCACCCAGAAAAATTCAATCACCTGTAATAGACCAGAAAGTGAATTGTGATAGTTTCACAATTATTGTTTATTGTATTTTTGTTTTTATTATTTATTTGTATGTGTTATTTGACTTACATTAATTAACAGAACAGTATCGACAGATGCAAAATGTACATCTTTAACAACAATATGTCTGGTTGTGTCCTTAACATTGGTCCATTTCTTCATCTCTACGTCCATTTCTACACAAACTGCTTCCCAGTCCATCTGTGTTTCTTCCCATATTTTCAGGCGGGGCAATATAGGGAAATTACCATTAATTTTACTATGAACCCAATACTTCCATAGGCTATCATCTGCTAAAATGTCGTCGAATCTCTGACATACTTTGCTCAATGTGTATTTTAAAAAATGTGCATCCAAAAATGAGCAGATTTTTAAAAGTATCTGTAAATAATTATAAATGTTTTAATAATTTAATAATTATATTCTTTATAATATAATTCTGACTTCTACACCAAAGGAAGTCAATAAAAGCAGTCCTTTTGGGCAAAATCTGTTTTATGGTTGATGGCATATTATCTATGCTATTATTATAAAGCTGAAGAGTTTGTTTGTTTGTTTGAACGCGCTAATCTCAGAAACTACTGGTTGGAATTGAAAAATCTTTTTGTGTTGGATAGTCCATTTATCGAGGAAGGTTATAGGCTATATAACATCACGCTACGACCAATAGGAGCGGAGCATAAATGAAAAATGTTACAAAAACGGGAAAATCTATTCCTTTTTGAAAGCTTCCGTTGCGTGCGTTGCGTAAGCGGTTAAAGTTACGCAACATTCATGTATGTAGCGTAGGTACGGTAGGGTAGGTAGGTAGCCAGTTGATGGAAAGCCGCGTGGGGCACCTAGTCATTAATATAATGCTATTCTATGCTAATTATTCATAACTTACCTCAACAGGCATATCCAGTAATGAGGGTGTACACCCGTCATACATATCACAAGTCTCTGTATTTGTTTCAAGTTCATTGTCAATCTCTATCAGCTCGTCTTTCACTGATTGAAGTGTTTCACACATGTCAGCTATGCCTGCACTACTGACTGTGGAGCTGTGGAGACCTAAGTTGTTTGATACAAAGTATTGTTATCTATATATATAAAAGAAATTTGTGTTAAGTTACACTATTTATAACTCAAGAACGGCTGAATTGATTTGGCTGAAAATTGGTGGGGAGGTAGCTTAGAACCAGGAGACGAACATAGGATAGTAGGGTAGGGTAGGTAGGGTAGGGTAGGGTAGGGTAGGTAAGGTAGGTAGGGTAGGGTAAGGTAGGGTAGGTAGGGTAGGTAGGGTAGATGCATGTTTGGTGTTTTTATGGCAAAACAAAGTTTGCGGGGTCAGCTTGCTTATTGAACTTGCCTTGTTACCTAGTTAGTTGGTAATTATGTGTGGGGAAAATCTTGCTACTGAATTTTGAAACAGTTTCTCTCCAACAAACTGAAATTTTGCATACTCTTTTGGTTTGAATGACAATGCATGGTAAGCTAAAAAGATTGATAGGTTTTTATATCAAATAATAGGGTTGGTTTTTTGTAAATTAATTGTGCCCAACATGGTAAAATAATTAGTTTATGCTTATTTAGATCAGCAATAACAGGAATAGAATCCTAGATTTGCAACCATGAATGTTTTTGTATTAGTTTTTCTATAATACGAGTAACATTCTGTAAAATTTAAAAAAAATGGTGAGGCTTTTTGTATTTTGCATATTATTAACAGACAGAAAGGTTAGGTTAAATAGTTTAAATAAGAAAAGCTCTTAAAGATATTATTAAAACTGAATTGAATTGAGCCTTTTGTGTGCACCTATAGGGTTGAATTTTTCTTGTCCTGTATAGTGTGCAGAACCCCTACAAGGTAGCCTGTTAGACAAAGCCATTGCCAAGGTCATATTTTATAGAAAGTGAAAGAAAGGAATGATAAGAAAAGGCAAATCATAATTATGTATTTTCCTTTATAGCTGACTGCAGGTTTTTCTATGAGTTACACTATGAGTGAGAAATAAACATATTTTTTACTATTAGTTAAAGATATGCTTAACAGTATTTATACATATTAAGACTATTCACTAAGTTTATCATTATATGGATAAACATATGGATGCTGCAAGCTCTGGTATAACTTTTAAGCTGCCAGTGAATATAACATAAATCAAGTCCTTTCGTTTATGTAAATATTGGTGCCTTTACTGTCTTTTCCTATATTTGGCATCAAGTATTATGATTCACATAACATTATGAACTTACTATAATCCAGAATTTCTGATTGACAAATACCTACACAATCACACACAATGCAATAGCAACAAAAACTATTGTTTATCTTTTTTAACGCTTATGTATTAAATCTTAAGGAATGGAAACAAAGATATTCTGATTAAACTATATTTATGATGATTTAAAATAAAAAGTATTTTTAGATTACCGTTTTGTATTCAAATACAGATCTGTTATTGCTATGGAGTTTTAAATTTTAACTTTTTCGGAACTCGTACACTACTTGGGTAAAATTCAAAACAACAAAACAGAAAAATACAAGTCACACAAGCAAGAAGCAGAATTGTCAAACTTTTTTTTTGTTTTTATAACTACTATCAATGTTTTGATGCCAGGGTATGAGGTTTTTTATCTAAACTTTTCTACACACATCGTATTTGACCTGAACTCATATCTTATTATACTGTGTACCGTTGCACTATTTCAATTAATTGTTTAAAGAAAAAATATACTTATAACAGGAATGTTTTTGACTGACAGACGCGTGGCGTCGGGTGTTAACTTAATTTGTCACAATCTAATCTAAGAAGTCCGTTGACGTTTCTCATTTTACATGCCGCGATAACTTTCGTAAGAAATTTAAAAAAAAAACATATTTCCAATGTATTACTATATCACCCATACACTTTAACAACGAGTATCATTCGCAAGCTTGATGCTTGCTTAATTATTATTTCTTAAGCGTGTTTAATAATGATTAAGTATTTTTATAGCTGTCAAAACGGGCCTTTTATTTTTTGTCAACTTTAGAAAGAAACACACTGCGTGCGAAACGTTGGGTGGCCCCTCCCAGCAACACGCCGATCTAGACCGACTGGATGATACCGCTCGGGATTGCATGTTTGATCACATGGCGTGTTGTCTATTTGTGGGATTGATTAATGGCTTAACATGCATTGCGATTTTTAGCATGCATTCCGCGCGGATCTTAATCACGCGATATTTTTTCCGCATGCGGAATCTGTTAAATGCGGACTCCTTGGACCCTTTGCTCCATAGAAAAAGTAATTGTCTGTGATCATAGTGACTATTAAGAATAACGGTGTTGTCAAAGAAAATGTGTCGGATGTAATATGTTGAAATAATTCATAAATTTCGTTGTACCTTTTATACTCCGTAACCAATGAGAGATTCCCAGAAACCTACAAATAAGCCATTGTGAGAGAGGATAGCGAAGAATGGCGCAAAGCAATGGCGAGTGAGATTAATTCACTAAGAGACCTAAACGTCTGGACCCCATGCCCGTTGTCCGAAGGCAGGAAGGCACTGCCCTGCAAATGGGTCCTACGCATTAAAAGTAACCCTGACGGATCTATCGATAAATATAAAGCCCGACTTGTCGTAAAAGGCTTTAACCAACGAAAAGGCATCGACTATGAACAGATTTTTAGTTCGGTTGCTTGTAGGACAAGGATAAGAGTCTCACTAAGTGTAAGCACACAAGATAATCTACATCTTGTCCAGTTTGATGTGCGAACTGCATTCTTAAACGGCAAACTTCAAGAAGAGATTTATGTACATCAACCGAATGGCTACACTGATGGTTCGTCAAATGTTTTAGGCTTAACCGAAGTCTGTACGGTCTAAAACAAGCCCCGAAATGTTGGAATTCTTGCTTCGAACAAATTCTGCTGGATATGGACTTTAAACAAAGTGTATCCGACTGCTGTCTGTATACTAAGCAAGTAAATGGCAAAAAGCTATTAATCACCCTTTATGTTGATGACGGTTTGATAGCTGCTACTGATGAGGACCTTGTTAACAGTTTCTTAATGATTTGAAGATAAGACTGAAAATTACGACGAAACCTGCGTCTTACTACCTAGGCTTAGAAGTAGTCAGAGAAACAGACGGGTCTATCTTCATCAAACAAGAAGCTTATGCCAAGAAGGTCCTGGACCGGTTCGGAATGGGCAACTGCAATTCAATTGGAACGCCTATAGATAATAATGCTCAATCAGGGAAAGTTGATGCAGTAGAGGCACACTTCCCATACCGTGAAGCTGTTGGGTCCCTTGCATATCTGATGACCGGAACACGCCCAAATATTGCATATGCTATCGGAGTTGCATCCCGGAAACTAGAGTCGCCAACTAAAGAAGATTGTCTTCTAGTAAAACGAAATATGCACTACATTAAAGGCACTTGTTCCTTTGGAATAAAGTACAAGGCCAATCATGAATGTGGCCTATTAGAAGGCTATAGTGACGCTGACCACGGCGGTTGTTAACTGAGTGGACGTTCAACCACAGTTGTGGTATGCTGCTATTCCGGAGGCATTGTTTGATGGCTGAGTCAAAGACAAGCCTCAGTCGCCATATCAACGACCGAAGCAGAAATTGTCGCAGCCAGTGAAGCTACCAGAGAATTAGTATGGCTCAGTAGGATCTTTAATTATCTGACTGAATTAAGAGATGTACCAGTACTGCATGTTGACAACGAAGCTGCTATACGTCTGGCACACAACCCTGTGTTCCACAAGAGAACAAAACACATAAGGATAATACATTTCTTCATAAGAGAAATCGTTGAAGAGTGTGAAGATAGTGATAGTGAGATAGTGGTGAAGTAGTAGTAGTAAGCTTGAATGAAACTGGCTGATTTTTTGACCAAGGCTGTGCCAAAGCCCACCCACCAAAGGACATGTACTAAACTAGGAATATGTCAAACAGGCAATCAAGGGAAAGTGTTAAATGCGGACTCGTTGGACCCTTTATATGGATTTTTTTATATTTTATATTACTGTTCTGCATAGTGACTATTAAAAATAACAGTGCCGGTGTTGTCAAAAAAAATGTGTCGGATGTAATATGTTGATATAATTCAGAAAATTTCGTTGTACCTTTTAAACGGTTTATTCTGCTTCCTCAACTCCGTTCCTCCACTACTAAAAGCGTATATTCCAAGAGAATCCAACTAACACGCACTGCGGATAAAATTCTGCGCGTTTTTGTATCTTTCTACCTGTTCATAGAGCTCAAAATATTCGCGCGAATTTAACCCGAGCCACGATGCGGTGGATTCTGTGGCAAAACACGGATTTCTTGCGGTATTGTTTCCAAACGAATTTAATACTGCACATGCTTAGTACAGTGCGACATAAAAGAGTAGAAGTTAAATATTTGGGAACTAAAAGTTTTCATTTTCTGGCAACATCTAAAATTAGTATTTGAACTGTCAATTCTTCTCGATCGGTTTCGATTTTCGTACATATTTTGGTTTTTGTATATTTCTGCGTGTGGACACAAAAACAGTGAAAAAACATGAAAAAGGAAATTCGTGGAGGTGCCCGTGATATAGTTTACAAAGTTTATATGCGGAGTATAGCCGAATTCCAAGCTGGGAAGCTTCTATCCAACTAAGAAGATGTTTACCATCGTACAGCAGATTTTACTGGTAAGTATCTATTGAAAGTTGCACTAAACGTTAATTACAAACGATTAATACATTCAGGGAGCAAAATTTTCGAACCACTTATCATTTATAAATTATTTTTCTACCATTTTTGAGGTTATGCTAAGATAAACAAAGACCGTTGTAGTTATAGCGCGACTTAACAACGTTGATACTAAGGCAACAAAAAGTTATGTTATTTATTGCGGATACGAAATATTTTTTTCTATACCATATTTGTTGACGCAATCGACTAAATGGAAAGAAACAATTTTAAAATATATTCACGTTTATTTACCGCGTTTTTTCTTTCGTTGGACTGACAGTGATTATTTTCTTTGGTTGTTTTAGGTGTTTTTGTAAGCACAGTGCGCAGAATCGTGCATCACGGCATTGCAAACAGTGGGAAATTCTCAACACCAGCTAAACACAGAAAGGGTCGTCCCCCAAAGGACGAATTTATATTGAAAGCAATTGATTATTAAAATTCTTATTTTTTGTGAAGTTGTTGTTTTATTACTACTACATATCAAATATTTAATAAATATACTTATTTAATATATTTACTCATTATTTATACCCAATTAATAAATAATACGATTCAAGTATCAAGATCAGCTGGGTCGTAGTAACTGGGTTGCTATCTGGTTGGATTGTGGCGCCCTCATTTAATTTCTACTCTTTTATGTCTCACTGTATTGCAATGGGTCGAATGGCGTCGCGTGGCATCGCGTTTTGGTAGTATGCTACCACCTTGATTAAAGCTTAGCACGCACTGCGATTTTTATTCCTACCTCCTACCTGACCTATGATTTTTTTTTTTTTTTTTAAAAAACGTTGCCCCACACTAGGAATTTCTTCCTGTATCGTGGGTGCGTTTACAAACATATAAACTCACATACACAACACCCAGAGCCGGAACAACTATCTGTAGGTCATACAAATATTTGTTCCGTGCGGGAATCGAACCCGCGACACGCAGCGCAGCAGTCAATCGCTTAACCACTGCGCCAACCGTGCGCCCAAAAATTACTATAACCGTGCGCCCAATTGTATGAAGCATTGTAGAAAAAAAATCGCGCGGAAATAATACCGCAGGAAATTCTTGTTTTGCCACAGAAACCACCGCACTGCGGCCGAGATTAAATTGACTGTACACATTGTGAACTCTATAAACAGGTAGGAGGAGACAAACATCATAAATAAAGTAATACATTCAGCACTCGGACAAAAATCGCAATGCGTGCTAAGCCTAATATGACCTCTTTTAGTTTAAATACATCTGAGGAGTTTTTGGCGGGATTTTTTCGAGTGAAGTTCAGCGGCTGTTAATATTATTTGCAAATTGATTCCTAGTGGATATTGTGATATAAAATTGGTGTAGTTTTGTGTCTCAACTGTCTACGCAACTGGACAATATGTGAAATCATTGACAGAAGCGATCTCAGGATAGTGGAGCGGAGAATTTTATTGTAGTATTGACTACCTCCGCAAAGCTTACTGGGAAGGCTGACTCGATACGATTTGCTGCCAAATACTCCAAAAACCATTAGAATCTGTTACACCCGTATTCTAATGCATACTAAAGAATAATAAAATTACACTGAAGACGAGGCGGCATGGTCCAAGACCTTAGCCTGCCCGAGAAGGGCGAACAAAAAGAAAAAAAAAATTAAATACATCTGAATCTGTGAATATGACATAACAAATGACAGTGACATTTGTTTGTGTTTAGTTTTTGTCTTTTGTTGTTAAAATCTTAGGTTATGTACAGCAAGACCAAAGTACGCAATAAAATATAATTCAATTCATACAAAACACGTTTCGCTGTCGCCAAATTTGTCTAAAAAGTCAGGGGCGACAAGCATTGTCTTAACAAAATACAAGAAGGAAATAAGGTATCGAGAAATTGAACCATAGTTTACCCGACTGCGGGAGGGTAATGTTTTTTATTGTAAGTAAATATTCAACATCCCTATTTTACACATTCCTAGCCATCGAATATTTTATTGTAGGTATTGATAGTTCAGCCAACCAAGAAAGAAAATTAACCTTTCAAGATGGATTTAGAAAAAGATTTGACCAGCAAGTTTTTAAGCGGTGAAATGTCATTTGCTGAATACTCTAACGAATGGTATAATTTCGATGATGAAGAGGATATAGATGAGGCAAGCAAACGAAATGAGGATGAGCCATTAATGTTAACTGAGAAAGGTTTGCACAGACGTCGTAAGTATGCACGGCTGCCGCAAGGTCTCCTAGGTTTGATGGGTGAGGCAAATTTGCGCTTTGCCAGAGGCGATAAAGACACTGCTGAAAAAATGTGTCATGAAATTATTAAACAGTTTCCAACTGCTCCAGAGCCATACCAAACTCTGGCTCAAATATATGAACATGATACTGAGAAGTCACTACAGTTCGCCTTGTTAGGGGCCCATCTGAGCCCTCCAGATGCTGAAGAATGGCTAAGACTAGCTGCTATATCTAAACAAAGAGATGATTATAGACAAGAGATGATTTGTTACACACAAGCCATAGCAGATGATCCACATAATTTTGACAGTCATTTAAAAAGAATGGAGCTTCTAGATAAATTGGAAAAAATGAAATACTCAATTCAGACATTACATATCACCAAACTTAAGTGTTATCACAAAATAGTAACCTCCCTGCCCCCGTCTGAAGGAGAAACCATAATGAAATATGCTAAATTAGCTGTCACACAATACCATAATAATAATGAAATGGAGCGGGCACTCGCAGTGATGACTTCAGCTTATAAAAAATGTCCAACACTCTTCAATTTAGAAAACCTCAATATCTTTTTGGAGTTGTTAATTGGTCAAAAACAATTTCAAACATGTATCGAAATATTTGTTGCTAATGCTGGAGTTGAAATTGAAGCTGAAATACAAACTGTAAAAAATGCTGAAGGAGGTATAGAGGAGCAAACTAATTACTTGAATTGTTCTCTGCCTACATCCTTGCCTATAGATTTAAAGAGCAAGTTGTTAGTATGTTTCATACATCTTGGAGCTATTAACTTAGTTCAGACATTATTGAATGATTTTTTGAGTAATGATGTAGAAAAGGCTGGAGACTTGTATATGGACATAGAAGAAGCACTTTCTTCAACTGGACATCATGAGTTGGCAATACAACTTTTAGAGCCTTTAGTGAAAAATACTAGCTTTGACCTTGGAGCAGTGTGGCTAAAACATGCAGAATGTTTGTACATGTTAGGCAGAGAAAGTGATGCCATTAACTCTTTTTATAAAGTATTAAAACATGCACCACAACATCCCGATGCTAGGAGAAAGTTGTACTCCATACTTGAATCCCAAGGCCGTATTGATGAAGCCTTGCAGATGTTAGAACAAGATTTTAAATATGTAGTCAATGCTAATCTGCTTTATGAACAATGTTTAGCTTTGAAGAAGTACAATAGATGGATTAAATATTTAGAGATAGGTGAAGCCCTACTCGCTAAAACATTTGTTAAGTTTAGACACCAAGAAGAATTAAATATAGCATGTAAGGCAAGGTGTGGGATTGATCTTATCCATAATTTCCGCACAATGCGGGGCGAGAACCAATATCATGAGAATGACATTAGCTTTGATGAGGATGAAACATTTAAATTTACTCCACAGGAAGAATGGGATTTTTTTCTTGAAATGCTTGATACAGCACGTAAATTTAAAAAGTATTGTGCAATGCAAAGATTGACCTTCGGGGCGATGATGTCTAAGAGCTTATCTTCACATCGAATGGATATTGAATTTTATTGCTTACAAGCCTGCCTTTTAAATAATGATAACCATAATGCATTTCGTTTCATAAGAGAGTTTGTTCAGAAACACCCTAGCTCTCGCTCTTGGAACCTATTAAATCTTGTAATAAACTACATTGATAGAAATACACATTCTAAATTCTTGTTAAGATTGTTTCAAAGGGATAGTAATAATGTTGTGAAGAACCAATTTCTGGGAAATAATTTTCTGATCTCAGGCAGATACTTAGTGGCATTGAAATACTATTTGGAATATCATGAAAACTGTAGAGATCCTTTGTCTGCATTGTTAATTGCTGTAACTATTTTCGTCATGGCAGCACAAAGAACGGTGGACAAACATCACAGTCTGATTCTGCAAGGAATGGCTTACATGCAAACTTATCGGAATTTAAGAAAATGTGATCAAGAAGCTAACTATAATATGGGAAGGGTTTATCAAATGTTAAATATTAATAATCTTGCTATTGAATACTATGAAAGAGCACTTGCCTGTGAATATATTACGAAATGTGACCAGCATGGAGTCATTGATCTGACAAGGGAGACTGCTTTCAATTTATATTTGCTTTATAAAGACCATTCGCCAGTGATGGCCAGGAAGTATTTGCTAAACTATCTTGTTATTTAAAAAATAAATGTGATTAAAATATACAAATAGTTTCATTTTCATACCTTACTTTAGGACCTTTATTTTTAAACATTGTTTACTTTTCTAATTAAATTAACAAAAATCAAAATAATCTCGTAGGCGCCTAATAGAGCTAATCTTGGTGCTACACTGCTGTGCTAAAAAGCAAAGTCCTCCATAATTTCAGGCAATGAAAATATGTACCAATTTTGACACTTTTATAATGATTAATTTTCCTACTTTGGAAGGACATGATAATAATTTTTATTATTGTACTTACGTACTTTATTTGATGTATAGTCCACCTCATGATTTTTTTATAACCTTAAAGTTGAATGTCAGTTAAAATAAGTCTTAAAACGAAGATGATTTTTCTTACAAGATGAATTTCATCAAGGTGATGCACCTGTAAGTTTTAATCGTAGTGTCAGTTTACCTCAATCAATCTGCCTAGCCTTTTCCCAACTATATTGGGGTCGGCTTCCAGTCTTACCGGATTTAGCTGAGTACCAGTGTTACATGGAGCGACTGCCTATCTGACCTCCACAACCCAGTAACTGGGTAACACGGTACTCTTTGGCAAGACTGGTGTCAGATCTCAAGCTTCCGACTACCCGTAACGACTGTCAAAGATCTTCAAATGGCAGCCGGGATCAACGGCTTAACGTGCTTTCCGAGGCACGGAGGAAACTCGATATCTTGAAATGGTCACTCATCCACGGACCGACCTCGTCAAGCGTTGCTTAACCTTGATGATCGACCAGCGCGGCTGTTATTATTTAGCCACGAGCTCTTTATTGTCTAAAGCAATACTTAAGTACCTACCTAAAGCAGTTTTTGTTTTGTTTTAGGACCCCAATAAACTTAATTGATTATCATGGCAACTGAAGTAACGCCTGCAAATGAAGTAAAGTTTGAAAAGCTGTGTAATCTCTTAGAACAATTGCACAAGAAGAAAAAGCAAAAACAAGAACAGGATAAGATATTGGGAACTTTCATTAATGACTTTAAAATGCAGGCATCCCAAGTAGTTGGCCAAAAGGTAAACGGTAGACTAGGAATACCATAGTTTTACACGAAAAGTATGTAAGGTTCGTAGCGATCGCGTTCTGTAGTTTCTGCCTACCCCCATGGGAGAAAGGCGTGAGTTTATGTAACTATGTATGTATATGGTGTAGGTATAAGTAGTACCTACCTACCTATTTGTTTACCAATTGATTAATTATTTATTATTAAAACCGTATGCACAAGTACAAATGCCTGGCATTTTCTACCAGTCGACCTTAGGGTAGTGCAGCTGCAGACCTAAAACATGTCAGGTGCAACTTAATAAAAAACCGGCCAAGTGCGAGTCGGACTCGCGCATGATGGATTCCGTACCATTATCGCAAAAAACGGCAAAAAAACACGTTTGTTGTATGGGAGGCCCACTTAAGGCGGTACCCCGAGCAAAACGCCGCGCAAGCCGTTTTTTGTGCTGTTTTTAGGAGCTATCTACTCGTTATTTAAAAAGAAATATCAATTAATATAAAAAACTTTTTTGCAAAAAAATACTACCGACTTCCAAATGAAAAACTACAAAGTGAAAAATAACTTTATTTTTGGAAGTCGGTGTCTTTCGTAGATACCAATTATTTGCGATATGGACACCGACTTCCAAAAATAAAGTTATTTTTCACTTTGTAGTTTTTCATTTGGAAGTCGGTAGTATTTTTTTGCAAAAAAGTTTTTTATTTTTCCCTTTTTAGTTTTACCTACCTAATAGGCAAGTTGTTTAGTAAGTACCTATTACGCCAGAACAGATTACCCGATAAACATAAAACTTGAACATAACCGGTGAAATTAGAGTTCTGCTTACCCCTTTCAGTATACTGGCGTGATGTTATGTTATGAAGTGGTATAAACAATAAACAGACATGCGATTGAAGCAATCCCGAATGATTTTCCGTTATTTATTGAAGAGTTCTGTTGTATATCTCCGAAGTTCTTCATCAGATCTTTAACAAATTAAAATGGGACCAATTTCGGAACATGTTCTTTCAAACAAAAAAAGAATTTTCAAAATCGGTCCACAATTGGCGGAGATATCGGTGAACATACATAAAAAAAAAAAAAAAAAAAAAACATACAAGAAGTCGAACATAGAACCTCCTCCTTTTTGGTAAGTCGGTTAAAAAATACATTAAATTTCTACATAATATTGATTCTAAAATGGTAGATTTAGTTTTTTTTAAAATGTTGTATATATTTCACTAATCTACTTCCAAAAAAACATAAAAATGAGAAATAATTATTAATATTATGCATCTCCTCGTAAAGTGTTCATTGATTATTTTTTGTACTAACACTAATGGATAGACAATTTAATAACGAACATTTTTGTAGAATTATTTTTTTCAAAAGACCAAAATTCGATTTTATAAAGATTTTATTCTAAAATCTGGGCGTATTCACTACTGTAATTCATGCGCCACCAGTGCCGCTAGACCAATAGGAACGCTCATATCTCATGCCGGTTTTTTGGTCAGGGTACCGTCTTAATTTACTTTTTTTAGTATTTGTTGTTATAGCGGCAACAGAATTACATCATCTGTGAAAATTTTAACTGTCACGGTTGTAGCTATACTAGCTATCACGGTTCATGAGATACAGCCTGTTGACAGACGGATCGCGGAGTCTTAGTAATAGGTCCCGTTTTTACCCTTTGGGTAGGTACGGAACCCTATAAACCAGCCAAGTGCGTGTCGGACTTCGCACATTTAGGATTCCGTACCAAAAACCGCAAAAATAAGTTGGTTGTTATAGAAAAAATAAGGGAATTTCAAAGATAAATCTGATTTATCAATAAATTGGTATTTGATAGAAAAATATACGCAGGTAATAATAAACATTATCACCACATTTCAAGTTCATAGGTCAATGGGAAGTTAAAAAAAAATTCGGAACAAAATTTTGTACAAAAATCTGGTGGCTTCTCATTCCTTTGTTTACCAATATTTAAAAAATAAATTAGTGTTTATCTACTCAACGAGCTCTAAACAACTATACCCTACTCGGTGGAGAAGGTCAAACAAAATGGCCCCCCCCCCCCCCCCTCTGTAACTAGTTAGGACGGACCTAAAAAAAAATTTGGCTTTGGGTCAACAAGACGCTTAATATACTGTGAAAATTATAAGACTGTAGCTCCAACCATTTCGCTGTAAAACCCGTGTGACAGACGGACGTACATGTGAGTGACGGCAATAGGGTTCCGTTTAGACTCTTCGGGTACGGAACCCTAAAAAGCAAACAGAAAAAATAATGATCAGTATAAAAAAATAAAAATATGACTGTTTTGCATTAAACAAAACAGGTATTATGTGTGGATGAAACACTAGTGTTGAGTTGGTAGTAAGCTATTTGTAAACCTGCCTTAACATGGTGATCTATGGGTAAAAACTTACCAAATTGTCCATGGTTATATACCTGTCTCTTTCCCTCCAGCAGAGGCACTCCTGAGTGACGTTGACGGAAGCATTAGCTGTCAACTTCATAGGGTCTTCAACTCACCAGCAAGAAAATTGCTGCAACACTAGTGTTTCATCCACACATAATACCTGTTTTGTTTAATGCAAAACAGTCATATTATGTGCTATTATGAAACACTAGTGTTGAGTTGGTAGACCTGTTTGGTATCTGCTGGTGATAAACACAAACGCTATGATGAACAACTTGAACTGTTCTGAAATATAATCAGTTTTATTATACACATAAACCATTCAAGTTAAAATAATAATACATTTCTGCAAAAACTACAGAAAATCAGAAAATTAATTCTGAATAATTCTGTCAATGAATTCATTCTCATAGTTTTCCACAAAAATATAAAAAAGCTTTTTAATATAAGTGCAGCCAACGTTGAATGCAAGCTGTTAATATATTGAGTTATTTACTGGAATACAATACTTAACAAGTTTTATTTAGTACTTTTCCAGTTAATTTCCTGTTCAGATCTACTTTCTAAACATACTTCTAGGCTACTCTAGAGGCCACAGTTGACCTAATAGGTACTGCCCGGTGGGTCACCAAAGTTAGTATCTTTGAAAATCTATGCCCACACAAATTGCAATATACTAGAAGTACTAGAAGCAGGTTTAATATTCCCTGACAGACAATTAAATGTACTCTTGACAGTACATGTGTTTGACCATAAAGACACAATGGTCTGGGTGTTTCCGCAACAACCTTCCTGACTGTCTATTTATATCTGCCTTTTGATAAAAACTTTGGCCACAGAGTCATCTTATCTTCCACAGACATTAGATTTTCATCGCTCTTTTCTAGAGTAGTAAGATTAATAAATTTTAAACATGAGGCCAACAATAATAAAGATAATTGTTCAACTACTGATTTCAAGTAATGAACTTGAATTTATTCAATTCTTTGTTAACTTAGTAAGCCAAATAAATAAATAAATGCTCAGAATGACTAGCTAAAAAACTGGGCAGTGAAAGGAAAAAATGTTTTGAAATTAAAACTGCTGATGTAGTTAAAACAGCATATGTCTGCAAGAAAATAGTTCTATAAGTACCAAATAATCTAGCAGCTTGCTTGGCCTTAAGATGGTCTTGGGTTGTAAATTTAATGGAATCACACCAGAATAAACATCTTTTATTGGAACCTGAGACATATATATTATGTCGTTAAAGTAGCTGTCCGCCAGTTACTTCTTAACAACTCCTGTCTGGTCCAGTGAGCTATTTGGTTAGCCCTCCTCAGTTGTTTTTTATTTTTATTACTATCTAAAGGTGGACTAGGGTGAATTCTGTTGCATGTAGCCTGTGCTACTAAAACCTTCCGCATGTTCTTTATCGGAGTTAGCTCTGCTATGACCCTGACTCACAGATTGGACAACCAGAAAACTTCTGGTCCACATTGGTGTTTTTAGGATATACATTCCTCTTTGTCACTGTTCCAGTGAGTTTGTAATAAGCTGAGTGGGTGGAATGCCCAGCCCAGCTAATGGTCTAGTGTTGGCTCTGCTATGGCCCATGTTATTAGGACCTATATTCCTTTTTGCCACTGTTCCAGTGAGCTAGTATTAAGCTGAGTGGGTAGAATGCCCAGCCCGGCTAATAGTCCCAATTTAGGCTGAAAATATTGCAGAGCCATCACTGGAATCCTTTGGTACGACAGCCATCTTTTTTGACGCGAAAGAATCTACGTCTGGGACGCCCGACATTTTGAACATAGCCTCCGCGGCCTGGAGCAGAAGTCCCACATTTTGAATTGAATACAGCCTCCGCGGCCTGGGACAAAAGTTGCCATATGCTGTAATGTACTATGCCCGACATTTTTAACAAAGATTCCGCGGCCTGGGGCAGAAGTCCCACCTTTTTGAATTGAATACAGCCTCCGCGGCCTGGGACAAAAGTTGCCACATTCTACAATGAACTTATTAGCTACCTTGCGACTCCTTGAAAGGCAATCTGATTCCGATTAAACTACTCGGAACTTATGTGGCTAAGAGTGCTAAGTATAACTGCTCTACAAGTCTTAGGAGCCCGTTTGTAGGCCTTATTAGTGAAGGGTATGGCACCCTCCCCCCCCCCCCCTCCCCCGCCTCCAGTTTCTGAGTTATGTAACAAAAGTCCTGTTGTCGGACTGTAAATAAAATATGGGCTCCTCATAGTTATTTATGAGGTTAGATCATAATTAAGATTCCGAATCTATAAGTAACTCCATTTTTTCAATATACTTCCTGACTAATTTTAATTAGAGTGGCAGTGAAGTCATCCGCTGACTATTTATGACTGCATGTCCGCATTCCTTTAGAATTTATTTAAATTTCCATTTCTCAGATAGTTACGGACTATTTATTGTGCAAGGGTGGATTACTCTAAGTCTGGTACAGCCATGGTCAGGAAGCGACTTATACTTTACTACCAGTGTTGAACTGTAGTCTACAGCTTTTAATCGCTATTTGAGGTCTTGTTTAATAGGGAGAGAGGGAGTATTTCTTTCTTTGTTCTGATAGAACAACTTTAAAAGTTTAGTTTTCTGTGACAGTAGTTAACATGTAAATCTATTAAAAAGCTCTGAGCTTAATACGGAGACACTGTTTTCATTGCTCTATATTTTGGAAACAGATATAATTTTAACATGTGTCTAAAAACCAGTCTTCCGAACAAACTTGTAATAATGTATGTGCAAGTCGGATGGTTTGTCCTCACATAGGAATCAAAGAGTTTAACATAACTGGCATAATTACAACTATAAGCACATCCCTGCTTATTCTCTCAGAGAAAAAGGGTGTAATGATAATCTTATGTTAATCCAAAGTTAACAATGTTCTCAGTATCTCCGTAACCAGGGAAATAGGTCTTATAGGATTTCCGCAATCCAATTTTTCAGTCTCACATCATTAAGTTGATGGTGCTAGAACATTAAGCTTCTTCTAAGAATAGCTGTTAGTTATAATTGTGCATTTGAAAACATTCTGGAGGCATCTCCAGTAGGCTCATGAAATTATTGAATCCAACTAGGCCTGATGATTTATTTTCACTTACATTTTAATTTCAAATCATCATAAAATACCTACAAAAGAGAAATATTTTCCATACCTGCTTGTAAAATTGTTTCACTAACAAAAACAACCTGAGACCTCCGAGGTCAAAAAGGGGTATAGTACAATCTCCAAGTTATATTTTATTTAGTACATTCATTATAGAGGGTCTGCATTGAGGATTTAAGTGGTCTCTTATATTTCTCTTCTGTTGTAGGTGAAGGATAATGTGAAGAACATGGTGAGTTGTTCTTTATTATCTTAAGTAGGTACCTGATATTTTTACAAATAGTTGTGTGAATATTAAAAATCAGGTATCTTTATGAATGGAAAGCAGCCAATTCTATTAATAAAATATAAAATAATCAAATTATTCAATATTTTAAATTAGTAACATTATTTTCTTCCTGTAAAAGGACAACTTTCTCTAAAATTTCCTGATTCTTAAGAGTTTCTTGATATATTGTTTTAGAACAACAAATAAATATGTTCAAGGTCCATTCAACCTAAAGAAGATGTATTTGGTTGCAAGGTTCTTGGTGGAGAAGATTTTCTTATCTGTCTTTGATTTCTTCAAATATAACCCTGCGCAGACGGCCTATTTATTGCTCACAATATATTTAGCATTGTAGTCTGAGGTTTTTAACCTTGAAAGACATATGTATGCGAGCATTAATTTCATTTGAGTTGTCATGAACAGACTTATTAGTATAAGCTCAGTTGTCTTGTACAGTTGACTTGGATAGTTGCTATACAGCGGCAGCCAAAATAATCTTTGTTTTTGCCAAAATATCACAACTCTTTCTTAAAGACTCTTTCTTTCTAAACTTGTATTAATTTGCACACCATTAGGTTATAATACAGTGTATCTATTGAAAATATTATTTGTAACACCTTACTAACTTGTAATATGCAAATAAATTATTTGATTTGAAAGTTTATACAAATACAAGATAATACAAAGTTTTCTTGTAAGGACTGTCCTTCCAATAAAGGAGAACCAAATTTACTTCTTAAAATCGTGATTTACCATTATTGAAATATTTAGTTGGTTATTCATAACTTTGTAAGTAGGTACCTAAATAAGTAGGTACTCAAAGAAAGTTCACTAAACGTGTCATAGGTATTTTTCAAAAAATGCGACAAGTATGAAGTCGAATCACTTAACTAATTAATAGTCAATCAAATAAGATGATATAATCTCACTATTTAGAAATGATGAATAAATTTTACGCACTCAGTTCCGAACAATCCGAACAAAGTGTCAATCTTCATACTTGTACAAGACTTGTACTTACGTGAAGCATTTAGTATTTTTCGGGCGGAGGCGATACAATGCACTCATCCTCTGGGGATGAAGATGTCGTCTGGACTCGTCAGTCCGTTCTGACTCTGGAGTCAGATCGCCTGTTCGAATATTAATAACATCTATTCGAACTTTGGTCACCACCCACACTTACCGGGACAATTTTGTCCGTAATCATCAAAGAATGCTAAAACACAACTGAAAAACACTGACACGTATTCTAAAACGACACCGTGTGTTAATTTAATACAATCATTAATAGTATTTCCACACTTTTTTTAACTTTGAAAATTTTCCGACTTTACCGGCAAAAATTTACAAACGCTATGAAGTTGACAGCTAATGCTTCCGTCAACGTCACTCAGGAGTGCCTCTGCTGGAGGGAAAGAGACAGGTATATAACCATGGACAATTTGGTAAGTTTTTACCCATAGATCACCATGTTAAGGCAGGTTTACAAATAGCTTACTACCAACTCAACACTAGTGTTTCATAATAGCACATAATATATACTTAGATACATACATAGGTACTACTACAAACAATGTTAGTTATTTGAGAAAACAAATCCAACATTCATAGAATAATTTTAATAGTACGGCCATAGCATCTCTTCACAATTGACACTACTTATGGACTCCACTCCAGAGCATAATTAAAGAAAGAAAGAAAGAAAAATATTTATTTGTGACCCGCACAGGAGACACGAGAAATAAGCATACAATTAAACAATAATAAAATAAAAATAAAACCCGTGCGAGACCAAAAAGGCTCCTATCTCAGCATGTGCAGGTATGCCTGCATAATTTTTAATAAGTTGAGCATTCACAACGGTCTATCTCTTTGGTTAAATGGCCGCACAACAGGGAAGCGTTTGGTACAGGGTTCAATTCCTAGGTCGGTGATTTTTGTTATATTTTGTAAAAAAAAATGTGCACGTTTAACTTACAGCCAATATGCTCGCTCTTTGCGACTTCATTTAACTGGTAAAAATAGGCACCTATTTGTAAATACTTTTGCCTAATTACCCCTTCGAAGAAAAAGGCGTGATGTACTGATGTTATAATATTTTGTTCTACATTTCCAGAATCCCACTTTGTTTCCTATTTTAAGGCTGATGTTGCCTAAACTAGATAGAGAAAGGAACGCGTACAACTTAAAAGAAAACAAATTGGGGTTTTTACTTGTAAAAGTGCTATCGCTTTCCAAACAGTCGCGCGATGCGCAGAAGTTACTGAACTATAGGTCAGTCGGTAACTCACAGGACAGTGATTTTGCTGGTGTAGCATATTTTGTCTTCAAAAGCCGACTCAGCCAAAATTCTGATCAATTCACTGTTGGTGAGATTAATGACATCCTCGACAAAATCTCTTCTGCTGAGGTTGGAAAGAAAGCGTGTAAGTAATTACATGTCAAACGGAGGTGAATAGGACCGCAGGGGTGAATGGGAACAAAACTTTGATTAGGATTTTAACTGTAATACCACTTTATTGGTTTCAAACAAAGCATCGTTTTTTTTAAAGTATTTTTTTAATATTTTGAAGAACCTACTAAAATGCTGTAATATTTTTAATAACGTGAAAGTTCCCTCCAAAGTTTTATTTCTATTCACCCCTGCGGTCCTATTCACCCCGTTTGACTGTAGGGACCTATGTTAATAAGATGTAAGTACCTATATACCTGATGTATCTATTCACTTTGTAAAAAAATACCCTGGTTACCAATACCAACTGCAAATCCTATCTATCCACCAGGACGATTAAAATGAACTTTGAGTTCCGATATCCAATTAAAATGGAAATCCCACCGGAAAAACGGCGCTGAGAGTACCTAGGTCGTGTAAAAATAGAAACACCAATATTTTTAAGCTTATTTCCATTGTGCGTAAAGTGCATGTTTCTTACGCACAATGGAACGCGTTCATAATGGCAGGTTCGGCTACCAGCGCGTATGGCTCGGTGTCGACTAGCTTTAGCAGCAAACTCGAATACCTGCATCAGTTGGATGAGGATGTAATTGTTTGAGAAAATAATTGCCAGAAATTCACTGATCCTCGCCTGCTCGAGCTTTGTACCTCAGGAAATGTGTAGGCTTCGTCTTTTGATAGGTCATATACTTGCATAACTATGTAAGCATAGTACCTATGCATATGCAAATAACTCAAATACAAAATTGAGGGAGACAAAATCTTAAAAACCCACCCCCTGTCTACAGCCCGACTGCTGGTAATGGCTACAGAGGCAATTCACCGTCTTTCGATGCTGATTTCTCGGATTCGGCTCTTAGCCGAATCCTACCTATTACCAGCAGTCGGCCGAGGAGGTCGTCGGAGGAGGAAAGACGGTCCGAGGATCCGGACGCTCGTGTCCAGATTGAGCGTACTCGATCGCGTTAACCTAATCGTCAATTTGTATTGAAATTGAATAAGCGCCGTCAGGTGAAAGTCAGGTGGGGTCACCCTGTGACCCCCGGAGAATTGAATATAATAATATTGAATTGTATTAATTTTAAATACATAGGACGGATTAATTTGATAAGTATCTACTCATATTTTAGCGGTACTTGATGACATGTTTAGTCACGTTATAAACAAAGTGACAGCAGAGCAACTGAAGTGGTTCCTGAGATTGATCCTGAAAGATCTTAAGCTGGAGATGGGCAGCACTCGCATATTAGGACTGTTTCATCCTGATGCTCCTGAATATTATGAGACCTGTGGTCTGTTATCCAAGGTGAGCATTAAGGGCCGATTTCACCAATGATACAAATCGTGATTAGTTCAACTAAGCTCAGTTTATACAAACACAGCGTTCTGATTGGTAGTTTCTCAGCGGTCTCAACAAATCAGAACGTTGTATTTGCATAAACTGAATTTAGTAGAACTAATCGCGATTAGTTTCTTTGGTGAAACCGGCCCTAACTGGTTTGTGAATTTGGTATCATTCAATTTTATCGTGTGTTGCCCATGGTCCACCCGCCTAGTCCACCTAGGTGGACTGTGGGAAATTATTTTTGCCCATTGTTCACCTGGGTGTACCACGGGTAATTATTGTTGCCCATGGTTCACCTGGGTGGACCATGGGAAATATTTTTTTCCGTAGTACACTGATTATTTATGCAACATTCATTAATTAATTTTTTGTCTGCATTCTGGTCAAAACTTATATAATTCGATGTGACGAAGAACAAGAAAATTCAAGAAGGAGCTACTGGAGATAAACATCCTTTATTTTTATTTTTTCTTATGTTTTGTTATGTTTATATAAGTAGATTTACATTTTTAAATATTTTTATAAAACACATACAAAAAAGAAAAATAATTTTAAAATATAGTGTGTCAGTGCTCCTCCTGGTCAGGGCTCCTAAGAGAGGAACCTCCTAACGATACGCGCCATGTCAAGGAGTACCGCTTTCTGGATCAAGCCCTTGATCCAGCTGCCCAACGAGAGCCCCTCCTCAAATGTTCGTCGAGGCTCTTGGCTATTATGCCATTGGCCGTCACAACTATCAGCACAATGACTGCTGTATTCACATCCCACATGTCGACAAC
Source organism: Orthosia gothica (assembly GCA_949775005.1). Classification (NCBI taxonomy): domain Eukaryota; kingdom Metazoa; phylum Arthropoda; class Insecta; order Lepidoptera; family Noctuidae; genus Orthosia; species Orthosia gothica. Next base: position 11,776,222 of record OX459063.1, on the reverse strand, counting down.
CTCGCGAGCCAGATCAAGATACTTACTTTTCTTTTCACGCAGCCTTCACGAAGTTCTTGTCATGGAGGACGCTCTAGTTGGTCTATCACCACTATATCAGGCTTATTGGCAACAATAGTACTGTCAGTGATGATAGAAAGATCCCAATACAATGTGACATTGCCATTTTCGAGAACTGGGTCGGGCTCATAATTATAAGGCACTTCCAATTCCACAAGATTGTATATAAGAGCAAGTTGCTGCTGGATAATCCTGGCTACAAGGTTGTGTCTATGCAAGTAGTCTCCGTTAGCTAGACTAGAACAACCGGAGATAATTTTTGACCGATGGTTTCGCCCAGCCGGTGACATGCCCGAAAGATGTCAACCGTGCCGTCCTTCACAATGTATTTCCGGTAGTTGTTCGTCATCCTAACTTCGTCCATAATCGCAAAGACAAAACCTTCGGTTTCCCCGAAAAGGTCACGAAATCGCAGCCAGGCCACGAACGCTAAAAGATCTACATCTGGACTATGTAGGACCCGGTAGAAGCGTCCGTGAAGCTCCATACTCTGGTGTACCTCCCTGCGGTCATTAGTATCTGATACGATAGGTTTGCGCCAGTTCTCGTTAGCCAAGGAGACCAGGGTAAGGTCATCTTTGAAGAGTCCGTAAAAAAATTGGGCCCCCACAATATGGCGCCCAAAATCCGCTGTTTTCCAATTTTAATGTAGCCAGTGACTTTCGCAAGGTTAAGAACTAATCGATTGACGTAAGAATCATCAAAATTGGCCAACGCGTTTGGTCTCTAGAACGCCACATAGGAACACATACATACATACATAGACTGATAAACACATTACCCTCCTTCGGCAGTCCGGTAAAAAAACAATGTTCGACGGTGGCGGTTCTTTAGTTTAGAAGTGTTTATGTTGTTGGCTTGCTGTACGCTTTGGTGCAAACTGTTAGTAAAGCACGCAATTGTTATTAAATAAATAAAAGGCAAGCCTATTTATTTAATCGAGTTATTTTATTTATGTCTAACGTATAATGTGGTACAGCTTTATAGATTACAAAATTTTCACGCTGGCTTTAACATTCATTATCACTATTATTCTTTCGCAATACTACGACAAAAACATGTGGACATTCTGGTGAACTATGGGCAAAAATAATTTCCCATAGTCCACCTAGGTGAACTAGGCGGGTGGACCATGGGCAATACACGAATTTTATGTCTGCTTCGATTATTTATCATTCAACTTTGAGCTGTATGAAGGTTACGAAAAAGTTTTTTTTCCAATAACATAAGAAAATTTAAAGAAGTTAATATTACAATTTATACCTACTGTTGTATATTAAATAAGCACTTCTTTCGATCAGGTATGTGAAGAGCTAGGCGATGGAGACGCTCGACCCTTAGAGTTAGGCATACAGATGTTCCTCGCTATAAGCCCGATGCTTTCCGAACGCCTCGACGTCAAGCATATAGTCAAACAACTGTCCGTCGACAAGACTTATCAAATTGAGAACAAGTTTGATGGTGAAAGATTTCAGGTAACTTTCCGAAACATGCAAGTATTGACTCATACTGCTTTGGTTATTTAGAAACTAGTATTGCAAATAAATATAAAGACTATACTGCTTTGGTTATTTAGAAACTAGTATTGCAAATAAATATAAAGACTAAAGGGTATAAATATAATGTCCACCAAAAATAACCTTGTGACCATAACCTCTATTACCTAAAATTGTAGTATGATAACCAAATTTAGTAAATTGGTCACCAAATTTTAATAGTAAATTATTGGTTGTGAAATAGGTTAGGTTAGGTTAGAACTGTGACCAACCGCGAGCGAGGCGAGCGAGCGGTGCCGCGGCAGCGGCCGGCGAGCGCTACTTCCAAGTTGCTCGCAGATTTTTTTTTTTTTTGTTTTCCGTAACTATTTTGGATTAAACAATCATAATTTGGAGTTGGTTGTTTTAAGTTGGATCACAAGTTGTAAATTTTTGATTCTACTTTTATGCTAAAAGGGATTTAATTTTGGTGACCATTTAATATTTTTGGCAATATAAAGTGATTTTTTGCGTTACATTTTACTATATCTGCAGCCTAATTGTGTAAGTAAATTCGGCAAAGGAAACAATCTGATTCTTTCCCAAAAACGACTTTTTGCAACTCCCAGTTGTCTGGCATTTTGCTGAACTGGACCTTTTTGGCGCAGCCGCGGGGCACACTATGTATGTACTTGTTTTTTTTTAAATTACGTTTCCTTTTATTTGTACATTGTGTGTATCTGTGTGTGCCAAATAAACTGGTTTTCTTTCTTTCTTTTTCTTTAAATGTCGTTTTTGGGAAAGAAACAGATTGTTTCTTTTGCCGAATTCACTTACACAATTAGGCTGCTGGTGGTTAATTAAACATAAGCCAAGACTAAAATATTGGATCTTATACAGATGCACATGGAAAATGGAAAATTTGAGTATTTTTCAAGAAGAGGTTTTTCATTTACCAAGAACTATGGAAGTACTTATGACTCTGGGTTGTTGACGCCTCTTCTGAAAGATTGCTTCTCAGCGGATGTCTCCAGCTTCATCCTAGACGGCGAGATGATGGGCTGGCATAAACAACACCAATGTTTTGGCTCTAAAGGTATGTTATTGATTTTAATTTTGCCAACTGCAACAAAGATAAATATGTCGCACCCTTAGAATGAAAGTGACCTAAAGTCTCCGCCAGATAACAAGTAAAATTTCAAAATTTGAAAAACTCCCGTCACATTTTTATTTCATGCTACATAATTTATCTAGTACATAGTAGATACGTCTTGTCTTTTAGATTTGTCTTGTGTCAACCCTGCGAGTGTCACAGGCTACATTCAAATTGAAAAATAAAAAGTCTAGGCTTTTGGGCGCCATATTGTGGGTGCACAATATATTTTTTCCTCCAATCCCGTCTTGTGGGGTATCAAAATAAAGGGTTTCAAGAAGCAATTTAAAAAATATAAAACACTTATATGCTTGAATGTACCTAATTCGAAAAAATATTAACAAAAAAGTGTTAAATAAAAAAAAACAAAAACCCGACTGCTTAAAAAGCGAACTAAAAGTCGGAGGATACATATTCGCGAGCTGGCTGACCAAAACCAGCAGCCTAATTGTGTAAGTAAATTCGGCAAAGAAAACAATCTGTTTCTTTCCCAAAAACGACTTTTTGTATTGCGAAAAGTCGTTTTTGGGAAAGAAACAGATTGTTTCCTATGCCGAATTCACTTACACAATTAGGCTGCAGATGTATCCTTCGACTGCACAGCATGTTTTTTTTCTTGTTTGCGTCTTTTTAGTTAGCTTTTTAAGCAGTCGTATTTTTGATTTTGTTTGTTTGAAAACTTTATTGTTCATTTCCCACAAATCGCTATTTCGATTTAGGTTACTTTCATTCTGAGGTAGCGACTTGTTATTAGAATCTATGTAGAAAATTTTCAAGGTGTTTTACCCCATGGTGCAGGGTTTATTAGTGGTCCGTAGTCAATATTTAAGTTTGATTACAGAATTCAATTTGTCTTACTTATTACAGGTATGGCATTCGATGTTAAAAAAATAACAGCGAATTCCAAGTTCCAACCCTGTTATTGTAGCTTTGACATCCTTTACTTCAACGGCAGAACTCTTGTGGGACCGCCAGAGAAAGGAGGGCTGCCCCTCAGCCAAAGACTCCAAATCTTGGACAAAGTGTTCGCCGACAAGCCTGGAGTTATACAGCATAGTAAACGACAAATAGTGGCTCAGAGGTAACTGTAGGCAATAGATATATTTGTTGATTGGTGTAGGTAATAAAATAGATTGTTCAATGTTCCTTGCAATCCATGACAGCACCACATTTACATGATTTTCAAAAAAAAATACAACAATTTTACCCTAAAACCACCTAAACTTCCCTCTAAAGTTCTGCACATGCGTTGTTTTGTCCGCATGGATATAGAAAACTGCGGCAGGATGCGTCGGAACTGGATTGGGGAAATCTTGCTGCGGCTGTAGATGATAAGCTTAGTTTGATTAATAGGACGGTCCTTGCACTCTACGACAGACACGCTCCTGTCAAGAAGGTTAAACTTAGGCGTCCACCTGCACCTTGGATGACGACGGGGGTTCGTATGGCGATGAAACGCAGGGATCGGGCTTTCCGAAAATTTTGGAGGGATCGCTGTGTTGAAAACAGGAACCTTTTCAAAGCTGCAAGAAATCGGTGTAATCAGGTGATACGCAATGCTAAACGCCGCCAAATTCTCGAAAACATATCTTCTTCTTCCCCTGCCGATATCTGGAAATTCCTTGGAACTCTTGGTATCGGTAGGCCACGTTATGTGGATTTCCCTAAGACAATAGGCCTGGAAGATATCAACCGTCACTTCACATCAAACTGTCTTTTGGATTCCCAGATGTTGGCTCAGACGATTGATTTCATTACTGGCCTTACAGGTCCTAATATAGAACAGTTCCACTTTTCACCGGTCACCTTGGATGAAAACAGAAAGATTATCCTGTCCATAAAATCTAAGGCTGTGGGCCATGATGCCATCAGTCGTTACATGGTCACCTTGATCCTCGACTTTCTTCTCCCACCGATTACCCACATCATCAACTTTGCCCTCGATTCCGGTCAATTCCCATCCCTATGGCTATAATGGCCTATGTACGTCCACTTCCTAAAATTTCAAATCCCTCCCTACCTAATCATTATCGGCCAATCTCCGTTCTCCCTTTCCTATCCAAAGTGCTCGAGGCCTGCGTCCACAAGCAGTTTTCAGGGTATATTCATCGGAATAATCTTGTAAGCTCATTCCAGTCTGGATTCAGGCCGGGGCACGTACTGCCTCTGCTCTCCTTAAAGTGACTAAGTACATTAGAGAAGCGATGGAGGATACCAAGGTTACTGTTTTGGCCTTAATTGATTTCGATTTCTCCAATGCCTTTAATGCCGTCAGTCACGATATTCTACTTTCTATCCTTTCACATCTTATGGTTTCTTCCGAGGCCCTGGAATGGTTCTCTTCCTATATTCGTGGACGACAGCAGTCGGTTCGCGTTGACGAGAGCTCGTCAAGTTGGTGTGACCTGGCTGCTGGTGTTCCGCAAGACGGTATTCTTTCTCCATTGTTATTCTCCATCTTCATTAATTTTATAACTCATTGTCTTCGGTGTTCGTATCATCTTTATGCCGATGACCTTCAACTTTATGCAGCTGCGCGGGTAGAGAGTTTGGCAGACGCTATAGACGATGTGAACCAGGACTTGGACGCTGTCAAGGACTGTTCTGATAGATTTGGGCTGTACGCTCGCGTATGATGGGTCGATTGGGGATTAGCTCTCTTCCTCCTATTATTTTTATTGGTACTGTCATCCCCATCAGCCCTAGTGTTTTAGAGATCTCGGTCTACATCTTGATTCGACGCTAAGCTGGCAAAGTCAGGTTTCTAGTGTCAGTCAAAGGGACAATGGGACTTTGCGATGCCTGTATCCTCTGAGAAACTTTCTACCTGCAAAAATGAAGACTATGCTTGTGAAGACTTTAAATTTCCCTTTAATCGACTATGGTGACGTGTGCTACTTTGACCTAAACGTGGTGTTCCTGGATAAGCTGGATAGGCTCTTAAACAACTGCATCCAGTTCATATTCAACCTCCGGAAATATGACCATGTGTCGAGCTGCAGAACTGAACTCTTCTTTGGGTTCTTTGTTTCATTTGGGATGCCCATTCGGCAGAGAAGAAATTTGCGCGCCTTGACTGCGCTTTTTTCTCTACTCAACTCTCCCACACCTCCTTCTTAAGGAATCTGCGTTTATCTAACAATCTTCTCTTGCTCTGTCCTTCAAGTTCCTCCTTCGTCCTGGAATTCGCTTCGTCTCGATATCAGGAAGGCCACCAGCCAGTATGCATCTAAGCGGAAGTTGCGGCATTATTTTCTAAACGAATAGCAGAGTCGTCTCAATATGCGCCTTTCTATTAATTTATATAGATATAGTATTTATTATAGTACATATTTAAATATGCTTATTTTAACTATATATTTTTGTAGTAAGTTTGCGTTTATATTTTTTTTTTTATGCACCTGCCATGCTATCTCTTCACCTTCTCCTATCTCTCAGCCCTTGGTTGACAGGTAGAGAATGCCTCAGGCATTAAGTCCGCCGTAATGACTTTTATGTTGCATGAATTCTTAATAAATAAAGACATGGTTGAGCCTTTTACTAGATATCACTTTTATTTCAGAACATCAAGCCAATTATGTTTTGCTTTTAGATCTCTCTTCATTATAAAAAAAAATGTAGCGGACTCAAAGGTCCGCTTCAAAAAAGTTTTGTTAGTATTACACATTACTTATAAACTATGTTTGTAACGCACTTAGACTTGACATTTTATTTATATTCTTAGTACACAATACCTATCTACAGAAATAGGTTAGTAACAAACTTGTTTATGGTGTTAGTGCCTACATCTACTTATAAGCTATGTTAGTAACAAAACAAACAGCTCACCTAACGCACCGGGCACATGCACGTGTACATGTACTCAGTGGGCCATGATGGCGCAACACGGCTTATCACGGATGACCTTTAGAATGCTGTTGGGGCTCCCACGCACTCTGCACATCATGGACGCCATCCTTTTATTATTGCTTGCTTTTATTTAAAGCTACATTCATATATTTCCCCCTCGCTTAAAATATAACAATAAAATAGTTTTAAAACTACTTCCAACTTTAGTGACTTCTGCACTATCACCGACAATGCCGTGGAAGTGGCGAAGTTTTAGACCAAAAAAAATCTTCAGAAAAATAACCTAAATTATTGTCGTATCGAACGTAAAAGAAGCACTAATTATAATACTTTGCGGTTTCACATAGGTCAATTTATCCTCAAATTCTGGAGGCGTTGAACAAAGCCATCGAGGATCAAGACGAAGGTATAGTGGTCAAAGATGTGGAGTCCTTCTATATTCCCAACCGACGCAACGCCGGATGGTTCAAAATTAAGCCCGAGGTAAATGGCGTTAACTACTTATTTATCTGATCGTTATTAATGTTAAGCCTGTGTAGTCTCACTTCAGGAGAAAATCCTTTATTTCTTCTGCCTACTTCTCCCTATCTTAAGTCTACAGATACCTTTTATTTTTTGCCCGGAGAAATGCTTATGCATACGGCACTACTACGGCAAGATAGTGCAGCTAAGTGCCCTCCTACCCACTAAAACTCCACGGTGTCCTCCTGTTCCGTTTATGGCGGAAACAAGGGCACGCGTTAGCACTCACCGTGAACCCGCCGCGGCTGTCCGTCACCGGACCCTCCTCTGGGGAGTATCCCCATCACCGGTGCACCAGTAACGGTGCCGGTGCAGTACGCCGTGACCACCTCAATGACCAAACCAGTATATGGGCCCCGTGTCCACCCTTGGCCCCCAGCCTACAGATACCTAACCTGTAAAATTATTAGATAATCGATAAATCACAGTTAAACGGTCAAGGCCTATCTGCCTGGTCAATCAAGGCAGATATAGTAACAGTTGATAAAGGAGCACCTCTCGAATAGCAACTCTACCATACTATCGTCTTCTGTCTATCCTTTTCCCAACAACATAATGTTGGTGTAGTCTTCCAGTCCAGTTTAACTAGACGCAGCTGCATACCCACTATTTTACATGGAGTGATTACTTATCTGAACGTGAATGAGTTTGCCACAGCACCATGGGGATTGCCACAAGTGCCCACAAGAAAAGAGTGGCCTGTGCCCGCCCAGCGTTGGGTGATTGGGCTGTGAATGCTGATGAATTCCCATTTGATTATTACCCAGTTCCATAGCAACATTATACCTGTGCTATACCACACTGATCAAGCTATTATAGCAATGTTATGTCATTTTAGTACACGGACGGTACAATGAGCGACCTCGACCTGGTGATCATCGGGGCTGACGAAGCTGAGAATAAGAGACAAGGACGCGCCAAGAGTTTCCTCGTAGCCTGCGCAGATGGTGTGGCTCCAGGTGAGTTGACCTTATCCTGCATTCAATATTTATTTTTTCGTTAATATTGTGCTTGTGGAGCCAATAGCTGTCTAGGGACAGTACCGGTTGTTGAGACGAAGGTGACACGGCAACACCGCAAGCCTGTGACGTGGAACAATCAGAATTCTATCACTGGTTGCACGATCCGATTGATTTGTCTTTAACACTTGTCTGACTGTATTGCCTCAACCACGCCAGCCTCGAGGTCGGACTCAAAATAAATATGACAAAACGAAGTTAAGGACGAACACGAAGCAAAAAGTTGTAATCGAGGGTGTGGCGATTAAAAACTATTATGTCCATGAGTAATACCTCAGCCAAATAGTCTCTTTCCAGGGCCAGAGATAAAAAATGCTCTATGCACTGAAAACGCCTGGAAAAGCCTTAGCTCGATGCAAAACTTAATGAAAGGATCTCTTCCACTTTTCCTAAAAAGGGAACTCATGGACATGTGCATCCTGCCTATCCTCATCTACGGAGCGCAAAGGTTACGTCAAAATTACACACTCGGAGTTTGGGACGAAGTATTCTCGAACTCAACATCACCGACCGCATACGGAACAGTATACATCGTAAAACGTAAATCGCAGACGTAGGCAACACAGCCAAACTAAAATGGAACTGGGCTTGTCAAATCTGCCGCATGTCTGATTGGGCTCCGATCAACAGGAACCGGCGAGACGGTAGGCTCAGAAGGAGATGGCGTGACGAATTGGACTCCTTTCTACAGGATTGGTCAGGTGTATCAAATGATAGAGAAAAATAGAAAAAAGGAAGGGAGGCCTTTGCCCTGCAGTGAGACAACAGGCTCATAATAATCTTATATATCAAAAATTAATCCCTATTTCCCTTGGTCACGTCACCACGCGTGAACGGCTGAACAGATTTCGCTTATTCTTATTTCGTTGTGTTTGTTATTGTTAGGAGAAGGTGCTTATGAAAAAAAAAATGTTACCTTACCTACATAGGTAGGATAGGTTTGTAGGTAGGGTAGGTAGGATAGGATAGGAATGTAGGTAAGGTAGGGTAGGATAGGTAGAGTAGGTAGGGTAGGGTAGGTAAGATAGGTAGGGTAGATGAATATTTGGTGTTTTTATGGCAAAACAAAGTTTGTCGGGTCAGCTAGTAAAAATAAATAAATCACCGTATTCCTGCACAGTCAGCAAGGCAAGCTTAGTCCATTTTTCTATGGCTTTGGTAGAAACCAAAAAGTTTTGTTGTCAGGTAAAATGCCGGAGCGTTGGGTGTCAGTGGGACGCGTGTCGACGGGCCTGACGTTCGACGAGCGCGAGAGTCTGTGCGCGGCACTCGAGCGACACTGGACCGTCTTCAAGCAAACGCCAGCGCCGCCGCACCTGTGCTTTAACAAGGAGAAGCCGGACTTCTGGATCCCGCCTGAGCATTCCGTTGTACTAACGGTAAAGTCCTCATCTGCATTTTCTTACCCTACCCTTTTTACTCGACTGACGAAGGAGGGTAATGTGTTTATCAGTCTATGTATGTATGTATGTATGTATATATCTATGTTTGTTTCTATATGGCGTTCTAGAGACCAAACACGTTGGCCGATTTTGATGATTCTTACGTCAATCGATTCGTCTTAACCCTGCGAGTGTCACTGGCTACATTAAAATTGGAAATTAAAAAATGGCGAATATTGGGCACCATTTTGTCGGGGGAATTTTTTTCTTTTTCTTTTAAACCCATCGCGTGGGGTATCAAAATAGAGGGTTTTAAGAGGTGATTTCAAAAATATAAAACTCATAAATGTTTAAATGTACCAAATTCGAAAAAAGAATTACTAAAAAGTTTTAAATAAAAAAAGTTAATTAAAAAAAATCTAAAAACCCGACTGCTTAAAAATCTAACTAAAAAGACGTAAACAAGAAGAAAATCATGCTGTGCAGTCGGAGGATATATCTGGTTTCGTCTTTTTTTCCAAATTATTAGGAACCTATTCAGTCCTGTGTGCCTCAAAACATGCAGTCAGCCATGCGCTGCGACCGACGCGGCGACGATACCGTGGAAGTGGCAAACTTTTGGGCTAATATTTCTTCGTCCATACTTTACTTTCTACTTTCTATCACTCTTTATCTTAGTAGTCACCCCCTTTTTAGTTATCTAATCATCTTTCACACTGTCTACCCATCGTTTGATTCATCTTCCCCTGCTCTCACTTATAGCAATCCTCACACATTCATACTCAATGCTTTCTCTATACAATTTTACCTCTGTTATATTATTAGCAACTGATTAAATATGGGTGTGTGCCTACTAATTATGAATGATCAAGCGCCATGTCATGATGAATGATGATAGTCTCAAACGTGTGTTGTTTCAGGTTCGAGCGTCCGAGTTGATCCGTAGCTCAGGGTTCGGTGCAGACTACACGCTGCGGTTTCCTCGCGTCACGAAGGTGCGAGACGACAAACCCGTTCAGGACATCATGACACTGCAAGAGTTTGAAGCACTTTGCGCCGTAAGTATTTCCCTTACAGATAGAAATCTATGTTGTAACTGTTAAGATATGTGTATGCGGAGCAGGGTGAACAGTTCAGCATCCTCTATTGAAAAAGGTAGATCCTCCGACTAGACAAGTGTTGTGTGTGTGTGATGGTTAATGACGGAATGTTGAGCTCGGAAGTAATGAGATTAATAAAGATTGAAAACAGAAGGGGGAAAGAATGCCGCCTTGAGGAACGCCAGTTTCCAAGTCACACCAGCGAGATGAAGAATCATCAACGTGAACAGACTGCTGACGTTCCCAAAGGTAGGAGGTGAACCATTCCAGTGCTTCTGGAGAGACCATCACATAAGATAAAATGGCTAACAGGATGTCGTGAATGACGCGCGACGGTATTGAAGGCGTTCGAGAAATCCACCAACACTAGTACAGTGATTTTTTTGGTGTCTTCCAGTCCTGCCCTTATATCGCCAGTCACTTTAATTAGGGCGGAGACAGTATACTGTGCCCGGGTCTGTACCCAGATTGTAGGATGCTGAATTGCACTGCACAAAGTTAGAAAGTTGTCTGTGGACACAGGCCTCGAGCACTTTGGATAGGAAGGGAAGGATAGAGATTGGGCGAAAATGGGTTGGAATAGTGGGATTGGTAACTTTGGGTATCGGACGAACATAGGCTTTACGCCACAAGGAGGGGTATAAACCAGTGTACAGAGAATAATTGACAATATATGTGATGGGAGATAGGAGTTGATCCAGAATAGTCGTGATCATACCACGGGTGATATTATCACATCCTACCGCTTTGGATTTGATCGATAGAATGATCTTTCTGATCTCTCCCGGTTCAACTGGAACAAAACGAAAAGAATTAATATGAGGACGCGTTAGACCAGAGATTAGTGACAAAGTTTGTTGTTTGGTTAGACGATCCATGGCAGGCGCAGTGAAGAAATGACGGTTGAGATCGTCTAAGTCAATAGAAGTTGGCAGGTCTAAATGTCGCGGTTTGCCGATACCAAGAGTTCCTAGGAATTTCCAAATATCGGCAGAAGATGAAGAAGAAATATTTTCAAGAATGTAGCGGCGTTTAGCATTGCGTATCATCTGGTAACATCTATTTCTTGTACCCTTAAATATCGTCCAGTTCTCATCAGTACGATCCCTCTTATATTTACGGAACGCTCGGTCCCTGCGTCGCATGGCCATCTGTATCCCTCGAGTCATCCACGGTGCAGGAGGACGTTTCAGCTTCACTTTTTTTAACCGGAGCGTGGATGTCATAGAGGTTGACCACAACATTATTGAAGATTGCAACTTTTTCGTCAACTGAAGTGGCCTGCAACATAATCTCCCAATCGATTACGGACGCATCCATTTTAAGTTTTTCAACGTCCATCCTCGCAAAACAACGCCTGTTCAGAACCTTGGGTTTAGTTTTAGGAGGTTTAAGGATGTAAGAAATAAAAATCATGTCATGATAAGAAAAGCCAGGAGCGTCACGTTGACGATGGGAGGAGACAAGAGAAGGATTCGAGGTGAGGATAAGATCGAGCCAGGTGTCATCGCCGGAAGTGTTGTGATGGCTAGACGTGCAGACTCGATAAGATGGAGAAGCTTACGGGATCGAGGGGAATTTTGGGAAAGGAGGTTTGTGTTAAAATACCCATGATGATGTTGTGCGTATACTCTGAACCCAAAGATTCAAGAACTGATTCGAATTCAGTGAAGTAATCGATAGATGGGGACAGTAGACAACACTGATAACGGTTTTGGCTCCTTTGACACCAACTTCAAGGAAGACCCGCCGCCGCCCGCCGTTTTAACTTTGACTTTGAAGATAAACTCAGCAGAGGCAGAATAGTTTGAAGAGGAAATAGCAAGTAATTTATAAGGAAAATCACTGCTGACATATACCCCCTCTCTTACCAATCCGATCGATTCGTATAAGAACGAAGCCGGTGAGAGGGTAAGTGGTGGTCAGAAAACCCGGTTTGGGCCAAATTTCAGAAATCATGATAGTATAAATGTTTCTGTTGGTAAACGCATCGTACAGCTCGCTGTAGTGACTGGGTATGCTGTGACAAACATTCAGCAATCGACCAGACTCATCATCAAAGCTATGTTGCAAAAAGTCACCAAGGGTGCCACCGAGAGAACAGCTCTCGTCGATTGATGAGACAGCAGAATCGTTAGCTGAAAAATAAGACTCATTATCTGACATAAATATAAGTAGTTAGTGTTTAACATATATTATAAAAATAAAAACGAGGAAACGGGGAAGATCAGTGCGTAGATGGGAAGATGATCTCAGATCGACAGCAGGCGCTGCGTGGAGGAGAAAACCACATGATCGTGTACTGTGGAAGGGTCTGCTGGGGGAGGCCTATGCTAGTGAGCAAGACAAACAAACCAATGTATGATATTCTCAAAAATTATGTAAATATTAGTTTTAAGTTTGTTAATAAAGGCTATTTGAATTGAATAAAAATAAAATATACAATTGCTTAAAATCAGTACAACTGAGGTGCAATACTGCACCACCCGCCAGCTAACCACAAACACTAAAAACAGTTATTTAAACAAAATTTGTGGCCAAAAACTGAATAATAGTTCCCAAACAAAGACAATCTATATAGATTAAAAAACAATCTAAATAAAACATAAAACAATCGGATGTCCCGAAAAATTGAGGAGAGAAAAAAATTATATTAAAAGCGCATAACAACAAAAAAAAACACCTTTAAGTGAAAAGTTCACTTTAGTGCCAATAAACATTATTATGATTAGTTTCCTGTAAAGGTTTTTAGGGCTCCGTAGCCAAATGGCAAAATACGGAACCCTTATAGATTCGTCATGTCTGTCTGTCTGTTTGTCTGACGGTCTGTCCGTATGTCACAGCCACTTTTTTCCGAAACTATAAGAACTATGCTGTTGAAACTTGGTAAGTAGATGTATTCTGTGAACCGCATTAAGATTTTCACACATAAATTAAAAAAGCAGTAAATTTTTGGGGTGCCCATACTTGAAACTGAAAAGATGATTTTTTTGTCATCTACCTCATACGTGTGGGGTATCTATGGATAGGTCTTCAAAAATGATATTGAGGTTTCTAATATCATTTTTTTCTAAACTGAATAGTTTGTGCGAGAGACACTTCCAAAGTGGTAAAAAGTGTGTGTCCCGTCCTGTAACTTCTAAAATAAGAGAATGATAAAACTATAAAAACTATATGATGTACATTACCATGTAAACTTCCACCGAAAATTGGTTTGAACGAGATCTAGTAAGTAGTTTTTTTTTAATACGTCATAAATCGTAAACCGGAATTTACCAAGGTGCGCGAGTCCGACTCGCACTTGGCCGGTTTTTTTTTGTATATTAATAAAAACTAAGGTTCTTAATAATAAATTATAATCTAGCCTTAATAGACTAATTAGCAATTTAACTCTAAGTTATTATTATATTGTAAAATTTTATGACTAGGAATAGTGTCAATTTGCACTTTTATACAGTTCGGTAGCACTTTCTTGAGTCTGATACGTTAAAAACACTTAGTTCACGTGTAACATGTATAGCACCGTATTGGTAGCTAAACTAAACTAACTCAAATGGTTTCCTGTAAATGTTTGTGTGTACTATTTTTTACAGGTGCTATTATAATTAAACAAATAATAAAAATAAACCCTCATTTATTTATTAGCAATCAGGGAGCTACTTAAGACGTGTGAAGCTTACGCTGCCGCACATGGTTTACAATATAATGTCACAGATAATATAATACTAGCATACAGATGCCTCATCCCATACAAAAAAACTGTGCCGACGTAACTAGCGTTTTTCATCTGCTTAATCTTGTTATTTTTGTGAGTTCATCAATCGCGTTCGATCCCGTTTCACGGCAATAGATAGTGTTAGCAGCGCCTTGCAAGTAAAAGGGTTTACGAGGTTTGTGAATATTTTTTTCTTTAAATACAGTGAAGGTTCGTTTTATAGTATTTTTTTGCACGTTGTTACAGTTTTTCTGCACCAATATGTGTTAAAATGCAAATTTTAACAATCGAGTTGAATGCCTCAGAAATTTAAAAATGCGCCATCTATGGCATCAATTTTAAATGATCCGTTCAAATAATCTTTGAAATGTGAATTAAGAGCCCAATATTCTAGAATTTTGTACTTAGGAGAGTTAATTAAACAAGAACATACAATGTTTATGTTCAATTCCAGATAATGTTAATTTTAAACACAATTCTATTGAATTGAGTGTACATGTCGCGTCATCTAGTGAGATTTATTTGAACCAAATATTCTTTCTTAGCAATGAGACCCCGTGATAATGTAAAGAAATGTGAATACATGGTCTTTGAGGTCGGTGGCAAACGCCGTGGAGAAGGACCAGAGTTGCTTGTGAATGGGTCACCAATTAATAGGGTGTCCTCTTTTAAATACCTGGGGCATTTTCTTGTTGCCGACCTCAGGGACGATGTGGACATTGAGAGGGAGCGTAGGGCTCTAGCGGTCCGGAGCAATATGTTGTCCCGTAGATTTGCGCGGTGTACGGACCTAGTAACACTTTTCAAGGCTTATTGCCAAAGTCTGTACACGGGCAGTCTATGGGTCGGATATACGAAGAGATCGCTGGATGGCCTACGCGTCCAATATAATAATAGGGCGCACGGTTGGCGCAGTGGTTGAGCGATTGACTGCTGCGCTCCGTGTCGCGGGTTCGATTCCCGCACGGAACAAATATTTGTATGACCTACAGATAGTCGTTCCGGCTCTGGGTGTTTGTGTATGTGAGTTTATATGTTTGTAAACGCAACCACGATACAGGAAGAAATTCCTAGTGTGGGGCAACGTTTTAAAAAAAAGAAAAAAAAAAAATGCTTTCAGGATGTTGTTGAGACTGCCCCGTTACTGTAGCGCGTCGGAGATGTTTTCGCAAGCCCGTAGAGACGGTTTCTACGCTGTTATACGTAAAAAAACAGCATCGCTACTGAGGAGAGTGAGGGACAGTCGAAACAGCATCCTGAAAACTGTAGCTGAGAGCTTCGGCTCTCCGATTGTGCAGCAGTTTGTGCAGAGGTTGATTGTTACTAACACTAGGTAATAAGTTTTTCTATGTTACTAACACTAGGTAATAAGTTTTTCTATGTTACTAACACTAGGTAATAAGTTTTTACCCGACTGCCGAAGGAGGGTAATGTGTTTATCAGTCTATGTATGTATGTATGTATGTATGTATGTTTGTTCCTATGTGGCGTTCCAGAGACCAAACGCGTTGGCCGATTTTGATGATTCATACGTCAAACGATGCGTCTTAATCCTGCGAGTGTCATAGGCTACATTAAAATTGGATAATAGAAAAATGGCGGCTTTTGGGTGCCATTTTGTGGGGGCCCAAATTTTTTTTTCTCTTCCAAACCCATCGTGTGGGGTATCAAAATAAAGGGTTTTAAGAGGTGATTTCAAAAATATATAACACTTATATGTTTAAATGTATCTAATTCGAAAAAAACTAACTAAAAAGTTATAAATAAAAAAACTTAATTCAAAAAAATCAAAAAACCCGACTGCTTCAAAAGCGAACTAAAAAGTCGTAAACAAGGAAAAAATCATGCTGTGCAGGCGGAGGATACACCAGATTTTGGTCAGCCAGCCCGCGAATATGTATCCTCCGACTGCACAGCATGATTTTTTCCTTGTTTACGACTTTTTAGTTCGCTTTTGAAGCAGTCGGGTTTTTTGATTTTTTTGAATTAAGTTTTTTGTATGTTACTAACACTAGATAATAAGTTTTTCTATGTTACTAACACTATGGATTTTTGCGTCCGAAATAAAGAGATTTTATTCTATTCTATTATTTTCTACAGAACAAAGGCCCAGTAGTAAAGCTAAGTACAAACCAAATAACTGGCGATCAAATAGACGAAGTTAAGCCACGCGCAAAGCGGAAGACGCAGACACCTCAGGTCGCAGAGCAGTTCCAGATCACTTCGGGTGGTGACGTGGAGGTGATCTCGAACGCTTTGCTTGGCAGAAAGCTGTACATACTCTCCGATGATGACGACTGTAAAAGACCAGAACTTTGCAAGATTATTGAGTCTCACGGTGGGAAGGTGGTCGCTAATTCTGGTAAGCTAAAACATTTACTTAGCATCTCTTACGGAGAGACAGAAGATCTCCTGGTTATAACAATATAATATTTTTTTGCTGTGTCTTTAATTTAATTTCTTTTTACCCGACTGCCGAAGGAGGGTAATGTGTTTATCAGTCTATGTATGTATGTATATTTGTTCCTATATGGCGTTCTAGAGACCAAATGCGTTGGCCGATTTTGAAGATTCTTACGTCAATCGATTCGTCTTAACCCTGCGAGTGTTACTGGCTACATTAAAGTAGCAAAATAGATAAATGGCGGATTTTGGGCGCCATATTGTGGGGGCCCAATTTTTTTTTAATTCCAAACCCATCCTGTGGGGTATCAAAATCAAGGGTTTTAACAGGTGATTACAAAAAAAAATATATACCTACCACTTTACCATGTTTAAAAGTCATTCGGAAAAAAAAAAAACTAAAAAGTTGTAAATAAAAAAGTTAATAAAATCAAAAAATCCGACTGCAAAGCTGTAAACAAGAAGAAAATCATGCAGCAAAAGTCGAGAAAACCAGCAGTAGTACTTGAAAAAGTCACATTGGTACTTGCCCGGATTTAAACCCACGAACTCAAGCACGAGAGGCGAGGTCTTAGCCACCGAACCACCACGACATATTATGTTATAAATAAACGATATAATTATTATTTAAATAACTGTCTTAGAAGTTAAACTAGGTAACTAACCTAACGAGTTCGGTGCAGGATGTTAAAATTTTCGAGCTTCTTTGCTCGCTTTCGTGCGACGTAACATTCTCTTGGTTCTTTACCTTTTCTGCATCAATCTTTCTGCCTAGCTAACCGGATTCAGCTGAGTACAGGTATCGGCGCGGATTTGGAGCGCTGACCTTGAATGCGCAGAAGTCGATTTTTGGGTCTGAGTGGCGGGGTGTGTGAGGTGCAACGGGGGAGCGGCCGGCGCCGGCGTCTTATTGGTCAATCAGTCGTCCTTCCCCCGTCTCGCCGCGCTCACACGTCTCGTGTTCCCTAGGTACAGTCGCGCATTATCGTGCTAAATAAGAAGTTCCGTTCCATAGTATTGAAACACTATGGAACCGAACTTCTTATTTAACATAATTTCGTTCTTTTCGTTGCCGATGAAAGATGCCGAAAAAAAAAGTGTTAACGAGACAAGCACGAAAAATGATTAACGATGTGAATTGTTTTGTAAAAAAGAAACGGATGAAGTCTTTGATGATTTAAAACTGGTGAAAAATGCAATAACAGGAGCGAATATCTCATTGCAGACAAACTATTAAATTGAGTGACATAACATTTATTAATATGATGATAGGCTAATGTGCCTAAACCACAATGTGTTAAACTTAGCTATTTAAATATCTATTATCCACAAAATTTAAACTACGTACAAACAAATAATTAGTTCAAATCGCTCTTAGTAATTTTATGCGTGACTGTATACATGCGCAAATCACCCCACCACTTTCGCCGAGCGCTCTAATCTCGTGCCGGGACCTGTACCTGTGTTTTTGTCATGATGGAGCGGCTGCCTATCTGACATCCACAAACCAGTAACTGGGTAACACGATACCACTTGGCTAGACTGGTGTCTGATTTCAGGCTTCTGACTACTCGTAACGGCTATCAAAGATCTCCAAATGACAGCTGGGACCAAAGGCTTAATGTGCTTTCCGAGGCACGGAGGAATTACGCTATGTAAAGATGACCATCTTGACCCATCCTCAGACCGCCGAAGCGTTGCTGAACCTTGAAGATCGACCCGTGCGGCTGTTATTATTTAGCCACGAGCTCCTCCTTAATCCACGAGCTCCTCCTTTAGCCACGAGCTCCTCCTTTAGCCACGAGCTCCTCCTTTAGCCACGAGCTCCTCCTTTAGCCACGAGCTTCTCCTTTCGCCACGAGCTCGTTATCTTACGTTATCGGCATAAGACGAAAAAAATGTGACTAATATGTTTGTCAAGGTGCGGACACATGGTGCTCGGTGGCCGGTAAGCTGACGCACCGCGTGCGCAAAATTCTGGAAGCGCGCTGTTCTGACGTCATCACGACGGGCTGGCTGCGCGCGCTGCCCATTGCAGCCGAGCCCGTGCCGCTCGACCCGCTGCACACACTGGCGCTCACACCCGCCACCAGACTAGCACTGGCGAGGAACTACGATGCCTACGGAGACAGCTACACTGAGCCCATTGATGAGGACAAATTGAGGAAGTGCTTCGAGAAAATGGATGGTGATGTAAGTATTTAAAAATGCCTGATTCACTTAAAAAAAAATATCTAAGATTTTGTGAATGAGTTTAGACGTGGTCCATGGTTTTTATGTGTTTTATTTAAGGTGCCCCTAGTCGACGGTACGAACTATTTTGTGCGCGACGTTAAAATGCATGCTATCTTATCCGACAACACGTGCGAAAGAAATAGATGCTGTGATGAGCAGTAAGAAGCTAGTTCGCGTACGAATTAGCACTTTTGCAAATATGTATCGAAATGGATGATGATTTAGGACGAAAACGATCGCGCGAAATTTTATAAACAGACCTTTGATATCATGAAAAAACAACTAAATGTATATTTATAAAATAACATTATTTGCATTGTTGAATTACTAATCTATCCCTGTATGGAGGCCGTTTTGCAATTTTCCTTCTTCTTATGGTATTTGTTTCCGCCCAAAGATGCGTTAAAATTAGTGTTGAAATATGGAACTTTCGACGCTCTTATATTTTTTTTTACATTTTCGTTTCCTTACAGGATTAGATAATGATGAGACGAATTGATATCATTTTTTATTTTGAACGTTCATCGTCAAACAGTGGAGTAATCTCTAGACTACGTTTGTATAGAAGAATTTTCGACTAGTGTAACCTTAATTCCTAATTTTCTCAAGAGTCCACCAAATGTTGACTAATCGTTACTTGGACTATAAGAATCCACCTGTGTTTGCACACACACTCGTCCACTATAATATCTCCCGCGTGAATGGTTAGTTTCGGCACAGATAATATAATACTAGCATAGTTTCGGCTTTGATTGGCCACTGTTGTGATCGAAATTTGGTCTGAAGGACTATGCTAGGTTGGGATAAATTAACTCTTTACTTCATCTAGTTATGAATCTATACATTAAATAAAATATAAGTACGTATCATCCAAACAGATCCCAATTTACCTCACACACCAAGAGATGCTGGACTTAGACAAGGAGATCTTTGGCGAAGAAAACAACCCTCACTCGTTCCTGCGACCATGCTTCATTCACATGCCGCGCCAGGAAAGTATCGCCGCTATACTAGCTCGCATGTACGGGGCCACTGTACTCGACACTACCAGTAATTGCACTCATATTGTACTACCCAATACTACGGAAACGACTGAGCTTGAAAAGATTAAGGAGTCGTCCAATGCTCTTATAGTGAGGGAAGATTGGCTTGATGCCTGTTTCACACAAAAAGAATTAGTCCCGGAGACAACATTTATTTTGTGACGGGAGCTTGACAATGATATGGAAAGATCCCTTTATAAGGTTTTACTACCATTACAAATGTAGGTATACCTTTGTTAAGAGGTAGCGTTCCTAAAATAGAGTGGACTTACCATACTACTTTAATTAATCTTAAATATGCCTTACAATTAAAGTGTACTTAACTATGTGATAAAAATATTGATTTGATTATTAAATTTATTTAAACTACACTCACAACGTAATGTTCCGAATATGAATTCAAAAAATATTGTCTAAACACGTTCCTTTTTTTCGTGGATAGGTAAAATTAAAAAAAAACCTCCTCAGTGCAACATTTTCTTTCGATTTTCAAACAACTGCATCATAAAATAACTTTTTAATTTTATAGCACACTTTTACTTTTTAATTTATTGACACATATGGGCTCATTGACTTAATGTAGAAAAATAGTGTCATTAATTGTCTATGGATATGGATGTGCGCGCTGCGCATTCATGAGCAATAAGAATCTAAATTGCGCACCTTACCACATATCTTTTCCGTTTCCACTTTTGTTTTATTTCAACTGTATGAGTGAAGATAAAATAGTGCATGCAACGGCATATAATTAGGTATTAAAACACTCGTATGATACTATTATCACTCGTGTATTAATAACCCCTATTGTATGACCGTTGCCTACTACGTTGCGACTACTATTATGTACCTATATCGTAGCCAACGTTATTCAAACACGTCTAAATGTTGATTTGCCGAGCGGCTAAGGTTAAGGCGGTACCCCGAGCAAAACGCCGCGCAAGCCGTTTTTTGTGCTGTTTTTAGGAGCTATCTACTCGTTATCTAAAAAGAAATATCAATTAATAAAAATACATTAAATTTCTACATAATATTGATTCTAAAATGGTAGATTTAGTTTTTTTTTAAATGTTGTATATATTTCACTAATCTACTTCCAAAAAAACATAAAAATGAGAAATAATTATTGATATTATGCATCTCCTCGTAAAGTGTTCATTGATTATTTTTTGTACTAACACTAATGGATAGACAATTTAATAACGAACATTTTTGTAGAATTATTTTTTTCAAAAGACCAACATTCGATTTTATAAAGATTTTATTCTAAAATCTGGGCGTATTCACTACTGTAATTCATGCGCCATCAGTGCCGCTAGACCAATAGGAACGCTCATATCTCATGCCGATTTTTTGGTCAGGGTACCGTCTTAAGCTGGCACGCGAAACTAAATAATAAATTATGTTTATTTTGTAATAATACTTACAATATCTTTTTTTATATTGTTGTTAATAATGCGTTATATTTTATAGAAAGCTGATTACTATACTGATACTTATGTGTTTAATATTAGATGAGAAAATTAGAAAGACTAAGAGCCGATTTCACCAATGAAACTAATCGCGATTAGTTCAACGAAACTCAGTTTATGGAAATACAGCGTTCTGATTGGTAGTTTCTCAGCAGTCTCAACCAACCAGAACACTGTATTTGAATAAACTGAGTTTGGTTGAACTAATCGCGATTACTTTAATTGGTGAAATCGGCCCGAAATACGGCTGATATGATGATGATGCCTCAATGACAAATTCGGCAGAAGCCAGTAGTAGATGTCGGTTCAACCAGCAATATCACTGCAATCTTCATCCCTCAAATCACCATTGAATATGGTTCCATCACACGGTGGGTCTAAATAGACATTAATATTTTATATACCTTCGTTATCGCCACTCTCCAAAATATCTAAAACATTGGCGTTCAGTACTCGTCGTGACCCGAGAAAAAAAGGAACACATTTAGTGTATTATTATACATTACGAGTATTTGTTTGCAAGTATTTGTAACACACAAAGGCAAGCATTTCTTACTTACCGAATTCTAAATAAACCGGCCAAGTGCGGGTCGGACTCCGTACTTGATAAATTGCGATTTACGATTTATGACGTATTAAAAAAAAACTACTTACTAGATCTCGTTCAAACCAATTTTCGGTGGAAGTTTACATGGTAATGTACATCATGTATTTTTTTTAGGTTTATCATTCTCTTATTTTAGAAGTTACAAGGGGGGGGGGTTACCACTATGGAAGTGTCTCTCGCGCAAACTATTAAGTTTAGAAAAAAATGATATTAGAAACCTCAATATCATTTTTGGAGACCTATCCATAGATACCCCACGCATATGGGATTGATGAAAAAAAAATGAGATTCTGTTCTAAGTATGGGGGGGGAACCTGTTAGTGGGGTAACTCGAGTCCCACTAACGTGCAGAGTGCGTCGCCAGTAGAAATTACAGGGAATATGGTTTACTGGTAGTAGAACAAATAAAGTTTAGATAAAACATATATTGCTTTTATTCATGATGACACGAGAACACAATCTTTTGAAAAACAGTGACAAGTAAAAATAATAGACCGGTAGAAAAATAAACTTATGTAGAACAAAAAGATCTGTATCAAAACTAAATACTCTTTTTATTCTAACACTCCTCCTTAAGTTCATTTCTCTACTTTCATCCATCACACACTCACACAACACCCATGTTCTGTGCACACCACTTGAACTTTCCTTTCAACAAAGATTTCGTCAAAGCATCTGCAACCATATGAGCTGTCTCTACATACTCAAGTAAAATATGCCCATGCTCGACAGCCTCCCTTATAAAATGGTGTCGCACATCTATGTGCTTTGTACGTTGATGGTGTACAGGGTTATACGCAATGGCCACAGCAGACTGGCTATCACTGAAGATTTTCATTGGCGCCTCAGCTTGAACAGTGACCTCTGAGTACAATCTTTTTAGGAATATGCCCTCCCTAGCAGCTTCAGATAGTGCTACATATTCAGCTTCCGCTGTGGATAGAGCAACCGTCCTTTGTTTTCTGCTTTCCCAAGAGATTGCAGCTCCCATATGCAGAAAAACCATACCGGAGTATGATCTTCTATCATAGCAACTGGCATGACTTTCATCTGCGTAACCTTCAACTTTACTCATTCCTGTCCTCTTGTACTGTAGCCCAAGGCATTTAGTACCCTTCAAATATCTCAGCACTCGTTTAGCTGCTATCCAGTGTTCCTCAGCATAGCAGGTGTTGAATTGGCTAAGATAATTGACTGAATGTGCAATATCTGGCCTCGTGCAGACAGATAAGTACATCAGTGAACCAATTAGATTCTGATATGGAATCGTCGGCTCAGGTTTGTGTTCTGGTCCAGGTTTCTCTAGCTTTTGACCAGGAACTGATGGTGTTGAAGCAACTTTGCAGTCAGCCATACCAAAAACCTTTAAAATTTTGTTGACATACTTCTCTTGGTCAACTTTGACTCCAATATCGTTCTGCGTTATGTGCATTCCCAGAATATCCTCTGCCTTCCCAAGATCTTTCATTTCAAATTTTGTCATGAGGTCTCTTTTCACTTTGCGCAGCTCATCCGCGTCATTCCAAAATATTAGCATATCATCCACGTATACTGCTAAAATGATAATCTTCTTACCCTGGGATCTCGTGTATATGCACGGTTCATTTTTACATCGTTTAAATTTTAACTGCAACAACTCATTGTTCAGCTTGTTGTTCCATGCTCTGGGGGCTTGCTTTAACCCATAAAGCGACCGTTTAAGCAGACACACATAGTCTTCTTTTCCCTTTTCATGAAAACCTTCTGGTTGTTTCATGTACACATTTTCCGTTAAATCTCCATTCAGGAACGCTGTTTTTACGTCCATTTGATCTATATGTAAGCCTCTTTGTGCTGCTATGCTCAGGAGAACTCTTAACGAGCTGTGTCTCACCACTGGAGAGAATGTCTCGTCATAATCAATGCCACATCTCTGGCTAAAACCTCTGGCTACAAGTCGAGCTTTGTATCTTCGTCTATTTCCCGTCTCTTCTTTGATTCTAAATAACCATTTTGAATCAACGACGTTGCTAGCTTGTTCAGGTTTTACCAAAATCCATGTTTTATTTTTCTTTAAGGCATCAATCTCCTCCTGAATTGCTGCTCTCCACTCTCTACTATCAGATCTTGATAGTGCTTCTTGAACAGTAGTAGGGTCCAATTCTGATTCTGCAGCATGATACAGCAAGTAATCCGGAAAGTTTTTGGCTTTTCTAGCTCTAAGTGGATATCTCCGTTCCACCTCTTGAGGTTGATCATCGACAGTTGTGTCAGATTCACAGTCAAGAAACTCTATATCTTCTTGAGGTTGATCAACAACAGTTGATTCAGTTTCAGGGACTGGAGGAATATACATCTCTTCATGAGTAACTGATTGTTCCACTTCTTGAGGCTGATCATCCACAATCACATCAGGCTCGAGACCTTGAGGAACACAAACTTCTTCATGATTGTAAGTTTGTTCCATCTCTGGAATCAATACTTCATGTTCAGTCTGTTTCTCCAACCCTTTATCTCTCTGTGTTTCTTGTTGAGCTTCAATAAATACAACATCCCTAGCCTTATAAAGCCGATGCGTTTTTGTATCCACTAATCGATAGCCTTTAGAGTTCTCGCAATATCCGACTAGAGTTAACTCCAAGCTTTTTGCATCCAGCTTCTTCCTCTTTTGGTTCGGAATGTGCATATATGCCTTACACCCAAAAACTCTTACAAAACTGAGATCAACTTTCTTACCAGACCACGCTTCCTCTGGTGTTTTACCCTTGACGGCAATGGTCGGCGATCTATTTTTCAAGTAAACCGATGTATGGACTGCTTCCGCCCAATAAGCCTTCGACAAATTTCCTTCCTCGAGCATGCTTCTCGCCTTCTCGATGATAGTCCTATTTGCTCTCTCGGCTACTCCATTCTGTTGCGGTGTATAGTCTATCGTTACTTGATGTTGGATGCCATTTTTCCTCAGAAAATCATCCATTTCTTTATTGACGAACTCTGTTCCGTTATCATTGCGCAGGATCTTAATTTTCTTGCCGCATTGATTCTCGGTAAACGCCTTAAACATTTTAAAATTTTCGAAAACTTCACTCTTTTGTTTCAAAAAATATACAAAAGTTTTACGTGTAAAGTCGTCAATAAATATTAAAAAGTATTTATACCCGCTAATGGAAGGTATATACATAGGTCCGCATAAGTCTGAATGCACTAAACCCAATGCTTCCTTAGCTCTCGTCGCAACACCTTTGCGAAACGGTTGTTTGGTTTGTTTTCCCTTAATGCAAGATACGCACTCCAGTTTCGAAGAAGTATTAGGAAAACTCACCCCTATGGCCATCTTATCTCTAAGAAGTTTGAGGTTGTGTATACCAAGATGTCCCATTCTCCGATGCCACAGCCTCTGCTGGTCACAATCAGCTGTTGCCAGCGCAGAACCCTGTGAACAGCACTTAATTTTATATATGCCTCGTTCTTCTACACCTTTCACAACAGCCTTACCACGAACCTTACACTCATTCTTCTTGTAGATGTCGCATCCTTTCTCTGTAAATACTATTACGTGACCCTTTCTCGTAATTGCATTCACACTTAACAAATTAGATGCTAACTTAGGTACATACGTAACATTATTGATTGTTAACCCTGCCGATTCACAAAATACAGTACCTTCACCTTCACCATATACTTCATTACCATCTGCACAGATCACTCTCAAAGATTTAGAAGTATCCTTCAAACTTCTTCTGAACCAAGCCTTGTGATTTGTCATGTGCGTCGACGCGCCAGAATCGATGATCCAGTCTCCTGCTTGCGGTGTCGACGTACCAAACGCGTAAGCTTGTAAAGCTTCTTTTTTCCTTTTAGGGTTATCTGGACACTCATTTGCTTTATGTGGTCCGTCACAAATAAAGCATCTAATCTTTTGTTTGACATTCTTGGGTTTGCTTTTGCCCTTATGCTTCGTTGACAATAATGCTGATGTCGGTTGGCTTACACTCGAGCTTGCCGAATAGTTATCTTCCATTTGAAAGAGCTTCGTCTTGACATAGTCAGTAGTAAGTACCACGTTACTGTTTTCTATGGCTAATCTCATAGGTTGGAACTCTCCCGTAAGTCCTTGAAGAAGAAAAGCAGCCAACAGTTCATCATCAACCTCTTTTCCTAGGTCTTGCAGTTCCTGAGATACCATCATCACAGATGTCACATATTCCCTCACAGTTGGGAATTGTTCCAGTTTCATGCTTACTAATTTTGAAAGTAAACGGCAACGGTTATTCAGACCTTTATCCTCGAACGCATCTCTTAATGCTTCCCAAGCACTTTTCGCTGTTTTAGATTTGCGTACATGAACTAAGCAATGAGGTTTGACCATCAAACAAATCTTTGCTCTAGCTTTCTGGTCTTTTCTCTTACCTTGCGTGTCGGTTGTTTCAGGCGTAACACTTGTATACTCCCACAAGTCATCATGCACCAGATGCATCTCCATAAGAAACTTCCATGTAGAATAGTTACTGCTACCTTCTAGTTTCTCCATAGATAAGGCACTACTGCCTGAACTACCAACCAAATTCTGTGCCATTGAGTTCTGCTCTCTTTGAGAACTCCTGTTACCAGACGACATTTTCCCGTAGGTGCGATTCCCATAACCTGTTAGTGGGGTAACTCGAGTCCCACTAACGTGCAGAGTGCGTCGCCAGTAGAAATTACAGGGAATATGGTTTACTGGTAGTAGAACAAATAAAGTTTAGATAAAACATATATTGCTTTTATTCATGATGACACGAGAACACAATCTTTTGAAAAACAGTGACAAGTAAAAATAATAGACCGGTAGAAAAATAAACTTATGTAGAACAAAAAGATCTGTATCAAAACTAAATACTCTTTTTATTCTAACAGAACCCCCAAAATTTATTGTTTTTTTTTCTATTTTTGTGTGAAAATCTTAATGCGGTTCACCGAATACATATACTTACCGAGTTTCAACAGCATAGTTCTTATAATAACTTTAAAACTTTCGCGTTTCATAATTGAAAACAATATAATTATAACGGGAAATTTAACGCGATGATTTCGATTGTTTGTTTACCTATTTCGCCCGACGTTTCGGCCGTGTTGCAACGACCGTGGTCCCGGGTAGACCGTCTACCCGGGACCACGGTTGTTGTGTATTGTTTTCAATAGTTCTTATAGTTTCGAAAAAAAAGTGGCTGTGACATACGGACGGACAGACAGAGAGACAGACAGACATGACGAATCCATAAGGTGGTCCTCTGGTGATATAATTTGACCCAAGTATGTGTAGGTACTGATCAACATATTCTATACAACATATTGTTTAATGAGATAGGTGCTTTTGTGTGATTGGACATCAGTTTTGTTTTATCTGCGTTCATAGTCAAGCCCACGATTTTGCTATCTCTTTCTAGTTGGAGTAACATTTCTTGTAGTTTAATTGGTGATTCAATTATCTTTTTTTTTTTTTGTAGGCGCGCGCTTGTCCACTATCTCACCTGATGGTAAGCGATGATGTGGTCGACGGTGACGCTTGCCTAGAAGTAACCCATTCACTCTTGACTTAAAGACCCCTAGATTGTAGCTATCGGGAAACACGGACTCCGGCAGAGAATTCCACTCCTTAGCTGTACGCATAATGAAAGTATTTCCAAAAAGTTTAGTGCGTATGGATGGGATGTCTACCATGTATTGATGGCGCATCGCCGTACGTCTTTAGTCCGATGATGAAACGGGATTGGCGGAATTAGATCATGCAATTCCATCGCACACTCCCCGAAATGTAACCGATAAAAAACCGCCAAGCTGGCAACTCGGCGACGATGTTCAAGGCTCTGGAGCTTTGTCTTAACCAGTGCCTCATTGCCGATGAGCCTCTTGGCCCGCTTTTCAATCTCTAGTGCATCAAGCTGGTATTTGGCTGATCCGTCCCAGAGATGAGAACAGTACTCCAGGCATGATCGAACTTGCACTAGATACAAGCTGAGCAGCTGTTCTGGCGTGAAGTACATTCTAACCTTTGCAAGGATCCCCAGCTTTTTGGCAGCCAGCTGAGCCTTTACCTCAATGTATGGGCCAAAATTGAGAGTCGATGTCAACGTAACGCCAAGAACCTCAAGAGGGTCAGTTATTGGCACGGTCACATCTCGGAAAGTTGGAGCCGTATGAAATTGGCTCCTTTTAGCGGAAAAAAGACACGCCTGGGTTTTAGCAGCATTAAACCTGACCAGATTGGCATCGCTCCCATACGGGGACTGCCTGCAAGGACAGGTTCAAGCGCTCCACCATGGCCTCCCG
Organism: Orthosia gothica; assembly: GCA_949775005.1. Taxonomy (NCBI): domain Eukaryota; kingdom Metazoa; phylum Arthropoda; class Insecta; order Lepidoptera; family Noctuidae; genus Orthosia; species Orthosia gothica. The sequence goes on along the minus strand of OX459063.1, from coordinate 11,747,902 downwards.
GAGAGACTGGATATGAGGCCCGGTAGCTCGAGCGTTGGACAGGTATCTCTCTGCAACAGTGCTGTCGTCTGCATACCCAAAGGTTTTAGCAGATCGTTAGCGTTGCTTCTAGGTATGCCAGGAGTTTTATATTGAGTACAGGTTCGTACAGGACCCATATCTGTAACCTCCATACTCTTACAGAGTATGGAGGTTACAGATATGGGTCTGTAGTTGGCCGGGTCAGCTCGACTGCCCTTCTTGGGCACGGGCTGTACGTTAGCTTGCTTCCAAGCATTCGACACTTTTCCAGCCTCATACGAAAGGCGGAATAGGCGTGTCAAGATCGGAGACATTTCAGGCGCACAGGTTCTAAGAACAATTGCTGGAATTCCATCAGGGCCGTTAGCCTTGTTCACGTCGAGGCTGCTCAGCACCCCGTCCTTTTGGTGGATACGAATGTCCGACATACTCGTCTCGCATCTATCAGGAGAAGGAGGGGGCTGCGCATCACCAAGATTCAGACGTGAAGATGCCGCAAAAAGAGAGGCAAATAAATTTGCCTTCTCCTCAGCGGAGTGGGCCAGCGACCCATCGGGTTTCAGCAGTGGTGGTAGTGAGGGACGACAAAAGTTTGACTCGACCGACTTAGCCAGGGACCAAAACGCTACTACCTGCTGGATAAGAAGCAAGTTTGGTCCCTATTCGGCCAATGTGGTCGAACCAAGCCCTTCGCAACACCAACTTGCAGGACTTGGCAGCCCTGTTCAAGGTCTTCTTCTTCCGAGCCACGTCACTCGCCTTGCGCGATCGACCTCCGACCCAAGCCAAGTATGCCTCATGTTTAAGCGCGTCGGCGCGCATACAATCGGCGCCAAACCATGGCTGGTCTACGCTGGACATTGTTATCTGTGTCTCCGTAAGGGAAAAGAGCGCTCGTTTCTCAGCCTCCAGGTGATAGTGGACTGCAGTGATATTTGAGTGCAGACCTCGAATATTGGTGAGGTGCACTTTGTGGGACTGTGTGCACTTGCAGCCGCTGTTTATCTCCAGTATTCTTTTTCCTTTTCATCATAATATAAAAGAGTGAATGGAGTAGAGGAGAAGGAAGTGAGACGAAGTTTCACGCTGCTAACCTACAGACACACACTCAAAGGACAACATCATTGGGGCACTAGTCTGGAGACTGCGAGGACGCCCGAGCCCCCCCGCAATGTCTATCGGTCCAATCCCATCCAAAATTAAGTCGTCATACATGCATACATACAGTTATACAAACATACACTTATAAAATTTGGCACACGAGTTTAGAAGCCCACATAGAGTAACACATCTGAATATTGTGCAATTCCAACAATATTACATAAATAGGTACGTCTCGAATTGATAACCTCCTTTTTTAGGGTTCCGTAGCCAAATGGCAAAAAAACGGAACCCTATTACTAAGACTCCGCGGTCCATCTGTCTGTCTGTCACCAAGCCGTATCTCATGAACCCTGATAGCTAAACAGTTGAAATGTTCACAGATTATGTATTTCTGTTGTCGCTATAGCAACAAATACTAAATACAGAATAAAATAAATATTTAAGTGGTGGTCCCATACAACAAACGTGATTTTGCGATAGTGGTGTTCCGTACCGCTATCGCACCTTCGTGTGCGAGTCCGACTCACACTTGGCCAGTTTTTTTTTTAACTTTCTTCTCAATGGTATTAGGTATTACGACAGTAGGTAATCATGTTTCACATCACATCATCAGCCTATTAATGTTCCCACTGCTGGGACACAGGCCTCCTCTCTGTGAGAGGGAATGGGCCGAAATCCACCACGCGGGCCCAGTGCGGGTTGGTGGATGTCACATGTCTTCGAATTTTTGGTTCTAGGACATGCCGGTTTCCTCACGATGTTTTCCTTCACCGTTTTGAGAGCAGTGGTGAAGAAGTAATTTACACAAAGTAAAGCGCCTGCCTGGGCTCGAACCCACGACCTACAACTTGTAAGTCGCGGCCGACACCACTGGGCCACCACTGCTCTCGTAATCATGTTTGCTTGTTAATAACTACTATGAATTTATAGGTTCTGTGTTTGTTTATATTATGAAATGGTATTAAAAGTATATTTTAATATAAAATCTTTTTTTCTTGACGATCTCTACCTGAATCCTATTCTAATCTAAATAAAGTCACACTCAAATTATAAAGCAGGCCTAATTTTGGAGTTGGAATCTCCTAAATAACTCTATAAACATCATTGATGTATTAAAAAGAGGTAGATACGGGACTGGTCACAGCGCTTGCTCCTACTAATCTAAGTGATTGCCCGTACTCGTAGTGGGCACTCAGCTCAGTCACGCACGGCACATGGTTGATCACACAGCTCAATAATTTCAGAGTTTTTTTTTTTTTGCAATAAATACGCATCATATGATTTCTTGTGTAGCTAAACAGTGTTTAAATAATACTGATCGCGATGTTAGCGCGTAACGTATCTTCCTCTTTTTAATACATCAATGATAAACATACATTACATACTTATAGGTGATGTTCTTCAGAAAGGCCAATTGCGCAGTACCCATAACCGCGGCGGCGTGTGTTTTTGACTAGTTGTATGAATGTGTGTGAAGCAAAAGAAGTATGTAAGGATCGTAGCAGGTGGCGTTCTGTAGTTTCTGCCTACCCCCATGAGAAAAAGGCGTGAGTTTAGGTATGTATAAACATCAAAGATCTGCACGGACTGCACGCGCCTTAACAATCTAAAGTTAATTACAACAAAAAGACCCTGCTGGTTTGTTAACACTGTATACTGTACAATCAAAGCCAGTGGGCCGCATAATGAATCGCATGCAAGCGTGTCGGTAGTGGTACAAGCACACAGACTGCGCTTGTTGCTACCAAAGACCGCTTTATGCTCGCAACTAACCCACGATTACAGCTAACAATGATACTTTGTTCGACACTATTATTAACTTAATACTTCATTAGCGTAACTGTTTTGATACTGGTAGCTATTTGATATATGCATCTGCAGCATGAACTTGAGCTAACATCTTATGAATAGTTAAGTATTTCTTGAAAGTTTTATTTAACAGGAAGTCCGGGCTAAGGTACGTATCTACATACATGTGTCAGCTATAGATTTACAATTAGGTATATAAATGAATTGTCCAACATCTCGTTAACCCTCTTCAGTATCGGAGGAAGAACGTACCCAGTGGGTACAGAAGCTCTCATTCTAGAAGCTACAAACTGCTCAAATAAATCCAGAACCACCCGCCGAATGAATATTGACAGCGAATAAAAAAATAATAAGATATAAATAAAAAATAATAATAATAAATAATCCAGTATTGCTGGACACGGCTCGTATTGTTAGGAGGTTTCTCTCTCTGGAGGCCTGACCGCCGGTAGCTTGGACCCTGTTCCCGATACCGGTGGGCCTCTATTTTCTATATTTTAAATGTTTTTTTTATTCTGTGTGTTTTATAAAAAATTATAAAATAAGAAATGCAATTAAATAAAGGATATAAATCAAATAATCAATCATATACAATGAAAAAGTGTAAGGGAAAAGATAAATAATGTTGACGAGAGCAGCTGCCTGTCGCGCACGCCAGCATCCACCCCCGGACTCATCGCTCAGCTCCGCCTCGCCGCCGCCGGACCTCAGATCACCAGTGACGAGTATTTTTCACCGCCGACGTCGCCAACACTAGTGCGTCGGCAGGGGAGAGGCCGGCCACCGTGGAGCTTGGGCTCTTGAGGCCAACCGGCCCCGAGCCGAGTCCCCGCTGCCGGTGGTTGTGTGCAGCGCATGCGATGGACTCAAGGTATGAATGAGAACGTCATGTGCGCATATTACGGGTCTATAGAGGGGGGAACTAACCTCACTGCGTACCGTGTTAGGATGCTGTCTCTGTTTCAGGACCTAGAGCCAACCGTAAAAGTCTCGGCCCAACGATTGTCGGATCAGGTGCGTGTCATCCAGCGTAATCACAGCTTGAATGACGCCGCACTTGATAGGCTGCGCTCAGAAGTGCTGAGCAACCAAATCGTCTAAATCCCGACACAGACCGCGGCACCGCCAGCCACTATTGTGATCCCGCCGCGGACCAATCTTGTTAACGATGAAGCAGATGATAGGGTTGCCACAGCTTACTGTGGCAACCCTATCATCTGCTGCCAGTGCAACGATAGATTGAGGAGCGCACTGGAAGATGCGCTTCGCGAGTATAGGTCAACACCGACTGAACTTAGGCCCCGATTACCACGGTTGCCTATGCACAAGAAGAATAGGGCGCTGGTGTGTGCCTTGGACTCGCTGCTTAAGAACATCTTTGAAAGCAGCGAAAACCTTGTTGATACGCACTCAATCCTGTATTGCGGGGCTGTTACGGCATGTCGTTTGGCCAATGTTAAGTTCCCAAACGAGGCTATTCGGCCAAAGCCTGCCGTGCCAGCCTGGCAGTGCAGGATCGAACGGCGTATCGATGGGGCCAGGGTACTCATCGGCAAACTATACTGTTTCAGGGAGGGAAATACACGACCACGTGTGATGCGCTTCGTGAGGTGGGCATTTTCGGGGACTGGAATCAGTCCTCGAGAATACATGTCCCGTGACACGGAGCGCATCGACTTCCTGAAGCAGAAAGTTTGTGCATAAGCCAGCCGTATTCGACGGTATTTTATTTTATTAAGCACACCAACAGTACAACTGCTTAAAACCATCCTAAAAATAATACATTTAAAGTCAAAATTACACAGCAATCATACAGTTATAGGTAAGCATGACATTATACAAAATTCAAAATTAAGTAATTTATAGGTAAACATTTATCACAATAAATCATTTTTTTTTTTTTTTTTTTTTTTTTTTTTTTTTTTTTTATATATATATTATAGGCTCGCGCTTGACCACTATCTCACCTGATGGTAAGCGATGATGTGGTCGACGGTGAAGCACGCTTGCCTAGAAGTAACCTATTCACTCTTGACTTAAAGACTCCTAGATTGTAGCTATCGGGAAACACAGACTCCGGCAGGGAATTCCACTCCTTAGCTGTACGCATAATGAAAGTATTTCCAAAACGTTTAGTGCGTATGGGTGGTATGTCTACCATGTAGCGATGGCGCATCGCCGTACGTCTTGTAGTCCGATGATGAAACGGGCTTGGTGGAATTAGATCATGCAATTCCATCGCACACTCCCCGAAATGCAACCGATAAAAGACCGACAAGCTGGCAACTCGGCGACGATGTTCAAGGCTCTGGAGCTTTGACTTAACCAGTGCCTCATCGCCGATGAGCCTTTTGGCCCGCTTTTCGATCGACTCTAGTGCATCAAGCTGGTATTTGGCGGATCCGTCCCAGAGATGAGAACAGTACTCCATGCATGATCGAACTTGCGCTTGATACAAGCTGAGCAGCTGTTCTGGCGTGAAGTACCTTCTAACCTTTGCAAGGATCCCCAGCTTTTTGGCAGCCAGCTGAGCCTTTGCCTCAATGTATGGGCCAAAATTAAGAGTCGATGTCAACGTAACGCCAAGAAGCTCAAGATGGTCAGTTATTGGCACGGTCACATCTCGGAAAGTTGGAGCCGGTTGAAATTGGCTCTTTTTAGCGGAAAAAAGACACGCCTGGGTTTTAGCAGCATTAAACCTGACCAGATTGGCATCGCCCCATTCGGAGACTGCCTGCAAGGACAGGTTCAAGCGCTCCACCATGGCCTCCCGCAGAGACTGGATATGAGGTCCGGTAGCTCGAGCGTTGGACATGTATCTCTCAGCAACAGTGCTGTCGTCTGCATACCCAAAGGTGCCGGGTTTTAGCAGATCGTTAATATGCAGCAAGAATAAAGTTGCTGAGAGTACCGACCCCTGAGGGACCCCGGCATTGATATCCAATTGGTCCGACGAGCAGCCATCGATAACCACTCGAATGGACCGATCTCTCAGGAAGTCTGCAATCCAATCACACAGACCACCGGGCAAACCGAATGAAGGAAGCTTACCAATAAGGCTTTCGTGCCAGACCCTATCAAAAGCCTTCGAGATGTCGAGGGAGACGGCAAGCGCTTCCCCGTGCTTCTCGATGGCCTCACTCCAGATGTGAATGGCATACGCTAGAAGATCCCCAGTAGACCGATTTCGGCGGAAGCCGTATTGGCGGTCACTAAGGATATCGTTAGCTTCTAGGTATGCCAGGAGCTTTATATTAAGTACACGTTCCATACTCTTACAGAGTAAGGAGGTTACAGATATGGGTCTGTAGTTGGCCGGGTCAGCTCGACTGCCCTTCTTGGGCACGGGCTGTACGTTAGCTTGCTTCCAAGCATTCGGCACATTTCCAGCCTCATACGAAAGGCGGAATAGGCGTGTCAAGATCGGAGACAGTTCAGGCGCACAGGTTCTAAGAACAATTGCTGGAATGCCATCAGGGCCGCTAGCCTTGTTCACGTCGAGGTGGCTCAGCACCCTACGGACGTCCTTTTGGTGGATACGAATGTCCGACATACTCGTCTCGCATCCATCGGGAGAAGGAGGGGGCCGCGCGTCACCAGGATTCAGACGTGAAGATTCCGCAAAAAGAGAGGCAAATAAATTTGCCTTCTCCTCAGCGGAGTGTGCCAGCGACCCATCGGGTTTCAGCAGTGGTGGTAGTGAGGGACGGCAAAAGTTCGACTCGACCGACTTAGCCAGGGACCAAAACGCTTTACTTCCTGCTGGGTAAGAAGCAAGTTTGGCCCCTATTCGGCCAATGTGATCGAACCGAGCCCTTCGCAACACCAGCTTGCAGGACTTGGCAGCCCTGTTGAAGGCCTTCTTCTTCCGAGCCACGTCACTCGCCTTGCGCGATCGAGCATCGACCCAAGCCAGGTACGCCTCATGTTTAAGCGCGTCAGCGCGCCTACATTCGGCGCCAAACCATGGCCGGTCAACGCTGGACATTGTTACGTCAGAGAACGGAATGTAGTACTCCATTCCCTGACGCAACACATCGGTCACGGCGTCTGCGCACGACGATGGATCAGTCGAAAAAAAGCAAGTAGGCTGCCAAGGATAGCATGCGAAGAATGATCGCATACCATCCCAATCTGCCGACCTGTACCGCCAAACCCGCCGGGTGCCTCTTGGGCTGGGATCGGGCGGGGAATAGACGGACACAGACTTCACCAGACAGTGGTCGGAACTACCCAAAGGTGAAGCTATCGACACAGAGTATCTGTCCGGATCTGTTGTCAGCAGAAGGTCCAAGCAATTCGCTGTGTGCGAATCAACATCCGGCACCCTCGTTGCCCCCTGGACCAGCTGGGTGAGGTTTAGCGCAAGCGCAAGCTTACGCATCTCCCGTCCAGCATGGTCAGTGCACTGGTATGGGAAGAGCCACTCCTGGTGGTGGGCATTAAAGTCCCCCAGTAACACTAATTGGGCGGAAGGGTACCGCTGCTGTGCCGCATCAGCCGCCTCACTGAGGTACTCTGTGAGCCTGGATGTCTCCTGATCTCCACTGTGCGAACGGTAGACACAGGCGTAGATAACTTTATCCAAACCTGTGTCCACCAGAGCCCAGAGCGTTGAGAATGTGGAGTCCTCAAGGTTACGGAGACGCCGATAGCAAATGTCGTCACGGGCATACATACATACGCCCGCCCGTGGTCTAAAATTGTGCTCCAGGGTGAACCCTGGGTAAGACAAGTACGACACGTCTGACGGATTCGCTATCTGCGTCTCCGTAAGGAAAAAGAGCGCTGGTTTCTCAGCCTCCAGATGGTAGTGGACTGCAGTGATATTTGAGTGCAGACCTCGAATATTGGTGAGGTGCACTTTGTGGGGGAGGGGGTGCAGCCGCTGTTTATCTCCAGTATTCTTTTTCCTTTTCATCATAATATAAAAGAGTGAATGGAGTAGAGGAGTAGGAAGTGAGACGAGGTTTCACGCTGCTAACCTACAGACACGCACCGAAAGGACAGCATCATTGGGGCACTAGTCTGGAGACTGCGGGGACGCCCGAGCCCCCCCGGAATGTCCATCGGGCCCTCCCGTCTGGTCGCCAACCAGCACGATGGTGCATTCCGGGATTTTTCGACAGTTGGCGGGGCAGCCTTTCGTGTGTGGCTGGCACACTACTTGGGCCCCCAACTACCTGCGGTCGGCCAGCGGTGCACCGTGCCTCGGATCCCGCTACCCTCCGCGACTAGTCTCCCGATACATCCCTAACAGCGCGCGTCAGACTGATCAGCCTGCAGTGGAACAGCTATCTCGACCCAACTCCTCTAGTTGGCTACACCGAGCATCGTACCGGAACACGGCTAGGCCGCTTGGCGGTACGTCTTTGCCCGGTGGGTGGTCACAAGCCTTCGGCCGAAGCCTACCACCAGTTAGTGTCACCTGATTTGCACCACCCGGGGACCACGTGTAGGGAATCAAAAAAGGGGTACACACCTACGGACGTGGGTGACTCGGCCCCCAAAAATTCACTTCATTTAAGAGTAATGAGCACTAAGAGTTTGAGTCAAACTGTTAATGCTCATCACTTAATAGGAAGCGTCTGAATGTTATGAACTTCATTGAAAATACATCAATAGGACTGTCCAAAGAGATGGACCTTTCATTGTACAGCCTTGCCATGCGTGTAAGGGGGCTATTAAATGAGGTATTTAAAGAGGTATAAGCGGCAGGTTGACCGGCAGTCATTCAGTTTTTTTGTGTATGTGTGTGTTTTTGGGAAAGAAACAGATTGTTTCCGTTGCCGAATTTACTTACACAATTAGGCTGCTGTACTCTCAAAATCGCATGTTCCAGAGTGATGAGAGGTGGGTATACAGAACTTGGGAGCGATCTGAACAAAATGTGACTAACGTGTGCCGCCCGGATAATGTCGCCACGAGTACATTCTGGCGAAGCATCTGGTCGGTACCGGTCTGTCAAACTGAGGGTGGCTGGATGCGTGATGTCTAGCGCGTGTGTGAAGCTATACCAGAAATGGAAAAAATCACCATTAGTCCATCTGATGTAGCCAAAGCAGTTGGTCCGCTACCGAACTGGCAGTCTCCGGGACCGGACGGACTGCATAACTTCTGGCTAAAACTGTATAGCAGCTCACACGCGTTTCTGGCATCTCAATTTCAGTCATGTTTAAGCCACGTATTCACTGAGCAACAATTGTTTATAAACTCTGTTTCAGAAACAAAATCTACGTGTTTCTGAAACAAATCATTTTGTTTCAGAAACATATAATTTTGTTTCTGTAAACACTACCAGTCTTATTACAAAAAGCGGTTTAACTAAAAACCCAGGTTTAAATCTCTATAAACCACGGTTTAAATAAAAATGATATTACAAATAATGGTTTAGCGATAAACCATGGACCATATCATGGTCTAACGCTAAACCTCGGCGGCCCCTAGTTTAACGGTGGTCTAAGTCGTATCTGTCAAAGTTTTTCTTTTAGGTTATATATATTTTACACTCCTAAACTTCATTTAATCCTTATCGTATTATCAAAAAGTTTTCTTTTCTGGGCAAACGGAACGTTGCAATTGAACGATATTATGGTGAACGAATGATATTTGTTTTAATCTGTGGTTGATATATTGACAATGGTTCAAATGACGGTACCTACTAAGAAGACCAGGGTTTTTTTAAGTTTTGTAATACGGACAAATTTAGACCATGGTTTTGCAGATAAACCTGGACTTGATAGGCCAGGTTTAAACCAAGGTTTATTGAGTTTTTTGTAATAAGACTGTACGTGTTTATCGGTATGTTTCGGTGCTCCCCACTTGTGGCGGAGAACACAGAAGCAAATCAGTTGCGCAACAGGTGCATGCGAGTGTGGACGCGTCTAAACATTTGTTTATAAACATGGCTGTAGTGTGGGACGATGAAACTGTCTTTAAATTGATAGAACTGTTTGAGAAAAAACGAACTGTGTGGACGGCAGAGTTTCCGAAACATTGTTCCTGGAAACATTTACGTGATGTTTCAGAAGCTGTGTATCCGAAACACTGTTGCTCAGTGAATACATGGCTTTAGAGTCTGGGTGGCTTCCCCAGTTTTTAACAACAGGCGTTAACCACCTGCTCCATAAGACAGGTAGTCCCGCGGAACCCAAGAATTATAAGACTAATTACATGCTTGTCAACAGTTTATAAACTTCTTACATCCATCCTGAGAGCAAAAATTGATAAACACATTGAACGTAACTCAATAATGTCTTCCTCTCAGAATGGATGAAGGAATGGGGCCCGCGGCACTAAGGAGCTACTCCTCATTGACATAGCCATAAGCCAGCAGGTTCGTCGATCCCGCAAGGATCTGTCGACATGCTGGATAGACTACAAGAAGGCCTACGACTCTGAGCCATGGTCGCCTCATGGCTCATGAGGGTGCTGGAGTTGTACAAAATAGATGCAACTCTATGCACCTTCCTTGAGTCATGTATGGGGCAATGGAAGACAGTCCTTCGATATCCAGGATGTCGACCGATTCAGGGGGATGATGAGCCTGTATGGATTAAGCATGAGATCTTTCAGCGCGACAGTTTGAGCCCACTTTGGTTCTGCTTAGCCCTGAATCCTCTAAGTTGGAGGATTCAGGACTAAGCTATCGGTTGAGAAGAGGTGGTCAGGTCATATCTCACCTCCTTTACTTGGATGATCTGAAACTCTTTACCCCCAATAAATTCCAACTGACGGCGGAGCTACTGAAGGTAACTGAAACCTTCAGTAACTCCATCAGGATGGAATTTGGTGTGGACAAATGTGCAGTCATGCATGTAAAGCAAGGGGAGATTATGGAATTCGAGGGAATTCAACTATCTGATTCCATACACCTTAGACACCTCTCCTCGACCGAAACTTACAAGTATTTGGGTATGTCGGAAGCGTTGGGCATCAACAGTACTGACATGAAGCAACTGCTGAAGGAGCGTTTCTTTGGCCGCCTAACAAAGGTATTAAATAGCCTTTTGTCGGGCGGAAATAAGGTGCGCGCCTTCAACAGTTGGGTCATGCTGGTTTTGATGTACTCTTTCGGCATACTCAAATGGACTCAGACCGAGCTCGACGCCCTCGATAGGAAGGACCGGACTATGCTGACCGCAAACCGGATGCATCATCCACGATCATCGGTGATGAGACTGTAAATCCCGCGGTAAATGTGGGGGTCGAAGCTTTTTAAATGCCAAGACTCTTCACAACCGCGAGATGTGCAGCCTCAGAGACAACTTTAAAAAACTGAAGTGGATATGGACCGGGATGTGGTCGCAGTGGACAAGGGACTCACCCCGTTGTACATGGCTAAAGAGAACTGGCGCAAGCCTGTAATACTATCGACTGATGAAAGCAAAGAGGTATGGCAAGACAAGGAGCTACACGGGCGCTTCTATCGGGCTCTCCATGGGCCCGATGTAGATTGCCCAGCGTCCGTATCCTGCCTACGTTTCGGCGATCTTTTCGGGAAAACTGAAGGTTTTGTCTGTGCAATTATTGACGAAGTTATCCTGACGAATAACTACCGGGGACATATAATGAAGGACATGGTTGACATATGTCGGGCATGCCACCGTCCGGGTAAATCCATCAGACATTTATCTATGGTTGTTCTCGTCTGGCTAACGGCGAGTACTTACACAGGTATAAACAAGTGACCAGGATTATTCACTAGCAACTTGCTTTGAAGTACAATCTAGTGGAATCGGAGGTACCGTATTACAAGTATGTGCCCGACCCAGCTCTCGAAAATGACCATGTCACGTTGTATTGGGATCGGTCTATCATTGATAGGACTATTGTTGCCAATAAGCCGGATATAGTGGTGATAGACCGATTAGCGCGCCGCACAATGATAATCGATGTCACCATCCCCCATGCCGAGAACCTCGTCAAAGCTGAGAAAGAGAAACAAATCTAGTATCTTGACTTAGCACTCGAGGTTGTCGACATGTGGAATGTGGACTTGGCGATCGTTGTTCCGATTGTCGTTACGGCCAACGGCCTGATGGCCAAGAGCCTCGACGACCATCTGTCGAGGCTGTCATTGGGCGGTTGGATCAAGGGTCTGATACAGAAGGCAGTACTCCTCGATACGGCTCGCATTGTGAGGGGGTTCCTGTCTCTGGAGCCGTAACCACCGGTAGCTTGGACCCTGTTCCCAATACCGGTTGGCCTCTATTTTTTATATTTTTAAATGTTTTTAAGTTTTCTTATTTTTAATATTTAAAAATGTAATAAATAAGAAATAAGATATAGGAAATAAATCAATATTGGATTTTACAGCCTACAATGTTCAAGCAGATTTTCGCACCTAGACTGTTCATCAAAATTAATAAAATATATCTTATAGAAGTATAGACATATCCAGGTAGTGAAAATCAATAAATATGGAGGTAGAGTCTCGGTAACCAGAGCCGGAGCGTGGACACGGACAATAGAAATATGAGAGCTAATTGGCAATCGCCGCTCGAGATTGAATATCATTTGCACGTTACTTTTGTCTGTCAAATTGTTATTTGTCTTAGATCTTTTGTTTACGTATTTTAGTTATTATCCTGTGTATAGATAGACGCGTTTCTTTGACAGCGTTTTTGTAAATGCCCTTAATAATATTTCTGTAGACAAGCAGAAATTACAAACACATTTGAATATCTTTATAACAGTTATGGGTCAAAAGTGCATTGCAGTCAGCATTTTGTTTGGCAGTAATATTTCAACTTTTCACGGTCTATACAACATATTTAAATTTGTTGTGGATAATTTAACTTCTTCTACAAAAACTTGCCATTTGAATTTTGGGTGAGTAGACTGCACTTTTGGCCCTTGACTGTACCTACCTTCTAGTTAGATAGTTTAGCCTTTAAATCAGTACCTAGATACCTATTTAAGAACCTAACTAGTTTAACCTAACCTATCCATTATTTTTATTTAATGAAACATTTAACTTTTACTATTTGTGCCTTTGATAGGGTAGCAATAAATGAATCCAACAAAGTTTATTACTTTTTTTACAGTTTACGTTATGATAATGTGTCTTTGAAAACGTTAAAAATACTCACTACAAACACTAAATGAACCAACAAGCGATTAATGTATCATTTTGCTACGAAAAATAAAACAAAAGCGTTTGGTGTCGAGCCACCCGCCCACATCGCAATCTCCGCCAATAGAGAAGATCGCGGGGCGGAGCGACGACTGCCACTGAACTTTTATAAAACTTGAAGCCCATTTTACAGCCGTCAATCTGTGAAACAATATTTCAGCGTCAACATGACTCGCTGTCGCGTCTCATTAATATTTTAGTAACCCGTGGGATCGGTTCGTGTACCATGAATTAGTTGGTGGCGGCTGTTGTGATTAACTTTCAAATTATTTGGAGTGAACACAAAATGCAAAACGTGGGTGAGGGTGAAGCTACTGGTGGCAGTCGGAAGGCGCTGCGGACTCCAAAGTGCGCGCGGTGCCGCAACCACGGGGTCATCTCGTGCCTGAAGGGTCACAAGAGGCTGTGTCGCTGGCGGGACTGCCGCTGTCCAGGCTGTCTGCTGGTGCTGGAGCGACAGCGTGTTATGGCTGCACAGGTACGTAGATTACATATCAATCTTCAGATTTAAATATGTGTTTTCTTTGGTCATAAGTTTTTAAGGCACCCACTATACTTATGTAACGTTTACATACCAATCTAAAATAATTATGTTTTCATGAATTGAATATTACACAAATGAAAACTATGCTTTTGAGTAAATTTGTGGACGGTAGGCCATTAATAATTGTTACTTAAATGTTTGTGAAGTCCTAACGTCGCATGTTCGACTGCTGAGTTTAGGGTATCTGGGTTCAATCAAAGTAGGTTCTCACCTACGCCACCGATGTTCGCAGATGCAGATTGTAATCGCTTTCCTGGTGTTACGGGGTGTGTGGGACAGCTCCAACAGTGAGTTGCTGATGTGCCTTATGTTCTCTCATGGGTTATCATACCGGTTGCGACTGTTATTTGTAGGCAATCATGCAAGTGTCGAAATTATATCTATCTTAAGAAGCAAGCAGGATTTTCAATGTGTACTAGGTTGATGGCTATAGGCCCGCTATACTGAAGCGTGCGAAGGAAGAAAACAATGGGTGTAGGCACTATGGGTCATCTGGCTAGCTACCGGACACAAGTCCAGACTCCGAGTTGCTACTGAAAAATGCCAGCTGGAAAAACCCAATACACACTTTGCCCACCCGGCAATCGATCTCAGGATCTCATGCTCAGCTGTAGCCTAATATAAGTTATCTCTGCGTTCTCCAAGGTGGCACTGCGCAGGCAGCAAGGAGCAGGCGGTACAGAAGCTCGCGACGGCGAAGCGGCGGCGCTCGCGGCCCGCAAGCGCGCTTACCGGGCACGCCTGAGGTGCATGCAGATGTCCAGGACGTTCCCAGTACAACCATCCATCTATGGTGAGTCAACATCTTCCTCTGAAAGGTGGTACTGCGCAGGCAGCAAGGAGCAGGCGGTACAGACGCTCACGACGGCGAAGCGGCGGCGCTGGTGGCCCGCAAGCGCGCTTACCGGGCACCCCTGAGGTGCAAGCAGATGTCCAGGACGTTCCCAGTACAATGGTCCATCTATGGTGGGTCAACATCTTCCTCCGTAAGGTGGCACTGCGCAGGCAGCAAGGAACAGGCGATACAGACGCTCTCGACGGCGATGCGGCGGCGCTGGCCGCAAGCGCGCTTACCGGGCACCCCTGAGGTGCATGCAGATGTCCAGGACGTTCCCAGTACAATGGTCCATCTATGGTGGGTCAACATCTTCCTCTGTAAGGTGGCACTGCGCAGGCAGCAAGGAACAGGCGATACAGACGCTCTCGACGGCGATGCGGCGGCGCTGGCCGCAAGCGCGCTTACCGGGCACCCCTGAGGTGCATGCAGATGTCCAGGACGTTCCCAGTACAATGGTCCATCTATGGTGGGTCAACATCTTCCTCTGTAAGGTGGCACTGCGCAGGCAGCAAGGAACAGGCGATACAGACGCTCTCGACGGCGATGCGGCGGCGCTGGCCGCAAGCGCGCTTACCGGGCACCCCTAAGGTGCATGCAGATGTCCTGGACTTTCCCAGTACAATAGTCCATCTATGGTGAGTCAACATTTTCCTAGGTCTTCTATTTCTTCTATTTTCACTAACATTTTGTGACAGTCACGGTCATCCAGCTTCCTATTGCGTAATGCATTTAATCACAATTTGAAAAAATAAATCGGCAGGCTGGTTTTGGTCAGCCAGCTCGCACATATGTATCCTCCGACTGCACAGCATGATTTTCTTCTTGTTTACGTCTTTTTGGTTGGCGTTTTCAGTCGGGTTTTTTGTTGTATTAAGGTTAACTACTGCATAGCATTGTAGCCAACTGTACGGGACGGACGTGATCGTCCAAGACCGACAGGCAATCAGGAGGTTGTAAGGCTCCTGCTTGAACGCGTTGACGCCCCTTGCACCTATTGTTCAGTTGTCAACTGGTAACTATGGACCTTGGAGACACTTGAAGGTTGCCAAGTAGGTTGAGGTGAAAAACGTGATGTCCAGGTTAAATAAAACTATTTGTTCATGGCCAGAAGCGATGTTCCTTCATGGTCCTCGATGCGCAATGATGCGTGGAAATACTTTAAGTGAAATAATGGCTACGAAATGTTCACGCGCCTGCGCACTATTAAAGAGGCGAACTCGACTGCGACGAGGACCACAACATTCCGACCGCAAAAACTTTTATTTTTCAAAAAATATACGCTAAGACTCGTAGCTTGAAACTGACAGGAACTACCCTTCCACTGGACCGATTCTGGTGAAACTTGTACTTTTGGATAGGTCTCGAAGAGACCTTCCCTCCGGTCTTTGATCCAGGTCCCTAGCCCCTACCATCAGGGAGTTCTCGTAAGGAGAACGTCGAAGAAAGGGAATTCCCGCCAGTTTGAAGCTTTACAATCGAGTTTCTCCTAAAACTAGACATGTTAGCTCTAGGGTACCAGCGAGGGACTTGGAGCCCTCCTACTGGGCCGTTGACACACATAAGTGTTACAGTTATATTCAAAACATTCAGGCGTACAGCCGCGAAATGGTGCGAGAAGTTAGCTTATGCCCCTGATCTTGGCACATAAACTCGATTCCTACTCAGACTGCTGGGTGGATTTTCAAGTTACATTCACACCCGGGTAGCCCTCGTGATGGGCTATCCCAAGGTAGAAGTCCGGTAGCTACATGTCCAACCCCCGATGAGTTATGGTTTGTTACAAGTTTGTTTACATAGCAAATCCATGTAACCTCGCACCATATCAGGTCGCTTAACTCCTCAACCACCAGAGCTAAGCTCCTTCCGGAAGTGTGGTTGGGTAGCTGGAAAACTAGGCTGTCTGACGGCGGTACCCTGATGGGTGTACCACCAGCCTTTCCGCAGCTTAAGGTGCCGGGAAGCGGCCGAATACTAAATTTTACGTCGTCTCACATCTCTAATGTGTCTGTGTGCGTTACATACCCCTATATACTAGCTCTGTGTCATGACTGAGTGTAGGCGCCTGCCTGAGGGTCCACGAAGGTAATGCTTCAGACAGCATATCTATAGCTGACCAGGCACCAAATGTCCCTGGACGCAGTGACACATCGGCAGCCGCATAGAAACGTCCATGCCGGCACACACAGACACATCCTCTCAAGTAAGTGACGCCCATGTACTAGAATTACATAGGTGCTGTCTATTTATAGGGCCTAGACAAAATTCTAGGTCACCTAGAAGCGTGAAACGGCTTGTAACGAATTTTCCAAACACTTACTTGAGTAAAATGTATGTGTATTTCCCTTTTTAGAGTAAAAATGCATTAAGACTGGCCATGTACTGCTATTATGTATAATTTCTCAGTCATGGTATCCAGCCATCCTATCTAGAACACCTAGATGGTGTTTCCTAACAAAACAATTATATGTAAGGGAGCAATCTGATTGGTTGGTGAATAGAATACCTATAGCACCACCTGATACCCTGCTCAAAACGGGGGGTCTAAAATAAGTAAACAAAATATTTTTATTTCCTTAAAACTAAACATTTATCATATATCTAAGGTACCTTATGTATAATTCTAACACATAAGCGCTATATGCGCACTATAAACTATGTAAAAGCCCCCAAAACATGAGTTTAAAGTTATCAAAATTCTACAAAAACTGGTTTTAGTATAAATATAAGGTGCCGCCCTCTTACAGGTCATTGTGAACTAAACGCTCGTTGAGGACGGTTGTTTTTTACGGAGTTAAATACTTGTTTCTTTCCGTAATAACACAATCAGTATGCATATTAAAGCTTCTAATTTATTGTTATTAGACTATATAATTCTATTACCTACTGATAGACACATAAAATATAATTTTAGTGTCTCAAAAACATGAGCAAAAATTAGTTACGAGCTTTACTATAAAAGGTTTTTTCACCTACCGACATCGCTTAGTATGCGATGGCGCTCTGGGGTGAGCAGACGTGTGTCTGTCAATACTATTTATATTTTACATATGACAACCTATCTAAAGGTGACGTATCGTCGCGAACATCTCTCCCGCCGTGCAGTGTCGCGTCGACTCGATGCTACGTTGGCGCGGCGCTGCATCAGCATTGTGAGCGGCGCACGTCGGCAGCGCTCGTGACCTCGACGCTCTGCGACACGTCGCTCAGCTCTCGCCGCTGGAACTCTGCTGCACTCATTTTGGCAAAGGAATGAGCTTCTTCACCGGACGCTTTAGAGTGCCGCCAGTGGTGCGCACCTCAGCGGTCCGGACTTCTCCATCAGGGCCAGGGTATATGGCCTCGATGCGGCCTCGCGGCCACGTGTTGCGAGGCAGCTGCCCGTCCGCGATAAGGACGGGGTCGCCCACCAGCAGGCCAGGCCCGCGGCTGTGGGGCTCCCGCCGGTTTTGGAGCTCCGGCAGGTATTCTCGCACCCACCGGCGCCAGAACATGTCGGCCAGGATTTGTGACCGACGCCACATCTTTTTGTGGTCGATGTCTTGCTCGGTGAACACGCCGGGGTTTGGGAGTCTAGCCGACCCACCAAGTAGGAAGTGGTTCGGCGTGATAGACTCGTCGTCATCGCCGTTGACTGATACATGTGTCAGCGGGCGGCTATTTACCGTGTACTCTGCCTCACAAATCAGTGTGGACAACACCTCTTCGTGTGGGTGTTTCTCAGTGAGTACGGTATACAATGCGTTTTTTACGCAGCGAACTAGACGCTCCCATGCACCTCCCATAAAGGGCGCTGATGGGGTGATGAAGCGCCAAGTGATGCCTCGGCGACTGGCCTCCTCTCGGAAGGCCTCTCGTAGCTCTCGATCGGCACCGTGCATGTTGGTGCCGTTGTCTGAGTGGATCTCAGTTGGACATCCTCTGCGGGCGGCGAAACGGCGCAGCGCTAATATTGCGCTGTCTGCGCTGAGGCTGGCGGCGATCTCGAGGTGAACAGCTCTTGTGGTGAGGCATGTAAACAGTGCTACATATCTCTTGTGATGCTGGCGACCCACGGTGACAGATAGCGGGCCGAAGTAGTCTAGCCCGGTGTACGTGAACGGCCTTTGGTGATGAGCCAGGCGCGTTCGTGGGTGGTCGCCGGTCGCTGGCACAGGTGCTTGTGCCTTACGAATACGGCACTGAAGACATTGTGCCAGTACTTTCTTGGTGGTGGGACGCATCCTTACGACCCAATAATGCTGCCGTACCTCATTTATTGTGAGTTCAGTCCCACTATGTAGTAAGCTGCGGTGTGTCCAGTCTATATAGAGCTGGGTTATATGATGGTCGCCATGTAATATTGGCGGTCGCCTTACATCTTCTGTGACCTCGTCAGTGGCGGCTATACGGCTTCTAATACGTAGTAGGTCATCTACTACTTCTATTTGCAGCGCGTGTAGCGGACTATTTTTGTCCACTATTTCATGTGCATGCAATCTAGCTATTTCTTGAGCGAACGATTGCTGCTGTGCAACTTGTACGAGTATTTTCTCGGCTTTTTGAAGAAAGCTCGCATCTATGTACTGCTTTCGGACTTCTGGCGCTATGTATGACGGCTTGGTTGCTGCAGTCGCTGTCTTCTTTTTCTTTCGCCAGTCCGTGTCCTCCTCAGCGTTTTTCCGGGTTCTTTTGTAGAACGTTTTCTCTGTCCTTTGTTTACAGAGATGTATAAAACGTAGGACGGTAGCAGTCGCACGTAATAGCCGCTCCCATCTTGAAAAGTTGACGGGATTAGGTATAGCTTCTATGAGCTTCGAAGTGTATGTATGTCTGTCTGTTATTTTCTCCAAAACAGATTTTTCTTTTTCTGTGACAGTGAGCGTTCTTTCCTCTCCTGTCTCTTCTGTGATTGGAGGTTTTTCTGATGGCCATGAAGAAGGGTCTTCATACAAAAAACTTGGGCCACAGAACCACTCGTGTTGTGAGTCAAACCTCGGCGGCACGTCACGAGTCGCTATATCGGCGATGTTCAACTTAGTGGATATCCATCGCCAATCCTCCACTTTGCTACCTTCTTCTATGGCAGCTATGCGATGAGCTACGAAAGCTTTATAGGTTCGTGCTCCTTTTCTTATCCACGACAAGACTGTTTTGCTGTCTGTCCAATACGTGACCGACGATGGATTGTTGTCGTGTTCACGTTTCACAGCTGCAGCCAGACGGGTTCCCATCACCGCTGCCTGCAGCTCGAGGCGCGGTATCGATTGTAGCTTTAATGGAGCTACTCTCGCCTTGGCCATGACTAGGCTCACCTTCTGTGTGCCTACTGCTGTGGTGGCTCGCCAATACACAGCTGCTGCGTATGCCAACTCGCTTGCGTCGGTAAATACATGTATTTGTATTTCTGTGGCATCACTATAACCAGGATAACATCTTGGTATGCTGATGCCCTTGAGCTGCCGCAGGTTTTCGATCCAACTTCTCCACTGAGATGCCAGGTCAGCCTCTAATAGCTGGTCCCAATCGACGCCTCGCCTCCAAGCTTCTTGCAATATTTGTTTAGCTCGAATCGTAACAGGCGAGGCTAGTCCTAGGGGGTCGTATAACGACATAACAATTTTGAGAGCCTCTCTTTTTGTAGGGGCCTCCTTTTCTAAAATTCCTGGCGGCAGTCTTGCAAGCGTTAGGTTGAAACCTAGCGTATCTTCACTAGGTCTCCAAATCAGGCCGAGTATTTTCTCTGCGCCTACTGTGTCTCCGATGTTCACAACCTCAGTGCAGGTTTGTGACGGATCGATATTTTCTATCAGGCGCTTACTGTTTGATACCCATTTTGTTAGGTCAAACTTCGCCTGTTGGTGTATTTTCTTCACCATTGTCGCGACTTCTGTCGCTTCTTCGACTGTTTTATAGCTGTCCAGATAATCGTCCATATAATGGCTCTCTACTATAGCTTTCACTGCTACTGGATGCTGTTCGATGTGCTTCCTTGCGTTCCAATTTTTCGCAAAGATAGCGGTGCACGGCGAGCTTGCCGCGCCGAAAATGATGGACGTCATACGATATTCTTCTGGGGCTCCATCTCTTCTGTTGCCTCTCCATAGGTAGCGAAGTGAGTCTCGGTCTTCACTTCGTACTTTTACTTGCATGAACATCTCGGCTATGTCTCCGGAGATGGCCACGCAGTGTCTACGAAATCTCATCATGACGCCGGGCAGCGACTGCAGCAAGTCTGGTCCAGTTAGCAGGAAGTCGTTGAGTGACTTTCCTCTCGATTTTGCGGCGGCATCATGTACTATTCGAATTTTCTCTGGCTTCATGGGGTTGAAGACATCGAAATGAGGCAGGTACCAGGTTTTTCCTGGCGTGCTTGACTTGGGAGCCTTCTCAGCATATCCCTTTTCTATCAGGGAGTCCATCTGTTGTGTGTATTTCACACGAAGAGCGGGGTTTTTATACAGCTTCTTCTCTATGGAGACTAGCCTTTTGAGTGCTGTCTCGTAACTATCGGGCATCTCTATTTTCTCGTCCCGCCATAACATAGCGGTTTCTATGTGCCCATTTCCTAACTGTCTTGTGTGACGGTTCAGTATATCTTCTGCCCTCTTCTGGGGGTCAGAAGCTGGTTGTCGTGGATTGATAGCCAACGACTCGATAGCGAAGAATTCACGGAGCTGCTCGTTCAGTTCCGCATCTTGCCTTGCGTCAACGGACTGACACCCGTTGACATAGTGCACCTGCTGGCCCAGTGTTCTGGTGTGCGCGCCGTGCAATGTCCAGCCCATCATGGTTTTCGACGCGATGGGTTGGCTTCTAGGTCCTCTGCGGACTTCAGTGGCCAACAACAAATGCCAGTTGTCTTGGCCGACGAGTATCTTTGGCACTCCAGCAGGATACGTAAGCTGCGACGTCAAGTCTCGAAGGTGCCTACAGCGGGCTACGTCTTCTTGACTGACTGCCTGTGGTGACAGGTTGAGCTTCGAAATGGTGCGCGCCTTGAAGGGCACCCTATCTCTCATACGACTTGCGAGAGTGACGGTTATACGTCTCGATAAGGGAGTGTCGATCATGGTGTTTCCAATAGCACCGATCTTCAGAGGGTCGATTGGGCCCACTGCTCCCACTCGCTGAGCGATTGCTTCGTCGATCAGCGAAACGGTGGATCCGTCGTCAAGGAGTGCGTATGTGTCTGCCTCTCCCGCCGGTCCTATTACCCGGACCGGTATTATCTTCAGGAAAGCGTGACTCGAATCAGTTCGCGAACTGGCCACTATCTCCAGCGACTTCCTCTTCTCTGGAACAGCAGGCTTCCTTGTCCTGTCTGTATGAAGAAGTCGATGGTGCGTGGCTGTACACCCCTTATGACTACACTGCTTCTTGTTGCAAGTGTGTCCAGCACGACGTTGTCTTAGGCAGCGATAGCACAAGTTGTAATTCTTGGCTAGCTCCCATCTTTTGTCACTTGCTGCGTCTCTGAACCTTTGGCAGTCAGACGCGTAGTGACCACTTTTGTCGCAAATTCGACATTTGTTTACCGGCTTGTCGGTAGCTGTATGCGTCCGTTGTATGACGCGTTTTCCCGCTAGAGAATCCGTTTCCTTGATGTTCTCAGGCGGGGCGAATGCACTGCAGAAGTGAGCTTGCTCGGTTATGAAGTCGCTGAAGAGTGACAGGTCCGGCAGCGACTGGTACTTTTCCGTGTACGTTCTGTACCATTGTACACGCAGAGAATTGGGTAGCTTCTCAGTTAGCTGGCGCACCAGCTCGGCATTGAGTAGATAGTGCCCCTTCTTGAGAGCTCGCAGAGTGACAACTCCGCTTCTGACTCGACTTGCAAAGGTGCAGATGTCCTTGGGCGACTCGCTGCATTTTGGTAGCCCTCTAAGTCGGTCTGTTTCGGCCTGAGCTATTGAGTCAGGACGTCCAAACTGTAGTTCCAATTCTCTCATGATCTCATCCGGCTTTGCGTTCCCGATGAGCTCTGAGCTCACTGTCTCCAGTGCGCGACCACGCAAGCTCCTTCTGAGTCTTGCCGTGTTTTCTATGTCGCTGAAGTAGGCATGAGTTGCCTCGTAAATGGCTCGAAAAGATAGCCATTCTGTATGAGCTCCACCGAAATTCGGCAGAGTCATGATAACCTGCGACGCCGATCGGTTAGGCGTCCATGGTTCGATTTTTCTGTCGGCTAGCGACGCTATAGCGGATGTCAGCTCCGTTAGAAAAGGACGGAGTGACTCTTTCGCTTCTATTTGCCTTGGCGGCTCCACGTTGGACGGCTCTGTCCTAGGTGGTTCGATGTTAGACTTCACTTGTGGATGTTCTATATGGTCGATATGTTTCCGGGAGTCCGCTATAGCGTCGACGGCCGCAGCCGGGGTCCAATCGTCATTGTCCCCTTTGGCGACGTCATTCTCCCTCAACGGTGTGGGCTCTGGCGCCTCTTCGAGCCACGAACGGACATACTCTTCATTAGAATTTCTGTCATCCATATATTCATCCTCAGAAGCTTCTTCTTCTGCTTTTTGAAGTGCTAACTTAGCGAGTTCCAACTTTATTTTCAATAAGTCTTCACGAGCTCTTGAAATTTTCTTACGTGACCGGGTCGACTTGCTAGTTGACGGCGGTCCAGTATGTTCGATACGGGCGTCACCCCGGGTAGCCATTACTTCTCCTTGAACAAAGGTCTTATCCCGGATCCTTTGTCTTCTACCAGAAGGCTTCAGTGTTTTTTCTGAAGAATCTTCTGATTTCGATGCCTTCCTGCGTGTGCTTGGTTCCTGTGGTTCCTCCTCCTCATGTGTGGGCGTGTTGTCACCTATCTGTGACGTTGGTGGGCTTCTGACTGGTATGGACTTTTCTGTCCCTTCAGTAGTGGACGGTGAGCGTGGGGGCAGCTGATGTTGTACGCCCGCACCTGGACGCTCAATGGGGACTGTCCATGATTCAGGCCTCTTGTCCTGGGATCTGGTAGTCGGCATCCTGATTGGTTCAAAGTTTCAGTTTGAATACGCCAAGTACAGGTCCAATCTTCAACTTGTCTTCAAAACGTTGGCTCGAAACGGCTGAGTCCAATTCTAGACTTCTTCAAAATGTCAGTTTGAATCGGCTGAGTCCAACTCTAGACTTCAACACGAACTGGTTGACATCTATTTTCGAGCTTCAAAAGGCTATGTCCAAACTTAATTTTTTCTTGAAAACTGCTAAGTGGTAACTCTGGGTTAAGTCCGATTTCAGTCGTCGGCTTGAAGAGGGTTCGCTTCCTTTTTCAAACTTCGAAAAGTATCTCCAAACTCCGGGTTAGTTTAAACTCCGGGTTATATCCGACCCTCTTAACTCCAGGTTATTCTTCAAACTATAAGTCGCTAGTCAGTCTTCAAAACTATAAGTTCCAAATCAGCTTCAAACTTCAATGTTGATACGTAAACAAGTTCACTATAAGACTTTCAACACAAAATGGGTAAGCACATGAGCATATGTTTTCACTGTACTTACTGTTGTCTAAGTGTCAACTTGTCCAGCAGCCTCCAAGGATGAGCAGCCGGTCTGGTACCAATCACTGAACTGTTGGTCCAACTCTTGACGTTAGTAGTCACTTCAGACTCCAGATATCCAGGTTTGAAACTCCAGACTTCGATCGAGAGCTTCTATCTCGATAACGACTATTTGTTTTTAAACAAATTCTAAGTCGAAAATAAGCCTTCAGCTATAACGCTTCAGGAAATTTCAGCAACTATTTTTTCGTTCTATTTTATAGAACAAGTCGCCCACACGACTATTCAATATGCTTCTGTGTGTAAGCCTCTTCTTGGATAACGCTTCAGCGATAATCCTTCAGCCGTAACCCTTCAGGAATTCTATGAACGTCGTATGTTCGTTCTATCTCCTAAACGAGCTCCCAACACGCTGTTTGAAAACTCCGATTATGAGTTTCCTAGCGATAACTCTTCAGGCTATGCTATATTCCTTCAGGATACAGTTTCTGTGTAATCTTCGATTACTGTGAATTCTCAGTAAGCAGGTTACACAACAGAAACAGCTCAAAAAACCGTCTTTTCGCGACGGTAATCACACGGGAACGGTTAGCTTCTCAGGAAGCCGGTAGAACCACAGGAATAGCTCAGGAATGGCTGCTGTGTCCCAGCAAAATGGTTGTCTTCCAGGTAGTCCACGCGTGGGCCTAATCCACTCGTGCACTCTTCACGACTGTAGTCGCTCTGGAAGTTTCTACTATGAGACGATAGTACGTTGCGCCTTTTGACGACGCTAATCACCCAGTAATACGGTTGCTGACCAGTAACTGGGTTATCTCACCCAGGAAACGGGTTTCTATCGTCCCAGAGTGTACGCTATGTTTTTGACTGTTAAAGAAACATGATCTTAACCCTGGCACTTGTAAGGTTTACGAGATGGAACGTCAGTATTCTTATTTCCCTGGAACTTTTCTCACGAACGCAACGCTTAGTACCCCAGTTGGCACATTTGTGTGGTGTGTAATCTTACCAGATTTATATTGAGGGTACCTTGAGATATTTGAGCATCAGTTTTCTTTGTTCTCACGAATGTTCACAGGCGTGAGCGTCAGTTTTCTTTGTTCTCAGGTACTAGTTTTCACAGGAACGATACGTTTTGACATTACCCAAGAAACAGGAATGTAACCTCAGTATATAAGGTCACTTTACATCAGGCTTGTTTGTTCTCAAGGCAGCGTTCGTGTCCCCAGGGCATCAGGTTTCTTTTTTCACAGGAATGGGACATCAGTTTTCTTTGTTCTCGGGAACAAGGCTCTTCCTTGGCCTATATTTTCACAGCGTCCGGGACATCAGTTTTCCTTGTTCTCGGGAACAAGGCTCTTCGTTGGCCTATATCTTCACAGCGTCCGCTGGTCTGGTATGTTTCCCAGAAAATTCGGCTCGACAGGACCAGCAAATGGTCCGTAGGTTACCAATATACGGCTCGACAGGACCAGCAAATGGTCCGTAGGTTACCAATATACGGCTCGACAGGACCAGCAAATGGTCCGTAGGTTACCAATATTCGGCTCGACAGGACCAGCAAATGGTCCGTAGGTTACCAATATTCGGCTCGACAGGACCAGCAAATGTACGGGACGGACGTGATCGTCCAAGACCGACAGGCAATCAGGAGGTTGTAAGGCTCCTGCTTGAACGCGTTGACGCCCCTTGCACCTATTGTTCAGTTGTCATCTGGTAACTATGGACCTTGGAGACACTTGAAGGTTGCCAAGTAGGTTGAGGTGAAAAACGTGATGTCCAGGTTAAATAAAACTATTTGTTCATGGCCAGAAGCGATGTTCCTTCATGGTCCTCGATGCGCAATGATGCGTGGAAATACTTTAAGTGAAATAATGGCTACGAAATGTTCACGCGCCTGCGCACTATTAAAGAGGCGAACTCGACTGCGACGAGGACCACAACATTCCGACCGCAAAAACCTTTATTTTTCAAAAAATATACGCTAAGACTCGTAGCTTGAAACTGACAGGAACTACCCTTCCACTGGACCGATTCTGGTGAAACTTGTACTTTTGGATAGGTCTCGAAGAGACCTTCCCTCCGGTCTTTGATCCAGGTCCCTAGCCCCTACCATCAGGGAGTTCTCGTAAGGAGAACGTCGAAGAAAGGGAATTCCCGCCAGTTTGAAGCTTTACAATCGAGTTTCTCCTAAAACTAGACATGTTAGCTCTAGGGTACCAGCGAGGGACTTGGAGCCCTCCTACTGGGCCGTTGACACACATAAGTGTTACAGTTATATTCAAAACATTCAGGCGTACAGCCGCGAAATGGTGCGAGAAGTTAGCTTATGCCCCTGATCTTGGCACATAAACTCGATTCCTACTCAGACTGCTGGGTGGATTTTCAAGTTACATTCACACCCGGGTAGCCCTCGTGATGGGCTATCCCAAGGTAGAAGTCCGGTAGCTACATGTCCAACCCCCGATGAGTTATGGTTTGTTACAAGTTTGTTTACATAGCAAATCCATGTAACCTCGCACCATATCAGGTCGCTTAACTCCTCAACCACCAGAGCTAAGCTCCTTCCGGAAGTGTGGTTGGGTAGCTGGAAAACTAGGCTGTCTGACGGCGGTACCCTGATGGGTGTACCACCAGCCTTTCCGCAGCTTAAGGTGCCGGGAAGCGGCCGAATACTAAATTTTACGTCGTCTCACATCTCTAATGTGTCTGTGTGCGTTACATACCCCTATATACTAGCTCTGTGTCATGACTGAGTGTAGGCGCCTGCCTGAGGGTCCACGAAGGTAATGCTTCAGACAGCATATCTATAGCTGACCAGGCACCAAATGTCCCTGGACGCAGTGACACATCGGCAGCCGCATAGAAACGTCCATGCCGGCACACACAGACACATCCTCTCAAGTAAGTGACGCCCATGTACTAGAATTACATAGGTGCTGTCTATTTATAGGGCCTAGACAAAATTCTAGGTCACCTAGAAGCGTGAAACGGCTTGTAACGAATTTTCCAAACACTTACTTGAGTAAAATGTATGTGTATTTCCCTTTTTAGAGTAAAAATGCATTAAGACTGGCCATGTACTGCTATTATGTATAATTTCTCAGTCATGGTATCCAGCCATCCTATCTAGAACACCTAGATGGTGTTTCCTAACAAAACAATTATATGTAAGGGAGCAATCTGATTGGTTGGTGAATAGAATACCTATAGCACCACCTGATACCCTGCTCAAAACGGGGGGTCTAAAATAAGTAAACAAAATATTTTTATTTCCTTAAAACTAAACATTTATCATATATCTAAGGTACCTTATGTATAATTCTAACACATAAGCGCTATATGCGCACTATAAACTATGTAAAAGCCCCCAAAACATGAGTTTAAAGTTATCAAAATTCTACAAAAACTGGTTTTAGTATAAATATAAGGTGCCGCCCTCTTACAGGTCATTGTGAACTAAACGCTCGTTGAGGACGGTTGTTTTTTACGGAGTTAAATACTTGTTTCTTTCCGTAATAACACAATCAGTATGCATATTAAAGCTTCTAATTTATTGTTATTAGACTATATAATTCTATTACCTACTGATAGACACATAAAATATAATTTTAGTGTCTCAAAAACATGAGCAAAAATTAGTTACGAGCTTTACTATAAAAGGTTTTTTCACCTACCGACATCGCTTAGTATGCGATGGCGCTCTGGGGTGAGCAGACGTGTGTCTGTCAATACTATTTATATTTTACATATGACAACCTATCTAAAGGTGACGTATCGTCGCGAACACCAACTTAGCCAAGAAGTTTCGCGAGAACTATACACACTGTTGACTACCTGTAAGGTTCGGCAATTGCCGAAAGTATCTAATGAGGTGTGTTTTGAGCTTGATTTCCAGATACGCAATTTATTGTTTGTTGTTGATAGGTAAGGTTAAGCAAATGACAGGCGTGCGATAAGTTGTGGGTTTGAACCCATGTATTCCAATACCACTGCTCTAGGAGGATCTATATTCTTTGCGATCGGTATGTACGGCTCGCGAAAACGACTTGTTTACCGTGAGGCTGAGGAGGCCTCAGGCCTGTAGCCCAGAACAGCATGACCAATAGGTAAGTTTAAACCGATTATGCTCCATTATCATAACGTCACCATCTACCACATTTCGCCAATTATGTTTAAGTCCCACTGCCATCAACTCCCATATAATTGTAATGGAAATATGTAATTGTATCCATAGCGTAATCAGCTGCATACAATAAGTGGGAAGATTATAATGTTTCCACTACTGCGACACATACAATGAAGGTAGCTTCTATAAAACTTGTATTCCGCAGGAGGTAGGCAAGACTACAGGTGTATTAAGAAACCTAATAGTTCGACTTATTAAACGAGTTTACGATTCATAACTAGAGCCTAAAGCACCAACAATGATGTTCTAGTAAATAATTGTAATTGTAATCAAGTAGTTTACTAGAATATCATTGAGCACCAACATAACTTAGCGAAATTTGTTATAAAACATCAAGTATTGTAAATTATCTGATATTGGATGAACGGTATCTATTATGTTCTCGTGATGTTCTCTGAATACTGCTCCTAGCTTTACCCACTGGATCGATAACTTCAAAAAATGAATGCACTGTAAAATTAACATGATGATAATAAAATTAATATTGTATCGATGGGCTTCTTTAAAATATAACAGTAACGACACTAAACAGCGGGATATTTGCCAAACACATAAATCCACACAATCAATGGCAATTTACTTTAAATTTCAACATTACATATACATTGCATTCTTACCGTTGTGGAGACGATGCATTTTAAAGATAATAAAGCAATGCATCTATGGTCATATACAGATAGTTGTTCCGGATCGGATGTTCTTCTGTTTGTGTATGTGAGTTTAAATGTTTGTGATCGTAAATTTCTTGTGCGGCACAATGTTTATTTTTTTAAATGACCCAGCAGGCTTATTCCGTATCTTTTGCAAGAGCAAAACGATAGTTGACATCGACTCTCAATTTTGGCCCATACATTGAGGCAAAGGCTCAGCTGGCTGCCAAAAAGCTGGGGATCCTTGCAAAGGTGAGAAGGTACTTCACGCCGGAACAGCTCCTCAATTTGTATCAAGCGCAAGTCCGATCATACATGGAGTACAGCAGCCTAATTGTGTAAGTGAATTCGGCAAAGGAAACAATCTGGTTCTTTCCCAAAAACACACACAAAAAAAAGTTGAATAAAGATTCAACTTTTTTGTGTATGTGTGTTTCCTTTGCCGAATTCACTTACACAATTAGGCTGCTGTTCATATCTGGATCTGCCAAATACCAGCTTGACGCACTAGAGTCGATCGAAAAGCAAGCCAAGAGGCTCATCGGCGATGAGGCGCTGGTCAAGTCAAAGCTCCACAGTCTTGAACATCGTCGCCGAGTTGCCAGCCTGTCGGTTTTTTATCGGTTACATTTCGGGGAGTGTGCGATGGAATTGCACGATCTAATTCCACCTAGCCCGTTTCATCATCGGACTACCAGACGTACGGCGATGCGCCATCGATACATGGTAGACATCCCACCCATACGCACAAAACGTTTTGGGAACACTTTTATTATGCGTACAGCTAAGGAGTGGAATTCCCTGCCGGAGTCTTGTGTTTCCCGATAGCTACAACCTAAGGGTCTTTAAGTCAAGAGTGAATAGGTTATTTCTAGGCAAGCGTGTTTCACCGTCGACCACATCATGGCTTACCATCAGGTGAGATTGTGGTCAAGCGCGAGCCTATAGATTATTAAAAAAAAGAAAAAAGATAGTCAACAGTGCAACAAGCCAATAAATAGGAAAATAATTTATGTTATAAAAAAACAAGATTATAGATATGAGACAAGCACACAAATATTTGTTTTATATACTGCTCGTCAAACTTCTTGGTCGCACTGAAGTTGGCTACAAATGCTGCGCAGTAGTAAATCTCATACAAAAACAGCACCGTTTCGTGCCTTGCGCATCGGAAAGCCAACTTCATGGCGGCCCAGAAGTTTAGCGAGAACTATAGGTCCCTAGTTAATGAATTATTAATAAATGAAATGTAATCAATGACAACATAACTTCAATAATAAATAGATATCCATACTAATATTATAAATGTGAAAGTAACTCTGTCTGTCTGTCTGTTACCTTTTCACGCTTAAACCGCTGCACCGATTTAGATGAAAGTTGGTATGAAGATAGTTTGAGACCTGGGAAAGGACATAGGCTATATAGGTAGGGTAGGGTAGGGTAGGGTATGGTAGTGTAGGGTAGAGTATTGTAGGGTAGTGTAGGGTCGGGTAGGTTAGGGTAGGGTAGGGTAGGGTCGGGTAGGGTAGGGTAGGGTAGGGTTGTGTAGGGTAGGGCAGGTTAGGGTAGGGTAGGATATATAAATGTTTGGTCTTTTTATGGCAAAACAAAGTTTGCCGGGTCAGCTAGTATTTACATATCTTCTTTATCACGCCTATATAATTCCTTCACTGTCAATTGCTTTCTAAATAATTTCTTTGCGAGATCAGCTTCGTCTCGGCGCTTCTCTGCCTATTCTGGTTGTCGCCACTGTTGATTCCGGCTATCTAGAGTAGCTGGCCCTACCACTGCAAAGCTTGTATCCCACAAAGATAAGGGTCCGTGGCTTGCGCCCCCAGTGGTCGATGCACCTGTGGCCGATGCCCCCGATTCGATTTATTTATTTCAAAGCAGTTTTTGATCAAATGTACTGTCAGGCACAAAAATGTTGTACAAAAATAATAAATGTATATTAATTGTAAGTTTAAGTATAATATTAAATCATAATTATATTTATAACAAAGAATTATTGGTTGTATCTTTTGAAAATGAAAGTCTTAGTTATTTTTCATTATTTATTTATAAGATAAGATAATAATAAGATATTTGGTAAAAAAAAATTATATAAATCACAGTTTACAACACCTATAATCAAGAGAATCATTTAACTTAATTACAATAATCAATCTCCAATGTAATAAAATATAATATAAATATAATAGTGATAAAGATAAAACGTCTAAATGGTAAGTTATTATAAATTTAAATTAACAACATTCACTAACATTTTATATTGTCTTTTTGATTTTTTGGATGTTTGTACATAATACATATGCTTTTAATAGAGAAAAAGGTGTGTCAGGATAAGTTTAAGTGGCGATCTATTATCTCTGCTATTCGATAGATAACTTTTGTTTAGCAAGGAAAAATACTTCATTACGGCGAAACACTTTTCTCCTTTACTGTACTAAGCGAAAAACCACAAAAAAATAATAATATAAAATTAATCGAATCGGGGGCGTCAGCCACAGGTGCATCGACCACTGGGGGCGTAAGCCACGGACCCAAAGATAATCCCAAAAGTGTGAAGTAGGTATCTGAGAAGCACGGTTAGATAGCTTCACCCATTTGACTATCAGGTAGATTTTCTCATGACAAAATACGTTTAGGCATGTGTAGATTTAGATATCTAAACGGTTATTTTAAAATGTAATGTATACGGTGACAGCGAGCAGGGTGTCGTCGGAGCCCGCACCACTCCGCTGATGTTATTGTAGTAACCGAGCCCACACTGTCGAGTGTTTCCTTTCTCATCCG
Source organism: Orthosia gothica (assembly GCA_949775005.1). Lineage (NCBI taxonomy): Eukaryota > Metazoa > Arthropoda > Insecta > Lepidoptera > Noctuidae > Orthosia > Orthosia gothica. Next base: position 11,716,343 of record OX459063.1, on the reverse strand, counting down.
TGAAATGCTAAATGCGAATTAGCTGGATAAATATTTATTTTGGAACAGCGGGAGAGAGTTAAAATTGTAATCTTTGGTTAGCTTCATTTAGGCATCAGCAGGTATTTATATTGTTATTAGCCACGTCACCTGAATCATATGGATTAAGTAGTATTATTATTATGATCACGTCGAAATCAAGAAAATCCGTTCCAATTACGGATTACTGTATAAGATTCTCCTTGACAGGCAGACCTGTAGGTCACAGACCTACAGTTGTTTTCATAATGTGTATAACGGCAGTCTCTGCATTTCTTTCTTCATGTATCCTACATAGTTAATTACCTGTTTTAAGGTTCCCCTAGTCGACGGCACGAACTATTTTGTGCGCGAGTTTAAAATGCATGCTATCTCATCCGACAACACGTGCGAAAGAGATAGATGCTGTGATGAGCAGTAAGAAGCTTATTCGCGGACGAATTAGCACTTTTGCAAATTTGTATCGAAATGTATGATGATTTAGGCCGAAAACGAGCGCGCGATATTTTATAAACGGACCTTTGGGAGTCTTATTTGCATTGTGGAATTACTAATCTATGCCTGTATGGAGGCCGTTTTGGAATGTTCCTTCTTCTTAAGGTATTTATTTTCACCCAAAGATGCGTTAAAATTAGTGTTGTAATATGAAACTTTAGACGCTCGTAACTTTCAAATATTTTATATTTTTGTTTCCATACAGGGCTAGATAATGATGAGACAAATTGATATTAATTTTTATTTTGAACGTACATCGTCAGTGGAGTAATCGCCAGACTATTATGGAAGAAAATCGACTAGTGTAACCTTAACACGCTTTTATTAGCTTGGCATGTATTTACAATAGTTTTTTTTTTTAATACGTAGATATACTTGCGCTTGACCACTATCTCACCTGCAGCCTAATTGTGTAAGTGAATTCGGCAAAGGAAACAATCTGGTTCTTTCCCAAAAACACACACATACACAAAAAAATTGAATCTTTATTCAACTTTTTTGTGTATGTGTGTGTTTTTGGGAAAGAACCAGATTGTTTCCTTTGCCGAATTTACTTACACAATTAGGCTGCTGATTCCTGACGGTAAGCGATGATGTGGTCGACGGTGTACGGGTGTAGCACGCTTGCCTAGAAGTAACCTATTCACTCTTGATTAAGGTGAACGCGCACCTAGACGCATCGCACTCGCCGCACGCGCCGCAGTCATCGCGTTTTATAAATCTTTGTATGAAATCGTATGCAGCCTCGCGCACCTATCCGCGCCGCACGAGCCGCATTTCAGCAAAATGCTGTAGGTATACGGATTCCACCAGCGCGTGCGGATGACGTCATCAGAATCGGCGGGCGATGCGGGCGGCGCGGCAACATGATCCGTATCCATATGAAAATATAGTTCAAGATGTACAGAAGTGGATACAATGCGTGCGGCGCGTTCGGCGCGGATAGCGCGGGGCCAAGAGAAAATGCGATGATTGCGGCGAGTGCGGTGCGTCTAGGTGCGCGTTCACCTTTAGACCTCGAGGTTGTAGCTATCGGGAAACAGACTCCGGGGAATGCCACTCCTTAGCTGTACCTACGATATTGAATGACCACCACATGTACCTACCGATGACGCAGCGCCGTACATCTTGTGTAGTCCGATGATGAAACGGGCTTGGCAGAATTAGAACATGCAATTCCGTCGCACACTCTAAATGCAAAAAAAAAAACCGACAAGCTGGCACCTCGGCGGCAAGGTTCAAGCTTTGACTCGATCAGTGCCTCATTGCCGATGAGCCTTTTAGCCCGTTTTTCAATTGACTCTTGTGCATCATGCTGGTATTAGGCAGATCCGTCCCAGGAGATGAGAGACTTAAACAGCTGTTCTGGCGTGAAGTGGGTATCGTCTCACCTACCCAAGAAACCCTAACTTTATGGTCGCAGTTGAAAATTTGATTAGAATGCTCCTGACTTTTTTTTGTGGACCCTTTTAAACCTAAGTTTAATAGGCAGGTAGGTACCTATTTACTAATACTTACGTAAAGTAGCTTTTCTACGCGCGACTTTTTTAGTGTGACTTCGCCGGCGTAAAACTTACCCCAAAGGAATGTACTCAAGTGTTCTATTGTCCCAAGGTCCAAAATCTATCTCAATACCAATTCATCAAAACTGGGTCTGCGGTTTAGGCGTGAAAACGTATCAGATAGAAGACAGAGTTACTTTCACATTATAATGTTAGGCATTAGCATGAATTCATTTGGATCTAAAGTAGCTGAATGAATAAGATTAAAATTCCCCGATTTGTTACAATATTATTTGGACTAATTGCGTTGTAGTCAATGTGCGTCGTACCATGTTGCACAAAACATCTTCAAAGTACAAAAATAGAGCATCACAGTCGTAATAAAAAATTTGAACGACTCTTGAAAATGTCCCCGCTTCATTACAGAACAAAAGCTGTCATCCAACACTCGGCAACATTTCACTGTCTATTAACACAAAAACTACAATTTCTTTTAACTATTTTTATGGGCTCTAAAAAAGTGTGAAGATTGTTTTACAAGAGAAGGCGGAGGCGGCTCTTTGTCGGGGTGTCGGGTTGCAGCAATACTGTTGACTGTAAACATGTCTTTCCGTTCTGTTGAATGATAGCTCCGCGGGTGCCAAAACGATCTTCACACACATATGACATCTAGATAATATTCGTTTTATTGTGTATCTTTATGTGCTCCTTGATAAAAGTAACAGGTTGTGCCGAATTTATAATCAGCTTCAATGCGACTTTTTCAATTCACATTCATATTATGTAGTTACCTACTCTTTCGCTGAAGGAAAACTTCGTTTTTAAATAGTTGTAGTAAAAGTCGCCAACCCGCCTGTGCAAAGCGTACTTACCTAGTAGTGCCTACTCTGCATACCCTGTACGTATGAGCCGCAGCCTAATTGTGTAAGTGAATTCGGCAAAGGAAACAATTTGTTTCTTTCGATTGTTTTCTTTGCCGAATTTACTTACACAATTAGGCTGCAGGAGTGCTTTGCCCTGCAGTTGGACAGAGGATGGTATAACTCGTAGAGCAGTAAAATATTACTAAACTTTGTCGTTGGGCTAGCAGTCACAACCGTAACTCTTGAGCGTAGAGTCTTGGGTTCGATTCTCGTTGACTTTTTTCGTCAAAATTAACTCTTTCTGTAATTTGTGCACAGGTAACGATCGGGTATTTTCAAGTGATCCAGCGTGGAACGAGCGCGTGCGCCGGCGCCGCGCCTTCGCTGACGTGGAGCTGGAGCGCGGGCCTGCGCCCCCCCCGGCCCCGCCACCTCCCGCCGCGCTGCTCTGCAGGAACCTCCTCGCCGCATTGCTCACTACTTACGCCCCCATACCGCCGAACTCTCCGCCGCAGCGACAAAAACTGTCATTTTCCATCGAATCCATTATAGGAGTTCAGTAAATCTCCCTAGAAGTCAAGACAGCTCTAGGAATCAAGCATTGCGAATCAGTCTAACGTTTGCATTATCGCGAATATTCGAACGAAGTAGGGCGTTGGGGTTGAGGGAAATACAATTAAAACATCGTCTTCGAACAATGAGTGCTTTATTAACGAAATGTATGGTAAAAGAATGTCTATTGTGAGGTCATCTTATTACAACCAAAACTTACGATTTAATCAATCGATTACTATCTGGATATAGGTATTAACTTTTACAATTGAATTGGTATAATTTTTTAAAGATCTTAAATAAAATGAGTACAGATTTTTTTTTTTCAAAATTGAGTATTACAAGTATATTTTTCCAAAATTATAATTTCATTTTGTTAATTTTGAACAAGACGCCTAGGGTTAGGCCTTAAAATGGAGGTAGGTTGTGTCTATTACAAGAAGCTTTCATCTGTACTCATTTTATTGAAACAAACAACATATAATGTATGGTGTAATTTGTACCGGTTGACTTATAACTGAAATTATGTATTACAATACAAACATTACAGTTGCAACAATTTTATGTTATTTTTATGTAAATAACTTACACATTTGCCTACAGGTGACAAGAATTTACATCAAGTAATTAAAAATATATTCATTTTCATACACAATACAGTTTGCACGGATAGATTTCCTTCCTATCGCCATTTGCAAGAGGACTAACTAATGGTAGTGATTTGTAAATAAAACTAGTGAAATAATATATGTAATAAAATATTAGTACATATTTAATACAGATTTATATAATGTGTTTTAAAATAATAATCAAATATATAATTATATCGAAAAATGAATTTAATTTTTGCGAAATAATAAATAGATGAAATGTAAGAATATCACATTGTCTACATTTTGTTAAGATTTCAAAGAGAAAAAGCTACATTTCGGTAAGCGAATTGGGAATGACAAAGTAGGAACTTGAACAAAACGTAGGGATATTGAGGTAATAACTACCTCGTATGAAGTTATCCAGTATGAAGTTAACCCAGTATCCGGTCAACACGATAGCCCTTAGTAGACTGATGTCCAACTTCAGGCCTGTAACGACTGTCCAAGATCTACAAATGAAAGTCTGTACCAAAAGTCTAACGTGCTTTCCGAAGTACGGTGGAGTCTCGGTATGATATAGACACCCATCCACGGACCGACCTCGACAACCGTTGCTTAACCTCGAATATAGACCCGTGCGGTTGTTATTATTTTGCCACGACCTCCTCAGGTTTTGAAAAGTATTGGTATTTATCCAGCTCTGGACTACATATTACGGTCAGTGAACAGCATTTTGCTTCTCAGTGTTTTTGTGATTTAAAATTCATCATAAATTTACTGATGAAAACTTCACGACCATTTGATGCTCATTGTGAGCTGAGCCTTACAAAAAATCGTGTAATACGCAGATGATCGCACTCTGGGTCGAACTGCAAAGCGACCAAGCAACCTTCTCGATTTGATATCTCCTGCAGTGCTATTCAGTAATCATGACAATGTGAAAACGTAGTTGAAGTGAGCCATCAATTGGAATGACAGTTCACTTCACGCTCGCTTCATTTAAGTTTTAACGGTGAAATTAGTGCCCCATCCACTATAGTTCATTCCTGTCCTGTTGTACAAACTATACGGAAACGCAACGGGATAAAATTAAACGAAGCCACTAATACCGTAATTCTTTCTCGCTCTTGCAAATCCACTGGAGTTCATTCCTTAGTAGACTCCGGCAGGAATGAACGTTAGTGGACGAGGTCATATCCTAATAAAGCGATTTAAAGACAGTGCACGACAAAATATGCGATGGGGGCAGTACGTACGGTACAACTTTATTTAGAAGAAACCGAATATATTTAATTTTAAAACATCAACAGCAAAACAACATAATATAAGCATTGTTCGTTGTTTTGAAGCCCTGCTTTAAAATTTATGACCGAGGCAAGAAACTCTCTCTGTGAAATGACAGGAATTCTTTTAATTATAAACAAAATCAGACTCAAACTAATTAAGTATTTTAGCGTATATAGAGTACTAGTTCAATACTCTAAAAGTGAAGTTTGACAACCCTGACATTACGGTACGTGCGCTGCACTTTTTGTTCGCTTCGCTCTCACAACGGGATGGCCAAAGACTGAATTTTGAATAACATGACACCACTAACAACTACGTGTATGTAAATGCTACCGTATAAAAATAGTGTAGAAATTTTTCCTGTATAGGTGAGCTCAATAATTTTTTTGTAAAAGATAATTAAATCTGCTGTGATGTACCAATTACCAACGTAATTTCCGCGTTAACTAATGTGGACAATGTGATTATTATATTTACATGCAATATATGTATATAAATAAATAAAGTATGTATGTATTACAATTACAAAATATGTACGTTTTGACAATAATGCACAACACAATAAGACAATTTAACGCGACACAAACAACCTACATTTATATCGACAATGCATCACAATTAATGTTCGTCCAAACACAATACGACTATAATATTTCTCATAAAATACTAACTATGCCTCAAGGAAGGGAGTGCCTCACGAATGCCGCATTACTCACACATACACGCATGCGATCACTTATCCAACTATTATCACGGTTTTTTTAGGAAAAACAAAAAAATCTACATAAAAAAAATCAACCTTAAAAATAAATTACGAGGCCACCCGTAACATCTACTTAAAAAATAAACATAGTGTCTCAAATTTATCCGAAAGGTAGCTACAGTAATTTGTGTTCCTACGGGTACCGAGACGTGAAACAGCTACTACCGTATCGCTCGGCTCGGTCGGCACCTGCGAGTGTCCGGGCTTCGTTGGCACAAGACACGGGATGGGACTAGACAGGACTCGGGGTAGGAACTCAACTGGGGCTCAGGGATCGGGGACGTCGCCTACTCACGACAATGTATATGTATCTAAACAGTACTAATTTAGCGAGACGCAACAAATAAAATACATAAAGTAACACACGAGTGAAATTTTAATTGTGACTGAGCCAAAAGACAGAATTTAGATTACGGAATGTTTCAAATTTCTCTATATATCCCCGAAATACCGCATCATATCGACTCTGTACCCTATGCGTATGCTATACGATTGCAATTTGTAAAATATACTAAACGTTCACTTGAACTACATAATTTCAGATCCCCGTATCTGAAAAGAAAACTAAATGATATAACAAGTGTTTAAAGTCAGACTTTTACCTTTTATAAAACAAAATATAACAATTTTTTTCCTGAATATAATAATAATAATATACATCGCAATATGTATTTACATATACATAATATTAATTTAATTAAATATACACGTAAATAGTACTTTATATCAATCATACAAGTTGTCCGGACGCATGGACAGTCGCAGCTCGACGCGCACCTGTACTGAACGCGTAAATATAGCTCTGCTAGATGTTGCACCACCAAACGCGGCTAGGTGCGCGTCGGGCGCAAGCGGCCACTCGCGGCCAACCCACACATATACAATTCCATTAAACAATATACAACGTAAAAATACTATTTGGTATATTATATAGCAGAAATCTAGCCGTCATAAAATCTATCAAAGCAGTATACTATTATATCTACACTGACACAGACATATAATCATCATACACATATATTAGTCAAAAAAAACCAGTCACAAATCACAGTTGACATAAATTCTCGATTTTACTAAGTCTTCGTAATGTATACAAAATAATAATTAACACACATCAATTTAAAATATCTACTAAAATATATTTGCAAATCTCTATAGTGGGTGTAGATAAATGCTTTTAGATAAAAATCAATTACCAACTGACTGTTTTTGAATCCTCTAAAACAAACCGCATAAACGCTGTTTTGATGTTAGTTAATTACAAAACAAACACGTGCAGTATCTGTGTTGAGCAGTGAATGGCATCAGTCAACTTAACTATCTATTACGAGCAAGAGGCGAACGAACGATGAGACTGGAGAGCTAGTGCCGCGGTCAGCAGAACTGTAGTGCAGTGTTGCCATATGTACGGATTTGTACCATTACGTACGGATATGTGTTCGGATTTCCAATAATTCGTTATAATACGTACTCTTTTTAAAATGCAATACATACAATTCACCAAAAAATTGATATATCGATATTTTTTTGGCTCTCGACAAGAAATGTATTTAAAAAATAAAGAACGTACGTGGTTTTCTATGACGGGGAATTACCGTTTCATGTTTTATCTAAGATAGCATGTTGCACGGTTGACGTTGATTGTAGTAGTGAATGAAAGAGATGAATATATTACGATTTGTTTTGCTTGCAGATTTTGTTTTTAGCAAATACACCTTGTTTTGTTTTGAATGTTGACAATGATATGATAAAAAAAAATGAATACAGACATGTTTAGGTGATTTTTGCTTTTAATTTTAGGTTTCTTTTGTACGGATTTCGTACGGAGTTTCAGATTTATTGCACGTACGGACTTTGTACGGCTTATTTTTGGTCAGATGTACAGATATCTAGTCCCTACAGTATGGCAACACTGCTGTAGTGTGCGTGCGAGCAGCTCGCGACGTCCGCATTGTTTTATTGCTACCAGTATCAGCTTCGCGGTACGATATCGATCTGACACGAAACACACTCGTTAACTTTAGGTAATTTCTATGATGAGACTCTGATGATTCGATGTGCCGTTAAATCTTACTATTAAACTTGAAACCAATAACGCAAATTTCGCATTGAAAAAAAAAAAAACAAGAATCATAATTTAATTGAAAATCATAATTTTCTGAACAATCAATCAATTTAAAATGCCATATCAAACTGAACAAATACTCGTCTCATCTTTAAAGGTTATAAACTAGAAACTATCACTAAATTTCATGCAATTACAATAGATATTCCTCAACTCGGTAATAGTCACCGCGTTACACATTTTAGTGAGTAAAACTACAGCTAGAAAGGGCCAATGAATGTTATACAGTTGCGCACGTAAGCATGCAACGTGCAACATGGATGTAACAAGATACGAGCAACAAGCCTAGCAGCCCACGTATCGGCCCCGCCCAGTGCGTTGTGCGTCTGTCGTGTAGCCGAGCGGAGCGGTTCATAACCTGCGCGACCCCAGCCAAGCTACTATATACACTCTGTGCACAATACACTCATACAGATTAAGTGATCACGCCGCTTCTAAATGTACGACACCTCGAACGAAAAATGATATAATTTTCAGGTACAAACAGAAGAATGAAGTGTATTAATTTACAATCTAGGTAATTATTCTCTGTCGATAGGTACAAATGTGTAAATATCCTCGCTAGTGTAGTGAGGTCAGTGTGTTGGCACATAACGCGGCGGACAAGCTGCGGCCGCCGTGCATGTTCCCTACGCGCGGTGCCGCCGCCCTCAGCGCACCCTCAATGTCTTCCCGACCCGTGCTGACATTGGTTCCCCTGCAACACAAACACACCGGTTAGCGATGTTCAACCACCGAGCTGCAGCTACGGTCAGACATGTACAGCGGTCAGCTTACCATAACGCAGTGAAGACGTCTATATACCGCACATGGCGGACAGGCGTACGCTGAGCTGCACGGGGAACTGGTCGGTGAAGTGGCGCCAGTTCTCCTCGCCCACCTGGTTCTTGAACCCGTGCAGGATCTTGGTGAACATCTCCTTCAGGTCGTCTTTGGGGTGTGACCAGGACGCCACCGCGTCGCAGAAGAACATGAAGTCCTGTACTACGCCGGACGGGTTCACCTGGATCATCTGACAGATGCCGCGGAATGCCGAATCCTTTTCGTCGTTGTCGCGGATGTTCCTCAGCGATGTGCACCTGATACCAAGTGTCGCCTTATCAGAGACTGCTCAATTCGTTTACAACATCATGATCATTATTTAAATGATATTTCAAAGATTTCTCTAACTTGTAAATAAAACGGCTCACTACTAAAATAGTGCCAGGACTTTGAGCAATAAGCAGCTTTATGAAATATCATATAAAATTACTGTTCTAAAATAATTTGATGAAAATTAATCAAGCGTAAATAAACTGTATACTGTTCAAGGGGAAATTGTGGAAAACAAAGGAAAGGTTATTAATGTGAATAGCAAATATTGAAACTGGCACACGAAAATATTTGTATGGATATTGGAACTCAGATAATTCCAAACTGTAAGCAAATTAGATTAAATAATAAATATATAGTATTAAATAAAATCATTCAGTCCATACTAATAAATAAAATTATTCAATAATATGAGAATACTACGTTGGTAATCTGAGAAGTTAGTCAAAACAATTTGTCTTGCAGTTTGGTGTAGATAATAGTTTATATTGTTTAGAAAGCGGATGGTGTTCAACACATATAAAGTACAGCACTGAAAATAAAATGATCAAATAGGTAGTTTCCACCCAACAAATCAGTCTCCCTTAAAGTGTGGCCGCACTATTAATACATAGAATTAATATTCTCATGCTTGGTTCAACTTAAATCAACAACATAATTATCATATAAAACAATAATATTAACAAGCCATGGACAAACACCATCCACAATCGAAATAATACCGGTTAATAACTTATTCAATATTAAACGTAATAGTAATAATATAAAGTAATAATAAAAAAAATTACTACAGACCACTGGCGTACAAATTGATGTAAAACGGGTGCGACGTCGTGGGGGCACACATAACCTAGCCGACCGATAGTAATCGCTACACGCCACGACATACCGAGAACAAAACCAAGAAAACAAATCAACAAACCATTCAAAACATATTAAATTACATAAGTCAAACAGCAACAAATCAATGTTACAAATGGAAAAAATGTGAAACAATCCTCTCTGCTAGGTAATCCTTCAAATAATATAGTATCGTATGTTTTAGAAAAGATGGCTTAGAACTGTGCCGCGTTCAACATTGAGTAGTGCTACGAAGTAATGAACAAGTACATACAAATGAACTCATGCAAGCTGATGATACAATACTGCGGGATCTACGCCATCTTTTACAACGGGCACACTTCAGATTTCAGCTCTACATTTATTTTAACTGTATTTACATTATACCCCAGAAACAAAAATAAAATATTGATGTACGGTAAATAAGCTAAGGCATTGAGAGTTCTACTGTTTGTGTTTATATAAAACGCGAAATATATTGGTATGCAATAGAATACATGTTCATAAATATTATGTTTTATAGTGGGAAATGATATACAAGTGTTGTTTAGTACTGAGTTAGTACACATCAAATAGGTACTCTGATACATATATGAGTTCTGCCAGGTACAGTTAGGCAGGGGCTACTACAGCGAACATAAATGTGGGGTATACAGGTAAATGTGAACATCACAACAACTCATTATAAAACATTGAATAGTAACATATACATAATAATTATACATAACAAGACTGCCACCAAGAATAGTCACTTATTGGGTACAGTTCTAGCAAATAATAAAATATTACTCATTAGTTATTATCACTTTTTTCAATTAAATTAGATTGTTCAAATATTAAAGTTAATCTAAACAATCACTTACCTGTGTTTTCAAGTAGAGTCTTAGGAGTGTTAGGCCTGTTGATAATTTCAACTAAATGATTCAACACTAGAGGAATATACTTTGATGTTTCGGGCCCTGAAATAATTATTTATTAAAACATAGTTGTAAAAAAATCATCAATAGGATAGGAATAACTTCTGTTCGTTACTTACCTAACTTGATGCTAATTTCACCGATAGCCCAGGTGGCGTTATTGCACACAGAAATGAGTTCGGGATTAAGGTTCATGCCAAGTATCGGTAGAAACTCGGGTATGTATGGCAAGACATGTTGGAAACACGCCTTGGTCAGGTCGCCCAGCAACGCGAACGACGACTGACGCACCTGATGGTTATGAACACAATTTAATACAATAATTCTACATTAGAACCAACGAATCCCATCGCCCAATACGTGTTAGTTACTGTTACATGGTTGTTACAAGATATACAATGAGTATTAATGGTTTTGTGAGTGATATATAAATGTTATATCCTTCAACCTTAGACCAAGATGAGAAAATGCAAGACCAAGTTGCGCGATCCAAAGAAGAGTGCCTGACGAGACGAGCAACAAAAACATAAGCAGGTTAAAATAATAAATATGAGTCTAAATGGGCCGAGGGTCTGATTTGCCATGATTATATATAATGTTAGTACAATTCCCAGTAACCATAAGCGATTTAGAATAGGTTTTATTAAAAAGTATTTAAGTTTATGTTACGCCCATAGCATACAAGATTTCTACATGTTTTCTAATGGAGAATGTGGATGATACAGATAGCAAACCATTGATGGTAGTTATGTTCAGTGGTTTGACTTGCTGAAATGCACTTTTTTTTTTTTTTTTTTATATATTATAGGCTCGCGCTTGACCACTATCTCACCTGATGGTAAGCGATGATGTGGTCGACGGTGAAGCACGCTTGCCTAGAAGTAACCTATTCACTCTTGACTTAAAGACTCCTAGATTGTAGCTATCGGGAAACACAGACTCCGGCAGGGAATTCCACTCATTAGCTGTACGCATAATGAAAGTATTTCCAAGACGTTTAGTGCGTATGGGTGGTATGTCTACCATGTAGCGACAATACTATTGAAGCAAACAAACATAACTAAAAACATTTTGGACAACGCAACAAGTAAATATAATTCAACAATATTAAAAAGCTCAAATTAATATTAATTAAATACATTAAAACTCCATAATACCTTGACATTAGAAAAATGCCCTATGCGCCTTTGTCCCTGTGAGTAATAAGCATGAGTCACATACAAGATATACCTCAGGCATCGGATCCTGCATGCACTGATAGAGCAGCTGCATGAGGTTGGAGTTGAACACGAGGTGGTCTATATGTCCGTCCAGACCCTCCGCTAGGCCGCTCAGCAGGTCCAGAGCAACGATCATGAAGTCTTTGTCAGGCGCTTCAAATTGCTCCGGACTTTGACTATTTGCCTGGAAACATAGCAGTGTTGGTAAATTTTAACATGTCGATATTTTTTAAAACAAGATGAGCTCGGTGTTTCCTATCTGACTACTCTGAGAAGAAAGGCCGTAAAAAACTCACAGTCTCTTTTTAAAATCCAGTCAAAATCTTGGTTAAATCATGTGAAGACCATGTAGACTGATGTCTGAAATGGTCTTTTGAGGAAAGAACCAGCCAGATTGAGTGGACCTGTCCAGTCTGTCCACGCATTTGTCAATAACCGTGCACCTCAACTCAGAATTTAAGGAGCTGAACGATTCGACGAACAATACCAAAGAAAGGACATTCGGGTAGGCCGCATAAACTACTCAAACTTCCAGACCATGGTATGATGTTTGTTCTCGAATTTCATCACTCCTGTGCCTATAATTCCATGCCAAACTACCCCTTAATTTAACCTACCTAACAACCACACTTACGAGAAGAGAGTACAACATACTGCATTATTCAAATTACCCTACACTAGGAATTTCGCCTGTATCGCGGGTGAGTTTACAAACATTTAAACTCACATACACAAACACCCAGAATCGGACTATCTGTAGGCCATTTGGTTTAAACCTATTTTTAAAAGATATAGAGGAAAAATAAAAATTATATTTAAAATACCCACAACGCGAAGGTCCAGTGATTGATTAGTTTACTTGTAATTTATGTAATCATTGGCGACGTCTTTGTTGTTAAATTAGACTAGCTGATAAAAATATTACTATGTTGGTACTTAAAAAAACCGGCCAAGTGCGAGTCGGACGCGCACGAAGGGTTCCGTACCATTATCGCACAAAACGGAAAAAAAAAACACGTTTGTTGTATGGCAGCACCATGTTACGCGGTGCTAATCTATGAGGATCGCCGAGACAGCATCGACCCAAATCAACACTGCACACGGCTCGACCACGCAGTGCAGCATCAGCAGGAGCGTGCCGCGCGACGACGACAACAGAGGTTTCGCAATATCGGAAACGCGGACCCAGATTCACTTTTGATTCACACTTCGATCATTGTCAATCTTTTAGAAATAATTAACTTGTAACTTTTAGTATAATTAAATTCTATTAAATAACCTTTGTTTTTTTTTTGATCCTCCGGTTGTAGCCCACGTAATTGGCGCAGTCGGTAGGATACCAGTAAAGTAGAGTCAGTGTCGTATCGAACGATTAGTCTACGGGTATCCGAACCTACGGGAGCTGCAGTCCAGAGGAGAATCCGACTCTCGATTCGTCAAGAAGAAGCAATGCTGTAAGTCCTTGAATCTTTCAAGTCCTTGCCTACCTAACTCTTAAGTCTCCTTGAATATCTCAAGCCCTAAGTTAATCCTTACTATATTCTTATATCCTGTCCAATCTATGTTCATGATATTATTTTTTTTCTTATAATTTTTGCGTGTGTGTAAGTTTTAGCGTTCAAGATTTTCCATCCTATGGAATATCGATCTGATAGGTTAGAAAATAGTGACCGAAGTAGAAGTAGGCTCGCGGCTACAGACGAGAACAGGAATTTAGGCGCGATGTCGAGCGACGACGTAGACACGATTTATAAATCCCTAAGATTAGTGCCGGAGTTCGACGGAAACCCGCACGTACTAACCCGTTTCATTAGCATATGCGACCAGTTGGTAGTTACTTATTTTAAAACCGCACAAGGTTATGAACTAACGAATTTAGCCCTCCTTAACGGAATTTTGAATAAGATTACGGGACCCGCTGCTAGGCATATTAATTCCAATGGTATCCCGGATACCTGGCAGGGTATTCGATCCGCTCTGATCAATAACTTTGCTGACCATCGAGATGAGACCGCTTTATACAGCGACTTATCCTTGCAAACCCAGGGTTCCAGTAGCCCTCAAGAATTCTATGAAAGGTGTCAAAATTTATTTAGCACCATAATGACTTATATCTCGCTTCACGAGACAGTCAACACCACTATTGAGGCTAAACGATTGCTATATAAAAAGTTAACCCTTCAAGCTTATCTGAGGGGTCTAAAAGACCCCCTAGGCTCTAGAATACGTTGCATGCGCCCAGAGTCCATGGAAAAGGCATTGGAATACGTGCAAGATGAACTAAACACGCTTTACCTGCAACACCGCAATGAGGGAGGACCCAGTAGAAAGGACTGGGTTCAACCGCACCCAAATCATCACTTACCCTTGAACAATTTCACCCCCAAAGTAAACCCTTATAACGTTCCTGTCATGCCTGGACCATCGAGACCATTTGCGTTCAATACGCCTGGCCCGCAGCGACAGCAGTCAATGCAGCCTTATGTTCAAGGATGGAGACCTAGCATGCCTACGCAACAGCAACCCCGTGGCTTAACTCGTACACAACAAATGATGCGCGCCCCCTTGCCAAATTATCACCCGCAAAGTAACGTTTTTAAAATGCCTCCTAGACCTCAGTCACAACCACAATCAAGTCATAATAACGCGCCTAAGCCAATGAGCGGCGTCAGTCCTTTTGTGCCCAAAACCTTGCCACCCTCAGGTCACGATTGGAGACAGTATGGTAATCCACCTCCGAACAACCATTTCAGGACACGCGAGATTAATTTCAACGACTTAGACTACGACTATGATTATAGTAATTGGTACTATGCCGATTACGAACAAGATTGCTATTATACCAACGAACAGTACCCCGAACCTGGATATTATGAGGATTCACATCCCTACCACGACACTCCTTCGGTAAAAGAGGTAGACCAAGATACCCAACCTACTGAAAATTTTCAGAAGGTATCCAAATTAGAAAAACCAAAATAGAGCTCAACTTTCATATACAGAGGCAACTCGGGTTTATTCAGATCCAGGATCCACCACTTAAGTTACTAATTGATACGGGAGCTAATCAATCGTTTATAAGCCCAGAAGCCGTAAGCAAATATTTTAACCATATGCCACTAAACTATGAGCCATTCGAAGTAACAAATGTTCACGGGACGTCTAAGAATGACTATTCCATTACTTTGCCATGCTTTTCAGAATTAAACGAACATTCAGATGTTACATTATTCGTTTACAAATTTCATGATTACTTCGACGGACTCCTAGGCTTTGATTTGCTTGAAAATTGGGGAAGTAAAATCGATCTTAACCGTAAATTACTAATAACCCAGAATGCACAACTACCTATACAGATGTATGATTCACGCAATGCCAATTTGTACGAGGATATAATATCAGCTAATTCATCCAAGTTAGTTAGAGTACCTATTAATACGTTGGACGGTGAAGTAATGATCGAGGATCAGGTCATCTCTAGTTGCTTAATTTCAAACTGCATAACTAGTGTAAAAAATAACCGTGGCTGGGTGGAGATCACTAACCCAACGTGTAACGACATCATCTTTTCAATGGACCGCCCCGTAGAAGCCCAGTTATTTAACATTGAAGTTGAAGATACTGCAATTCCATCAGATCGTGTTAATGCCGTACTTTCTCGTCTTAGAACGGAACATTTAAACCCAGAGGAACTTGCTAACTTAAAAAACCTCTGTGCGAACTATGCCGACGTCTTTTATCTCGAAGGCGAATCATTGACATTCACAAATAAAGTAAAACATAGCATCCGAACAACTGATGAAATTCCAGTACACACTAAAACTTATAGATATCCCTATGTCCACAGACAAGAAGTCAGAGATCAAATAGGTAAAATGCTTGATCAAAATATAATACGACCATCAGATTCGGCCTGGAGTTCCCCTATTTGGATCGTACCCAAAAAGGCGGATGCTTCTGGCAAGGTTAAATGGCGACTTGTCGTGGATTTCCGAAAAGTCAACGAGAAAACGATTGATGACAAGTATCCCATACCTAACATTACAGACGTATTAGACAAATTAGGTAAATGCCAATATTTTAGTACCCTGGATTTGGCCAGCGGGTTCTATCAAGTCGAAATGAACCCTGAAGATATACACAAAACGGCGTTCAATGTGGAAAATGGCCATTATGAATTCCTTAGAATGCCGATGGGGCTTAAAAATTCTCCATCTACATTTCAAAGGGTTATGGATAATATCCTTAGAGACCTAAACCACATCTGTCTGGTATATTTGGATGACATTGTAGTTTTCAGTACCTCCCTGCAGGAGCATATTAATAACCTAGAAAAAGTATTTAAAAGATTGCGAGAATCTAACTTTAAAATTCAAATGGATAAGTCCGAATTTTTAAAGTTAGAAACTAGCTTTCTAGGCCACATCATTTGCAACGAAGGTGTCAAGCCAAATCCAGACAAAATTAAAGCCATAGAAAACTACCCTCTTCCTAAAACAGCAACAGACATCAAACGTTTTCTCGGCCTGATCGGCTATTATAGGAAATTCATCCCGGATTTTGCTAAATTAACTAAACCACTAACTCAATGTTTAAAAAAGGGTAGCAAAATAACTTTGGATCAAAAATACATTAATTGCTTTGAGCACTGTAAAAAACTCCTTACTAACGACCCTATTCTGCAATATCCAGATTTCAATAAAGAGTTCATTCTAACAACCGACGCATCTAACGTTGCGATCGGCGCCGTCCTATCCCAGGGAGTAATAGGCTCAGATAAACCCATAGCGTACGCTTCACGTACTTTAAACTCTAGCGAGTTAAATTACAGTACCATTGAAAAGGAATTGTTAGCAATCGTTTGGGCCACCAAATATTTTAGGCCATACTTATTCGGTAGAAGATTCAAGATAATTACCGACCATAAGCCCCTTCAATGGATCATGAACTTGAAGGAACCCAATTCGAGACTCACAAGATGGCGGCTAAAACTGAGTGAATTTGATTTTTCAATAGAATACAAACAGGGTAAATGCAATACTAATGCGGATGCTTTATCACGGATTGAAATTAATAATGAAGAACTAATGTCTATTGTAGCTAACCCTACAGAAAATAATCCTGCCCTTGATGACTCTAGAACCATTACGGCTACGGAACCCGCGGATGACTCGGGTACCGCTACAGTCCACACAGATAATGAGAACCCCATCCTAGAGGTTCCCATTTCTGACGATCCATTAAACAAGTTTACGAAACAGATTATTTTTAATATAGTAGGAGATTTAAAGGGTCGAACAATTGTAACTAAACCCTTTGACACCCACACACGAATTAACATTCAGGTGTCAGAATCAAATCTAGAGGAGGAAGTAGTTAATGCGATAAAAGAATACGTCCATCCTAAAATTAAAACAGGGCTATTAATAAATCCAACTTTAGGCATGTACTCAATAATTCCCATTATTCAAAAGAACTTTAAAAATTCATCAATGAACTTAACGTTAACCAAAAAGGAATTGGATAACGTTAGAGAGTACTTGAGGCAACAGGAAATTATTAACAAGCATCATGATGGGAAAACTAACCACAGGGGTATTAACGAAACTTACTTAGCTCTATCTCACAAGTACTACTGGCCGAAAATGCGCGAACATATAACGAAATTTATTAATGAATGTACTATTTGCGGCCAGGCAAAGTACGACCGCAATCCAACCAAACAACAATTTAAAGTAGTTCCACCAGCAAGTAAACCATTTGAAATAGTACACCTCGATCTATTAACTATTCAAAGCGAAAAGTTCCTAACGTTAGTAGACTCATTTTCAAAGTATGCTCAGGCTTATTACTTAAGAGATGGAACAGCTATAAGTGTAGTACAAGCATTTCTTAGCTTCTGCACTCACCATGGAATACCATCTACCATCGTTACTGATAACGGGACAGAGTTTACTAACCAACTAATTGCAGAATTCACAAGGTTACACAAGATTCAACACCATAAGGTAGCACCACATACCCCGAATGAAAATGGTATAGTTGAGAGATTCCACGCTACCATATTAGAGCACCTTCGCATCCTTAAATTTAGTCAAAAAGGTGAATCCGTGACTAACCTCATGCCCTACGCCCTCCTAGCTTACAATAGCAGTATCCATAGTTTCACAAAATGTAAACCTATCGAAGTTATTACCGGACATTTTGATCCCCGCGATTCCTTCGACTTAGATTTATCCGCTCATTTGCTACAGCAGTATATGACTAGTCATAAAGAGAAAATGACTACTGCATATAATGCAATTCACGAGCTATGTATCGAAACCCGCAAGGAGTCTACCGATAGTCGTAACCTTCAACGCGAACCAGAAGTCGACTACCCACCTGAACAACAGATTTTTGTAAAGAATCCATTTGCTTCCAGGCAAAAATTAGCTCCTCGATACACTCATGACGTTGTTATGGCGGACCTCCCTATCCACATCTATACAAGGAAGAAACGCGGTCCTGTTGCGAAGTCCAGGCTAAAAAGGGTTCCTAAAACCGCCCGATTGTTGCAGGAAGCTCCTGATCCTGCACCTGTTTCTGCGAACATCTCTGTCTCAAGAAATAAGACTTGAGAGCCTGGACGATGGACCCGGGATTGTACCCTTTAAATTAGGCCCAGCTAAGATCTTATCACACCACCATTCCTTCATACAATACGTTAATCTAGACACTTTACAAGATAAAATAAACTCTATTGATAGCCAACTACTAACCAGCAGCCCTAATCTTAATAACCAAACCAAATCATTATTCCAGCCTCATATAGACTATCTAAGATCCAAACTCAATAGCGTATCCGAACAATTAAAGTCCTTCGAGATAACTCGTATAAAAAGAGGGCTCATAGATGGCCTCGGTAGTGTTGTGAAAAGCATTACAGGAAATTTAGATTATACTGACGCATTACATTATAATCAAGCTATAAAATCTCTCGAAAACGATGAACACAAATTAGTTACTGAATTCAACCAGCATGTTAGTCTAACAAAAGAGATGTCCGCTCAATACTCTAAAATGATCGACGATATTGCAGATAACCAGGGAAAAATGGCAGCCCTACTAAATAGAATTAACGAAAGCAACGCAGATAAAGATAATGATTTGATAAAGTACGCACATTTAGCCCAAATACTTATTATCCTCAGCGACAACGTAGATGCAATTTCACAGGAACTAAACCGGCTACAGAATGTTCTAGCATTTATAAAGACCTCTACAATGCATCATTCTATTCTCAGCATAGACGAAATACGCGCTATCTATACATATAATAAATCTGTAGAAAAGTCATTTTTGTACATTGAAGAAATTGAAACAAAAAATAGCCAGCGTGTGAAAAGATAAGTAACAGAACCCATTTCCATCATTTTTGAAATTTTTGTCTGTTTGTCTGTTTGTTTGTGCGCACATCACGTAAAATCTACGAATTCAATGCTGACAATGTTTATATACAAAAATTATACGCAACTTGAGGTTTAACTTAGTTTTTGTTTCATCGAAATCGGTTCACTCTATCAAAAGATATGATTAATTTAGTGAGTTCAAGAAGTAAAATATTACGTTACGCAATTAAGTATAGTACTTGCAACGACATCTTAAGACTAAAAATAGAACTAATGTTGATAGTTGAAATCTAAATCCGATAGATGGCGTTGTGCAAATGACGTCATTTTCTGAATCGCGGTGTTAAGATTTTCCGCGCGAGGATGACGTCCACCGTGTTTACTAGGCAAATTGGGTTTCGTTAGGTGTCTTAAAAGTTCTTGCGTGTGTCGTAAAAGTTCTTTGGTTGCTTGGTTTATCGATTTTCTAAATTGGTCGAAAAAAAAGTATTTGCTTATCTTATTGGTTTCGTTTGGTCAACTTTGGTCATTGGTTTGAAGTACGAAGTTAAGATTGTATTTGATTTACTTCGTAGTTTGAATCCAATAGTGCCAATCGTTATACAGTAAGTTAGTGTTGCCAATTCGTTGAGTCACGACCACGAACAGACGATACGTTGTCACACTAGACTGTTCGACGCACCGTTCTTTTAAGTTTGTAGGCTATTCAGTCATAAGTGTTGTTAGTTTTGTTTATTGCTTTAATTTTCCTTGAAAATGCCTCAAAGAAAAAAAACTAACCTTTCGCTGCGTAGCCGAAATGCGAAAAGGATGAGACTTTGTAGGTCTCAGGAATCGGAAGAAGATCGTGAAGCACGGTTATCTGCTAACCGAGAGCACATCGCTCTTTCACGTGAATCGGAAACGTTCACCGAAAGGGAGTCACGTTTAAGTTCACAAAGAACACGGACCGCGACTTTGCGGTCTCAAGAGAGTATCCAGGAACGCGAAGACCGGCTGTCTGCTGATCGGGAGCGCCACTCTCTCTCACGTGAGTCAGAGACATTCACAGAAAGGGAGTCGCGCTTAAGTTCGCAAAGAACTCGGACCGCGACTTTGCGTTCTCAAGAGAATATCCAGGAACGCGAAGTTCGGCTGTCTGCTGATCGGGAGCGCCACTCTCTCTCACGTGAGTCAGAGACATTCACAGAAAGGGAGTCGCGCTTAAGTTCGCAAAGAACTCGGACCGCGACTTTGCGTTCTCAAGAGAATATCCAGGAACGCGAAGTTCGGCTGTCTGCTGATCGGGAGCGCCAGTCTCTCTCACGCGAGTCAGAGACTTTCACAGAAAGGGAGTCGCGCTTAAGTTCGCAAAGAACTCGGACCGCGACTTTGCGTTCTCAAGAGAGTATCGAGGAACGCCAAGCACGTCTGTCATCTGACCGAGAGCGACACGCTCTCTCGCGCGAGTCTGAATCTCTCTCCCAAAGAGAAGAACGATTAGAAATAGCTAGACATAACTATGTAGGTGTACAAAGAAACAATGAAAGTTATCTTGCATCTGAAAGGGAAAGAATAGATGAACTAAGACGAGCAGAAACAGCAGAACAACGTCAATCTCGCCTAGAAATAGAACGAGCTCGATACCATATGAATAGAGAAACAAATAGCGGAGCTGATGAGTCCATGGAAAATGACGATGCAAATATTTTATTACCTTGGGACAATAGGGAAAAATCAGGGTTCACATATTCGTCTAGAATTAATTATGCTGGCTTTACTTTCGTGGGTGACATGAGAGAAATTTGTAATTTTTGTCATGCTTTGAAATGGAGGAAAGAGACAGATGGAATGTGCTGCTCAAATGGAAAAATTGTTCTTCCAAATTTCCAAGATCCACCACACTTACTTATAAGTCTCCTGAATGGCGATCATCCCCAGTCGAAACGTTTTTTGGATAATATTCGTTTATATAACAGTGCTTTCCAAATGACTTCCTTTGGGGCAAAACAAATAACGGAAGGACCGTTCATGCCAACCTTCAAAGTACAAGGTCAAGTTTATCACCTTATTGGATCTTTGCTGCCAGAAAATGAACCCAAATTTCTCCAAATTTATTTTGTATCCGATTACACGCAACAGCTCAATGTTAGAAATCACAATTTTCCCCAGCTCAATGCTGAGCTTTTGGGTCAACTTCAAGAATTGCTGCATCGCGTTAACCAGTACGTTCGTGAATTCAAAGCTGCATTGGAGTCAATTCCACAAGGCAGCAATGATTTCAAAATTGTTATAAGTGCCGATAGACGTCCTGTGGGTGAACACCGTGGAAGACACAATGCACCCGTCGCAGATGAAGTTGCAGTTGTTTTAGTCGACCAGGAGTGTGAGAGACGTGATATCGTGTTGCGTACACGCGACGATCGCCTTCAACGCATTTTGGAAACCCACCGAGCTTACGACGCCCTGCAATATCCACTAATCTATTGTCATGGTGAAGATGGGTACAATTTTGGGCTGTACCAAGTGAACCCTACTACGAGAGTCACTAATTATCAAAAAAAAATATCTGCTCAACAATACTATTCCTACCTTTTACAAATAAGGCAAAACAGTTTCGTATATTTGCAACGATTTCGTGGTTTGTTCAGCCAATTTATTGTGGACATGTACGCAAAAATAGAAACTGAACGTTTAGTGTATATTCGCACTAACCAGCGACGGTTACGCGCTGAAGAATACGTGCACTTGCGGGACGCCATGCAATCAGATAATAACGTCGAAAACTTGGGTCGATTGGTTATTTTGCCATCCAGTTTCACAGGCGGTCCGCGGTATATGCACGAACGAACGCAAGATGCTTTTTGTTACGTCCGTAAATACGGCCGGCCGGACCTTTTTATAACATTTACAACAAATCCAAAGTGGACGGAGATTTGCCAGGCACTTCTCACAGGACAGGCGTCATACGACAGACATGACATTATTGCTAGGATTTTTCATTTAAAACTCAAAGTCTTGATTAATCTACTTACAAAGGAGAAAGTTTTCGGTTCAACTCTTTGTTTTATGTATAGCGTCGAGTGGCAAAAGCGTGGTTTACCCCACGCGCACATTCTTCTGTGGCTGGAAGAAAAAATTCGTCCCGATGCTATAGACAGTGTCATAAGTGCAGAATTTCCGGACTATAATGCAGATCCGATTTTGCATGACATAGTAAAAACACATATGGTTCACGGGCCATGTGGCCTCTTAAACAGGGAATCACCGTGCATGAAAGATGGTCAATGCTCAAAAAAATACCCCAGAGCACTGAAAGAACTAACTATGGCTGGGGAAAATGGGTATCCGCAATACCGGCGAAGATCACCGTCACAAGGTGGTTTCACAGCTACTGTCAGATTCCGTGGACAAGAAATAATTCTAAATAATAGTTGGGTGGTACCGTATTCTCCAGTTTTGTCAAACGCTTTTCAAGCACACATTAATGTTGAAATTTGTAATAGCGTCGAATCTATAAAATATATATGTAAATATGTTAATAAAGGTAGTGATCAAGCCATGATAGCACTAAGAAATAACAACCAATTTGATGAAGTGACAAGGTATCAATCTGGCCGATACATAAGCTCTTCGGAGGCAGTTTGGCGCATTTTGAGTTTCCCTATTCATGAAAGGTATCCGCCAGTCATCCATCTTGACGTGCACCTGGAAGGCGGGCAGCGAGTTTACTTTCAGCCAGAAAATGTGGCAGAAAGAATGAACAACCCAAGACAAACCACCTTGCTCGCATTCTTTCGCCTTTGCGAAAGAGACAATTTCGCTAAGTCTCTGTTGTACAATGAAGTGCCACATTATTATACTTATAACAAGCAGCAAGGTGTTTTTAATCGCAGGAGACGTGGAACTGCTGTAGAAGGCGAGTCCGGCATTTTTAAAGAACACGTGATTGGAAGAGTATACACGGTGCACCCAAATAATGCAGAGTGTTATTATTTACGCCTTCTTCTTCACACAGTGCGAGGACCTACTTCTTTTGCTGAGCTCCGCAAAGTGGACGATATAGAATATCCCACATTTCAAGCTGCTTGCCGCGCACGGCATTTATTAGATGGCGATCAGCATTGGGATGATGCTTTAGCCGAAGCATGCGTCAGTGATAGTCCACATCGTTTGCGCCATTTATTTGCCATTTTGTTGACATTTTGTGGCCTATCGGACGCTGGGCAGTTGTGGCAAAAATATAAAGACGCGTTTGCCGAAGATTTTTTGAGACAGCAAAATATAAATAGTGAAACTTCTGACCAAGTACGTGAAAGCTGCCATAATAGGGCTTTGCTGGCTATACAAGATATAGTTACAAGTATAGGAGGGAACCCCCTCAGTCAATACGGCTTGCCGACACCGACAGTTGGTGGGGAACGAATTAATAGGGAGTATACATCTGAAATAAATTACAACCCCGAAGAGTTAGCAGAAATATTGCGAAATGGCTGTTCAAATTTGACGTCAGAACAACGTCAAATCTTTGATAGAGTATGCTGTAGTGTAGAACATTCATTAGGAGAAATGCTGTTTTTAGATGCACCTGGTGGAACAGGTAAAACTTTCCTCACTAAAGTTATCTTGGCTCAAATAAGGAGCCAAAACAAAATTGCCCTTGCCGTCGCTTCCTCAGGAATAGCTGCCACTTTATTACCAGGAGGAAAAACTGCACATACAACATTTAAAATACCAATCGACTTGGACCGCACAGAAAACCCTGTTTGCAACGTGTCTCGCAATAGTGATAAAGCAAGGGTTTTACGCGATTGCGCCCTTATCGTTTGGGACGAGTGTACGATGGCAAATCGTAAAGCTGTGGAAGCTGTAGATAGAACGTTGCGAGATATAAGACAAAATGACCGACCGATGGGAGGCTTAACGGTGCTATTCTGTGGAGACTTCAGGCAGACACTCCCTATAATACCCAGAGGAACGAGGGCCGATGAAATAGGTGCCTGTTTAAAGAGCTCTATTTTATGGCGTAGTGTCATATTAACTAATTTGAGCTTTAATATGCGAGCATATTTGGGAGGTGACGCAAACGCGCAGGTTTTCTCAAATTTACTACTTCAAATTGGTAACGGCACATACCCGACTCAAGAAGGAGGTAAAGTAACTTTAGTCGAAAGCCTGTGTTCTTCTGTTGCCTCACAGCAGGAACTCATTTCCTCTGTATACGGAGATCCATCAGAGATCTCGAACCATGACGCTGCTTGGCTATGCCAACGAGCTATTTTGGCACCTCGCAACGACCAAGCAGCAGCAATAAATTCTCAAATATTGGTACATGTTTCTGGAGAAAGTAGGGAATATTTATCTATTAACACGGTTTTAGAAGAAGGAGATGCCACCCACTATCCAGTAGAGTTTTTAGACTCTCTAAATACACCAGGTCTTCCAGCACACAAAATTTATTTAAAAGTCGGAGTACCAATCATTCTACTCAGAAATTTAAGCCCACCAAAACTATGCAATGGAACTCGGTTGAGAGTAACAAATCTCCAACGAAATGTCATCGAAGCCGAAATCTTAACAGGTTGCGGCTCCGGTGATGTTGTTTTCATTCCCAGGATACCCATTATCCCCAATAATTTTCCGTTTACTTTCAAACGTGTGCAATTTCCTGTAAGCCTCTGTTACGCTATGACTATTAATAAAGCCCAAGGCCAGACGTTATCCGTTGCGGGTGTAGACCTTACTTTTGATTGTTTTTCACACGGCCAACTCTATGTTTCTCTATCACGTGTTAGCAACCCAAACAACCTTTTTGTATATGCTCCGGGTAATTCCACCGCTAACATAGTATATAGAGAAGCATTAACGTAATCAACTATACCAAAGTCAGGACTCTTATCTAAATCATCAAAAAGGTGATATACTCTTATCTAAACGACGTTGTTTTGCTCTCGACAACCACGCGAACGAAGTCGCGGGCACAGCTAGTACTAAATAAATTAACAAGTTTATATAGCAGGGAGGAAATAGTAGACATAGATATAAGAGAATATTATAATATAATTAAGTTAGGTTCATATTATACGAGAAATAATATAGTTATAGTATATAAGTTTCCAATATTTCTACCGCAAACATACGATCTATATAAGTTATCAATAATACCTAACAAATATCACGAAGTCCTCATTCCATCCTCTCCTTTCCTAGCCACCTTCCAGAAAGATTCTAAGAACATAGAGGCTGAATGCCCGAAGACCAACAAGTGGTTCATATGCGAGGAGAAACGAAGTCTACAGAGCCATTTCTCACAAGATTGCATACACGAACTCATCAACACGCAAAAGAAAAGTTCTAAATGCAAACCTGTCGCTATCACCTTGGACCAGCCAGCGTACGAGGAACTTGACGACAGACACTACACCATCAGCTTCCCAGTTCCCACGAAGGTTCATCTCTCTTGTGGACAAGACCTGTACAAAGAAGTTCAAGGAAGTTACTTACTCACCATACCGCAGGACTGTTACATAGAGACACCACAGATCACTATCGCCAATAAGAAAAATCGTCTGAAGGGTCACGTATTGAAGATTATGGACCTACCTGTAGAAGACGTAGACAATCAGCCTCCAGTCCCGACACTAAAACTGAACTCAATAAACTTGGACCACCTACATGCAGCCAATATGAAGATAATGCAACAACAGCCACATATTCCAGCGACGAACGACTACGGAATCTACCACACTACGATTCCAATGTACATAGCACTAACCGGTGCATGTGCACTCATGGGTTACTTTATCTACCGACGGTACTGGTCAAAAGCCAAGAAGACTCCAGACGAGGAACCACAATGTCACCCAAGGCGTCCAGAAAGAATTTACGCCCAGAACCTAAAGAGAGGATAAGCTGCAACCAACCCCCACCTCAATTTACTACGAAAATCATCGGTGGTGGCTGCTCTTCGGGGGGAGGTGTTACGCGGTGCTAATCTATGAGGATCGCCGAGACAGCATCGACCCAAATCAACACTGCACACGGCTCGACCACGCAGTGCAGCATCAGCAGGAGCGTGCCGCGCGACGACGACAACAGAGGTTTCGCAATATCGGAAACGCGGACCCAGATTCACTTTTGATTCACACTTCGATCATTGTCAATCTTTTAGAAATAATTAACTTGTAACTTTTAGTATAATTAAATTCTATTAAATAACCTTTGTTTTTTTTTTGATCCTCCGGTTGTAGCCCACGTAATTACCACATAAATATTTATTTATTCTGTTTTTAGTATTTGTTGTTATAGCGGCAACAGAAATACATCATCCACATTTCAACTGTCTAGCTATCACGGTTCATGAGATACAGCCTGGTGACAGACAGTCAGACGGACCGCGGAGTCTTAGTAATTGGGTCACGTTTTTAGCCTTTGGGTATGGAACCCTAAAAACAACCTAGTGATAGCTTCCTAGTTCTGTAAGTTTTAGCTGAAATACCTATGAAGTGCGATGTTTTCTCCTCTTTTCCCTATTGTCTTTATTTTCCTGTTACCTAAGTTTTACTTTTTGTCAAATGTTTTACTGTGATGTTGAAATTCTATTATGGACATTAGGGGAAACATAATTAGTTCGAGTATAGTTTTTGATTGTATAACAACTACCCTTGTTAGAAAAGAAAAGTTTGTTTCAACTTATATTTTGCCCTTCTTCTTGCTGTAGATAAAAGTTGAAATAATATGGTGACATATTATAGAGATTCTATAAAAAAGTGAATGACTTACTCTGAAATATACTTACAATATTTTGATTTAATGTCTGTTCTATTAATGATACACATCTCCTGAACACTGGTTCACAGTATGGCAGGAATCCTGATTGAAGTGCCGTTGCTACAGATGAGAGGCACTGAAATAATTACATTAATTTAGATATATCAAAAGTTTTTAATTTATACTGTAGTGAGTGTGTTATATTCATACCTCCAGAAGTGGGAAAAGATCTTTATCTTCATCCTTCAAAACATTCCACTTATTGATAAGTGGTGGCATCAACATGTTGATATATTCCGGTTTATTGAGGTGGTGTCCAACGGAATCTGCTAGCGTACCGATGGCGTCATACAATATCAGCAGGTTCTTGTGTTGGTATTTACTGAAGGCGTACACGAGCGTCTGTAAGATGAAGCCAAGGTAGGGAACGAGCTCCGTACACGCTTCCTCCTCGAGGGTTGCGAAGGCCGAACACGCCGCCTCTTGTACGCGTTTATTATTGTCAAGAATGCGCTTTAGTAGCTGAAAAATAAACATCTAAGTGAGACACTGATCTTGAAGTGATGATCTGTAAAAATAAAATACTAACACATTATTTAAGCTCATCATTTTATGGCAGCATTTGTACAAAAATAAATTAGTAATAGGTAAGTACCTCAGTCATAACCGGCTTGAGATAGAGGTCGTGCGACTGCGACACGATCCAGTGCGAGTAGCGGCTCAGCGTCCAGCACGTGATGGCGCGCACCAGCGCCTTGCGCTCGGCGAGGCACACCACCAGGTACGGCACCAGGTCCGGCAGGTGCGGCACCATGCCGCCCATGCAGCCGTCCGCCACCGCGCCCAGCGCCAGGATGCCGCTCTCCTGCGGAACGACGAACGAGGGGAATGTTATTGACTGCATTGGAACTAGTCTCTTGTAATTATTTATCAATTGGTCCAGTGCAAAATACAAATATCTTTTTTTGGTGAACATAGGGTAGGTTAGGCACAGATGTTTTAAATATTAAAGAACGCTATGTCTAGCCGTCATCGGCGTGCAAATGTTAATTTGGTACAAACATGCTGATTATAATAAATTATCAAACAATTATCACACATTAATAAATAATTCTAAATTAAATAGTCAACAAAATAAAAATAAAACATTCCATTAAAATATGATAATAATAAATATTGAAGCCTGACATAGTGGTGATAGACCAATTAGAGCGTCGCGCAATGATTGTTGATATATATAGCGGTCCCCCATGAGCATGACGAGAACCTCGTGAAGGCTGAGAGAGATAAGAAAAGTAAGTTTCTTGATCTGGCTCGCGAGGTTGTCGACATGTGGGATGTGAATACAGCAATCATTGTGCCGATATTCGTGACGGCCAATGGATAATAGCTATGATTCTCGACGAACATTTGCGGAGGCTCTCGTTGGGCAGCTGGATCAAGGGCGTGATCCAGAAAGCGGTACTCCTGGACACGGCGCGTATCGTTAGGAGGTTCCTCTCTCAGCCCTAACCACCGGTAACTTGGACCCTGTTCCCGATACCGGTGGGCTACTAATTTTTATATTTTGCAGTCTTTTTTAAATGTTTTTTTATTTTATTTTTATAAGCTAATATTTAAAAATGTAAAAACTATGTACAATAATTAAATAAAGGGAATATTGTTTATTTCGTTTTATTAAATAAAAAAAAAATTCATTATAATGTGTCAATTAGGTGTGCTTCTGGTTGTAATAACCTTTAGGCAATAAATAACTATCATTACGACACAACGCGATTTCCAATTCTTTGAGGAGAGATCTAAAACATCAAGCTCTGGAAAGGATTCAGACTGTACAAAGAGTAAAACGAGTTGAACGCACCTTGATGACCCATTCCTCGTGGAACAGCGTTTCCTTGAGTATGGGGAACAGCACTGGCAGCAGGTCAGCTCCGAACACGTTGGCGAGCACATCGAGGGCTGCCGCGCTGCACTTGCGCAGGTTCCAGTCGGACAGCGAGCCGTCGTCTGCGTCCGCGCCGCCGTCGTCGTCGTCGTCCGACTCGCCGCCGCCTGACATGTTGCTGTCGCCCGCACCCGCTGAATCACAACATATCATGATTAGTATGATCTTTAGTAATTCCATTCCTAACTATTACATGGATATTCTTAAAAGTGCTACCATTGTGTTTGACGGTGTGTGAGCGTGGCTTGTGGAACCGCGGTCGTATGTCGGACTCGCGGTCGGGCTCTGCGTCGTCCGCATCGTCGTCGCGATCTCCGCGGAGCAGGATCACGTCCATCTCAGAGTATCGCATGCCACGCACCAAGATCGGCAGAAGGGCTGGAAGTCTGGGGCCTAGTACCTGTCAATTAAGCCAATATTAGTAATTATCCATTACAACATTATAGATCTACCACAAAGTGCTAAGTTCGACAGCTCACCTCACAACACTGCTGTCATTAAATGAAACTGGAGGAATAATTGAAATCAACTCAGTTGGCAATGAGGAAAAAAATATGGAGTAAAGAGTCTATACTGAAATTATAGCTGCTAAAGATGTATGAACCAACATGTAACATCCAAAAAAAATTATCCAACTCAGCCAATTGCAAAAAGGATTAGGATGTTTACTTTCTTTGTGAAATAATTGACATGCCCAATGAAGGTACAATCTTGATTGCAAGTCATTATATTACTTAATTATAAGATAAATTGTGACTAATTCACATAAACAATTTGCAAAAAGAAGCAGTTTGCAAACAAAATAATTGCAGTCTCATCCCACATCTACAAAAATGTGTCACACATAAGCAATCACAAACAAATTGCTTATGAAAATAATGTAACTTACATCACGGCAGACATTCTGTTCTGCAAGCGAGAGCCAGAACTCACAGGCCTCCAGTGCCACACCCTCCTCAGGATCTTGTGTCCGTACCAGCATGTACTATGGAAAAAAACAAATGGATTTTAATCATAAGCAAAAAAGTTAGCAGTGTTACTTTTCTACATTGCCTCAAAACTCTCTTTACTGAATGCTGCTTACTTCAATGATGTTTGGCAGGTGAGGGATGAGCCTGTCCAGTCGCACCTCTAGCAAGAGTACTAAAGCATGACAAACATTTTTCCTGACATCTGGGTCTTCATCTGCTGCTAAGTGGAACAAGTTCTGTAAAAAAAAAACATTATTTTAATAGGTGTCTGTCAACAAGGATTAATTAAGTATTTCTGGAAATGTAATTCCTGAAAAAGAAAGTTAATACTCAATGAACTTCAAAAGAATAACAATGCAAAGTCTTACCTCAATGAAAGCATCAATGTGCAACATGAGAGCTTGAGTCCGGCCCATGATGAAATAGTTGACACAAGCAATAGCATGGCATCTGATCTTAGGTGATGAATGCCGGAAAAACTGTAGGAATTTAGGTATTAACACATTCAAAGGCCTGTTCAGTGCATCGCTGTCCAGTACCTCAGCAGTGTCTTCGCATATTTTCTGTAGTGCTCCGAAGGCGCCCTAAAATTATATGGTAATTAAAAGATAAACATAATTAGAATTGAGAGACCTTTTTTCTTAATAATAAATATTGTTGTCAATAAATTACTTTTAAATGAAACCTTGAAAAAACAAAAAATAAGTCACAAGAAATATTATCAAATAATATTTTATATTTTAGTAAATTTATTTGATTACCACTTAACAGTTTTTCCCTATAGATAATCAAATTACATTATTGAATGCTCACAAGTTTGAAAATATTAAATACTTAAGAAATTATGTTTAGTACTAGGTCATTTCAAAGTTATCAATTTTCTAAATAAGTTTCTCAGATCTAAGCTTTACAATTCTTACATCATTTAATGATTTCTGATTCAGGTATGGATGAAATAGATAGAAATAGTACATACCTCACAAACATTGTAGTCTTGTGAATCAAGCATCTGACATAAAGCTGGCAGCAGCTCGGGCCATGATGTTAGTTCACCCTTACTAGCTATAGTAGTGATGATGATACCCACAGTAGCCCGAATCAAGGGCGAAGGGTCTCCTACGGCGGATAAGCATTCTCGCTTTATAAATTCAGCCACTTCAGGCATAAAGCTGTTGTAGTGAGCTTTGACATTATTTTTCAGAATCAAACCACTCAAAGATCTTGTAGGTTCTTCTTCAGTGACAAGTTTTGTCAAAACGAAGATCAAATAGTTATTGAAGTCTGGATACTTGTTCAATTCTTCCAATTTCTGAGATTACATTGTTAGGAAAATAAAGGCTGTCAATGGCTGTCATGTCGGAAAAATCGATTTTATCGTAAGCGTCTAGATGAAACAATCATTTGCTATGGAGGCATTAACACTTACTTTTACGTTAAATTGCATTGAAATAAGAAAACATTGATAACGATTAGTACGTAAATAAAAAATAAAGCGGTTATAGTTACAAAAAGTATCCACGCCGATAGCTGTAAAGATGTGAAAATTATTAAAAGGATACTTGTTGAACAGCCCTCTGAGTTGCTGTATCTGGTGATTGAGACTCCTTAAGAAGTGTTAGTATTTGTCTTAGTCCTTCCTGTTCGGGTTTCCACTCCATTTTCATAATAATTCTACGAAACGGTTTTCTTTCACTCGGTCCCGTAAAGATCAACCATGCCAAAATTTGAAGAGTTGCCAGACGAAATTATTAATTTATTATATTGGAAAGCAAAGTTTTGGGTTGGTAAGTGAAATATCGAGAATATATGTGTGAATATATAGCATGAATGGGTTTAGTCGATTAATCTTTGCGTTCCATCCAGTGTCGAGATCGAGACTGTAAAACAGATTATATTAAAATTAGAATAGCAAATCCAAAGAGTAATATAAGCAAATCTGTCAGGCAGAGGATTTATGACAGCGCGTAGCGCGTGTTTGTATTTTGAGAAATAAATTCTCAAATTTATTTGTTTATACATAATTTGTAAAGAAAAGTTCATCAAAATGCCTAAAATTAAAGCTGAAAAAAAGACACGAGTGCACAATGAAATAGCCAAACAAGGTAATTAATAACTAGGTTAAGTTCTATTCTGATTGTAATATATAATGGGAGAAAATCATAGTTTAATAATACCAGGCTATTACTGTTCTACTGCAAGGCAAAGTCTTCTTTCTTATGACGAAGCGTGGCATTAATCGCCACCCTTGCTCAAGCACAACAAAAAATACAGATTCATTGAATTTCACTTTATTTCAGGTATCCAGTTTAACAAGGACTTCGGCCAACACATATTAAAAAATCCGCTCATAATAACTTCGATGCTTGATAAAGCTGGCCTAAGGCCGACAGATGTTGCTCTTGAGATTGGTCCTGGTACTGGTAACATGACCGTCAAGCTACTTGATAGAGTCAAGAAAGTTGTGGCTTGTGAAATAGATACCAGGTGTGTAAAACAGCATTCTATTCTAAATAAATGTATTTACTCAATCATTTACGATTTATTAAATATTCTTAATAAATTATTTATTTTGTAGATTGGTTGCTGAACTTCAGAAGCGTGTTCAAGGAACTCCTTATCAAGCTAAACTTCAAATACTTGTTGGAGATGTTCTCAAAACAGAATTACCTTTCTTTGACATCTGTGTTGCCAATGTGCCATACCAAATCAGTTCCCCTCTAGTCTTTAAATTATTGCTGCACAGGCCTTATTTCAGATGTGCAGTTCTCATGTTTCAAAAGGAATTTGCACAGAGATTGGTAGCTAAGCCTGGTGATAAGTTATATTGCAGGCTCTCAATAAATACACAGTTGTTGGCTAGAGTTGATATGTTGATGAAGGTGAGTAGAACAAGGTTTGAGCTAGCTTATATTCATTATTTTATAAATTGTTCAATGTTATTATTATCTCAACAGGTTGGCAAAAATAACTTCAGACCTCCTCCTAAAGTGGAATCAAGTGTAGTGCGAATAGAGCCAAGAAATCCTCCTCCACCTATTAACTTTGTTGAATGGGATGGTTTAACAAGAATAGCTTTTGTAAGGAAAAATAAAACATTGGCGGCTGTTTTCAAACATGGTACAACTATGGCTGTATTAGAGAAGAATTACAGGGTGCATTGTTCTCTTCATAATAAGGTAGGCTTAATCCTTCCTCACTTGTGTTCAGGCTTGTAAAATACCTAGTGGAACTTCCCTAGTTTGATTTAATACCTAAATTTCTTTGTAGGAGATACCTGAAGACTTTGACATAAAAGTGAAGGTTCAAGAAATATTAACAAAATCAGAAACAGATCAGATGAGAGCAAGAATGATGGACATAGATGACTTCATGAAGTTGTTACATGCTTTCAATTCGGAAGGAATACATTTTGCATAGTCTAATAATAAGAATAAAATATATATTATTATTTTACTTCTTTATTTACTATTTTAGTTCCCATTGGTAAAGCTAATAAACAACATAGTTCTGCAATGACAGTTGGAAAATCTTGCATTATATTTTAGCATCCTTGAATCCTCTATCGGCATAGTCAGCAGGCGTGCGGTTTGAATTAAAGGGGAACCCTGGTTGGCCTGGCAAAACCATAGGTTTAGACTTATGTACTCTCCAGCCACCTTTCTTAGTCCAATCCTGTAATTATAACAACATATTATGTTGATGTTAACAGCCAAGCACATTCGTACAATGTACCTGCATGCCATAAACTATTTGATGAATATAGCTACACAAAGATACAACTCGGGAGACAAGTTGAAGGCATAAGACTATTGTTCAACCCAGTGTTGGGCATTGAATGTAATAAACAGTAAATATAATAGGATACAGAACTAGTTGCTCATTACTATCATAGGCCCAAAATTATCCACTGATTGGTAAAACATTTGTTCTGCCATTATCCTTGCCATTGCCAGTATCTTGAATATTGGAGATAGATTTATTCAGGTTCCTTGAAACATTGGTTTCTTCAACTTGATCAGCTACTAAATTTTAACGAAAACTATAGCAGACAAAGTATTTCTACTCCTCTCTTCTTCAACCGATATCCACCCAATTCTGAGTAGTACACTCAACAGTACTTACATTTCCATTATATTTAAAGTAGTAGTGAGTACAAAGAATTCCAACACCAATTAAGCCGAATTTTCCAACTAAGTATCTATAATCAGCAGCTCGTGATGCGCCCTGTAACAATAATGAAGGTGTTTATTTTCATACAGCATTGTAAACATCATTTAGGTTACTGTTATGTAACCTCACCAGCATTGGCGTAAGAGCAGCAAACAACTTGTCCAAAGGAGCACGGTAGATGCGGCGGAATACATTAGTGCGTTCTCTCCAGTATTCTTCTACATGTACAGGTTCATTTGGAGCCAAGATTTGGTCTTTCAACCACTGCTTGCGCCAGGCTCTCTCGGTATCGGTCATTCCCAGACATCGTTCACGTTCAAGTGCCACACGTCCAGCAATGGACATGGGCTTTACGCCCGCAGTTTGAGCCATGATTGCCCGATATTATTTTTATTTAGTGTACCAGACGTTCTACAAAATCAATAATTTCAACTACAGCAGAACTGCTGCAAATCCTGCAAATGGGAAAATTGACAACTGTCAGCCGCTGACAATGACAAGTGACAATAACAAAAAATAGTCTTCTTTTTTTAAATTATTTGTGACTAAGCCACTGACTTGGTTACAAGACCTTTAAGCCACAAGAAATAATCGCCACATTGCCAATCAAAAGACACGTTTTTTTTACGGTCTTGTATGGGTATTCCCATAATAGTCAAATTGTCAATACTGCTGGTCAATACAGTTTTTGTCAGGTCGTGAACTCGTGATCAATATCACGAACATTGATATAAAATTTTGATAGCGGTTCTTCCAACTTATTTTTT
Organism: Orthosia gothica; assembly: GCA_949775005.1. Lineage (NCBI taxonomy): Eukaryota > Metazoa > Arthropoda > Insecta > Lepidoptera > Noctuidae > Orthosia > Orthosia gothica. The sequence goes on along the minus strand of OX459063.1, from coordinate 11,681,083 downwards.
TAGTTTAACTTTTAAAATATGTGTGAACATAAAAAAATAGTATTTTTATAATTAGAAACCCTGGAAGTCATTCATTCAAGTTCATTCGACATTCAGTGATCAGTCAGTCAGTCAAAAAAATTCGACATTGTTCTGGGTCGGTGTCAAACAGATAATTTCCAATTCCCATTTTATCTTTTTAACATTTTGGTTTAACCCCTTAGATGTCCACCAGGCAGGCCGAAAATCACCCATGTGTCCGGGTACCCTGGCGCCTTTTGCGCTATGGGCGCGGTGTCAGTAAATCGTCGATTTCTCGGAAGTTTTGTATGGGAACCATGTATGAAACTTATGTTGTTACAATCTCTATGAAATAAGCTATCATATTCCAAATGGATTTATCCAGTTTTACCTTGTAAGTATTGGTAATTGTTGTGTAAAGTCAGTGTAAGGGATTTTTTTTCCAGTTTCGTGTATAAAAGGAGATAGAAATAAAAAAATAAACCATTATTTCATAAAGTTTTAATTTTATTTACAGGAATACACCCTATTTCACAATAATCAATCAAAATTACACACCCCCCGATACATTTTTTCATCCCACGAGAATTACAAACTTTTCAAAAAAAAAATAATGCAAATTGGCAGGGTGGACAGTTGGTGGCTGTTTTTTTTTTATTCGAATTTGTTTCGTTACCACTACAATTAAATGCATTATTTCTGTTGTTAATTAACGTAGCATTGTAAATAACAACAGTTTGATATAGTCATATTTGCAAAAATAAGAAATAAAAAATAAAATATTCGCACGCAGAAAAAAATAAACAACAATGTCGGACGGCGTTCGTTGAAATACGTATATCTGCTGGAATTTAGGCCAAATACAAAAAAAAACTATTAAAAACAGTTCAAAACTTACCGTTCCATGTATTTCCAGCAGAAAACAACAGCCACTCAAAATAAAAAAACTAAATTTTTAATCACAAAAAGTTTGAGCACGGCCCCTTGTGCTGTCAAAAATGGCGACCGCCCGATGCACAGATTTAATAAATAAATATTACGGTCTTGGGCGGATCCAAAGACCAGCGGGGTATTTTTTTTTCATAATTGTCTATTAAAGTATCGAATGAAACCAAGATTTGTCGAGAATATCCTCCTTACTGACATATTTCAAGCCAAAAACAAGAACAGCCATAGAATATCAAAAATTGGCAGAGAGGCAGACTGGACATTTGAGCGACCGATGACAGCTGGCAGAGAGGCAGAGTGGACATCGGAAGGGTTAAGCAGTGTGGTGGATAAAAATACCCTGAAGAAGATAACAAGATGCCTCGATACCATAAGGTGGAAATTAATAAAACAGAATGGATTGTGCCGGAAAGATATCAAATGCTTATACCTGTGGGCTCAGGTGCTTACGGACAAGTCTGGTATGTGTTTATGAATATATTCGGCAATATGCCAGTATTTATGTCTAATTAAATTGCTGCATTTATTTATATCAATTAATTCAATAGCGCACAATCTATGCTCAGCAACAGAATGTGAATTTCTTGAATCAGGTAGGTACATTGCCCTTACGTGGGCGGCAGATTATGCTGTTTGTCTATTCTTGAAACGAGTAATTTGTTTGCAGTTCTTCAATCGACACTCTGCATAATATGAAGGTTGCAATTAAGAAATTGGCGCGACCATTCCAATCTGCCGTGCATGCCAAGCGGACTTACCGCGAGTTGAGGATGTTGAAGCACATGAACCATGAGAATGTTATTGGTAAATATGCCCAATTATTATGTGCTGACCCTAAGTAACAATCCTAAAAAATACTATTTACTATATTAAGACATAATTAATTATCACTCCATACGCGATAGCCCTTCTCTCGATGTCTTCAAGAGGAAAATTAAGGAGCATAGAATTATTTAAATATATGTGTATTTATCTTTATAAACGTAAGTAGGTATTTTATGTATTATTATGTAAATAGTTTCATCTTCTTTATAGGTATATATATTGCACACTGGATTACTGCCCTCTATTATGATCTCTATCACTCAAAGGTTTGCTGGAAGAAAATTCCATTTGGAGTTAAGCTCACCTTTGTACATGAATTTTAGTATCAAATTGTTAAAATGTAATGTCTTGTTGTACAATAAAGAATAAAGAAGAAATAATTACCTCAAATGAAGTATGAAGTTGCAGTTTCTATAAGCTTAGTTATAAACTATCTATTTTTATATAACAAACAGGTTTGCTGGATGTATTCAGCCCTGAAAAAACTTTGGAAGAGTTTCAGCAGGTATATTTAGTGACACACTTGATGGGAGCGGACTTGAACAATATTGTTCGTACTCAGAAACTTTCTGATGACCATGTTCAATTCCTGGTCTACCAAATTCTCCGTGGTCTTAAATATATCCACTCTGCGGGCATCATTCATAGGGTATGTGTTTTAAAAAGTTAATACCTGTTTTCTGTCTGTATTGATATTTAGAAAATTAATATATCAACTGAATTTAAGTCATTCACATGTTATGTGCATTAATTACATATATTACAAGAAAGAATCAAGATCAATGAACTAATTACCTAATTATAATCTTAAAATTATCTAGAACTTGATAACTTGCATGTTTTAAATCCACTTGCCATTGTGGCATTTCATTTATTTAACACAAGTATTAATATTGTAGGATCTAAAACCTTCTAACATTGCTGTCAATGAAGACTGTGAGTTGAAAATCTTAGATTTTGGTCTAGCCAGGCCAACTGAGACAGAGATGACTGGCTATGTTGCTACAAGGTATGTACATCAAATTTGTTTCTATTAGATTAAATATAGACTTTATTTACTTTTAAATTAGTACTATTAAACTTCACTCAAGGTCAATTACTATGTCCATAACATATCTACCTAATCGCTTAGTTTATTAGTAGTATTTTTTGCTCTGCTTAGGTAAACTTTCTTCAGTCCCCCTAGTGACTACTCTGAATTACTGCAATGTAGTTATTGATTGCTGTCCAAGTGCTATTGGATTTTCAGCCTTGTTTTAATGAACTAACAACTTCGCAGGTGGTACCGTGCTCCAGAGATCATGCTCAACTGGATGCATTACAACCAGACGGTTGACATTTGGTCTGTGGGCTGCATCATGGCTGAATTATTGACTGGCAGGACTTTGTTCCCAGGTTCAGACCGTATCCTTTTAATTTCAATATTTTTTTATATCTCTGAATGTCTAGAATTTGATAATGCATGCATTTTACTTTCTGCTGCAATATTATTAGTTAGGTTCTTTAGGAGCCCTATATCCTCCTTCCCTTTCCCCTTTTTTCCTTCCTATAGCTTCTTTATTCCGTTATAATAAAAAGTAGGTTAAGCAGAAGTTGGTTCAATGTTTCAATGAGTAAGTTTGATGAAAATACTCATAAAGCCAATTTTGCTAACTGGGGAAAGTACCTATGTACTTGTTTCATAATCAAACAAAACATTCTTCATTACCCACTGTGTTGATTCGTTCCGTCATCTATTTTTTCTAACAACAATCCCGTCTTTTAATTTCAGTCAATTAATCAGGGTTTTTTCATTAAAACAAACCCATTTTTTCATGACACCTATTTTTGTTTCAACTGATTTAAATTAGATATGCAGCCTAGCTTGTAATTATTATTTTTGACCCTCAATGGCTTTCACCTTAATGGATGAGACAGATATCCATCAATTGAATTTGATCATGGAGGTACTTGGGACACCGGCCCAGGAGTTTATGACGAAAATATCTTCCGAGTCTGTAAGTAGCTTCCATACATTGTGCCTGCGGTAATATGGTGTAACATAATGTGAACATGTACATATTATTATCAGCAAATATAGCTTCGCCATTAACTCGCTTAAATTGATGTTGTTATGTCGTTTCAATAAATGGCTTGTGTAAGTTTGGTGCTTGTGTAACCTTAACATGCGTTTACTCAGATATTGATCACCTCACAAGAATATTGTTTTTGTGTGGAAGACCAGATCAAGATGCTATTGACAAAATAATTAGTGAAGAGGTGAGTAAAGCAACTAATCATTAAATTATTTAATACACAAAACACGCGGAACAATACAGAAACTAATGCTGGTTTTGACGCTTTCTGATATGCAAGACAAAACAATATTACTAAAAATAATTACAATAATCGCCAGTTTCAAGCGTGTGCAATAATAATAATTATTATCACGCCGACTTAGTAAAAAGTGTGTCTTGTTTGAATAGATGTAATGTGTGTCATTATCATTGTAAACGTCTAATGAGTGTTATTCAGCAAAGAAAACATGGTGTATGGTGTTTAATTGTATATTTATTGTTCGTGGCGTGCCAATTTCGTGTGTTCGTCAATTTGTGCTTATAGCAATAATAATTAAGCCTTAGAATGAGTAATTGAAATTAATTCATGCAAAACATAATTTTATTGCCTAATCTAAGTCAACTTATATTACCCCGCGGCTTCGCTCCCGTGGGCCACCCCACAGGACTTGTTTTCGGGGTTACAAAATAGCCTATGTCACTCGGGAATAATGTAGCTTTCTATTGGTGAAAGAATTTTTTAAATTGGTCCTGTAGTTTCGGAGCCTATTTGGTACAAACAAACAAATCTTTCCTCGTTATAATATTGTAAATTACTTAACCTTTTCCCAACTACATTGGCCAGTCATTTGTACAAATGTCTGCTCTAAGTGAATTAATAATTTGGTTTATTAAAACGAGTGGCGCTTAGTTGTTACTCGTATTAGCGCTTACATCATAGCTAGTTTGCGACACTGGTTTGTTCACGGATAGTTGGCAAAAGTCACGGCATTACCATGAGCCGAAAAAACGTCCACTGCTTAACATACCTACCTACCTAGGCCTACTATTAGATATTCCCTAGGCCAGGTATCCTTCACTTGATCGTACCTACCGCGATGAATACCTACACTTTCGCGTAGTTCCGGGCTCCGGCACCACTCCACCAGTCGCAGTCAGTTGTCACCGCTCGCGCGCAGAGCTCGCGCGTGCGTAGTTGGTGGGCGCGAGGGTCTTAGTTCGGCAGCCTCGAAAAAAAACGAGTCGTCACGCATTCAACCCTCATCATCATCATATCAGCTGAAAGACGTCCACTGCTGGGCATAGACCTCCCCCAAGCGTCGCTACATTGACCGGTTCCGTGCGTCTCGTATCCAGCGGATCCACGCAACCTTCCCCAGGTCATCGGTCCACCTGGTGGGAGGCCTTCCAACGCAACGTCTTCCGGTTCGCGGTCGCCACTCCAGATACTTTCTGCCCCATCCGCCATCCGATCTGCGAGCAATGTGGCCTGCCCACTGCCACTAAGGTTTGGCAATTCTTCGGGCTATGGCAGTAACCCTGGTTCTCATGCGGATCTCTACATTTCTGATTCAATCACGCAAGGAATCGCCAAGCATAGCCCTCTTCATTGCCCTTTGGGTCCTATCTAAGCTATCTGGTGAGACCCATTGTAAGCGACCACGTCTCAGAGCCATAGGCCATCACTGGCAACACACAATGGTCATAGAATTTCGTCTTCAGACACTCTGCTAAGTTGGACGAGAAGATACCGCGCAACTTCCCGATACGCCTTTAAGGAATCCGCGGGCTTATTACGTAAGGAACAGCAAGTAGCAATAATTGTACAATTATTGCGCGATCAATTTAGTGACCTGGCTACTGAGGCCTTTAAGTCAAGTATTTTTTTTTGAGAGTCACTTTTAACAGAAGCTGTTTTTTCTGTCAGATGATTTATAAAATGTAACGTTTGATGAATTAATCAGCATATGAAAGAGCAACACTTCGTGGTGGCTGTTTTTTACAATAGTCAATTTGATTACTATTTAGCTCCAATATTCCGATAAATTAATATTCGCAGATGTAAAGAATTTGTGTAAAGTAAATATGGCAGTGAAAATTTGATATTTGCATTTTAGTTACATGTATGTCAATGTGTAAAATCAATTAAAGTTTCTTCGAATTGTCGATTGTTTTAAAAATTGAATCGATAACGCATTAGAACATCACTTAGTAGACTACATTATCTCGTATTTGAGCTATGAAACGTAAAAAAGATTTTTCAAATTTAATTTAGACATAGGCAGAATAGTTGACATCGGTGTTTGCCATATAAAAAAAATATAATAGAAGATACTTATTGTGGACTTATCACATTCTCATGTTTTTGTAAGTATTTAGTAGTAAACATATAAGCTTCGCTGAGGTAGCCAACACAGGCTTTTTTATACTGTATATAAAAAAATCCTCAACTTTACCGTGATCACTTCTGTTTCAATGATTTAACAAATAGTCCAGTTACGTAGACATTAGAGACTCAAAACAACACCAATTTGTCATTTACATTAACAATATTCACTAGGAATTTGTTATTTCAATATTTATTCTTATATTATTATTCTAATTTGCGGATAATTAAAGTAGCCACAAAATAACATACGAAAAAAGCCGCCAAAAACTCAAAAACTTCTGTACCTACTCAGCCATCAGCGAGCGATTGGTAATCGACCAACAACAAGAGGAAAAGTAATCGCAATTTGACAGCTACATTTGCTCGCCGATCGCTGTCGCTCTGCTGTCAAAAACCATACGTAATACGAAATTAACGCGATCACCTTGCGATAAATGCACATTTCAGTTAATAGATTTTTATTGTTAGCAGTTTTGTCGTAAAATTATTATGGTGTGGCTATAGCTCATATATAATGCGGATTCGCGATTGAAGAGCAATTATTTCGCAAAAATATGTCTTCCAATTTTTTGTCGTAAAGCGATATTCGCGCGATGATTGTACAATATCTGCGCAAATATTGTTAATTGCTGTTTCATACGTAATAAGCCTGCCGGCTTGTTCGGGAGGGTAAAAAGGGTCAAACCTGCGCGCGAGACGATTCGTGATGACTCTTGAAAACAGCCTGTAGAAATGGTTAAGAAGTGAGATGGACCTATAGTTCTTCAGTAGGGCATTGTCACCCTTCTTGAAGAAGAGTACTACCACACCCCTGCACCATGCCTCGAGTATGACGAAATCAAACAACTTCTGAAGGGCCTTAAGTACTGGTTTTCCACCCGCCTTCAGGAGTTCGGTCGTAATTCTGTCATAACCCGGTGCCTTGTTGTTCTTAAGCTGTTTTAGAGCCATCCTAATCTCATCAGGCTGACGTCCGGAATATCTTCGGTATAGTATCGGTTCAATCTAGCTCTAGGATCATTTGCTAGATTCCGGACGGGTTTACTGGTTGACGTGTACAACTGCCCCTATAATATCTCGATCTTCCTCAGAAGCTCCGGTTTGGCGGATACGATCCTGCCATCATCGGTCTTCAGTTTCGTGGGCAGAGCCAGCCCTATAGTCAGATCTCTTGCAAAGACCTTGGATTCCTTATTCCGCTCAATCGCGTCTTTAATACTCTCGGTAATAAAGCGGTGACGATCATCTCACGCCTCACCTTCATGAGCTTGCGAGTAGGATCAGAGAGCTTTTTGTTTCTATCTGTACGGCGGGTCTTGACAGCTTCCATGAACCCATCGCTGTATTCGCCCACGGAATTCCCTAGGCACTCGAAACTGTTCTAGAGTTCGAGCTGAAAGCTCTCGGGGTTTTGGATCTGGATCTGATTAATGTTCAATGTGCCTCTTACCATGCGGTGATCGCTCCCGTTTTCACAGAATTGATCACACCACTTCCTGTGCTCATGCTTTCTCAACCAATTCATCATATAGGGCCCTTATTCGCCATAAAACTGGCCAGTAGGTGACCCCGGTGGTTCCGACGTCCAAATTGCCCCACTTACAGCTCATACTCGTCTCGTTTGCCCAGTTTCGCGTTGAAGTCCCCTACGACAACGGTGAAGTGAGTTTTGAAACCATGCATGGCTCTAGAGATATCTTCATATATGGTCTCCACCTCGTCATCGGGGCGTAGACCTGTATGACCTTCAGCGAACATCTTGAGGATATTCTGGGTATAAGGTACGTCAAAAACATCTGTTACGTAGTAACTTCTCTAATGTGTGCCTAGGCGTCGGAAGTAACTATATATCCAGCATATTTCCACAACCTCCACCAGGTCGTCGGTACACCTCGCGGGATCCTACTCAAATACCTACTGTGTTTCTTCGTTTCACTTCTACTTACTTAACTCATGTATATTGATCGAGCTCAGTAAGCGATAGAGGTAATCACGTTGACTGCGGCATCAGTGGCAATCTTTAGGGGTTAGTGAATTACCCGCTCGCTACCCAGTCTCTCTCTCTCTCTTCTTTTGCCACTATCGCCTATCCGTACTGCGACCAATGTGCCCGGTGCCTAGCCCACTGTCACTTAAGTATAGCAGTTCTTAGTGATTCATCGAAGTGCCGACATTGTTCTTTTAGAACAAAAACATTTACTTTTGAACAACGTGACTCCATTCAAGTGAAAACTTGACTTATATTGTGTAACCAAATGACTTTTCCTCTCTAGTTTACATTTATTTAATATTTTTGTTAGAACTCCATTTATTGCTCATTTGAATAACAACTATAATCTGTAGTTATGTATTTATTATGCATATTTTAACTGCCTACGGATTCTGTTAATGTACCTATTTAATAACGAGTTGTAACAGTTCTAATAAATTATTTTACATGGTTATTCTAAGTGACTGGTCATGCTAATTCATGAACAAATGGTTTCAATTGGTGTCTTTATTATGTAAGTACCTACCTATTTGGTTTATTGATTGTCAATGACTGTTATTTTTCAACGAAAACTCATGGAAATTGGCGGGCACCACGAGTACAAAGCTGATGTAGGTTCATATTTTATTTTGCTTTATTTTGCTTTTACAGGCTTAAGCTTCTGTATCGTGTGCGTCCCTACATAAGTGTGGATATGCGCATTCTACTTTGTGAAACACTTGTTTTATCTAAGCTGAACTACGCTGACACTGTGTATGGGGCGTGCATTCTAGGTAGAAGTGAAAGGTTGGTTCAGCGGGTACAGAATGCTTGTGCGAGATTTTGTTTTACCATCCCTCCTAGATCTCACGTAACTCCTTTTTTAAATAAGGGTAATTTAATGAGAATGTCAGATCGTAGAAAGCTGCATCTGGCTACCCTGCTCTTTGGCACAATTCTCACAAGGAAACCAGACTATCTGTTCGGTAAATTGACCTGGTCGCGCGATGTAAATAAAGTCAAAACGAGAGCTTCTGCCTACCTGTTGTTGGCGTCACACAGAACTGCTGCATTCCGTGGAAGTTTCAAATTCGCTGCCTCTCGTATCTGGAATGATCTTCCTCCGCCATTTCGTGCTATAAAAACGATTGGAACATTTAGTACTAAATTCAAGCAGTACTTATTACATAAGCAAAAGGAATCCGGAAGATTGGCTTACCCGGGGTTTGCACGCAGTTAAGTTTACTGCCTGTAATCCATTTTATTTATTATTAACATTCTTGCGAACACCACACCACACATATTAAATTCATAACACTCTGATTTATCCAATATTAGCAATATATTATTATATTATATGTATTCTTTTCGCCAGGTTTATTTACACTTATTCATTTACGCTATTTCATAACATAACTTACATAACATTTTTCTTTTGACAGCCGACCATAGATTTCTTCCGTATTTAATAAGTCACTCTTTGCTACGCGCGCTCTGTCGTTTGTCTATGTTTCGACAAATGATCATTGAGTATTGCCACGGTAAAGATGGTTGGGTCTACCTATATTTAATATGTTTTATTTATATATTTGTATTTACTTGCACATACTTTGACCCACCTTAAGTATTTATTTTTCTATTTTGTTTGTTATTTATATATTCTTCTATTTTATTTATTTTTTTATTATACAAGTCTCGTTTCCGTAAGTGTGTCCGTGGCATCAACAGTGGGCCCTATCAGAATATCAGCGCAGCGTTACCTTTTTTGGTTATCGCTGCACATGCTGAGATAGGAGCCTTTTTGGTCTCGCACGGGGTTTTTATTTTATTATTGTTTAATTTTATGCTTATTTCTCGTGTCTCCTGTGCGGGTCACAAATAAATATTTTTCTTTCTTTCTTTCTTTCTATTTAAAAAGATGGACTTTATACGCGGGTCATCCTAATTATTTTTTACAATAGTAATGCGAATATTAGAAATAGAAGATGGGCGGGAGTCGGGACTAGCTTGATGCCTATCGACAGGATTGTTCCACAATTGCCCTAAACCGGGAGGATTGGAAGGAAAAAGGGAGGCCTTTTCCTTGCTGTAGGACAGAACAGAATGAAAATAATAGTAATGAAGACTCATACTATTAACTACGTAAATGAGCCAGCCCGCGTGCTTCATATGTGGTTGTGAAGGCGCAGATTTTAAAATGAGAATCACGTCTAAACGGCTCGTAATTTTTTGAAAAAATATATTTTACATTAGACCATTTTCTTAATAATTTGATCTAAGAAAACTTTGAGTTTCATTCGTATAACATAGTGTAATTAATTTGTAAAGTTATGTCTAAAACGGACAAAAACACGACAATCGCACCAAAACCGCTGGGCGTATTTTAATGAAATTGGGACCATTTCAAAGACAATTTAATTATCTACATTTTGTTCTGAGGTTCTTTTTTTAAATCATAGAATAAAAAGGAAAGTACAAAAATCTACAAAATTTTGGGTCGCGCGGGTGTTAAACGAGTCCGTGTTTTGTGCCCTCAAGGTCGTTGGCGTCAGTCGTCGTCTTAAACACTGACTTTCGAGATAAGAATTCGGAATGACACTTTATTACACATCTAAAAGAAATATGTGGTCAAACACGAGCCTATATTAACATAGACATTAAAATTGGTTACAGATTGTCTATGGTGCATTTATTCCCTCTGATTTTAACTTGTCTGGGATATGCCCGCTGTTGGCTTTATAAGTAAAACGTGCGTTGGTGTTGCCATGTTCCAGGCTAGGAACTACATCCAGTCTTTGCCAGCACTGAAGAGGCGTGACTTCCGCGAGGTGTTCCGCGGCGCCAACCCGCTGGCCGTTAACCTTCTGGAGCTGATGCTGGAGTTGGATGCTGACAAGTAAGTTGTCATCTTCATCTGCAGACTTGCAGCATGATTTTTTCCTTGTTTACGACTTTTTAGTTCGCTTTTGAAGCAGTCGGGTTTTTTGATTTAACTTTTTTACGAAATATTTTCCTTTAAGACCAAAATGTGTCTGGGATATTCTTGATTTTGATGACTAACAGTAATGTAGGCAGTGGTACACAAAAGTAAAACCTGTTCTCCATCCTTTACCTTAAAGAGTTACAACGAAAATAAATGTCATTTCAGCAAGTTTAATGATTTATGATACATCTTAAATTATGTTCAGATAGATTATATTTGATATGAATAAAAACCGATAATAAATCAGTCCCTTAAAGTCACGAGTTTTGATGCAATTCAGTTAAGGTTACACTAGCCGAAAATTCTTCCATACAAACGTAGTCTGGCGATTACTCCACTGTTTGACGATGTACGGTCAAAATAAAAATTATATCAATTTGTGGCATCATTATCTAGCCCTGTATGGAAACAGAAAAGTAAAAAAATACAATATTTGAAAGTTATGTGCGTCGAAAGTTCCATAATTCAACACTAACTTTAACGCATCTTTGGGTGGAAATAAATACCATAAGAAGAAGGAAAATTGCAAATCGGCCTCCATACAGGGATAGATTAGTAATTCAACGATGCAAATAATTTTATTTTGAAAATATACATTAAGTAGTTTTTTCATGATATCTAGACTCCTAAAGGTCGGTTTATAAAATTTCGAGCGCTCGTTTTCATCCTAAATCATCATCAATTTCGCTACAAACTTGCAAAAGTGCTAATTCGTACGAGAACTAGCTTCTTACTGCTCATCACAGCATCAATCTCATTCGCACGTGTTGTCGGATGAGACAGCATGCATTTTAACCTTGCGCACAAAATAGTTCGTGCCGTCGACTAGGGGAACCTTAAGTTTCTTTGTCCACATTATCTTAACTTTTTTCTGATGTCTTTTTTAATACTCTTTCGGATTAGATTTGATATGAATGAAATCTTAGTAGTCGTACTTCTTCCACGTTAGCTTCTTAAAGTCGCGAAATTTCCTTATAACTAATCTTTCTACCTTTTACAAATTCAATTGATAATTTAGTCCCTGATGGGTTTTTTATTCTCTCCTCACAATGGAATTTCAAATCTCGTGAATAACCATAAAGTGGCTTAAGAAAAATAACCACTTTTCCTTTGAAGTGTGCAGAAACATCATCATTTGCCTGCCCTTATTCCGTGTTCTGTTCCTCCATTCCGTCCTATCAACCGTTACGAAGAAACGCTTCCTTGCCTGACTGTTTGCTGACGATCAAGCGCGATTTTCCAGACGTATCACCGCGGAGCAGGCGCTCGCACACGAGTACTTGGCGCAGTACGCCGACCCGGATGACGAGCCCGTGTCCGCGCAGTACGACCAGAGCTTCGAGGATATGGAACTGCCCGTCGACAAGTGGAAAGGTAACCTTCATTCAGAAATCCACCAAGCAGTTGTGAGGACATTTCCTCAGGCTATGGGGTAATTCTTCAACCCTTTGAAGCAATTCTGACTTAACCGAGCTGTAACAACATGGAATAGGCTCACGGAAAGTGTTGTGACAGCTCCCATACTAAACTGTCCGAAGAACATATTGGACAGATTAGATATATCAAAGCTATCTGAAACACGCATCAGTAACTAGCTGCTCGAGTGTCTAAATCTTCATGTCCGTATTCAAATTAATTTGGGCTCGGCGCAGCATGTAAAAACTTCCATACATATCTATAAGCCGTCATCTTAGAATTTAATTCCTTGTTGGTCTAATCATCTTTTGCAGCATCCATCCATCTTCTTTTGATAAAAATGAACCCAGATCATTCGCAAATCATTCATCTCTTGGAAATGTCCAGTGGAGCTGTTTTTTATTTGTGAATAACAGATGTTTTTTTACTGTTTAAAAATCGTTATCAGTACGTTGTTGATAAGCGGTAGAGTGCATTCGTGCGGTATACGCTATTAAGCTTTTCCTCAACAAAATCTACTCTCCGCCTTATCATACTAATACAATAAAGAGGAATGTTCTGTTCGTGCGCTGGGGTTATCTGATGTTTTTGAAACGATAATTATACCTCTATCGGATTACTAAGTATCCATGCTGATAATGCGATTTTCAGCAAAGGTTTTATTGGATTTTCCTAAAGCTAGTAGCTTAGCTTTTAATACTGTAAAAATAAATTAATACTTGGAAGTTTACCCCCGAAATAGAAGCTTACATCATTCTTTTCTATTTAGATCAAATAAGACTTCATTACCTATGGCAGTTAAAATTTAAAAAATATAGTTTTTTTATGGTTTTTTTTAGTGCCAAGAACAAATAAATAGTTATGAAACCGTATCTATTTTCAGAGCTGGTATGGAAAGAAGTGGTGGAGTTCAAGCCCCACCCACAACACATGAACACAGTGGTGGAAGTGACACCATCTTAAAGTCAATACTTTTCATATAAAACTGTCATCGATTTACTTGAACCTTGCTGTTACAACACCGGCTTTCAACTGTGGGTTAGTACAATCCAGGGTAAATAATAATATAGTTAGAAATAAGCACACTAATACTTTTTATCTTGTATAACTTAGCAAGAAATGCATCATAGTAGAAAGAAATTCAAATCATAGTGAAGTATTAAAAAGCTGTGTTGTCGAAAAATGTAATTATCAGCGCTTCTAAGAAATGCAGTTTGCAGAGAAGCAATACTTACTGCTTTGTGTTTGTATGTCTACTGTGTTATGCATGCTATTGTTCACTCCTTGACAGCTGCGTTGACGTAAATAATGTAACTTGAGTATTTTTCAGCAGATATAAGAAAATCTAATTTTGATAGAATTTTGAAAAACAGTGTCGTGCCAGTTATGGCGTAGCATTGTGGCCGTTTCAAGAAAAAAAAATGCATGTGCAATAATGAATTGTAAATCGAAGTAAGAAAAAAAATTAAGCACAAACGTTTTTTTTTTTGAAGTATAATAATATATAGGTAGTCGGTAATATAAAATAGTTAATAATGATTGAAGTCCAGTAGGAACGAGGCTTTATCAGGCATTTAATGCTCCTCTGTGATGAAAGATATTGGAGAGTTTACCATCAATGTAACTGTTAGGGTCATTACATTAGATTGGGCATATTTTTGGTGCATATAGACTCATATAAAAGAAAGAAAAATATTTGAAGAGTACAGGGGAAAAACAGAATGTCCTAAAAAAAGTTTAGAAGTATGAAATTTTTTTGCTTCTACTTTACCGGTATGTCATGGACATTCCCGGTTCTTTTCGTTTCGGCCATAAATAAAAATGTCTTTTTGGCGCCTATATTTTACTTTAAAAAAAAGTTAGTGATTGAGAATAAAAATACCATAGATAAAAATTTGCTTGCCAATAAAAAAAAAGAAAAATTAAATAAAAAAAACCCTTCATTTAATTGTGACCCGCACAGGAGACGAGAAATAAGCATAAAATATATATGCGTACATGATACGAGCTTGTCTGTGCTTGTGTCGCACTATAATCTTTTATATTTGTGATACATACTTAAATGCTCTTGTATAATTATAATGCTTATAGCGCGTCTTATACCTTAAACCTTTTTACAAGCCTACCAAACAAAATAAGCATACACACTGAAAATATGCCCAATCTCATATTGACCCTTGTCTATGAAATGATATTTTTAATAAGAAACAGTATATAGGTATGTAAGCTAAGTAGCTTGTTCAAATAACTTCAATCGAGCCTTTTGTAAAGATTAATAGTGATAATGAGAGCAATATACTACCTGCATAAGTATAACAATATATGCCTAAATATTAGATTTGCATACCATTTGTAAGTAAATGCTTTTGTGAGTGATAGCTTGCAAGCTGTACAATAATGTCGTCCACAGGGCGTCGTCGGTCGTCAGCGCACCGTGTTACCCGTCACTAATTGGCTTTATACCGCTGGTGCTAACTAATTTGCTGCGAATAATGATTGGTTAGAAGTAAGATTGTATGTATACAAGGGTTACTATAGTCTGTGAACGAAAATGTAATTTAAATCCTTTTCAGTAAAAACTGTTCAAAGTTCAAGTGGTTATATTTACTGCATAGATCTCCAAGTTTGGTGACAGTTACAATTGACCAGCCGTCCATCGAGATGTGAATTTTTTATTTTTTTTTGCTCAGCTTACACTACTTGTATGTACTTGTAGAAATGATTACTTTATGAAAGTAATATTGTTGGCCATGGAGAAGGATTTTAGGCAAGGATGTGTATTTTTAGATTATGAAGTAATACCATATTATTTGCCATTTGTTACTGAAGTTGCGACTAATACGCGAAAACTTTTATGGCCTACTGCACTTTCACTAAGAATTCGAAAAAAAAAAACAATATTATAATATTTTACGCGTATTAGTCGTAGCAAAATAGTTATTATGTATAATAAATATTTTTTAAATATATTCTTATATTTTAATACAGACTACGTTAACAATTTGTAAGTATTACAACGTAGAATATGTATTAACGTTGAATTGTAAGAGTAAAAATAATTATTTGAATCAGTTTTTGTTTATCTACCCTACCCGAACGTTCATCTAGCTCTAAGTTAGTTTCGGTCAAAAAGGTTTTGGCCACAGTTTCGAGTTGATGGAAGAAACAGAACCAAAAACTGAGTCTAGTTCGTATGTTCTGTCTTCTACATACATACATAAACTCACGCCTTTTTCCCTTTTTCCTTTTTTTTTTAATTTTTCTGTCTTCTATTCGGGTTTAACTAAACTGGTGGACAATACAATTTGCACCTACCAAACCGGCTGACGTGACTGTGTTTCAAAATAAAAGGTTTATTTTTCATGCTTTTTTAATTCTTAAATGAAATTTAAAAAAAATGAATTAACCAACTTAATTTTTTTAGCAATACATAAGAAAAAAAAAATGAATGTATAAATCATAAAAATAGGAGTGACCTAATTTTATTGTCGACCAGTTTATTTGTGGGTTCGATTTCAGGATCTGTGAGCAGGTCGACGACAAGGTTTGGTAGATTTGTATTCGGTTAGTGTAAATGGGCTGGCGTAGTTAAGTGGATTTTAATCATGATTGGCTAAGGCTCAATTTAGATTACCGCGGAATGGAACTGAAGCGAATTTTTGCAACGAAATTGTATGTA
Source organism: Orthosia gothica (assembly GCA_949775005.1). NCBI lineage: Eukaryota > Metazoa > Arthropoda > Insecta > Lepidoptera > Noctuidae > Orthosia > Orthosia gothica. The sequence goes on along the minus strand of OX459063.1, from coordinate 11,664,817 downwards.
AATTTTGTAACGTACGAACTAAATACGAGCCAGTAGCTACGAGAAGCCCGACGTCTTTTTGGCTCGTATTTAGTTTGTAAGTTAATAGATTATTAATAAAGTTCAACTGTGAACAATTTCGTTGCAAAAATTCGCTTCCATTCCGTGTGACTGACACTGGCATGGCCACCATCAGGGATTTTAATAACACGGCAATGTAGACTACTGGTACTCTTTCCGCCTCGGGACAGGCGGTGGGGTCTGACAGATCCACCTTTGCAAATAAACCGTTATTAGGTATTTTATGTTTTTAGGGTTCCGTACCCAAAGGGTAAAAATGGGACCCTATTATTGAAACTCCACGATCCGTCTGTCGGTCTGTCACCAGGCTCTGAACCTTTATGGCTAGACAGTTGAAATTTTCACAGATGATGTATTTCTGTTGCCGCTATATAAACGTATATGTAAGCTATATATATGTATACCCTAAGCCGGGCGCGAGACCGACTCGCACGTTTTTTGTTTTCAAATTCGGTTTTTAAATGTACCAGAAGTCTCAGTAGCTCGGCGTTATTTTTTTCCCAGGATATAACACGTGTAGTCGCCAGTAATGTTTGCCACCTAATGAAAAAAAGGCTCATATAAGAAAGAATACCCTAACATCACACGTTTGTCTTCCAAAACCAAACCGCAAAGCTGCCATATGCGTGTTCGGATTCTTCAGCGGTGCTGTGAAGAATTATCAAAACAGAATATGCAGTATAGTAATACAAAGATTGTTTTTACATCACTTTATTTCCTGGCTTCACCAGTAACATCCAGTAGCATTGTAAAAACCTTAAAATGGCCACTAGTACAGCTTGGCAAAACAGAGTATACGCGTTAATATTATACGCGTTTATCATACGCGCGATTATTATACGCGTTAACTTAATTACTTTGCCAATAAATCGTGCTAGTTCATCATCCACAAGCAGCGGTTGATGTTTTGCGAGGCAATGGAGTGCGAGGTAGCTAAGCGATGCGAAGCGTTGCGGCGCTGTAAAATGTGGGACTGTTTTCACCAAAACTGTGCGAGGTGTTTACGCGGTACGATAACTGGTAGCGAAGCTGTGTAAGCTGAGTGGCGCGAGAATTCGTAGTAAATCTCTTTTCAGTTGTGCACATAACAAGATTTTTTCCCCAAGATCTGCGCTAAGCCTGGATAGGAAGATGGTGTGATTTTTTACCTCGTTCACCGCCTCGCTACCTCGAACTTCTTTGGTGTAAAAGCACCCTTAAACCTTGTATTTGGATACGCGGCGTGGTGCTTTTGAGTGTTCACGGAGAATCAAACGATTTTACAAGCGTTTACTTAAGATTCAGGCGGACGGAATCTTCTGCTAGTTTTGCTTGGAAATCTCACAACGCAGACGTGAGCTAACGTTAGCCGCGTGCAACTCCACACGATTCACCGCGGGCGTAGTAGTTGTCACCGCTACTCTTACTGGTCTGCACGCGCCACCTCTCCGTGAACGGAAATCAGAGACGCCAGAGGCCTTAGTGCGAGTTTTTTAACGTACTCACTCTCGTCACGTCTGGTGACGGTAAGGAGAAACGTCTTTTTTTTTTATACATTTTGACATAAGAGATTGCTTACGTTATCACGAGTGAGTACGTTAAAAAACTCACAGTAAGGCCTCTGAGATCTATTCGTAATTTTTTTTCAAACTTGCATGCCAAGCTGTAACACCAACATTTCTCCACCACGTCTTCAGTCCTGGCTAATTCGATAATCAGAGGAATCGTAGCCAGATCGTTACATGATCAATTCTAAGATCTGCGGCGTAATTGCGAACACACAATCAATGGCTCTTCATTTTGACAATACGAATTGCGTTATTTATAGAAAGTGTGATACGCAATTGGGAAGCTGGCTACGACATAATCACAGTCAAAATATACAAACAGTATGGAAACTACCTACAAACGCTCGAAACAGCACTCACACAAACATGCGCATCGACGAGACCCCTAAGCGGCTCGCACTACTGACAGCACTGCAGAAGTACCCGAGTGGTCTCGTCGGTGCGTTTTTTTGTGTGAGTGTGCCGTTTCGAGCGTTTGTAGGTAGTTTCCATACTGTTTGTATATTTTTACTGTGACATAATTACAAACTTTCCTTTTTATTACTTGCTAAAACTGGTTAAAAGGATCCTAAAGCAAAGCTACAATCAATGCACATTAATTATATCCACTGGACATTTTGTAAATTTGTTTATTTCTTCAATTTCATTTTGTTTCTGCATTGTAAACTAAGATGAAAATAATAATTATTGGTGTATGTATTATAAAAACATTTCACTATACACAGCATTAGATATTTCACAATACAAAATTATCATTGCTATTTATTAAGGGCCTGTGCACAAAAAATCCACCTTTTGTCAATATCTGATAGCTCAAATAATAATTGAATGAAAGGTCTGCGTGACTATACAATTACAGTTTTACCATTTAGGTCGATCAGCGCATCTGGTAATAGTTTCATTAAGGTTACACTAGTCGAAAATTCTTCCATACAAACGTAGTCAGAGATTACTCCACTGTTTGACGATGTACGTTCAAAATAATAAAATGATATCAATTTGTCTCATCATTATCTAGTCCTTTAAGGAAACAAAATTTTTAAAAAAATATTTATTTGAAAGTTATGAGCGTCGAAAGTTCCATATTTAAACACTAATTTTAACGCATCTTTGGGCGGAAATAAATACCATAGGAAGAAGGAAAATTGCAAAACGGCCTCCATACAGGGATTTCAACAATGCAAATAATGTTATTTTATGAATATACATTTAGTTGTTTTTTCATGATATCTAGACTCCCAAAGGTCTAAATCGCGCGCTCGTTTTCGTCCTAAATCATCATCCATTTCGAAACAACTTTGCAAGTGCTAATTCGTACGCGAACTACCTTCTTACTGCTCATCACAGCATCTATTTCATTCGCACATGTTGTCGGATAAGATAGCATGCATTTTAACCCCGCGCACAAAATAATTCGTGCCGTCGACTAGTTCAACCTTAACTTTTAACTACCCCTGTGGGCCCGTGGACTAAAAGATTTCCTTCCCGTCTGAGGTTTCTTGCACAGCCCCTTTAATTAAAATGAATTATCCATAATATACTTAAATACCCGTATTTTAAATTAAAATAATAAAGTAATTAGCGAACATTATGAAAATATGTTTACACGAGTATAGTGCTCGCCAAAGATCTGGGCCGCCCTGAAGTTGGCTTTCGGATGCGCAAGCCACCAAACGGTGCTGTTTTTGTATGAGATTTACTAATGCGCAGCATTTGTAGCCAACTTCAGGGCGGCCAAGAAGTTTGGCGAGGACTATAGCAGACACAATAATTTCGGGCTAAATTTGAATGACTGTAACATGATTTTGTATTTTTTGCATGTATTAGACAAATGACTCATTTAACTTTAAATTAAACCAAAAGTGCTTGTAGCAACACTATTACAAATATTTCATGCAGTCTTCAAGTGTTTCACTCAAGGAACTTGCAGTAATCTAAATGTGACACTGAATATAGGCAGTTTTTATTTTTCTATCATATTTTCGGTTACTACGTACATGCTAAATATTTTGCTTGATCTCCTCGAATACTTGCAAAATTATTGTACAAATAGTTGTCTATGATTTACAGTCACAGCTGTTTTGGTTTTTTTTTTTCCCAGAGACAATATTTCCCATTAATTTGATGAAAGTAAAATGCGACTGAATCAATTCTTAAGTGTAACACTACTTTATTTAATGGTTTCATTTTTAATAATTTATATATTTATCACAATAATTATAATTTTTACACGACACTTCATGACGAAGAAAACGGACTTAATTTCTGTAATGTAAGATTCAATGGTAAGTTGTCTTCAGAATCTGAAGAAGTGTCCGGTTTTTGTTGTTTGATCTTGAACAGTTCGCCGCTGTCGTTGTGTGACCCGGCGACACCGGCCCGAGAACCACCAGCAGCTGGTGTCGATTCGACGTCAGACCTGTTCCTAGTAGCAGTCAAATTTGACAAGCTACTGTAATTTGCACTCGAATTAGATTCATCCGTGTTTTTATGCCTATTATTATACATAACATTAACAACACTTCTCAGTCTTCTGTTTTCGCGGCTGTCACGCCGCTGTCGTTTCCATTCCTTCATTGCTTTACGCTTTTCTCTATCCCTCTTCGACGTGCCGCTAGTACTGGGTTGATCTAAGGCTGGTAAAGCCTGTTGCGCGGGTACAGAGTCGTCTCTCTCAGCCGTACTACTCGTTTTATTCGACGACTTCACGCCCTTTCCAGAGTAAGACTTTCGCTTGCTCCGCTTGTCCTTTTCCGAAGACTGAACATTCTTCTTATCTTTGTGATGCGAATGTGACGACCGCTTCTTGCTTCGCTTCCGATCTCTCGACGCGGCACTCTCCTTGCTCGACTTCTTCTTTGATTTTTTCGTGATTACATAGTTGAAGTCGTCGGTGTCGTCGTCGCAGTCGGAGGTAGGCGCGGTGGAGGGGCTGGGTGGCGCGGTGGAAGGGCTGAGCGGTGCGGTGGAGGGGCTGGGCGGCACGGGCCTGGAGACGCCGGGGCTGGGCTCGCGGCTGGAGCGCGGCGTGGAGCGGCTGGTGTCGGAGGTGGAGGCGGAGGCGCGCGCGCGGCAGCGGCGGCGCGGCGGCGGCGGCCGGTACGAGCTGTCGTCGCTGTCGGACTCGCTGCGCATGTCGCCGCCGCTGTCGCGCGCGCGGTGCCGCTTCAGCGTCAGCTTCACGGACGGCGCGGGCCGATGCTCCAGTGTCGAGGGCGTGTCCAGTGTCACGGCTTGACTCGGCTCCGGCTGAGGGTTCTCCTGTACGATGACGTCGCTGTCGGATCCTAGCAAGTCAACTATCTCAGGCGTTCTCTCCTGTGGAGGTTTGATGTAGCCCACGACCATCACTTCCGAGTCGTCGTCATCGCTGTCCGATTGAGATATAGTTTCGATAGGAATGACACTATCATTTTGGGGCTGCGATATATAACTGTGTGGGTAAGAAGGCACTGGGAACCTCGAGGGCCCCGGAGGAGGCTCGGCCGGCTCCGAACTGGATACCATCACAATATCAGAATCTACACTTGCTTCCGAGTCAGAACTCGATATCACTTCATTGACCATTGTAGAAAGTCTACTGTCAGTCGTATATTGCACGTTGCGATCATAGCCAGTTATGTCGTAAGGGGTACTGGCGAAGCAATACAGCTCATGTAAAAAGTGTTCTGTCCTGTCTCCGAAATATCGACGCAGCGCTTCTCTGAATTCAGATGAATTTATATGATGTTGTGGTAGCAATTCTAGAATCCGGGACATGACGTAAGATATATGCCCAATGTTCTCATTCAACAAATAATGTAGTTCTCTGTTAAGCCATGGCACCAGCCGGTGCATTTGTGTGTCGTTGTACCTTCAAAGACCAAATTAAAATATTTGAATGTGTCGTAAATAGTAATATCGAAGCGGGACGGGGAAACTGACGAGTCACTATTTGCATGATTTAGCGAGTTCATAATAATGTACCTGTAGAATTCGGGGTTGCAATTCCGGAACCTGCCGGTGAAGTCGGGCAGCTGGCGCGCCCACAGGTTGTGGCGGTACACGGTGCGGCGGAAGGAGGCGGGCGAGCGGCGCCGGCGCGCGGGCGGGGCGCGGGGGGCCGGCGGGGGGAACACGTCCGCCATGAAGGGGTAGTGGCGCAGCAGCTGCTGGATGGCGATGGTCTCGCGCCGCGGCAGCGTCAGCGTCGTTCTGCGCACCAATCACATACTACATCTTCATGATACATTATTTTATGAGATGGTTGAACGACATTCGTCCTACTGCCTACTCATATTAGCATGCCTAACTTTCAACTGGTACCTTTTTCATACTTAAAAATAAGCAATATCAAACTCATGAACAGTTTCTTACTCAAATATACATTGCGGTATTGTTAAGGTAAAAACAAAAATGTGTTGCAAGAATAAATAAGAAAAGTAACAATCAAAATAGCTTAGGTATATTGGAATAAGAGTTTAACCAATATTTTTCTAAAGGATTCTAGAATCTATTTGAGATGTATTGCTCAATCAGAAAAATTATTGTGCAATTTTTTTTTTATCAATATGGTTATGTCTGACTTCATCGCCATTTTTTGTAATTATCAGTTATTTGTTTTCTGATGGAGGTAGTGGGATCCTGTAGTATGCTACAGGATATATATCCACTTCCTTGTCCTTCCTACATTGTGTGTTAGGAAAGAAAGAAGTATAAAAGGTGTATAACATGACAAAAACATACAATTCCACCACTGTACCTGTATCTGAACCTGTGTGTTGCTGCAGTGACTCTGTCAATGTCAATTCTGCTGATCGCCGGAGTTGACTCTTCTGATTGCCGCTGAACCACCAAGTACTCCTCATACTGGTTGTTGGAGCGCACATTGTGAATGATTGATCTAAATGCTTGCTTGCAGAGTGGGCACTCCGCCTTGACCTGGAACATTAAATTAATTATTATTACTGACCCTTGTTTATGAATTTTATTTATCACAAAATGATGAGACCCTTTATCCTCCTTATTTTTTTTTCTTCAGTTACTGTTAATCATTACATATTTGCATTTCAACAACTCTAAAGGAAGTCTGGTAGATATCGCTGTCAGCGATAAGGCCTCCATTGTACCCATTGAATTAATTTATTTGTTACAGAGATATATAACTATTTTAGTTTACAATAAAGTATATTCTATTATCTACTTCAATTTATTGGATTTGAAAATAGAAATGAACTCATCATCCCATATGAATTTAACATGGGGCTTTGATAATTCAGTCTGTTAGTCTAATTATAGAAATTTCTGTTATAAATAAGCTATCAGTAGGGCTCACATCACTTTGGTTCCCTTTTCTAAGAATCAGAAACACCTACATTATTATTTTTCTTTAATTGAATGGTACAATACAATGTTACAATTATACAATGTTTAAAAGCTTACCTTACTCCAAGTTAGAAGACATGAAAAGCAGAACTGGTGTAAACAAGAATCAGTGAATGATTTGTTTTTGCAACTGCCGAGACATATAGCACAGTTGGGTTCAGGAGAGCCTGAGCGGCTATCCTGCCGGGGGCTGCTGTCATCACTCTTGATACTACTGGGATTTGCTCCTGAGCTGTCATCTTGTGCAGCAGACAGTGTCTCCATGTTTAGTTATCTGTGGGGTGCGTGTTGTATTCATTTATATTAACAGTCTATAAATAAACCACAATTTATTTTGTTATGTTTCAGACACATCATTCATGGCAGTTAAAATGTAGCTTTAGAGCTACTGATGGCTAGTGTACTAAATACAAAAAAAAAAAACAAGTTGATATAGTGATACTGAAGTGGGTGGAACCAGAACCTAAAGTTAATGGAAATTAATTGATTTTAAAGTCTTGTAAATCAGCAAATAATGAAACAATTTCAGTACCACCTACCGTTTTTGTAACAAAAATGTAATGACATGGAAAGTTGGTACTTGAAAAGGCTATGAAAATTGGGTTTCAGAAAATGTATGAAGTACCTACTTATGGATTACTTGCAGTTCTATGAATTAGTAAAGTGATGCTAGATATTTAAATACAGTACCTACATAAATAAATACGGTAAAGCATGTTTTGTCGCAGATGTCTTTTACTTAGGAATTGTTTGAACACTACAAATGTCAGCTACGTAATGAGTACGGTGTTTATCTTATTTTCCTTAAAGAATGGAAGTTCATGAGATGATAATACTCACGTACTGACAATGTGTGATCTTGACAGATTTCTGATGAATTGTGACGTGACGACGGACGATAGGAACAAGTAGGTAAGTACCTGAGTTCAATCACTGAGATTCGATTTCAACTAATAACGTAAAAGTCTATTGTAAAATAAAGTCATAACACTAGAATATATCCCTAAGATCATGATTAAAACAATTATATTTCTCCTGACACAAACTACTTCCAAAAGCAGATATAAAAACACAAATCAACTTCGAGTCTGCTGCAGTAGCGCATTATAGTAAACTAAACACGTTCGCACACATGGAAGGAAACTGGAATGGAAATACCTACTTTACTTATGTAGTAGAAGGTATTGAGTCGAGTATTTCATTTCATACATAGAGATAGACATGTACCATGAACCATGAACGGAAGGGTTATTCCCGTTCGTCCACACCCCGTCGTCTACACTGCGGACGACTGGGAATAATGCGTTCTGTTCGTCCACAGTGTAGACGAACAGAACGCAACATTCCCAGTCGTCCGCACCTCGTTTCATGTTTAGTTTAAGAGTCAGTGTTTTTTTTTTTAAAATTAAATAAATGATTTAACGGTTTAATTACTTTAAAAACAACATAACTATTAAGTTTTTTTTATTTAAAATCATCAAATGTTAAAATAATTAACAACAATTCTAGTTTTTATCACAGATCAACATAATTTACAATAATTAAAAGGCAATATTTTAACTAATATTTTGTTGGTATTATATAAACATTTTTAAAGTATATAATAACAACATAATATGTACTAAGTAGTGTTTAAATTCAACAGTATTTTTCATCACAGATCATCTTATTTTACAATAATTAAGGGCAACAACAAAGTAATTTGTATCACAGATCAACTTAATTTACAATAATTTAAACATTACCATTTTTACGACGATTTTTTTTTTTTTTTTTTTTTTTTTTTTTTTTTTTTTTTTTTTTTGGACGACTAAAAACTAGAATTGTTGTTAATTATTTTAACATTTGATGATTTTAAATAAAAAAAACTTAATAGTTATGTTGTTTTTTAAAGTAATTAAACCGTTAAATCATTTATTTAATTTAAAAAAAAAAAACACTGACTCTTAAACTAAACATGAAACGAGGTGCGGACGACTGGGAATAATGCGTTCTGTTCGTCCACAGTGTAGACGAACAGAACGCAACATTCCCAGTCGTCCGCAGTGTGGACGACGGGGTGTGGACGAGCGGGAATGACTCGAACGGAACTGCCAATTATTATTATTGAATTGAGAAGACAAGCAAGACAGCAACTGGCAACAGCACTATACATAAGCCATAGATAATCACCACAGTAGATAGTACACTCCATCCATAAACAATGTATGTAAAGGCTGGGCTGGTAGGGTGGCGCCACGCCACGCAAATGAGTTTCCGTCTTTATAAAGACGGAACAACCACACGCCACGTGGCGTGGCGTGTCGTGGCTCGTGGTGCCTTCTGACCAGGGTCAGTCAACTTTGTTCTACAAACATTATGTACTGGGGTCTGGGAAAAAGACAGAGACACAACATCAAAGTAAAAGAGATGAATATATTCATATAAATAATGTTGCCACTAAAAGTACAAATTCATATTGTCCATATTAATGAGCTTATTAATTGGTTTTGTGAAGTAAATACGTAAACGTAAAAAAACGTAAGTCCTCAAAATACTTTTTTATATTATTCTGATGCCAAACAAATATTTATATTAAGAAATTTAACGTATTTGATTGATTAAAATATAATTTAAAAAAGGGGGATAATGGGTGGCAACACTAACGTCCGCATGTCATACTGATTTTGAATTTTTGACGTTGACGTTACAAGAAAAATTTCTGCCGCCGCTGGTGCATAGTTTTATCTTGTATTATCGTTTATTTGTCATAAATAAACTAGTTCCATTTAATTCTACCTACATTCAGTAACGTTGAGTCGAGCTTGCTCCTCCGTGGCTTGGTTTTGGTGAAATTAAGTGTGTATTTGTGAGATAAAAGACTCGGTGTTGTGGTGTGAGTTAGCGACTCTTGTTTGATTTTATGTTTAATTTCGCGATGAGTTCGCAGAAAGAAAACACTAGAACCTGTTGCATGTGCGGATCTTCACCTTCTAAAGATCCCAGCATCACTTTGCATCGGTTTCCAAAGCCTGGCTCAAAAAATGCTCTGCGGTATGTACCTACTTATTTACGTACTTTCCGTGCTATTCGTTTTAGCCGGCGTAGAATACCACAAGTATTGTTAACCCAGCTTGTAACTAGAATTACTACTAACTAACGTAACATACCTAATTTAATTGAAAGAAAAATATTTATTTGTGACAATTGATACCCTTTGCTAAAGTTCCGACTTTCGTTGCCAAAAATCATTAGGTACTTTCTATGAAAACTTTTCTTGCAACTATTCCCTTATCTCTTTCAATCAAATTGAATACAGAAAGTTTAGATTTTTGTCTAGATATATTTTTATTATGGTGGTGTAATTTTGATATTCTTTATTTTCCAGTTGTGAATTATGGGCAAAGTATTGCTTCCCGAACGAAGCCTGGTCTTCACCTAAATTCCAGGATGGACTTCATTCTAAGCATAAGATGCTTTGCAGCAAACATTTTTTGAGTACATGCTTTATTGAGAAGAAGTTGTTCAGAACAGCTGTACCTGGTCTTCAATGCCATAAGGTTAGTACAATTATATTACATTAATCACTTTTTATTGCATAAAAAACTTAAACTTTGTTAAATGTGGTGGTTGTTTCATTTTATACCACTCAAAATTATTGCAGCAGAATGATGATGTTGTTAAAATGACATTTAAGGCAAAACGATGTAGACATAGTTAATATATTATCTATAACACAAGAGCTAGGATGATAACCATGTTTTTAACATATTTTTATTAAGCATATTTGAAACAGTTTTTAATTTTCAGGATACAACAATTTCTAATCTGCCAGATCAACCTGTCATATTTGAACCTGTTGCTGGTCCATCCAGCATGTATCCCTTAAGAGAACATAGTACAAACATCATCACTCCAATCAACTCAAGACTGTTTGTGTGTGACTCTTCAAAGCAAGATGGTGATCAGAAAAGGAAAATGTTGCTAAGGAAAATGAAAAATAGTATGAACAAGGTATACAGATTACAAAAAACTGTAAAACATTTAAGGAATGAAGCATTTGTAAATGTTATTAGTAATAATGATACCGTAAAAGAAATCCTCGAGAAGAAAATGAGTTCAACATTTGCACTGTTACTGCAAGGAGAACTGCAGAATTACAACAGGAAGAAACCTGGGCGCAGGTGGAACATGGAGGCTAAAATAATAGCATTGAGGCTCTACAAAAGGTCACCAACAAGCTACAAACTATTGAGGAGAATGATTTGTCCATTTCTTTATTTATTTCATTAAACTGAAATCTGTCATAATATAAGTTGCCTAAATGAATATCTGGTTTATATTAAATTATAATTGTGTATAATAATAAATAGAAAATTCAAAGTACTAATCTTGGTTTTATTAGACTGCTCTTAAAGATTAATTTTAGCATTTTATGCACAAGTACACTGAGTTTCTTGATAGTGATTATGTTTAAATATTAAATAATGTTGAGAACTATCGAGAACCGCACTGTACTTTTGCATAAAATGCAATACAAAGTATACAATCATTAAATTTTGAAATTCCCGCCATTTCCTCTAATCTCTAGTTTTCAAGGGCGGAATATAGATGGCGTCAGTCGGTAAGGAATTTTTTTCTCGTAAAATTTGTATGGAGTCGTTATTCTTCTCGCTAAGAGTAAAAATGTTCTGTGCTTCTGACGCAGTTGATTGGCTACAAAACACGTTGCGTTGTTACGTAGGCTGGAACAGAGGCATTTGATTGGTGGATCCTGCGCCACGCCACGCCACGATACGTAAGTGTGGTTCCGACTATACTTTAAACAAACTATTGAAACCCGATCCGACGCTACGCCACGCGACGCGTACTGTGCACATATACAACACCCACGTGATGCTAAACACGCTTCGTTAGAATAGGGTTGCCAGCCGTCCCGGTTTCCCCGGATTTGTGGTTTATTCCCATCGGCCACCCCCCATTTGCCACCCCGGTGGCCGATGGGAATGATTTAATGAAATTTCCTACCTTCCTTTATTCCCATCTGCCACCGGGGTGGCGGATGGCACTAACTAGTGGCGTTTGCCACCCCGGTGGTCGATGGGACTTATTTAGTGAAATCTGCCACCTTCCTTTATTCCCATCTGCCACCGGGGTGGTGGGCGATTCTCATGACATTTGTCACATAAAAGTGAATGTTGATGCTGCGACCGGTTTACTTTGTTGCTTGGATCCAACTGGTGCTGGCCCTGTTAACTTAATAATATCATCTAAATTTCTAACTAAATGCGCGCCTTGCATTGCCCTATTTCAATTTTGGTTTTTGGAAGTCTGACTCAAGGTGTTGTCCCTGTTCACCTGCACATAAGACAAAAAAATAGTTGACGATTAAAAAAAAAAAAAAACAAAAATATTTTATTGCAGACTCAAAGGTCCATAGTTTTGTTAGTATTACAAATTACTTAAAAATTATGTTATATTACACTTAGACACGTCATTTTATTTATATTGTTAGTACACAATACTTACAAACTATGTTAGTAACAAAACAATCAATTCATGTATCTGTTGCGCTCACCTGACGCACCGGGCACATGCACGTGTACATGTACCCAGTGCGCCATGATGGCGCAACACGGCTTATCACGGAAAATAAGTCAAATATGAACCTTGAAAACTTTCTTGATATTTTTCTATTCACCCCGTTTTACGGTCATGAGAATCAACCACCCGACTAAACTTATGAAGGTGGCAGATGGGAACAAATCGGCAAACACCACTAGTTAGTGCCATCCGCCACCCCGGTGGCAGATGGGAATAAAGAAAGGTAGGAAATTTCACTAAATCATTCCCATCGGCCACCGGGGTGGCAACTTGGGGGTGGCCGATGGGAATAAACCGGATTTGTCCTAGTTTAGAAGGCGTCTGGGCGGGGTTTTATTTGTAGTCCGGGGTCTTTAGATCACCAACAACAATTTTTCACCGATTTCTCCGTCAATTGCCGACAGTTTTTTTTTTTGTTAGTTTATCTACCCTAATTCTGACGAATAAATTCGGAGACATTCAACGGAACTCTTCAAAATATTACAGCAAATCACCCCGAATTGCACGTCTATTTATTGTACACTAGCTTCTGCACCCAAGGGAACATTACGCCGGGATAAAAATAGCCTATGTGGTATTCCTGACCTGATCTGATCTGTCTGCCAAATTTCATCTAGATCCGTTTAGTTGTTCTGGCGTGATTGAGTAACAAACATACATCTGATAAGTAAGATTAATATAGAAATTTTTCACTTACTGTGCCGTACCGTAATGTGCCACACAAAAAAGTAAAAAATTATAACTTTTTACAAAAAATACAACCGACTTCCGATTTTTATTTTGATTTTTTTATTATTACCGATAGGCTCGCGTTTGACCTCCACCTCGCCTAATGGTAAGCGATGATGTGGCCTACGGTGAAGCACGCTTGCCTAGAAGTAACCTATTCACTCTTGACTTTAAGACCCCAATGTTGTAGCTATCAGGAAACAAAGACTCCGGAAGGGAATTTAACTCCTTTGCAGTGCGCACAATGAAAGTATTAGCAAAACGCTTTGTGCGTATGGGTGGGATGTCCACCATGTACCGATGGCGCATGGCCGTACGTCTTGTAGTCCGATGATGGAAAGGGCTAGGCGGAATCAAATTGTGCAGTTCCGTCGCACACTCCCCAAAATGTAACCGATAAATCCGACAGGCTGGCAACTCGGCGTCGATGTTCGAGGCTCTGGAGCTTTGACGCGACCAGTGCATCTTTGCCAATAAACCTCTTGGCCCGTCTGTCAATCGACTCAAGTGCATCAAGATGATATTTGGCAGATCCGTCCCAGAGGTGAGAGCAATACTCCATGCTCGACCGAACTTGCACTTTATACAAGCGAAAAATAAGTTCAGATTTTGGAAGTCGGTGTCAAAAAACGAAGAAACGAAACCATAAACCCCAACTTCCGAAATTGAAATTATTTTTCACAATAGTGTTATAATTGAAAGTCGGTTGTATTTTTTTTGTCCAAAAAAAAATTAAAAATATTTTAAAACTACATTTAGTTTAAGAAATTTATGAAAATTCAAAATGCCGCTAGTCGCTGCGCAGTTGTGCAGAAGCAATTTCAGGGACAGCGGGGGTTAGGCGTAAGCTATAGTTCTCGCCTAAATTCTGGTCGCTCTGAAGTTGGCTACAATGGCTGCGCAGTAGAAAATCTCATACAAAATCAGCACCGTTTCGTGCCTCGCGCATGCGGAAAGCCAACTTCAGGGCGGCCCATAAGTTTGGCGAGAGCTATACTGTCCAGAGAGTAAGAATTTTACAGCCCCTATTAAGTTTGAATCGACGTCCCGTGAGTAAATAGGAATCGTGCATCATATAGTAATTTTTGTCCTTGTAGACCAGTGCCAATGCCTTTCAAAATGGTAAAAAGTGACAAAAAATAATAGTAGGATGAAACCCTTTGGAAAAGGAAGAGAAATAAAAAAAGCGAACTAAAAAGACGGAAACAAGAAAAAAATCATGTTGTGCAGTTGGAGGATACATATTCGCGAGCTGGCTGACCAAAACCTGAGGTAACCTCCGACTGCACAGCATGTTTTTTTTCTTGTTTACGTCTTTTTAGTTAGCTTTTTAAAGTGGCCCAAAGTGATGCCAGAAAAGATTAACCCAATAACATGAAACTTAAATAAAACCGGTGGTATGAGAGTATACCTGGGTGAACTGGGTCACTCTTGCGTACTCCATGTGGTAGTGGACTGCAGAGAGAATAAGGTGCAGACTACTAAGTAACTTTTTTTTTTTTATTCGTTATAGGCTCGCGCTTGACCACTATCTCACCTGATGGTAAGCGATGATGTGGTCGACGGTGGAGCACGCTTGCCTAGAAGTAACCTATTCACTCTTGACTTAAAGACCCCTAGATTGTAGCTATCGGGAAACACAGACTCCGGCAGGGAATTCCACTCCTTAGCTGTACGCATAATAAAAGTATTCTCAAAACGTTTAGAGCGTATGGGTGGAATGTCTACCATTTACCGATGGCGCTTCGCCGTACGTCTGGTAGTCCGATGATGAAACGGGCTGGGCGGAATTAGATCATGCAATTCCATCGCACACTCCCCGAAATGTAACCGATAAAAAACCGACAAGCTGGCAACTCGGCGACCTGAGCCTTTGCCTCAATGTATGGGCCAAAATTGAGAGTCGATGTCAACGTAACGCCAAGAAGCTCAAGATGGTCAGTTATTGCCACGGTCGCATCTCGGAAAGTTGGAGCCGGGTAAAATTGGCTCTTTTTAGCGGAAAAAGACACGCCTGGGTTTTAGCAGCATTGAACCTGACCAGATTGGCATCGCCCCATTCGGAGACTGCCTGCAAGGAAAGGTTCAAGCGCTCCACCATGGCCTCCCGGAGAGACTGGATCTGAGTCCCGGTAGTACAAGCGTTGGACAAGTATCTCTCAGCAACAGTGCTGTCGTCTGCATACCCAAAGGTGCCGGGTTTAAGCAGATCATTAATGTGCAGCAAGAATAAAGTTGCTGAGAGTACCGACCCCTGAGGGACCCCGGCATTGATATCCAATTGGTCTGACGAGCAGCCATCGATAACCACTCGAATGGACCGATCTCTCAGGAAGTCTGCAATCCAATCACACAGACCACCGGGCAAACCGAATGAAGGAAACTTACCAATAAGGCTTTCGTGCCAGACCCTATCAAAAGCCTTCGAGATGTCGAGGGAGACGGCAAGCGCTTCCCCGTGCCTCTCGATGGCCTCACTCCAGATGTGAATGGCATACGCTAGAAGATCCCCAGTAGACCGATTTCGGCGGAAGCCATATTGGCGGTCACTAAGGATATCGTTTGCTTCTAGGTATGCCAGGAGCTTAATATTGAGTACACGTTCACGTTCACAGTGAGGTTACAGATATGGGTCTGTAGTTGGCCGGGTCAGCTCGACTGCCCTTCTTGGGCACGGGCTGTACGTTAGCTTGCTTCCAAGCATTCGGCACTTTTCCAGCCTCATACGAAAGGCGGAATAGGCGTGTCAAGATCGGAGACAGTTCAGGTGCACAGGTTCTAAGAACAACTGCTGGTATTCCGTCAGGACCGCTAGCCTTGTTCACGTCGAGGTTGCGCAGCACCCTACGGACGTCCTTTTGATGGATCCGAATGTCCAACATAATCGTCTCGCATCCATCAGGAGAAGGAGGGGGCCGCGCGTCACCAGGATTCAGACGTGAAGATTCCGCAAAAAGAGAGGCAAATAAATTTGTCTTCTCCTCAGCGGAGTGGGCCAGCGACCCGTCGGGTTTCAGCAGTGGTGGTAGTGAGGGACGGCAGAAGTTCGACTCGACTGATTTAGCCAGGGACCAAAACGCTTTACTACCTGCTGGGTAAGAAGCAAGTTTGGTCCCTATTCGGCCGATGTGGTCGTACCGAGCCCGTCACAACACCATCTTGCAGGACTTGGCAGCCCTGTTGAAGGCTTTCTTCTTCTGACCCACGTCACATGCCTTGCGCGATCGAGCATCGACCCAAGCTAGGTACGCCCCATGTTTAAGCGCGTCGGCGCGCTTACATTCGGCACCAAACCATGGCCGGTCTTCGCTAGACATTGATACGTCAGAGAACAGAATGTAGTACTCCATTCCCTGACGCAGCACATCCGTCACGGCATCCGCGCACGTTGATGGATCAGTCGAAGAAAAGCAAGTAGGCTGCCAAGGATAGCATGCAAAGAAAGATCGCATACCATTCCAATCTGCTGACTTGTACCGCCAAACCCGCCGGGTGCCTCTTGGGCTGGGATCGGGCGGGGAATAGACGGACACAGACTTCACCAGACAGTGGTCGGAACTACCCAAAGGTGAAGCTATTGACACAGAGTATCTGTCTGGATCTGTTGTCAGCAGAAGGTCCAAACAATTCGCTGTGTGCGAATCAACATCCGGTACCCTCGTTGCCCCCTGGACCAGCTGGGTCAGGTTTAGCGCTAGCGAAAGCTTACGCATCTCCCGTCCGGCATGATCAGTGCACTGGTATGGGAAGAGCCACTCCTGATGGTGGGCATTAAAGTCCCCCAGTAACACTAATTGGGCTGAAGGGTACCGCTGCTGAGCCGCATCAGCCGCCTCACTGATGTACTCAGTGAGCCTGGTTGTCTCCAGATCTCCGCTGTGCGAACGGTAGACACAGGCGTAGATAATTTTATCAAGACCTGTGTCCACCAGAGCCCAGAGCGTTGTGAATCGGGAGTCCTCAAGGTTACGGAGACGCCGATAGCAAATGTCATCACGGGCGTACATACATACGCCCGTGGTCTAAAATTGTGCTCCAGGGTGAACCCTGGGTAAGACAGGTACGACACATCTGACGGATTCGCTATCTGCGTCTCCGAAAGGAAAAAGAGCGCTGGTTTCTCAGCCTCCAGGTGATAGTGCACTGCAGTGATATTTGAGTGCAGACCTCTTATATTGGTGAGGTGCACTTTGTGGGGGAGGGGGTGCAGCCGCTGTTTAACTCCAGTATTCTTTTTCCCTTACATTTAAAAAAATAAAAGAGTGAATGGAATAGAGGAGAAGGAAGTGAGACGAGGTTCCACGCTGCTAACCTACAGACACGCACTGAAAGGACGCCATCATTGGGGCACTAGTCTGGAGACTGCGGGGACGCCCGAGCCCCCCCGGAATGTCCATCGGGCCCTCCCGTCTGGTCGCCAACCAGCACGATGGTGCATTCCGGGATTTTTCGACAGTTGGCGGGGCAGCCTTTCGTGTGTGGCTGGCACACTACTTGGGCCCCCAACTACCTGCGGTCGGCCAGCGGCGCACCGTGAATCGGATCCTGATACGTTTATAACAGCGCGCGTCAAGCTGGCCTGACTGCAGGGGGAACAGCTATCTCGACCCAACTCTTCTACACTCTTTGCGCTGTAGCATGGTGCGGGTGACAGTTGCTATATAATTTTTTACGCATATACGTATACGCAGTTTTTGTAGTTTAACGCCATACCATAGTTGCCTGTATGACGTTAAACTACAAAAAGTGCGTATACGTATATGCGTAAAAAAAAATATTGAAACTGTCACCCGCACCATGCTACAGCGCAAACAGTATAGTTGGCTACACCGAGCATCGTAACCGGATTACGGCTCTGTCACCTGATTTGCACCAGGCGGGGATCACGTGTAAGGAATCAAAGGGAACACTCCTACGGACGTGGGTGACTCGGCCCCCAAATAGATATTTACCCGAATGGGAATTTTGCCGAGTAAAATTCCATCTCTACTCATAAAACTTTCCTCACGAGCACGACATCACAGATAATATAATACCCGTATATATGTTTCTCTGTCTAAACAGAAGACATATGCCTCATATCCCGCTTCATGCCCATACCCATTTCCACAGATTTTTTTTGTTTAGTAGTGATGCCACTGTCACTTTTCTCTAACGCACTTTTGCTGGGACATATTATGTTTATCAGGAATAAAAAAAAACACATATCAAAGAAATTCACAGTCAAGAACTTAGCTTGCTGCTTTTATATATATTCTGTGCTTTTTTTTACCGTAGGTTTTTTTTTTCCTTCCATAAACGTAACGTCTTTGGCTTGTTAATGTCACTGTCACTTGTCACTGTCTTGTCTAACTAAAACTAAACTGGGCTGCACTGAGGATTGGATTGCAGGTTGTTGTGAATGTGATTATCTAATCGTCAAAAATGGGAATACTGAAAAAGGTAATGAACTACTTATGATATCAAAAGGCTTAACTTACCTTATTACAAATAAAAATGATCTCAATGTAGACAAACTCTTTTATTTTAACTTTTGCGAAGATAACCGTAATTAATTCTTGATAGTGTCATCTACTAAATACTGATCATGAAAACAACTCTTTGTACAATTTCAGAGTACTGGCCTTGTTGGCATGGCTGTAGCTCCAAATGCCCATCACACCCTTGGTTCTCTATATGGAAAAATTTTGCGAGTCTTGCAAAAGATGCCTGAAAGTGCTGGTTACCGTAAATATACTGAACCAGTTATTCGTGAAAGAGCTGCTGTCTTAACACAGGTAAAATATCACAATATATTCTATTTTCTTAAAGCTAGTGAAAATGTTTCTATGATTATTTAATTTCATTTTAGACTAAAGATGTGTACGAGATTGAATCAAAAATTAACTGCGGACAAGCTGAGGAACTGATTTTTCAGGCCGAAAATGAATTGAACCTGGCTAGAAAAATGCTGAATTGGAAACCATGGGAACCACTTGTTTCTAAGCCTCCCCAAGGCCAGTGGGACTGGCCACCTACTAAGTCCTAAATTTCAGAATGTTCATAATAGCACCGTTTTAGAAAATGTAGCCATGTTTTTGCACTGGCACCACATTATCATAAAAACATGTTGAAAGCTGTTTTTTGGGAAATAGTTTTTATTGTGTTTGACTTTTACTGACTAGTTTGGAAAATATAAATAAACAAAACTGAACACAAGCAATAGGCAAATTGTAAGGTTTGTTTTAAATGACAAGTTTCATACATTTGCATTCTTAATGTTTCCTGGTGCAAAAACATAGTTAAAGTAGTGATGTAAATAACATATTGTTTGTTGATTCCTCCAAGCTTATTTCTCTAATATGAGTTAAGTCGGGGTTTATTTATGTAAGAGAATAAATAAATTTAAAGTATGTTTGTTTTTATTTTTATTATAACTAACATGATTCAGTTCAATTAAATATAAAAAAATAATATAGATGGAGCAGTGTTATTTGGCACAGTGCATAAACCATAAATATTACAAATAATATTTGT
Organism: Orthosia gothica; assembly: GCA_949775005.1. Lineage (NCBI taxonomy): Eukaryota > Metazoa > Arthropoda > Insecta > Lepidoptera > Noctuidae > Orthosia > Orthosia gothica. Next base: position 11,645,018 of record OX459063.1, on the reverse strand, counting down.
AACATTTATTAATATATCTATTTACATATTTGTTTCATGTACATGATTTTACTGAGCCATAACAAGGTAAGGTTTACTGTACTGGCTGCTTTACTCTCACTTCTGTATAGAAGTCACAGCGGATCTTTGTGTCTCTGAAGTTAGGCTCTGTGAACCATTGCGCAAGAAACAGTTTGTCATCGAGTAAGCGAGATAGGATGATGCAACAATTATTGAATTGAACAAGTTAGAAGATAGCATAACATTGCGAGATGTTATGCTATCTTCTAACTTCAATATTGACACAAAAATAGCAAAAGCTCAGGGTCTGGCAGTCAAGGGTCTTCAGAGACACAAAGATCGACTGTGACTGCTGTAACTAGATGTATAGCTCCGTCAAGATAATTGAGCACCAGAAATTCAAACGACCCCACTTCCAATTACCGCGGCGCCCCACGTTCGCCTCGTGAGCCAATAGCGAGAGTCGAACGTCAGAGTGATATTGACATTTCGGTTACTCACGTTACGAGAGTCGAACGTCAGAGTGATATTGACATTTCGGGTACTCACGTTACGAGAGTCGAACGTCAGAGTGATATTGACATTTCGAGTACTCACGTTACGAGAGTCGAACGTCAGAGTGATATTGACATTTCGGGTACTCACGTTACGAGAGGCGAACGTCAGAGTGATATTGACATTTCGGGTACTCACGTTACGACTTACGAGAGTCGAACGTCAGAGTGATATTGACATTTCGGGTGCTCATTTATCTTGACCAAGCTACTATTTAATGTTACAAATTTAAGTATTTGTGAGAAAAGCAGATAGTACGATGATAACCAATTCATAAATTTTATAAATTTAAAATGTAACCACTAATAAATACTTAACTAAGTAATTTTTTTCCATGATGATTCCATGCTTTCATTTAATTTTGTGAAAAATAATAACTGCTGTTGTAAATGCAATTGTATTGTATAAAAATATGTCATTGGTAACTCATTAATAAAAATACTTTGAAATACCTCTTAGTAATATGCTGTACTTTGTAGGACAGTTATACAAAAGTTGCAAAATTAAACAGCAATACAAAATATTCTACAAACTAAAACTTAATATAAAAATAAATAATATTATTATAATCACTTGTCATAATATAATACTAATTCAGTGCTTCATACCCATATCACTAACTCAAAGTCTCAAACTATATTCCCAATTTACTTATAAACTTTATAATTACTTGAGGCGCTTTTCATTATAACATAAACCGTATAATATTTACATTGACTTAAAAAATTAATGTGTATGTACAAAATTACTGACAAAGGGGCAGATAGGAGTTATGTTGATCATTTTTATTAATTAATTTCTATTTCTTCTGGTATTAAGTTCAACATGAATAAGCTTCACTTAGTATAACATGTCTCCCGCTAGACAAAAGAAAATATATTGTTTGAGGTCACCGGTGACCGGAGTGGCAGTGAAGGTTTGTTATTTTTTTCAACAAAGTTTCATTGTGAAATATCTGAACAGAACAGAAGTTCTCAATTATTAAATTATATACATAAAAATTACAACAACAACAACTTAATTTCATACTTTACAAGTCAGTGATAGGATTACATTATTATGAAGACAATTGCAGAAGGTAAGATTCCTGGTAAATATCACTTAAGATGCCATATTTTCAATGCACTTCAAACAGTGTGAAAGTTAAGTGTCTACTTTAAAAGCTGAGTCCGTGGCTAAATTATAACATTCGCACGGGTCGATCTTCAAGCAATGCTTGACGAGGTTGGTCCGTGGATGGGTGAAAGCCGTTGGCCCCGGCTGTCATTTTGAGATCTTTGACAGTCGTTACAGGTAGTCAGAAGCTTGAGATCTGACACCAGTCATGCCAAGAGGTATAGTGTTACCCAGTTACTGGGTTGTGGAGGTCAGATAGGCAGTCACTCCATGCATAACACTGGTACTCAGCAAAATCCAGTAAGACTGGAAGCTGACCCCAATATAGTTGGGAAAAGACTAGGCAGAATGGCATCAAAATGTTAAAATAGTACGAAATACGAATTATGCAATGTTCTTGAACTTCACAGACAGTAAGGAATACTAGTTTAGATTTTTCTAGTACAACTGTATCTGTAATATCATCTGTTTTTCTAAAATGATGTTATTTTTTATAAAATTCTAAAGCAGGGTGCCTGTCAGCCATGGCATGTTATCAGTTATGAGTTTCATTTTAAGCTTCACAAGAGAACAGATTGATTTAAGTCCCGGGAAGCTCAACAAAACTCCAAGTTCCGAAAAACTCTTATTAGAACTGGATGTTATTTCCATTAAGTGCACAAATTATTTTATGAAATTAAAACATTGATGATTCATTAAGACTGATTGGTATTCTTACAATTAGGTATTATTATATGCATGAAACAGGAATAATAATATAAAGGTGAACTGATTCTTGTAAAGTTGTAAGTGTAACATGTCCTACCATACTTGTTTTCAACGGATCATTACTCATTTCAACTTATCTTGAAAGATACCAATAAGCTCCTTATCTATTCTACAAATGTAATAAATAGACTGATAAAACCTCAAAGTTATTACAAAACTAAATAATGTTTATAAGTAATATGTCTTAACAAATTGTTTTAAGTAGATGTTACACCTTTCCTAGCTACTAATAAATTTAAAATGGGATGTTTCTTAATGTAGCTTACAGCTTTTTTATGGGTAACCATTGTGAAGTCATAGCCATTGCACTGTAATATTTTGTCATGCATCCTCAAACCAGCTTTCCCTGCAGGACTTCCTTCATGCACTTCCGTCACATATATGCCCTGAAAGAACAACAGTAAAAGAAATGTACTGCAAGGTCAGGACTCCTAACAAAATCAAGTCAATTTAATTTTAAAATTGTTGATTAGATTCTTACATTATCAGTATATCCTTGCGGACTTTTGCGAAAATCCTGATCAATTCCGCCGCCAATTTTAAAACCACATTTCATGACTTCTCTTCCTTCTGAGTCAACACCAGCTTCTTTCTGGAGTGTTATAGGTATCTATGAAAGGTTATAAATACATTGTTAATATGTAAAAAGGTCCGAATAAACAAACAAAATTGGGAGTGGTCTTCGAACTTACACTTAAACATTCCATAGCTGTTCCAGCTTGGTGTTGAAATGCCATTTTCGCCATGGTGCCTGGTTGATTATTATGTTCTTTGCAAAAAGATATAATAATGTAAACTGCAAAACAACGTCTTTAAAACTCGTTTAGACACAATTTACTGCAATTTACACAATAATGTTGTGTGTCTTTGTGTGTTGCCTGCGAAATTTCTATTCACTTCAATGCAATGACAACTGACAACAATAATGTCATCACATCATTCTAATAAATTATTAAACTCTATGATCACAAATCAGAATCACCATCGACTATTGTACTATGGTATTTTTATTTTTAATATTCTTTCGTATTTTTTTTCAGAGCGGCACCAATAAACTGACAGGCGAAAGTAAAGCTAGGTTGGTCCTAGAAGTTAGTTAGTTTTTGTTTTTTCTATATATTCAATGTACTCTATGACTAGGTCCACACGCAGCACGCACCCTGTCTGGGTCGCAGAAGAACATAGAAAAGAGTTAGGCTTAGCACACATTGTGGTTTTAGCCGAGCGGAGTTTATTCGAGCGAATGTTTGTACGCGTACTAAATCATAACTAACTCCCAATGCGTATAAAATTCCGCACGATTTTTGTGTCTTTCTACCTGTTCATAGAGACGAAAGAAGATACGAAATACGTTAATATGCGCATTAACTAGATAATCTGCAATTTACCGGATACAATCCGTTAGTGTGAAATTTAACTTAAAGTAGCAGATTACCACTTAACCTAGTTAATCTGCATACTGCATCTGTTAAACAGCGAAAGACAGTGAGCGAAACACTACCGCGCTCGCGCCTTTATCCACAACAGCCGCGCATGGGCCGGTGGAAAATTGAGTATTCGAATGTTTTATTCAAGCAAAGAACCTGTTTTATGAACTTAACCGTATGCTTGGCCGTTAGTCTGCAGATTACCTAGGAACTGAGCAGATTATCTAGATCTTTATTTTTTTTTTTCCACTATAGCCCTTCCGATGTCCACTCTGCCTCTCTGCCAGCTGTCATCGGTCGCTCAAATGTCCAGTCTGCCTCTCTGCCAATTTTTGATATTCTATGGCTGTTCTTGTTTTTGGCTTGAAATATGTCAGTAAGGAGGATATTCTCGACAAATCTTGGTTTCATTCGATACTTTAATAGACAATTATGAAAAAAAAATACCCCGCTGGTCTTTGGATCCGCCCAAGACCGTAATATTTATTTATTAAATCTGTGCATCGGGCGGTCGCCATTTTTGACAGCACAAGGGGCCGTGCTCAAACTTTTTGTGATTAAAAATTTAGTTTTTTTATTTTGAGTGGCTGTTGTTTTCTGCTGGAAATACATGGAACGGTAAGTTTTGAACTGTTTTTAATAGTTTTTTTTTGTATTTGGCCTAAATTCCAGCAGATATACGTATTTCAACGAACGCCGTCCGACATTGTTGTTTATTTTTTTCTGCGTGCGAATATTTTATTTTTTATTTCTTATTTTTGCAAATATGACTATATCAAACTGTTGTTATTTACAATGCTACGTTAATTAACAACAGAAATAATGCATTTAATTGTAGTGGTAACGAAACAAATTCGAATAAAAAAAAAACAGCCACCAACTGTCCACCCTGCCAATTTGCATTATTTTTTTTTGAAAAGTTTGTAATTCTCGTGGGATGAAAAAATGTATCGGGGGGTGTGTAATTTTGATTGATTATTGTGAAATAGGGTGTATTCCTGTAAATAAAATTAAAACTTTATGAAATAATGGTTTATTTTTTTATTTCTATCTCCTTTTATACACGAAACTGGAAAAAAAATCCCTTACACTGACTTTACACAACAATTACCAATACTTACAAGGTAAAACTGGATAAATCCATTTGGAATATGATAGCTTATTTCATAGAGATTGTAACAACATAAGTTTCATACATGGTTCCCATACAAAACTTCCGAGAAATCGACGATTTACTGACACCGCGCCCATAGCGCAAAAGGCGCCAGGGTACCCGGACACATGGGTGATTTTCGGCCTGCCTGGTGGACATCTAAGGGGATAGCTGACTCAACCACATAATCTGCACTCTAACTGATTTACGCATATTGGCGGTAACAGAGCTCAAAATAGCCGCGCGAATGTAATCCGCACCGCGGTGCAGTGGATTCTGTGGCAAAAGCCGGTTTTCTTGCGGTTTTATCCGCGCGAATGTTTTACCGCAATGCAGCTTCATACAATTCCATGTATCACAGAATGTGCGAAGAAAAATCGCGCGAATAAAAAATGCAGTGCGTGATATGCCTAACCGCGGCCCTGACATAAGCAACTGAAGTAACACGGGTGGGTTGGTAAAAATCAAATTGATTCCTCTAGATATTGTGATGTTAATTTGGCGTAGTTTTGTGTCTCAGGCTCGGCTTAAATAGTAAACAGATAGAGCTTACGGAACAAGAGAGCGCAACCGGCAATACAAATAGAAATTAAAAAAATCAATACAATCTCGCGTTAGTACGAAACTACGCGTTGCACTGCTACCGTCACAAGTCTTTAGCCACGTACTCACTGAGCGAGCAGCCTCGCGAGGCATCTTCGGACGTTTGCCGCGCGGGGCCGCCTATAATTTTTTTGCATGAGGTTGCCGCGCGCGCTAAGGCCGAGCCACGGTGTGGCTGAGCCAGCATCGAGCGCTCAGTTTAACGAGAAGTCGAACAGAGACTGCGCGTGCTTAACGCGGCTTAAAGCCGATTTCCAGCCTCCTATAAGATCCTAGCAAAGAATCCATTTTTTTTTTAAGTCCGCTGTTGGAATGTTTATATCCCGGTTTATGTTTCTCCACGCGTCTTCTTTTAGTCCTCTATTAGTATAATCAGAACATTGTGCGTCCCAAAGCAGTCTACATTCGCCATGTTATTGTATTAATTTAAGGTACTGTTCTTTAGCCATGACACAAACGATTCCGTCGTTCGTAGAACAAGCGAGGCAAAACACAACCATCTTGAGTGCGGGTGGCAAACTTACTGAGGCGCTTTTGAGCAACGACAAAAACCGACAACGTTCGGCTCGGGCCGCGGCACGCTTGGGCGAGGCAGCCCCCACGTGGACGGACGCAGGACGTGCCTCGGATTTGCCTCGCGCGGCTGCTCACTCGAGAGCTCGAGAGCATTCGAATACGGTCTCGTTAAATGTCTTTCATTCGATAATACGATTGACCGAGAAGGTCACAAACACTTAAGATCAAGGAACTGTTCCTTGCTTTACAAGTGGCCAGTAATATTCCTACATATATATGTGAAAGGTATATATGGACCAATATATGATGTGCATCTGGACTGAGGGCCCATTTTTTAAATTGTTGTGTAACGAAGTAATACTTAAAGGGAAATTAGTTAAAAATAGTAAAAACATAATGCAATGGGCCTAGAATTTCTTAAATGTGAATTAAAACAGTAATGATTAAATTACTTGGGCCCTCAATCCAGACGCGTGCATAAAGTGCCATAGCCTAAATCTCAGAAAGTACTATCTCTGGGTTAATCAATTTTATTTAGGAATTTAGTTAAGAATTTCTTAAATATTTTAAGAAATTCCCAAATCTGTAGAATATGACATTACAGACTTATGGCGGTATATCTAGGGCCCTCAATCCTTTAATGTCTTTACTGAGGAATCTGCAAAACATGAATTTATCTGAAGAAATAGATTAATAGGACTTTAATATAGTTTGCTTAGATACTTCTGTGAATTAGTTAAAAAGAAATAATAACTCAAAAGTGAATTGTTAAAAAGTAAATGAGAATCGAATTTTACTAAAACGTCTGAACTGAGAGCCCAATATTTTCGGCTTTATTGGCTAGGCTCAACCTCATAGATTAAGTGAAATTAAAATAAGTTCTTTTTACTATTTTTTAAGTAAAATTTAACATATCGTCCGTTCTTCTAAATGCAACACTTTAAGAGAAAATTGATTTTTATTTTTTTGTAGGCGAAAATTATGTAGGGTATACATGCTTTTGTTACTTTTTAGGACGGAAAATCATATCATAATATGTCATCATCTCTATGGGCAGTTTCTATGCAGCACCAGAGATGTCACAATCCGCAAATCAATAAAATTCATTTCGATGAATAAAACACAATCGGTATAAATTTACGAAAACACACACCACACACCACATTTACTTCACTTATATTATGTAATCTAAAAATAGTCTGGTATCGTAACATCAATTTAATTACAAATTATTTGTTACAACTATTCAAATAAACGGTTACGATTGGTATAAATATAAGAAAACTATTTACTTCACATAAATGTAACCTAAAAATAGCCTGATATTGTAAAAATACAATTTACTTACAAACTTTTTGTAACAACTATTCAAATAAACGGTTTAAATCGGCAAAAAATAGAAGCAAGAGAAGAATATTGGATGGAACTAAAAAAAAAAAAAAAATATTGCATCACAAAAAACACAGACACTTCCGACAGTTCAAACAATAAATATTTACTTTAGTCGCTTAAAAAATAGCTTTTATGAGGATACATACTGATCAGTCCAAAAAAGTAACAAAATCATGTATACCCTACATAATTTTCGCCTACAAAAAAATAAAAATCAATTTTCTCTTAAAGTGTTGCATTTAGAAGAACGGACGATATGTTAAATTTTACTTAAAAAATAGTAAAAAGAACTTATTTTAATTTCACTTAATCTATGAGGTTGAGCCTAGCCAATAAAGCCGAAAATATTTGGCTCTCAGTTCAGACGTTTTAGTAAAATTCGATTCTCATTTACTTTTTAACAATTCACTTTTGAGTTATTATTTCTTTTTAACTAATTCACAGAAGTATCTAAGCAAACTACATTAAAGTCCTATTAATCTATTTCTTCAGATAAATTCATGTTTTGCAGATTCCTCAGTAAAGACATTAAAGGATTGAGGGCCCTAGATATACCGCCATAAGTCTGTAATGTCATATTCTACAGATTTGGGAATTTCTTAAAATATTTAAGAAATTCTTAACTAAATTCCTAAATAAAATTGATTAACCCAGAGATATTACTTTCTGAGATTTAGGCTATGGCACTTTATGCACGCGTCTGGATTGAGGGCCCAAGTAATTTAATCATAACTGTTTTAATTCACATTTAAGAAATTCTAGGCCCATTGCATTGTTTTTACTATTTTTAACTAATTTCCCTTTAAGCCTTACTTCGTTACACAACGATTTAAAAAATGGGCCCTCAGTCCAGATGCACATCAATATATGGACGGACAGAATCTAGCAAAGACTGGTTTTTACATTATATATCTTTTATTATAGAAGTACACGTCTCCATTTTACAAACAACAGTAAGCAGAAAAAAAACTTCTTAATCATCTAGATACTCTATCTATAAAGCGAACCATAGATTTCACTTTACCAGTAACATTTTAATAACACCGTAACACCTTCTCCAATTTTTATAAAACAGTTATTTGTTTACATGTTTTAAAAAAAAAAATTTTATTTAATATCTAAATAAATGCATCGAAATGATTAAAGCCAATGATTAAAGCTAACCAAAAATATAATATAAAACTTTTCTATGTTTACCAACTAAGTTTATAGTTTTATTCCTTCCTTTCCCTTCAAAGTACATACAAAGAATACTAATAAATATAACAGTTTTACTTAGTTAAATAACCTACTTATTTAGAAGTTTTCTACAATGAGTTTCAAATTTAATTCTCAACAATGGTTTTGTTAGAATATCAGTTACCTTTTTTTATCAGTTGCTATTTGCGTTCGGTAGATCTGAAAATCATCCATTAGGTTTTTATTGTTTATCATATGTGTTGTGCTACTAGAGTCAACCACAAACTTCATATTTTTACCTTCTGTTGTTGTCAAAAATACAGATTCTTTTTCAATGTTCTTCTTCCGAAAGAAACAGTCCTCTTCTTTATGATTGGTTTTCTTGCATATTTTACATTGTTTTTCTTTTTCCTTGCATTCCTTACCCAGATGCATTCTCTTACATATGCCGCATGCTTTACATTGGGATTTTATGTGGCCAGGTTTACCACATTGAAAGCATTTTATGTTCTTACCTTTGGTTTTTTGATGACTTGCTGTATACGCTACTGGTTCTATTACATTTCCTTCTCCTTCATGTCTATTTTCTTCGGATAGTAAACGATTCGTCAAATTTGCCAATGTTTTATTGTCATCGGGTGTTGATTCCCATGCTGTTATATAGATTTGTCCAAGGTTATTTAGTCTCATGGCTAAATTTTCAATTCCATTAATCATTTCTGACAGTTTCATATTCTTAGAGTCAAAATTAAAAAAGTTTTGAAGCTGGGTGGATTTATTTCTTTCCTTCAAAAATGCTACAAAGCTTTTCAAACATTTCCCCTGCACATGTACAGCTAAGCACATGTGATTTCAATTTTCTGTCTATTGTGTTCATTAACAACTTTTGTGCTTTAGCATCCTTCAACTGATTCTCTTCTTTTGCTAAATCAGTTTTTTTGACTGTTAATATATCAAACAATGAATTGGCTTTCATAAATATGCATTTCAAACTTCCATAGGTGAAAATTTTTGCTACATAAAAATTTTTCAATGCTGGATTCCTCCGCCATATTGCAAAATTCGCAGACTTCCGCGATTGCGAAATTTTAATGTTTTTACTTTTAATGGTTTTAATTTTATTTCTGCGTGGGTGCTTCTGGGCCCATAACCTGTGAAAGGTATATATGGACGGACAGAATCTAGCAAAGACTGGTTTTTACTTTATATATTTTTTATTAAAGAAGTACACGTCTCCATTTTACAAACAACAGTAAGCAGAAAAAAAACTTCTTAATCATCTAGATACTCTATCTATAAAGCAAACCATAGATTTCACTTTGCCAGTAACATTTTATTAACACCGTAACAACATACTCATTCATTTCATTATCTGAGTACCTACTCGCTTTCGAGCGTTTTATTTACGTGAATATTCGAATGCGAGCCGTTTGCGCAAAAATCGTTGCGACATTCACACTGGCCGAAGTTCGCGCTTGCGTGTAAGCTTTGTAACGCTCGGCTCAACTGGACGTTCAGCCGAGCGTACCACTCGAATATTCGACGTCGAATGCTCATTACATGTGAATGCTCTCAGTGAGGACGTTCCTTGTGTATAATTGATTTGATAACCATTATTCTGTACAAATACTACATAAGTAAGTAACAATTTGTAACATTTATAATCTTGAGAACAATCGAAAAAAATGTGGGAGTTTTACCCAACATCTGGCATCCTTATACGCACACAGATGTATCGTATGTATCTCCTTATCGGATCTTTGTTGCTCTGAATTGGCTGCAAGAGGCTGCGCACTAGCTATTTTGTGTCAATATTGAAAGTGAAAATAGCATTGTATAACTGTCTCTTGCACTCGCATACGTTTGTCGCATCATCCTATCTCGTTTACTCTATGCAGTTAATCTGTTTCGTGCGCAATAGTTGACAGAGCCAACTTCAGAGCCACAAAGATCCGTTGTGAGTATTATACGTGTCACTACAGTGCCACTCCTCGCTGTCACGCACACTTATATAAATCGCGGCACCGCTCTCTTGTTCCGTACGCTCTATCTGTTTACTCTTTAATCTGAGGTCCCAGGTATCTACGTAACTGAACAATATGTGGAATAATTGAAACAGCCGTGATCTTGGGCAAGTGGACCTGAAATATTTAGTGTAGATTGTTGGGAATGATTCTGCAAAAATATATTATGTTAAAACAGTGGCATTTTTATTTAGTGGACAGAACACAACATTAAAAGATAAATTCAACCAATGTTAGAAAAACATCTACTGTTGCTAAGGAATTGTACCTATTATACCATAAACCTTCTATTGTCTGACTTAGGCGATTAACACACGGCACCGCGCACCGCCGCGGTTGGCGGTGAAGCGGATCTCATGTCACATTGATCTCTATTAAATCCGTCGATGCCTAACACACATACACCGCCTGACCACACGGGGCCAGTGTCTGTGATCAAACTGGTCAAATCCGCGTTAAATCCAACCGCGCGGACAGGCGCGTAAACCGCCTTACCGCGCGGGGTACCGCTACGAAAGCCGCTTTACCGCCACCGCCCTCCGCGGCGGCGCGCGGTGCCGTGTGTTAATCGCCTTAAGGTGGACACATACTATTAAAACCCGACGAGACGCCACGCCATGCGACGCCGCCCGATGTATTGCAGTACTATAGGTGTACCAGAATCTCATGGCATTTTTTATTTTTTTTAAATTGTGATTTTCATATGGCAATGTCAATTGTCACCTGTCGAATCAAAGTACTTGATGTGTCAACCGCTGCTGAAATTTTTTGATATTATCTGGAAAGTTTGTTATTTTTGTGAAAATGTCGAAAAACCCACTTCGATCTCATGCGAGACATATTGTTTTCAATGTGTATCATAAAATAAGGGAAGAAGAAGGCGTAAATCAAACTCAATCTTTGATTTTAAAGTGCGTCGTAGAGTGGACCGGTAAGTTGGACTGACTTGTTTTGATACTTTTAATTTAATTTATATTTTTCTTACTTAATTTTAATTTATTTCCATTACTATTATATGGTAAATCGTAGGTCAGGGCACATCGAATGATGGCCGGAAGGAAATGGCAACAGTAATGTAACTGTTACTAATTCTTCGACAAGATATTGATTTTAACGGAGATTGAGAATCTTTAACGTAAGAAAAATATTAAGTAATAATCTGCGCCCTGCAGTGGGACGTGTATATAGACGGGAGTTTTTGGCGGGATTTTGTCGAGTGAAGTTCAGTGGCTGTTAATATTATTTGCAAATTGATTCCTAGTGGATATTGTGATATATTATTGGTGTAGTTTTGTATCTCAACTGTCTCCGCAACTGGACAATTTGTAAAATCATTGACAAAAGCGATCTCGGGATAGTGGAGCGGTGTATTTTATTGTAGTATTGACTGCGTCTGCAAAGCTTACTGGGAAGACTGACTCGATACAATTTGCTGCCAAATACTCCAAAAAACATTAGAACCTGTTACATCCGCATTCTAATGCATACTAAAGAATAAATATAAGATCCAAAACTCTTTCCAAAGACGTAGCTAAAAGGTCCTAGCAACCAGGCCATAAAACTTACATAAAAAAAAAAAAAAATAGACTGATGATGATGAATGACTTTAAGTAACATGATACATTTTATTATTTTTTACAGACTTTATACATAAAGAGATTGGTTTTGAATATGTTAAATGCCAATGAAAAAGAACCATTTTGATGGAGAGAGATGACATAAAACTACAAAGATACAAGTTTTTGAAATGCCAGTGGAGTTCATGGAATCGTATTCTAGTTTTCTAGTTCTGAATGAGGTTTTAAGTTATTAGTATGATCTATATGCTAAATAATAAATTAGTACATAAATTAATATTCAATTGATTTATTTTTCCTATGTTAAGAACACGATGTATAACAACATTATTCATACACATACCTATAATACTCACAGTGGATCTTTGTGTCTCTGAATTGGTTGCAAGACCCCGCGCAGTAGCTATTTTTGTGTCAATGTTGAAGGTGAAGATAGCATTGTATAACTGTCTCTTTCACTCGCTTATGTATGTCACATAAGCTTACGGAGTTTCTTGTGCATTCTTCTCCATAACAAGCTACTTTCCGAATGCACGGTAGAATCAACTTTTATTCCATGTAAATTTAAATTGTGACATTCAAAAGTGCCGCTTGGTGGCCCAGTTGAAATAAATATCTTGTCTTTTTTGTCATCGTCCTATCTCGCTTACTCTATGCAGTATACTCGATGACAAACTGTTTCTTACGCAATGGTTGGCAGGACCAAGTTCAAAGACACAAAGATCCGTTGTGACTACTATAATATAGGTACCTCATGTTCATTAATACTAAAGACATAAATAAAAATTAAACAGTATCAAGATCATTTGTTCCAATTTCCCCAGTATTGCATACAACAAATTTTTATTTCCCTTTTTGCCATGAGATTCTGGTAGACCTATAATCAATCCCATTATGGTCAGAAACACATAGACAACACGCCATGTAATCACACACATTCCCACGCGGTAACATCCAGTCAGTCTGGATCCAGGTGGAAACATACAATTAAAACCCGACGTGACGAGACGCGTCAACACCCGACGTGACTCGTGCACATATACAACATGCCACGTGGTGCTACAACACGCTTCGCTAGTATCATAGCTTCGTTTCTAGTAGATAAGATAAGGTATATATTTAATTTGTAAAACATGAGTATACTATGAAGGTCTTGTATTAATATGAGGTGGCTACATGTATTATATGTATTGGCTATATGTATTATTTCTAATATTATAATCACGGTAATGGCCTGAAATCATATCATATATTACTGAGTACCGTTTTGCTAATTCGATGAATTGTTCATCCAACATTTTAAATAAAAACATACAAATAATTTTAGGAAGCTTACAGACTAGTAACAATCTTGAATATCATGCGTAAGTAAGCACGTTTGCTAATTACATGTAAATATCTACATAATTACGCGTTATTTGCGTTGAGCAGTTACAGCGATTTGACCAAACAAACAGTAAGCTATGGTAACAATGTAAACACATTAGGCGTGTCGAGACAATATATTAGGTATCAAGTCGTGCAACCTCGAAATCAGAATAAAAAGCTATTTATGGTTGTCACCAAAATTCTCCTTGTTTAAAATCTTTCTAATTTTATGAGCGCTGGTGCCAAATAAATCGATTTCCAGGTGTGATGGTTAACTATTAAAAGCTATAACACTACGTATGCAGAGGGCGTTGCGTCTGTACTTAGTCGATGTGGATGGTACAATACAATAAAAATGGGGGGTATCAAATCTGGCCCACCAGATTTAGATTGGCCCAAACCTTTAAGTAGCTTGAGTACCGTCTCCGGACACACGCTGGTCGCTGACTGTACTCAGGTTCACCGAGCTAGCAGAATGAGTGTCCATATTAACATCTTGACCGTTAGATTCTGAGTCAGGTTCTTGGAAGGCAGACTGGAAGTAAGAAGACAAATGCTCAGTGATACCCTCACCAGTGTCTGCGGATGAGTCCATGTATCAGGAATGCTCTGGGCTGACTGACGCGTGGCGTCGGTTGTTAACTAGAAACACACTGCTTGTGACAACACGCTGATCCAGACCGACTGGATGTTACCGCGTGGGAATGCGTGCGATCACATGGATGGATCACATATGGGATTGATTAGTACTGCAATGCGGTGGCGTCGCGTCGGGTTTTAATAGTATGTTTCCACCTTGAGTGTGATTATTATCATTCATGGACAACATAGGCTACCTCAGCGAAGCTTGCCCAAGAAGGCTTACTCGACATATTTGCTGCCAAAACATTAAAATGTGTTACATTCTCATTTTAACGCAAAACGACTGAGTTCTCAGTAGTCAAGTCATAAAATTCCTGAAAAAAAAGTCAATGTCAGTATCAAATTATGTCAATGTCAGATAGCCATCATTCGAGTATTTCGAGTTTATATTATAAAGTCATAAACAATTTTGCATGCTGCTCATGCTCAGCCTCAGCTGATTCTGAAAAACAAGGCGAATAATTTTAGAGCATGATATAAAAGCCACGAAATAACTCTCATTTTAAAGGTAATCTAAGTTCTGACTCCGGCTTGATATTACTCCGTCACATTTGTTGTTGCATTAATTTGGCAAATACCCAACTGAGTCTCCACCTTGTGAGCTATGTTCTTACGTTGTAGTTTCATGTTTTCAGATGTCCGGCCCTCATAGAAATGTCTGGTGGATTGTAGTCAGAAATTTTATTGACTCATTGAGACCTCGCCCGATAAGAGGAAATAATATGGGTTGGTCAATTGAATACTAACATGCTTGTTTGTTATATGTAATGTAGCTCTATAGATTTACTCACAACCAAAAACACTGGAACAGGAAATCTAACTTAAGTGCATTTTTCAGAAGTTAGTGTTAAGCAAATGAATAACCATTAGAACATTTTGAATTGCAGGTAAAGACTACTTAGGAAATGCCTACTTTGAAATTCCTGCTAATCCCAGTGTTGGCAAAAGGAAACCCAGCAGATGGTATACTCCACCAAAAGAGCAGGACTTCCAAGATCCTATTCCTGCAGAATGGGAGGCATGGTTGAGAATGAGGAGGTTGGTGAAGAAGAACTGCTTTGTTCACTATTATTATAAATAATGTTACACATAATTCTCATCTTAACTTTGGACAGTCTGTGATTGAACTACATCAGTCTAATTATTTTTGCAGACCTGAGCCACCAACAGAAGACGAAATTGCCAAAAACCTTGCTATTGCCCAAATGAAGAAGATAAATGCAGCTAAACTTGAAACTAAAAGGTTGGCAGAGGGAGGCGCTCTGCCTTCAATACCAGATAAAGGAGCTGAGTCATTTCCGGTTTATCCTGATTTCCAACCAGGAGACCCTGATAATAAACAAGCCAATAAATAGGACAATAATTTATGTTAGCTAGCTAAAGAGTATGAGACAAGCACACAAATATTTGTTTTGTATACTTCTTGCCAAACTTCTAAGCAGCCCTAAAGTTTGCTACAATGGCTGAGCTAAATTTCATACAAAAACAGCAAAGATCCATACCTTGCAACCAAGAAGTTTGGTGAGAACTAAATCTAAACCCTGTTATAAAATTGTAATTGCAAGTAGGTACAGTTGACTTGCTTTTAGAATATAGGGCAACATGTAATATAAAATTGTACTTAACAATTGATAAAATAAACAAACCGGTTATTACACATACATAAGCTCACAAATTTGTTCCATTGTGTAACACACACATGCACACACAGTTGTTAAAAAGCATAATGTTTTTCAACTATCTATACTCTGCGCTGTAGCATGGTGCAGGTGACAGTTTCAATAACATTTTTTATGCTTATACGTATACGCATTTTTGTAGTTTAACGTCATACCATGTTTATACCATAAACCATAGTTGCCTGTATACCATATACCATGCTACAGCGCAAAGAATTTATCATGTAAGAATAAAATTGAGAGAAAAGACCCTCGACAACTATGGTATTTAGCTTATCTATGAATTTGTCATGCTGTGAAAATGAGTATTATGATGTAATACATCATACTACTCATTTTCCCACTGTGACTTGAGAGTTATCATAAAACATTTTGTAAAAAAGTTATTTTGTTATTGTTACTACATATTTATTTACAAACTTATTTCTACATTAGCCAGATATTGAAATAACAAATTCTACAATAGACTTTCATATGCATTGTCTCACCTATGTTAGAGTGTAGTTATGAGCTGTGATCGCTAGTGGGTAGTAAAATATGTTATTAAAATGGTTTTTAATTTAATATCTACACTTATCCCCTTTTTTAGGGTTCCGTAGCCAAATGGCACAAAACGGAAGCCTTATAGATTCGTCATGTCTGTCTGTCTGTCTGTCCGTCCGTCCGTCCGTCCGTATGTCACAACCACTTTTTTCCGAAAGTATAAGAACTATGCTGCTGAAACTTGGTAAGTAGATGTATTCTGTGAACCGCAATAAGATTTTCAAACAAAAATAGAAAACAAAACAATATTCCGTAGCCAAATGGCACAAAACGGTAGCCTTATAGATTCGTCATGTCTGTCTGTCCGTCCGTCCGTCCGTATGTCACAACCACATTTTTCCGAAACTATAAGAACTATGCTGCTGAAACTTGGTAAGTAGATGTATTCTGTGAACCGCAATAAGATTTTCAAACAAAAAAAGAAAAAAAAAAATTAATAATTTAGGGGGTCCCCATACTTGAAACTGGAACAAAAAATTTTTTTTTTCATCTACCCATACGTGTGGGGTATCTATGGATAGGTCTTCAAAAATGATATTGAGGTTTCTAATATTTTTTTTTCTAAACTATATAATAGTTTGCGCGAGAGACACTTCCAAAGTGGTAAAATGTGTCCTCCCCCCTGTAACTTCTAAAATAAGAGAATGATAAAACTTAAAAAAATCATGTAGTTAATAAGTTTTTTTTTAATACGTCATAAATCGTAAACCGCAATTTACCAACTACGGAACCCTTCGTGCGCGAGTCCGACTCGCACTTGGCCGGTTATTATTAACACTGAATGCCTAAAAGCGCTCTGGTGCATTTTCGGTTTTTTATTATTCGTACCGACAACATTGCACTGTGTTACACTCTGAATAAAATGCATTATTCAGTGGCATAAAAATCCTTAGCTGAGCAAAGTACCCACTACTTGAAGACCCAAGCCTTTATTTTGTTTTTCGCGACACAATACCTACTAGATCCTAGAGGAGCGCGGCCGTATATGTAAGGTCGTAGGCATCCGGTCGAGGCCATCACCTTTGCCAGCATCCATAGGTGCGCCTGCTGAATGCTAAATGCAGTAGACACTAGCGGTTCACGGTGATTCCCTTGAAAATAAGCCCAAATACTTGTCACCACGAAACCTTGCTGAATGCCCTGCCTAAGGTGATGCGCCGAACGTACCGACCAAGTGTTACATACTCTTTGGTACCGACCTGCAGTATCGCCACTTGTAAAGGCTCTAACATTGCGCCTAGCCATAAATAAGTGCCTATCTATACTACAGTTTAGATTTATGTGTGCCAATATCTACGTGTGACGACGGACGCTATTCAGTTTATAAACTATTTCCATACCAACTTAATAGCTATAAAATAAAAGTAGGTAAGTAGGCTCTTTTGTTATCCAATAGCTGTTACCGGCCATTTCAGTAACAGGCTTCAGTAAGTTACCTTGTACCTACTTGGCTATACTCTACCGTTTCAGTTTTGTGAACGTAGCCAGTTTGAGTGGAATACGAAATTATAGTGTGCGTTGACTTGCTAGTTGATTGCTTGCCAACTATTTGACATTGTGGAGGTCAGAGTCACACCCGGAGGATAGCTCAGTAACTATTGAGTAAGTAGAAGTAGTCAAGTAGATATTATTTAATATAGGCACAGATAATTTAATACTAGCACATAAATATGCTTCATCCCATAAAAAGAAACCGTGCCGAGCGACAAAACTAACGTTTTTCGTCTGATTACTTTGCTAAGAACATCGATCGCGTTCGGTTATAGATGGTATTGTTAGCAGCGACTTACATGTAAAAGGGTTGACTCGGTTCGTAAACCTTTTTTTTTTATAAATACAGCGACGATTTGTATAGTATTTTTTTGCACGTTTTTGCAGTTTCAGGTACTTACCAAAATGTGTTACAAAACAAATTTATTAAAATAAGTGGATGCCTCAGAAATTTAAATATAGCTGTAGGTACCACACGTTGAAGTCAAAATAATACGTCTATTTCACGTAATGAGTACAGTGCTACAGTGGCGAACTGGCGAGATAGTGCCCTCGGCCGAGTGCTCTATACCTTCTTATGAACATTTTGACGAGTGCTCGGCCGAGTCATAGTGTAACACTATGACTATATACTACTATACTCTTTGGGCGGAGTGCCAGGCCGAACAGAATGACGAGAGAGTCACTAGAACTACGATTTGTTTACTAGGCCGAGTACCCACCTTCCCGGCTCCCGCTTCATTTCTCCGTCCCGCAGCGACTCGCTATCCCGCTCGACACGTATGAACTCGGCCGTAACTCGCCACTCGTTTGCCAGAATCGCCAGTTCTGTGTGTAATTTGTTTTGATGTTGTGTTTCACCAAGTTAAAAGTCAACTTTTGTTTTGAAAAACCGTAATAAGAGATACTGCGCTTGTTTTACTCAAATACTATCTTACCTACAGGAAGCAAAGAGTAAAAATACGACAGTATACCAGTGGTGATGAGGATGTATCATACGGCGTCCCACAGGGTAGTGTCTTAGGGCCTACCCTCTTTCTCCTATATATTAATGATCTTTGCAATATGGAAATAAAAGAACCCAACTGCTTCAGAAGCGAACTAAAAAGACGTAAACAAGAAGAAAATCATACTGTGCAGTTGGAGGATACATATTCGCGAGCTGGCTGACCAAAACCAGCAGCCTAATTATATATGTGAATTCGGCAAAGGAACAATCTGTTTCTTTCCCAAAAACGACTTTTCGTATAGCGCAAAGTCGTTTTTGGGAAAGAAACAGATTGTTTCCTTTGCTGAATTTACTTACACAATTAGGCTGCAGATGTATCCTCCGACTGCACGGCATGATTTTCTTCTTGTTTACGTCTTTTTAGTTCCCTTCTAAAGCAGTCGGATTTTTTGTATTAAAGTGGTATATATTTTTGAAAACAACCTTAAAAACCCTTAAAACTTTATTTTGATACCCCACACGAGGGCCTAGTAAGAAAATTAAATTGGGCCCCCACAATGTGGCGCCCAAAATCCGCAATTTTCTGTTTTCCAATTAACTATTACTAGACCATAACTGCCCATGTAGGTATTGGATTTTTTAGTACGAATGCAGTCCTGCATTCTTACTAAAAATCCTAGTGCACTGAGGATCAAAACTTTAGACGCTTAGTACACTGGCATTTTTCAGAAAACACTATTTTCACGTTCCTTAGCCGGGTATTTCTAAAGATGGTGAAGAAAACTTGTGAAGGTTGTTCCGAGGTGAAGGCTTTTTTTTAAGCCAAAAAAATTATATCCTTCGTATAATTTAATCTTAGTATAATAAACTGTTAATTTGTATCTATGTGCTTAGTCAAGATAAGTAACAGACGTTTAAACAAAGAAACCACCAAATTCTGGTTCGACTTTGTCAGGCCTGGTAAACGTGGTAGGTACCTATTTGATCACAGTCTGCTCTTATAATCGTTCCCTTGAATTAACGTCATATAATATAATGTTGATGGCGATAAGATATAAGGGGATAATATAAGATTTAATCATCGTCTGCAGGTCATATAAATATAATTGCCGAGTAGACTGTGCGGCAAAGATTACAATGGTATGCAAATAGTGAGATTTATTGAACCCACGTGTGCAGCATGCGTTTATAATTTGTTTTGTTCTAAGAACAGTGAAGCGGCACCAACGCCACCACTTACGAACTAATGACATGACGACGTCACACAAATCCTGCATCGCGCAAGCAAAGTTTTCGGCACGATTAGAACACATACAACAGTCCGAAAATAACCGTCGGGCAGTTGCCCAGACCAGGCACAACACACGTCTGGTCGGAGGATCCTCCCATTTCTATGGAGGTTTGTGGGACTTTACACCCTGTTCCGCATACCTCCAAAACAGACCTACAGTTTTATAACTAGGTTAAGAACTGAAACACAATCTGTCAATCTGACCTTTGAATATTTTGCTGCAAACTTCACCTGAGTTTTTCTCGCGGAGCGCATGGGCGGCAACATGACTATTTTCTAAGGGGTGCATCTTCAGCACCCCGGCTCGCATAGGATTGATTTGCTTTTGTTCAAATCCATGTGGACAAGTTATATGTATAATAAAATACCTATAATGCTAAAAGTTATGCCAGAATAGATTATTCGAATAACTGAAATTGAACATAACCGTTGAAATGAGAGTGTACGAACACATCAGCGTACCCCTTTAGAACGTACCGCAAGGCGTGATGTTATGTTATGAAATGGTAAAAACAATAAACAGGCATGCGATTGCAGCAATCCCAAAAGGTTTTCCGTCATTTATTGCAGAGTTCTGCCATATATCTTCAAAGTTATTCATCAAATCTGCACCAAATTGAAATGGGAACAATTCGGGAAAGTATTCGTCAAACAAAAAAAAAACAACAAAATCAGATCACATCACAATGACACTAATATTATAAAGGCGAAAGTGTGTGAGTGTGTGTGTGTGTTTGTTACTTCTTCAAGCTGAAACGGCTGGACGGATCTGGATGCAATTTGGCACAGAGATAGATTATAGTGTAGCAAAATTTTATTTCTTTATTTTTTGTTTTATTTTTATTCTTTGATTTTGTATAATTTGTTGAAATATAGAGGGGTGCAAGTGTGCAAGGGGCTCCACTTGCACCTCCATCGCGACGCACATACGTAGAGTCCACATTATCTAATCTTAACTCTCTTGGCGAACAGCGCAAACTCAATTTTGGCAAGGTAGGTACCCAAAATAACTATCAATAATATTACCACAGATAATATAATACTAGCATAATATTACAAAATATAGTAAACCAACAAGATTATCAAATTACTGGCAAGAAAGAGTCTCAACTCTTGTTCGGCTATCCACCAGTATCAACTAAAATAATCAGCACATTGTGTCACATAATAGGTAGATTACGCAATTCATCAATGTATGCGATTATTGTGCATTACAAACCTACTTGAAGAATTTGTATCATTAGGTATTATCAGAAAATGTTGAAGTATAAGGATTATAACTTGTTAGGTACTGGAAACGTAGGTAAGTGGCAGTGGGTAGCTGTATAATGATACAATGCTTCTTCCTATGTTTATAATCATAACAGTATTTGTTACAATAGGGGGTTGGAAATGACATGCCTATTGGATGAAGAAACCACATAACTTAGGACGATAAGGATGCTTTTCCTCCTAAGATGACCCATCTCGGTAACGTACATCCTCTGTTATAGTATTGAACGTGTGCTGAACAATAAGCACCTGGCATACCTAGAAGACAACGACATTCTCAGTGACCGCCAATACGGATTCCGCCGAAATCGGCCAACTGGGGATCTTCTAGCGTATGCCATTCACGTCTGGAGTGAGGCCACCGAGAGGCACGGGGAAGCGCTTGCTGTCTCCCTTGACATCTCGATGGCTTTCGACAGGGTCTGGCATGAGAGCCTTATTGGTAAGCTGCCTTCCTTCTGTCTGCATAGTCAGTGTTCTACATCTGACTGCGAATATGTACAATCTGCATATCATATCTTATGGGAGTGTATTCTTTGGCAGAATGAACGTAATATTATGTTGAATAATGTACAGGCTGCATCAGGAGTTGTTTACTATACGGACCTTGTGGAAACTAGAACAAATTTCCGTGCGTTTAAGCGTTTTTGCCATACCTATTATTGGAACCAAATATAACAGCTCACAATGTTAGGACCCATTAATATGTATTAATGCTAATTTTTTATCCGTGGTGCTAGGCAACTGGGCTTATCCCAGTTGTATATGACCCTTTGTGCCTATTGGCCTTGTTTGTTCTGTCTCCTGCTTGATATGGAGGGAAGTGGTAATTTACATTTTTCCTACTCCTCCGTTATTCTTTTCTGATTAATTTCGTTGCGGGATCCAATACAGTTAAATTCATTCTCCGGGACTTCGTCGAGCTTCTTTGCCTCGGCGCTTTTCTGGTGGTCGCCACTGTTGATTCTGGCTTTCAGGAGATGCAATGGTTTGGGAATAGTGCGGTGGGATTGTCTGCATAGTGGTCTGTGTGACTGGATTGCTGACTTTCTGAGGGATCGGTCCATCCGAGTGGTTATCGATGGCTGCTCGTCCGGTCAGTTAGATATTAACGCCGGCGTCCCTCAGGGGTCGGTTCTCTCAGCTACACTGTTTTTGCTGCACCTTAATGACCTGCTAAAACCCGAAACCTTTGGGTACGCAGACGACAGCACGGTTGCTGAGAGTTACGTTTCTAGCGCATGGACTACTGGGCCTGAGATCAGCAGCCTAATTGTGTAAGTAAATTCGGCAAACGAAACAATCTGTTTTTTTCCCAAAAACACACACATACACAAAAAAGTTCAATCTTTATTCAACTCTCCGGGAGGCCATGGTTGAGCGCTTGAACCTGTCTTTGGAGGCAATCTTCGAATGGTGCGATGCCAATCTAGTCAAAAAAAGAGCCTATTCATTCATCTCAACCTTCTTGGTATTACCTTAACATCGGCTCTAAATTTTGGCCCATACATTAAGGCAAAGGCTCAGCTGAATGCCATAAAGGGGAGAAGGTACTTCACGCCTGAACAGCTGCTCAACTTGTATAAAGCGCAAGTACGGACATGCATGGATTACTGCTCTCACCTCTCGGACGGATCTGTAAATATCAACTTGATGCTCTTGAGTCGATTGACAAACGGGCTAAGAGACTATCGGCGACGATGCACTGGTCGCCTCTGTTACCAAGCGGCACCGCAACCTACTTGTTGGCCGCTACGTCGTCGGCTTAATAGGCAAAAGCCTTCCTCTTCGCTTCACCGTGGGTGACCAAGCCACGGCTACTGAGCCCCCGGCGGCCATGCCCACCTCGACAATGCGGGAACCCACCGAGGAGGGGGGTGGTGTATTAGGCCTGTGGGTGTGTCAGCTACTTACAGTCTACCTATGTTTGTCTATATGTAAGTTCGAGGATGCGTAGCGAAGCTGTGAAACTATGTGCAGTTAAGTGGTGAGAGGATCCGTAGCGAAGCTGTGAATCGGCGTGTAGCTAAGTGGTGCACACTCCCCTCGTTTACATCTTTCGTTTTTTTTTTGTGTGTAAAAATACGTAAAGTCCCCGTCTCGAGAAGCTATACATTTTGTAAATAAAGAACTCTAACCCGACCAAGAAGAAATTGCTCGTTTGTTTCTTATTACACGTATGTTACTTTGAGTTGATTGAATTTGGGATTATTTGTTGTTGATTTAATTGTCGCTACGTAACTTAGTAGAGTTCTTTATTCATAAAATTTGCAAGCAGAAACTGAGAAACTAGTAATTCAATAAGATTTTTTAAGGTATATTTAGCCTATAAACATAATACGCACTATGCACGATTGTTTATAAATAGATAAATTATTATTCGGCATTGTTGCCACCTCTCAATTAGATAGGATACAATACATATAGGTACACGACGGATTCGTGAACCGTTGGTCGTGATGCAATCGTTTGGGATATTAATTTGTGAAACAGACATCAATCAACAATTCTATTTTTAACCGGGCCCTCGTAGGAAAAAGAGGTATGCTATAAGTTTGACGTGTGTGATTGTGTATCTGTCTGTGGCACCATGGCTCCTAAACGAATAAACCGATTTTGATTTCGTTTTTGTTTGAATATCGAAAGTGTTCTTAGCTATGCTTGATGAGAATGGGGCGCACGGTTGGCGCAGTGGTTGAGCGATTGACTGCTGCGCTGCGTGTCGCGGGTTCGATTCCCGCACGGAACAAATATTTGTATGGCCTACAGATAGTTGTTCTGGCTCTGGGTGTTTGTGTATGTGAGTTTATATGTTTGTAAACGCACCCACGATACAGGAAGAAATTCCTAGTGTGGGGCAACGTTTTTTTTTAACTAACTAACTAAGAATCGGTTCAGCCGTTCAAAAGTAATGGGTGTTTTATTGTTTGAATCGGGGTGTTTTCGCAAGATATCGTGTCATAATTACGTGTTAGGTACTACCAAAGACGTTACGTGTTTCTACTACTAGATAAATTATGTAGCATGACATAAAAACTGTAATCTGTCAAAAATAACTGTATCGGGTTTTTTATTTTCACATGCTAAGGAATAGGAGGGATAGTAGGCAGAGGTGTAGTGTAGATAGACAGATTACGTCTTGCACTCTAGGTACAATTTAGGTCGTCAAGTTACTCATCGGGCGTTGGCAGTCGCAAGCCGATTCCCGGCCATCGTAGGCGCTGGCTTGCGGAAGACGGCGAGTAATGGGTAGCTCGCCGTTCGATAAGGATTAAAAGGCCCAAGTCGACGGCGCGTAGTAATCCACGCACGCATCAAATAAATGTCAGCAAAAACTAGCGAGGTCCGCTAGGGCCGGTGCCTGTCTGGATTGTGGATAAAGTTGAAAAAGAGTTACCGCGGCCCTGGCTCAAGCAACTGAAAGGAATACGGGTGGGTTTTAGTCAGTAAAATTCTGACACGTCCTGCTGTTTCACTCAGAGCGGGATAAGTCATTGGATGAATTCCCATAAAAAAAAACAATTTGTCCCATGTAGATACCCTTTTGCCATTAGCTTGGCAGAAAGGCCGCGGGCTGCTATTGAAGATTTCAAATGAAATAATCAAATTCTTGATACAATACAAATAGCTGTTTTTCATTCTTTTATCTGTTCTGTTAATGAAAATATTTTGGTAAAGCAAAGGTACCTAAATAGGTAAGTTTTGTTATCATTTGTCTCATGACCAAAGCTATTTTGAGCACGACTTTCAAGTAGTGATAACAGTCTCAACATCTAGGGGCTCGTATCTAAAGGTCACTGAGTACAGTGGTTTTTGACTTCATCAATCCATCCATCCATAATATTACAAATGCGAAAATTACTATCTGTATCAGACATATTCCTTTTCTCTATGAGGGATCTACTCTATTGAACGGCTTGTAGTTCAGAGAAGGAAAGAGAGCGCTCGGCAGGTCGCCCATGCGATGGACCGACCAGTAAAGTCTGTAGTAGGCGGCCCATTGCATGAATGTACACGAATAACAGCTGACAGAGAGGGATTGCATCGCATCGTGATGTGGATTTTACTCGTAGCAGCTCGAAGTCTCACTGTACCATGACCAGCAGCCTAATTGTGTAAATAAATTCGGCAAAGGAAACTCTCTCTATCTGTTTCTTTCCGAAAAACACACACACAAAGAAGTTGAATCTTTATTCAAGTTCTTTCGTTTTCAGAGTGATGTGTGTGTTTTGAACTTACACAATTAGGCTGCAGGACCGCTCTGCCAAGAGTTTACCGACGAACGAACGAACGAAGAAGAGTTACCTTTTCACGGGGGCGGGAGAAGGCGATTTCTGAAGTTAGTTTGACTTGGTTTAGCAGACACAGAAGATTGCCTACCATACCCAAAGTTTTCCGAATGGAAAATTTATATTGCAAATTCCTGTCAATAACCTTGATATGATGAAGAATGTGTTGAGCGGGTTAAATGGCGCGAGTGACGCTTGCCTGGCGATTGATAAATTATCAGCCCGGGGGGCCGTATGACGTAACTTTGAGACACAGTAAACAGTACAAGTTGTAATTTTCCGCCGGCGGTCATTTATCTTTATTTATTCAGTCATTGGACAAATTCGGAAGCTGACACACATATCTTAGTTTACCACAACAAAAGTTTTACAATCAAAGACATTCAAAATGAAAATCGCAGTCGAAAGGTACATAGTATTTCATCAGCATTCTTTCAAGTTTATCATACTTTGTTTACTCTACGAATAATTAATTATAACTACTTATGAATGAAATATTAGTTTATAATTAAATCTCACTGACATTCAGTGAAAGATGAGTTTACCGACTCGTACGTAAATAGCAAATCTTTGTTTACTTGGTATCACTAACTGCTGTTCGTCCCATTTCTATGATATTTAATCAATTAAACAATAAGTCAATAGTGAGTTTATCACTGGCCACAATGTTATTAATAATAAGTTTTTATTTATTTAATTAATTCAACTAGATATGGCAGCTGTAATCTAAGCTGTTTACTGTCTCATCTCGGGCTATATAAACCCACATGATCACATTTTTTCGTCATTATTGTAAAGATAGTCATCGAAGTAGGTAGGCTGCGGTTTCAGAAAATTAAACAAAATAAACACGAAATAATGTACGTACTTATTTAATTTAATTAAAAATGTAAATGAGAAAGAAGTGTTGCGGCATATGATTTAGTATTTCTTGGACGTCTGATTGTATTTGATTGTCTTGTTGGTGCAGCACCATGGTTGGCAAGAAGGATCAGCTGTCGTCGGAGGAGATCTTCGCGCTGGAGGACAAGTACGGGTGCCGCAACTACGCCCCTGTGCCCGTCGCGCTTAGCCGCGGTGAAGGTACGTTCAACATTTGGATTTATTTAATAAAGTAGTTTTTACCCGACTGCTGAAGATGGGTAATGTGTTCATCAGTCTATGTATGTATGTTTGTTATTTTGTGGCGTTCCAGAGACCAAACGCGTTGGCCGATTTTGATGATTCGTACGTCAATCATTTCGTCTTATTCTTGCGAGTGTCACTGGCTACATTAAAATTGGAAAATAGAAAAATTGTGGCGTTTGGGCGCCATATTGTCATGGCCCAATTTATTTTTTTCATCCAATCCCATCGTGTGGAGTATCAAAATAAAGGGTTTTAAGAGGCGGTTTCAAAAATATAAAACACTTATATGTTTAAATATATCT
The DNA here is from genome assembly GCA_949775005.1 of Orthosia gothica. Lineage (NCBI taxonomy): Eukaryota > Metazoa > Arthropoda > Insecta > Lepidoptera > Noctuidae > Orthosia > Orthosia gothica. Next base: position 11,617,754 of record OX459063.1, on the reverse strand, counting down.
AAATCGAAAAAAAAAAACAACTAAAAATAGTTAAATATTTTTTTTTAATAAAATAATCAAAAAACCCGAATGCTTAAAAAGCGAACTAAAAAGACGTAATATCCAAATTCGACGCTATATCTCAAATACCTAGGTTGTAATCCGGTTTCTCCATAATTTAATGTAATTCATTTCCTTACGCGATGAATCTATATTTTTGTTGTATTTACAAAATTTTGTTAAAATGAACTTCGATATTTTCGTTTGTGCTTTTAAGGCAGCGTAGCCTACCCTATACCTAGCTATTACGAGTACTTATCAAATATGACTGAGTTTCTAGATTAAGAAGATATATCTAATTAATTTACGTACATAAATTAAGCCTACCTATGAGTAGGGTAAAGAAGGTCTGCAATGCAAGCAGCGTGTAAAGTTCACCATGATGGGTTATCCACCATATGGGATCTGGAGGTACGGTCGGCAAAATAGATCGTGGTCAATGACACTGTTAGGTTGGTGTAACGTATAATTTTCTGAATTTATGTAATAGTAGGTACATTTTTGATATCAGTGGCTAAAATATGCCATTGTATTCGAAACAAATGGACGCCCAAGACGAAGACGAAAGCGATTTTTAACACACTAACGAAGCAAAAATAAATGAATTTTCATAAACAAACAAATATTGGTGAGCCCGCGGATTTTGTTTTCGTGCGCCGTGTTTAATTTTCTTGGGGCTGTCCGACGACCAGCCTGATAGTCCGGTCAAGTAAGCAAAATTAAGGGTACCTACCCTTGTATAAATTCCAAAGAAGTTGAAAATGTACCTACATGAACGTTTGTTCAAAATTAAACAAGTTTAAAACTTGCTCTGTGCACAAATTACAGTAAAATCATAACTTGTCGAGAATTAAGCAAAAAACTGATTTTTGGGCCTTTTGAACCTTGAATATATTTTTTGAACACGATGAGAACTTTCACAACTTCATTATAATGGTATCCCTAACGTGCATGTAAATTTTTCAGTTTCTTTGGAATTTTGCAAAGGTGAATGTCTATTCTGATCGAGCTATGATATTATAATTTATAATTCAATAGGTGCCGCACTTTTACGCATCGTGGGGAAAAAGAAACACGCGTGATATATACTGCAGGCTAAAATTTCCATTATAGGCCGTAGGCCGTTGATTTGGAAGTTCATTCTTTTTCTTCCTGCTCCGTCGACTTTGTTGCTTAAATAGTAAATCTTAAACTTTAACCATAGATATCTCCATAACCATGGGGTTCCGTGGGGAGGGGATGGTACAGTGAGGTAGCCCCTCTACCGTCCTTTCCCTTCCCTCCTCCGACTTCCTTAAATCGATGGACATTTATGGATTTTTTTATTTTAACTTGAAAACTTTAACCATCCATGGTTCTCCATAACCATAGGGCTCCGGGCTGGTGGGGATGGTACTGGGGGGTAGCCAAACCTCACACCCTCCCCCCACTACCCTCCCCGCGCCAAAAATCAACGGTCCATAATCGAAATTTTATCCTAGATACTGCATTGCGAACCTAAAAGCGGTACCTACAATAGTAGCCAGGTCACAGAAAAAATAATGGTGTCAGATTTCTAGTAAATATGTTGAAAGATTATTTGATAGTTCGCCCCTTAACAGTGTATGTATTTTACTGCGTTTGTTTGCGTTATTTATTTTGCAAAGAAAGTTCCTATTTTGAAAACGGAGATTTTTGCGAGAGAACGCGAATTGAGCTTAAAAATTAAATATTTTGATTAATTACGAGCGGAAATCAGGCGAACAATTGTTAAGCGGCCATGACAGTATAAAACTAATTTATTAAACTGACAGTAGCTAGCTACCATAGACTAATTTAAAACACTACAAACAATTGAAGCAATGGTTTACGGGGCAGCAGGCTAAAGGTGGAAACAAATTATTGGACGCGGCTTACGGACGCGACTGATAGCCACGACTTATAGACTATCTAGGTAATGAATGTACACAGTGTTACCAACCATTACCAAAAATATTCCCCAATTTTTTTTCTGAATTTCCCTAAAAATCCCTAAATAGAATTTTATGTGTTATACCTACATGCTTATTTAGTACCTAAATTATTTCGTAGGTCATAAAATAAAACTTTACACTTAAGTTGATGATTTTTTTTTATTGAATAAATATAATCATGAAAAGTTGTTAATTAGGTATTGCCAGAACCACATCATCATCTTATTGCTCGTCATAGTCAAGTCATACATACGTACGATGAAGTTCTTGATCGTGTACACAGTATGATCAAGTTTTACTCACGATCCATAATCCCGATATAAGGAAAATCGTACCATCATGATACTCTGTACCATTTTAGAGAATATGAATGACATATCGTGCGTTCCTTTCTACACACAAAACTGAAAACACACGCTATGTTTGCGACTTTGCAAGTTTTGTTTGAAATCCCTAAAAAAATCCCCAAAAAATTCCAGTCCCTAAAAATGTCCCTTTTAACACTTCAAGTCCCTAAATTTAGGGACAAAATCCCTAAGTTGGTAACCGTGAATGTACAATACATTGTGCAAACTATCTCCAACGGTACGTTCACACGGCGTCGAGTTTTTCTCTACCGAATCGGTTTTTTGCAGGATTCGGTTTAGTGGCAACAGTATTTCAATGAATGAGTTCACACATGCATTCGGTTTCAAGACACGACAAATAAACCGAATCTTGCTGAAGTTGACATCCGATTTTGCGACTAAAAACCGATCCGGCCGTACTGCAAAATGTAAGATCCGGTGCAGTGGTATAACGCATTCAATACATGCGTTCATACGATACACGCAGGGGTAGATTCGGTTATTAGATTTTATCTCTATACGAGGCCGTCGGATACGGCAATGCAAGATGTGCTGTGTGAATACAACATTCGGTTTTTCCAGATCCGATGAAAATAAGATTCGGCAAAACGTGGCTCCGTGTGAACGTACCGTTAGTCGCGTCCGACAGCCGCGTCCGATAATTTGTTCCCAGCTTAAAAGTGTGTAGGAAAATCTCTATATTATGCCGTTTTGGGTCACAGTCCTCTTAGCCTAGGGTAAATACGAACTAAGTTATTAAATTATATTAATGCATCACCATTACCACGTTGCGCTATGGTATATAATAACATCATGATTAACGTCACCCGAGATATTTTTTATAGTTTAATAATGCCATAAAAATTCCTCAACGCTCAATCTCGAAACTGGTTTACAAAATAAATAAGTAACTACGAAACGGTTTACATTTGTAATCTTTAAATTGCTTTAGCTTAGGTTAATGGTAATTCTCAAATACAATAGTATAAAATACATTTTAATTAACTGATAAAATATTTAAGAAAGAACTTTAATGAATACTTATAATAGCTATTTGCTCGTGCATACTGTATTTTAGGAGATTTTAATTTCAAAAACTTGTGAAGGTACAATATGCACGTTCATACACCACTGTAAAAAACTCAAATGGTACTGGGATGGTCACATAGACATTAACAGACGACCGATGGCTTACAGGATACTTAATATCCTGGCAAGAACCACCAGGCACTAGGAAGAGACCAACAGCCCGGCGGGCTAACAAAATTATAAAAATGGCTAGCGTAAACTGGACGGAGATAGCGAAAAATATGTAGAGGAGAGCAGTAGTGGCCCAGTGGTATCGGCAGCGACATACAAGTTGTAGGCCGTGGGTTCGAATCCAAGCAGGCGCTTTACTTTGTGTAAATTTTTTCATCACCACTCTCAAAACGGTGAAGGAAAACATCGTAAGAAAACCGGCATGTCCCAGAACGAAACATTCGAAGACATGTGAACCCGAACTGGGCCCGCGTGCTGGATAACGGCCTATTCCCTCTCACACAGAGGAATACTGTGTCCTAGCAGTGGAAACATTATTAGGCTGATGATGATGATGATCAAGAGGAGGACTCACCTTCGAGAACAAGGGGTTCCTACTAGCGTAGTCCAATTTATATTTTCTAAATATTTTAGTTTTTGTAATTATTTTTTAGTAAGAAATATAAGGCTTTTTATTATAATAATTATGTGTATCGTTCTCTTTACCAAATCTTCTGCTATACTATGACGTGTTGTTTCCATCACGAATCCGTTGTGAAGAAGAGACCGCGCGTGCTATTCGTCTTGTATAGCTTCGTCTCTCTCTCACAACAAAATCATGAGCATTGGCACGTCGGATATAGTAATGCTGATAGCTGATGAGCTGGAAGGCTGATGTATAGCTTCAATATCTTTTTACCTTGTAATACTTTTTTCAGGAGTCTTCGTTTGGGATGTAGAAGGCAAGAAATACTACGATTTCCTTAGCGCATACTCCGCAGTGAACCAGGGACACTGCCACCCCAGGATCATAGCTGCTCTCAAGGAACAGGCCGACAAACTCACGCTTGTCTCCAGGTAAATGAATCACTTGACTTTCTTTTTACCCGACTGCCGAAGGAGGGTAATGTGTATAAATCAGTCTATGTATGTAAGTATGTATGTATGTTTGTTCCTATATGGCGTTCCAGAGACCAAACGCGTTTGCCGATTTTGATGATTCATACGTCAATCGGTGCGTTTTAACCCTGCGAGTGTCATAGGCTACATTAAAATTGGATAATAGAAAAATGGCGGATTTTGGGTGCCATATTGTGGGGGCCCAATTTTTTTTTTCTTTCATACCCATCGTGTGGGGTATCAAAAAAAAAGGGTGGTAAGAGGTGATTTCAAAAATATGTATCACTTAAATGTTTAAATGTATCTAATTCGAAAAAAACTAACTAAAAAGTTATAAATAAAAAAACTTAATTCAAAAAATCCGACTGCTTCAAAAGCGAACTAAAAAGTCGTAAACAAGGAAAAAATCATGCTGTGCAGGCGGAGGATACACCAGATTTTGGTCAGCCAGCCCGCGAATATGTATCCTCCGACTGCACAGCATGATTTTTTCCTTGTTTACGACTTTTTAGTTCGCTTTTGAAGCAGTCGGGTTTTTCGATTTTTTGAATTAAGTTTTTTTCTCCTGAAGCATACTCAAATCATCGTCGTATGGTGTTACCATTGAAAACATTAATCCTTATTTAGAAAGGCAGCACCATTGCACATCTTAAGGTTACACTAGTCGATCATTCTTCCATACAAACGTAGTCTGGCGATTACTCCACTGTTTGACGATGTACGTTCAAAATAAAAAATGATATCAATTTGTCTCATCATTATCTAGCCCTGTATGGAAACAAAAAAGTAAAAAAATTAAGTTATGAGCGTCGAAAGTTCCATATTTCAACACTAACTTTAACGCATCTTTGGGCGGAAATAAATACCATAAGAAGAAAATTGCAAAACGGCCTCCCTAAAGAGATAGATTAGTAATTCGAGAATGCAAATAATTTTATTTTGAAAATATACATTTAGTCGTTTTTTCATGATGTCTAGACTCCCAAAGGTCTGTTTATAAAATTTCGCGCGCTCGTTTTCGTCCTAAATCATCATTCATTTCGATACAAATTTGCAAAAGTGCTAATTAGTCCGCGAAATAGCTTCTTACAGCTAATCACAGCATCTTTATCTTTCGCATGTGTTGTCGGATGAGATAGCATGCATTTTAACCTCGCGCACTAAATAGTTCGTGCCGTCGACTAGAGGAAACTTAAGTTCTGGTAATCTGAACTGATGATCATTTCCTTGGTAGAAAGCTTTTACAGGTATTTACCCGACCCGATCTTCAATTCCCTTCGCACTTTGAATAGCATGTGTATTCAATGAGTGGCATGGACCAACTTCATTTTTTTTTGGTTGGGAAATTATCCAATGACCGCTCTGGCTGAAGCGGGAGGGAGTTCAGACTTTTACTGACTAAAACTCACCCGTGTTCCTTCAGTTGCTTGTGCCAGAGCCGCGGTAACTCTCTTTTTAATTTTATCCGCGACCATAGATCAACGTCCTGATGGACATCAATTATAGATTGTAGATCTTTGGCAATTGTTACGGATCCCGATTTGGCACCAGTATTGCCCAGTTTACCAGTTACTCCAGCTTTTCCAGTTACTGGGTTGTGGTTGTCTTATAGCTCCATGCGGTTAGACTGGAAGCGGACCCAAACAAAGATGGAGAAAGTAGCCTTACTCCATCTATGTATAAGTCGGTGGTTATTGATGTGACAACGCAACATCCATGAACGCCGGCTGCATGGACGACAAAGTGTCCCGTTACGCTCATTGTAACGTTACGATCGGAGGGAGAGCGCTACACGAGCGAGCGAAAGGCACGATCGGCTTGAGTGTTCGGCCAGGAGGGTCTCATGCCGCAGTTTAGGTACTCACGGCCGGCGCTCCTCCCGGGACGGAATATCGCGTTACGTTGCCGCTTACCGCTCGGCTCCCACGTTAGCTACGTTATAGTTACAGTGGTAAGCCGACAACCTTAGCGCGTCACTTCGCGATAGACAGCGATAGAGTTATGCGTTAGAAGAGAGCGGCAGCGTTTAGGTGAATATCGCGCTAGGTACTGAGCGCTTATGCGAGCTGAATTACACTTTGTTGTTTATCACCAAGAGTCGCTATTTCTATAAATTGTTGCGCGAAGTGACTCTTCTGTGCTTGTACTATTATTTATTCTGTGGTTCGGCTTTCATCAATGTTTTGTTATGACAATTGTCACGTTAAACTATCGTCCGTAAACAGACTTTACAGACAACCAATTTTTTTTTTGCTTTTCAATAACACGGTCTCAAATATCGTATTCCAGAGCATTTTACTCAGACCAGCTGGGTAATTACGAGAAATTCATGACGGATCTCCTCGGCTTCGACCGTCTGCTGCCGATGAACACCGGTGTGGAGGGCGGAGAGAGTGCCTGCAAGATCGCCAGGAAGTGGGCCTATGAGGTCAAGAAAGTACCCGATGGTAAAGCTAAGGTAAACATTTGTAGTCTACCACTTATGAATGTAACAATGCATGCCTGTTTTCCTCAAAGGGATAGGCAGTAGAGTAGGTACACCCTTCATTTCGCCACTCAAGTTTAAGTCTCCAATTCCCTAATAGGGTGCGAACACTATTGCCGTTGACCAGACATAAATTCCATACTCCTAGCCTAATTTCGTAAGTGAATTCGACAAGGAAAAGGGTTTGACCCAATGAAAGAGTATGAACAATCGACCAATCACTGCTACTGAGAAGTTCCAGATGGAAGAACTAAATAACGCTGTATGACTTGGAAATCGAACACAAGACCTCACGTTCATGAGTAGTCACGATTGAACCATCTATCTATAGCAATGATGCGGTATTAGTAAAATACAAAAACCGGCCAAGTGCGAGTTGGACTCGCGCACAAAGGGTTCCGTACCATTATCGCAGAACACGGCACAGAAATCACGTTTTCAATACACTTCCTCGAAAACTAGCTCTTATTGCACTACGATTAGGTTCGATATGCAACATATTTCGCACGCGTGCGGTAATAAGATTACAGCACGCGTGCGGTAATTAGATTAAAACATAAGAAATTTAAAAAAAAACACCACTGACAATTATAGAGCAGGCGTGTTTTTTTTTAATTTCATCATTTTGATTTGCGTCTTTACAGCGTAAATATTTTTTTAATATTTAAATTGTGTTTAAAAAAAGAATAATACTAATAAACATGATTATTTTAAGCAAATATTACTTTTATGAACAAGTTAACATTTTATTTGTGTTCTTAATTAAAATATATTTGAATTTAATAATTTTCCTGTGAGGCTGTTTAACGGCTTCATACCTTTGCTTCTCCTTTAACCTGCGAACATAAAGCGCGGCAAAAAAAGGAAAGTTAGTCTTAATAATATGAGTTATTTGTGAAAAATGTCGAATTTAAGTTTTGAAGAGAATTCTTTATGATATTGTGATTGAGGCACAAAATGCTTGCGATAGCCTGTTGCCATCTAAATCTAAGGTGAATTAAATGGCAGCTTTGCAAAGTTTTCTTCAGTGGAAAGTAACTAAAAAGGCGTCGTCATTTCGGGGCAAGTATTTTTGGCATATTTCAATGAACTCGCTACTAAATATAAGCCTAGCACGCTATGGTGTATATATTCCATGCTAAAAAGCACGGTTCTGCAAAGTCACGGTGTTAACATAAAATATATTGCAACCTGACTGCATTTCTAAAAAGACACTCCGTCGGATATATTGGACAAAAATCAAAAGTATTGTCTCCAAATGAAGTTGAAAACTTTTTGAAAGGAGCTCCGGATACTGGCTTATTTGGCAACAAAGGTCAGTAGTTGAATCAATATCTAATCTATAAAACCTTACCTAGGCGCTACATCCGTACACTAAACGACCTATGCTTATCTAAACTGTGTTTATTTCTTCGAAAGTGTATTGAAAAACGTCGTTTGATACACGTGGGAATTTGTTATTGCGTTTCTCGGCCCCATAACACCCTCGCCTTACGGCTCGGGTGTTCATTCGGCCTCGTACGCAATAACAAACTTCCCGCACTTGTATCAAAATGTACTATTCTTGTATGGGAGCCCCACTAAAATATTTATTTTATTCTGTTTTTAGTATTTTTTGTTATAGCGGCAACAGAAATACATCATCTGTGAAAATTTCAACTGTCTTGCTATCACGGTTCATAATATACAGCCTGGTGACAGACAGACAGACGGATCGTGGAGTCTTAGTAATAGAGTCCCATTTTTACCTACTGTAGTATTATATTACCTGTGCCGTTGGGTACGGAACCCTAAAAATTAACTCAGTACTAAAATATACCTACTCAAAAAGCGCAATGTCAACATTGTCAACCGACTTTCGTTGCTGACTGCACTAACTTAATTGAGTCTATGTAAGTCGACATTCGTTGGTACCTATCTACCAACACAATATAAATAAGAACCTCATCATTGTAAACCTAGAAAATTAATCTAGGTAGGTAACTACCTACCAAGGTAAAAAGACACTTTTAAATCGAATTATGTAGGTAATTATAATGTTACCCTTATTGATACTATTTATCAACACTTTAACAACTTAATGCAACATAAGTTTTGGTTAAAGCACTTAATAAAAACAAAAGTGCAACAATCATATCAGCAGAATGCTAATGCAGAATATTTTATCCTGGCCCACTTAAATCTTATCAACGTTACGCAAGCCTCACGTAGGTACCTAAACTTTGACCTCTAGCGTTGAAACATCTGTCTTCAAATTTTATTAATGAGTACATTATATCGCTTATGAAGTGGTTATGTTTATCAAGGGTTATCTTCGTAAAGACTAGAAGAATCCGGTCCTTAGTTGGACATCGAGAATCCGGTGGGATTCCATGTTGATATGGGTCAGTCACGTCTGTCTGTGTGTTCAATCTACGGCCCTTTGACCTATGAAACAGTCTTTAAAGAAAGATTGGATTATTTAAAAGTTTTGCGATGTTCCATTTTTAGGGTTCCGTACCCAAAGGGTAAAAACGGGACCCTATTACTGAGACTCCGCGGTCCGTCTGTCTGTCTGTCTGTCTGTCACCAGGCTGTATCTCATGAACCGTGATAGCTAGACAGTTGAAATTTTCACAGGTGATGTATATCTGTTGCCGCTACAACAAATACTAAAATCAAAATAAAACTAAATGTTTAAGGGGGGCTCCCATACAACAAACGTGTTTTTTTTGCCGTTTTTTACGAAAATGGTACGGAACCCTTCGTGCGCGAGTCCGACTCGCACTTGGCCGGTTTTTTATGAACAAATCGTGACTCAAGTAATTAAACGTATTTTTGTTTTTTTTTTAACCCCTTACTGATAGAGGGGAGTGGGGGCAGTGGTGGCTCAGTGGTAACGGCCGCCACTTACAAGTTGTAGGTCGTGGGTTCGAACCCAGGCAGGCACTTTACTTTGTGTAAATTATTTCATCACCACTGCTCTCAAAAACGGTGAAGGAAAACATCGTGAGGAAACCGGCATGTCCTAGAACCAAAAAATTCGAAGACATGTGACATCCACCAACCCGCATTGGGCCCGCGTGGTGGATTACGGTCCATCCTCTTCCACAGAGAGGAGGCCTGTGTCCCAGCATTGGGAACATTAATAGGCTGATGATGTGATGTGTGATGTGATAGAGGGGTGTTACAAGTTTGATGTGAGTCTCTCTGTGGCATCATAGCTACCAAGCGGATGACCTGATTTTGATTAAGTTTTTTTACTCTAGATAATCTTCGCTGAGGGCAACTTCTGGGGCCGCACACTGTCTGCAGTATCAGCGTCGTCAGACCCCTCCTGCTACAAGGGCTTCGGGCCCTACATGGCTGGCTTCCACCTGATTCCTTACAACGATACTGATGCTTTGGAGGTACAATATCATCATCATCTTTCTGTCCTTTTTCCTCACTGACCAGTTCTATAACTGATTCCCTTTTCTTTCATCCTCCCTCTCCATCCATCAACATTTATAGACGTAATTCTTTTAGCAACATGCGTTCATTAAACAGAATTTAGAGAGACCATTTCATTTTCAATCCGCAGAAGTCACTTCAAGATCCGAACGTAGCTGCATTCATGGTTGAACCTATCCAAGGAGAAGCTGGTACAGTGATCCCAGATGATGGTTACTTAAGGAAAGTGAGAGAACTGTGCACCAAGTACAACGTTCTGTGGATCGCTGATGAAGTTCAGACCGGTTTGGGTAAGTTTATGTGCACAAGAGGTCAAGACGAAAGGTTATCGCCTTAAGTGTCAACAATAGATGAATGTGTTTACTGCGTTTAACTTTAGATAGACAGAGGATATAAATAAAACATTTCCATTCTGATTATAGAACGCAGCTAATAATATTTTTCTCTTTTATTATTATACGTTTCACGCCGTCAACAGTTTTTATCAGTGTTCTAAAAATGGTAGTTGGCTTACGCAAAACACTATCCTACATTACATTGACCTTCTTAAGGCATACAATCTTTGCAATAATACTGTTTAGGTCGTAATTTATCAGCGTGTAATTATATATCACTACCTATCTATTTGTCATTGGTTAAATTGTTGTCATAGATAACGAGGTTTGAGTTTGGGTTGATATTTAACAGAACTTTTCCTTTTTGGTTTCCACCGGACTTATCTACATCAGCCTAATTGTGTAAGTAAATTCGGCAAACGAAACAATCTGTTTCTTTCCCAAAAACACACACATACACAAAAAAGTTGAATCTTTAATCAACTTTTTTGTGTATGTGTGTGTTTTTGGGAAAGAAACAGATTGTTTCCGTTGCCGAATTTACTTACACAATTAGGCTGCTGGACTAATATTATAAAGAGGAAAGATTTGTATTTTTTTATGTAACGAATAAACTTAAAACTACAGAACCGATTTCAAAAATTCTTTTGCCGTAAAAAAATTAGAAATCCTTTCGTAAATTCATTATTTGGCGTGCTCTGAGAAAATTATCAAATAGGTAGTTAGGGTAGGTAGAGCGGGTAGTTAGAGAAGGTAGGTAGAGTATGTAAGTGGTATTTACTTAGGTAGCCAGATGACGTCAGCGAAGCCGCGGGGGTCAGCTAGTCTAGTTTAAATTGACAAAAAGTGACCTATCGAAAGATGATTTAAATTGCAAGTACGTTCAAATGCATGGATGCAAAGCGATGCAATTCAATTCGACCAATTTTTCATAGAAAATATCCGATATCGTCTATCGACGCATTCAACAGTAGATAAGGTCCTTTTTGTCTCTTCTAAAACTTTGTGTTTGTTGCAGGTCGTACCGGTAAACTGTTGGCGGTGGACCACGAGGGCGTAAAGCCCGACATCCTTATCCTTGGCAAGGCGCTGAGTGGAGGAGTGTTGCCGGTGTCCGCTGTTTTGGCTAACAGCAGCGTTATGGATGTAAGTGTCGCCATTAAAGGACCCCTAACTGCTTAACGAGGATGCGTTATAATTATAAACTAATTCGCTTTTTCCCGCGGCTACACCCTGCTGGACCCGTAGAATTATTGGGGATAAAACACTCAGCGATGGAGTAGGTTTCCATCAGTGAAAGAATCGAATCAGTGCTTCTACAGATTACCCATTACCAACAGATATACAATTTTACCTTTATAAGATTAGTTAGTTTTATATTGCATGACTTGTGTGTTTGTGACCTAAGTTCCTAAACCAAAAATAGGGTACGGCTGGCGTTACTAAGCTTAACGCAGAAAAACCTTTGCGTATACTCTTTGCGCTGTAGCATGGTGTGGGTGACAGTTTCAATAACATTTTTTACGCATATACGTATACGCATTTTTTGTAGTTTAACGTCATACAGGCAACTATGGTATATGGTATAACCATGGTATATTGGTATTTGTTGTGGTACGTAATATTATGTTGAATAATGTACAGGATGCATCAGGAGTTGTTTACTATACGGACCTTGTGGAAACTAGAACAAATTGCCGTGCGTTCAAGCGTTTTTGCCATACCTATTATTGGAACCAAATATAACAGCTCACAATGTTAGGACCCATTAATATGTATTAATGCTAATTTTTTATCCGTGGTGCTAGGCAACTGGGCTTATCCCAGTTGTATATGACCCTTTGTGCCTATTGGCCTTGTTTGTTCTGTCTCCTGCTTGATCTGGAGAGAAGTGGAAATTTTCATTTTTCCTACTCCTCCGTTATTCTTTTCTGATTAATTCGTTGCGGGATCCAAGACAGTTAAATTCATTCTCCGGGACTTCGTCGAGCTTCATTGCCGCGGCGCTTTTCTGGTGGTCGCCACTGTTGATTCTGGCATTCAGGAGCTGCAGTGGTTTGGGAATAGTGCGGTGGGAATGTCCCAAAAAAAAAACAAAAACATGGTATGACGTTAAACTACAAAAAATGCGTATACATACGTATATGCGTAAAAAATGTTATTGAAACTGTCACCCGCACCATGCTACAGCGCAAAGAGTGTAGGTACATAATATAATACTTGACAGACTTAAAAAAATATCATACCAAATAATCATTACATTTTAACACGTGGCAACCTAAGACCTCATATTTTGTTTAATTCTGCGATTTGTATATTTTTTTTTGCAGACCTTACTTATTGATTAGACAAAAATCGCATGGAATAGCTAGATAACGCTACACGACGTTAACTTTTAACGAATTACGTTTGTTTGTTTCAGGTGATCAAGCCTGGTACTCACGGATCAACTTATGGCGGCAATCCTTTGGCTTGTGCAGTTGCCACTGAAGCCATGAAGGTATGGACAGAAAATAACATCACCCCTGCTATCCCCGAAGGTTAAGACAGAAGTGTGCCTGTACAAGTAACAGCAGTTATTTGTACTGCCTGATTGTTGTTATCAATAACCATTTTTTTCTAGACGTTAGGCAAAAAAATCTGCTGTTACCCTAATTTTATCGAGTTTTTTAAATCAGTCTGCACTTTTCCACTCCTAGGCATGGCCTATCGCATTCCTGTGTTGTGCTTCTTCATGCCAATTCTCGTTATGCGCGCAAAAATGTGCCTATAAATTGAACAGCTGATTTTTTGTTTCTTTTGAAACAGTTGGTTTTTGTATAAGTATTTGATGAATCTAAGGCCTGGTTTTTTTAAAGATTTGATAAAAAAAAAAAAACACTTGATAAAGTATAGGAACGCGCCATGTATTCAGATAACTCTACACTCCTATAAGGGGCAGGACAAACAGAAAGACGTAAGACGAGGACGCGTCGCAGACGAAAGCCCCTTCAATAAATGTTCATGCAAAATGTATAGAAGCGTCGCGACATAAAAAATAAACATGAAAGACAGGGCGCGGCCGAGGCGCAGACAAGACGCGGCAGAAAGGGGTGCGTGGGGGTTACTTTGAACCCTTTGAATGTTAGCAAGTTGAACCAAAGCCAGAATATCCTCGTCTTCTGAAGAAAACCATGTTTTTGTCTCAAAAGCAGACGCTTAAATGCAAAGCTAAATGTGAGAAATGCAGTGGCGTCTCACTTGTCTTCGCGTCCCGTCCGCGCCCTGTCTTTAACATATACTTTAACCGCGACCCGACACGACGAGACGTCTGCGACGCGACCTCGTCTTACGTCTTTTCTGTCTGCCCCGCCCCTAAGACCAATAACATCTGCAGAACACAAGTATTCAAATTATTTTTAGAATTTTTTGCGTCAATATGAAATAAACACTCATTTATCAAATATTGCTGAACAAGCGTTGACAGCTTGTTTATAACCGTCATTCAGTTTGGTTTAAAATATTATTTGCTTAGTTATAATAAAATTTAACACATCTGGGCTCACAAAAATCTGAATACTTCGGGTTGTTCAGATGATTATGGTTTTGCTACTTTTTATGCTGACTGTATCTAGATTTTGACGACACGGTGGGCGCATTGGGAGAGTGATGGATGTTGCGCTGCGTGTCGCGGATTCGATTCCAGCATGTAACAAATAATTGTATGACCTACTGATAGTTGTTCGGCAGCCGTATTGCGTAAGTGAATACGGCATCGCAAAGAGTTTGACCGCTATCCAATCGACCAATCACATGCGAGATGAATGACGCGATGTGGATTTCCGTCTGTGTGATTGGTCGATTGGATAGAGGTCAAACTCTTTCATTATCATCATATCAGCCGAAAGACGTCCACTGCTGGACATAGGCTTCTCCCATTGTCTGGCCCCGTGCGTCCCGCATTCAGCGGATCCCCGCAACCTTCACCAGGTCATCGGTCCACCTGGTGGTAGGTCTTTCGGTTCGCGGTCGCCACTACAGAACTTTTCTGCCCCATCGGCCATCAGTTCTGCGAGCACGGCCCACTTCCACTTAAGTTTGGCAACTCTTCGTGCTATGTCGGTAACCCAGGTTCTTTTGCGGATCTCTACATTTCTGATTCGATCACGTAAGGATACTCCGAGCGTACCCTCTCCATTGCCCTTTGGGTGACTGTAAACTTTTTGATGAGGCCCATTGTGAGCGACCACGTCTCAATCTTTACGTTGCCGTTTTCACTTTCGCAATACGGCTGCGGGACGACCTGGAAAGGATAAAAAAAAAAATAGGTACACCTTCACAATTTTCCTAAATCCTGGAACGACCATTATCCTATGACAGTCTGCTAGTGTAGCCCAGATTTAATTATTGAGAAAAATATCTTATATCACCAGGTACTATTAGAGGAGAAATTATGTGAAAACGCGGAGAGGCTTGGCAAGATTCTGGTTGAAGAGCTGAACAAGATCCCTAAGAACAAGTTGACCACCGTGCGCGGCAGGGGACTCATGTGTGCCATCGTTGTTCATGACAGTAAGTCATTACCTACTTTACATAGCGAAACCAATAATATCAGGGAACTTTTGACCAGTTTCAAGTTTTATTTAGCTATGGTTTGCTGTCTCAACTGATGAGGGCAAAGATCTCCCCCAAGGTCTTTATTTAAAGTTAAAAGGTTTATAAAAAAATCATAAATTCAATTAGTATAAAGCACTGATTATTAGATGCATAATCCAAATTTTCTATGGAGCATTTGAATTTAGATTCTGCTAATCACGGTTAGATTTTTTTTCATAAATAAGGCTGCATGAGTTTTAATTATTTCTGGACAAGTTTGGTCTTGTCGGACTCGCAAAAATTAAGTTGTGATGACAACTCGTTACACTAGCTATGTCGCTATCTCTAATAGGTCTCTTTCACTTATAATCACTTTGTACATGTAGTCAGTTTCCCAACTCGTCTCAAGCCGTATTTCGCCTCTTTTCCATCCAACTCGTCCGACGCTTATGTACAATTAAGCACAAAATTTTTGGGAAAATTCGAAGACTGCCTTAAAGGACAGGTTCAAGCGCTCAACATGGCCTCCCGGAGAGACCGGCAGCCTAATTGTGTAAGTAAATTCGGCAAAGGAAACAATCTGTTTCTTTCCCAAAAACGTCTTTTTGTATTGCGAAAAGTCGTTTTTGGGAATGAAACAGTTTGTTTCCTTTGCCGAATTTACTTACACAATTAGGCTGCGGATCTGGGGCCAGTAGCCCGTGCGTCGGACACGTTCTCAACACGATCTCTTAGCTACAGTGCTGTTGTCTGCATACCCAAGGGTTATAAGCAGAACGTTTTGTGGAGCTAGAACAATGTTGCTGAGAGTACCGACCCCTGAAGGATCCCGGCATTAATATCCAGTTGATCTGACGTCGTATTACTCGTATTGCATCGGAGACCTATTTACTTTATAATTTTGTAAGTTACTGTACATTGAACATACGCGTCGGATAAGTTGGGAAAGAGACAAAATACGGCTTGAGACGAGTTGGGAAACTGACTACATGTACAAAGTGACGTATTAGTGAAAGAGACCTATTAGAGATAACGACGAGTTATCTAATCTAGTGTGACGAGTTGTCATCACAACCAAAATAATATCGAATCACTTGGTCACACAAATGTCGACCGTCAACTAGTGATGTAGCTAAGACATTCTAAATAAAAATTTATTTTGTGCCGATCTACAATACATGTTCTAACTAAAATTGTTCTGTCCTCTTTTGTCAATAATGGATGCCAGCGATAAAAACACTGATCAATAGTTGTATGACAGTATTCATAATTGTAAATCGAGTATCACCAACCTTGACATTGGCAAAATCATCAAACATTCATGGAAGTAGCAATAAAGTTAAAAAAATAAAAATTGCCACAAAGCGCACCCTTCTCTACACTTAAAAGTTCCTACTCATCTCAACGACTATTTCCTTCGCAGGCATCTCAGCATACGACGTGGTCCTGCGGCTGCGTGACGCCGGTCTCCTGACCAAGACCACGCACGGCCAGTGCATCCGACTGGCGCCCCCTCTCGTCATCAACGAGCAACAGATCCGCGACGGAGCCAACATCATCCGCAAAGTACTCGACAGCTTCGACAAATAAACGGCCCGGAACACAACGAAGACACAACTAGCAATATTAAGGACAGCGTGAATAAGCTGCCCTTAAAACTCTTTCAGACTACGAAACTTATTTATTTTGTCATCCTTCACTACGAAGAGGAGAATATTTTTTTCATGAGAACATCAAATTGTAAAGGTATTACAAGTAAAATTTCAAATTTTAAAAAACCCTCGACATATTTTTATTTCTTGCTACATAATTTATCTAGTACATTTAAGATACGCTTCGATCGGCAATCTATTGAACACGTAATTATGACACGATATCTGATGAAAACACCCCGATTCAAACAGTAAAACGCCCATAACTTTTGAACGGCAGAACCGATTTTATTAAAACATAGCTAAGAACACTCTCGACAAAATCACCCTCATCAAAATCGGTTCATCCGTTTAGGCGCTATGATGCCACAGACAGACACACAGCAACACACGTCAAACCTATAACACCCCTCTTTTTCATTCGAGATTGTTTTGAAATAAAAGTAACTGAAATTTTGTGCGGTATATATTTTTTATATTAACATTTAACAACCATCTCACAACACACTAATAATCACAGTTAGTTGAGGTAAATACTGTACTTTAAGTAACTTTTATAAACATGTACGCCGAATTAAGGTAAAATATCACAACGCATAGCTCTTTTGTTCCGCTGGCACTTAGCATTACAATATAATATAATTAAAGCAAATATTTTTACGTATTGTATATGTTTTAAGTATTATATAAACTTGGACTGGCTAGTTGAACTTATGTATATAGGTAATGGCAAATATATTTTCTTCTCTCAATTTAGTTCGGCTTCTAAGACGCCTACTTGTGCTCGCATCGTGTCAGTCAGCTTTGAGAGTAAAACAGTCTCATCTAAGCTCATTTTCGGACTTTCCAGCAAACCTGAAACGAAACAGCAGAACGTATTATGTTAATGTATATATATTATGTTTATTTATTTTGTTCACCCGTTTTTAAACACATTGTGCACAATCATAAAAAACCGGCCAAGTGCGAGTCGGACTCGCACACCGAGGGTTCCGTACAAACCTCAGCTTAAAGGTATTATAGACCTGAGTACATACATACATACATAAACTCACACCTTTTTCCCTTGGAGGTAGGCAGAAACTACAGAACGCCACCTGCTACCTGAGTATTTGATATAATTACAATTTAATACCTCTACGCGTTCAAGAGGAAAGGGGTAGTAAGGTTAAAATTATTAAAAATATTTTTATTATATCTTTTAACTAAAAAATTACGGTTTTCGCAATTATGCCTTTAAGACGTTGCTTCGTACCAAATCTCAAGATTTTGAGTTTACGGGAAGTACCCTGTACGTTTTGTTTCCCTTGTTAGTGTCGAAAATTTGCGGCATTAACTGCTGTATCTTTTGATTGCGTTGGCTTAGAAGTTTTGATTTTTCACAGCATTAACGGTCAGTAGACCTGAGTATTAAATATAAATTTCAGCTCGATACCTTCACGCATTCCTGAGAAAAAGGGTCTTGACAGACAGACGGACGGACAACAAAGTAATCCTATAAGGGTTCCGTTTTTTCTTTGGCGGTACGGAGCCCTAAAAATGATTGAACAAAGAAAACAAGAAAATAAAATTAGCATTTTTCAGACGTGGCGTAACGAATGAAGGTAACAAAGAGTTGCGTACTTATTTGCTCATGTATATCGAGTTAATGACTACTTACAAACAAAACTAAGTCGTCGCAAAGATCGTGCCTTCTATGTTTGAACAAGGTAAACACGGACTTGTTATTTGAAATAAAATATAATAGTGATATTGTAAGACAAAATGTTTTGAAAATTAAGCAGTTTGTATCAAAAACAAATCAATCAAAAACACCTGAACCCTTAGGTGTTTTTGATTCATTGGCTGTGGTACTACCGGTGCAATATTATTATTATTATTGTACCTAATTCCCATGCAAGCATCATCATCATTATATCAGCCGAAAGACGTCCACTGCTGGACATAGGCCTCCCCCAAGCGTCGCGACTTTGACCGGTCCCGTGCGTCTCGCAACCAGCGGAACCCCGTAATCTTCACCAGGTCATCGGTCCACCTGGTGGGAGGCCTTCCAACGCAACGTCTTCCGGTTCGCGGTCGCCACTCCAGAACCTTTCTGCCCCATCGGCCATCCGTTCTGCGAGCAATGTGCCCTGCCCACTGCCACTTAAGTTTGGCAATTCTTCGGGCTATGTCGGTAACCCTGTTTCTCTTGCGGATCTCTACATTTCTGACTCGAACACGCAAGGAAACTCCGAGCATAGCCCTCTCCATTGCCCTTTGAGTGACTGTAAGCTTTCTGATGAGGCCCTTTGTAAGCGACCACGTCTCAGAGTCATATGTCATCACTGGCAACACACACTGGTTTGTATAGACTTTCGTCTTGAGACTAGTAAGTTGGACAAGAAGATACCACGCAACTGCCCGAACGTTGCCCAGCCGACTCGGATGGTTGACCTCTTTCTCGAAGTTGGCCCTACCCAACTGGATCGTTTGTACCAGGTAGACATAGTCGCCCACAACTTCGAGTATAGAGTCTCCGACCTTGATAGGGGTGGGTGTAACATGGGCATTCAGCATCACCTTAGTTTTGTCCATGTTCATCCTAAGACCCACTCTTTCTGAAGCTCTACTGAGGTCATCGAGTATCGTACTGAGGTCCTCCATGATCTCAGCCATAACCACTATATTGTCGGCAAACCGAAGGTGATGTACTCGCCATTGACGTTGATGCTTAGCCCTCTCCAGTCCAGAATCTTGAAAACATCCTCCAGTGCAGCGGTAAACAGCTTCGGAGATATGACGTCTCCCTGTCTCACACCTCGCTGCAAAAGTACGGGTTCCGAGGTCTGATCTTGAAGTCGGAACTAACATGTTGACGTTGTTGTATAAACACTTCAACACCTCGATGTACCGGTAGCCAATTTGGCCCCTTGGGGAGACTGCAGTACAGCCCAAGTCTCGATCGAATCGAAGGCTTTCTCGTAGTCCACAAACGCTAAACAGAGAGGCAGGTTGTACTTTTCGGTCTTCTGTATAACCTGCCGCAGCATATGTATGTGGTCTACGGTGCTGAAGCCTTTACGGAAGCATTCTCACCCTTGTTGAAGAAGAGTACCACCTCACCCCTGCACCATGCCTGTGGCGTCCTCCCCTCGAGTATGACGGTATCAAACAGCTTCTGAAGGGCCTTAAGAACCGGTTTCCCACCCGCCTTCAGCAGTTCGGCCGTGATTCCTTCATCACCCGGCGCCTTGTTGTTCTAAAGCTGTTTCAGAGCCATCCTAATCTCATACAGGCTGACGTCCGGAATGTCTTCGGTATAGTGTCAGGTCAATCTAGCTCTAGGGTCATTCGCTAGATTCGCGACGGGTTTACTGGTAGACGTGTACAACTGCCTCAGAAGCTCCGGTTTGGCGGATACGATCCTGCCATCATCGGTCTCCAGTTTCTTGAGCTGGCTCTGCCCAATAGACAGATCTCTTGCAAAGACCTTGGAGCCCTTATGTCGCTCAATCGCATATTTAATACTTTCGGTATTAAAGCGGCGGAGGTCGCTTTTTAAGGAATTTGAGATCCGTCTATTTAGCTGTCGGTATTTCAACGCATCGTCTGAAGACTGCAGGATCATATCACGCCTCTCCTTCATGAGCTTGAGAGTAGGATCAGAGAGCTTTTTGTTCCTATTTGTACGGCGGGTCTTGAAAAACTTAGACCCGACCGTATGGACGGATTCCACGGACACATCGCTGTATTCGTCCTAGGCACTCTAAACGATTCTGGAGTTCGAGTTAAAAGGTTTGGGGTTTTGGACCTGGATCTGTGCTGGACGAAGCGTGGACTTCATCAGTCGAGACCTTTCAAGCTTGACATTAATGTTCAATGTGCCTCTTGCCTTGCGGTGATCGCGCCCGGTTTTCACCAAGTTGATCACAGAGACATCATTGAACATTTGCTTCTTGGTTGAAATGATGAAGTCGATCTCGTTTTTGTTGGTAAAGTGCACAGAGAACGCTGCTGCCCATTCTGGTGAGTCCCTTAGTCGCCTCTTACGACACCCACGGGCAGATATGGGATGGTGAAATTCTTTACGTCCGTCACCATACGGTACACGTACGTTACGTCGTATAGATTAACTAAAATTTAATCTCAACTAGATAGGTATTTAATTTTTTCCGACCAGTATAACACACAGACAGTTGTGATTTGTGATACGCCACGTTCAGATCCCGCAAGGTGCAGGCGGCTAGGCACTACCTACTACTACTTACGCTAATAAAAATGACGCAATTCTATACAAACTTTCTTCTTATATTTAGCCCCTTTGGAATAGATGAACCATGAAAATACTTCCTTAGTGGTCACCTAATCACCTTAGTTAGCTTCTAAGTAGACCTAGGTTTAGATTATACGTTTGTCTGTTAGAGAATTTTAAATTTTGATTAAGTAAGTTTTGTTTGGTGTCTCACCTTTACTGATGCAGTCCCAACATTCTTGTATTTCGTAACTAAGGCCCGCACTGTTGTGGAAATGGAACTTGTATTTTCCTTTGGGCAAACTCCATTCTGTGTTGTTTGCTGCCGATATTTGCAGCACGGTGGGACACCAGAAATAGTCCAGCTGCAAACGAGAATGAATAGTACAAACAATGATTACTATAATTTGCGTTGGTCTGCTAATTGGTTTGAAAGTGGAATGTTGGTCATGTCATCTGCTAATGCATACGTCATCAGTTATCACAATAGGTGCAAAATAGCTGTCGTAAGCGGCTGCATCACGTTGATTTGTTTATGTGTTAAAATGGCATGAGTATTTTTAGTTTGTGTCTCAAATATCTGTCACTCATTTTCACATTAAAATTCATTTATTTAACATGCACAGTATATCATGATTACAATAGACGGTGTGGTAAGAAATTAAAACTAACAATGACCATAACAATTTAGCAACGGGTCTCGAACTAGGCATAGTCATGGTGACCCAAACATTACACATTGTTTTTAAGTATATAATACAAGTCCTACTAGCGCTCATAGATAAAATCTCATTTAGGAGCATCCTCACTGGGAGCATTCTTTCGTGAGCATTTGTAAACAAGCAATCGTAGGCGAGCAAAAATGCTTCCCAGCGAAACCAGCATTCACTTTAGAGCAAAACTATGAACGTTCAAGTCGAACATTCCCTTGCGAGCTTGGAGCATTCGAAAACGATCGTTAAATGACATTCATTTGATAATAAGATTGACCAAGAAGGCACAAACGCTTAAAATCAAGGTACTGTTCCTTGCTTTACAAGTGGTCAGTAATATTCCTTTAAACATACTCATTTATTTAATTATCTGAGAACTCGCTTTCAGACGTTTTATTTGCGTAAACATTCATAAGCGAGAAGTTACCGCAAAAATCGTTGCAACACACACCGGCCGAAGTTCGCGCTTGCGCGTAAGCTTTGTAACGTTCGGCTCAACGTCCACACCACTCGAATATTCGAAGGCGAATGCTCATTACACGTGAATGCTCTCAGTGAGGTATGAATGGCATAACAAGACAAGGGTTGAGGCAAAAACCCAACAACACATTTTATCTGGGGATTTAACAAAAAAAAGTATAAGATCACTTGAATGGTAAACGAAATGATGCTCACACCAATAGATCCTTTGGTGCCAACGATTTCAGCCTTATTAGTCATATTGGCCCTGGTATGCGCGGATAGCGTGGCGGTCCGACCGTCCGTGTACTTGAGCGCGCACGAGATAGACTCGTCCACGCCCGCCTTGCTAAGGTGCCCTGTGCACACGATGTCCGTCGGGGGCTCCTTGTATATGAACTGCACCAGTTGCAACATGTAGATACCCAAGTCCAGCACCGCACCACCGCCCAAATCTTTCATTCTGAAATTGTTGACCGATATCAATTGCGAAGACATGCAAGTTAGGTAAGTATTAGTTAATGGCGGTGCTCAATATAGGGGTTATATCATAAATAAACGCATTTGTACAAGAAAGTGATGATGATGAGATAAGCATTATTATTATAAGCAGTGAACGATAAAATATCTTACAAGTTCCTCTCAATGTCGTTAATTTCGACCCCAAACTGTATGCTGATGTGATAGATGTCCCCAAGCCCGCCCGAAGATATGTGCTGATCCAAAGCGTCGTAAGCAGGGAAGAACCTCGACCACATCCCTTCAAGGAGGAACACTTTCTGCTCGCGAGCCAGGTCCACCAGTGATTTAGTTTGTTTGTAAGTCATGCCCATAGGCTTTTCGCATAGCACGTGTTTGCCGTTCTCTAACATTAATTTAGTTATTTCGTAATGCTGCAAATTGAGAACACTCACGAATACAATGTCTGGAACCAAGAAAAATATTTCCGATAAATCTGAAGGCTTTGCCGACTGTGAGATGTTGCGTGTCAGGTTAGGTCGTGTTAGTGTCAGACGTACTGCCGCACCTTGCCTTGAAGTATAACCTCATATTAAAACATTAAACGACACGAGGATTTCTACTAAGTATTATGCATATTCCAAGTTTGGAGGCAATCGGAGCAATGTTGAACGGAAATAAGACGCAAGGGCGTTGGCGCACCGCACCCGGTTCGACTTCTAGAAACTACAAGTCACTACAGCTAGGTACGTTTGAGATATTTACTTGAGGTACAGTTATCGTGTGCCTATTTACACTTGCAGAAATAACATATGAAACAATAACTCGATAGCGAGTAACAAATGAAGGGTAAACAGACCCCGAGAGTAAATAAAGATTAGGGAGTAGTTTTCGTAGTAAAAAATCACTTAGTTTTTAACCTTTATTTTGATTTAGTAATTGTACTGAATAGCAGATCCTTAATGCAAATTTTCCAAGTGGAATAATTTGATTTCAAATTCTCCATAGAAAATTTGAAAACAAATTCTCTTTGGAAAATTTTCTATGCAGAATTTGAATTAAGAATCTCCTAATCAATATTTAAACCAATCGCACGGTTAAATATTTTTTAAAATTAAGTTGTTTTTAATATCTTTTTTTATTGCCGGTTTTTTATTTATTTTTATTTTATTAAGATTTCGCTATAGCTAGGTATTTTTTTCTTTATGCAGTTGCACATGCAGTTTTCTTAGGGTCATTTGTGCGAAGTGTGTATCTTTATAAAACTAGGCAGGTAATTTATGAAAGTAACCATTATTGTAACTTAGGTACCTATATATACAGGCATGAGTTAGTGCACACCTAGTAATACCACAAACCACAAAAAGCAAAGTTAATTGATCTCAGAAGGAGAAAAGAGTTAAAAATAGTCGTGTGTAGAAGAAGCGAGTCTAATCACAAAATTCACGCATTAGATACCTATGTACCTACATTTTAGAAGCGACTAGACTGATGATAATAGATTAATGTTTTCTTGAACTGGCTGTTACTACACCAGTATTGAAAATTACTTAAAGATCGTCCGTCATACTTTAAATCATGACAAGCGAGTAATTTCTGGTCCATTGTTTTGCCAAGTGTAGCAAAATAATGGAAACTAATAATTTGTCACATTGGTGTGACTATTTTGTATTAGTTTTTCTTTTCGTGACGAGTGTCATTACGGACGATTTAGTGGTTATGCCTTGAGATTTAGCAGAAGTATCACACAACGATCATGCAACATCCACGAATTAAGGTTACACTAATCGAAAATTTTACCATAAAAAAACGTAGTTTAGAGATTGCTCCACTGTTTGACGATGTAGGAACGTTCAAAATAAAAAATACAATTATATAAATTTGTCTCATCATTATCTAGTCCTATACGGAAACAAAAAGGTAAAAAAATAATATATTTTAAAGTTATAAGCGTCGAAAGTTCCTTAGTTCAACACAAATTTTAACGCATCTTTGGGCGGAAATTAATACCTTAAGAAAAAGGAAAATTGCAAAACGGCCTCCATACAGGGATAGATTAGTAATTCAACAATGCAAATAATACTATTTTGAAAATATACATTTAGTCGTTTTTTCATGATATCTAGACTCCCAATGGTCTGTTTATAAAAAATCGCGCGCTCGTTTTCGTCCTAAATCATCAGCCATTTCGCTACAAACTAATTAATTGCTAATTCGTACGCGAACTCGCTTCTTACTGCTCATCACATCGTCTATCTCTTTCGCACGTGTAGTCGGATGAGATAGCATGCATTTTAACATCGCGCACAAAATAGTTCGTGCCGTCGACTAGTTCAACCTTAACGCAGATTGCTACAATGACACGAAAATGTATGATAGGAAACTTTTAGGAACACAGTCTTATAGAAATGTGGTACATTGTCACCAAATATTTGCAGAGTTTTCAAGTCAGGCATGAAGCAAATCAGGCGAGTTAGTAGATGGGCAGTTGGCAAGTTTTTCTCCATGACATAGAATGTTAGGAAGTGTCAAAGTCATTCGAGTGTAATGATTTAGCTCGTTATCTTTTGTTTGTGACGTTTGTGTACTGATACTTGTCTAAACAATAGGACGTTTTGTTACCTATAGAGTCATCACGCGCGAGTGGCTCGTAGCCTTCATAGGCTGTGTTGATTTTGTGGAGCGTGGCCAATCTGTGCACACGGTCGAGATCTTTGCCAGCCACGGCGACGACCTTGTGCTGGTCAGCCGGTAGCGTCCCTAGCGCCGTCAGAAAGTCGTGCGCAATCATACCAACACCGGCTACACCCCATCTCAATTGCAAACCCATCTGGAAAAATAAATATATTAAGTAGTTTGTAAACAACGTCGACAGATACCGCGGAGAGCAGCCGTACCCGTACTCTCAAGAGGAGAAAATCCGCAACGGATTTTCTTAAGATAAGATTATCAGTGTTGAATTGTATTACGTAGGCAAGTCATTATGATTATATATTTTTTGGCGATTTAAAAGGATTTGTTGCGTAATTTATTAATCCCTGAGATAGTGAGAGAAATTAAAGATGTGAAAGAAATGCGATAAATCGATTTTACATACAACAAAAATACTTACTGAGCTGTTTGACGAGAATGTGGTTCAAATGGTAATAGAAACGCCTAGGTTTTTTTTCCGTAATACGAGCTGCAGTAGTAATTAATTAGCTCACGGTCTCACAGTAAAACCTTATTCCACACTCATATCAAATACTTTTGTAATTCAATATTAACTTGAACGTCAATATGAAACACGACACTATGAAGAGACGTAACAAAATGTATTTTTCTAGAGGTGTGCAAACATAACATTGCATTAGGTACTCCTTATCTTTTAAGATAATCACGTAAAAGGTACACAATGTAGTTATCGTGACTTTACTGGGACTGTACTGTGATTTGTCCTCACATGGAATATATAACAAATTGCCTCTGCAGGCCTCTTAAATATGTGTTAATTTAACTCAGCGTATCGTAGAGCTATGTATGTGGAATAATGTGTGTTTATTGGTCAACTAGGTTGATTGGTAGTTTGTTAGTGTTATATGAGACAGGAGATCATAATAATGTTTATTTATGTTCATGAGTACTGACACACACTAACAAGAGATCTAATAGATGCATGTTTGTCTCTCATCAGAAGATACTCATGTTTAAAAATAGGTTTTAATGTTATGGATAATTCACAACAGATGTAATCAATTATTGAAAACTGCAATGGTGAAAATAAAATTTGATGACTTACAAATTTTGATAAACGGACTGGGCTCTGTTATTTTTTAAGCCCGGGGAAAAGCAGTGTCCTACAAATCAATTGATAACCAACAAGGAGGCATACCTCCACTATTATTCTCATTAGTACTTCCTTAAGTACTAATAAGAAAACTGGGGTTCCCTATTTGATTTTATTGATAAGTATAGATAAGATACAGATAGTTATAAATACTGTTTTTTTCTCTCTTCGACTGGGGCTTGAGTAGGTACCAGTGGATGACCTCCAGTCTGTATTTTGTTTTTAATTTTATAGAATGTTGTAGCACATGAGACCAGCAAGACTATGAAGATGATCTAGAACTTAAATAAATATGTTTGTTTTAAATTGTCTACATACTCTTGCTAGTTTGCATAATAAGTAAATAAATACTTGACTAATCAAGTATTTATTTATTAATTACGCAAACTATGCACTGTGTTTGTTATGTGGACTATGCACTGTGCTCCATGTTAATAAATTACTGTAGGTACCTTCAATTAATGGTAATCAAGTGGTTGCATAGGTACATGATTAATATTACTGACTGTATCAATTGCAGGTACTTACGTTTCCTTGATCAGGCATATTGTTAATACTGTTGGTAGTTAATATTTTCACTTATATTATTTATGTTCTATTTCATTAAGCAGTTCACCTAAAAATAAATTATGGTGTTAAATATATTTACATAAAGCCCTTAAGATTTTCCTCTTATCTTTAAAAAAATAATGCAATTCTTAACTTAATTAATTTAATTGTTTATCAAACAGTGATAACCAAACAAATCGAGGCAATTTATTAAGTATTTAAATTAGTAAGATAGAAAGATAGGGAGACAGTTAATTTCATAGGGATGCAACCAAATTATTGGTTTCTTTTAAATACAAAACTTACACAGCACAAATACAATTATGATAAATATTATGAAAACAACTTACTAAAAAGAAAATCAGCTGACTTGTGCAGATGAAATTATCGTCTCAGAATAGTAATCTCCGGTTTTATAAACTGACTACGCTATACCATCCAGTTAAAGTTTAATGAATAACATTTGCTATAACTTTTAAGTTACATAATTAGCCTCCTATCTTATCAAAATTAAACGAACTGACGAAAAAGAAGAGAAGCCAACCAACAGGGTAGGTACAAGCGACCAAAATCTTACGAATGAACTAATGAATGAATTGTTTACTAAATGTCATGCGTGCATGATCTTCAAGATCGTGAATGAAAAACAAAATGAATGAATTTAAGAATCTCTATGGTTGGAATGTTGTTCTTGAATGTGAATCGTGCTTGCTGTTTGGAATCGTGTTGATCCACGGAGAGTACGGCACAAAATAATAATATTAAAAGTTTTTACGTGTGATGCGCTTCGTGAGGCGGGCATTTTCGGCGTTTATGGCATCTCAATTCCAGTCATGTTTAGAGTCTGTGTCCCTTTCGCAGTTTTTAACAATAGGTGTTACCATAAGACATGTAGTCACGCGGAACCCAAGAATTATAGAAAAATTACATGATGATGACTGGACAGGTCCACTCAATCTGGCTGGTTCTTTCCTCAAAAGACCATTTCAGACATTGATTTCAGACATCTGTCTACATGGTCTTCACATGATCTAACCAAGATTTTGTCAGGACTTTAAAAGAGACTGTGACCTTTGAGTTTGTTTCGGCCTTTCTTCTCAGAGTAGTCAGATAGGAAACGCCGACCTCATCTAGTTTAAAAAAATATGATCGACATGTAAAAGAGTTTGTAAAAACCAACTTAAAGAAATAAAATCATTTATTTATCATGCTTATCGGCGGTTTATAAACTTCTCACATCCATTCTGAGAGCAAAAATTGATAAACACATTGAAGGTAACTCAATAAAGTCTACCTCTCAGAATGGATGTAGGAATGGGTCCTGCGGCTAGGAGCTACTCCTCATTGACATGGCCATAAGCCAGCAGGTTCGTCGATCCCGCAGGGATCTGTTGACATGCTGGATAGACTACAAGAAGGCCTACGACTCTGTGCCACATACATGGCTCATGAGGGTGCTGGAATTGTACCAAATAGATGCAACTCTATGCACCTTCCTTGAGTCATGTATGGGGCAATGGAAGACAGATTTTCTTATCCAGGATATCGACCGATTCAGGGGGATGATGAGCCTGTATGGATTAAGTAAGGGATATTTCAGGGCGACAGTTTGAGTTCACTTTGGGTCTGCTTAGCCCTGAATCCTCTAAAGTACACTGCTGGAGGATTCAGGTCTATCAGGCTATTCAGTGAAGAGGTGGTCAGGTCATATCTCACCTCTTTTACATGGATGATCTGAAACTTTTCACCCCCAACAAATTCCAACTGACGGAGCTACTGAAGGTAACTGTAAATTTCAGTAACTCCATAAGGATGGAATTTGGAGTGAACAAATGTGCAGTCATGCATGTAAAGCAAGGGGAGACTAAGGAATTCGACACAATTCAACTCTCTGATTTCATACACCTTAGACACCTCTCCTCGACTGAAACTTAAAAGTATTTGGGTATGTCGGAAGCGTTGGGCATCAACAGTACTGACATGAAGCAACTGCTGAAGGAGCGTTTCTTTGGCCGCCTGAAAAAGGTATTTAATAGTCTTTTGTCAGGCGGAAATAAGGTGCGGGCCTTGAATAGTTGGGTCATACTGGTTTTGATGTACTCTTTCGGCATACTCAAATGGACTCAGACCGAGCTCGACGCCCTTGATAGTACGGTCCGGACACTGCTGACCGCAAGCCAGATGCATCACCCACGATCATCGGTGATAAACATCCCGCGGAAGTGTGGAGGTCGAGTAGCTAACATATCAGTAACATATCAGTAAACGCTAAGACTCTTCACAACCGCGAGTGTGCAGCCTCAGAGAATACTTTTTTAAAGCTGAAGTGGGTATGCATCGGGATGTGGTCGCAGTGGACAAGAAACTCACCCCGTTGTCCATGGCTAAAGAGAACTGGCGCAAGCCTGTAATACTAACTACTGATGAACGCAAAGAGGTATGGTAAGGCAAGGAGCTACACGGGCGCTTCTATGGTGCTCTCCATGGGCCATATGTAGATTTTCCAGCGTCCGTATCCTGGCTACGTTTCGGCGACCTTATCGGGGAAACTTAAGGTTTTGTCAGTGCAATTAAGGACGGGGTTATCCTGACGAATAACTACCGGAGACATATAATTAGTATATTTATAGTAGCCTATGCATATAATGAAGGACGGGACGGTTGACATATATCGGGCATTCCCATAGACTACTATTATATACTACACCGTCCCGCGTCCGGGTGAATCCATCAGACACTGATCAGACATAATAGAGTCTGGCAAACGAAAGTAGACACTCGAATTATTTGCAAACTTTTTATATGGCAATGCTATACTAATTTCAACCTCAATTTCTAAATCTAAAACAAGATGGCGTGTTGTTTTGATTTGTTTTGGTCTTGTTATTGGGTGATTTTTAATTGTCTATGCTTTAAAAGCAAGTCGATTTCAAATTTAGATTTATTTGTGTTTTGACAATTGTTTGAAAAGAAAATTCTAGTTATTGCTTTAGTAAGATTTGTTGGGTAATGTTTGTTAAATTTGATAGAAATGTAGATTTATATATTAAAGTTTTGTGAGTATGAAGAAATAAATATGTGCATGGACTGAAGATGTTTTTTTAATGGATCCCAAATAATAAATAATCCTGTGAGGGCAATATTTCTATAAAAGTTATTTGCATTTATTCAGTGAAAAATTAATAAAACTATTAAAAGTGGATTACAGGAGATGTGGTTGCCCATGATGTCTAAATATAAAGAAAAACAATAGGAGAAAAATGCCGAATTCAAACAAAAACAAGATTTTTTACGTGTGGTGTTAGATTTCTTAAGTTAGAAGGACACTAAAAAGGTGATGTTTGATTTTGGGCCATCACTATGTACACCACACAGATTAATAAGAAAAAATAGGAGAATTACATAAAAATACTAATAAAATAATTTGAAGAAGGGTACAGGCGTAAAAAATGATCATTTGAACAGTTTTTTAATAAGATAACCCTAATTTTAGGGCAGCCATGACACACGTGTTGTTTTTGACATGACGTTCGACGACTTTGACAGTTTTAAGAAGTGACGTCTTTAGAGTCTTTTTTTGCTTTGGCTCTAAATTGGTTGCGTTTCGGAGCTTTTAGTGATTGGTTTAGTATTGCAAGCCACTTTACTATTACGGACATTAATTGATTGCTTCTCTGTAGCAATTGAATGCGTGTTGTTTTTTTTTTCTCAGATTTTGCGATGCCAATCAAATGTCATTGTCAAAATGTCATTTTTGGCATATTGCTGATCTGATCCACCATGTCTAACTAAATGTTGTGTTGCTCTACTTGACAAAGTTCATTTGAGTTTACTTTGAAACGAAATGAATTTAAATAAAACTAACAATTAAAAACGGTTACTATATTATATAGCGATTTTTACATATAGTGTACATAGAGCTGGCCCAGGCTTCATACATTTCTGGAACATCTTCTTTGATACTTTGTTTTAATTCGTAATTACTATGGATGCAAACACTTTTTCTCTATTATTATTTACATTCATTTTATAATAAGTTATAGGTTAAATGCTCTAAGTAAGTTAAACACCTTCATAATTCTTTCTTCATTATGTTTTTTTATCATACCATAATAAAAGTTGCATTGTATATTTAACATTTTTTTTTATTTTACAGAAGATCTCTAATATGTAGCAGGGGTTAATGAGATAGTGAAAACTTGCGAATTTATAGCGGAAATATTTAATAAGAACCCAGAACCAGTACTTGGGTGAAATAGCTAGCAGAAGAGTGGAAAAAAATGACTGATCATGTCATATGTACATGTTGAAAATAAATATAATGAAAGGGACAGAAATACAGAAAATAATATATAAAGTTTCATTATTAATGTACACAGTGATTCCAGTGACTTTAATGAATTTTTTCACATAGTAAACTTAGATTCAGATTTTGATTATTTATTTATACTTTATTGTACACCAAAAAATACAGGAACAAAAGAAACTTAAAAGTAAACATATACAATGGGCGACCTTATCGCAGATTATGGTAGTGAATACATCAAAATTATTATAGAATACTGTTTTTTTTATTCGGATTGATAGATACATAATATCTAAAGTATTGTCTACCTAAAGTACCTATAGTATTTTTATTCAGACGAAGTAAAATTAATAATTCTCAAGTATCAAATTTGGTTATTCCAGGTATTTCATACTAATTTTGGGGTTGCTATGCTGATATTTTTTAAATTTGCCGCGCTTTTTCAGTCTCCACTTTCGTTTGCCAGACTCTATCTCTGGTTGTTCTCGTCTGGCTAACGGCACTCGCCGTTAGCCAGACGAGAACAACCAGAGATAGAGTCTACTTAGTTATGCCTGTGTAAGTACTCACTTACACAGGCATAACTAAGTAGCTAGGATTTGGAAATTCCACACGATTTCTGTTTCTTTGTTCCTGTTCATAGAGCACAAAATATTTGCGCGGATTTAAACCGCGCCTCGTTGCGGTGAATTCTGTGGCAAGCAAGACACAGATTAGTTGCGCCTTTTTACCGCGCTGTTTTTATACCGCAAGTGCGTGCAGCTTCATAAAATGCCATATGCCACAGAATCGGCAGAAATAAATCATGCAGAAATAAAATCCGATGTGCGTGCTAAGCCTAAGGCGGTTTTCTCAACGCTAAATTCTGGGAGAATTAATGTGACAAATTGTCAACCACTCGTTATCTGCTGTGATTGGTTGAATGAGTTTTCAATTGCCAATCACTTCAGATAACAGGCAATTATTAGTCGATTACGTTAACAGCCCGATAATCGAGAGTTGAGAAACCGGGGGTTAGTATCGCCATCGCGATTCGTCAAGGCGTTTGGCTAGTTGGTCAAACATAGCATTTTAATCTGTTTGCTGTTGCCCTACTGGATAAAACCGTTTATTGTGTTTACTGGCTTGACGGGTCTTTTTGTCGTGGTGGCCAAATGGCTAACACCTCGCCTCTCGTGCTTGAGGTCGTGGGTTATAATCCAGGCAAGTACCAATGTGGCTTTATCAAATTCATATATGTACTTTCCAAGTTTATCTCAGACATCATAGGCAACGGTGAACGAAATCATCGTGAGGAAACCTGGAAAAAAAAACCTTTTAAAGTCAACGTAACTCTGAAATAGCCAAGTCAGAGGTTTGTGGGGTTCCCAGAGGCTAGGTGGCATAATTAACTGTGAAACCAGAGATGGCCACATCGTCATACGAAAATAAATAAGAATAAGGGCACTGCCATTGAATCACTGGTGTATTTTATATTCTTTTTTAGGTCCTAATAATTCCATGCTTTACTCATCACCGTGCAACTCTGTGTTTTTTTTATGACTTCAGTCAGGTGTCATAAACGTCACTTTTTCAATGTCAGTGTTGTCAAACTATCACTATGTTGTCAAACATGTGATCACAATCGCAAGTTTTGGTTTGTTTTCATTTTTGCGACTAATTTGTTTATGTTTTTGAAATGTCATTAGTTTTGAGAAGAACGTATTTAAAAGCCAGGAATAATATATTGTCTTCCAGTAATGGAAATATTTCGTTATCTGGTCCATTAGTAGCATTTGCGCCTCGAACGTTCAGTGACGACAGATCTGGCAATAATCCACAATTTAGCACTAGTACAATATTAATAGAAAATGGATTTAATGTTCAAGAACTTCCAGTGGCTATAAAGAAGTTGAAGGATCTCTCGGACATCGATGTAAATGTGAAGCCAAGCGAAGAACGAGCAACAAGTGCGCACGACTCTCTTAGCTATCAGCTGATCCAAGAAGAGTTCAACCAATGCTTAGATCTGAGGGACGTGTTTGCTTTACTCTCAAAGTGTACTAAAATAACTCCAAATATTGCATTGGGTGCAATCGAACGAATATATGACATCGAAAAAAATCCGAGCCCTTTAACTTTAGATTCTAGAGCACTGCATACCAATTTAGCCAAGGGTGCCATTTTGGATAAACTTCTGAGGGTGGTCATGAAAACTGAAGACACACGCACAATATTGGATATATTAAACACAGGTTCATCATTTATGGAACCTTTCAAATACAAATTTCATGATGAGCTTCTGCTGAGAGTTATTGACAACAAATTACGTATTGAACAACTATGTGAGTTTATTAATTTTTTGATCAAAAATAAAAATGATGAAAAATATTCTGAGACCATTGACAAACTGTGGATTGGGTTTTTCACCAAAGAAGATGAAATAAATGAAACTAATATTGTGAAGGTGTTTGGTATTCTGCATGGGTTGAAAGTCAGTAAAAGAATCATTTTGACACTGCTGGAACAAAAATTATGTGATTTGTGGTTTAAAATTAAAGCACCTGTCATGCAGGACATATTGAGCTCTTTTGTAGTTGAAAAATATTTATCCGTACAAACATTTGGTGTAGTAGGGAGCTGGCTTTATGCCAATATCCATGCTTTAGATGAAGATTCATTGTTAGATGTAATCTCTAAGCTAACTAGGCTTAAATATACTGATAACCAAATTGAGAAGGCTGTGGAAAAATATCTGAGATTGAAAGGTTCAAAAATAGAAAGCCATGTTCTTATCATAGGAATTTTAAACTTTTGTATGCAATTTCAAATTTACAATAAACAGATATTAAATTCGTGCAGTGAATACTTTTTGAGTAATTGGCGAATTGTGCCTCCTAGTTTCCTCAAATCTTTCATATATCCTTATGGATATCTACATTTTGATCCTGCAACTAGTACAGAATTTTGGCCGCTAATAGACAAAATATTAGATGAAAATTTTGATAAAATAAGTAGTAGCGATCTCAGTTCGATGTTACTGTCAATGATTTATTTAAGGAAATATCCTTCCACTTTAGTCTGTAGAATGCTAAGCCCAGAGTACCTGACCAAAGTGAGAAACCCTGACTTGTTGCAGAAGTTTTATTTAATTGATACTGCAATGACATTAGAATATGAGAAGTACTCAGGTCCTTTGCTACCAAAAAACCAGTGGTCTAAGCCTATATCTCAAGACTTCCGTATTAAAAACATATTAGAAAAAATTATGGACACCTTGGTAACTATAGCAGGTGGTCAAGACAAATTGTCCATGGCAGTGTCCGTACCGTACCTACCATCTGACGAAACATACTTGTTGGATGTCATGTTACACTCGGCTGGTCTCGGAAGCAAGACGTTCAACTGGAAATCAAAAACTGTTCGAAATGAAAATATTGCTATGCTAATTCATTTACCTGATCATTATTGTTCTAACAGTGACCATTTGATTGGTCCGCAAGTGATGAAAAAAACACATCTCAAAATATTAGGAATGAAAGTTGTAAGCCTGAAATATTCTATACTAAGTCAATTTTATACATCATTCAATAAAAGTGGACTGGAAAAGTACCTGAGAGAAAGTATTCATAATGCAGAACAATGCAAATAGTTAAACGAGTCTTTAATTTTTATATTTGTATACAACTTATACCACGAGTTTCTCAGCTCAATATTTTTTTTTTGTGTTATTTCCTTTTGCAATCTGTTCCTTAAACATTCAGCAAACGGTTAAGAATGTAATATTTGCCTTGGAGGGCAGGAAGACCAGTGACATAAGCCCTTATTATAGTTTTCTCATCCTCCCTACAGGTCAGCAGCTCAAAATTATCGCAGAATTAATGTGACAAATTGTTGAGCACACATTATCTGCTGTGATTGGTTGAATGAATTTTTAACAGCTAATCACAGCAGATAACGCGTGCTTGACAATTTGTCAGATTAATTCTGCGACAATGTTGAGCTGAGAAACTCGGGGTTAGACATACTTTTGGAAAATCGGTTTAAAAAAAATATATTTTTCTAGTCTAGTAAGGTATAGAACACAATTATTTTGATGTTACAATCTTTAAAGAGCCATACCATACTATCAACATTAGATAACTGTAATATACATCAATGCCTGTAATAGTAGAATAGTTATTGTGATTTTTATTCAGTAATTTTAGTGAGAAATTATATTTATGTCAACTCCTGAGGTGATATGTCACTCACTACTTTAATGTGCATTATTAATAAATACGAATATTTTTATATACCAAACCAGTCTATTTTCTTTATTCGGTCCTACAATTCTGCTGAATACATATAGGTATGTTACGGAAGTGGTGATATCGGAACCGAAGTCGGAATCGGAATCGGAGGCGGAAGCTGAAGAAACAAATCAGGTTTAATAAAATTAAATAATACATACATTGTTAATCAGCCTCTCTAACAAGAGACGTTGAATAAAAAACCGGCCAAGTGCGCGTCGGACTCGCGCACGAAGGGTTCCGTACCATTATCGCAAATAATATCTCGTTTGTTGTATGGGAGCCCCACTTAAATATTTATTTTATTTTTAGTATTTGTTGTTATAGCGGCAACATAAATACATCATCTGTGAAAATTTCAACTGTCTAGCTATCACGGTTCATGAGATACAGCCTGGTGACAGACAGACAGACGGACCGCGGAGTCTTAGTAATAGGGTCCCGTTTTTACCCTTTGGGTACGGAACCCTAAAAAAAACACAAGTTTAATAAAATCTGGGAATAATCATAGAGTTTGAACGCGTTGACTGCGCGCGGTCGTGTGCCGCGGTCGCGCGTCGCGTCTACGCTTCGATCGACCTCCGATAACCTTCGTTTAAAAGTTTCGAACCGAAGGTTTAAAAACAATCGGAAGTTCCAACCTTTCCGAATCGGAATCGAACCTCCGTACATACCCTTGTGATGATACCTACTACGTGTTAGGGACCTTCCGGATGGACGCAATTTAAACTGCGTCGACACTTCGACAGGCGATATCGGTAGGATATGGCGTACACCAATGATATTCAAATAAACAGATACGTTATACACTCACCAAACAATTGAAAAAAGTGTTCCGCGCAGCAGCGGCAGCACACAACACACATACACACTTTTCATTCATCTGACATTTCACTACAATGTCGAAAGGGATGGCTTGATAAAACAAACAAGAAAAAAAGAGAGAGCTAGTGTTTGTCACTTGCGTGTGAATGTAAACAAACATTATTCTCATGGTATAATAACATACTCCGTATACTTCGCCTGGTATTCTCTTCCCAGGATGGCCAAAGCCTACGTCACGATAAGTGTTACCATTGATTGTCCTTTTTAGAAAATTTAGGTACTTTCTCATATAGTTAATGAAAATAAAATAAATTATTAACTAGATTAACTATTTCGTAACTCATGTGATTCATCTATTTATTGTTAAATTTATTTGTATATTGAATTATTAGTTCATAATTGCTTTGTTAAGATAAAAATGCATTTTGCTCGGGTAATTCAATCACACACAGTGGCAACATATCGAATTGACAAGTGTCATACTGACAACTAGCCATTTCATCGCTATTGTCGTGTCACTCACACCTATAGCGTTGTTTCGCTCGGTGAGAAAAATACTGTGGCTCCCAAACATTTGTGATGAACCCGTGAACTTTGAAAGATACACAAGAAAAATTGTTAATTGTTTCGTAAACTGTAAAAACAGCAGTATAAAAGGCGGTGTAATATATTTTTTTCTTTTCCCAATGAAGAGACGCTATCATATGCGTGGCTTCAATATTGTAACTAACTTCACCTAAAATAACTGGTATGTGCCTTTCATTAATTTATTATTTAATTTATATACGCTTTCCATAATTTAAGGCATAGTTGTGTCAATACGTCGTTCCGTCGTTCTATTCTATTCTATTCTTAACCTAACCTTATTATTTTTGACTTATTTTAGTCAAGTCAAGTTTTGTGAGTTTTCGTTCCGAAATAAATAAAAATAATAAAATGCAATCAATTAAAAGAAAGCAAAGTAAATAAATACAAAAAGTATCAAATATGACGATTTATTAAGAATTATAAAACATTTGTACTTATTGTATTATTTTTATCTTTTTCCCCACTAAAAAAGTTTGAGAGCCGCAACGCAACTGATGACGTAGTCTTAGGCCAATCACGTGACCCAGCTGTCACGGGAGGAGAATACCATGTCTTGTTCTACCATGATTATTCTGACAACCAATGTTTTTTCTTTTTGTAACCTCCAAATATCAGAAAATTAGGAAAAAAAAAATAAATAAATTTGTAAATTGAGGTGTATTGCGTATTTACATATGGTATGAGATCCCTTCTGTTTTATGTAATTTGGTATTATAATTGGTACACATTCTAAATACACACGATGGCATTTTTTTAATTTTGTTTTTTTTTCAACAAAGCGTATCGCTCTTCGCCATGCGTGACATAAACTAAAGACTAAATCATACAATTGTCTACTATTCGAGTCTTCACAATGCGCGCGCTTATAACATATCTGTTTATTTGAATATCATTGGCGTACACGTATTCTTTAAGAAAATTTCAAGTGTAAATCCATTGTTTGTTGTAGTTGAATTGCTTCACGTTGCGTCCATGTGTACTTTGAATTTACATCGTTTATCCAGTGTGATATAAATCTGAACGCATCGAGCCATCAAGAAGGTCGGTGCTATAGTCTATTTTAAAATCATAATGGCCAACAAGATTGGTAAATACTCGATTGGTACTCGGTAAGTGTTCGATATTTTAGTATATAGATAACAAAAATAGAGCATGGAGACCAGCATGATGTAGACGTAGCTATTTCTTATCTACGACTGACTTACTGACAATTAACCGCTCTGTTTCCTTTTTCTTATCTCTTTGTCTACAAAAGCAGATAATTTTAAACTAGAGGAGGGAAAGTGCAATACAAAGCGACAATTTAAAAAACGGTTTTACAAAAAATACAACCGACATCCAAATAAAAACACTACAAAGGGAAAAATTACTTCAATTTCATGTATGAAATCGGTGCTTTTGTTGTCTTGTCTTCGTTTTTGACACCGACTTCCGAAATTGAAGCTATTTTTCCCTTTTTAGTGTTTTTATTTGGAAGTCTGTTGTATTTTTTGTATAAACGTTTTTTATTTTTCACTTTTTCGTTGTGGTACAGAATGGACCAGATCTATAGGCTAGGTCCTAGGACTCCTAGGTGCCAATAATGCCCAAAGTGAAGCCAGAATAGATTAACCCAATAACATGAAACTTAAACAAAACCAGTGGAATAAGAGTATACTAGGGTGAACATTTTACACCTGCGAACCCCTTTAGAGCGTACCAGTGTGATGTTATATTATGAAATGGTATACACAATAAACAGAAATGCGATTGCAACTATCCCGGGTGATTTGCCGTCATTTATTGAATAGTTCTGATGTACATCTCCGAAGTTTTTCATCAGATTTTGATGAAAATAAAATAAATGTGACCACATGACAAGCACTGGGGGGTAACCACAAGCTCTTAGAGTAAGGTTATTTTGAGATCAAGTAAGTGACAGATGTATACAAGTCAGATACATCTGTCCCTTACTCGATCTCAAAATAACCTTACTCTAAGAGCTTGTGGTCACCCCCCTGATTTCAAATAAAAAAAATAATCATCAAAATCGGTTCACCCAGTAAACAGTTCTGAGCTAACAAACAAAAAAAAAACAAAAAATACAGTCGAATTGATAACCTCCTTCCGTTTTGGCCAGTTCGTCGGTCACAACATAGACTAATATATTATAAGTAGAATGAGGGTCACAAAATGGCTGATGTCTGATGCGTATGCGCGGTTACATAATTCGTTTTCTAGTGCCATTTTGTGTATTTTCGCTTGTGATCACCTCCAGGAAGAGCGTTAAGTTGATCTTCGTACCTATCCTTCGGCTTCCTGTTAAGATTTATAGGTATAATATCTTTATGATCTAACAGGTTTAAAAGTAGTCAAAATAACAACCAACCTAATATTTTTTGTTAATAAATAAATAATAATAAATAATGCTAATCGCCAACATATTCATAACTCAGTCCAAAACAGAGACACATCCGAAGTTTGGAATTTCCTAAGATCATTGGGAGTCGGTAAAACCCGACAAGAGTCAATCCCTAAAGATTTAGACATAAATGCATTGAACATTCATTTTACAGCTTCGCCCGATTTTGATAGGACAATAAAATTGAATACATTGAATTATCTTTCATCTCTTCCGATTCCCAGTTATTCTCCATTTGCTTTTAGTCAATTCTCTGCATGTGATGTTAAGAAGAGCATAGTACTACTATCGATTACTTCCAATGCTGTAGGATGTGATTGTATCAGCCGTAAAATGTTACTCCCGGTGCTGGACGTTATCCTTCCTGTCATATGCCACATTCTTAACTTTTCTGTGTCTAGCGGTGTCTTTCCGTGCTCATGGAAAGATGCGCAAATAATTCCTTTATCTAAAAAGTCCAATCCCACCTCCTTTTCTGAATACCGTCCAATATCCATCCTACCATTCCTATCCAAAGTCCTAGAACGGTTAGTCCATAATCAAATTAGCAAATTCCTATCCAAAAACAATCTCCTCAATCCCTTCCAGTCCGGTTTCCGTCCTGGTCACAGCACCACCACAGCTCTTCTCAACATTACGGACGATATACGGTCAGCCAAGGAAAACAGTAATCTGACGGTCTTGGCATTGCTAGATTTCAGTAATGCTTTTAATACTATTGATTTCGACGTTTTGCTTGGTATTCTATGCTCTCTTAATATATCTCCATCGGTGGTTGACTGGTTTCGTACTTACCTGTTCGGGCGCCGGCAACGTATATGTATCGGAGAGAACTTGTCTTCCTGGTGCAGTACATCTGCCGGGGTACCACAGGGTGGCGTTTTATCCCCTTTACTTTTCGCAGTTTTTATAAACTCAATCTCCAATGAACTTATTTCTTCCTACCATCTTTATGCAGACGATCTACAGTTGTACTCGCGGGCACCGCTCGGGAAACTGTCCGAGGCTATCG
Organism: Orthosia gothica; assembly: GCA_949775005.1. Taxonomy (NCBI): domain Eukaryota; kingdom Metazoa; phylum Arthropoda; class Insecta; order Lepidoptera; family Noctuidae; genus Orthosia; species Orthosia gothica. The sequence continues at coordinate 11,577,155 of OX459063.1, read as the reverse complement.
TAACCATTAACCTTGATCTGGCTCGCATTTGCGATTGGAGCAGGAGGTATGGGCTGATGGTCAACCCTATTAAGACGCAGGTTATTGTTGTGGGCAGTTCTAGAATGGTTTCAAAGATCAACTGGACGTCTCTTCCCCAAGTTCTTTTTGACAATTCAGTTATTCCATTCAGTGAGAAAGTTAAAAACTTGGGGATATTCATCGACAAAAACTTTTCATGGACTGCCCAACTGCAAGAAGTTAGCCGCAAGTTGTTTGCATCTGCTACAACTTTGAGGAGACTGTGGCATTTTCTTCCGACTGCCACCAAGATTGCGCTTGCACAATCTCTTCTTCTTCCCATCCTTGATTATGCTGATGCCAGCTATCTCGACCTTACTCAAGAACAACTCGATAAATTTGAGCGACTTCAAAATGTTTGTGTAAGGGTCATATTATTTGGTTTGCGCAAATATGACCATGTTTCCGAATTCCGTGTAAAGCTCAAGTGGTTGCCAATTCGCCTTCGCCGGAATGCTCATATTCTTTCTCTTTTGTACAATGTGCAATTTACTCCTTCTACCCCTCTTTACCTCAAGGACCGGTTTCAGATTATCTGCGATTCCCACACGAAATCTCTTAGGTCATCAGAAAACTTGCGACTTAAAATGCCTATGCATTCCACTACATTCTTGGATAAATCATTTACTGTCCAGGCTGCTCGTTTGTGGAATGCATTGCCTGACCCAATAAAACGTGCTCAGTCGTTGCCTGTCTTTAAAAAACTTGTAAAGGAACATTACCTGACTCTGTGATCCTGTCTTTGTGTTATGCTGTATTGTTTTCTTATTTGTTTATTTAGTTGTATGTATGTATTTATGTATCTATTATAGTAGTTTGTTTTTAGTACCTAATTGTACTTAGTACCTAATACTTGTGGGATTTGAAATTGGCACCAAGTGCAACCCCATATCGTGTCCAGGCTATCTCTATCCATTCAAGGTTGCCTGGAAGAGATCGCAGAGCGCGATAAGGCCGCCTGTTGTATATTTGTTTTAATTTTAATGTTTATTTTTGTATTGTCTTATCTTGGTGTACAATAAAGTATATATAAATAAATAAATAATAAATAATCATTTTCATTTCCGATATTGTTTTTTACCAGTGTTTAGAATCGTTGTTAAAAGCCTCAACGAAGTGAACACGGGTAAAGGAAAAAGTCGGAAATGAAAATGATTATAGATAGGATATGTAGCGAAAGGTACCATTTCCTTTATTATTCCTTTGTGGTGGGTATTCATCCAATGATTTCTCCCGCTCTGGGTGAAGCGGAAGGGCTTATAAAGGTGAACGCGCATTTAGACGCACCGCACTCGCCGCACGCGCCGCAGTCATCGCATTTTCTCTTGGCCCCGCGCTATCCGCGCCGAACGCGCCGCACGCAATTATCCACTTCTGTACATCTTGAACTATATTTTCATACGGACACGGATCATGTTGCCGCGCCGCCCGCATCGCCCGCCGAGTCTAATGACGTCATCCGCACGCGCTGGTGGAATCCGTATACCTACAGCATTTTGCTGAAATGCGGCTCGTGCGGCGCGGATAGATGCGCGGGGCTGCATACGATTTCATAAAAAGATTTATAAAATGCGATGACTGCGGCGCGTGCGGCGAGTGCGGTGCGTCTAGGTGCGCGTTCACCTTAAGACTTACTGACTAAAACCCACCCGTGTTCCTTCAGTTGCTTGTGCCCTATATAGCTTTATGAATGTATCTATGTAATTTAGTTTCTGGGGACAAGTTACAGAGGGCGACAGATGAAATAGTTGGCATAAAAGAGACGCAAGAGGAAACTCTTTTACCGTCTATAGGTATTAGTTTATTACCATGGTCATGGAGTTTCTTGTGCGTTCTTCTCCATAGCAAGCTACTTTCCGAATGCACGGTAGAATAATTTTTTATTCCTTGTAAATTTTAAAGTAACGTTCAAAAGTGCCGCTTGGTGGCCTAGTTGAAATAAAATATCTTTCAATGTCCGTCCGGATTTATGCCTAATATAACATCACGCCTGTAGTTTCTAAAGTGCTACGTAGAGGTATACCATTAATACTGCCCGACCCGAGCATCGATCTCAGGACCTCTAGCAGCACTGCCTTGCAAATACTTGACCAAAGAGACAGAACAGCGACTTTAGCGTATATAAGTAGACTAGCTGACCCGGCAAACTTTGTTTTGCCATAAAAAGACCAAACATTTATCTACCCTACCCAACCCTACCCTACCCTACACTACCCTACCCTACCCTACCCTACCCGACCCTACACTACCCTACCCTACCCTACCCTAACCAACCTGACCCTACACTACCCTACACTACCCTACCCTACACTACCCTACCCTACACTACCATACCCTACCCTACCCTACCCTACCTATAAACCTCACGGAGCCCGAGACCTTTCCAACGAATGCAAAACAATAGAAATCGGTTCGTGCGTTCTGGAGTTATACCGTCAGGGAGGAAAACCCGACTTATTTTTATATAGTAGATGATACATTTTCTATATTTTTAATGAGGTCGTGAATTAGGTCGGTGGGGTATCTACTGGATAGATAGGTACTTCTGTTATGAACGAGTTATTAATAAAGCCATTTTTTAGGGTACCGTACCCAAAGGGTAAAAACGGGACCCTATTACTAAGACTCCGCGGTCCGTCTGTTGTCTGTCTGTCTGTCACCAGCCTGTATAGCATGAACCGTGACAGCTAGACAGTTAAAATTTAAACAGATGATGTATTTCTGTGGCCGCTATAACAACAAATAAAATTTCAAAATTTAAAAAACCCCCGACACGTTTATCTTGGGAAAACACCCCGATTCAAACAGTAAAACGCCCATAACTTTTGAACGGCAGAACCAATTTTATTCAAACATAGCTAAGAACACTCTCGACAAAATTACCTTTCAAACAAAAAAAAACTAAATTGAAATCGGTTCATCCGTTTAGGCGCTATGAAGCCACAGACAGACACACAGATACACAGCAACACACGTGAAACTTATAACACCCCTCTTTTTCCGGCGGGGGTTAATTAAAAAATACTAAATATTTAATTGGGGCTCTCATAGTTACAACAAACGTGATTGTCTTGCCGTATTTTGCGATAATGGTACGAAGCCTTCGTGCGCTAGTCTGACTCGCACTTGGCTGGTTTTTTTTTAATTTTAAATAAATCTTAAATTGTTTTATGAGAGCAGGCTCTAGTTTCCAGAAATGGAACAAGATTATTTCAACTGTGATACCGCTTATTTTGAATCAGATTTCCTACCTATAAGAACCATGCAGATACTTCTCATCTCATATAGAAAGAACGGCTTGCACTACTTTATTGAATTAATTTGGCAGACGCACTCGGTGTTCTATTTTTAAATTTTGTTATCGTACTAAAATATAATTATAATAACTGTTCTGTCATTTGGCACATGTGAATAGTACTTACTATATTTTGATACAGTTGACCTGGTGAAGGTTGCGGGGATCCGCTGGATGCGGGACTCACGGGACGGTTAATGTGGCGACGCTTGGGGGAGGCCTATGTCCAGCAGTAGACGTCTTTCGGTTTCGGCTGATATGATGATGATGATGAGCGAATAAAACTCTCACACGTATCAAACACTGAGAAGTCGTTTGACACACGTCCGAAGAAAATTTCGTAAAAAATAGTTGTGAGAAATGGCTTTCTGGTTCAAGAATTTTTTCGTGCACCGTGTAAGTTTTTTGTAGGCAGCGTTAAGGTTGAACTAGTCGACGGCAAGAACTATTTTGTGCGCGGGGTTAAAATGCATGCTATCTTAACCGACAACACGTGCGAAAGAAATAGATGCTGTGATGAGCAGTAAGAAGCTAGTTCGCGTACGAATTAGCACTTTTCAAATTTGTATCGAAATAGATGATGATTTAGGACGAAAACGAGCGCTCGAAATTTTATAAACAGACCTTTGGGAGTCATAAAAACAACTGTAGGCGACGCATCACACATTCATACTTACCTGTAATGTGTACCTACTTAAGCTAATAAACTTATAACTAATCCTAAAACTATAACTTAAAGCTAAATAACCTAAATGTGTCTTAATACTAAATACTTACCTTGTATGTTGCCCATGCCTATTTCATGTATTTATGTGTGGAACTATTGATGTTATGAATAAATTGAAATGCCCGCACGAGCGTCCCATTCGCGCCTGTGCTCATTCGGTCCGCGATTCGTTTCTACATTCAATCATTCGCGGAAAGGGTTGGCGCGCCATCGCGCCCCCTGGCCCCCGCAGTCAGACGTTAGATTCCAACACGCGCACACGCACCGCGACACAACGCGAAGGACGCTCGCCCGCCGTTTGTTTACCGATGAAAACCGTTGTTTCCGTTCATCCCCCGGCCTCCCAACACACCAGCGACCTACCTACGAACTCTACACTTTACAACAACTAAATGTATATTTATAAAATAACATAATTTGCATTGTTGAATTACTAATCTATCCCTGTATGGAGGCCGTTTTGCAATTTTCCTTCTTCTTATGGTATTTGTTTCCGCCCAAAGATGCTTTAAAATTTGTGTTGAAATATGGAACTTTCGACGCTCATAACTTTCAAATATATTATATTTTACATTTTGTTTTCTATACAGGACTAGATAATGATGAGACAAATTGATATAATTTTTTATTTGAACGTACATCGTCAAACAATGGCGTAATCTCTAGATTACGTTTGTATGGAAGAATTTTCGACTAGTGTAACCTTAACTACCCAAGGCCATTTCTCCTGTCTAGTTACCCATCTCTGCGTTCGGACCTAGAAGGTTTCAGGTATGGATATGTTTGGTTGGCAAAGGTAAGCAACCTTACCTTAAGAAAAAAAACATTTCAGTAAATGGGTAGGATGTTGAAAAAGAAACGAAACATGCATTTTTATTAGTTTATTTAATTATACTCTTAACATCTTTTTCTTATAATTACTCACTGACTAACTCTCTAGAATTATTATTTGAATATTTTAATAATTTCATAAACAACTTTTACACTTCGAAATATTTTTCTATGAAAAACTCGTTCCAGATCAAAATACATAATATTTATAAGTTAAATAGCATACCGCCCAGCGATCACTATCTATATACTTTCGTTATTGCTCAATATCTTGAGATGTAGCATGATGTAGGCTATCTTTGTTCGCTTCATATTTCCAAGACCAAGAAAAGTTTTGTTTCAATAATAGACGATCTAGTTACATTTCTGGCTGTTAGACATAGGCTTTATAAAATACAATTTTCAAAATATCTTCAAGTAGAGACAGCCTTGTTAGTTACATTTTCATTATGTGGGTAGTTTGTAATTCGCAATATGATAGTTTCAGACATTATGAGTCTAAACATTACGAGTCGTAAGTACTCAAGTCAGACATGGGGAATGATTACAGGATTTTGCAAGGTTACGCGGATAAAGGTGCATCTACACATCAGTGAAATCACAGATAGAATATGGCGTAGAACATACATCCACGTTATCTCCCATTGTTATATTCATAGCCAGAAATGACTACACTATAATTTTTTTAGCCATAATGGTGTATCACAGCAACTCTAGCTTGAATAATAAATTGTAAAGAATGTGTTTACGCTGACTCACAGCCTAAAATCTAAAATAGGTAATTTTATAGTTTTACATCAATAATTACTTGATACTTCTCAGGTACAGTCGCCAAGCATTCATGCATAACAGCGTATTCAACAATACCTTGGAATATGTTGGCGACTGTACATATAATAATATTTAATGATTTTATTTTAATAAAGCTAAAATGTAACGACTGGAATTACGAACACGATTTTTAATCTATTCCGAGTAGGGTGGGTACCTACTATGTATGTGCATGTTGTTGAATTACAACTATGTATGTATGTAAACGTGACATTTCTAACACATAATGTATCTCCGAAAGCTATTTATTATTAATATTACACACATTACTGACAGTTCACTGAAAGATGATTTTGTAGTAATTCTAAAATGTAAGTAGGATGATCTACAAGATGGATTTGCCACTGTGTCATTTACTCACTGAAAAAATGATGTTTGGCACATGTATGACGTTGTCGTGGGCATCAAACATTAACTAGTGTCCTACTTAATAATTTGAACTATCTACAATGTTGTTACCAAGTAAGTTTTGAGTGTGAGGCGCCTTAATACCGGTGTAGGCTCGTATGAGCACTACGCTGGCGTCGTCGTTCGGTTAGTACGCTCCACGTCCGCAATACGCTGTTTATATCTAGTTATTACAGGTATATACCACAGATCATAGAAAAAACATGTTGTTTCTATGATCTGTGGTATCTACCTATTATTATTTGGTATGGTAAATGAATCGTTAAACAATTTTGTAAAACGAAATCCATAAAAAATAACACGTCCTTACAGAACACAAAATATTTGGTTATAATTATCCAATTTCACAGTTTCATCTTAGAGTAGGCAATAAATATAGGTACCTACGAGGTCTATTATAAATTTAATTTGAATAAATTTCGATTATATAATTCAATAAATTTTATTTTAAATAAATTATCGTCCATTACCTATTAATAGGCATAAATAGGTTTATATGAAGTGTGTAGATATATTTTTCTATGTGAAAGGAAGATATGTGATCACTATTTCATTACATAAGTGTTTACCACTAAGTGATTGAGAACACATTCACGAAATGAAAACGAGCGACGTATAATCACGACATGTTGATTTACAGATTAATATAATTTAGAATGATTTATACTTAATCTTATTAAGTGATTTAATTTTGTTAATATCGCTATGCTTCAATGTGGTAGACAGAGAGGTGCCGCGGGCTGGGTGTCTGTTGCTAGGCGACCGTGTGCGCAGTTCCTGCTCACTGGTATCTCATAGACGGGAAGTCGACAGTCGATTCATAGAATAACTAACATCTACTTAATTTATTATTATGGCATCTACAACCATGACAAATAGGAATTCTTAAATGCCTTCGAATTTCTACTTTGTTCGTAACGCAGAGGTGCGCGAACATTAAATTACATTATTTGTATTTGTGAATACGAGTTATGCAAAAGGTTAAACTATTTTTTATTTGAGGAAACCTTAAAAATGACAACTCTTATACAAAATTCGAGTTGACGCTATCGTAAAATCTTAGGACATTATTTAGGTAGGTAATTGATAACTTTTTAAAATAACAGTTATAGTTCGTGATGAACCTCAAAGAAATACTATCAATTAAATGGGGAAATGTTTGTAAAAGAAAGGAAATACAGTTATCTAACTAAGTCGTCTAGGAAGTGTTGTTAGCTATTTAATGTAACATAATTTATTGTAATAACTGTATATTTATGATTGTTCACAAACGAAGTTATTATTATTGAGTAGATGGTAGCTCACTTATGGACTAGGATATTATACAACACCGATTCCTATTTGGCAGTTATCTAACACTCTTTATACGAATAAGAAATAGTTCCTTAAACTAGAGGTGTAACGGTAAATAAAAATTGACAAGTTTTCATCATACGTACCTACATACGCGCGAGTCACAAGGTGCATCTGTGGCCACTGTTTTTCAATGCGACAGATGCCTTTATTCGAAATTAACTAATACTAGGTTTCGAGAAATACCTACGAAAGCGAAATCATTTTCATATTAATTTTCTGACATGAATTGGTTGTTCTTAGATTTTGTTTGAAAGCTATTCATGTCTAAGTAGCGCACAGTATACTTTTCGTTCGACTACAAGTGGGCTTAAGTTTCCGAGTTTGATACTTGACAACTTTTACAGTAACGCGTTCTTTGTAAGACCGTGCCGATTGTGGTACAAGACCGTTGTTGACAGCTTGAAACAATTCCACAGTATTCACATTTTATGTTTTAAGAGGAAACGGGGGGCAGAGAGCGCCGACTGAATTTCCTAAGTAAAAAGTCGTAATTCGAGGTTTGGCTCTCGTCTATTTTCTCCTCCAATATTGAACCAATTTAAAAGATATTCCATAAACAGAAAATTAAAGATATATTCTGTGTCCCTATGTTTTCCTTTTTGATGTCAAATAATGATGTCAAATCCTTAAAATTGCGCTGTCAACAGAGGCTTAGTGTACAAATTTGACGAATATAAATGAAAAAAGGAAAACATAGGAACATAGTATATATCTTACTATACCAGTTTATGGAATATCTTTTGAATTGGTCCATTATTGGAGGAGAAACTAGACGAGAGCCAAACCTCGAATTATGACATTTTACTTAGGAAATTCAGTCGGCACTCTGCCCATATTTCCTCTTAATGACGCAAGTTATAAAACAGACCAATCAAAGGCTACTACAGAGATATAAAAAGAAATGTAGATTCACCTGAGCGTTGACTACTACTGAATAGTCCGGATATATTACCGCTACCACTTAAGTAAAACTAAAACAATACAACTTTATATAAACGATCACAGTAAGAAATCATCTACCTACGCGAATGTGCGCAATACGTTTTCAAGTTATTCTCTAAGTTAATTGCGACATGATATCGCGATTAACTATTAAATCTTCTCGCTAATACTAAATACGAATAGTTAATAGTTAGCTAGTGTCCCTCTCGGCATGTTCGTCTGCTGTTCTTTCTACTCACCATAAAAACACGAGGGTTCGTCTTGTTGTGTCAACTTTATGACATCTAGTATTTTTGGTAAACGAATTGTGAATGTATTAGATAAAACTAATATCAAAAGTGACTAGAAATGATTCTGAAAATGAAAAGTTTTCGAAATCTATCCGGTTAGCGAAAGTTCAAAATTGTGAACAACTTCTGCGTCAGTCCCACGGTAAGTTTTAAGTTGAGCAGATGTAAACATCTTAGAACAGAATAATATTTACAAAATACAATTTTTTTTTATAGTTAAAAATATTTATGGTTTTCAAGAAATGTATACTCTTATAAAGTATATCGTACACGTGGTGTTAACAAACATAGAAAATAAAATGGAGTATAAAAAAAAAAGTAGTCAAAATAAAAACTATATGGCATGTCGCTAAACAAGAGACCAGTCGGGTGCTTAAAGTAACGCTTAGCTATTCTATGTAATAACAAAACAACGAACTTAGAGCTAACATCCGACAGATAAGGCTTCTCATTAGATACATACGTTATCCATAAATATCTATACAACAGTGAATAAATTCCAAAACAACGTCACTCTAAACAGCAAATTCAACAAAACGTTTCGTAGAATTAAGCTAACATTTACAGTAAAACGAACGCCGAATACAATCATCGTAAGAAAATACATATAATATAATATTTATGAACGAACCGGAACGCGACGGTCGTGTCGGCAGTCTTAGAGATGCGCGGGTTTCGCGGAACGTTCCAAACCATAGCACTAACAGTAGGAGAGAAGCGCCGCGCGCTCACGAGTAGATCGTGATGACCTCGCGTCCGCCGCCGCGCACCATCAGCACCTTCTCCAGCCCCTCCGTCAGCACCTCCAGGAACTCCATGTCTGCAATCACGATGCAACACGTCAGCTTGTACTTACAACACCAATAAATTAGAACTTTCCCAGCTACGCTGGACTACGCCGCACTCTCATCGTAGTTAACAAACTATGCTGGGCCTTTTGTAGCAAAGTTAAACTAAGCTCTTTCAAAAGAACACACGCTGGAATTGTTACGGTATTTCTCTCGTAGCACATCCTACGATTTATTCAGTGACCAAGATCGTTGGCTGTGCTACGCTGGGGCTTTCGTAGCAAAGCTACGCTCTTCCTTCTCTAAAGAACACACGTAGCATTTGTTACAGTAGTCCCCTCGTAGCACATTCTACGATTTATTCAGTGATCAAAATCGTAGGCTGTACTACGCTGGGACTTTCGTAGCAAAGCTACACTCTCCGTTCTCAAAAGAATACACGTAGCATTTGCTACGCCAGTCCACTCGTAGCACGTGCTACATTTTATTCAGTTACTAAAATCATAGGCTGTGCTACGCTGGAACTTTCGTAGCAAAACTGCGACCATTCTTCTCACATAGCATCTGCTATCTAGTCCTTTCGTAGCAAGTGCTACGCTGTTTTCAGTGAGTCTGTGCTGCGATGCGATGCTACGATGTGAACTAATGCTACGGCATTAGTTCACATCGTAGCACATGATACACTTTAAGTATCCTATTTTGTGTTTTTTTACCTTGATACCTGTTATAGAGTAATTTTGAAGAAGATCATAAATTGAATACAGATTTTCCTTTTTATTTTTTGCCTAGGATTTGTTTGTAAAGTAAAATAAACGTTATGCTTACAGTTGGACTCCCGGTCAATGTTAGTGTCGCGCGGAGGGCCGGGCAGGTTGAGGATGACCAGCTGCGCGTCGTGCGATCGCGACACGATCACCTCGTTGAGCTTCACCGCCGTGTGCATGCGCCGCACCGTGCCCTCGTCACTGGGACATCACACATACATTACAGATGTTTGCTTATATTATAAAAAAAAAATATACTAGAAAAACTTCAAAATTAAATAAGTCGAAAGCTACCTAATTTCAACTCCAAGTTTATTATATAATATATTTATTTATTCATGAATGAGACAACCATACAGAGTAACTTAATAATAAACACAAAAATAGACAAAAATCGTTTTAAGTGACAATAAAATTTAGGCAGGTCAACAGTTGGAGAATGTGAAAAGTAGATTGTAAAAATGGTTTAGTTGTCTTTGGAGTGATTCGCCCTATCCTCTCGTACTAGTATAAAACTGTATCACGAGTGGATAGTCTTCCTCAGCCTTAGCACAACAGATGCCCACAAGGTTCCAGTTACGGTAAAACATAATTAAGCAGATTGATTACTTAATGTACCTATAGGTAATAAATTTTAGTACAGTTATATTAATTACACGATTGGAATTGTCTGTGTTGTTTTGTGTTTGGATATGGGCAGAAGAACAGAAGTGTGCTTACATTATAAAAAAAAGTATTGACTTAAAATTTAAATATTCAATAAGTCGAAAGCTACCTAATTTCAACTCCAATTGGGGTCAAATTCGTTGCAAATAAGATCTAGAATATCCCATTTCAAGGAACGCACCTAATTACCATTCACTTTGTATATTCTAAGATCTGTAACCATTGATGCCATATTGAACCCTACCTCTCAAATTAGTCTAGACTAATAAGGTAGTCTGTAGTTTGCATAGAACACGTCATCTTTATTCATTTTTTTGTTGCCTCAGAAGATATAAATTTAACAGGCATCGAAGTTCGCTTTAGATATGAAAGTACAAGTTATGTAGTAAGTGTTAATAAGATATAGAAAATGTAAGGATCGATTACTTTATTGGAGCGTGTGTAATTCGTAACTGGACTTTGGCAACTGAATAAATATACAAACAGTATGAAAACTACCTACAAACGTTCGAAACGGCACACTCACACAAACATGCGCATCGTAGAGTCCCCTAAGCGGCTGACACTACTGAAAGCACTGCAGAAGTGCCTTAATGGTCTCGTCGGTGCGTATGTTTGTGTGATTGTGCAGTTTCGTGTGTTTGTAGGTAGTTCCCATACTGTTTGTATATTTTTACTGTGCTTTGGCTCTCGAGTATAATGAACGTTATGATATAGCCGTAATAGGCGTTTTTTATTTGTTAATGACTAAATATATAGTGCGCTTTATTAAAATAAATCAAAGCTGTTTGGCGACTGTTTAGCAGATTCTTAATCCAAATTCTCTGTAGAAAATTTGAATTAAAAATCTGCTAATAAACGTCGATAAAATAAATCAGGTAAGTAATAGTAGCAGAAGATACTCACGGCGTGATGTCGGAGAGGTTGGGCTTGGGCTTGACGGCGTCTCCGTTGGCGCCCTCCTTGTGCTTCTCGTCGGGCGGCGTGGCGTCCTCGCACTGCGACCGTTCATCGGGCGAGTCCCACATTGAATCGATTATGTGCAACAAACTACTTCGAAAGTCGTCCTATTCACCCCAATTTGTAGAATTTCCATTTCCAAATTTGAATTTTGATTCGCGATTTGTTTTGTTTGTGTTGCACATGACGGATTCAAGGCGAATGAAACACGGGATGTCATATATTATTTTAAAAGTTTAAACGATAACTCACTACTGACATTCAAACATCAAACCTCTTATCTAATGTGGACAAAGAAACAAACTAAAGTGAACAAATTAACGTGAATGAACTCATCGCAAACATATGACCACCGTGTGTAAATTCGCTAGGACTCGTTGGTGACAATGATGAGGGTGGGTACGATCATGAGTAAATCAACAGAATAGTAAATAATAATGACAGAAGATGGTTTGCAGTGCATTGTAACACCGACATGTATGACTACCACACTATTACGCTGATCGACGTCAGCAGTCTAATCTTGTAAACAGTGAATGACTATGAACTCTACCAAATTTGGAGAAGTTAATTTTCATCGCAGTCTGAAAAACCGAATTAACGAATAAAAAATACCTTCGAAATCGGTTTCATATAAGAATGTCTTGATACTTAGATGAATCCTATTTCAGTTTTTGATAGGATGTTACTAGATTAGACTGCTGGCAAAACTTGCCTTGAATCAGTCTGTGAAATTGTATGTCAAGACAAGTTTGAAGAAATCGAAATGGCTGTACATGTCTATAAAATCTTTATAGATATTGGATGAGGGTTCAATGAAAATGGTAATGTAAATGTTTTTATTATCAAATTATAAACAGATCATGAATAGTGTGCTAGCTGAGAAAATAAGAAGCTTGTTTATGTTAATGTATCATATAATATGGTCCATATTTTCAACAGCATTTTATTGGATAGTGTTTGGGTTAACTACGGGTTTTGCTTTTTTATAGGGGATTTTAATAGTTTTCGACATGGTTTTTAAGCCACATATTTAAAGCTCAATATTAAGTTTCTTGTGAATTCAAATTAGCCAAAACTCTAAAGAGAGAGTTTGTACTTTATATATTATATATTTGCAGGAAGTACATTTGATTCAGTTTCAAATCTTTCATTATCTTGACTATGGGGTATAAACTGTTATCTAAGTGCAGGTAAACTGGCTGTCTGTACAGGAGGTATATTCACCTTATCATCCTTATCTTTGTCGTCGTTTTCGGCGAGTGGAGGCGAAGGCGCATCAGTGGGTGCCTCGTCTCCGGGCTCTGTGAAGCGCACCTTACTGGCAGTTTTCACATCAGCGTGGTGGTGATCCACAATGGCTTGCACCTGTACACGAATAGTCACATTTAGAATGCGGTTAGTTTAATGTGTGTTGGAGATTGCTGTGACGTCACAGTATATTTGCTGCTCAATTGTTTTTGTAGATGCAGAAACCTTTGAGTACCAATTTATTAGGCTCAATTTATGAGCTTCATTACTAAGCTGTGACGTAGCAGCAATCATTTGATTTGAAGACTATGATCACTCGACACAATGAAGAATTTCTAATAGAATGTCTACGTAGCCGTGTGTTTACTGAAATCGAAATAACGACGAGCGCAGGTAAACGGTGTGAATTTGTACGGCGGGTAATACAAAAGGTTTGCCTACTGATATTTTCAGCAAGTAAGCAACCCAATTACTCTTAAAAAGTTTTGATTTAAAATCTCTGAAACCTCAAAATATCGCCCGAGTAAAATATACATATTTTTATATAACACCAATAAATGTATGCGTATGAGTGAATATTTCTCATAGGGAAGCGTGCCATTTTGCTAACGAGTATTTAATAAGTTTAAAGACATCGAAAGTGAAAATATGTATTAGGTGGTCCAGTTAGAAGAGGTATAGTTAAAATATGTGCAAAAAGTGATTATAAAAGAGCTTAGGAGTTTAGTGAAGAGTGAAAAACAGTGAATAAATATAAAACGAGGAAATGATCTAGAACATCAAAAGCATATTTTAGTAATAGATAGCCAAATTCATGTATTACTGAATTGGTGGAAATGTGGTGATGACAGAAATGACGATATATTTAATGAAGTAGTGAACGTGGAAGATCTTAGCCACAAAGAGGACAACACTTAATCTAATATACACCAAGAATTCATTAAAGCTAAAAAGAAAACTCATCTACACACTGATTGGATTAAAATAACAGCAGAAATTAGTATAGACTTCAAAATGCGGGCGATATTCTAAATCAACGAATAGCTAACAAAATGATTTTAAAGAAAATAAGTGGACTCGAATCAGGGTTAAGGTATCCACTTTACCAAAGGCAACTTCTCCTCAGCGTTTTCACGATAATCCACGAAATTTTGCATCTGTATATAGCGACAGACAAACATGTTAGTTCTAGGTCAGAGTAGAGTTATTAATATACAAAGCTTTGTACAGACATATTGAACATATATATTGTGAACAGTTTAATATATTTCATTGGTAAGAAGAGAGTATGCTGTAAACTCACCATGCCCATGCTTTCCTTCTTGTTCAGTCGTAGCTCGCGCAGCATCTGGTTGCGTTGTTCCATCATCAGGGTTCGCTCGTAAGTGTAAGCAGATATGTCGCTGTCGGTCTGGAATGTTAGTAATTTTATCATATTAGTAGTAGTTCGTTGTTCCACGTGCTTTAAAACATGTACTGATCCCAATTCTCCTCTTCAAGATTTTTAACAACCCTTGATCAACCATGTAAAAATACTGTTTCTTTTAAACCACCCACCATTTCCACAACTTCGACCTCAGCTTCAAGTCGCAGCTGGTAGAGGAACATCTTGAGATCCTTCTTCATCTGGATGGAGTTGTCTTCCATCTGCGCGACCGTGAAGATGCGCATCTTGCAGTTCTTCCAGGTGCGGTGCTGCTTCAGGAGGAAAGGCAGCAGCATCAGCATACCGCCGTCGTGCACGATCCACCAGATGTCGATGTTGCCGGATACCTGCGGAGACGGGATTAAGATAGTGTTGGAATGTTGCTGTCACCGGAATATTTCAGACACGGTAAGTTTGTAATTAACCTTGCGAGATTATACGTTCTCGACATATTGTGAACATTAATGATTTCGAATACAACAAATTGAGAAGAAAAAGTTTACAATCTCATGTATAAACTTACAGTTTTGCAATAATCCGGTGACATTTCTATTTTAATGCATTTTGTTGACTCTGTGTTTATGATGTAGTTGAATCGTGAATGATAGTGAAAATAAAAACTACCGTGGCTTGTGTTTTCGTGTACCCTGCTGGTGATCGTTCAATATTTCTTTTAAGTTAATGATGGCACACATGGCAAAATAAGATACTGCGTTTATATTTGTATAATGTCTAATTAATTTTAGGGAAAGTTCAACGTATACGAGTATATGTATATCATAATTTTAATTTAATTTAAGTATAGACATTTAAATTTTTTGTAAATTTAAATTATGTAAAATTACATTTTTGTTGTTTATTTTAGTAAAGTTGAAGAGTTTGTTGAGTTGTTGAGACCTCTGAGTTTGTTTCGGCCTTTCTTCTCAGAGTAGTCAGATAGGAAACGCCGACTACATCTAGTTTTAAATAATATGATCGACATGTATAAAAGTGTTTGTATAAACCAACTTACAGAAATAAAATCATTTAGCATTAATTGACAATTTTAATTTAAGTATTAATTACCTTTTCAGTAGAGTCAGGGAAGAAGTTGATTCCCTTGGGCACGAGCATAGCCATGCGCGCGGCGGCTACTGCTCGCACTGTGTGCAGGAAGTGTTGCCAGCGCGGCCCCGGGCGCTCCGCCGCGCGCCAGCCGTACGGCCAGCCCACGATCACCGTGTTGGGCTTCAGACCACCCAGACCGCACGTTTGGACCCTGGTCAAACCGATATATATATATGGTATTGAAATTGAAATGGAATATAGGTAACGAAGTTGGATAAAGAAGAATTATGAGTGCAGTAATTTGTCGTTATTTTAAATTTGAGAGAATCTAATCTGGCTGTAGAAAATAAAACATGACAGCACATCAACATTTTCTGTCGAAACAAAAATACTGCTACACTATCTTTTTCTGTTAACAAATATACATATGCGTAAACAAAATCAGAGGGATCTAGAATGTTGGTATATTCTGCAACTGCTTCAATAATATCGAGAAAATGAAAAGTAACTTACAAATGGCTAAGTCCCTCAGCGATGTCCGGCGAGACGAGCACGTCGACGAAGCCCTTGACCTTCTCCTCGTCCATGATGCGGCGCAGGTTGTGCTTCGCGGAAGTGGCGTCGCCGGCGCGGCGCGGGAAGTCTCCGCCCAGTACTGACACGCATACTGTCAGACCCTTGCCTGCAGAAAAATATATGGATGTTAGATGAATGCTAAAACATGTTTCAGCTTCTAAAGCCGACTGAAAAACCTTCAAGAAAAATCAAGCTTGGAACAGAATTTATACAATAAATAAAACTAGCAAATACCAGAGACAATAGCAAGGACAGTCTTCTTCTGTAAACCGCTGTGTGAGTATACTGTAACATGATTGGACCATTACGCGTTGCCATATTGTTAACTGGCGCAGCTGCATGCGCCTACACACTACAATAGCAACATGTAATCCTGCAAGTCGCGGCGCATCGAAACTTAGAGGGCGTCTGCCGTCTTTTTCTTCATCTACCGACCGCGATTTATATTTTTTTACTTGTACGTCCACCGCCCACAGTGATCAAGCATTTTTGTATTCAAAATTTTCTTAAATGAAGTATACACGTATTACCACAGTTTTTCGGGTTTTATTTCCATAAAATAGGACTCGCAAATGTCTCACAAGCAGACATAAATTGGCGACCGTGACAGGACACGGAATCATCAAAAACATATTCTGCAAGTCACTACTCCCCATAGTCAGGAGAACGTGCCTCATCCAGAGTTGAAGACCGTCAGGATCCGGCGTCTAAGCTACAGCAAGACTTAGTCACGACCACGGCAGCAAACTTCCACAGAGATAAGTGTCCTAATCATACGTTCCAACCCATACCAAATCCATTCCAATTCATCATCATTATGTTGCCTCCACAGTGCATTCAAGGTCACAAGGGGCAAATGTAAAGTCAATAATCATCGATATTGATCGAATAGTAACCATATTTAATAACTTTTATAAAATAAGTGTTTTTTTTCCTTGTTGTAAAATCGATTAGGGTTCCCTAAGTCATTCATATTACCACTACAGCAACCTAACCTACGATTGTTCTTGATACATTGCCTATTCACTATTTTAAACGACTATTCATCAACATAATCCCGTTTTAGGTAACAATAATTGTTATTTATTTAAATAAGAAATTCTTCAAGTTTATTTCTTACAACTTTGGTTATACATTGTTGTATTTTAATATAGCAAACATAGCTTTCATATTAGTTATTTCTCGCTTTTCACCCGTTCTACCGAAATTTCCAGGATTGGCGAAGAAATACGACCTACAGTTCAATCAATCTGCTGTGCGGAACCATTTTCGCAACAGGTGTCGCCGGCCTGGCGGGAGTGAGATAACATAAGCTACTTACGCATAGTAAACAAGTGCAGCTAAGTGAACACGTTTTTATTGGTTTTGTTTTTTCTTTTAATCATAAACATGTCTACGGAGTCAGACAAAAATAATAGTATGAAGTATAAAGAGTTAAGTTTAAGGCGTAGTTCTATTAAGGGCCAAATAACAAAGTTTAAAAATTATATATCTACATTAGGCTCAGTGCAACTATCTAGCATAGAACTTGTCGAGTTATCATTAAAGTTAAATAAGTTTGAAGGTTTGTCTACTAAGTTTGATGACCTTCAAACTGAGATGGAAGTTTTAAATCACAAGAATTTAGATTCCGAGATTAATGAGCGTGATAGCATCGAGCAAGATATTATTTCATGTATTGCAACAGCGAAGAACTTAATTGAAGATGCGAACAATCATTCTGAGTCGCGTCGTAAGTCTTCAGCGTTCTCATGCCATCACCCTCATGATTCTGATCCTACTGGATTTAAGTTGCCACGTATTGAGATTTCTAAGTTTAACGGAGCATATTTTCGCTGGCTCGAATTTCGAGATACCTTTCAAGCTTTAGTACATAATAACGAACGTATTTCTGATATACACAAATTTCATTATTTAATATCATATCTTGAAGGAGATGCGGCTCGTATTGTTTCAAATCTCGAAGTTTCATCATCAAACTATAAAGAGGCGTGGTCATTACTATGCGAGCGATACGACAACAAGAAGTTGCTTATTAATTATCATTTGTCGGAACTAATTAACATGAAACCGATAACTAACGAATCCGAACGTTCGTTACGATTTTTAGCAGACCACGTAACAAAAAACTTGCGAGCACTGGCTAACTTAGGGCGACCCACCCATAAGTGGGACGATATAATCATATTTATGATGACATCTAAATTAGACAGTCAAAGTTTAATGAGGTGGGAAGAATCACAAAATACATTTAATTCAGTTGATGATCTGCCTACCTTAGCTCAGTTTCATAAGTTCTTAACAGACCGTGCTGGAGTTTTGGAAGCCATGAATCGTAGTAAGTACGACAATGTTAATAAAACACCACGTCCTAGCCAGAGTTCTCATAATCAACATTTACATCCAAACAATAAACAACATAATATTAGTTCCAATAATAAACACGATAGATTTCCCCACGTAAAATCGTTTATTGCTAAACAACAGATGCAGAAAGGAATTGATTGCGTTATTTGTGGTGAGTCACACAGAATCTACTCATGTCCCACATTTAAAAATAAAACTATTAATGAAAGGTTAGCTGATGTTCAAAAATACAATCTGTGTTCTAATTGTTTGAGACAGGGTCATCAAGTGGCTGACTGTACATTAGGACCATGTACTTTTAAAGAGTGCAAGGAGCGGCACAATTCTCTTCTGCATCAATCCCATGTCGTGTTATCCACGAACTCCGCTGAAGTACTGTCAACTTTATCAGAGCCATACACATATCATGTATTTCTATCAACCGTCGTCATCGAAGTGTCGAACCCATTAACTAATGCCACGGAGAAGGTCCGGGCTCTATTAGACTGCGGCAGTCAATCTTCACTCATGACGAAAAACCTGAAACATAAATTACAATTAGATACAAATCAAACTAAGGAAATAAATATAATAGGTATAGGCAATAACTTATGTCATACAGTTACAGAATCCTGCAAAATTACACTTAATTCGATGAACAATCCATATAGCGTTACCTTATCCTGTTTAGTGCTTGATGAGCTGACAGGAGAGCTACCTAAGGTGCCTATAAACATGAAACACATTACATTACCTGACTACATAAAGTTGGCTGATCCTAGCTTTAACGTACCCGCAAAGGCAGACGTTATTCTTGGGGCAGATATATTTTGGGATGTCGTAGGTACAGAACAATATTCTCTGGGTCCCAAGTACCCAAAATTAATAAACTCAAAATTTGGCTGGCTCGTAGCTGGTCCTATGTTGTCTAGTTATTCTAAATACATGCAATGCAACCATTCAAGCAATTCAAATCAATCATACCAATCTGATTCAATTACAAATATTGATCAGAAGTTAACTAGGTTCTGGGAAGTTGAAGAGCTTCCCCAAAGGACTACTTTGACCCCAAATGAAAGGTTGTGTGAAGAACATTTTATCGCTAACACCACACGATTAAGTTCAGGTAGGTTTTGCGTCAAGCTACCATTGCTTGAGAGTCCTAATACTCTTGGTGATTCATACAATTTAGCCAAAAAACGGCTGCTTAATTTGGAAAAACGATTTCGTAAAAACCCAGAACTCAAAATAAAATACACAGAATTTATTCATGAATACGCCGAGTTAGGCCATTTGTCAGAATCTTATATTGCAAAACCTACTCCAAATTATTTCCTGTGTCATCATGCAGTCTTTAAAGAGGAAAGCGAATCCACCAAAATCCGAGTTGTGTTTGACGGCTCGGCACCCACTTCCTCTGGCCGCTCGCTCAATGATATTCTCATGGTAGGCCCTAATAAGCAAGATTCTCTTTTTTCCATCTTGATCAGGGCTAGACAGTACAAATTTTTGCTCACTGCTGACGTTGAGAAAATGTTCCGCCAGGTGGCGTGTCACAGCGAAGATCAAAATCTACAACTGATCTTATGGAGAGAAGACGAGTCGCAGCCAATCAAAACATACAAATTAAATACCGTCACTTACGGCACAGCAAGTGCGAGTTATTTAAGTACACGGTGCCTATGGCAGGCCGGAGAGGAATGTGGGAACGAATTCATAAAATCTATCATTCAAAACGATTTTTACGTAGACGATCTTATCACTGGGTCAAATAACGAAGATGAATTGCGCCACATAAAAGACTTAGTATCAAAGGCATTAAATTCAGCATGTTTTCCATTACGAAAATATAAAACCAATTCAACAAACATTTTACAAGGTAACAGTGATAATCAAAAGGACAAGTTAATTACCAGTGAATCGTCAAGCACTCTCGGATTGGGATGGGATCCTTCCAACGATCAATTACACTTTCCAATCAAACCCATGACAGTTGATGGAAAGTTGACAAAGCGAATCATAATGTCAAATTCATTAAAAATATTTGACCCTCTAGGGTTAATAAGTCCGTGCATAATCAAGCCCAAAATTATGCTACAAAGGTTGTGGCTCCTCCGAGTCGATTGGGACGAACCTGTTCCTCAGGATATTCAACAATCTTGGGAAGAGTTTGTAAACAATTTACAACATTTAGACAATTTACAAATACCTAGAAACGTTATTTGCGATGATGCAACAATTATCGAAATTCATTCGTTCAGTGATGCATCGCAGAGCGCCTACGGTGCTTGTGTTTATGTTAAATCTATGAATCAAAATAATGATGTAAGTGTTAAACTGCTATGCTCAAAATCCAAAGTTACACCTTTAAAACCTATGACGATTCCTCGTTTGGAGCTCTGCGCTGCTTTACTCGCTGCCAGGCTAACCAAGGCTGTTTGTGATGCCATAAAATACAAACCTTCACGCAAAGTCCATTGGTGCGATAGCAGCATAGTCCTCGCCTGGATTCACAGCGTACCTAGAAATTTAAAAACATTTGTAGCAAATCGCATAGGTGAAATCATAGAACTTACTCAACCATCGTCATGGCGATACGTACCTACTTCAGAAAACCCAGCTGATTATATTTCTAGGGGTATTAATCCAGGTCAGCTGCCGAAGTTAAACCTGTGGTGGTACGGCCCACAGTTTCTAAGTAAAGATGAATCAGATTGGCCTCTCTTAGATTCTAATATTACAAACAAAGAAAACTTACCTGATGTTAAAACCAATTTGTGCACTAGTATTGTTGAACCATTAATCAATTTTGCAACTTACAGTTCCTTTACCAAACTCCAACGAGTGATTGCTTTAGTCAAAAGATTTGCTTTTAATATTAAAAATCCTCATTTAAAACATACTGACTTTTTAACTACCGATGAATTAAATCAGGCTTTCATTAGCCTCTGTTTCATGGCTCAACAACAATCATTTTCAACCGAGTATAAACTTTTAAAACAAAACAAGTCGTTACACTGTAAATCAAAAATGTTACCACTTTCACCGTTTATCGACCACAATAATTTAATAAGAGTTGGTGGCAGAATACAAGCTTCTGACTTTCCATATGAGAAGAAGCATCAAATACTTCTTGACTCATCTCACCTTCTAACTAAATTATTTTTTCAACGTGAACACATTCGTCAGATGCACGCCGGGCCACAACTCTTGTTAGCTACAGTTCGAGAAACAATTTGGCCTATCAATGGTCGACATCTGGCTCGTCGTATAGTACACAACTGTGTAACATGCAGACGCTTTCAAGGCAAGACCCTACAGCCTAAAATGGGGAATCTTCCTGCACAGCGTGTTACCGTCGGCTTGCCATTCACTTCGGTGGGTTTAGACTTTGCTGGCCCATTTTTTATCATTAACCGAAAGGGACGAGGAGCAAGACTGACGAAATGCTATCTGTGTTTGTTCATTTGTATGCGCTATAAGTGCGTACATTTAGAGGCAGTAGGTGGCCTATCTAAGGATGACTTTCTTATGACATTAAGACGTTTTATTGCACGTCGCGGTAAGCCAGCGGAAATATTTTCCGACAACGGTCGTAATTTTGTCGCAGCGGCTAAAGAATTAGGATCATTTCTAAAAACCAATAAACACTTGTTTTCTGACTTCGCTGCACAAGAAGGTATTCAATTCAATTTCATTCCGGCTTACTCCCCTCATTTCGGCGGTATTTGGGAATCAGGCATCAAATCCGCCAAACATCATATAAAACGCGTTGTAGGAAATCTTCACCTGACCTTTGAAGAATTACAGACTTTATTTGCACAAGTGGAGGCAATATTAAACAGCCGTCCCTTGTGTCCCATGTCTTCCAATCCTAACGATTTCCTTTCCCTCTCCCCAGGACACTTTCTCATCGGAAGAGCGCTAACTACGTTCCCATCTCCTCCAATTGAAGATTTGGATCCCAATAAACTGAAGCGGTATCAAAAACTGGAGCAGATCCGTCAGCATTTTTGGCGTCGTTGGCAGAGTGAATACATCAACGAACTACAGAGACGACAGAAGTGGATGAAGGACACTCCGCAGCTCAAGGTGGATGATTTAGTTTTAATAAAGGAAGAAAATCTGCCACCTCTGTGTTGGCGACTGGGAAGAGTGACAAGATTGTTTCCGGGACCTGATGGTGTGGTACGAGTGGCAGATGTAAAAACGTCATCAAGATGCCTTCGAAGAGCGTTAGTTCGCTTGTGCCCACTGCCCATTCCAGAAGAAGGCTCTAAGTTGAAAGAGGAGCCTTTCAACGGGGGGAGCATGGCGCAGCTGCATGCGCCTACACACTACAATAGCAACATGTAATCCTGCAAGTCGCGGCGCATCGAAACTTAGAGGGCGTCTGCCGTCTTTTTCTTCATCTACCGACCGCGATTTATATTTTTTTACTTGTACGTCCACCGCCCACAGTGATCAAGCATTTTTGTATTCAAAATTTTCTTAAATGAAGTATACACGTATTACCACAGTTTTTCGGGTTTTATTTCCATAAAATAGGACTCGCAAATGTCTCACAAGCAGACATTAACCTTGTTGTTCGAAACCTAATGTATAATGATGAACAAGATGCCGTTTAATGGCCCTACTGACTGAATTAAATATATAATATACTCGATCGATACATATTTGTTTTAGGGACTATTCAAAACATAATAATTTGAATGTTTTTTTTTTGTTAGGCTCGCGGTTGACCACTATATCACCTGATGGTAAGCGATGATGTGGGCGACGCTGTAACACGCTTGCCTAGAAGAAACCTATTCACCCTTGATTTAAAAAACCCGAGGTGTGGCCACCATATACCGATGGCGCTTCGCCGTACGTCTTGTAGTCCGATGATGAAACGGGCTAGGCGAAATTAGATCATGCAATTCCATCGCACACTCCCCGAAATGCAACCGATAAAATACCTACAAGCTCGCAACTAGGCGACGATGTACAAAGCTCAGGAGCGTTGACTCGACCAGTGCCTCATTGCCGATGAGCCACTTGGCCCGTTTTTCGATCGTCTCTAGTGCATCAAGCTGGTACTTGGCAGATCCGTCCCAGAGATGAGAACAGTATTCCATGCAAGATCGAACTTGCGCTTGATACAACTTAATCAGCTGTTCTGGCGTAAAGTACCGTCTCACCTTCGCAAGGATCCCCAACTTTTTGGCAGCCAGTTGAGCTTTTGCCTCAATGTATGGGCCGAAATTGAGTGTCGATGTCAACGTTACGCCAAGAAGCTCAAGATGGTCCCTTATCGGTACGGTTACACCTCAGAAAGATGGAACCGAGCGAAATTGTCTCTTTTTAGCGGAGAAAAGACACGCCTGTGTTTTAGCGGCATTGAACTTGACCACATTGCTGAATGATGAAGTGATTTGAACTAGGCGATGAATATTTTTTGAATCCTATAGGTCGTACCACCAAAGAATAAAAGGTAAACCACTCACCAGCTTTCAGTTGGCTAGCAAAAGCAACCATCTTCCTGTACGTAGGCATCAGTTCATTATTGAGCTTGGCGAGCACCAGTACTTGCGGGCGCCAGTTCTTGGTGTGGGGAGGTCCCTGTTCCAGACGCAGGAGGGAGTAGCGCGCGGCTGAAAGAGCCAGACCACGGAGACCGTCACCCCATTCCTTCTCGGCTCTGGAAGATGCAAATGAAATGTATTTGTTGGTGTAATCTTTTTACGTTGCCCACAGATCAGAGGCAAATGGAGCACTTAACCATAATTATGTATATTTGTTTAATAGATCCGCTACTGGAGACTTTCCAATTTCGTAGTCAACTGATTGGTTGGTAAGTATTGTGAAAACAAAACTTTAAAGTACTGTGAAAAAGATCTGTATAGTAAAATATGTCTGGAAATTAGTACTAGTGAACTTACCCGCGATATTCAATGTACTTGTAGATGAGTCCTGCCATACCCATTGCAATGAGGGCATAGAACCATGACGTCATAAACATGATTGAGATGCACAGCGTCAATCCAGCTAAGGACAGAGACCTGGAACGAAGCAAGATTATGTTAACTTGTTCTTCAGCCCAGAATAAAGACAAACTGTCTTATATTAATTCCATCTTATTTTAATTTTAAATTGTGATTATAATCTGAACCTATATATCCCTAGATTTCAATCTCTTTGCACCTCTTAAATTGTTATATGTATAATTTTAACCTTTTGGGGAATGGAACTGGCATCCTTAACAAAGGTTAGTTTTGTAACCTAGCTAGATTGTCAGTTGCGATTCTTATAGTGAATTCAAAACCAAATTTACTGTTCTTATAATTGTTTTTCTTATTATTATTTTTGTAATCTGCTTGTTGGTTTTTATTGTGCGTTTTAACAAATAAATAAAACATTGTTAACAAAAATTTAACCATTTGATTAATGTAAATTCAGAATCTTATTTTTTCTTTTAGATTCTTATTTAGAAAATTTAGATTTAGAAAAATTTAATTAAGATTCTGTAGTGCTTAAACTTATCATATGGTTAAAAAAATTGATCCTGAATAACGCTTAATTAAGAAGGCTGGTTCCTTACCAGTGGTAGTACTTGAACCGAGGTCGCCAGTTAGGAGTCTTGAGGAGCGTCTGCAGTGCGCAGGCGAGATTAACGAAGCCGTAACACATCAGGAAGAACATGGACAGGAGAGGAGCCAAGATATCAACGTTACCCAACAGGATACCACACTGGCAGATCACCATTGTCAGAAGTAGGGCCCTGCGGACAGAAATGCATTTTTTGAGCTATATCCAAAATGTTATTTTAATTGCAGTTTTCTTACATCTGTCAGAAGGGAAAACAATGGAAATCCTTATCTAAACCCGGCTTTATAGCTTGCTACCATTATATCTTGGAAAGATTTTCAAAGAAGAATTGTCCAACTATTCCAGATAAGTCAGTAAATAATTCATCTCTGTGTCTTACCTTGTTGGTTCACCCCGACTAGACGAAACGGCGAACGGTGCCAGGAACGGTATGATCTCATCCTTAGCGATAGCTTGCAGCAGTCGTGGGGCTCCGGTGAGGGACTGAAGACCAGCTCCCAGGGTCGACAGGAATGACCCGATGAGGATCACCCATTGGTTTGGCCACGCCATATTGGCCACCACTAGCTTACCTCCGATAGATTGACCAAACCTGAAAATATGGAATTTGATTAAGAGACTGTTTGTCTATTTTATCTGAGATGCAAAGTCCAACAACATTTTAGGGTACAACAGGGTAAAGGGTAGGGCTTAACAGTTTTGGCTTAACTGTTGTATTTAGATCGTGGTATCCATACCAGTGGTGTCTCATCCCATGCAAAGAAACCGTGCCGACGTTTTATACTGATTATTTTTTGTAAATCGATCACGTTCGGTTCCGTTCCGTTGCGTTCTAAGAATAAAGATGGCGATCGATTTACAAAAAACACTACGTATAATCACTTGAAAAACGCGAGTTACGTGGGCACGATTTCTTTGTACGGGATGAGGCATCTGTATGCTAGTATTATATTATCTGTACCCATACTATTATTACAAAATGAGAAACTATGAAAAGTCGAGCAAACTGCCCGCCAAGATATTGTTGAAAATTCTAGAATAAGTCCTTACTTGTCTCTGAGCAGCAGGTTGTCGACGGTGCCAGCGAACAGAAGCACGCAAGAGAGGTACACGGCAGAGGTGGTAAGGATAGCGCAGATGGTGCCGATGGGGATACTCTTCTGAGCGTCCGCTAGGTCACCCGAGCGGTTGGAGCCGGCCATGATACCTGAGAGGAAGGTAACGCAAAGTTTTCATACATAGTTTTGTTTGGAACTCCTTAGTATTTATTTAAACTTCATGTACATTGGTGATACATAGGTGAACTTAATGCAGCAAGGCATTCTCTACCATGAAACCTTTGGGTTAAAAAGGACACAACAGTGGTAGGTGTACAAAATAAAAAATGTGAATAATAATAATTATTATTAACGATATTCTTAAACTAACTAATAAAATACATAAATAATTTCTAAAACAATCTTCTATAATATAAAAATGAATCGCAAAATGTGTTGGTAAGCGCATAACTCAACAACGCCTGGACCAATTTGGACAATTCTTTTTTTTATATGTTCGTTGAAGTTCAAAGATGGTTTTTACGTATTTTTTTTTTAAATTTTTTTTTGTAGGATAGGGTAGTGTAGGGTAGGGTAGTGTAGGGTAGGGTAGGGTAGTGTAGGGTAGGGTAGGGTAGTGTAGGGTAGGGTAGTGTAGTGTAGGGTAGTGTAGGGTAGGGTAGTGTCGGATAGGATAGGGTAGTGTAGGGTAGGTCAGGGTAGTGTAGTGTAAGGTAGGGGAGTGTAGGGTAGGGTAGTGTAGGGTAGTGTAGTGTAGGGTAGGGTAGTGTCGGATAGGATAGGGTAGTGTAGCGTAGGGTAGGGAAGGTAGTGTGGCGTAGGGTAGTGTAGGGTAGGGTAGGGTAGTGTAGGGTAGTGTAGGGTAGTGTAGGGTAGGGTAGGGTAGGGTAGGTAGTGTAAGGTAGGGTAGATAAATGTTTAGTGTTTTTATGGCAAAACAAAGTTTGCCGGGTCAGCTAGTAGACTAATAAATATTATAATAAATACTTAATTCTTAATAAGAAAGTTTGAAATATAATAATTATGACGAAGACCGAGCTATATATGAGAGGACAAATAATAGTTAGTAGAAGAAAGAAATGTGATCATATTTACGAAGTCCAAAAATAAAGCGAACACAGTTGTTTGTTAAGAAATCGATCCATTTTGCTAACAAAAGGGTTGATCCCCTACTTCATTAAATTGAAATAGTAATTGCTGAAAAAACCAATATGCATTATGTTAAAACAACTGACAAAAACAAATGGTCCGAATTCTGTAAACTAAGATATCAGATTTTGAAGATCCGTATTGTACCTACATCGCTAGCACCTAATCTAAATAATATTAAAATGTGTCTATTACAAATATAGCCTTACCAGTGACAGAGGGAAAGAATATTCCGATGAGGATGGTGAAGGTTGTAGAGAGGTCAGCATAGACTTGGTTGTAGGTGGGTCTCTCCATCTGCTCGATATCTTCGGGTTCCTTGCCGTACGAGATGTACTGTCCAAGTTGCAAGAACGAGTCTTGCAAGTTGTCGAAGAACACTCCGCTTTTCAGTCCCTAGAATAAAATTATTAAATTTTTATGTATTTTTCAGCTTTGTTAGGTTTCACTTTGGTATTGCTACTAGCGATTTTATTATGGTATGGTATTACTTTCAGTTATCAATTTTAATTTATTATTTTTCAGGAAATAGTGCCATTACCGATCCATTATACATTAGTGGTGGATTACGGCCTATTCCCTCTCACAGAGAGGAGGCCTGTGTCCCTGCAGTGGGAACATTAATAGGCTGATGATGTGATGTGAGTGCCATTACCGATCAATGTTCTTATTACCTTGATTCCCTGGACGATAGATACGTTGTGTGCTAGGTAGTACGGGTCGCAAGTGTTGTTGGAACAAAACAGGTTGTGCAGCGGTGCCCCAATCTCCTTTGTGCAGTTGTTGATGTTGATGTCCTTTAGCAAGCGCTTGCCAAGGACGCACATCCTGAAATAATCACCATAGAATTGAGTATATACTTATTTTAATATGACCTACGAACTGGCAAAAATTGTGAGAACAGTTTTGAAAAAAAAAACAACCAAAATCCGAATTTCAAAACCACAGTGCAAATAAGTAGGGGATACTACATGCCCTACTTATTTGTAAGGCTCTCAATTCCGGAACTGGGTTCCAATACTGGAGGTCTGATTCCGAAATTCCGGAACTGTTTCCGGTAAACTGGTAAATTCTAAAGTTTTCTTTCAAATCAAACAAAATTTATAATTGTTGGTGTTGTGTTGTTTGTAGTTGTTACGTGTAATTGTATTGATTGTTTTTTGGTTCGTTTGTATCTTTTAATTATTTTTAGTAACAAATCAAACAAATTTGGTCATCTTTCTCTCCCGGCTGGCGAATAGCTAGCTTAACCTAGCCTAGCTAGGCCAGTAGTCCGGAGAAAGTGAGGTGAGGTTGTTGTTGCCCCCCAGTTGGTTTATGTTAGGCGCCTGAGTAAATTGTTGTGAAACCGATTTATCACACAATATAATTAAACATTAATAATATAATTAAAGAACACACATATTTGAATCGTAGTACATATCACATGTCATTTATATTTCATACTGCATAGTCTCCTTCCAGTCTTAACGTTTTCATAAATAATAATCAAAATATCAAAAATGTTTGAATATCGGCATTCCGGAATTACTCTTCTCAATTACGGAATTGAAAATCAGAAAAATCGTTACAGAATTCCGGAGTTACGAAATTCCGGCATTCCGGAATGCATGCCCTACAAATAAGGAAGGACATCATCAATCTCGGTTTATGTCGGGCCTAATCGTACTTTGAATAACTTTTTCAGCAACAAAATGTTATAAAAGCAGGCTGATGTTATCTCTGAAATTCAGAATCTCGTGTGAGCCATTAACGCGGCTTAATGAGACATGAGACTGTCTCGGGTACGGCCTACCCTACGCATACTCCGTACCCGTCGTGTTAATGTGCGGGACTGATGTTTCTGTACTCAATTGCCAAATTTTGCTCGTTATGGCAAGCATAAATTTTGTTCCAGTGGCAGTGGCAGTAAGGGATTTACATTTTTATTGCTCTTTCATTTAACGTCACACGTTGCATTACAGATGTTAATTTGATCCTTTTTAGGGTTCTGTACCTCGAAAGGAAAAACGGAACCCTTACAGGATCACTTTGTTGTCCGTCCTTCAGTCCGTCTGTCTGTCAAGACCCTTTTTCTCAGGAAAGCGTGGAGATATCAAGCTGAAATTTATATCAAATTCTCAAATCTACTGTCCCTTAAAGCTGTGAAAAAATCAAACTTCTAAGACAACGCAATCTAAAGATACAGCCGTTTATGCCGCAAATTGCCGTAAATTTTCGACACTCGCAAGGGAATCAAAACTTACAGGGTACTTCCTGTGAACTCAGAATCTTGAAATTTGTTACGAAGCAACGTCTTATAGCACAGATAAAGGAATAATTGCGAAAACCGTAAATTTTTAGTTACATCATATAATATATAAAAATATTTTTAATAATATTAAACTTACTACACCTTTCCTCATGAAAGCGTTGAGGTATTAACTTGAAATTCATATCAAATACTCAATAATAAAAATAACCTTTAAGCTGAGGTTTGTACGGAAACCTCGGTGTGCGAGTCCGACTCGCACTTGGCCGGTTTTTTTTAATTACTGAACAAACCAGAAATGGATATGGGGTCATTTAATTCACCGTTTAAAACTAAAATACTCGCAGTTCACTCAATTGACCACAAAGTGCTTTATACGCATAGAACATTTTCAAAACACAGCAAACTCAATAGGTGGGTCGATAATTTTACAGATATCTGCATATACTCACTGCAGCTTATCATTCCCATTGAAGTTGACGAAGATTCCGACATAGACAGCAGTGATGGACAGTAGGACGCAGGCAAGGGCGACGGTGGCGAACTTGTTGACGAACTTGACTCCCAGGTACACCACCATGCTCATGATGAGCAGCAACCCGGTCCCGTACACGCGGAAGTTGTTGTACATCGCCTCGGGATCCTTCGTGAAGTCCCCGAAGATCGACATCCAGGGCGCCATGTATGTCTGTTGGTTAGAGGAAGATAGAAAATAGTTCATTATCCAGTTATTATAGGTACAGAATACAGATTAAACACAGGTAGAGACAACATGAATTATCATCATTAACATTTCAGTCGAAAGACATCCACTACTAAACACTTGCGTCGCCAAATCGACTGATTCTCTGCTTCTCGCATCTAACGGATTTTCGTAGCCTTAACCAGGTAATCGCTCAAACCTACAGCTAGATTTCAAAGTATTATTTGACAGTACCCCAAACTTGACTAATAGTCGTGTGTCTTAGGCCCGAGCGCGTGTTTCTTTTTCAAGGATATTTCTCGCCGACTTATCGACAGAGCAGTGGTGGCCCAGTGGTATCGGCCGCGACTTACAAGTTATAGGTCGTGGGTTCTAGCCCAGGCAGGCGCTTTACTTTGTGTAAATTATTTCTTCACCACTGCTCTCAAAACGGTGAAGGAAAACATCGTGAAACACCGGCATGTCCTAGAACCTAACAATCGAAGACATGTGACATCCACCAACCGCACTGGGCCCGCGTGGTGGGTTACGATTCCCTCTCACAGAGAGGAGGCTTGTGTCCCAGTAGTGGGAACATTAATAGGCTGATGATGATGATGATCGACATACAACTGGCTGGTACGTTCATTGCTCAAAGATTCAGCATTGCCATTCAACGTGCCAATGCTGGCAGTCTTCTGGGCACGTTTCCGGATGACAGCAGCGACTAAATTAGGCCCATAAATATCTAGGCTTTATTCTGCTAACCGCGTTTCACATAAATTATTGCTACTGATCACTGGTAGCTTTCAAGCGTGAGCTATTAACCGCAAGCCGAATGCGAACCATGCGAGAGCTTAATCATTCAAAAGATAATTAGTGGCCTCATTAATAATAACATCAGCTTTAGGTCTTTCTGAATTGTATTATCGTTTGTCGTCTACATAAACTGCATTCTAGTTCATAGTTTGCAATACAAGTTCTTGGCCGTAAATATGGCACATTAAGTTTCAGATAAGGTTTGGTATTTCAAATCTCGTATTCGTATGAGTGACAAAGATGAGACTACTATTGTAGTCGTCTTTCTCACTCATACAAGTACATACCTGATATGAGCTTAAATATCAGTAAGTGCTACCATGTGAAATATACCAGAAAAACGAAATTAACAAGATCTGCTTATTATATTGGTGGTGACTTCCTGAATTAAGTATTCAGGAAGTAGAACAAATAAGAGACTTGGGTGTATTGTTCGATAGGCAGTTAACATTTGTACCCCACATTGAAAATGTAGTTAAAAAAGCTTCCAGAATGCTTGGGTTTGTCATAAGAAATATTACCAGTTTCCGTCGCATTAAGACTAAGATTCTGCTTTATAATTGTTTGGTCTGCAGTTCGTTAGAATATTGTAGCACTGTTTGGAGACCTCACTATGCCACCCACACTCTTAGATTGGAAAGGGTTCAAAAACAATTTTTGTGGCATTTAGCATACTCTGCCAGGATAGCTAAAAAGAAAAGAAACGTTCGTATAAAGAGAGGCTCTTGCATTTCAAGATGATATCCCTACAGAAGAGAAGAGATTTATTGGATTCGTCATTTTTATTTAAAATTTTGAGATGTAAAATTGACTGTCCCCAATTGTTGAGCAGGATCAAAATCCGTGTACCCACAAAAAGCCCACGAGCTCCTATAACCCCATTATGTCCTCCTTTTCGCAGAACTGTCCTTGGTGCTAATTCTCCAGTCCCCCGCCTTTGTAAGTTATTAAATAGCTGCAGTGATCTTGTTGATGTGCACTCCGACTCACTTGGCAGGTTCCGAAATATTATGTACAAAAATTTGTAAAGTCATTTTAATGTGGAATTGGAATATAATAGAATTTTCTTTTGAATATCATCAATATTCAAGTCATCAATATTCATCAATATTTTGAATATCATTGTATTTTATATTTTGATTTTTAATCTTGATTTTTTTGTTATTAGAATTTGGATTTTGTTTGTGATTTTAATTTTTGTTTTAATTGTGTTTTGATTTTTGTTTTAATATTGTTTTAATTGTATTTTGATTTTCGTTTTAACTTTAATTTGATATAATGTGATTTGATTTCGATTTTAATCTGGAGTTTGATCGATAGCTTAATCATGTGTCCCTGCTTGAAATTGGATGAGTATAACAACTCATCTAATTGTATGATGTGCTTACCTGTAAGAAATTGGTACACTAGTCTATAAGTATATTGGATGTATCTCATATCTTTGTATCAGTGTATTCGATTGTTGGTGAGCCAAATAAATAATGAATACCTGAGTGACAGCTCAAAGTACGTAAGCAGCGGGTGACAGTCTCTTTGTATGGAACAATGCGTCATATTTACAGTCGTCAACAGTGTTGGTACAGTAGCTAAATATTCCATCCCGCAGGCTTATTATATATATTACGTAAGAAACGGCAATCAGCAATTATCGCACGATCAAACGCCGTCATAAAAGTCGGCATTAACTACACTGTAGTTATGGTAGGCCTACACAATCGTTTGCTAATCTCTCGCTGTTTGTCAAATGCACCTATTGAAAAAAAATACCGTCAATGTCTCTAAAACTTCTGTATTTAAGCCGACGACTAACGCCAATGACCTTGAGGGAACAAAACGCGCACTCGTTTCACACCCGCGCGACCCAAAATTTAGTAGTTTTTTGTACTTTCCTTATTATTCTATGACTTTAAAAAAAAAGCTTCAGATTAAAATGTAGATAATTAAATTGTCTTTGAGATGGTGTCGATTTCATTAAAATACGCCCAGCGGTTTTGATGCGATTGTCGTGTTTTTGTCCGTTTTAGACATAACTTTACAAATTAATTACACTATGTTAAACGAATGAAACTGAAATTCTGCTGAGATGAAATTCCTCTAATATAACATAGATTTTATCCAAAAAATTACGACTTGCCGTTTAGACGTGATTTTCATTTTAAAATCAGCTACTCAAGGGAATCGTCGCCTTACTTGCAAGATACGTTATAAGCCTGCCGTTATTATTTATTTGTGAGGTTGCTATATTAACTATCTAGCCACTTTCATGAATACTAACAAACATCGTCATAATTAT
This sequence comes from Orthosia gothica, assembly GCA_949775005.1. Lineage (NCBI taxonomy): Eukaryota > Metazoa > Arthropoda > Insecta > Lepidoptera > Noctuidae > Orthosia > Orthosia gothica. The sequence goes on along the minus strand of OX459063.1, from coordinate 11,543,748 downwards.
CCTCTATATCAGGGTGGTAATAAATGTGGGGTTTAATAAACAGTAGTGCTGTATTCCGCATACAAATTTCCTTTGTGGCCGTTCCGCAAAAGTCTGCTTCAATTAGCTAGTTAAAAATCTCTCCAGTTTATATTATTTAATTTAACTGTACCATAAAAACGCAGTTTCGGTTTAACAAAGTTACTTTAGTATTTTGTGGATTCACTGAGATGGTGCTATTAGGGTATACATTTTTGTGTACTTAGGGTTTTTAGCAGTGCCCCAATTAAGGCGGTACCCTGACCAAAAAATCAGCATGAGATATGGGCATTCCTATTGGAAAAGCGGCACTGGTGGCGCATGCATTACAGTAGTGAATACGCCCAGAATTTAGAATAAAATCTTTATAAAATCGAATTTTAGTCTTTTGAAAAAAAAAATACGACAAAAATATTCGTTATTAAATTGTCAATCCATTAGTGTTACTACAAAAAATAATTAATAAACACTTTTCGAGGTGATGCATGCTATCAATAATTATTTCTCATTTTTATGGTTTTGTTGAAAGGAGATTAGTGAAACATAAAAAGAAAGTATGCGACCATTTTAGAATCAATAATATGTAAAACTTTATGAATTTAATTACTTAATATTTCTTTTTAAATAACGAGTAGATAGCTCCTAAAAACAGCACGAAAAACGGCTAGCGCGGCGTTTTACTCCGGGTACCGCCTTAAGCATTCAAAATTGTCTATATCCCCTGTCCATAACGTAGTAAAACAAGGTACAGTTCACAGAACCAACATCTCGATTACCAGCAAAATTAATGCCTGCTGCAAGGTTCTCATGTCCCAAATTATGAATGCCGCAGCAGTATACGGTCGGCGTTAAATGGCAGCCGACCGCATTCCCATGCGGCCCCGGGGACCGGCATGAAGTACGATCCGGCCCGGGCGGCGGCCCGCCTCTACGGTGTACGTTACATCAACACTGCTAAGGACGGGTGTAGACAGGCAGTTTTGTTCAGATAGATTTTGAGCAGTGGTTTCAAAGTCAAAGTCAAAATTCTTTATTTCAACTAGGTTATTTTTTTATTATTTTTTTCTCTTATGTATATACTGTAACATAGCAACCAGTTTCTTTGAAACAATGAGCCATTCCTTTGCCCGATCACTCTGAAATTTGTCATGTGTCGGAGTCCAGTGTCCAGTGACACTTTCTTCTTTTACTGGCCGACTCTAAATCTGGTTTCTAAATTCGGAACACTGTGTCTCTTCAGTCTAGTGAACTGCACTCCTCCTGTGCCCCCTAGATTCAATGCCAGCTCATTGACATGTGTTGACAACCTATATTGGTACTTCCTGCTGTAAGCTGCTACTTCATTTTTCACTGTGGTGATATTCAGGTCCATTTGTATAAACTTATTGCTTATAAGCAATAAGTGTAGTTTTTGTTTTTAGTATTGTTTTATTTTGAAATCTTTCTAGGATCTCAATATTGCTATTGCTGGCAGTTCCCCAGAGCTGTAAACCGGCAACTAGGTTATTAAGCGGCTTTTGTTTGATAAAGATATACATAGTGTTGGACAAACATACCAGAACCGTGATGATTAGTACAGCAGCGTTACAAAACTGTGGTAGCAGTTTGCTTATACGTCGGCGTCGTTTATAAGCTTATGGACATTATCTGTCTGGGGAAGCCGGAGAGTTACATAGCCCTGACTCAAACTACACAGAACATATCTTTTCGCGAGAATTTTTATATAACGTATCATAGCCTTTTCGAATTAAAAATTAACTGTGGATACTTAGGGTTTAGTGGACAATCAGGAAGCCACTGTATAACCGAATTTTGAGTACTGATCAAATAAATTCATACACTGTATTTTACTGACTAACCGGACGAATATACCTTCAAAAGCAACGTGTGTGTGCCAGGACTAACGTTCGAGTACCTACGTGCATACAGTCCTGTAAACCTAGTCCTAAGCTGTGTATGTGGTCTATGCAATTGTCGTGAGGAGATATTCAGCTACACGACACGCCTGTCTATTCACTTGCAGTGGTTTCGTGATTCAACTGAGGTGATGTCGGAATAACAGTATTTTTGAGTAGCGACCTACATAATTATTTGCAGGTACTCAGCAGGTGTATACAGGGTTAGTTTTGCAAGTGGGCGTGGATGGCCAAATCCGAAATTATGAAGAATAGCGAAAAGCACTCTTTACAGAATTTGATTCTTATTAGCGACACTATCGAATGGTGTAATAATACAGCATGTGTTATTATTTTCAAAGTCCACGGGTTTTGGAATATCGATTTTTCTAAAATCCAATGATGCAGTTTTAGTTTTCATCAAAATCGACCTCGTGATTCATTTGAGTGTTTTTCGCTATTCCTCATAATTTCGGATTTGGCTTTTCACCCTGTGTTGTTTGTTAAAACTAAGCAAAATGCGCTAAAAAGAGGACCGGGCGCTGATTCCTATGACCAGCAATCAGTAGACTGGGATAGCCTGAGTTGACTAGTGGAAAGTAGAATTATAATTGTCCTGGAACGAACCAGCATCTTTAACGATACTTGCAACAGCGTGAGCAAGTTACCAACAATAGCTTTATTATCATGGATGTCCTCCACCCTGGAGCGAGCGGAGCAGTCTGTCAGACCATCAACGACTAAAACCACACGATGTTCTGCAGCTACTTTCAGCCGGGACGCTAGAGTGCTTGCGTATTTTATCACGCTCCCCCGGCATAACACTTCCCTGGCTAGTAAGAACAGCCAAGCCGATTATGTTGTTGTATTTTGAATAAGTAGTCTTATTTTTATTAAAAAAAATTTACTCGCACACTGTTCCGTTGTTGTTGAATTAGGTAATTTACCTATGTTTGCAATATTTGTAAGTATGTGAGAACCATGTTCCTACTTATCAAGTGAAGGAATTTACCGGTTAGTGCTTGTAATACTTTATACCTATATGTTGTATAGTAGTGCTGGGTGCACCGTCCTCACGTATATGAATTTATTAATGTATGTACTTTAACTCAAACACTTATTTTTTTTAAAAGAGTATGTATGGAGTTTCTTGTGCGTTCTTCTCCATAACAAGCTACTTTGCCGAATGCACGGTAGAATCAATTTTTATTACTTGTAAATTATAATTGTTAACGTTCAAAAGTGCCGCTTAATGGCTTAGTTGAAATAAATTCATTTGACTTTGACTTATCTTCCCGCCGCAGACTTGTCAATGGATCTAAAAATTATGTTGAACTTACCAGAACTATCTCAACAGCTCCGACGATATACATGGCGGCTGCGAGCGTGGTGCCTGTGTAGAACAGCATGCCCACTGCCCCACCGCACTCCGGTCCCAATGCGCGCCCTATCATGAAGTACGACCCCCCTGCCGGTACCACGCCGTTCGTTGCGATCGCAGACATCGATATAGCCGTTAGCATAGTCTGTGGAAAGGAGAATAAGGTTAAAACGTAATCTTTTGGAAGAACAAGAAAATAAAGAAATATCGGCACCAAATTGCCAGCCTGTCGGTTTTTTATCGGATACATTTCGGGGAGTGTGCGATGGAATTGCATGAACTAATTCCTCCTAGCCCGTTCCATCATCGGACTATAAGACGTACGGCGATGCGACATCGGTACATGGTGGACATATGCGCCAAATGTTTTGGGAGTACTTTTATTTTGCGTACAGCTAAGGAGTGGCATTTCATGTCGAAGTCTGTATTTCCCTCCTGGGAGTCTTTAAGCCAAGAGTGAATAGCTTTCTTCTAGGCATGCGTGCTGCATCGTCGTCCACATCATGGTTCACCATCAGGTGAGATAGTGGTCAAGCGCGAGCCTATTAATAATAATAAAATAATATAGTTTATTCGCGCCAAGTATGACGCATATCATAGAGAAAAAAATGCTTCACTTCAATTCCGCACCAACCGACCGCGCGCGACCGCACAAATCTATCTGAAAAGCTTCGATCAATTTTCTTTTCAAAGATCTAGGTCGTAAATGCCTACTTTTAAATTCTAGCAGAGATATCAAACCTATTTAACATTTCAAAAAGAAAATGTACCCGTTTGCATATTATCGAACACATAGAATCAACAGAAGAGGGTTGCCAAGGGACTGGACAACGACTCGTGATATAAAAGTCGCAATAAAGGTCAGACGCTCAATCCAATAGGCGAGTCCAGTTTAGATTTTATCAAACTAGTTTAGTATTAGCATTAAATAATAATCTAGTTAGACTGGGTTGATAATCCAGTTAGTTTCTAGAAGATTTAATAAGCCGTCGGCAAGCTAAATAAGATAAGTTGAAGGATCGGGCATTATTAGACGCGGCATCAATGTAGCTAGACTCGCTCGGACAGACCCGGGGGAAATTCTACGTAACAATAACGTAATCAGAAGGAAATATACACTGCGGAGGGAATACAATGTCGACGATGAGTTATTTTCATTTTCTCGTGTTTTTATTCCGTGGCAGGTATTGCGATAAGTATGTATAGCCAATTGTACTCCTTGTTCCACTTTATTTCCACTCCGTAAATATATGGGAGTTGTTATTCGTGCGTCATCGCGCCCTACTCGGGAGAATATGAATAGCTACATGCGTAAGTAATTTTATTCAAAATATCTTGTGGTCGGGGTAGCGCTGATTATATTCATTACTTTATTATTTACTTAAAATACGAGAATAAATAAATATTTGTATATGTAAGTAGGATAGAGTAGTGTTCTCAACGAAAAAGAGAAAGAAGGAGGTAACAGAATATTATCCTAAGTTTGTTGACACAGTTTCTATCACATCAGTAAGAGTTATGTTATATCTTACTTCGACCCCAGAGATAGATTAAGTGGTAGCCTCAAAAAAGTGTTGACATCACACTGTAGGAGCAAAACAGCGTAACCAAAAACTCAAAAAAATTAATTTAAAAAATCAAAAAACCCGACTGCTTCAAAAGCGAACTAAAAAGTCGTAAACAAGGAAAAAATACGGAGGATACATATTCGCGGGCTGGCTGACCAAAACCTGATGTATCCTCCGCCTGCACAGCATGATTTTTTCCTTGTTTACGACTTTTTAGTTCGCTTTTGAAGCAGTCGGGTTTTTTGTTTTTTTTAATTAAATTTTTTATTTATAACTTTTTAGTTATTTTTTTTTCGAATTAGATACATTTAAACATATAAGTGTTATATATTTTTGAAATCACCTCTAAAATCCCTTTATTTTTATACCCCACACGATGGGTTTGGAAGAAAATAAAATTTTGTGACCCACAATATGGCACTCAAAATCCGCCATCTTTCTGTTGTCCAATTTTAATGTAGCCTATGACACTCGCAGGGTTAAGACGCATCGATTGACGTATGAATCATCAACATCGGCCAACGCGTTTGGTCTCTGGAACGCGAACGCGAATATAGGAACAAACATACATACATACATACATACTTACATACATAAATACATACATACATATTTACATACATAGACTGATAAACACATTACCCTCCTTCGGCAGTCGGGTAAAAACAGAGGCAAGTGGACTGAAAAAAATAATCTAGCGAACTTAAAAAAAAAGCTTTAATTTTTAGAAAATGAGATATATAAATAGAAAAGGGAGAGCAGTGGTGGCCCAGTGTTTACGGTCCCAACTTACGAGTTGAGATTTATTTTATCACCACTGCTCTCAAAACGGTGAAGGAAAACATCGTGAGGAAACCGGCATGTCCTAAAACCAAAAATTCAAAGACATGTGACATCTACCAATCCGCACTGGGCCCGCGTGGTGGATTATAGCCCACTCCCTCTATGAGAGGAGGTCTGTGTCCCAGCAGTGGGAACATTAAAAAAGCTGATGATGTGATAAAAATAGTAAGAAAAAGTTCGCGAGATGCAATTGTTTTTCTAAATGTGGAGAAAAATGAAGCAGAAACGATAACATCAATGACTTACCGTACAACAGCAAACAAGTACAATCAGGAATCCTTGAATAGCGCCAGCAGTTCCGACGACCCAGGTGAGACGGATGAAGAGGATGACGCCGAAGATGTTCTGGATGCAGGGCAGGTAGACGCCGATGAGCGTGCCCATGCGGGCGGGCGGGGCTGGTTTCACGTCGGGGTCGGCTGCGGAGGCTGTCGGGATCGTGTTCGAGTAGTTCGCCAGTGAAGTGAGGAACGTGGCCGCTCGGGGCCGGTCTTCCAACTCTTCCTGTTGACAAGGAAGAAAAGGTTCAGAATCAAACCAAATATTTCAATTAACCATTTAAAGACAATTTTGAATTGCCAAGGAATTGGTGAGGCCGAAAGATGTAGCTAGATTTCATTTTCAATGTGTAGGTAGATCTTTATGGAGAATAACGTGCAAAAGACGTACGGCCATGCGCCATCGGTACATGGTGGACATCCCACCCATACGCACAAAGCGTTTTGCTAATACTTTCATTGTGCGCACAGCTAAGGAGTGGAATTCCCTTCCGGAGTCTTTGTTTCCTGATAGCTACAACCTTGGGGTCTTTAAGTCAAGAGTGAATAGGTTTCTACTAGGCAAGCGTGCTTCACCGTAGGCCACATCATCGCTTACCATCAGGCGAGGTAGTGGTCAAACGCGAGCCTATCAATAATAATAAAACGAAAAAAAAAAGACTCTACGGACACTCTTTTTATAAAAACCGAGTCACCTTAACCTTATCTTTAGTCGGTGCTTTTACTGGCCCATATTTCATTAACTTAATGTTTTCTACGACGAAAGATGTGTGGATGGCGGATACGACAAAAAGCTTTACTCAGAAAATAACGTCCAGTATTCGTTCTAACCAAAGTTTTAAGTACCCTCCTACCTATTCACCTGATAATTAGTAATAACTGCTAGTAGATACGGCTGTTAGATGAATATTTTTGCGGTCATTATAAGCATAATAGCTTATGGGCTTCATGCCCGTCAACTGTCTACGCTATTTCCCTACCAGCCTACTACTTACCTCCCTACCTACCCTACTTACCTTCCAATTATTTTTCTGGGGTCATTCTTTCGCGGAGAATCTTAACATTGCCATTCAGAAAATGACGTCATATTCACAACGCCATCTATCGAATATGGAGTTCAACTATCCGAGTATCTGAATTGCGTGTGTTGTGTATTTTATTTCTTCAACACTTTAAATTCATCTTACTTTTGATAGAGTGAACCGATTGATATCTAAATAATACTTCAAGTTACTCAAAATTTTTATGTATAAAAGTTATCTACATTGGTTTCGTACATTTTACGTGATGCCTGCACAACTAAACAGATAAACACACAAACCGACAAACAGATAAAAATACCAAAAATGCTGGACATTGATTCTGTTGGTTATCCTTTAACACCACGGCAATTGTTTTTATCTAATATATAAAAATATGTCGGGTTTTTTCCTGACGATATAACTCCAGAACGCACGAACCGATTTCGATGGTTTTGCATTCGTTGGAAAGGTCTCGGGCTCCGTGAGGTTTATAGGTAGGGTAGGGTAGGGTAGGGTAGGGTAGGGTAGGGTAGGGTATGGTAGTGTAGGGTAGGGTAGTGTAGGGTAGTGAAGGGTCGGGTAGGTTAGGGTAGGGTAGGGTAGGGTAGGGTAGGATAGGATAGGGTAGGATAGGGTAGTGTAGGGTAGGGTAGTGTAGGATCGGGTAGGGTAGGGTAGGGTAGGGTAGGGTAGGGTAGATAAATGTTTGGTCTTTTTATGGCAAAACAAAGTTTGCCGGGTCAGCTAGTTTTTAATATTTTCCATGTACAAAAACGACTTTTGTACAGATTTATTATATGTCTTGATAAGCTTTAAAATAACTTTAGGGTAACCTACATGTATGACTATCATGTAGATACACCACGTATAATGTCCCTCTAGGATAATATTGTCCGCAACGATGATATATATAGCTGTAGCATATACTCGTATATCTCTGTTCTACAGTAGCACGCATATAACATAATGTATGACTTAAACGTGCCTACACACTACCTATAACTTATACGCTTTACAGCACAATAGCTGTACAAGTATAATATATGTAAAATACGAGTCTCTTTTGTAATAATAGCGAGACATTCGATTTCGTACGCTGTCTCTTTAATCTTATAGTCGGCAGGCGGTGAGGCGGGCCACCTACCAAATATTGTATCCAGTTCACGTAGCCGACTTGAAATATGTTTAACTTCATACGCAAAAATAAGGCCAGTTCCCAACGGGTACGTTTCCACGAGTCAGACTAACTCAAGGTTACGTAATCATTGTCTGACACCCGCCTGTTCTGCTATCGCAATCTTGAAAGCGGTTATGATAAAGTTAAGAGAAAGTGACGTCTTCATGATAACGCCCTTGTTGCTGAGATTGAGTTCTTTGTTATTTATATTATGATTAGCATCTTTATTCTAATGCCTAAAGCGGCATTTGTACGAGGAGTTGTGCCTACATTGTTTTACGTAAAGGGAGTAGCGATAAAAGTTATTTATCGCAAAAAGCTTTTAGACATTCCACTTAATAAAACCAATACAAATTTCTGTACACAACAACATCCTAATAACTTATATAAAATTGTTTTTTTTTCATTGTAAACTTGATTGCTTTTGTACTTTTTTATCACACGAGTGTGAAATTCATTCAAAAGTGTAAGTGCGCAATATTCGTATGAGATGGGATTCAAATTAAGAAATATAGCTGGCATCGGAGTTTTTAATTTCACGTTTGTAATACGATATATGTGTTGCTGAGAGCCGAGAGTCGAACGCCGAGTGAATGTGAGGTGAAATGTGAGTCAGCAGCGCGTTCGTCTAAAGCTCGTATTTTATTTACGCGCCATTTGCATCGCATCGACGGGCTACACTCACCGCTCACCGTCACATAACATCATTCCGACGAACATACCTAGGAGCTAGGGCGTCACCGTCACTTGCCGGAATGTGACGCTTCCAGCGTTCCCTCTAGAGAATGTAAGTACGAGTAAATCAGGATTTACTTTGCACACCATTGCAAAGGAACGAATTAGGTTATTCAATTTTAAATGGATTTCGGATATGTTCAGACACTGCTGTATTTCGGTTCTGTTTTCATTAAAATTCACACGTAAACCTTCGTGAGTTTATGTAATGCAATTTCTCGTAGACCGCGAATTTACTAATAATCAGATTCAAATGTTTTTCCTTTTCGTTTCTTGCGGCGTATTTTTAACCCCCGCCGGAAAAAGAGGGGTGTTATAAGTTTCACGTGTGTTGCTGTGTATCTGTGTGTCTGTGTATCTGTGTGTCTGTCTGTGGCATCATAGCACCTAAACGGATGAACCGATATTGATTTAGTTTTTTTTGTTTGAAAGGTGATTTTGTCGAGAGTGTTCTTAGCTATGTTTCAATACAATCGGTTCAGCCGTTAAAAAGTTATGGGCGTTTTACTGTTTAAATCGGGGTGTTTTCGCAAAATAAATGGGTCGGGGGTTTTTAAATTTAGAAATTTTACTTGTAATCAATTCTACACCGACAGATCAAAGTCAAAAACAAGTCTTTTAAATAGCAATAATGGTCCTTAACGTAGTGTTGTAAATTATGTTGAGCAATAAAATAAAAGCACACAACACCAGTAATTTATCACGGGAGCTCTTTTCCTATTTGTTTTCATTTGTTCCGTCGCCATTATTCGGCACTTTATTTGGTATCCGGCTGGCTCTCAGTCGGAATCGCAAGCGTAATGAAGTTCTTTGTTCATCCACAGTAGATTGTGAGGTTTTACGGAGTCAGCTCGAGGGCGGCTCTTGACATAATATTAACGTCGACCGACGATGCCGCTGTTTCAGCGATTGCTTTCATTCAAGTCTTGTTGTATTTTTTAAATTTGGTTAAATTAATAATAGGCGACAGTTTTCAGTTTGCTAAATGATTAAACTAGGTGATCGTTTAATTTTGTTAATTACTTACTCGTGTAGTAGAGTGTAATTTTCCAAAATGAAACCATAAACTTCAGCCGGCTTACGTGAACTGCAAATGGGTCCCATCATGAGGCTCAGTAAGCTTTCAAGTATGGCCCCTGAATACCTCTAATAAATCCCACTCCTATACAGGCCCACACCCGAGCAGGTTCCTTATAGATGTTAAGAATAAAACAAATAAGTTTAGGCTATATTAGGTTCTTTTATCTATGCGGTATACTCATAAACTTGAAGTAAATGACGCCAATTCAGGTTAGGTACAGCTTGAAATGACAATATCAGATTTAACAACCGTTAAACAGCGCTCAAGTTGTAATAGGTTTACAGTCCATTGCCTAGGACTTTATTAAGCTATTTGAGTCAAGATTTTGTGCCTTGAACACTAAAACTAAATCTTGTGAAGCAATATCTTTTTAAAGGCAAGTTGATTCTACATTTTTCCTTTATAATTTATGCTAAATAAAATATCCTTATGACTACGACAAAACTTCTGCCTTGTAGCTCACTGAGAGCTGTTTGTTCATTTGCACTGATCCTATAGATAGCTACATTATTCCTGAGTTTGATAAGTCCCGCTCCCTGTGCATTTCGGGATAAAAAGCATTGCATTCAGAAAAAAATTATGATTTATAGCAGATGCCTCGCGGTTTTACCCGCGTAGTTCCCGTTCCCGTGGGAATACAGGGATAAAAAGTAGCCTACGTCACCCGAGCATAATGTTGCTTCCCAACGGTGAAAGAATTTTTGTAATCGGTCCAGTAGTTTTTAAGTTTATTCGTTACATACAAAAATACAAATCTTGCCTCTTTATAATATTATATTAGTATTGAAGTATATATTTATTTATTTAAACTTCATGTACAATGGTGATACACAGACGGACTTAATGCAGCAAGGCATTCTCTACCAGTCAACCTTTATATAGATGAGGATGTGGCAGTATTTAGATGAGGGATAGGCCACTGAATACCTATCATAGGCCTTGGACAGGTCCCGCTCACTCAGAGTGCATTTGGGGAATAAAAGTTTATATTACTCCAAAAATGCACGTTCCCTGCCGCTTAAGCCACTAGAGCAAAGCCGTGGGGAAGAGCTAATTATTATTATTCAAGACATTCAAAGTATCTTTCTTTAAAATTGAAAATCATCTTCATATCTACCAAGACAAGAAAAAAGCAAAAAAAAAGTCAGACACAATTCCGATGATACACTTGTGAAAGTATGGCAGCCTCTCAGCCTCTGTGGAGACGTTATTGAGGCCCTCGCATTGATTTCGGCGAGCATTCGGCTGCGGCCTTGTGCGGAGTGCGGCCCCGGCTGTAGGGTGCTCAGGCCGCTTAGACAGCGAGGCCACGCTCGCCGATATCCGACGGATATAGGTGCTGCTTAGAGAGGCTTCCGAATTAAAAACCGTATTTTTGTAAAAACGAGTGATAGATGATATTTATTTTACGATTATATTTCTGAGCCTAAGATACAGGCAGGCCTGGTTTGGGGGTCACCGTTAACCCTGATTTTGTACGCTTACAATTTGTTTGATTTGATTTATTTACTACGGACCCGCCGCGGCGCACAAAGAACCCTTAAATGATAAATGATTTTATTTCCGTAAGTCGGTTTGTACAAACGCTTTTACATGTCTAACATATTTTTTTTTAAAACTAGATGAGGTCGGCGTTTCCTATCTGACTACTCTGAGAAGAAAGGCCGAAACAAACTCAGAGGTCACAGTCTCTTTTAAAGTCCTGACAAAATCTTGGTTCGATCATGTGAAGACCATGTAGACTGATGTCTGAAATCTTAGTCGTTCATCACTCGTTTTATTAGTGAAAATCATATCAAAATCCGTTGCGTGGTTTAGAAGAACTAAACGGAGAAACAGACAGAGGCAGTGAGTGACTTTGTTTTAAAGAGAAGACTAGCTTCCTAGCAGCGGTTTTGCCCGCGTGAAAGTCAAATATTTGCACGAGGGAACATATTTCCGAGATAAAAAGTATGCTATGTACTATTCCAGACTATAATCTATCTCAATGCCAAGTTTCATTCAGATCCGTTAAGCCGTTTCAGCGTGATTGAGTAACAAACATACACACATCCATCCAAACATTCGTAATTATTATATTATTAAGAATCATGTACAGTTGGGTTATACAAGTGGACTTAATGCAGCAAGGCATTGTTTATTAAAGGGCATGGGCCTCCTGAGATGACTTAAATAAATACATTGATATGAAAGAAAAATAGATTGCAACGATCCCAAATAAATTGAGATTATTAACACGGGAAAAATTATCATTATTATGAAGTTTGGGTTTTGATATTCTTCATCATCATATCAGCCGAAAGACGTCCACTGCTGGACATAGGCTTCCCCCAAGCGTCGCCACATTGACCGATCCCGTGCATCTAGTAACCAGCGGATCCCCGCAACCTTCACCAGGTCATCGGTCCACCTGGTGGGAGGCCTTCCAACGCAACGTCTTCCGGTTCGCGGTCGCCATTCCAGAACCTTTCTGCCCCATCGGCCATCCGTTCTGCAAGCAATGTGCCCTGCCCACTGCCACTTAAGTTTGGCAATTCTTCGGGCTATGTCGGTAACCCTGGTTCTCTTGCGGATCTCTACATTTCTGATTCGATCACGCAAGGAAACTCCGAGCATAGCCCTCTCTATTGCCCTTTGAGTGACTGTTAGCTTTCTGATAAGGCCCATTGTAAGCGACCACGTCTCAGAGCCATATGTCATCACTGGCAACACACACTGGTCATAGACTTTCGTCTTGAGACACTGCGATTGATATTCTTTTATATAATTTATTGTACACCAAGATAAGACAATACAAAAATAAACATTAAAATTAAAACAAACATACCATACTTCTTATATTATAAAGGTAGAAAATGCCTAAGGCATTAGGTCCGCATCTGTACGTTTGTGGGCATAACGTATTAAATAAATAAATGCCCATTCATTCTCCTAACGAATTAAAACTAAAGCGCCACAGTGTAAAAAATATATAAACATGTTTGGGTTAAGTGAAGTTATTAATGACATCTTTGTACGGCGTTTAATTAAGGCCTAAATGTGAAAGTTTGAGTATGATGACACTCAACAGATGATTATTTAATAACATTCACGAAAACTCCATCTTGGGTTGAAGAGGATACTTTTAATCCGTGTATTCTAGCAGTGTCCCTACGATGCGAGTGAAAACGCGATCAACATAAGAACTAAATTAATTTGGTGAAATATAGCATCGAAATAAGAAAACTAAAGACTTGGATTAAAGCTAAGCTCTGTTTCAGGAAGTTAAAATAAAAAAAATACCTTTTGTCATAGTTTGTAAGTCTGTAACGTTCTATTTTAAAACTTTCAAAAACTGCAGTTTTGTTTCTGTGACTGTTGCTAATCCATGTTTTGTAATAAGTCGGCTAAATACAGTATTTTCTCAAGTTCTATTATAAGCTAACCTTCATATGTTTCTGAATGTTAGGTTTTTCCATGTTAGCTATCCATTCCGAAACATATTTCGAATTATTTCGTTAATGTTCTTATACATAGGATTGTCCGTATATCACCTGGTAAAAAAGACATTAAACTATACCTAGTTTAATCTCTATTTTAAAAAAAGACATAACTTTACAAATGCAATACACTATGTTATACGAATTAAATTCAAAATTTTCATAGATCAAATTATTAATAAAATGGTCTAATGTAACATAATATATTCTTTCCAAAAATTACGACTAGCCGTCGAGATGTGATTCTTATTTTAAAATCAGCTACCGAGGGCTATCTGCGCCTTAAGTATTAATAAACAGATAATAATGGATCACGACAATAATGTTAATGTTGACGTTTATGCAATGTAGTTAACGCTGCAGATAAACGAGGACTAATTAATTACACGACAATTTCATGCATAATTACAATTAATGTAATTATTTTGCAGATAATTGGAAATGTCATGTGTTTATTGATTAATTGTTGGTTAAAGCAGATACAAAACAGAAAATACGGTTTGCGTTTATGTTCCAATGTACGCGAAGCAAACGAATATGTATGGATCGTAGTAAGTGGTGTTCTGCAGTTTTTGCCTACACGAGGAAAAAAACTGGCCAAGTGCGAGTCGGACTCGAGCACTAAGGGTTCCGTACCATTAACGCCAGAAAATAGTAATCACGTTTTATGTATGGGATCCCCACTTAAATATTTAATATATTCTGTTTTTAGTATTTTTTGTTATAACGGCAACAGACACACTTCATCTGTGAAAATTTCATTTGTCTAGCTGTCACGGTTCATGAGATACATCCTGGTCACAGACGGATAGACAGACAGACAAACAGATGGATCGTGGAGTCTTAGTAATAGAGTCCCGTTTTTAAACTTTGGGTACGGAGCCAGTGACAGAGCCAGCAAACAATGGAACTACATCGGTTTATTTAAAAAAAAACCAGTATAGTTTTCGTTCCGCAAGCGCGAGCCTATACAAAAAAATAATATCTAGAGTCATCATTAGATCTCATAATTTGTAAAAACTATTCTAAAAGTATGTAGGTACTTATAAAATACCTCTTCTATATTTTATACGGAGCGGGTGGCAGCTAGCTTGTTTGAAATATGACGAGAGAAGAATGCTTTATCAGAATGTTGCGAGTCTCGCAAAAGCGTTCGTTAGGCTGTATTTGTGTTGAAGGCAATGACAGGCAGGCTGTATCAAAGACATTCATTAAAAATATGAGAAAATAACTTTTATTTATACAAATAGAGAGAACGACAATTTAATATTCAAATACATAAAATATCTTGCAAATGTCAATATCATTTTGATTTGCCTGCAGTATAAATCTGACAAACTTATACGACTGCATAAAAAATACTTAATAAAATAACCATATACAAGCATATACTGATGCCAATTTGGACGTATGGTATCCATCTTTAGGGCTTTACTAAACAAAGCAACGTCAAAACGTAAAACGTAAAACAATTCCAAAATAAAGTGTTCAAGGATGCTGTAAATGCACCTTGGTACATAAGAAATGACGATCTTCACCGTGACCTCAAAACGGAATGCGTCACCACCATCACCCAAAAATTTGCTGAAGCCCACGAACACAGACTTCATCGAGACGTGAATGTTGAGGCTATCCAGGTACTAGACAATACAGACTTAGTGCGTAGCCCAAAAAGAACTAAATATTTTGAATTAGTGTAGTGTACAAAGTGAATGATTAATAGTGACAACGCTGTGCTATACATATAACACATGAACAAAGTGTTTTTAAATTATATCAGACTCTAAGAAAGTGCTACGGACTTGTGTAAAAGTCCAAATGGACACTATTCTTAGTTTTAACATAATCTATCACGTAACATATTAAGTTAGAGTTAAATTGCTTGTTAGTAATTTAGGCTAGATCGTAATTAATTATTAAGAATTTTGTTCTTAATAATAAAGTATCAAAAATACGGTTCATGCAGGTACTTATTTGACCTCAGAAAGTATGACCATGTGTCGTACTACAGGTCTGAGCTAAAATGGTTGCCGATTCGCCAGAGGAGAAGTTTACGCGTTTTGACCACGCTTTTCAACCTACTCAATTCTCCCACCCCTCCTTCCTATCTTATGTCTAAATCCCTATATCTATGTTCTTCAAATGCTCGGCATCTGCGTTCTTCCAATAATGTCCTCTTGCTTTGTCCTTCTCATACTACTGTTTTGTTCACTCTTTTTTCAATATTCAGTCCATTCTTCTCTGGAACGCGCTTCCTCTCTATATCAGGACGGCTACAAGTCGGTTTGCATTGAAGCGGAAATTTCGGATTTATTTTCAGCACAACTAAGAAGAGTCTCACTTTATTCTTTTCTGTTACTTCATAAATATATATTTTATGTAAGTATTTATTATATAAAATAGCAGTGGTGGCCCAGTGGTTACGGTCCCGACTTACAATTGTAGGTCGTGGGTTCGAACTCGAGCAGGCGCTTTACTTTGTGTAATTTATTTCATAACCACTGCTCTCAAAACGGTGAAGGAAAACATCGTGAGGAAACCGGCATGTCCTAGAACCAAAAATTCAAAGACATGTGACATCTACCAATCCGCAATGGCCCCGCGTGGTGGATTATAGCCCACTGCCTCTATGAGAGGAGGCCTGTGTCCCAGCAGTGGGAACATTAAAAAGGCTGATGATGTGATGTGATGTGATTTATTATATTCAATATATATGTAAGTGTATTTTATCTATTTTAGTATGTTAATCACAACTTTTTATTTTTAAACTGGTTTAACAATGCACCTGCCTTGTTATCTCTTCACCACCCTTGGTTGACTGGTAGAGAATGCCTAAGCCAGTGAGTCCGCCTATGTAACTTTTTGTGCATGAAGTCTAAATCTTCTTCTTCGTCGTATCGATGATTCCAAAGTTATATATATTTTGACCAGAATTCAGCTACGCCGACAGCGTTGTCATTTGCCTCATAGAGGTCTTTTAAGGTGCAGGTGTTGTTGCACAGAGAGCACGACAAAAGGTGAGGCATTGTTTGGGACCTGGCTCCGCAATCACACTGTGGGTCATTGGAGTACCCCCATCTAACTAGGTTGTGCCTGCAGCGGCCGCAGTCTAAATAAATAATACTTATATTCTTACAAGATCAAGGAACTATGCCGAATGGGTGTATAAAATTCTATTGCCATCTTTCCCTTGCCATCACTACACGTAATAGGGGCAGAAGTCACGCGGCTCGCAAATGGTGCGTGAATTATATAGGAGATTGCGCTCCTGGATTATTCCAGGCTGCCGGCGCACCGCAGGTGTGGCCTCGCCTTTATATACTAAAGAGCTTTTTTTATTAAGGATTATTTTTATCACGTGAAGTTACCTCCGTACGCGTTTTATGTAAATAACCATCTTTATAGTCTTGCGGAATACAAATGTTTTTATTCCACTTCCATTTTGCCGAGACGCATATATTTTTATATAATAATAATATATTCTGAAGTTTACACGTACGAGAATTGCTGGATTAAAATACTTTACGAGCGAGACCAATTTTAAAATTGAAACAGCGCTTTAAGGCGGTACCCTGACCAAAAAAAAAAACAGCATTCCAGCAGAGATATGAGCATTCCTATTGGCCTAGCGGCACTGGTGGCGCATGAATTAAAGTAGTGAATACGCCCAGATTTTAGAATAAAATCTTTATAAAATCGAATTTTAGTCTTTTGAAAAAACAAATACGACTAAAATGTTCGTTATTAAATTGTCTATGCATTACTGTAAATACAAAAAATAATTAGTGAACACTTTACGAGGAGATGCATGCTATCAATAATTATTTCTCATTTTTATGGTTTTGTTGGCAGGAGATTAGTGAAATATATACCTCTTTAAAAAAAAAGTATACGACCATTTTAGAATCAATAATATATATAAATTTAATGTATTTTTATTAGTTGATATTTCTTATTAAATAACGAGTAGATAGCTTCTAAAAACAGCACGAAAAACTTGCTCGGGGTACCGCTTTAATCTGAAAATTACCAGCTGAAACGGCTCTGAAAGTTTATCCGCAAAATTCTGAAACTGCATCAAGAATCGGAACGAATGAACCGGGAAACTGGAGCCAATAGCGTAAAAGATTGAAGTGCGACGACCGCCAGGTAACGAGCTACGAACTAGCTACGAACGAGCGCTACGAGGCTACGAGGACGCTACGAGGCTACGAGGACGCTACGAGCGCTACGAGGCTACGCTACGATCTATACGGGTCATCGGAAGCACACGGATATATTCGCGCACACGTAGCAAGGTAATACGTTCCTAACTCAATTTCAATAAAGCGCTCAATTTATTCCGTTTCCTCCTCGGATGCTACATATACTGGGTCTAAAATTTACCCACGTAGCTTATATTTACCCGACTGCCGAAGGAGGGTAATGTGTTTATCGGTCTATGTATGTATGTTTGTTCCTATATGGCATTCCAGAGACCAAACGCGTTGGCCGATTTTGATGATTCGTATGTCAATCGATTCGTCTTAACCCTGTTAGTGTCACTGGCTACATTAAAATTGGACATAAAGCAAAATGGCAGCTTTTGGGCGCCATATTGTGGGGACCAATTTTTTTTTCTTCCGAACCCATCGTGTGGGTTATCAAAATAAAGGGTTTTAAGAGGTGATTTCAATAATATGTTATACTTATATATTATTATATAAAAAAAGTTACAAATAAAAAATAAAAAAAACCCGAATGCTTCAAAAGCGAACTAAAAAGACGTAAACAAGGAGAAAATCATGCTGTGCAAGCGGAGGATACACCAGATTTTGGTCAGCTAGCCCGTGAATATGTATCCTCCAACTGAAGCACTCGGGTTTTTTGATTTAACTTTTTTTTTTAACAATTTATGCTCGGATATCGAGTATTAATATTCGAAAGGTTAATTTAATTACTATTAACGTGCACTAGAGTAAGTCAGGTCAAGGATAATTAGTGCGGAACCACCGAAACAAAACAACACGTAACACGATATGGTTTTTTAATCTCTAGATGCCAGCTGGGATGGCGTGGGAGAAGATTAAATGAATTAATTATTAGGTATTATCTTTGTAATGAAAATTCTGTGAGAAAACGTGGCTGCGGTGAAGGAACAGGTAGGGTTCATTACGCGTTTATTACACAATGAAAACCTTTGGCTTTTAGGAAATGAAGGTAATTTGTATTTGTTGCCCTTTCTGTGTATTAAATTGTATGTAATTTTGTACTTACTTGCGTTCTTAACACTTTTTTTTTTTAAAAACGTGCCCCGCACTAGTAATTTCTTCCTGTATCGTGGGTGCGTTTACAAACATATAAACTCACATACACAAACATCCAGAGCCGGACAACCATCTGTAAGACATACAAATATTTGTTCCGTGCGGGAATCGAACCCGCGACACGCAGCGCAGAAGTCAATCACTCAACCACTGCGCCAACCGTGCGCCCATATATACACTGTCATCATCATCTGCCTAGCCTTTTCCCAACTATGTTGGGGTCGGCTTCCAGTCTTACCGGATTTAGCTGAGTACCAGTTATTTACATGGAGTGACTGCCTATCTGACCTCCACAACCCAGTAACTGGGTAACAGCGGTACCCCTTGGCAAGACTGGTGTCAGATCTCAAGCTTCTGACTACTCGTAACGACTGTCAAAGATCTTCAAATGACAGCCGGGACCAACGGGTTAACGTGCTTTCCGAGGCACGGAGGATACTCGGTGTGTTGAAATGGTCACCCATCCACGGACCGACCTCGTCAAGCGTTGCTTAACCTTGAAGATTGACCCGTGCGGCTGTTATTATTTAGCCACGAGCTCCTCCTATATATACACTGTATACATACAATAATTTTAACACAAAGGCGTTTCCTTAAAAGACAAGAGGTCAGAGAACTAAAATGTGGTGGGTACTAGCTAGGCCGAAACATTCAAATTCAGTAGAGTTTGTAGTGTATAAAATAAATTCCCTCACAAACTGAGGCCATAAATTTCTCAAGACTTTTTACGACAGTCTCGAAAGTGCTGTCTGACTAAACATTTAAAATGAGAACACCTAAGCAAGAATAACACGTTTTTACGTTACGGCAACGCGTTTGTTTTAATGACGTGGAACGTTATTATTTTACAGCTGATATTATTCTACGCGTCTTAACTAGTACACAGGGTCTAGACAAGTGGGTTTCGATGTCAGTGAAGGCGGTAGTCGAAATTTCAAAAAGAAAGGGATTGACCACGTGGTTTTTCGATATCACTTGTCAATTTCATACAATTTGCCTTTTTAAGGGTTCCGTAATCTAAGGGTAAAAACGGAACCCTATTACTAAGACTCCACGGGCCGTCTGTCTTTCTGTCTGTCTGTCTGTCCGTCTGCCACCAGGCTGAATCTCATGAAGCGTGATAGCTAGGCAGTTGGATTTTTCACAGATGATGTATTTCTGTTGCCGCTATAACAACAAATAGAATAAAATAAATATTTGAGTGCGGCTCCCATACAACAAACGTGTTTTTTCGTTTTGGTCCAACTATCTTACTTAAACAGGTTGACTTTTCCATGAGATGCCAAATCCAAAGGAGTCTCGAGTTTTTTAATGAAAACTAAAACTACATATTGGCTTTTTGACAAATCAATTTTCCCTGCAAGGCATCAAACACATTGATTTTGGAAAAACGCGCTGTACAATTACAACATCCGATAGTGTCGTTAATACGAAAAACTGAAGGATATAGCCTATTAAAAAAAAATGCTTTTGCGGAAGGATCCCAAGGTCTTTTTTTTTGCCGTTTTTTGCGATAATGGTACCGAACCCTTCGTGCGCGAGTCCAACTCGCAATTGGCCGGTGTTTGATATGATATAATGTCACTTGTCTAAGGCCTCAGGTTATGTTAAAATATATCTATAAACTTCTTACTGAACGCTTTACTTTTGTTTCAAAATTAAAGGTAAGACTAGCCAAAAGTAGGTGTACTGTTAGGTACACGTCCAACTGATCCTTCAGGCTTATGTTGGTGTTGCAAGAAAAAACTCTATATGAGAACTCAGGTTCATTATGTTTCGGGTTTTCTTTTTTTGTCACTAAAACAACAACTTTTTCAATTCAGGCCGAGTGTGACAATAATTTCACCAGACTAGCCTTTGAGGCCCCAATGAGAATCCATAATAACAAAACATTTCCGTACGGAAGCAAGTAAGCAGGATAATACGACTACCTAACAGATTCAGTCCCACTGAGGAAAGACGCTGATCCTCTGGATTATAGTACAGTACGCAAACGGCATTGTTGCGTAACACGACTGTCCAATTCATCTTCTGAATAATGAACAGTTGTTCCAACTCATCTTTGTGCTCAAAGTACTGTAACTCCGAGGGTTTTAGGGGAGACGGGGCTAATCTACCTTATTTGGAGGGGCTGTAGATACTCTTAGATAATTATATTATGTTTGTTTTAGTCCTACTATCCTACTTAAACAGGTTGACTTTTCCATGAGATCCCAAATCCAAAGCAATAGCGGCAAACTCTCAAAGGAGTCTCGAGTTTTTTGATGATAAGTAAAACTACATTGACATTGGATTTTCGAGAAATCAATTTTTCCTGCAAGGCATCAAACACATTCATCTGCCTAGCCTTTTTTCCCAACTACATTGGGGTCGGCTTCCAGTCTTTCCGGATTCAGCTGAGTACCAGTGTTTTACATGGAGCGACTGCCTATCTGACCTCCACAACCCAGTAACTGGGTAACACGGTACCCCTTGGCAAGACTGGTGTCAGATCTCAAGCTTCTGACTACCCGTAACGACTGTCAAAGATCTTCAAATGACATCCAGGACCAACGGCTTAACGTGCTTTCCGAGGCACGGAGGAAACCCAGTATGTTGAAATGGTCACCCATCCACGGACCGACCTCGTCAAGTGTTGCTTAACCTTGATGATCGGACAGTGCGGCTGTTATTATTTAGCCACGAGCTCCTCAAACACATTGATTTTGGAAAAAAAGTCGCTAATACGACAAACTTAAGGTATTTTTTTTTTGTTTTTAGTTTTCTTTTCGGAAGGATCCCAATGTCTGCTACAAGCTAAGAATAAAAAGTTTTCGCTAGTTGATAATGGAAAATACAAATTGCACTTAAACAGTTAATGCAGTAAAGAGACTAAACTCTGAATAATGTAAGCCCCTCAATGTTTAATGTCCAGCAAAGTTGGGATAAGCCTCTGAAAGTTTCCCAACAGTTCACCGTGTCGTTAAAAAGGTTTTACATAACTTTACTTAAAGTAAATAGGTGTTTAAAACAAACTTACATGATATAGGTAGAGGTTGGTGTCGCACCCCTTGTCCTTTTCTGAGGGCAGGCCATGTTCGTCGGTTTCACCTGAGAAAAAAGAGAGAACATAAATAATGTGTAAACATTTACAGCCTCATTTATAAAAACTTTAGTAGATTCTTGTTTGAAATCTATGGAAAAATTGTGTCACGTTCTTGATAATCCCTCTGTGGGATAATATTATGCACAGGGTGGCAACTGGTATACATTTTAGTTTTATAACATTCAGCGCCATCTATATACCGGGGTATGAACTAAAAATGAGAAAAAAATACAATTATTCATTCAGCGCCATCTATATACCGGGGCATGAACTAAAAATGAGAAAAAAATAACAACTATTATCTTTTTAAAATTATTATTAAATTCTAGTCGGTATATGTATACATACCTACCTAGGTATTTTGACACGTGACAGATATATAGTGTATGTCCTGGTAACTAGATGGCGCTGCTTAAGAAATTCATAAGTTACCAGTTTATCTCTAGTATATAATAGTAGTCTATAATATTATGGAGTTCCGCATAAAATTGGTGACAGTTTAAAAAAAGTAAGAGTATCGTCAACCGTACAATTGTAACACAGAATTTAGAACGCACAAAATTCGTTTATTTTATTTCTCAAATTGAACTCAAATGCTTGGTAACAGTATATCGAACATGTTATGTGCTAGGTAGACTTGTGTGGAAAATTAATTCTCGACCGATACCATAACGTCGACCGCCGACAAAATTGGTTTATAGAAATTGAAATTACGATACGTGCAGTGCCCGCTGGTTGCTACGTCACAACATGGCGCGGGTTGTTATTAGGTTTCAATGTCATGTTCACACTTTATTACAAACGGGGAACGGTAGAAGACTTTGAAATGTAGTATTAATAGAGCATCTGTAAAGAACAACAAAGTTGTAAGAGTAAAGTAATCCTATTATCACACTTATCTATCTATACTAATATTATAAAGCTGAAGAGTTTGTTTGTTTGTTTGAACGCGCTAATCTTTGAAACTACTGGTTGAAATTGAAAAAAACTTTTTGAGTTGGATAGCCGATTTAACGAGGAAGGGTATAGGCTATATAACATCACGCTACGATCAATAGGAGCGGAGCATAAATTAATAATGATGCAAAAACAAATTACAAATTTCGAACGTCAACTCAGAAAATATATGAAGATACAAAAATAATGAACATTTCCCAAACATATATTTACTATACATGTATATTAATACGCAAAATATTACATAAAGATATCAACACAACACTAAGTTTCACAAAAAAACATCAAGTCCAAAAAATTTAACTACGCAACTCCAATTACTTAGTAACACGTCCTCCCAGAACAGTTAATTACGGAAAAAGAAATATTGAATTTGAAGGTGTTAACATGTACAATAAAATACCCACGGAAATAAAAGAAGCGAAAAGTATGCCTTCTTTTAAAAAAAAAACTTAAATCATATATAATGAGTCAATAACAAAAATAAAATAAAACATAAAAAAGATCACTATTAGTTAGTACGCCATATATGCCACATCTAGTATTACATCCACTTTTACTTTGGATCCGTGTTTGCTTGGTTGGTGATTAGTTGATATTTACTTATTTTTTGTATCACTACTCTCTTATTTGTCATTATATAATTACTTGTAGGGTCGTTTTTGTTCGCTCATAAACATTAAACATACTATGTAAATTTAGTTTCTCAGTAAGTGAATTATTGTTAATTCTTAATGAGGAATAATAAAGTTCTTAAACCATAAAACGGGTAAATTATTCCTTTTTGAGAGCTTCCGTTGCATGCAGTGCTTAAGCGGTTACAGTTAGGCAACATTCAT
Source organism: Orthosia gothica (assembly GCA_949775005.1). Taxonomy (NCBI): domain Eukaryota; kingdom Metazoa; phylum Arthropoda; class Insecta; order Lepidoptera; family Noctuidae; genus Orthosia; species Orthosia gothica. Next base: position 11,520,084 of record OX459063.1, on the reverse strand, counting down.
GTATGTAGGGTAGGTTAGGTAGGTAGCCAGCTGACGGGAGCGAAGCCGCGTGGGACAGCTATTAATATTATAAAGGCGAAAGTTTGTGAGTGTGTGTGTGTTTGTATGTTTGTTACTTCTTCACGCTCAAACGGCTGAACGGATCTGGATGAAATTCGGCACGGAGATATATTATGGTCAGGAGTAGCACATAGGATACTTTTTATCACGGGAATATGTTCCCTTGGGTTAATTTTTGACTTTAACGCGGGCAAAACCGCTGGCAGAAGCTAGTAATTTTATAAATGCGAACGTTTGGATGGATATATGTTTTGTTACTCAATCATGCCATACCAACCGAATGGATCTGGATGAAATTTGACACAGACATAGATTATAGTCTGGAATAGCACACAGACTATCCAGGCGGGCGAGCACGGCCTACTGTGACAGGCTTGAGTTACACATTTTTATCACAGTTTGTGTGAGCAAAACCGTGATATAGTGCGTGACTCAAGCCTATCACAGACGCCGTGCTCGCCCGGCTGGTATAATGTTTTCTCGGGATAATAAAACACTTTCAATCCGGGCATATGTTTCCTTGGGATAATTTAAGACTTTCACGCGGGCAAAGCCGTTGGCAAAAGCTAGTAAAATAATAACAATAAACAACAACAACGTTGCTGTAAACAATGTTATTTTAGGAATAGTTTGTGAATAATTAAGTGCTTCCATCAACAAGTCTGGTATACACAAATATTTGGCACAAAATACATAAAACTGGTAATATTCTGAGCACACAAAGAAAATATAACTTCTGCTGTTTATTATGGAGGCACTTTAAACGAGGTAAATTACATGCTCGCATTTTTGTGATACATGAGAATTTTCTTCAAGAGTTTTTCAAGCAAACAGTTCAATGTATGGCGACTTAAATTTCATTGACAATCTTTTTGAGGTTGAAAATACTCGTATAAACCACTTTTATTAAGGGATTAAATAAGAAAAAAAATACCTTTTTTTTATTCCTGATTGTATCCTATATATATCCTATATATCCTATATATATCCTATATATATTTACCTGTATAAATGTATATTTACGAGTATGTATGACGTCAATCTTTCCTCAGGCAAGAATTGCGACACTGAAGAGGTCTTCAGTGTCGCAAATTGCTTGGCTTTTGATATTTAGTAATGGTTCACAAGATCCTAGCGCAAGCATTCAAAGATTGCCCCAAACCCTAAACTACAAGATTGTCAAATATAATGAGGATAAACCCCGCTCAATAAAAAATGTATTTAACTCTCCTGTTACACCAAAATATGATAGTATCCTATATAAATACCTGTATACATATAAATGTATATCTAGGAGTATAAATATCTTTATATATTACATCGATGTAATTTAGAAAACAGCTATTTTTTTCGTAATTTCAGTCCTGGCCCAAAGTAAAGTTTGTTTATAAACATGGGTATGTTCATCCCCGGAAAGATTGCTAATTAATAGTCACCCTGTATATTTTCAAGCGTTGGATTACATCTTGCAAAACAGGCTCATATTTTAGGTACCGCATAATTCCCGTGTGAGTCGTAATACTCGTAATGTATGCCCTTCAGTAAATATGTAGGAGGTGTGCAAACACTTTGTTTGTTCGGGCCTCGTACGAGGCGCGTACGACCGCGTACGGGCGTTGTTCGGCACGCATAACTATACGCCCGCTAAGCCACGTAATTACGTCAGTAATTGTGAAATAATGACGCATTAGAATCAAGGCGCTTTAATTATTTCAATTCTGTTCTCTAAAGGAAATGGATTACGTGGAAAGGTAGGATTTAATGCTTTGCTGCGGGAGGTGAATGTTTTATTATTTCATAACCTAAAAAACATATGAACCAGCTTTTTATTACCAAAAAAATAGGCGCCATTTTTGATGACACAATTTTTTTTGTTATTTCAGGATGAAACAGCTTACAGCTTAATGAAACATTTAAATTGACTTTATAATTTTTGAACTTGACAGATTATGTCAGACTTGCTATTACTGGCTTCGTGTCATATAAAGATTGTCTTACGAGAACATACTACCCGTACAGGGATAAAACATATTCTATCGCTTAATCCAGGTCTTGTCTACACGTGTGACCAGTCCTGTCTGTAGGTGTCAAGTTCGTCCAGCCATCTTTGCCTGGGGCTGCCGCAATGATGCCGTAAAGTTATAATTAAAAAAAAATGGGATATGGAGCTAACGATATTTTCGATAGCTTCATTTTGTAGTGTGCTTGACTCAAAAGGCAGACCTGTCAACCTTGTGAGTGCTGACAGAATTATAAAGGAGTGAACAAGCACGTGATGGTCACGGTAAGCAATTTAGATATAGAGTAGTAATTAATTCACTTTCGATCCACTGCTCCGTGTAGGTGTACTATTAGACGTCAAATTTTATATATTAGTACACTCAGTCCCGTGTAACGCACATGGTTTCATTACCTGCAATAAATTTCATGCCATGCTGAGGATTTTTTCGTTCCTTTTAAAAGTTGGTGGGACGAGTTTTATGTCCATCGAATGGAAGGAGGAAGGGCAGGCCTTTGTCAAGAAGTGTGACATAACAGGTTGAAAATAGCAAATTGCTTGGCTTTTGATATTTAGTAGTGGTTCACAAGATCCTAGCGCAAGCATTCAATGATTGCCCCAAACCCTTAACAACTACAAGATTGTCAAATATAATGAGGATAAACCAAGCCCAATAAAAATTGTATTTAATTCTCCTGATACACCAAAATATGATTGTATCCTATATAAATACCTGTATACATATAAATGTATATCTAGGAGTATATATATTTTATCGATGAAATTTAGAAACAGCTGTTCCTTTTAAAAGATGGTGGGATGAGCTTGATGCCTATCGAATGGAAGGAAGAAAGGCAGGCCTTTGTCAAGAAGTGTGACTGAACAAACTGAAAACAAAAAAATTGCTTGGCTTTTGATATTTAGCAGCTGTATGTAAAAAAATACGATGCCTGAAATATTTTTGCAACTCTTCTAAACAAACGCATTCGGCTATACTGCAATCAAATATAAATGATTCGTTTATTCGAATCAGAGGATAACTCGATCAGAAAGAAATCTTACAAGGTTGTATATACGAATGTCAGGGCGACCTTTATCACATTGTTGAATTCAATTTCATACGCCGCTCTATACGTAGATACGTAGGTACATAATATTTTCTATTTCAAAGGATTTAAAGGTCACAAGTGACTTCAAAGGGCATGAAAACCTTGTAAATTCGACTTTGGCACTTCAACTTGTGGTTCAGTGTTGAAACAATGATCCAATATTAAATAATATGATGTTCGAAGTTGCTAGTATTAGCAGTTGTATAAGTATCTGTTTACTTTACAGTTTGAAGGCTTCTTATGACATTTAATCGGGGTGTTATCTAGGGATTTGCTTAGGATTTTGGCTTCTCCATAGCTTTGTATTTTGTCGAGGAATAGCCACGACTTAGTAACTTGTTTGCACCTGTAAATCTTAAACGACCTTTCGTATGGCTCGACGCGATTCGATTCACACTGATAAGTCATTCTTATTAAGCGAAAAGGCAAGTTCGTTAACATGGACGCAATGCGATGTAATTTGACGGATTTGCATTACAAAATTTGTTAGAAAATACGTGTGCAATATTGTCCTAGTGTATATATCGCCATCATAAAGTCTAGGTGTTACACTTGTTATTAATTTAGTATTTTAGACTGTAGACAGTTTCATAGAACAAGCGAAAATTTTAACTCAATTTTCACAAATGGAACTGAAATTCGCGATCTAATTCGATTCCCTCATAATATGTTACCTAATACCTACGTTACCGGGAACAAATACAGGTAAAAGTATACTTTATCGGGAGCCGTCGGGTTTGTAGACTGGGCGTATATTTGCGAACGCGGCTCGTATATAAACGCGTTCATTTGTGCCTATACTGCCTATGCAAGCCGTGGGGAGCGCGCACGTCCCAATTCGCACAGGATGACGGGCCTGTTGTACGTGCCGCAATTATTGAAACTTTTTCAATTGCTACCCTTTATATGACGCAACAGAACTGTGCCTTAATTGCGATGCTCTAATTGGTCTTATAGGTACTGTGCTGCCTTTTGTTGTGGTCTCTACCTGAATAACAAAACTCAGAGTGTATTTTTATTTTTATGTGATTTTTTTGCACCAAAAGTACTGTTGAAGGAATAACAGTTTGCATAACGCAAGGATTTTAGGTCACAGCGGGCAACAGTGAGCAGTTAGAAATTTTAATCCAGCCATTTAGAAGAGAAGTTATGTTCCTATAAATATTAAAGCCGATTAGCGAGTTCTGAGCTTTTCAAATAAGTGTACGATGTTTGTAAATCCGGAATGACTTTGAAAGTACCTAAAAAGGAATTCTTGATTCTTAATCGAGTTTCAATGTTAGCAGTCCTTATTCTTGCTTTTATGAAAGATCTTATATAATGGTTGTTTGTATATATCTATGCTAAGTAGTTAGTTAACTTTTGAGCTCAGGACTCAGGTCCTTCATTATTAAATTACGCTAAACTTTGTCTTACGGCACTTTTACTTAATTAAAAATCCGAGGTGAAAGCTACTTACCGTCTGCTTTTATAGGAACATGATAAGTTTATTAGGTTTTCATATTTTCTGGTGGTATTCATGCTTTAGCGACCTATTTAATAATAGCAAGCATTCATAAATGGTTTTATATTATTCCTGTTATTTAGTTAAGCGACCATAGATTAGATTTAATTTTCTTTCAACAAGCTATAGGAAAGATGAAATATATACTTCATCATCATCATCATCATCATTTCAGCCGAAAGACGTCCACTGCTGGACATAGGCGTCCCCCAGGCGTCGCCACATTGACCGATCCCGTGCGTCTCGCATCCAGTGCCTTCCCGCAACCTTAACCAGGTCATCGGTCCACCTAGTGGGAGGCCTTCCAACGTATCGTCTTCCAGTTCGCGGTCGCCATTCCAGAACTTTTCTGACCCATCGGCCATCCGTTCTGCGAGCAATGTGCCCTGCCCACTGCCACTTAAGTTTGGCAATTCTTCGGGCTTCGGGCTTTATTAATTCTTTTGGAAATATATACTTATTAAAATAGAAAATTCTTCGGGAAAATCTCAGCTCTAGTGTTGGAGACAGTATTAATTGTACGAACTGTGTAGTTATTACCTGTCCATTAGTGGCACGTTGATAGATGCGTCTCCCCGAGATTTCATTACTCTATCTACCATTAAGAAGGCTTTGTTTGCGTAAACACCTTTGAACACTATTGTTCTTCGTTCACATGTTAGGTTCAAACCTATTTCTTTGTTAATCTGGTGACCGGAGATAAATTATGATTATGATGTAGAGGAGCACTAAGAAGAGATTTTTGGAAATTAAACCTTTAAGGACGTCATCTGTAGGATGAATACGGATCACGCGAACGAAATCGCGGGCTAATTGCTAGTATATATTATAACTTGGTCATACTTAGTCAATCATTGAAACATTTAATATTTAGATTCTTTTGGAAAAATCACGTTTATACTAAATATCATTTTATAATATAGTTTCTAAACCAGTCACAAAGTGATAATAACGGTATTCTTTTGCATATTTTTATTGAACTTTAAAATTGCTTCTGCATCATCGCTGGCGCTGTGGGAAGTGCAACCCCTTCCTTCCATGTTCACCTCCGCAGTACCACTAAATTTATTTATTTTATTTATTTAAAAATCCCAGCCATTTGAACCCGTTAGTAACATCAATAGGCAAGAGTAGATCAAATAATTTACCATATTTAAAAACATACAATCGATATCGCTTACCACAACACTACTTTTTGAACGGTTAACCCCATCTACCCACCACCGGACCGGCCGTGCTGCCCCCACAGGCCGCAAAAGTGTACTTTTGGGTAAATATACCCCCAGTTTGTTATTATTGTTATTTCTTTGTCCTCTTCTCTGTTTTATATAGTTATGTTAAATTAATTGTTTTTACGGTGTTTAACCTGCACTTTAAATTAAAGCACTCTCTGCGTTGATAAAGTGCATTACCTTAGAAGGTAAACATTAGCGTTATACGTTTATAGTCATCGCTAAGACTTTCGTGTTTAGGAAATAGTGCTGTTTTTTGCGACCATATCAAGTAAAATTGTTAATAGTACACGGTAATTTCAGTGATATGTTTGTAAAGGTGAGTAAGCCTAATAACTAATTATATTTAAGGTTGTAAATAATTAGAATAAGATCTTTTTGTTTGCTTGTGTAACATTATGTGAATAAAGACTTTTAAAAATCAATCAATCAGTACCACTAAAGCTCGCACGGGAGTCTATGCTTTGTTACAGCGGGCGGGGTTGCTCTCACTTCACACCTCCGGTTTTTATATACAGACTAGGGGTAGCAGCCAGACTACGTGAAGTCAGGGTACCCCGATTCGGTTTTGGAACAGATTCGACCTATTTTAACCATAAAGTGTCATGAACTACAAGAGGAATGGATTGAATGACATGTCATATCAGCTCACCGACACACAAAATGGCGGAAAACGTTCCGTTTTATGATCGTAATACTCATGGTATAATAACATACTCCGTATACTTCGCCTGGTAAGTTCTTCCCAGGATGGCCTAAGACTACGTCTCGATAAGTGTTACCATTGATTGTCATTTTTAGAAAATTTAGGTACTTTCTCATGTAGTTAATGAAAATAAAATAAATTACTAACTAGCTTAACTATTTAGTAACTCATGTGATTCATATATGTTCAACTATGTCATATAGATTTAGTGTTGAATTAATTTATATTTTTAATTTTTAGTTCATAATTGCTTTGTTAACTTAAAAAATGCATTTTGCTCGGGTATTTCAATAACACACAGTGGCAACACATCGAATTGACAAGTGTCATACTGACAACTAGCGATTTCATCGCTATTGTCGTGTAGCTCACACCTATAGCGTTGTTTCGCTCGGTGAGAAAAATACTGTGGCTGCCAAACATTTTTGATGAACCCGTGAACTTTGAAAGATACACAAGAAAAATTGTTAATTGTTCCGTAAACTGTAAAAACAGCAGTATAAAAGGCGGTGTAATATTTTTTTTCTTTTCCCAATGAAGAGACGCTATCATAAGCGTGGCTTCAATATTGTAACTAACTTCACCTAAAGTAACTGGTATGTGCCTTTCATTAATTTATTATTTAATTTATATACGCGTTGTAAATTCCATAATTTAAGGCATAGTTGTGTCAATATATACGTCTTTACGCCCAAACTTAACCTAACCTAATTAGTTTTTGACTTATTTTACTCAAGTCAAGTTTTGTGGGTTTTTGTTCCGAACTAATTAACTTACTAAAATGCAATCAATTAAAAGAAAGCAAATTAAATAAATACAAAAAGTATCAAATATGACGATTAATTAAGAATTATAAAACATTTGCACTTATTGTATTATTTTTATCTTTTTCCCCACTAAAAAAGTTTGAGAACCGCAACGCAATTGATGACGTAGTCTTAGGCCAATCACGTGACCCAGCTGTCACGGGAAGAGAATACCATGTCTTGTTCTACCATGGTAATACTAATATTTTTTTAGATTGGGTTTTTTATTCTAAAATAATAATAAATTATTTTAATTAACTGACAGGACACCAGTGTCAATATGTATTTTAAACGACAGCCCTAATGATTTTCGATTAAATAAATGTTATATACAATAACGTTTTACGAACTAAGTTTTAGAGCATATAAATGTTATACGTTAAGAAATTATATCAATAGTTGGTATATCTCTCGTTTATTACATCTTGTGAACGTTATTGAAATGAAAATATAACTTTATATAATATGAGACGCACCTCTTTTTACCTGTTCCACCAGAGCGTATGAATGTGGGAAACGGAATGTTTGAGTGAGTGAGTGAAAGGAATGAATGTATCGGGAGTAAGAGAGCGAGAGGAGGAAAAAAGAATGGCGAGAGAAGATGAGACGCTAAGACGTATGTGCTAGAACTTTGATATCTTACTAATTTGAAATAAAGCGATTTAATGGATTATTTAAGTTTTCTCTGAGCCCACATACCCACATGTAAAGCAACCAATCGCTGTACGGTGCTTCGGCAAACTAAGGCATGTTTTAGCCGTATGGTGAAAAGAATATTGAAGAGAAACGGCACAAATGTGACCTACAAGAGAACATAGTTAACTCATGCTGTGAAAAACATACATATTAAAGATCCTAAGCTTATTTATGTTGGCAAAATATAAGTAAGTGAGAAGATGAAGTAGCGTGTTTGACTGCCCAAGCACTTTATTGCATCTAGTCTTCGTAGTAAAAGTACCTAGTAAAAGTTTAATCACATTATGAGCAGTTTATCTTATCGCTTCTTCTTCTATCTATTCTTTTCACGTGTACGAACGTGAAAAGAAGTATGTAGTTGTAAATAAGATTATGTTTTCAAAAAAACCTCAGGGACCTTACTATGACGTGTCAAAATTATCATGGTTACACTGTGAGAACGAGAGAGCCACGAGGAGCTCGTGGCTAAATAATAACAGCCGCACTGTCCGATCATCAAGGTTAAGCAACACTTGACGAGGTCGGTTCGTGGATGGGTGACCATTTCAACATACCGAGTTTCCTCCGTGCCTCGGAAAGGACGTTAAGCCGTTGGTCCCGGCTGTGATGCCTTAGATCTGACACCAGTCTAGCCAAGAGGTATCGTGTTATCCAGTTACTGGGTTGTGGAGGTCTGATAGGCAGTCGCTCCATGAAAAACACTGGTACTCAGCTGAATCCGGTAAGACTGGAAGCCGACCCAAATATAGTTGGGAAAAGGCTAGGCAGACTGATTGACACTGTGAGAACGAGACGGAGCTATATAGGTCGAAGAGCACTATCCCTTTTTCCCATTTAGTTTCTGTAACACAACAAGAGTATGAAACACGATATTCTCCTATACAGGATGCACAATATAACTTGATATAATACGTGTGTTACTAAGCCGACTGGCGATAATTACATTATTGGCTCCAGGCCAGGGTAATAGCGTGGAAGAAGAAAAAAACAAACTTGGGTCGCCCTATATTTTATAGAAATATTTTACTCCATTTATAGCTACGGAGCTAATTTTTTTCCTCGTAAAAAATGGTCATGCAATATGGTCATGACCATTTTTCAAGAGAAATCGCCTTAACTATTTTGGCACCGACAAAAATATGCAGTGAGACTTTTAACTCATGAATATTAAAAAAAATCTTTTATTATGGGATCAAATTTGAAAGAAGGAAAACAAATCTGGTGTTTTATATATTAAGCTGGGTTTTGTAAACATATTAAGACGACGACCTTGAGGGAACAAAACGCGCACTCGTTTCACACTCGCGTGACCCAAAATTCAGTAGTTTTTGTACTTTTCTTATTATCCGATGACTTTAAAAAAAAGCCTCAGATCAAAATGTAGATTCTTAAATTATCTTTGAGATGATGACAATTTTAATAAATAAAATACACCCGGCGGTTTTGAACCGATTGTCGATTTTTTGCCCGTGTTAGACATAACTTTACAAATTAATTACACTATGTTATACGAATAAAACTAAAAAAAATCTTAGATAAAATTATTAAGAAAATGGTCTAATATAACATAGATATTTCCAAAAAAATACGACTAGCCGTTTAGACATGATTCTCATTTTAAAATCAGCTACTTAAGGATACTCAAAAGTTGATTTGTTATCATTTTACAGAGTAAAAGCTATTTATAATCATAAGAACGTATTCATCCCCTCAAATATTATCAGTGAATATAAAATCAAAGGCATAAAGTTAGTGCGTCATTTGTGTCGTAGTCTAATATTGCAGTGACAACACTGCGCATGATAGATGACGTACAAAGTAACAGACATCACTCATCAATCGAATCCCAACCCGTTTGTCCGCGCTAAGCTGCAACCGATTCAATTAATATTCTAACACCAGTGTGATCACTCGTGTGCCATTCAATTAATTGAACACACAGAACATCAGTCGCGGATTATTTTCGTTCATTTCATTCATTCGTTCAGCACGGACCGATACTGTTCTGTTCTGATTAATTTTTAATCAGGTTTCTCAACACAAAAGCTTGTTTAATGAATGTGCGGTGGCTTCTATAAATACGAGTTTGCATGCAAGGACTTTTCTTTTGTTTCCACCTTGTATTGTTCTAATAATAGGATGTATTAAACATGCTTGGCTGGTTAAAGTGATTTAAGTTTCTATACATTAGTGTCTCTCGTGCCAGCACGCTATGGAAAGAAGTATCCTGAAACTAAGAAGAATAGACAAAACACGAAATGTTGACATACGCAACAAAACAAAACTCACCGATGCACTGCAACAAGCCATGACACTAAAGTGGAAGTAAGCAGGCCACATAGCTAGGTACCAGGATAACAGATGGACATTACAAACAACGAAGTGGCAAGGTCCCAATGAGAAAAGACAAAGAGGACGGCAAAAGAATCGATGGTTCGATGATTTTATTAATTGAATAATTTTTACCAATTTTTATTTTTTTGTAACCAATTTTTGACAATTTTTACCAATTTTTACCAGTTTTTACCAATTTTTACCAATTTTATTGATGTTATGTACCTTCTCATTTACTTGTATATATTTCATAATGGTGTCGATTATGACGAGGAGCTGGCTAAATAATAACAGCCGCACTGAATTAGCGCTTATAACTATGTAAGTTAGCTTATTAGATTCTTCAAAATTGTGAATGTGGTGTTGCCTCTAAGTAATTGTTGCACTTTAAGATTACTTTAAGCATGCATTTTTTGTTATAATTAAGTGTAAACAATTGTTGGTAAACCTAATAAAATAAATAAATACATATAAATACAGAAACATTTTGTGTACATTTAATTGTATGGATAAATAAAGCTATAATAATAATAAAAACATTGGTGTTATAATGAAATCGGCCTAAAATTCTGAAGTTAAACTCCTTATATATCTACATAAAGGAACCTATCTATCTAAGTATACATACTAGGTATAAATCAATTTATCTCAGCCCGAACCTATAAAATCCAGACTTTCCTTTATCTAGTTACGAAGTTTTTCTATCGTGCCAATTTTTATAAATGTGCCATCATTGGCTCTCGGAGCGTGAGATCAGAAATATTTGGCCCCGGGCGGCAATAGCGGCACGGCTCGTCGATTCGGGCTAGTTGGGGCGCGGTTACCTTTATCGAGGCATTACATGGCCGTGAGAGACGCACGGATGGGCCTTTATACGCAATCAAATGCGATTATGTCTTACGTGCTCTGCATTGAGAACATTTTATGATGCTCGCTTGCCTTCTACATAAATTTTGTACCTAGACTTGACATAATCTAAAACGTAAAAGCAGCCATGTGTAAATGTGTCAACATGATAAAATGTTCCTCGCCCCTCATTACAGGGAGCTAAGCTTTAAAATATATGAAGCACAACCCTAAGTCGACGTCACATTTTAACGATGGCGCACCGTCTCCTTCAGGGAGCACATTAATGTAAGCACATAGGTAGCATTGCGTCTCACATAAAGCCGGTGATAACATATATTGTGAGGCTGTGTAAAAAATAATTCAATTTGCAATATTTTCTTTATAGGCGCCGACGTGGCTAGGAGGCTGTGTGTAAACGAGATGTCGCTACCAGACTAGCAACGATAAGCTTTATTGATGCCCGACCCACAAAATGAGGGGGTGGCTGTGGCTGATGGCTGGGGACTCCTAAGCCTCGCGAACAAACGGGTGAGTGGCGGCGCGCAAGATAGTTGCCGAAGTTGTTTAGACTTGTCCATCAGCTAGCATTGAAATACCTAGATTTCATTTAGCAGAAAAGCCTTGGATTTCCCCTTGTATATCTATTCAGTCATCCAATTTTTCTTGCCTAGCTTTTCTTCTCGAATGTTCAACGTAAAACTCAGCTTTCTGTTGAAACTAGTCGAAACGGAAAACATAGAATGCAAAATGGATGTGCAAAATAAAATGGGAGCAAAAACTGGAGCAGTGTATTGTAAATTTCTCTTCTTGATTGTCCCCACGTGCAAGAGAAATAAATGATAAATTATAACGGAAGTGTTTTATTATTGTATGTGTTCGCAGCGTGTAGATAGGTACGTAAATAGGCTGTGTTTTTCCGGAGGGTAGCGCAGTCGCACGGCGCGCTTCCTGCGCTACTACGTCGTAAGTAAGTAGACAGCCTCGCACGTCCTGAAAGTCAGTTGTGAAATAAATGTATCTAATAAAAATACTTTGCGACCGAATTTGTCAACGCTGAACAAAAGTTCGGAACACAGATGTGGGTTTTTTGGGGTAGTCGGTCGCGGCGGGTTGTATGATAACTTTTATTGATGACAATTCGGCCGGCCTAACATTTTGGCGGCTCGCCAGAAGGAATAGTTTTCTCTCACTAACGATATGGTTCTCGAGCGATCATATTTTCACTGTGTTATGCTATAAATCAAGTTTATGACGGTGACGTCAATATAAACAATATCTAATGTCACATTTGTATTAAGTTAATGTGTTTGTCAAATATATTTGGTAGAACGTGGATGTTATTTCTTATTACTGTTAGTGGTAGGTAAATAAATATTCAAATGATATGCGTTAACACTGTCGTATTAATAGTCGTTGGATAAAATATGTACATAAGTGTAAATTAGATGTAATAGAGCAAACATATTGGTTATCGTGACATCAAACTTATGCGACATTCAACGACCAGTTAGTCACATAGCCAGTTCGTTGCCCTAGAGTCCTAGACTAATTAACAACTTGCTAAATAATTTGCTTGAGGTTGGTTAGTTATCATTTCTATTCTGCTCATTTGTTGGTTCAGTAGCAGTCGCTAATTAACACAAATAGCTAATATTATGTTGTTATTATGTTACAGAGTCGTGTAGCAAAGTAAGCAATTATTACATGGTTAGATAAACAACACAATTGTAGCCTTTGAATTTATTACGCCTAGACAGCTCCACGATAACTTATTTATATTATTAAAGTTCCCCAACTTTAGAAGAAAATAACATTTATCATAGCAATCCGAATTAAATTCGCGAAAGCTATCTGCAGAAACTAGTTTCGAAAGTACAGACAGCTTACTTCAAAAACGATTAATCAACAATGTTCCTTTGTAAAACATTTAAATGTGACTGTACAGGAAGATTAAAGCCTTCCAAATGATATCTACGTATACAATCGTCTACTATTTGTCTCGTTTCGGTTGTAAGCCCGCATTGTGGCGACTGGGGTTTATTTAAGTGTGCCGCACGAACTTGTTCGTCTGACGTCTGTCCACACTCCGCACTCTTAAATCCCGAACATTTGAAATTTTCATTCCGTCCGTGTAAGTACGCGGAACTTTCGGACGACGTCGTGACAGCAAAAGCCAGTGTGGCATGAGGGTAGCTGAGTTTTAAGCAGCCATGTCTTTATTTACATAGGAAAGTTTTGGGTCGTGTGTCCTCAAAATTAATGCGACGAATTGAAACGTTCAGCTTCAACAAAGTATCGGGCACTGTAAATAAATACCAGTACTTTAGAACTAGCTCAGTCACAGACATATTAATTCTGTTTTGGTTAACAATTTCAAGTGGTGGTTTGTAACGTGACATTAGAGTACATTTTTAATTAAACGTCAAATAATGTAATTACGTTCCCTTTACGGAATAAATAAATAATTTCGCGGTAGATTCCGAGCGAGCACTTAAGCCTGTCGTAGTTCGAGAGCAAAAAACTTTCGCCCAACATTCGCCGGCTGCTTTAACTAGGCACAAGTTTTAATTAGATATGTCCTTGTTAGTTATTGGGATAGGCAGAAGGCTCGTGTTGTTAACAAGTGACCACACGCTGACATCTTCTCGAGTAAACTGGCAAAGTTTGGAACGGAGGACGACAGCTTGTCGCCAACTGTCTATGTGTGTTTACTTACCGAGTAAACGTATGCATGCCTTTTGTGTTTGAAACATGCCAAAGCTCTTGTAATTCGATCGTCAAAAGGAAGTCGCACGTTTTGTTAAGGTAGATCTGAGTGTTGTGGCGTAGCTTTGCTCTGAAGTTGTGATAAGCTCCCGTGAGGCCAGATTATAAAGTTGGAAAGGTAATTTCATAACAAAAGTACCGCCTAAAGGCCTGCGGAATTTAAAGCCTTCAATCATTGTCCAAAGTTCGGTCTCTGCAGTACCTATATCTATTACAGTTGAGGTTCTATTCTGAATATTAATGAGAAATTATAACAAATTGTTAGTATATGCGAGCGTATAGACTTAATTTCAATTTTCATCGTCGGAAAGCCGTTGGACGGAGATGTTAATTTTGCTTATAAATGAAATAAAGTTTGTGTTCTGAGATATTATTACGAGGGGTCATATAAGATTAGGTACAGTGGTATGTAATAAAATATGTTTTGTATTAGTTATCTGTGTAAAAAAACTATAGATAGTACTTGGGAATTTTGCTCTAGAAAAGATTTCGTCAAAAGAATTTTCGCAATAAAGTTAGTCGTTAATAAAGTTAGTAGGTGGTCGAGGAGACTAATTTTAATAACATTTTAATACGACTTATTGTTATGACTAATAAAGGAGGATAATATATTTTTGAGCTGAAATTGCTGGCAAATTTACATACTAGACGCCCAGTGCCGTCATTTGGTTCAAACTTTTCTATTGCCTTACATTTACATGGAAATTAAAAAAGCCGGTGTTCAGGTTGTTTATCTGGGGCCACGAAATTAATTATTTATGCCAACACATTTAAAAAAATACTTAAATATATTAATTGGTTGGTATTTTCTCTCTCTCTAAAATAATTCCAAAAAGATGTTTATGAATAGGTGTCTAGAAAACTATATCACGAATTAAATTAACATTAATCTAAGCGTATGACAATCAATCTGACTAGCCTTTTCCCAGCTATGTTGGGGTCCGATTCCAGTCTAACCGGATTCAGCTGGGTACCAGTGTTTAACACGGTGCGACTGCCTATCTGACCTCCAAAACCCAGTAACTGGGTAACAGCGGTACCCCTTGGCTAGACTGGTGTCAGATCTCAACCTTCAGACTACTCGTAATGACAGTCGTTACGAGTAGTCTGAAGGTTCAAATGACATGAATGAAAGATCTTCAAATGACAACCGGGACCAACGGCTTAACGTGCTTTCCGAGGTATGGAGGAAACTCGCTATGTTGAAATGGTCACCCATCCACGGACCGACCTCGTCAAGCGTTGCTAAACTTGAAGATTCACCCGTGCGGCTGTTATTATTATTGGAAAGAAAAATCTAAATCGGTTCATCCGTTTAGGAACTATGATACCGCAGACGACATACAGATACACACGTCAAGCTTAAAACACCCTCTTTTTTCTGTCGAGAAATATATTTATTTATTTAAACTTCATGTACATGGTGATACATAGACGGACTTAATGCAGCAAGGCATTCTCTACCAGTCAACCTTTGAGTTCAAAAGATCACAACCGTTTTAGGTGTACAAAATAAAAATATATTATATCTCAGGGTAGAAATAAGTAAAGCTTATCACCACAAATAAAACACGCATGTAAAATTTCACGTATGCAGCATACAGCAGGTACATTCGTAAAGCCTTCTTATTTATATTATGTTTGTCGAGACGCGTTCAAGATCTTGAAGTATTTGCTCACGCGCCGCTCCGTTATCCACCTCATCCATAGGCAGGTTTTATTTGCGGCTGAATTCGCGACATTTCCTTCTTTATTGGCATCTTATCCTTGTATTCTTGTTTAACATGCGTCTCAGCTACTGCTTTCATCGTAAAAACGTGGGTGACGTGGATACCAATACGAATGAGATGGGTACTTTAAAATTGCATGATTTTTCTTTTAAGAATGGCATTTTGCTCTACTAGCTTCACCCGCGTAGTTTTTGAAAAATATCTTACGAAAACGTTAAAAGTAACCTATGTTTTTGTTAATTAATTAACAAAAAGAAATTAAAACTAGTTGTACCCGCTTCGCTCCCTTCAACTGCCTACCCTACTTACCTACATACCCTACCTACCTATAAGTTGTTTTTCTAGTGTCATTCTTTCGCAAAGAATCTTAACACCGCCATTAAGAAAATGATGTCAAATGCACAACGCCATCTATCGAATATGGAGTTCAACAGTCCATGTATCTGAATTGCGTGTGTTGTGATATTTTACTTCTTGGACACTTTAAATTCATATATATGATAGAGTAAACCGATTGCAATGAAACAAAAACTAAGTAATACTTCAAATTACGCACAATTTTTATGTATAAAACATTCAGAGAACATTGGTTTCTTACATTTTACATGATGCGTAAAAGAAAACAGACAAACCGACAAACAGACAAAAATCAAAAATACTTGAAATGGGTTCTGTCGATTAATGTTTAACACCCTGGCTATTTTTTTTTTGAAATATTTTCGATGTACAACTTTTCTACAAATTTATTATATGTCTTTTTAGGACAATCCCACCGCACTATTCCCAAACCACTGCAGATCCTGAAAGCCAGAATCAACAGTGGCGATCACCAGAAAAGCGCCGAGGCTATGAAGCTCGACGAAGTCCCGGCGAATGAATTTAACTGTCTTGGATCCCGCAACGAAATTAATCAGAAAAGAATAATGGAGGAGTAGGCAAAAAAATTCTATTGCATGTATTGATTTAAGTAGGAGAGACACATCTGTAGGAAGGTAATAAATCTATACTTTCCACTCAGAATAAGCTGCACAAAAGATTTAAATTACCCAGTATACCACAGATCTGTCTAAACTACGTCACTGTGTCTACCTACATATACCAAGAAGGAATTACAACACATCCCAACATTTTAAATGAAAATTAATTGTATAACTTGAGCATAACGTACGTTGTTCTATAACAACTAAGTTAAAGTTAAGTTATTATTCAAAAACGGGTCTCATCTGTGTTACACAATAAGTACACGATACTTATGTATTCTAAGCCGCTAACTTGGAATGGAAGTGGGTAAACTTGGAGCAGCTAATTGCCTACGTACTCCCTACCTCTAACAGAAATTCCTACCATTAAGTCGGTTGTTGATTGTATTGTTCGAAACTAAGTTATCGTTCCCCGAACCTACTTATGTATGTAAGGGATGGGTAAATGTTCGTATAGATTGAGGCAAGAAATAGTTTTAGAGGTTTGAGCATCAATCAATGACTATAAAAGAAGGTCTTAATTAATTGAGAGGCTGATATTTGATAGATAGATAGATAAATTGTTTATTCAGTGCACACAAAGGTAGTAGAGCAGTGGTGGCCCAGTGGTATCGGCCGCGACTTACAAGTTGTAGGTCGTGGGTTCGAGCTCAGGCAGGCGCTTTACTTTGTGTAAATTATTTCATCACTACTGCTCTGAAAACGGTGAAGAAAACATCGTGAGGAAACCGGCATGTCCTAGAACCTAAAATTCGAGGACATGTGACATCCACAAATCCGTACTGGGCCCGCGTGGTGGATTACGGCCCATTCCCTCTCACAGAGAGGAAGCCTGTGTCCCAGGAGTGGGAACAGATGATGTGCACACAAAAGACACAGCACAACACACAAAATCACAATTAAATAATTTATATTTATATGTGGGTATTTAGAAAAAAGGTGCCAAAATACAAAAAAAAAGTAGAAGGAAAAACAACATAATACAAATAAAAGTGACACAAGTAACATACCTACTTCAATTAAAACACAGTGCGGTGTGCATCTCAAGGTTTCACCAAATGGGAGTCCAGCTCAGCACGTGTCAGGCTGAGCTGATATTCTGCTGGATCCCTGCAGTGACATACGGTCGCTGAGCAGTCGTAATATGTTGGTGTTATGACAGTGTGATGTGAGGTACATAGAAGCAATTGTTTTGGTTAAAATTTCCATTATGGGCCGTCGATTTTTGGCGCGGGGAGGGTGGGGGGGAGAGGGGGGGAGCTTTGGTTACCCCCCTGTGCCATCCCCACCACTCGGAGCCCCATGGTTATGGAGATATCCATGGTCAAAGTTTTCAGGTAAGAATAATTTTCTTCGTAAATGTCCATCGTTTTAAGGGAGGGAGGGAAACGAAACACAAGTCGACGGAGCCCCGCTGCGCGCGGCTCCTATTTCTGTCTGCAGGGTCTAAAGTAACCTAACATGAAGGAGATGACGGGAGCCGAGTTCGCTCGCTTTGCTCGCTCACTTCAGCTCCCGTCATCTCCTTCGAACCTAACCTATCCGTGTCGGGGTGCCCTAAGCTCCCGAGCTCGCTTCGCTCGCTCTTGGACTAATTCACAATTTTTTTTTTTTTTATCTCCATAACCATGGGTTTCCGTGGGGTGGGGATGGTACAATGGGGTAGTCCCCCTACACCCTTTCCTTCCCTCTCTCCCTGCCCCTTAAACGATGAACATTATCGGAAATTTTTACACTAACCCGAGAACTTTAACCATGGATATTTCCATAACCATAGGGCTCCGAGTGGTGGGGATGGTACAGGGGGGTAGCCAAACCTCCCCTCCTTCACCCCCTACCATCCCCGCGGCAAGAATCAACGGCCCATAATGGAAATTTTATCCATTGTTTTTCTATTGTGTTTGCTAACAGCATTCAAGCGGTAAACATGTTTACAATAAATAAATATACGTAAATAACATGTGTATACAACAAATAATAAAATAATAATAATATGTGTTTCACATTCATTAGTATTTTAATCAACTATACTCCTTGCGCTGTAGCATGGTGCGGGTGACAGTTTCAATAACATTTTATTCTTTAAGTATACTCATTTTTTTTAGTTTACGTCATACAGACAACTATGGTATATGGTATAACCATGGTATGAGGTTGAACTACAAAAAATCGAATACGTATATGCGTAAAAAATGTTATTGGAAACCAATCAATCTGCTTCCAGTCTAACCGGATTCAGCTGAGTACCAGTGTTTTACATGGACAACTGCCTATCTGACCTCTACAACCAAGTAACTGGGTAACACGGTACCCCTTAGCTAGACTGGTGTCAGATCTCAAACTTCTGACTACTCGTAACGACTGTCAAAGAGTCAAGCCGTTGGTCCCGGCTGTCATTTGGAGATCAAATGACAGCCGGGACCAACGGCTTAACGTGCTTTCCGAGGCACGGAGGAAACTCGGTATGTTGAAATGGTCACCCATCCACGGGCCGACCTTGCCAAGCGTTGCTTAACCTTGATGATCGACCCGTGCGGCTGTTATTATTTAGCCACGAGCTCCTCAAAAATGAAATGGAAACCACGTAATGATACGAAAATAGTAACAGAGATATCATATTTCAGGATTTCAACAGTAACAAGCAAACATACAAAACAAACTTCGCCTCTAAATATAATACGTACGCTAAAATAAAGCTTATTTTGGTACTAAAATAAGCTTTATTTTAATAACGAGAGGGAGTAAATACCTCACGAATGAATTATGATAATACTCTGTTTATCTAGCGTTACAGTGAGGTAGTGTGGAGGTGATTACGCCGGCTATAAATTATATCAATTAATTAACGCCTCGCTCTCGTGATGGATCTCCACGAAATAGTGAAGCTTTTGCGTAACATTCACTTGTGATGTGTGGATTTATATTTATCTTATTCAGGTTTAATACTCGTTTTATGAAGAAGGAGCTCGTGGCTAAAAAATAACAGCCGCACGGGTCGATCTTCATGGTTAAGCAATGCTTGATGGGTCCGTGGATGGGTGACCATTTCAACATAGCGAGATTCCTCCGTGCCTCGGCAAGCACGTTAAGCCGTTGGTCCCGGCTATCATTTAAAGATCTTTGACAGTCGTTACGAGTAGTCAGAAGTACAGTTGGGAAAAGGCTAGACAAATTGAATATTCGTTTTATGAAGATTACAAACTTAAGTATAGTCAGCTGCATCTTTCCTACGCCCTAACTAAACTTATGCCACAGTATTACAATGGCATTGATACGCACCCTTGTTACGTCTGTGCTACGTCTATGCTACGCGGCGCCGTTGCTACGACACTGCTACGCCGTAGCACCTGGACTAATTTCGATGGTTTTCGGTACATATATATGAACTGGCTGTCGCCCGCGACTTCGTCTGCGTAGCATTAGTACTTCAAATAGCCTATTTTTCATATCGCGCAATAATATTGTATTACTTGAGAAATTATTAATGCACCATACAAAATTCCATCCCCATTTACATCCGCTTAAGAACGATTTTCGGTATAAAAATTATCCTATGTCCTTCCCAGGGTATCAAACTATCTACGTAATACATTTCATGTAAATCGGTTAAGCGGTTTAAGCGCGAAAAGGTAACAGACAGACAGACAGAGTGACTTTCGCATTTATGATATTAGTATGGATGACACACTCTGTGGAGCCTTTGAACAACTATGTGTTTATGTTAATTTGTATTCCGTGGAATTGTGCGGTTTCCAAATTCTATGTTTGCTAGTTACAAAACATTTAAACGCAATGAATGTGGTTGATGGCAATGTACAGCTGTGTCAAAAGACAAAGGATATTTATTTCAACTGGGCCATCAAGTGGCACTTTTGAATGTCACAATTCAAATTTACATGGAACAAAAGTTGATTCTACCGTGCATTCGGAAAGTAGCTTGTTATGGAGAAGAATGCACAAGAAACTCCATACTTAATCTTTAAAAAAAAAGTTTTTAAAATATTTAGGTACATAAGCACCTACATACATTAATAAATTCACATATGTGAGGACAATGCACCCAGAATAGCACTACACACTATACTACGTAAAGGTATAAAGTACTCACACATGTACTGTGCAGTTATACAATAGGTACTAGAAAAATATTAACATCCGAAGCAGTTAAGTTATGATCAATCCCAACTGACGGCGCCCGTTCACGAACAAGACGCATGAATCGGCACCACCCAGCTCAACCATCATGAAGGGAACCGAATGATCCAACACACGCGCCACCATCAGAGAGACATTTGAGAGAGCATGACACACTCAGAGAATTAAACCCCAAAACAATTAGTAAAACACACGGTACTAGAAATCTGTAATTTAACCACTAATCACTTAGTTCCAGCGGCAAAATAAAGCCACTACCTCTCACTAACTACCTCATCAATATTAATATTCTACTTGGAGTAGAATATGATCATTATCTAGGAGCAAACGACCCTATCACTGCATAACAGCTATTAATTTATGCCAAAATCAACAACCAACAGGTAAACTTGTGATTTTCATGAATTCCTAGTTAATACGAGCCACGAGCAAGTTTGCCGTCACAGATTAAACCAAGAAGCGTTTAACGTCAGCCAAGTGAAAATAGGAAAGTTATTAATTCTTTCTGTCGCTATTGCGGTAAAGAGCAAAAGTTCTGAAGAGGCTAATCAAGAGGAAAGTTACGGAACTTTATCACATGGAAGTTCGAAATGTGTATTTGTAATTAAGAATTAAAATTTAATGATGTTCTGAACAAAATGCATACATTCGTTATTTTCAGTAATCTATACTATATAAAAATATTAGAAAGCTGAAGAGTTTGTTTGTTTGTTTGAACGCACTAATGTCAGGGACTACTGGTTGAAATTGAAAAAATCCTTTTGTTTTGTATAGTCCATTTATCGAGGAAGGTTATACGCTATATAATATCACGCTACGACCAATAGGAGCGGAGCATAAATGAAAATGGGCAAAAATATTCCTTTATGAGAGCTTCCGTAAACGATCAACAATCATGTATGTATTGTAAGTGGCCAGTGGACAGGAGTGAAGCCGCATGGGACAGCTAGTTTAAAATATAGCTCCCGAAGATACATGCTACACTAGATTGAAATCTAACTTTGTAAACCTTCCACTGTATGGAATTGTCCGAATTTATATTAACTTGAATAATTCCGTGAAGGTCAAAACCATGTCGTCATGGCCATGGTACAAAATCTGAGTTTTAGTCGAAAATAAATTAGAAAAGTTTCCGGAGTCCTATGTCCCTTTTAAATTAAGTTTTACGACTAAGACGACCCAACAGAGTTGAAATCATCTCGGAGTACTCCGAATTATAAAAACTTTTTTGCAAAAAAATACTACCGACTTCCAAATGAAAAACTACAAAGTGAAAAATAACTTTATTTTTGGAAGTCGGTGTCTTTCGTAGATACCAATTATTTGTGATATGGACACCGACTTCCAAAAATAAAGTTATTTTTCACTTTGTAGTTTTTCATTTGGAAGTCGGTAGTATTTTTTTGCAAAAAAGTTTTTATTTTTCCCTTTTTAGTTTCCCTACCTAATAGGCAAGTTGTTTAGTAAGTACCTATTACGCCAGAACAGATTACCCGAAAAACATGAAACTTGAACATAACCGGTGAAATTAGAGTTCTGCGTGTACCCCTTTCAGTATACTGGCGTGATGTTATGTTATGAAATGGTATACACAATAAACAGACATGCGATTGAAGCAATCCCGAATGATTTGCCGTTATTTATTGAAGAGTTCTGTTGTATATCTCCGAAGTTCTTCATCAGATCTTTAACAAATTAAAATGGGACCAATTTCGGAACATGTTCTTTCAAACAAAAAAAGAATTTTCAAAATCGGTCCATAATTGGCGGAGATATCGGTAAACATACATAAAAAAAAAAAAAAAAAAAAAAAACATACAAGAAGTCGAACATAGAACCTCCTCCTTTTTGGTAAGTCGGTTAAAAATACGACTGGTATGACTTAGCTATTAAAATTGTTTGCAGTTATTGAATACTGAATACCAATTTTTAGTGTTATTTATACCAATAAAAATATTATTGAAAGAACATTATGCATAATTCGAATTATTTACATAGATGAAAATATATAAGGTGTTAAAAAAAGAGTACAAAGATATGTTCTTAAAAAATCTGTACTTAATTAACTAAGAGTACAAAGATATCTACTTAAAAACTCTGTACTAAGTCTTAAAAATACACTATTCTTAAATTACGCATCGAATAACTCCTACACATCGTTTTTCACTGGTATTGTGCCCAAAAGACTGGCAGCATTGCCATGCAACATGGCAAAGTTTATCCTCTGACCAAAGTAAATGCCAGACCTTGGGTCACGCGAAGAGTCAACTAGGCACTCGGACCTTACGGACCAAGAGTTTCAACCCCAAACGCCTTGAAGTTCTCTACAGCCGCAGCGTCAGCACCAGCACAGAACGACGTGCTAAGAAGATGGGATTTTGCAAGAGTATCGATAAAAGTTGCATCCCATATTAAAGGCCTACCATGCTATGGAAACAATGACATGTCGTCAGTTCTATTACCATCGTCGCGTGCCAAGCCATTGGGTTCTAATAGGGCCGGCAGATATGTTTTTTTTTTTTTTTTTTAAACCGTTGCCCCACACTAGAAATTTCTTCCTGTATCGTGGTAATGATGATGAGTGATGATGTGATGAGCAGTGGTGGCCCAGTGGTTACGGTCCTGACTTACGAGTTGTAGGTCGTGGGTTCGAACCCGAGCAGGCGCTTTACTTTGTGTAATTTATTTCATCACCACTGCTCTCAAAACGGTGAAGGAAAACATCGTGAGGAAACCGGCATGTCCTAGAACCAAAAATTCATAGACATGTGACATCTACCAATCCGCACTGGGCCCGCGTGGTGGATTATAGCCCACTCCCTCTATGAGAGGAGGCCTGTATCCCAGCAGTGGGAACATTAAAAAAAGGCTGATAATGTGTAGGGCCGGAATGCCGACGGTGACGGCACGTCGGATCAGATGGTGTCGTTTATGTTCGAGTGCCACGCTATGCGAGCCACACTTTGGGTGCATGACAGGCTGTGGTGCCCGAGGCTGTTGACAACTTCACCACAGTTGCAAAGATGAGGAGAACAACAGGGAGCACCTAAATGTAGGGAAGCATCGAGGCGAAAAGTAGTGTTTGCAAGCAAGGTGCCTATGTTCGACAACGGTAGTGCATGAAACCAAAGACCCGTGAAGAAAATACATGTGAAAGTTTGTGTTTCAATCACAAAACTGCTGAAGGAATTTGAATGAAATTATGCACAAAATTATTCTAATGATCCCTTGATATATTAAAACACTGCCCATGCGGGCAAAGCCGCAGGCAGAAGTACCTATAACGTAAATGAAGGGTTAGTTTCCTTAGGAATTGGTAGTTAGAACACTACTTCGAATTTAGATAAAGGATTGAAACATGTGTAAAAAGTTAGACTTGCCTTAGAAATTGATAAGAAGTAGCAAAGAATCCTGACCGATGGCAAGAATAGAGAATTTTTTGCTCAGAAGTGCAAGGCACGGTAAAGTATTTGTAACTCATAGAATATGAAAGAAAGAAAGAAAGAAAAAGTGTTTATTCGCCACAAAAACGACATACATTTTTTTTGATTTTTCCTTAAATTAAACCCATAACGGTAGTATTAGTAAGTACTTAAATTATGTTAGTAAAGGAAGGTAAGATTAAAATAAAATACCAAATTTGAGTACAGTACAAGGATGATGAGTAGGTAAGTACAAGCAGATGCATGTCGTGACTGCGACAAGAAGGCTTCCACGCAGCATAATGCTGTGCCGAGGGAGACTCACAGCACGGCGCTGATTTTCAGCGGTCGCCTAGGCTAATATCTAAGCCAATAGATGAAAAAAGTAGAGCTTGTCATTGTAAAATTTTCTTGATAAATAAATATACACTGCGAACAATTTCTTTTTAAAAACGACCTCTCAATAACACGATAACTTCCATTTTATTTTCCACCGACCTCTGCGTCTGTGCCGAGCCTGGTAACCGCAGCGTTAAAGTTGAAGACAGCAGTTGTCAGTGACACTAAGTGGAGAAGGCCCACAAACTTGTGTGTAGCAGCAATGAGGACATGCTCGTAAACTTGGCCTTGTTGCCAGCGATTGGACGGCTGAGTATGATGGTATTCTAATGTCCCGGTTAATAACTTTGATGATAACTTAATTGTTTTAGGTTTTTAAAGCTAACTCCGTGAAAACGGGACGCACCTAAATTTTCTTTTTTAAATTGGCAACACTGACATGTCAGCCATGTTTTGCATAGCTCATGAATAAGTTTACTTGTTGCAGAAAAATATTTTGAATTGTACAGTGTGAATTCAATAAAAATACATTTTAAATTAGGGTTACTTTATATTGCAATGAAAAAACAATGAGGCATCAAAGTAATCCCAGTTTCATATAAGCGTTTATGAGCTCGTTTTTTTTTTATTTTCTCCCAAACTATGAAAGTAAAAAAAATTACATTTAATTCATATTTTTCAAAATATAATTGAACTAGTTATGTCAATTTTAATTTCAAAATTAATCAATTTAACCTCGTTTTACAGTAGTGATTCAAGCATTTATTAAATGTTAAATAGTAACAAAGTATTTTTTATTAAAATACGCCCAAATTACTTAATTCGCGATTAAAAATTCAAAGAGCAATTAAACGCTTAGTTTCATGTTTTAAAAAATACTTCAATAGCCCCCAAAGCATTTATAACCGGCAATTTATACAGTAAATAGGTCACAGCGGACTACTTTGCACATCAAGTTTAGCTAAATGTCTCACAAGTACGTCGCAATATGGAATTCAGACAAAAGAACTCGAACAAAGACTTTCCGTCCTATTTTTCTTTTGTTTCTTTTTTCTTCAACTTTATTTAATAATGCAAAATGTACGGCAGATGTAAATTGTTCGCCTACAATAATTGATAGATTCAGGCCTCTTCTCCTCACTAAGCTACTGTATTTGCATCGTTAGGTCCGTGCTAGGCTTACATTTGAAATTGTAATTGTGTGTCTCTTTATTTTGCCTCACTGTACTACAAATTGTTTGTAAGTCGACTGAGGCCATTTGAATATTTATCTCATACTTATGTTGCATTTGCAAAATTTTCATAGAAGTAGTTGATAAAACGCTTACCAATTTAAAAGGAGGGCGTCGTTTTCATAGCGGTGGAAACCTCTTTAAAATGTTAAACAGAGTTGTTAGTTTCACACATGCCGCAAAACCCTTTTTGAATAATAGCATCGTTTATCAGCAGCCAGAGACAGCCAAGCAATTGCCATTCATACACTATCAATCATAAACCTACGTTCTGGCTGAATAAACTCCATTCACATAGCTTTATTTTATAAATCAGAATGAATACATAGCGACGTTTCCAATTCAATATTCTTTGAAAGACTCTGGTTGGATCTGGGGCTCCATTTGAAATTATAATCAGGGCAACGCTTTTTTGCTTGAATAAGCGTCCAGCAGCTTGAAAGTCAACTGGCTCTGATAAATTGGACACGTTACGGGACACCGCACTACGGTGCTGCGACTGATTAGTTTAACAACCCTATAAATCAGTTTCGAGCAACGTTCGGCGAACTTTTTATTCGAGCGGATTAAGGTTTTGGTTTCTAGCGGATTTGTCCCCAAATCCGTTGTAGGGCGGTTGGCGCACATCCAAATGGCGTTCGACCATTAACCGTGCCCTAATTTTCTTTTCGACTGAAATTATATGGTCCATGATAGAATTGAGAAGTTTTGCTGAACTCGTTCGTCTATACTCTGCCGGTGTGTTAATGAGAGTGCGTCTGACCGTTTGGTGAATTTCAATTAAAGCTAGCTTGTTGTGCCAATAATAATGTAGCATAGTGTAAGACAAAAGTGGAAGGCTCGTTTCATTGTTGCCCTTTTTAAGAGTTTCTAACCGCCAGTTTCCCAGCTGAAAATTAACGGAGAATTAATGTGACAAATTGTCAAGCACGCGTTATCTGCTGTGATTGGCTGTTGAAATTCATTAAACCAATCACAGCAGATAACGCGTGCTTGACAATTTGTCACATTAATTCTCCGATAATTTTGAGCTGGGAAACTGGGGGTAAGTGTTCCTTTTTATAAAAATAAAAAATTACGAAACTGAGCAAGTGTGCATGTATATTATAACATTATCGTTTTCAACATCTTTGTAATTCATGTTGCGGTCAAGCTATGCAAATAAGGTACAATATTTATTAAAGAATATTTCTCTTCCGAATTAATAAAAACAAACAAAGCAACATTTGAATTCTTTTTTAATAAAATTCTGAATGTTCTAAAGAAACTTTTCCGAGGAGATCTACTTAAGACATTTGTTTTTTTTTCTTTGACACTTTACAGCGCTGTTCTTGATAAGTAAAGCGGCCAGACTTTTATCGAGTGGAACTTGCTGCTCGAGTTCTCGATTTGTTTTCAAGATTTCTCGAATGTTTTGATTATTTACTCGTAAAGGCCAATGCTGAGCAAATCAACGATGCAATTAAGGCTGTTAAGGGATATTGGCATAAGCCTTATGAGGCGGATGGGTTGGTGATCAGTGTTCCTATTAGCAAACAGTAGGACGATTGCCACGATTCGCTTGTTGGGATAATCCCTTTTTAACCGACTTTTCAAAAAGAGGAGGTTATCAATTCGACTGTATTTTTTATTTTTTTTATTTTTGTTACCTCAGAACTTTTTACTGGGTGGACGGATTTCCATGATTATTTCTTTTTTATTTAAAAGCTGGTGCTTGTAGTCCCATATAAATTTCATCAAGATCTGATGAAGAACTTTGGAGATATACATCGGAACTCTTCAATAAATGACTGCAATCACTCGGGATAGCTGCAATCGCATGTCTGTTTATTGTTTTTTTACCATTACATAACATAACATCACACCAGTACGCTCTAAAGAGGGTACGCAGGTGTGAACAGTTAACCCTGGTATACTCTCATTCCACCGGTTTTGTTTAAGTTTCATGTTATTGGGATAATCAATTCTGGCTTCACTTTGGCCATTATAGGTACCTAACCTATAGAACTGGTCCATTATGTACCACAACTAAAAAGTGAAAAATAAAAACAAACTTTTTACAAAAAATACAACCGACTTCCAAATAAAAACACTACAAAGTGAAAAATAAATTCAATTTCGGAAGTCGATGTCAAAAAACGAAGAAACGAAAACAGGAACACTGACTTCCGAAATTGAATTTATTTTTCACTTTGTAGTGTTTTTATTTGGAAGTCGGTTGTATTTTACTACTGCCATGTCGAATGGGAAATAAGAAAGAAGATAAGAATATTGTTTGGGAATGTATTTTTCATTGTTCAACTGCTTCACTGAATACCTTATCACTGTTTAATTAAGTTCATTAACTTGATCATTTATAAACAACAATGTATTTGAACTTTACGTAAGACTGAACTAATAAGCCGTGGTTTACATCGTAAGTTCCAATTAAATCTAATATACCCGTACTAAGTTCAACTGAAGACAATTACAGTCAACTAAATTGCCTTTAACTGCGTTTAGAATTCCCAAGTTTCGCCATAACTTTGATTCAAGGTAAAATCAAGTCAGTTGAAGGTAGCGATACGATAAAATGATCAAGACAACTTTTTCTTAGAAAACATTTATTATCGAAGGAGCTTCGCGACGGGAACAAAGAAGTTCCTTAATATTAATTGTCGTTTGATAAAAGAATGTTACAAAAACTCATTATTTTATTTGAAACGAAACTTAAAAGGGATCGCGCCGAACGAAAATATATTGCTTTGTTCTTAAATTGGAGTTTTTAATATACTTTTCTCTTCCCGTAAATAGAATCAGGATGAAATACTTGGAAATGTGTTATTGAAACGTCCGGTCTACAAGAAGGAAGCATTTCAAATATTAGACGCGAACCCATAAAATTTACGCAGAATTCTACGTACCAAAATACTTGTGTATTTGTGCTGTTACCAAGTTGTAGAACTTTTTTTAGATGTTTGATGATGTTTTACCTGAAACAAAAATACGTTCAATTTAGATTTAGCTCGAATCATGTTACATATACGGGTCAGGACCAATTTTTAGGGTTCCGTACCCAAAGGGTAAAACGGGACCCTATTACTAAGACTCCGCGGTCCGTCTGTCTGTCTGTCTGTCTGTCTGTCTGTCTGTCACCAGGCTGTATCTCATGAACCGTGATAGCTAGGCAGTTGAAATTTTCACAGATGATGTATTTCTGCTGCCGCTATAACAACAAATACATAAAAACAGAATAAAATAAATATTTAAGTGGGGCTCCCATACAACAAACGTGATTTTCTTGCCGTTTTTTGCAATAATGGTACGGAACCCTTCGTGCGCGAGTTCGACTCGCACTTGGCCGGTTTTTTTACGTAATTTATATAAATCACAATGTGTCACACTGGAATATAAATGTTCGAAAATAAATCGCACAATGGAATGAAAATTATTCACGATATTAACCTACAAGTTGCAACAATTCACAAATTAAAAAAAACAGCGGCAAAAATATTCTTAGGTAATCAAGCAGGGACTTGTTAATATATTTTATTTGAGCTAAGCTTCAAGTTAAGCTAAGCTATGCTAAGCTAAGCTTTACGGATTCTGTAGAGGCTTTAGCACCGTAGACCACATACATACGCTGCGGTGGGTTATACAGAAGACCGAAGAGTACAACCTGCCTCTTTGTTTAGCGTTTGTGGACTACGAGAAAGCCTGCGATTCGATCGAGACTTGGGCTGTACTGCAGTCTCTCCAACGGTGCCAAATTGACTACCGGTACATCGAAGTGTTGAAGTGTTTATACAAAAACGCCACAATGTCAGTTCGACTTCAGGATCAGACCTCGGAACCCGACCTTCTGCAGCGAGGTGTGAGACAGGGAGACGTCATATCTCCGAAGCTCTTTACCGCTGCACTGGAGGATGTTTTCAAGGTTCTGGACTGGAGAGGGCTAGACATCAACGTCAATGGCGAGTACATCACTCACCTTCGGTTTGCCGACGATATAGTGGTTATGGCTGAGACCATGGAGGACCTCAGTACAATGCTCGATGATCTCAGAAGAGCTTCCGAAATAGTGGGTCTTAGGATGAACATGGACAAAACCAAGTTGATGTTGAATGCCCATGTTACACCCACTCCTATCAAGATTGGAGACTCTACACTCGAAGTTGTGGGCGACTATGTCTACCTGGGACAAACGATCCAATTGAGTAGGGCCAACTTCGAGAAAGAGGTCAACCGTCAAATCCGACTCGGCTGGGCAGCGTTTGGGAAGTTGCGCGGTATCTTCTCGTCCAACTTACCGCAGTGTCTCAAGACGAAAGTCTATGACCAGTGTTTGTTGCCAGTGATGACATATGGCTCTGAGACGTGGTCGCTTACAATGGGCCTTATCAGAAAGCTTACAGTCACTCAAAAGGCAATGGAGAGGGCTATGCTCGGAGTTTCCTTGCGTGATCGAATCAGAAATGTAGAGATCCGCAAGAGAACCAGGGTTACCGACATAGCCCGAAGAATTGCCAAACTTAAGTGGCACTGGGCAGGGCACATTGCTCGCAGAACGGATGGCCGATGGGGCAGAAAGGTTCTGGAATGGCGACCGTGAACCGGAAGACGTTGCGTTGGAAGGCCTCCCACCAGGTGGACCGATGACCTGGTGAAGGTTGCGGGGATCCGCTGGTTACGAGATGCACGGGACCGGTCAATGTGGTGACGCTTGGGGGAGGCCTATGTCCAGCAGTAGACGTCTTTCGGCTGATATGATGATGAAGCTTCAAGTTTAGTTGTTTAATGAATGAGACTGTTTACAATATATAAAGATAATAAGTTAAAGTTCGCAATATTTTGTCACTTGTGAGTTGGAAACCACAGTGTCTGTATCCGTCAAAAATTTGACCTGACCCATATTAAAATACCCACAATAAAGAATATTAAAAAGCGAAAAAAAAATTCATAGCAGTGGATCTTTTGATGACATTGTAGTAAAATAAAGGGACTCTAACTTTGCAGCTGCTCTACGTACAGGTATTTTATGAAAAGCTGTATCAGCACACTACCAATTTTTTTATATCAAGAATGTAAGCGATATTGCTTAAACAAAGTTCCAAATACAGACTATAAGCATAAGACTTCGAAATAAAAACGAGCGAAGAATACAAAGCGCAAAAACCGAATGGAATATTTCCAATAGCTGCAGAGATTGTGCGACTTCATTTATTTTCGAAGCACAGATATTATCTGGATGGGCTGTATCTAACCTAGGCCTGTTCGCCTGTTCCAAGCAGATCTGTATCTGGAGGAAAAAATCAATAAGCTATGTCAAGACCTGCCCTGAGGCTAAAGAAAATATAACAAAGACTCAATATATTTTTAGGAAACTATTTTCCTTACAAATAACATCAATTACCATTCGTTGCTAAAGAAATAAACGTGTTCTTTACGGCTTTATATTATGAGGAAATATTTGAACATCTTCTAATCAGAAATCTTTATCAATCCAACATTGTATGAAGAATTTTGCGGTACAAGATGATTACTTACAACTATCTCCTCAAAAAAACCGGCCAAGTGCGAGTCGGACTCGCGCACGAAGGGTTCCGTACCATTTTCGTAAAAAACGGCATAAAAATGACGTTTGTTGTATGGAAGCCCCCTTAAATATTTATTTTATTTTATTTTTAGTATTTGTTGTTGTAGCGGCAACAGATATACATCACCTGTGAAAATTTCAACTGTCTAGCTATCACGGTTCATGAGATACAGCCTGGTGACAGACAGACAGACAGACAGACAGACAGACAGACAGACAGACAGACAGACAGACAGACGGACCGCGGAGTCTCAGTAATAGGGTCCCGTTTTTACCCTTTGGGTACGGAACCCTAAAAAAGGGCCGCATCCTGATGGGCTCAATACATCCAACACTTCAAAGACGACTGATGCGGTAATTCATTTTTTGGGCTACTTTGTAACAATCTCGACTAAATGTTCGGTCGTCAAAAGCTGAGTGCTTACGTAACAGCTAAGTGTTTGTTATACTTAACTAAGTGGTGGATGTACTGAACGACTTTACTTTGAGGTTGTTTGAAAGGAGAATTTTAAAATAGACTGGTAAAACAGCCTAACACACTTTTGTGTTTTACTTTTTTCATCAAAACCGCTTTTTAACATCGAAAAAAATACTATTTTGTATACAGCTGTTATAACTGTATTACAGAATGGTATTTTTTTTCCACCATATTGAATATTACTTTAATTTCTGGGATTGGCATCTGATGCATTTAGGGCACTATTTATGAAAAAAAAATAGCCATATATAGTTTCAATATTGATCAGTAGATTCTTAATTTGAATATTATGGGGATTTTGAATTTAGAACCTGTTAGTCAGTATTTAAACAAAAATGATTCGGTTATTTTTTTTTATAAATAATAGCTGTTTCCCGCGGCTTCGCTCCCGTGGGCCACTCCACAGGACCTGTTTTCGGGATAAAAAATAGCCTATGTCACTCAGGAATAATGTAGCTTTCTATTGGTGAAATAATTTTTAAAATCGGTCCAGTAGCTTCGGAGCCTATTCGGTACAAACAAACAAAAAAATCTTTCCTCTTTGTAATATTGGTATAGAAGATGATAATAATGGGTACAAGCTAGAGATGGGCCTTTTCGGGATTTTTGTGCAAACGTTTATGTAACTGTTATACAGTTTTCATATCGATATCGAAAACGGTTTTCTTAAATAAAGTAGTGCAGTTTTCAAAAGTTAACATGTTATTTATATAAGCAAACTACTAACGATCGCGAAGTAAAGCAAACGCAAAATCACACATTTACAATTATTGACAAATGGCGTATTAAACAGTTAGTTTTGGAAACAGGTTTATGTTTTTTATGCCGTCCTTATAAATACGGGATAGAACTCAAAATCGGTTGAACATACTGTAAAAAGGGGTTGTAAACATTTCTAATGTTGTTTCAAATGGAGTTACCTCGTATTTGCTGCATCTCTTTTATAAAAATAAAAGAATATTATAATACTTAGAAAGGGAGGTAGCGCATATGGTTCCTATCGTTTGTGAAGTTTGCGTTTTGTTCGTAGTTCGTACGTTTTCGTAATGTTACGGTATTTAGTTTTGTATTTTTCGTTTTCCCACGCAAGTAGAGGTTTTAATTCGTTACAGTTTTTGTGATATCGATTATATTGATACAGATATCGATATGATATCTATCACATATCGTTACGTTATAGTTACGTTTTGGTATAATGGGCCCATCCCTAGTACAAGACTTATGATACCATAATAGCCATCCTGCGAAACTCAGAGGTCGAATCTCCCATACTTCACCGAAGCTTTTAGCAGTTTAAACTAAAATTAATATAGAGGTTGCCCTCAGAGGGCACACAAATCGTGGCGGTTAGATTTGCATAATTATGACCATAACGGGGCATGCAAGATTTCAGGCTATATTGCCCTGAAAATTATTGCAAAGGTTATTATGGCTGGTACCTCAAATTGAGGATGGATTGGAGGCATGTGTAGGTACTGAGGTACCTAATGGTTACATTTGGGAAAGTAAATTTAAGAAATAGGTATCACTTTGGCTCTTTATTGCTTTTAGAACTTTGAAACCTCATCACTGAGAGATATCACTAGCGTCAAATGTTACAGAGTGTTTGATTTTTAACCGACTTTCCAAAAAGGAGGAGTTTCTATCTTCGACTGACCTTGAAATATTTTTTTTGTTTGAATGAGTGTGTGCTGAAATTAGTCCCATTTTAATTTGGTGAAGATCTGATGATGAACTTCGAAGATATACAACAGAACTCTTCTATAAATAACATCAAATCTCTCGGGATTGCTGCAATCGCATGTCTGTTTATTATTTACACCATTTCATAACCTAACATCACGCCAATACGCTCTAAAGGGGTACGCAGATGTGTTGAAGTTTCATGATATTCGGGTAATCTATTCTGGCATAATCGGTATCTTACTAAACAACTTGCCTATTAGGTAGGTACAACTAAAAAGTTAAAAATAAAAAAATACTTTCTTAAAAAAAAATCTACCGACTTCCAAATAAAAAAAACTAGAAAGTGAAAAATAACTTTCTTTTTGGAAGTCTCTGTCCATAACGCAAGAAATTGGTACCTACGAAAGACTACTAGAAAGTAATTTTTCGATTTCTAGTTTTTTTTTTATTTGGAAGTTGGTCGTATTTTTTTGTAAAAAATTTTCTATAAGACATTATTTAAAAACAAAATTGACTAGAAACAAATCAACATTGGTCGGAAACCATCGAGTTATTCTTTTACTAGTTCTTCAAACCAATATACTAAAGCTTGCCATAAAATTCTAAATAAGTAAGGGAACGAATCCCGCGTTCTGGAATACAATGCACGTGATATACGAGGTTCTATTCCATATTTTCTCTGCATTTCCATATAAGATAGATGAATTCAAAACCAATTCGTTCGGCCAACCGAGAAGCTTTAGGATATAGCTCGTGTTAGCGCGTAATCTTCTTTCATAGCTTCGGGCAGATCTACTCAGAGAACTCGATGAGGTTCCGCTTAAGGTCTACTACTAGTCGATCATTCTTCCATACAGAAGTAGACTGGCGATTACTCCACTGTTTGGCGATGTACGATCAAAATAAAAAAAATATATCAAATTGTCCCATTATTACCTAGCCCTGTATGGAAACAAAAAAGTAAAAAAAAAAAATTGAAAGTTTTGAGCGTCGAAATTTCCATATGTCTACACTAATTTTAACGCGTCTTTGGGCGGAAATAAATACCATACTGCAAAACGGCCTCCATACAGGGATAGATTAGTAATTCAACAATGCAAATAATTTTATTTTGAAAATATACATTTAGTTGTATTTTCATGATATCTCGACTCTGGGTCTGTTTATAAAATTTCGCGCGCTCGTTTCCGTCCTAAATCATCATCCATTTCGATACAAATTTGCAAAAGTGTTAATTCGTACGCGAACTAGCTTCTTACTGCTCATCACAGCATCTTTCTCTTTCGCACGTGTTGTTGGATGAGTTAGCATGCATTTTAACCTCGCGCACAAAATAGTTCGTGCCGTCGACTAGGGGAACCTTAATTGTACATTTCTGAAAATTATCCTTGTTAGAATAACTCGATGAAATTGCGTTGTCGACTCATTTCGGTCAGCGCAAACTATGGAACAAAGTGAAACTAAATTAAGTAGTTAGCGCTAGTGGTCTATTTAATTTAGTAGTAATATTAGGAAGCTGCCACGTTTGTTTCGTAGTCGCAAACGCGACTGAGAAGCGTGGGGGCCTCGGTTCGATCGCCGGTTGGGCAAAAACTGTTGGGATTTTGGATTAGTAATTTCTAAGTAGCAGCCTGGAGTTTTGAAGTTGGTGGGGTGACACCCCCGCGCCGTGTCATGAATGTAAAAAGATCAAGCGCAGGACTTGTCTTGACTATGAGACCAAAGAAACAAAAGGAAACTAGATTGCTGAAGCGAACTAAAAAGATGTAAATAAGAAGAAAATCATGCTGTGCAGTCGTAGGATACATATTCGCGAGCTGAACGATCACCTGATCCTCCGACTGCAAAGCATGATTTTCTTCTTGTTTACATCTTTTTAGTTCGCTTAAGCAGTCGAGTTTTTTTATTTTATTAACTTTTTTATTTACCACTTTTTAGTTATCTTTTTTTTCGAATTACTTTTAAACATGTAAGTGTGATCACCACTAAAATCCCTTAATTTTGATACCCAATTCTATAGCTTAAGAAGAAGAAAAAATTGGGACCTCCACAATATGGCGCCCAAAATCCGCCATGTTTGTTTTTCTTTAAGTCACTTATGTAAGAACACTTTGGCACAGAAAGACCTATCTAACGATGTCTTAATTATATAAATCCGACTAGAGATTTGAAAGATATGAGGTAATAGAGAACATTACATACATACAAACAGACAAACATACATACATACTAGATACGCGCGACAAACCCTTTCCTTGCAGTCGGGTAAAAAGTGCACCAGTATTTTCGCACACACTTGTGAAGGTGTACTATAATATCTACTGCGAGTACGCATCTTATGCGTAATCTAGGTACAAGGTGATTGAATATAGAAGCAGAGCGTCCAAGATTTGGACAAGGTGATGACGATTGTCTTTTGTTTGTGCAGTTTTCGAAATGTATCGCATTTAACGGAGGTGTGTGTTTGTTAATTTTACGCTTCAGTGTGCATGTGTGTTATTTTTATTGACTGTACCTTTAAAATACTTGTAATATGGGACGAAACAGTACTTCAATGATGATGTGGGACGAACTAAGAATTTTTTGGAATGTGGGACAAAACTTCGGGCCGAACGAAGAATAAATCGTATTGATAAAAACAAACGGCTCTAACTCTGTGTACATAGAGAATATTGGAGCCGCGGTGACGTCAGAACGTTCACGTGGCTCATACGGTAGGTACCTCTTACGTACCTATTACATGTGCCGTCAAGGATGTTTTTAGAACATGGTCAATATCAGATGAGTAATTATGGCAACTACTGAGTTTGTTTTGTACCACTTGTAATTTCTCGGTAAAACCACAGATATGTAGACCACTAATCGATAATATCTCTAATAGTGAACTGGGGCTGTAGACCAAGTGACATCGACGTGCTAAAATGTTCGGGAGCGCACATCAATTCCATACATTTTTCTCTTTTTACCGCTGATAGAACACCACTTTCGGAATTGAGTATTTGGCGTTAAGAACGTGGCCAACAGTTGGGTTTGACGCGTTCATAAACCAGAAATTTTAACTGTTATCAGGCAAAGTAGAGTTTGACAAATGCTCAACAACAAATCATCATCTGCCTAGACTTTTCCCAATTGTTGTTGGGGTCGGCTTCCAGTCTTACCGGATTCAGCTGAGTACCAGTGTTTTACATGGAGCGACTGCCTATCTGACCTCCACAACCCAGTAACTGGGTAACACCATATCCCTTGGCTAGACTGGTGTCAGATCTCAAGCTTCTGACTACCCGTAACGACTGTCAAAAATCTTCAAATGACAGCCGGGGCCAAGGGCTTATCGTGCTTTCCGAGGCACGGAGGAATCTCGGTATGTTGAAATGGTCACCCATCCACGGACCGACTTCGTCAAGCTTTGCTTAACATTGAAGATCGACCCGTGCGACTGTTATTATTTAGCCACGAGCTCCTCTAATGCTCAAAAAACAAAGGTTAATTAAAAAAAATGGGGTTTGTCTAGAGGCACTATTTAAATTTTCAAGTCATGTTCACACTTACCATTTCTATAAATCAACGTCAACCTCGTTAACATCACTTCAATTATCACAAACAAAACATTTAACTAGGTCAGCACCCAAAACTAAACTAATTTCATAAAAAATGCGGCGTATGAAACTTGCGCGAGTCGTAAAAGCGAGTTCAGTTGGTTACGCTCCAGGCGTCGGGATTAAATGCTCAATGTGCGCTAATGCAGATCCGTGGAGAGCTCGAGCACTTTTATAACGTAACGAGCAGAGCCGGCTTGCTCGCGTCTACTTAGCTATAAGAACAATGCTTTTCTAACTCTTTACCTGCGAGTCTGCGACTGCCGGCGAGCTCTTTACACTGCGCCTTTATCATACGTTCAAGATTAAGCTTTGGTAGTTTTTTGTAATACCACGGGCACCCAACAAGAAGAAAGAAAAAATGGTTAAAAAAAGTGCACTAGATGGCGCGATCAGCGTCGGTTCGTTATTGTGAAATATTAATATTTTCTAGAGACAATCATAAAAAATGTATTTTCTTGTCTAATTAACTCTCCTTAGCACAAAATTAAGGAATATTGAGCTCTTAATTCACATTTCAAAGATAACTTGAATGGATCATTTAAAATTGATTCCAATAGATGGCGCGGTTTTAAATTGTTGAGGCATCCATTTGATTTTTTTAATTTGTTTTGTAACACATTTTGGAACAATAAAACTGTAAAAACGTGCAAGAAATGCTATAAAACAAATCGTAGCAGTATTTTGAAAAAAATATTCACGAACCGAGTAAACCGTTTTAATTGCAAGTCGCTGCTAACACCATCTATATCCGTGGAACGGAACCGAACGCGATCGTTGTGCTTAGAAAAATAATCAGTTTAATCAGACAAAACACGCTAGTTTCGTCGGCACGGTTTCTTTGTATGGGATGAGGCATCTGTATGCTAATAATATATTATCTGTGGTAATACATTCTCATGCGGAGTGAAGTGACCCTGGTGACCGTTTTGAAATTTAACTGAGTTACCCCCAAGAGTGAAACCCATTTCCTCTAAATTGGTCCGGCTGTATATTTCACAATTTATACACATTTCAACAATACACAGAGTCGTAAAATTGTAATTGTTTCCTCCCTACCCCAATTCAAGTAGCAAATAACTGAAAATAGATTTCGATAAGTTTTGCTACATCGCATAATTTAACCCTTTAACTTTGGAATATTAGCAATAGGCAAAGGCCCCGGCATTTATTATGTACACGAGTAAAGGCCAGACCCAAAGCCGGGCAAGGCAGAAAGGATTCAGATTCAATTTAAAAAGTTTAGAACGAGACTTGTAACTAAGGCGACCCATCCTAAATGTACGCTTGAAACTGCGAAGGTCTTACAACAGCAAACATTAAGAAAGCAAGAAGTATCTGCCAAAGTGCCGGCTTTAAGCTGTTCCGATAGTTCCGAATTAAGAAGTTTTATCTTTGATGGGAACTCGCCGCCGAAACAAGGACGAGATACAAAATATATGAACTTCTCTTTTCCGGATCTAAAAGTTGCTCGGGTTCTTCTTAGCGCTCTCAATATTAATGTGTTTCGTTCGGAAAGCGAAGATACTCGAAGAAATAATAGATAAGCACACGGGTGGGATTCAGCGGGACTGACAAAATTATATACGTTCCTTAGCTACAAGACCCTAAAAAAAGATACCCTTTTTTCCTTACTATATTGCCTGTCTTGGAGTTTTTTGGCACGTCCTATTATCTTGGAATGGGCGAGCTATCACAGAGTAATCTAAAATGCGACGTAATCGAATTACTTCGATAAAGCTTGTGTTGGCACGAACACGGAGTTAGCTTCAGATTTACACTTGACCAGTTTCTTAATGCGATTCTTAGAGGATAAGCTATTTAATAAGCGAGAATGGTTCTTGTCAGAGCAGTAAGTTCGTTTATTGAGATATCTTTACATTTTCCTGTAAATACAAGCAATTAGCGTCGGCTGGAAGATTTACACGAGCCTGTTTAACGTTTAAAGGCAAAAGTTCGTAATTTATCGCTAAACGTTGATATTAAATACGGCCTATTGAAAGAAGTTCGCAATGAAAGGGCAATTAAGGTAAGTAAGTATGAATTGTAAAGTAACGAACGACCGAGTTAACGTGTCTGGTAATAGTAGTTTATGCAATGGTCATACAATAGGGGTTATTAAAACACGAGCGTGGATTTATCACACGAGACGAAGCCGAATGTGATAATATTAACACGCGAGTGTTTTAATACCTAATTATATGCCGTTGCATACATTATTTTATCTTCACTCATACAGTTGAAATAAAATAAAAGAAGAAACGGAAAAAATATGCAGTATGGCGGGCAATTTAGATTCTCATGGCACCATGATTGTCAATGTCAATGAGGCCCTAAGCGCCAATAAATTTAAAAGTAAAAGTGTGCTATAAAAATTAAAAAGTTATTTTATGATGCAGTTGTTTGAAAATCGAAGGATTTACCTTCGATTGTAATGGTATTTTTTTTAATTTTACCTATCCACCAATATAAAGTACGTGTTTATACAATATTTAACTGATGAACCGATTATAATTTAGTGTGTTTTGTCTGAAAGGTAATTTTATCGAGAGTGTTCTTAGCTATGTTTGATGAAAATTGGTTAAGGCGTTCAAAAGTTATGCGCATTTTACTCTTAGCATCGGGGTATTTCCGCAAGATATCGATATATGTTATAATATAAGTTGTAATGACGTGTTTCGAAGGATTGTCGATCGAAGCATGTTTACTACTAGATAAATTATGTAGTTTATAGAGGTATTTGAGACGGCGATTTTTATTCTTAAATTTTACTTGTTTCGAATCGCTATCGCAACGCTTTCGTTGGTAGAATGTCACTTGTTTAAAGCCTGGGTGTCCCGCTGGTATAAGATATTTTTAGTAAGGATACGATTGGCTGATATTTTTCTGTAGGAAAAGCCAAATATCATACATAGTGCGCTTGGCAAGTTGAGTGTAGACTTCCACGGTAACGTTAAGTAATTCCGGCCTTGCCCTTTGAGGAAATTATTCGAACCACGACTTAGTGCACGAACATCAGACTGACAAGCACCACGCACCGGCAGCGCTTCATCAAAACTCCTAACTGTTGTTAGAAATAACAAGTGACCGTATATTGAACGGCCGTCCAATCCTGTCATTCATCCATTGGCGGCTTTGTGTGGAAACAAAGGAACTTTAGCGTTAGCCGCGCCGCCATCGAGCCGCGGCGGAACAATAAACGCGGGCTAGATAAAATAAACTTTGACAATTGCTCAACGACGTGAAAAATTAACAAGACCCTTACGTTAACGCTTGTAGTTAAGTACTGAAACAATTTATGTGCGGCCTACGTTATTGCTTCTTTTTGGTTCGTGAGGAGAGAAAAATTGCTTACGTAAATTGCCTCATCATCGCTGTGTGTAATAAAACGCACCCGCACACCTTGTCTAATGACTAATGTCTTTAATAAAGTATTTTCCCAATGTTTAAAAAGAAGTTTTATAAAGCACTTTGAGTTTCGCTTAAGGTTACAGTAGTCGAAAATTCTTCCATACAAACGTAGTCTAGCGATTACTCCACTGTTTGACGATGTATGTCCAAAATTAAAAATTATATCAATTTATCTCATTATTATATAGCCCTGTATGGAAACAAAAAAGTAAAAATATATGTTTGAAAGTTATGAGCGTCGAAAGTTCCATATTTCAACACAAATTTTAACGTATCTTTGGGCGGAAATAAATAA
Source organism: Orthosia gothica (assembly GCA_949775005.1). NCBI lineage: Eukaryota > Metazoa > Arthropoda > Insecta > Lepidoptera > Noctuidae > Orthosia > Orthosia gothica. Next base: position 11,479,124 of record OX459063.1, on the reverse strand, counting down.
CATAAGAAGAAGGAGAATTGCAAAACGGCCTCCATACAGGGATAGATTAGTAATTCAACAATGCAAATAATTTTATTTTGACAATATATATTTAGTCTTTTTTTCATGATATCTAGACTCCCAAAGGTCTGTTTATAAAATTACACGCGCTCGTTTTCGTCCTTAATCATCATCCATTTCGATACAAATTTGAAATAGTGCTAATTCGTACGCGAACTAGCTTCTTACTGCTCATCACAGCATCTCTCTCTTTCGCATGTGTTGTCTGATGTGATAGCAAGCATTTTAACCTCGCGCATAAAATAGTTCGTGCCCTCGACTAGGGGAACCTTAAGACTACTTATTCTCCCAGATCCGCTACGAGATTAAAACACTGGCCTTAGGAACAAACTTGGTGATGTTACCTAAATTAGCAAGTTTAAGTAGGCCGTCTCTATAACTTAGACCCTGCGAAGGGTATATGGTAGTTGGGAAATTGTCTGGAAAGGCTGCAAGAGAATTTCAGCAATTGGATGAGAAAAGCTCTACCGTTAGAAGATTTTAGGGGTTTATTATGTGTAATAGTGCTGCTCTTTAAGATACTGCACCATCTGTTATTTCTATATTATTTACACCTTAAAAAAGTTTTACCTGGAAACTTCTTAATAAAATTTGTTGAACTTTACAACAGTGAAGCACGTCCACAGGTCAGAATAGCTGGAGAACTACTGCCAAGTAGTACCTGCATAAAACACCTTGGCCTGGATAAAACCTTTAAATAAAATAAAAATGGTTTTGCTCAAGTATTCTCTAGCTGGAAATCTGGATCTCAATTTTCTAATTCGCTAGAAACTAAACATCCAATTTGACGTCACAAGAAATCTAAGCTAAGCTTCGCGTCGCCAGGTTAGAGTCGGGTCGATAGGCCTCATTATATTCAGTAATTGGATAGGTGATTATAAAAAGAGGCCCGACTAGGATTGCTCTCCGACCGAGAGTCGTCGACGGCTAGTGAAGCCGACGGCGACGCGGTGACGACGCGACGGCGCTCAGTTCTGCCGAGATTTGATTATTTAATCTACATTATTTTGTAGAATATCTGCGGGGAAAATGTAACTGTTCTTGATTTGTGAATTAATTTGGCTTTGAGTATCTTCAATAAAATTGCCATCTTGATACGAAAGCGAGCAAAAAGTCTCGACTGATCTTCAGAAGACTGGGTTCAAACAAGTCATTGAACACACTGTTGTACCGATAGGCCCGCTGCCCTCTTGTCATCTAGCTCAGTTTGACACCACATCAACAATTGGTTGAGAAAACAGACACAGCGAAAACACTGGGGAATATTTATTTATCGCCGGAATTATTAAATACACAAGTATAGTATTGTCACACAGCTTTTTAGAAGATTATAACAAGATTAGACGATGTTAAAGTCACAGACAGTAACAAACCTCTGCGGGCTCTGAAGATGAAGTGGCGACTGGGCGGAATGAGAGTGCATGGGAGAAAGAATGTGGCGTTCTGAATTTGAATTGAAAATCGAATGATAATGTGAAAAGTAAACGATGATGTGGCCTGCTATAAAAGGTTGCCAGTAATAAGTGATCGAAAGAGTATGGAAGGAAGGACCTCGTCACACTGTTATGCAGTAGGACACTTGACTAAAAGACTTTACCTGGTCACTACAGGCCAGTCCTTCACGATATATAGAAGTAGAACTATTGGCGGATCATCGAAGAAGGGCTGTGGGTCTGAATGAGTTTTTCGCGGAGCAGAGATCCTATATGGGTCAAAAAGGAGAGGCTCATACCGTGGCGCTGTCAACAACTATCTTCCTTATTCAATAACACATGAACTGATCTTCACGGGGCTTTCCATCTCACTCAACATGTCAAAGTATATTTCACCTATTTCCTGTTGCTAAAACCATTCCGCTCCAAATAAATCTAGCAACATTATCGTCATTAAATCAAAAGTCTATCTAGATGGTGATTAAGCGTTATGATTGCATATACAGTTCTATATATAGCTAAGTTATAGTTGCAACCACGTTACCTCATACAGCACTAAGCCGATCGGGCTTCAACTCGACACCAAGGCATGAAGCCGGTCAAGTTTACCCTACCCGCTACTTACGGGTGTATTTCCGTATTGTCTTTCCTTCGCCTTGCACTGACGGGTTAAGGTTGCCTATGAATTATTGATTTCAAGGGCTTTCGGTATAAATAGTTACAGTTAAAGGTGGTAGTTTCAATACAGTCAAACGTTAATTGGATTGCTGTATTCATGGTGAAGGAAATAATTGTTGGCATCCCGGTTCAATAAAGATTTTAATAACTCTCCAAGTAATAGGTACAACGGACATCACTTTGATAAAACAAAGCTCCATGTAGGTCGTATGAACCTTTTCGAAACGATAAAGTAGGTTAAGTATTTCACCGAATTTAAATAAAGGTTAAGGTGTAACGCGAGCATTTAGATGCCGTCGCTAGATCACGCGGGAAGTTCAAAAGAGAAACTAGAAGTAATAAAATCAGGAATATCACTGCACATATCTACAAACTAAATGATATCGATGGTATTGTCAAACATGAATGGTGTGATGGTGGAAGAATGATGGAATATTCACCTTTCTTCCCAGGGGAGGTGCAGTTGCTCTTGTTAGAGGGAGACTTGGTCTCGGCAGCCGCCATCTTCTCTTTTTCGGAAGCCATGCTAAGCGTTGTACACACTAGACGTCCGAATTTATAACACGGTCACTCCGCTGCTCATACCTGTCGTTACCGTAAAGCGTATGATTTAAAACGGGCTGCGTACGACCGCACCCAAGGACCACAAATGACTATTACCGATAATGAACGATGAGTGATGGCTGATGACTAAATTTGGCAAACAGCCATCCAAATATTTACTTTTAACGCATAAAAAATAAATAAAATCGACCGCAAGTCACCTATTATAAAGGTATTTACAAAGTATATAAGGTATTTACTTTGATTGATAGACCGAGAAGTGTCGTAGTGGGTTTTTTTCTAATATTTGTCGATTGGTTGTCAAGTTTTACTTTTAAGTATTATCTTGTACGTGATGGGTTAATTGGTGCTAGATCACGCTGCGCCCGCGCCGTGACTAGCCCAGCTATTGATTCTAAGGATGGTACTGGAACTGTCAACGTTTATCACAATGCTAGATTAGTTAAGCCCTGCTAATCGCACATCAAATATGTTCCTACTAATTAGCAAGTTGGAAAAAGGTCAAAGTACTTATATACTGACGAGGTATGTATTGACATAGGTACTTAATATGTAGCTCAGTAGTGTTTTTAATTGAGCATGTCAATATATGTCGACTATGATTTTTCAGGCAAGTGAAAAATTTTCCATAGACGATAACGGAACTTTTAACTGTGTATTACAACTTGGAAAATAAGCTAGAGAGAGTTAAGTTTTATTGGACATTCTTTGCTTTAAATTTTATCGATTTACAAGCAACTTTTCTGACCATTTTAAAATAAACAAAGGAGTAAGCTTTATACATATATACCGACGGCTAATTTTATCTCAATTTTTTTTTTAATTCAAATGGTTATAAATTCTGTTAACCATATCAAGTGTATTCAAAGCGTCGCGTGGGTCAAGTGTGCATTAGTCTTTAGAATAATTATTTCAAATGACTGCGAAAATGAAATGAAAATGGAAAGGTGTTTATTAATATCAAGTAAGAATGTTATAATGACTGTACAAAGTGTTATTTTTTATGCTGAAATGACATTCACCCACACAATAAAGCTGATGGTGGTGCAGTACAAAGAACATCGAAATAATGATTTTTGCTCAAAACAATTTGCTAATGGCCACAATGATCTCGAATGGAAACTCTCGCTGTAAGTATGATTAATAAATATGCTGAAGTGATTAATTAATTTAAATATAATTATTCTTTTCAAAGCAGTAAATGCCTTATTTTAATTAATGGCACTAACGAAGTACGGATCATTCAAAAGTTCTATTTGTAACCGCTTGATTCGCCTGTTAGTGTTAGAGTGTTTTATTTCATTCCTTTTTCAACTCTATCACACCAGTCTTTAAGTCGGCATTTCTTTGAACAGATATGAAAACTACGGCGGCGCGACGGATGGCCCGCTCTCGTAGACTGCAGGTTATGTGTGTAGCAGCGCTCGTAGCTAAAATATTCACTCGCATTGAAGAACATTGAGATAAATTTCTCTTATATTTTATTTATATGCAATCTTTACAAATCAGCGACATTATCGAAACACAATAACCCGCGGCCGCGGTACGCCGCTCCGCTGTGACACATACATAACAAGTAGGCACCTTCGCGGAAGTCACGACGCTCCTGACGAGGGCCACTGACACACATAACCTGTCAATACGCACGAAATCTCAAAAGTTACGTAAGCCACGATTATAACCTGCAACACTGGCGATTACTGTTATTGTTGTGGGCGCGAGATGAGATGCAGGGGATGTGGACCTTGGGCGTGCGGCTCGGCGCGGCGGCGCGCGTGCGGGCGTCGTGCGGAACGCGTGGAGGTCGCGTGCGGCGCGCGGTCGGACGCGCGCTCAGTCCCGGCTCGCCGGAGGCTGCGGCCCGGGCGGGATCGATGCGGGCGGCGGGCGGCGGCGGAGTGCAGCAGCTGGGAGGCTGCGCCGCGCCCCGCCCCCCGCACCCGCGCCCTCGCGCCGCGCACGCGCCCCCAGCTCGCGCCGCCGCCGACCCGCCGACCCGACGCCGCACACCACGTTTCAATTCCCTCTTCATCCCCGACTGATTTACGATACGTTCCATCTTATAATGATATTTTTTCATATCGGTCTGCGAATTGTAGCCTATGATGAATTTTAACGTTGGAAACGTTTATTAGGCTCTGGCAGATTCGGATGTACCTAATCAATGTTGTTGGGCACTTTTAGTGGAGCTGCCAACTTTGAAGGTCTGTGTAATAAAAACTTGAACGTAGGTATGTGCTGGATGCTGGTATAAAAACCTCCTGATTATTTTCGTTATTTATGAAAACAATATCTTTAGAAACAGGTATCTGAACATTCTATTAAAGATTCCAATCCACACGGAACATCCACGGGGAATTGTCGATTACGTCGTCGGCTGTTCCAATTTTCGAATAACACATTGAATCTTCCAAGAAATATATGCCGACAAATATAAACGGTGATCATTAAATAATATTTATACATAAATCTAGAAGCTCCAAGGTGTATTTTCCTGTCAACAAGACGGCTATTTTTGTAAAATACCGAGATCAGCCTCTGCGATTAAGCTTGGCGCGATGGCTTCTGTCCGTCTACTGACTTGTTTGTAAGCTTAGAAAGAAAACATTTTTATTACGAGCCTTAGTGTCGAGGCTGCGGTCCTCAGGTACTAGGTACTAAAGTGGACCAAGGCGACGCTGCTGCCTTCTGATCTCGATCGCCGCGTGTCTTATCGCCTTTAATGGAGGGTCCCACTTCAGTCCCTCGACAACGGCCGCCCCAAATGTCGGTCGGCAGGTTGTTTTGTTAAGGTAGGTTCAATTATACATAGCATACATGTAGAAGATACGCTGTACGATCTCTGTATGTTCTAGTGGAGTAATTATTTTAATGAAGGCTCTTTAGATACGTCCATGTCATGTCTGGCTGTATTATCCGTATAAATTACCCTCTCGACGAAAGTAACTCTATTTATTCTTCTTAGTAATACAACCTTTATCTAGGCTCAGTTGACCTTTTAGGGTTTGATATACTTAGGTATCTCTAAAGATGAAGATCAGCAAGGGTTAAGAGAGACGTTTCTGTAGCTATTTATTATAAGAGATATCCATTTATTCTCGTACTGTTGATTTTTGTAATCCTAAAATCCCTTGAGGTTAAGATGGCTTAAGGTTCCCCTAGTCGATGGCACGAACTATTTTTGCGCGGGGTTAATATGCATGCTATCTCATCCAACAACACGTGCGATAGAGATTGATGCTGTGATGAGCAGTAAGAAGCTAGTTCTCGTACGAATTAGCACTTTTGCAAATTTTAGCGAAATGGATGATGATTAAGGACGAAAACGAGCGCGCGAAATTTTATAAACAGACCTTTGGGAGTCTAGATATCATGCAAAAACTACTAAATGTATATTTTAAAAATAAAATTATTTACATTGTTGAATTAATCTTATATCCCTGTATGGAGGCCGTTTTGCAATTTCCCTTCTTCTTATGGTATTTATTTCCGCCCAAAGATGCGTTAAAATTAGTGTTGAAATATGGAACTTGCGACGCTCATAACTTTCAAATAATGTATTTTTTTACTTTCCTGTTTCCTTACAGGGCTAGATAATGATGAGACAAATTGATATCAATTTTTATTTTGAACGTACATCATCAAACAGTGGAGCAATCGCCAGACTACGTTTGTATGGAAGAATTTTCGACTAGTGTAACCTTAAAAACATTCTGCAACGCTTCTTTATCAAACGAATACTATTGTCGCTATATCAGGAAGATTTTAACGACTCTTAATGGGTAATCGAGCCAATTTCCGTTTCACTTTCACTTCGACTAAAATATAAGGCAGTGATACAACAGTTAAAAAATAAACAGGATGAAATACGAAATGAGGTCGTTTTTGCCACGAGTTTTCGATAATGCGTTAGATCATTTGCAACATCCCTTTTTTCAGTCGACTTAGGATAGATTGTTTTATCTGGTGACAACGTTTTATATAAACGATTTGATCTATGTCCACATTACCGCAACTAATAAAAGATTTAGGACGTAACATACTGGGGTAGATGCCATTGGAAAAGGAGAGGTATCACAATTGACCCAGAAATCGATATGGACTAACTGTATGCTGATCGATTGCTTACAACGAGCGATATACCCATACCCGAGTCACATACTCCAAATTCATAGGGTATCGGTGCTATAGGCTGACAAAGAATGCATGAAAATTCATTATCTACTTAACTATTATTTGCTTAACTTTAGAATAAAAATCAGAGGTGTGCTTGACCGTTCTATTAAGAGGGGACTCTAGTGAGACTTTCTCCATACAAACACATTCTGCTGTTTTCTTCGTGGATAATGCCTCTAGAGCAATGATTTTCCATAAAATCTAGGTCTAATTAATACGTGCCTGTATCATTTCCTTTTTTCCAAAACAAAATCACAAAATGAAATATGACAATCCAAAAATCCGAAAAAAATGCCCGTTTTAACCGCCATGTTCAGAAGACTTTCAGACAAAATTTATAAGTTTTTAACAAAAAAGGAAATAATAGGAGCATAGATATACTTTTCCTCTAAATTTTGATATAAGAATTTTTTAGATCAGACCAGTTTTCATGAAGAAAACAGCAGAATATGAAACGTCTTTTGGTCAAAGTTTTTGTAGGTAAAATCAGCCTGAGCTGCAGTTGTCCCTTTCGCACTTTACGGGGTGAAGTTGGTGGTGACGCGACGGCAATAGTTTCTTCAAATACCTATTTTTCAAATTCCTGTTGACTAGAGTCTACTCTTAAGCCTGTAGCTCCGATATCCCATGAATTTGGGGTCTGCGACATAGGTAAGGTTATTGCGCTCGTTATATACAATCGATCCGAATACAGTTACTTAGAATCGATTTCTGGGTTTTCTAATACATTTTGGACCATCTCCTTTGGATTGCCTTATTAAAACTAAGTCGGGTTAGGCTTTCAGTCTTCAGCCGGGGTTTGTAGATGGATCGTAGGTGCCCACAATCCCTGGTGTAGATGTGAGATGGAACACCATGGTATTTTTTAGTCAGTACGAGTCTGGCAGACCCCTCCGCTCCCCTCAGGGCGGAGAACATCCAATGAGGATTTACCACATGGAAACAAAAAGAAAATATGCTTTCAGTCTTACCAATTCCAGCTGAATACCAGTAAGTACTTATTTTACACTAGCTTCTAATAGCGGCTTCACCCGCGTGAAAAGTGTTTTATCATACCAAGGAAACATTATACTGATATAAAACGTAGCCTTTGTGCTATTCCAGACTATAATCCATATCTGTGTCAAATTTTGTCCAGAACCGTTCAGCCGTTCTGGCGTGATTGTGGAACAAACATACCAAATCCATCCAAACTTTCGCACTTATAATATTAAGTATGCAGTAAGATGATGCGACTACTATCACACTACACATAGGAAGACTGGTTGTCTGATTATCTTCCTTCTGACTATCTTTAACGACTGCCACAGACAGTTATTATGATCACACAAAAGACAGACAGGTTCCTACTTTTATCCATATTTTTGTAAGTTTCAAGTTGGGCACTCTTGTTGAAATCCAAAGTTCTGTTTGCTATGATAAAGAACGTCTCAGTAGAGATCTAATTGTAGTAAATCACGAGCGGATCTGTCGCTGAAAGTTCTCTGCACGTTTCTGTTCAATTTCTCAGTTTCATTTACAGGAACAGCTCATTTGGAACTGACGACACTTTTCAAAGTCATTGTACCGATGTTGTTTTTGATATAGACTTATTTATTTTAGTGATAGAAGAATAATTTTGACTAGGAGCTTAGGATTTCCGATAAAATTTATCTGTGAATTCAGGGCATTTTCGGCATGTTTGAGTAACACAATATAAACATGGAACTTCCTGTTCTGTAACATTAATTTTAACAATTAGTATCTATATTAGTGTTTTGACCTTTCCTACAAATAAATGCGAGTAATAGGAGTTTATTGCGAGATTTTAATTAAAAGTAATTTCCAGCTTAACGCCGCTAATAGAATTTAATGAGAGATTTTCGGCAAAGTCTATAGACTTTTACTCAAAGCCTACGGTTAGCGGTGAGGCTGTGTTGTACTCTGTAGCTGCTGAAGCGTTGATGCCGATGAAGAGAGGTATAATAAAAATGAAACGTTATGAGGGTGTGGCCGGGGGCAGAATTAAGCGAAATTATAATTAATAAAGTTCTCTTTTTCGTTATGCTGTTTACTCATTCGTAAAACGTTAATAAAACGCTTAAAGTGAAAGATTGCCTAGTTAAATCTTAATAATTAATTAGTAAATTGGTCTGCTAGGTGAAGAATTTAAACCATTATTTCTGTGAGAACAATTCTACGTTCAGGGCGGGGTTAGGTGCTTAATAAATGGTGACACATTCAATTCGCGCCGGCTCTAACATGAGATTTTAATCTCATTTTCGAACGGTACGGTTTGTTTTTCCCATTTTTCCATGATAGCTAATAAAGTAAGCGGCTTCTTCTAAGCCTTTCTTTTACATAATAACCACGTAAACCGTTTGATTACCTAATTGCAACAGATTTGTTTATCCACGATATACTATTAAGAGGAAACGGGGGCAGAGAGCGCCGACTGAATTTCCTAAGTAAAAGTCATAATTCGAGTTTTGAATCTCGTCTATTTCCTCCTCCAATATTGGACCAATTTTAAAGTTATTCCATAAACTGGTAAAGTAAGATATATATAATGTCCCTATGTCTTCCTTTTTTCATTTATATTTGTCAAATTTGTACACTAAGCCTCTGTTGACAGCGCATTTTGAGCATTTTTTGAGGGGTGCTTCTAAAGATAATGTATAATCAAAAAGGAAAACATAGGGACATAGTATATATCTTACTTTACCAGTGTATGGAATATCTTTAAAATTGGTCCAATATTGGAGGAGGAAATAGACGAGAGCCAAACCTCGAATTATGACTTTTTACTTAGGAAATTAAGTCGGCGCTCTCTGCCCATATTTCCTCTTAACGTAAGCTGATACCACCTTCTAAATTTGAAAATTAAGCTAACTAATATACTAACCACAGAACAGAGGATAGACAGGTTTTTTTCTGTTCTTTAGTACTAACGGTAATTACAACAAGTAAAAATTTCACAATTTAAAAAACCCCTGACACATTTGTCTTGCGAAAACACCCCAATTCAAACAGTAAAATGCCCATAACTTTTGAAAGGCTGAACCGATTTTATTCACTAACTAACGTATAGCTAAGAACACTCTCGACAAAATTACATTTCAAAAAAAAAAAAAACTAAATTAAAAACCGGTTCATCCGTTTAGGCGCTATGATGCCACAGACAGACACACAGATGAAACTTATAACACCCCTCTTTTTCCGGCGGGGTTTAAAATTAAGCTAACTAATGTACAAACGGTAATTACATAAATAGCGTCAAAGAGACAAAAATATGGCGGGCCACGTCAGATTTATTCAGACGTCATGTATCATTTCAGCAACAGAGCACAAAGCCAGAGAATATTCGGACGCGACAAAAGCTGCATGTTTTCCACTAAGAAGTATTCGGGACGGCAGAAATCACGAAAGCTTTGCGTCCCTCACGTCCGCACCGCTCAGTGTAAAGGCTCGACGTTTTAATTTTTTTTGGTGTTCCTTAGCGCGTAGTGTTAAAACACTTTTTTTACAGCCAGCGAGAGAGAAATAGGTGGCGTGTGTTATGAATAGTTTTACCTAGACTGTTAAATTTCGGGTATAATTCATATGTGTTATGCATGGGAACATGGGCGTAGCAAAGGTAGAATGAATAAAACCCAAAAAAATATAAACCAGTCGAAATTAATACATTTCAGGAGCTACTATTGTTTTTGAGAGCTCGTGGCTACATAATAACAGCCCAACGGGTCGATCTTCAAGGTTAAGCAACGCTTGACGAGGTCGGTCCGTGGATGGGTGACCATTTCAACATACCGAGTTTCCTCCGTGCCTCGGAAAGCACGTTAAGCCGTTAGTCCCGGCTCTCATTTGAAGATCTTTGACAGTCGTTACGAGTAGTCAGAAGCCTGAAATCTGACAACGGTCTTGCGAAGTGGTATCGCATTACCCAGTTACTGGGTAGTGGAGGTCAGATAGGCAGTCGCTCCATGTAAAATACTGGTACTCAGCTGAATCCTGTGAGACTGGATGATGACCTGAACGTAGTTGGGAAAAGGCTAGGTAGATTGATTGATTATTGTTTTTGTCTCAATATTTTTTGGGCAGTCCATCACTTCTTTTACAGCGAGCAAGAAGGTTATAGGTGGCGTGTATGATTATGAATAAATAAATAAATAATAAATAAATATCTTTATTTCCCAAAAAAATACAGATTATTGTAGTTAAGTTTACAATTTTTTATATAATTATGGTAGAAAACATTTACATTAAACATTTGGATGCTGCAGAAATCTGTACACAATAGACTAAACTCTGTCTCTTAAACTAGGGTATCCTGTATCTTAAGAGACAGGGTAATATTGGGGAGGGATTGAGGAGGACAGAATAATATTGCTGGAGCTGATAATTTTCCAATATAATCTCTAAAAAAAGCCAAAGCTTATAAAACAATTTCTCTGGCCAGTATCTCAGTAGCAATATTACCGAAATGTTTTCATCAGAATTATATATTAATAACGGTAGAAGTCAACTGCTCTAGGGTTAAAGTAACTTTTTCCAGTTTGACTCGTTTTATTCAGCTACCCCCGTTCATTGGTTTTCAGATTTGACATCGAACTAAAAACAAAACCGAAAAGACTTGCGCAGGAATTACTTTGAAAGACTTATGTAACGTGCCTTCCGGGCAAGAAAATGTTGACTCGAATTTTTATCGCTCGGACTTTTAACTTATCTTAACCTAAGTTTAAGTTCTCATTCCTGTTTAAGTTAAAGTGTTCTTTTACTTCAGCTAGGGTACTTATTTATGTACTAGTTGTGCCCGTGGCTTTACTCCCGTTACTTGACTGCCTTCCCTACCCTACCCTACTTACCATCATTCTTTCGCGGAGAATCTTAACACCGCCATTCAGAAAATGACTTCAAATGCACAACGCCATCTATCTAATATCGAGTTCAACAATAATAATAATTATATAGTTTTTATTTATTATTTTTTTATTTTAAGTTTTTATATATTTAATTGTTCAATAATAATATATATATAACTAGAGCAAATTGCTTAATTTCTGGATTCGTCTGTGGCAAAGAAATATACCTAAATATCTATCTTATCCCACCTAGAACCCCAATTCGTGCCCAATATGAGAATCTGTTATGTCAAGTAAAATTGCTCTATTGAAAAAGAGTTTATTTGGTATTGCTCCAATTATTTATAATAAAATACCTGATATTATTAAATCTATGCCACTGAGCAAATTTAATAAGTGCCTTCAGGGTATATTACTAGAGAAGTGCTATTACAGTGTAGATGAATTTTTAAACGATGTTTCGCTTTTATAGAATTCTGAATGTGTTTTTTTTCTGTTTGTCTTAAATACTCAAACTAAAAACTACTCAAATAAATAAAAAAATTGACATAGTGATGTTTAATTGAATTTAAAATGTGACATAGTGATTGTTTATTGAATTTAAATTTTTGACATTAAATGATAAATGATTTTATTTCTGTAAGTTGGTTTGTACAAACGCTTTTACATGTCTAACATATTTTTTTTTTTAAACTAGATGAGGTCGGCGTTTCTATCTGACTACTCTGAGAAGAATGGCCGAAACAAACTCAGAGGTCACAGTCTCTTTTAAAGTCCTGACAAAATCTTGGTTTGATCATGTGAAGACCATGTAGACTGATGTCTGAAATGGTCTTTTGAGGAAAGTACCAGCCAGATTGAGTGGACCTGTCCAGTCAGTGCACGCATTTGTCAATAACCGAGCAGCTCAACTCAGAATTCAAGGAGCTCATCGATTCGACGAACAATACCAAAGAAAGGACATTCGGGTAGGCCACATAAACTACTCAAACTGCCAGACTATGATTAAAAACTAAGATAAATTAAAAACAAAATAATGATCGACATAGTCTTCACATTAACAATAATTAAAATATGGTCGGAGATTATATACACATATATACAAGAATTGATCGTTTATAATAAATAATATATTGTACTTCGACCAAAACTCGGCTATGTCGACAGCCTTAGCGCTGGCCAAGGAAAGGTCTCTCATGGTGCAGTTATTTGTGCAAATCAAATTAAATAAGATAATTAAAATAAAATAATATAATGTAATATATATATAATGTAATAAAATAACATTGTAATTTCAATCTAATTTTTTTGATAGTGTTGTTGTGTTTTTTTTTTTTTGCGCTGTTTGTAACTTATTTTGTACGCTATATGTAGCCAACTCATATTAATATAAGACCTTTATACTGTACTCATGTTTTACTCATGTTGGGCAAAGACCTTTAAGATAGAAGTAAAATACTTTTTAACTGTTACGAATTTACCAACAGAACCAATAGCATATACCAACACCAATAACACGGCTATATCAAAACATCGAAATACCCCAAACTGTACCTCTTATTACTCGCCTACATGGTCAGAACCCGACCACTTAACGTTCCATTCCGATTGCCAGGCACTCACTTAACTGAAACCTTTTGACATGATGACTCGAGGCAGGGTTTTAGTCGATGCCTGGGGAATTATCGTACGGCAAAGGCGAGGGTCGAATCGAATCCGGTACGTCACGGTTTCCGTGTTTCTTTTCGTGTCGCGCACAGGTATTGGTATTTTATTAGAGGCGATGAGTCGAGAGGGGGGGTCGATTCCGATGTATCCTGAATTGGGGGCGATTTGGGTACCGGACGTTTTATGGGCATGTGCCTTTATAAGTGTCTTTAATATTAGATACTGGCTTAAGAAATTGTGTCTGTTTCTGAGAAATGGGACCAACGTTTCGCTTATTGGTAAGTAAACGGTCTGTGACGATCAATTTTATCATTAAGGCGGTACCCTGACCAAAAAAACAGAATGAGATATGAGCATTACTATTGGCCTAGCGGCACTGGTGGCGCATGAATTACAGTAGTGAATACTTTATAAAATCGAATATTGGCCATTTGAAAAAAAAACTTACAAAATGTTCGTTATCAAATTGTCTATCCATTAGTGTTAGTACAAAAAATAATGAACACTTTACGAGGAGATGCATGCTATCAATAATTAATTCTCATTTTTATGGTTTTGTTGGTAGGAGATTAGTGAAATGTAAACAAAGTTAAAAAAAATGAATTCTACCATTTTAGAATCAATATTATGTAGAAAATTAATGTATTTTTATCAATTGATATTTCTTTTTAAACAACGAATAGATAGCTCCTAAAAACTTCACGAAAAACGGCTAGCGCGGCGTTCGGGGAAGCGCCTTAATATTATGTCAAAAGTCAGCGAAAAACAATTTTTCTTTCCGATCCAAAGCCCTTTTAGTGGGCACTAAGCAATATAATCTCATTGAGTAGGCAAGTACTTAGATAGAAAAACAAATCTGGAGATTCAAATTAAGATTTTTCCTGAGGTTATGACCGGAATTTTTAATGGCTGAAGGGAAGCCGATTTAATTTCGATTAAAATTTCGAGTTCTTCGCGGAATTGATAATGAAAGAAAAACATTGGGATACCAGATGTTTTTCGATTCGAGAGTGAAGAGAATTGAAGGGCGCTTTGATTGTAATAATAATCTTTAGCTAAAATCAAATGTTTGTGCTCATATAAATTGGATACTTAAACACAAATCAATCGTCCAATATCAAATAAAGCGTACCCGAAATTACATCTACAAATAAATTGCTCACCTATACAGACAGTATCAACTCATTTATCAAAATGGAATAGGATAGCTATAAAAAATACGGTTCCGGAGGGGTTAAGGCCTCTATAGAGAGTGCGGGGGCCCACAATGGCTGGCATCGCGTCGTTTACTTAGGCCGGGAACTGCCATTCCTGAATTTTTAATAGACGTTTTGTACCAGATCAACAGGAACAAAGAAAGAATAATAGAGAAATAAACGACGCGAATACGAATTATAAATATTAATGTTTGCAGTTTACAATCGGATAGCGACGGTTTGAAGGTGTTTCGTAATCTGTTTTATTAACCCCCGGGGGAAAAAGAGGGGTGTTATAAGTTTGACGTGTGTGTGTATCTGTCTAGCTCCTAAACGGATGAACCGATTTTGATTTAGTTTCCGATTTTTCGTTTGAAAGGGGACATTATCGGGAGTGTATTTACCCATGTTTGATGAAAAGTGGTTCAGGCGTTCAAAATTTATGGACGTTTTACTGTTTGAATCGGGGTATTTTCGCAAGATATCGTGTTATAACTACGTGTTTTGATGGATTCTCGATTGAAGCGTGTTTTTTTTCGGGGGTTTTGGCAATTTTACTTGTTTAATTTTGTAGTTACTGATAAAATATGCTGTTTCATTTCGGTCGTGTCTGGTTTTCTTTCGCATTTTCCTCTTTGTTCTGAGTTCCCAGACTGTTAAATCTTTTTACCTGGGCAACACCTAGCGTCATTACCGAGTTGATTTATTGCGGACGTTCGCGCACAGGAGATTCTGCGGTCGAGATATTATTTCATATTATTTTGTGTAATTAGTTCTGTTACATATTTAGTGGTAATGGTGATAAATCTGGCAACCGAGAAAAGTAGACCAGATTCTTGTTTTAACGGTAACTGAAAATACGATGAACACTAAACAAAACAACAATATTTTCCAATTTTATCGAGATATATATTTATTATTATCTATACCAATAATATAAAGAGGAAAGGTGTTTGTTTGTACCGAATAGGCTCCGAAACTACTGGACCGATTTAAAAAAATCTTTCACCTTTGCAAAGCTACATTATGCCCGAGTAACATAGGCTATAATTTTGACGAGAGCGAAGCCGCGGGGGACAGCTAGTATGTTATGTAGATATATGTTCAACAATCTACCTAGCCTTTTTCCAACTACGTTGGGGTCGGCATCCAGTCTCACAGGATTCAGCTGAGTACCAGTATTTTACATGGAGCCTATCTGACCTCTGACCTCCACAACCCAGTAACTGGGTAATGCGATACCACTTCGCAAGACCGTTGTCAGATTTCAGGCTTCTGACTACTCGTAACGACTGTCAAAGATCTTGAAATGACAGCCTGAAAGGCTTAACGTGCTTTGCGAGGCACGGAGGAAACTCGCTATGTAACGATGGTCACCCATCCGCGGACCGACCTCGGCAAGCGTTGCTTAACCTTAAAGACCGAACCGTGCGGCTGTTATTATTTAGCCACGAGCTCCTCCCTGTGCACATATATGTAGATATAATTATGTTCAACAAACAGAAAAATAAATAAAAATCCACCCACATGAAATAACTTGGAGTTCAATAAATTGTAAATAAATAAACATTCGTAAAACCACCACCCACACAACAAATACCCAATGTCATTTCAATAATAACAAAACTAAAATTACGTATGTATAGTTTTTCAAACAAATATTGCCCGCAGAACCAGAAGAGGGAAAACAAAAGCCCGAATGTGATTTGCAGTGACCCATTTCGCAGTATGGTCGGTCATAAAAAGAAAATAGGATTAAAATTGGTTTGCTTTTCATCGTCACTCCCCTAACTCAAACTAAGTTAGAATAGCGATGGCTGACTCCAGAGACTGTGATATGAAAACACGTTATTTTTATTAGATTTATACATACATAGATAAACACACTTATTCCCATGGGAGTAGGCAGAAACTACAGAACTGCTACGGTCCTTATTTGCTTCTTTTGCTTTACTCACGTTCATACATCTAGTGCACGCGCACGCCGGTTATGAGTACCATGTCTTTCTAGGGCGTCTCCTCTCAGCGTTTCCATTCACGTCTGCCTTGTAAATAGCTACACTTACATATACTTATATATTTTTATATACTTTCATTATGCGTACAGCTAAGGAGTGGAATTCCCTGCCGGAGTCTGTGTTTCCCGATAGCTACAATCTAGGAGTCTTTAAGTCAAGAGTGAATAGGTTGCTTCTAGGCAAGCGTGCTTCACCGTCGATCACATCATCGCTTACCATCAGGTGAGATAGTGGTCAAGCGCAAGCCTATAATTTATAAAAAAAAAAAAAAGCTTTTGTTAGTCGCCTTTCATTCATCCTCTCAACATGACCAAACCATCTTAGCATACTCTTTTCAATTTTAGTCACTATAAGATTTATTGCTTCTGTTTTAGTCTTACTCGGTTTAGCTGGGTTATAAAAACCCAGCTAATACTTATTAAAGGTGATTATCGACTTCTATTAATACTTGTATCTAGACATCTAAGTGCCACTTACACAACGAATCAGTAAATTAATTTACCCCAAAATAAATTAAATTGCCATTCCATGTTTACAAGTACCTTTCATGCGAGAAGACCGAAACAAAATTATGTTTTTAGTTTAGAGTTAAATGTATTTAGTGATACATACATACATAAACTCACGCCTTTTTCCCATGGGGGTAGGCAGAAACTACAGAACGCCACCTGCTACGATCCTTACATACTTCTTTCGCTTCACACACATTCATACATCTAGTCATACACACACGCCGGTTATGGGTACTGCGCACTTGGCCTTTCTGAAGAACATCACCTATAAGGTCTATGTATGTCTTTCTAGGGCGTCCCCTCCCGGCGTTTCCATTCCATGTATTTAGTGATGTCCGTCGAATCCGACTCGGCTGGGCACCGTTCGTCTGAAGACGAAAGTTTATGACCAGTGTGTATTGCCAGTGATGAGATATGGCTCTGAGACCTGGCCGCTTACAATGAGCCTCATCAAAAAGCTTACAGTCGCTCAAAGGGCAATGGAGAGGGCTATGCTCGGAGTTTCCTTGCTCGAATCAGAAATGAAGAGATCCGCAAGAGAACCAGGGTTACCGACATAGCCCGAAGAATTGCCAAACTTAAGTGACAGTGGGCAGGGCACATTGCTCGCAGAATACCGATGCCGAGGCCGATGGGGCAGAAAGGTTTTGGAGTGGCGACCACGAACCGGAAGACGTTGCGTTGGAAGGCCTCCCACCAGGTGGACCGATGACCTGGTAAAGGTTGCGGGGATACGCTCGTTGCGAGACGCACGGGAGTTGGGGAAGGCCTATGTCCAGCAGTGGACGTCTTTCGGCTGATGTGATGAGTATGAGTGATGTCCGCTGGATGCGAGACGCACAGGGCCAGCCGATGTTGTGATAATTTGGGGAGGCGTTCAGTAGTGAACGTCTTTCGGCTGAAATGATGTTGATGTGTCATTTTCGCTACTTCTAGCGCCACAATCAACTATTTAATATTTTTTTCGAATTAATTAATAATTTGCTCTAGTTACAAAAAATATGCCAACAAAAAATAAACGAATCAAATGTATCTAACATAAATTAAGACAAAAACGAATAACAGAAGAATAAAGTACTCAGAATTACGGATGTTATTGACTTTTATGATTTCCTCGAGAGGTACGTAAATAACGGATACAGATTACATTATCTGTGGCGAATTATAGAAATAATGTCACATTACGTAACCGCTGATTGAGGAAAATTATCACTGGTTCGTCTGTTGACGAAGTCTGCTAAAAGAATTGATTGATTAAATTGGTAAAAGATTACTTTTGTTCTGTTGGATGTATGTACACTGTATGCCTACATATATTTTGTTCTAGATTTTGGCCGTGCTTCAATTCCCGGCTATACCACAAGAAGTCAAAGGAAAGGCTTCGAAACGGAACAATGTGGCAATGTTGGAAAAATTTGGGACTAAAATAAGTAAGATTTTCGGGCTGTGGCCTGTGAGTGACGAGGCTTTTGCAAAACATTTACAGAATGTTAAATAATCCCACAGGTCCGGGCGTATTTCTAAGGATTTAGGGAAATATGCAATGGGGCCTCCAGAGGCCTGCTGTCTTAATTAAATGTTCCCAACATTTGATTAACTCTGTGGATCAGATTGTGAGCTCACAGGTTAATAGTAAAAGTTCTTGGCTAACGTTATTGGGACAAACTGAACTCCAAGCGGTAGAAACTTAGTCATATTGCACCTGTTTTAAAATAGCTGATTAAATTAAGATAAGCCACTTTATCTATTTCAGAAGTCAGCGTTAAGGAGAATAAGAGATCGCAGATTACATTAGATTACATTAGAATAAGAGATTGCAGAGTGCCCTTGATGTATGGGCTAAGGGCACGTCACGCTGAAAGATAGGCGAACCACAGCGATGACAATCAAAGAAGCTGGAGTCTAGAGTCTTTGTTCGTCATCGCTACGCTTCTCGCTAGAGTACACTGATACACTGATATTCCATCGGTGATATATAAAGATTGTTAAAATGTAGGTAGGATTAACACGCGCTAACGAAAGGTTACGAGATTAAACTCTACCATTTTGACAATCGCCACTTTGTCTACGAAATGAGTAAGTTTTTTAACCGACGAAGAAAAAGAGGGAGGCTCAATTCGACATGTATATTTTATTTTTTATGTATGAACACGCGCATAACTTTTTATAGAGTGGTCTGATTTCAAAAATATTGTTTTTATTGGAAAGAGTTGCGATCCTCAAAGTTGGTCCCATTTAAATTTGAAAAATAAAAACCACCCCTAAAAAAGAAAAAGTACCTATTTATTGATAGTTTTCCCACTGAATTTTTAGTTGTGAACCAATTCTGTTGAAATAAAGAAAACTGTTTGGCACGAACTCAAAATGCTAAAAGATTTTTTTTTGAAGTAGTAGTGTTAGTGAAGCCATAAGACATAAAAAAATGTCAATCGCTCCATTTATAATAACGGCCGAACCCAATAACGTATCTGTCACTAGATTTACTTACTAGAGGTTTCGACATAAAGCCCATAAAAGTATGTCAAATTCCTATATCTAGTAGGTAAATATACTGACACATACGTTATTGAGTTCGAGCGTTAGAGAACCGTATTATGGATCAGTATCTGATCAACATAGAAGACAAAGTAGTCGTGGTTCAAGTCTGCTCGCGCCGTATGTCACAATTAATCAGTAAACTCATACATTTTACAATAATTTCCTGCCAGTCAATGCTTATTATTTCTTCTTCAGCGAAGCGATGATATTCACAGGCACTAAGCAGATTACCGGCGCTACCACGTAACCCCCGCGTGCCGAACACGTGACTCTCAATAGAATTAACTTCGCAATGACAGGTTAAGTCCGATACCTTTACGCCCAATTTGTTTTCCACTTACAGTTCATGTGGAGGTTGAGGTGACGGTAATAATCTCTCGCTACCTAATGTTTTTCATTCATATACTATGAACTGTCATGTGTAATTATTATAATACAAGCCTGTTATACCCCGATGGTTTACAATCCCACCGCAATATTCCCAAACCACTGCAACTCCTGAAAGCCAGAATCAACAGTGGCGACCACCAGAAAAACGCCGAGGTAATGAAGCTCGACGAAGTCCCGGAGAATGAATTTAACTGTCTTGGATCCCGCAACGAAATTAATCAGAAAAGAATAACGGAGGAGTAGCAAAAATACAAATTTCCACTTCCCTCCATACCAAGCAGGAGATAGAACAAACAAGGCCAATAGGCGCAAAGAATCGTTTACAACTGGCATAAGCCTATTTGTCTAGCACCACGGATAACAATTATCATTAATATATCATTAATACTCTTTTACAAGAAAATTTCCCTGTTTCCAAGGTCCTCTTCTATACAATAAACTCAACAAAATATTAAACTTTTATTCACTACCTAAATTATCACTTAAAAAGAAGCTACATAATTGGCTACTAACTCTCAACTACAACAATACAGAACAGTTATTGATGACTCAAAATAGCTCCCGTTAAAACCTTTCCTATCACAATCGCTCATCACAACCCTTACCCACAAACATAGAAAATACTCACTATACACTCAGAATACATACAAACAGACTCACAAACACACACACACTCACAACCACACATACACACACACGCACTCATACACACTACACTGCTCCACTCATTTCATAATTGCTATTATTTCCTTTTGTAAATAATTTATTTGTTTGTGTACCTACTCAAAGCAAAAAATACGCTATAATAATAATAAATTATTCATATGCTTGCAAAATATGTATGTAACTACCCAAATGCAATATTAAGAAGCATCTACTTAAGGGTCGGGCCCAGCATCTTTAACACAAGTTGTCTTGTCAACTTAGTAAGGGTGTTGGTGTCGCCACACTAATGTGCAACTTGACTAATGTTATGTACTACCATGTGTTTAATGTAAAATGTAAAACTTGTTATGCAAATAAACTATTATTATTATGGTTTTTAAACTTTAGTTTCTCAGGTAAGAACCTGGTGTTTTATAGGATCTCACGGGTGTGAACCAAGGTGAAATCCTAATGTTCTATTTGACCTGGTAAATTATTTTGTACTGCACTCAAACTGTAATCTAAATCTAACTGTAAAAATTTTCTTACTATTCGGCAAGTGTTTAATATTGCAGCTTTTTGTAGTGTTAGGTATGTATATTTTGATAGATTGAGAACATTAAAACTATTGTATATTTGTTTCGGAATAACACCTGTTGTTGATATGACTATAGGGACTATTGTAACTCTATTCATTTTCCAAACTCTGGTAATTTCTTCTTGTAACTCTGTGTACTTCCTAATTTTTTCTGTGATAGTTTTTTGGATATTATTAGTGTTTGGGACTGCTATATCTATTATGTATGTGTGTTTGTTTTCTTTATCAACAAGTGTTATATCTGGTCTGTTGTTATAAATAGTGTGATCTGTAATTATTGTGCGGTCATAATATATTTTGTATAATTGATTTTCTAAAACAGCTCTAGGTGAATATTTGTAATATGGTGTGTACAGATCCTGCATGAGTTTAAGATTGATTGCAAGTTTTTGGTGTATAATATTAACAAGTTGGTTATGCCGGTGAGTATAGTCGTTCTGAGTCAATGTCATACAAGCTCCCGTAATATGTTGTATTGTTTCAGGTTTGCTGTGACATTTTCTGCATAAATCGTTTCTAACTGTACTATCTTTTATAATATATTTTCTATAATTTTTGGTATTAATGACTTGGTCTTGAATGGCTAGCATAAATCCTTCTGTTTCTGGAAACAGCCCACTTATTTCAAGCCATTTGTTGGAAGCTTCCCTATCAATGTGTGTTTGGTTTAGATCGTTAGGATGTCTTCCGTGTAGTTCTTTCTGTCTCCATTTTTTATGTATCTCTTCTATGTGTCTTGCTTTGTCTATTGTTTCAATATCACCTTCGCTAAGATTCAGTGGTGTATATTTGTCTATTATTATTATTATTATTATTATATTAATGGGTCCTTAGATTTTAGGTGTGGCAAAAATGCTTGAACGCACGGAAATTTGTTCTAGTTTCTACAAGGTCCGTATAGAAAACAAATCTAGATAAAGCCTGTACATTATTCAACATAATACTGCGCTCATTCTGCCAAAGAATACACTCCCACAGAACATGTAATGATGTACAGATTGTACATAAAGAAAAGATAGAAAATATATTTATTTAGCACAGAACAGAAAGACACACAATATATTAATTAATACAACAGATAAAAATACAAATAAAGAAAAACTAAAAAGACTGAAGAACACTAACATAAAGGCGAGGCAACGAGCTTGAAGGAAAATAATTTATTTTTAAAGTTAGAATGCCATGTGAGAAATTGGGCAACACAGTGATCCACCTCCAGCCACGTCCTGACCAGCCGCTCGCGAACAGATGGAAAAAATTGGTGGAGGTGTCGGTCCTTGATGGAATTATCCCACCTACATTGCCATTCGGATAAAAGTGCCTTACAGACGTCAATATGTGGTTTAAATAATATAGAGATTTTCTCACGGTCACTCCGCGTTAAAAAGTCCGCGTCCATGGTCTCTCGTGCCGATGGGTTTGGCGGAGGTGACCTATTATTCCCCTGTTATGTTTGAGTCCCATGTACTATGTAAAAGGTGCCATCAACGGGGCGTGAATCCGGACTCCGGGCTGCTACTGGGCAATTTCTCGTAGAAGACTTACTAACACTTGGGTTGCCCTAATGCTTAGCAAGAATTGGTTTGGTAAATGTTTGCATCTGGAAGGTCAGAATTGATCAGTATTTTAAACCAGATTTCGTATTGTATTATTACAAGAAAATTTGTCATCAAAGTGAAATACTCTGCGTGGTCTAGGTCATAATTTCAATGTTTGCTTATAAAATGATCGTTATTGTATTTTCCTATGGTTTTACATAAGATATATGATAACCGTGTTCGTATGCTACTTTGCAGAATGTATTGTTTTCTTCCAGAGCGAGAGAAGTCATTGTATGATTTCCCACCAAAAAAAAGGTGGCATACGACCACAGTAATCCTCTGAACACCACTATGTATGTATATGAAATACAATAAAATATTTATTACATGTAAGGTGTTTTTTTAATACCCGATACATATCGAATAGTTTGTACATAACAGTTTAGGACGAGAATATTTTTGTTTCATACTTTTTAGACTGTGATTTTTCAGTAGTTGGTTTTTAGTTATTGAATTTATTTTTTGTTTATGGTGAATGAATATAAACAGATGATATTAACTTTATGATTGTTGATTCATATACTGGCCCATTCTCAACACAAAATAAACCAACAACTTTAAACAACCTTGACCTTCTAAACTTCATATAATTACCGAGATGAACCAGGGTCATTACACGGGTTTATAATAAACAAACACAGGTACATTTGGGGAAATGGGAGTTTTTATCAAGCCGAAACTAATCTACTTTGCCGTTTGCCCCTCCGTAATCCTGCTGAGACTCTAAAAGACCACTTAAGCTAATTTAAGACCCGCAAAAAACTTTTTGCTTGCAACATAAGTATCTTGTGTATTTGAATTATTTATTTTACCTCCTCTCTGAGATCGGATCGATGGGAAATTACTTTTTGTATCGGGTTAGATAGGGATCGGTTGCTTTGCCGAAATAAATGTGTGTTGCAACGATTTTGCTGGTGGGTAAGAAAGAAAATTTTTTATGTTTGGGAGAGTTTTTACATAGCTCTTTGGGTTTTAGAAATATATTTATTAACACGGCATCTCTAGAGAAGATCCTGTGCAAGCAAGTCACTTACAGGCATGCAAATCATTTACAGCGTAACTCGTATGTATCATAAAAGGAATAAAAAACAAACAAAAAAATAATTAAGGATAGAATTAAAATATATATATATATATCATCATCATCATCTGCCTAGCCTTATTCCCTCCTCTCCCTGCCTAACTATGTTGGGGTGGCTTCCAGTCTAACCGGATTCAGCTGAGTACCAGTGTTTTAAATGGAGTGATTGCCTATCTGCCCTCTACAACCCAGTAACTGGGTAACAGCGGTACCCCTTGGTTAGACTGGTGTCAGATCAAAATATATATATATATATCATGGATTAAATTAGAATTCAACAGTTATTTACCCTAAAAACTAAATAATTATAAGAGAAAAAGTAAAATGTTAAGCTAAATTATTAAAATATTATCATGTAATATGACGTATAAGTCTCAGTAAATATTTGTTGGTTTGAGTCTGAATAAAGCAGACATGGATTTTGTTTGTCTCTGGCTGGTTGTGATAATACTTTAATAGGTAATTATGTAACGTATGAAAAATTAATTACGTTCGCAACCTAATAAATATTCTAACAAACCGCTGAATTTCGCAAGCTCACCTATTCTGCATAAAAAGTAACGTTGTTGTTACATTTCATAATGGAACCATTCCCGAAAGTCAATTAAAATATGATGTTTAGGTACTCGCGTGCTCGAATAACCGGCAAATGTTATTCGAAATTCGAAATATGCATACTCATATAAACAGCGGTTTTTAAACGAATCAATACGAACAGGGCGTGGGTACACAGATAATATTAAAAGTTAACCCGCCAATTCATCCCTAGGTAGCACTTGTGTGAATAATATTTTGCGCTAGTAAAAACTTTTCCGATTTAAATTTGACGCACGAACCCTGCTATGTACAAAGCGAGATTGGTATTCGTAAAAGGAAGATATTTGGAGAGCTTAGATTAAAGCCAACATTTTAGTGTTGCTCCGAAATGGAACGAAATCCTAATTAGAATGTTATAATTACTTATATGAAAAATAAACCCGTTGTTTGTGCTGAAAGTAAAAACTAGTGAGGTGTTTTTTGTATTTTCCTTAGAAACAAGCATAGTTAAATAAATAAAAGTAGTTATGGAGTTGTATTTTTAACCGACTTTCCAAAAAGGAGGAAAAAAAACAAACCTGAAGTCGAACATAGAACCTCCTGTTCTATGTTCGACTTCAGGTTTGTTTTTTTTGTGTATATTCTCCGATATGTCCGTCAATTTTTGACCGATTTAGAAAACATTCTTTATTTGTTTGATAGAGTATAACTCTGTTTCAGTTAAGGTTCATGTGCCAGCAGTGTAGAGTTGCCAATCGAAAAAAACCAGCCAAGTGCGAGTCGGACTCGCGCACGAAGGGTTCCGTACCATTATCGCAAAAAAATCATGTTTGTTGTATGGGAGCTCCACTCAAATATTTATTTTATTTGTTTTTTAGTATTTGTTGTTATAGCGGCAACAGAAATACATCTTCTGTGAAAATTTCAACTGTCTAGCTATCACGGTTCATGAGATACAGCCTGGTGACAGACAGACAGACAGACAAACAGACGGACCGCGGAGTCTCAGTAATAGGGTCCCGTTTTTACCCTTTGGGTACGGAACCCTAAAAAATATCCTATGCTATAAAAACTTTAATAAAAATATTCTTTGTCCAGAACATACACAAAATTCATATAGCGGCCATTCCTTTTAGGTGGGAACACACCGAGTACACGATAATCGGGCGAGTCCACCTACAACACGGGGGAGATATTACACACATTAGTGTCGCGGGGAGATTTGTGGACACAGTACATGAGACTACACTGCCGTGCTTTAAAAGGTGTACACGTAAGTTGATATAAGAATATCCAAATATTCACACGAGTAACTCATGTTTTGAACGAAGGTTTCTAAAACAATGGTTTCGCTTTTCGATTTTAACAGTACTTGGTGTACAGTTAAATTCTTTTTGTATCTTTGAATAATTTTGACTGAAAATCTTACGTAGAATTGTAAATAATAAATGAGTTTAATAGTTGTGTAGAATAAATAAGCTTTAACGCTGTAAAGTTTCATGAAACAGTTTAAAATGTGTCTTGTTTTGTTTGGTGATTTTCTTTTTAACCCCCGCCGGAAAAAGAGGGGTGTTATAAGTTTCACGTGTGTTGCTGTGTATCTGTGTGTCAGTCTGTGGCATCATAGCGCCTAAATGGATAAACCGATTTTGATTTAGTTTTTTTCGTTTGAAAGGTGATTATGTCGAGAGTGTTTAAAGCTATGTTTGAATAAAATCGGTTCAGCCGTTCAAAAGTTATGGGCGTTTACTGTTTGAATCGGTTTGTTTTCGCAAGATAAATGTGTCGGGGTTTTTAAAATTTTGTAATTTTATTTGTTTTATTTGGTGTTTTTCTTTCTAAAATATGTTTTGGTGTGTACTTATTAACAAATACAAACACTCGTCGTAAACTCAAGTAGATATTGAACAAACAATTTTATTATTTTGCACAATTTGTTTTTGGTTTTCCATAAAAATTGTTACGTGTGTTTTAATTTATGCTAAATAAATGTATTTTCTTTCTTTCTTTCAAACAATAGGAATATTTTTTGCTGCACGCAGATTTTTGTATTTTCCTTTTTTCACATTTTTCCAGAAAACTTGTTACGTGCATTCAAGATTGTGCTAAATAAATGTATTTTCTTTCTTTCAAGCTATGGTGATAGTTTTCCTGCACGCATCTATACAATCACTACAGCAAGCCGTAGACGGGTTCGGGGAAAAATATAGTGTCCAATCTCTGTTGTGCGGCGAAGTGTTACGAATTGTGTGTTTATCGTAGTCTATTATTATTTTACCCTAGACATATCTCGAAATACCTATCATTCATTGAAAAAAATAACACAACATTGGGTACATTTACTTGTGTGGTCGTTAAGTACAAATAAACACATATTATATCTAATCGAGACTTTATATGGTATTGGAACGAATCTACATGTTTAATTAAAATAACATTCATTCAAAGTCGACATACAAATCTGATTGTAAAGAAACACAATACGATTTCTCTTCGAACCACAAAACGCTAGAGACTAACATCTTGCACCAACACACTACAAAATTGTTTAAGCAAGTGAGACAGCAACTGTCTCCATGGAACGTCAAACGCGTCGTGGCAAATTGGAATATCATCTATGGAGCGACGTCATCGGTCGGCCGTGTTGCCTCGAGAATTATGTCTGTAACAGGCCCTGTCGGCACCGTGATAACGAATCTGTCAGTCCGCGGTGAACAAACATGTACAATGTGATCTTTATTCATGATATACTCCGATTTAATCTGAAGCAGATCGGACGTGGCTTCTCGATGTGTGAGGTAATATTTACTAACTTTTGGGGACGGTATTTCTTTCGAAGGTATGTTGTATGAAAATTTATTCAAAAGGACCTATTTATTTATTTATTTAACCATTAATGTACACACACATATTAAATAGACAAGAAGATGGAACAGAAAATAGGTACAAAGGTATGCTTATTTCTAACGAAATCTCTTCCAGCATACATGCAAGAGGAGAGTTGCAAAAAAACTATATGTAGACACCGTGTGTAGTGGGGAAATAAAAGAAAAATATTTTGAACAATTCACAATAAAGAAGAATACAGTATACGTATAGATAATTAATATATACTCTCTCATGCATATTAATAAAATACATATTACAATAATAAATACTAACTAATGTCATAAATACTTAAATAATAATAAAATGCTCTATCACTCTCTTTTAAAAAACTGCTAGAGTTTGGCAGTCCCTAATATCAGGCGGCAACGAGTTCCACACCCGCACCGCGTGTTCCTATCATGTAGGATAAACATTGTCTCACTAATAATTAAAATAAAACATTTTAAGTAGATAATTGTTGTCTGTTGCTGTGTACAACAGTCAGTATTGTGGAAAATTAATAAAGATGTTTTTATGACAGCCATCGGGCGTTTTATTGGAACATTAAATAAACAGTGGCTCGTCCTGCCAAATGAAATCAGTTCCTACTCTTAATGTCCTTTAAATGAATGAGCATTTCCTTTACTTACACAATAACCAAATCGAAACCGCTACTGAATTACAAAAGTTTAAATTGCGTAATAAGTTGATTAATATAGAAATAGATCCGTCAAGTTCGGCAGTTTCGAAGTTAACGTCAAATATTTAAAGTTACAGGAAATTGTAGCTGCTCATCAAGTTCGAAGTAGGAAAGTAAACATGAATACAAACGTTAGAGGCAAAGCAACAAGAGCCGCGGGCTGTAATTTTCTTTGTGTAAGACAACAAGTGTAATGCGCGGGAAATAAGTAAACTTTGCGGCGAACGCGCGGCAAAAGCGACGTGCCTTGATATGCGTTAAATTGCTTCATCTTGATAAAATGATAGCGAAGTTTCAGTTCTTTCTTTTGTTATTTAGTAGTATACGATTATGTTTACTGATGAGGTTCTGTGGATAAAGCTAAAAAAGTTAGCATCTGTATTATAAAATTATGTTTGTAGAGTACTCTGTCTTTGTTTAGAGAACACGAAACAAGATTCTATCTAACCTCATATGAATTTCATGAATTTCGACTGCAGCTTTATATACAATGTTCATGTTTATAAGAACCTGCTATTACCAACAAGCTTTGTTTATACGCTGGGAGCGTATTCCGAATATCCAATTACAAGCAATCTCATATCAGCTTTAGCGTTCGATACAGTGCTCCATCGATCCGTTTATGTAAACATAACTACTATTGAATTACGTTTGTGACACGTGAGCGAAGCCTCTAAGAACATCATCTGCCTTCATGAGCAATAATAATAACCCAAGCAACAACAAGTTAACACAGTTTGACCTTTAAATAAACCGTATTCCCACAAGGTAACATCATAGGCCCTGATTTATTAAAGAAATCCCCGAAATGTCAAGAGTAATCGCATAAAGATACAATTTACTTTCGATTAAATCCATC
The DNA here is from genome assembly GCA_949775005.1 of Orthosia gothica. Lineage (NCBI taxonomy): Eukaryota > Metazoa > Arthropoda > Insecta > Lepidoptera > Noctuidae > Orthosia > Orthosia gothica. The sequence continues at coordinate 11,450,161 of OX459063.1, read as the reverse complement.
TTATATTTAGAGAGAGTTGCCAAAAATATCTCTCGTGAACGCTAACCAATTAGAGCTAATTTTCGCATTCCGTGCTCGGTCATCATTTTAGGGCTTTTGAGTATAATTTTAGATTTGATGTCAAACATTCATAATCGTCTCCATTATCGATCTTACATCGCGATGCCAATCAGCTGGGCTTGCGAGTGCTTCTCTTTAATTAAAGGGCACAGATGGAGTAGGCGGCCTCTGAGGTAAAGTTTTTGTAGCACTCTTCAAAGAGTTTCCGTTAATTAGGGTCCTATCTAAACAAAGGACGATGTGGCGAAGTGGATGGTACCGGCTTCGTGGCAATTTGTCTCAATGAACGAGCTGGGCGGTATAAATGTACTGCTCTACTTAAGTACTACCATATATTCTTCTAAGTACCCAAGTGTTACTTGACTAAACTTACGTTGAAAGTGTCCGGAATTGCATTCGAGTCTTAGAGGTTAGGAGCAACTACTCGTAGTGTAGCTAACAATAGTACGGGCTAAACGAAACTATCTGTTATGATTTAATATGTATGTTTATCTGGCCTTATTTCGGATTCACATAAAACAGTGTTTACATCAAATATTCTGTGTAAACGAAGCGTTCATAAAATATGTACGGAGCTTGAAGCCCGCCCGCTTCTAGTTTATGCATAAAATTTTATTCAGCGAGTGAGTACTGATAATGCGCTCAGATACCGTGAAACATAGCGAGGAGAGTCGGGACTTTCAAAAGTTTTATGGTACAGAATGGAGAATAATATCTCTTATATCTCTATCTCTTCTACTTGCTATGTACGGTGTTAGTACTTAGTTGTAAGGTGATTAAATGGCTAGCAGCTGTTTCTAGATACATATTTACTGCTGGTGTTAACAAACAATTTCTTTGTTGACTGTTCATGTTCTTCTTATTTTAGAGTCGAATTTTGGTCCAGTAGGTGGCCATGATAAAAGTAGAATCAGTGGCGTTCATTAGGTCCTGATGCAGGTGTATAGGCAGTTGGGACACTCCAGTATGTGGATCTTATTCTCGACTGGGTCACCGTACTCATATTGGGTATTAAACAGCTCTGCAAAACCCCAGGTTGTGTGGTGTCTCCAATCGATATTATATTATCACCTCAAGGCAAGTCAATATTAAAGCCATCAAATTGACAACCATTTTATTCTTCCATCAGTCCTGTCTCAATATTTGGAGCTTCTTTAAAATTCAATAAAATATTATTACTCTCGATATTGGCTTCCCGAACGCGCAGCCTGCGTTTCATTCGACTCCCGATTTTAGTATGATTTTAGTACTCGAGTTTTGTTATTAGCTAGTAAAACAATTATACTTTTTCAACTGGTGATTAGTTGTTGCGTATTAGTGCGACAATAGCGGTCATTGACATACCATTTATTGATAATCTTAATTTAAAACTCGGACAAAAGACAACATATAGTCCTGTGTGGGTGACCATAAGCTCAGTAAGGTTATTTTGAGTGTGCGTAACGTGCGTGACATGACTTGTATACATCTGTCACTTACGCACACTCAAAATAACCTTACTCTAAGAGTTTGTGGTCACCCCCCTGAATCGACATCGATTCTCAACATTGTCAAGTAATGACCAAAAGTTGAATTAAAAACTGTAACCCGACCACGGTGTTTTTAGGGTTCAGTAGCCAAATGGCAAAAAACGGAACCCTTATAGATTCGTCATGTCTGTCTGTCTGTCTGTCTGTCCGTCCGTATGTCACAGCCACTGTTTTCCGAAACTATAAGAACTATGCTGTTGAAACTTGGTAAGTAGATGTATTCTGTGAACCGCATTAAGATTTTCATTCAAAAATAGAAAAAATACAATAAATTTTGGGGGTCCCATACTTGAAACTGAAAATATATTTTTTTCCATCAAATCCATACGTGTGGGGTATCTATGGATGGGTCTTCAAAAATGATATTGAGGTTTCTAATATCATTTTTTTCTAAACTGAATAGTTTGCGCGAGAGACACTTCCAAAGTGGTAAAATGTGTGTCCCCCCCTGTAACTTCTAAAATAAGTGAATGATAAAACTAAAACAAATATATGATGTACATTACCATGTAAACTTCCACCGAAAATTGGTTTGAACGAGATCTAGTAAGTAGTTTTTTTAATACGTCATAAATCGTAAACCGCAATTTACCAAGTACGGAACCCTTCGTGCGCGAGTCCGACTCGCACTTGGCCGGTTTTTTTAGCCTAAGTTACTCGGGCCATAATAACAAATCGATTTGACACCTTATTCATCAAAATCGGATGAATAGTTTAAGCGCTACGGAGGAACATACGTAAATACAAACATACATACATAGACTGTTAAAATCATAACCCTTCCTTCTTGGGTATGGTAGAAAAAAAATTGAGCCCCACAATATGGCGCTTAAAATTTACTATTTTTCTAATTGCCAATTTTAATGTAGCCAGTGACACTCGCAAAGTTAAGACAAATCGATTGACATAAGAATCATCAAAATCGGCCAACGAGTTTGGTCTCTAGAACGCCACAAAGGAACAAACATACATACATAGACTGATATTTATACCATTTTTTCTTTTTATACCATGTTTTACGCAAATAAATTTGATTTGATTTTTTGATTTGATTTGATAAACACATTTCCCTCCTTTGGCTGTTGGGTAATTAAGTTATATGATTTAAAAGGTCCTATAACACTGTTTTGAATAAAATAATAAACAATAAACAATAATAAACAATATTTATTTGTTCAAGACTTAAACCTAATTACAATGATTGTACCTTGTTATTTAATTAGAATCATTAAGTTAGTGGCAAGATACAAAATATGTGCAACTGGGCTTAAACTAGGAGGATTCCTGTGCTATAAGCACCAAAGTTAAGTAAATAATGCTAGTTTAGAGGGAAGCGGACTGTTTTTAGGTGAAATCTTCATACTGTTTTCATTATTCACTTCTTCGCCTACTCAAGGCTGAGCTAGACAGTGCCAGCGTGAGATTTGTAGGTACTACCCGAATCCCGAGCGCAATACAGCGCTTTTCTTTCACACCTACATCAACGGCATACATGATTGAACTAGAATCCTCTATGAGCTTATGTTTCGTTACCTATTTTCGGTATTGAATACGTATATATAACGTACAAGACTATTGTGAAACTTTTTTACTTCTTCTTCGTTTACGGGAAGATAGTGCAGTAATGTGGGACTCGAACCCACTTAAACTCCACGGTGTCCTCCTGTGCCGCTTATGGCGGGGATACGGGCACGCGTTAGCATTCATCCATGAAAAACAACACACCATGCAGTAATCTTGAGAGGGTGTAATGACTCTGCCTGGATTATACGCGGCTTTTCTGTGCAGCAAAGATGATAGTTTTGCTTATTCACATATTCACAAAGCTTGCTCATGATGATTTTCGATGAAAAGTTGTCTTCCTCGTGGTCTATTGTATTTAGAATGACTTGTATCGTAGGTTACACGCGCTTGAACGTTACCAGCTATATAGCTTCTTCTTTGTGTATCTTCCCGAAACAGAAAACTATTTGAGAATTAGATGAAAGAGAAATGTTGAAACAGTTTTCAAAGGCAAATATTGTTTCAAAGAACAATAATTATAAATATCTACGTTATTTATGTAATTAGTGTTTAAAATATTAAATATAGACAGGAACGAGAATTTCTAAACTAAGTAAGTCCTCTCTCTCTCATCTTGAAGTAGGCATATTGTTTTAACATCAAACCCGTGTTGACGTCTCGCCGTAACTTCGAAATATCATGCCGATTTTCAGTTGATAACGTTTTCAATTATTTGGGCGTCCTCCAAATATAGCGTGGGTATATAATGTATTATGTACTTACATGCTAATTTACTATGGGTGTCTGTTAAGCATGTCACGCTATATAATTAGATAAGTATATGTATTATTTGCTTACCCCTATAATGCCAGCGTTTGTCAAACATTGAACATGTATTAACTAATTTATCCTATGTGTTAATTCAATGTATTGCAGTGGTAAGGCACTTGTCCCACCGCCTCGCCGACGAGGAAAATATAAGCTATCGACTATTTCATCGCTGAAGAAACTAACAAAAGATATAGATCCCATGTCAATAAAAGAGATACATATATTAATAGTTGATCGCTGGCTGTTCAAATTGCCGGCGAGAACTCTATCACGACTAGTTTGTCGCAGCGACAAGAGCTATCAAAGATAGCTATATCGCTCAGCGATACTCGCTTGGCGATCAGAACTTACGCTAAGAGACCAATCAACCAACTCGTGCAGGACAGACCGCCCGAGCGCGTGGTGCGTGCGAGTAATCGCTCGTCGTACAAAAACACTCGCTCATAGCCGAGCGGTAAAGCTATCGAAACTTCACACTACGGTCAGGTCCAAATTGTTGCCGAATACAGACACTGTGTTTCCCGACTCTTAAATGACAAAAAATTTCGATTTTTACACGCCTGAAAATAATTTTGTATATTTGCTAGTAATAATTATCTTTACATATTGTAAACAGTCTCATTCATTCAACAACTAAACTTTGAGCTTAATTTCTTCAAATAAAGTATAACAACAAGCTCGGTGGCTTTTTACGCTATGTAAAATACGCATATCTTTGCTTGACTACCTAAGAATATTTTTGTTAATTGTTGCAACTTGTAGGTTATGTCGTGAATAATTTTCATTCCATTGTGCCATTTATTTTCATATAACATTCATATTCCAGTGTGACACATCCAGATTTCCGTTGTGCGATACGTCAGAAATTTGGTCTTGACTCGCTTCTCGCTGCTCGCCAATTCGTATCTAGGTTCTAGCTCTACTTGCTGCTGGCTGATCGTCCGCTGTGGGACAAGTACCTTAGTCTATTTTATTTTTGTCATCTTTACAGAAACTCGTGTTATTTAATACGAGTAATATATTCGGCGATTAAAGAATATTATCTCTTAATTGGTAAACTATCTTCCGACATTTTTTCTTCTTCTATATAATTATGCCCACTGGGAGTACACGTTGATTTTAAAGAACAAACATTACTTCGGTAATGTTCATATACTCTAACGCTCCTAATAAACACAGATTAAAGTAATACCAAGTATAAACCTATGAAAATGTACGGTTATTCCTTCGTTATTCCTGGTATAACTTTATTCCGTGTTTATTAGTAAGAGGGTAAGTAAGTAGGCTTCCACTTGACCTACTATCCTAAGAAACTACATATACAGTTACACTAAAATAATAAAGGTTACCTAACAGCAATAAAAAACCTATTCTGCTTCAGACAAAGCCATAAAGCGTGGAAACAGTATCTGCAAAGATTTATTAATCAAAACCTCAACTGGAATGGAACAGAACGAACAGCTCAAAGGAACCATATTTAAGTGGATTCCACTGGATGTACCTACCTCGCTGATAGATAAAAATACTTTATTGACATTGTATGTGGTTTCATTAAAACTCCACCTTAATTTTGCAACTGAAGGATGATTTGCCACCGGTTTTCAATTCGACTGTATGTTTTTGTATGTTTGTTACGCGATTAGTTCGTCAATTATGAGTATGCGGATTCTTTTTTTATTTGAAAGCTGGTGCTTTTCATGTGATCCCATTTAAGTTTGATCAAGATCTGACGAGTAGTTTCTAAGTTATCCTTAACTAGCTGACCCCCGCGGCTTCGCTCCCGTCAAAATTATAGCCTATGTTACTCGGGAATAATGTAGCTTTCCATAAGTGAAATATTTTTTTAAATCGGTCCAGTAGTTTCGGAGCCTATTCGGTACAAACAAACAAAAAAATATTTCCTCTTTATAATATTGGTATAGATAATGCGCATTTTCATGGCAATATAAGGTACCAAAACTAAAAAGAGCAAAATAAAACTATAAAAAAGCAAAAACCGACATACAAAACAAAACTTTCTTTTAGGTAGTCGGTGTCAAAAACGTAAAAAAAATATGGCACCAATGACACCGACATCCGAAACGAAAATAATTTTTCGCTTTGTTGTGTATTGTTTTGGAAGTCAAAGTTAATTTTACAAAAAAAAAAATGTCTAGAATCAAAAAGGGAATTTATTGTGAATAGCTGATAAAAATGACTCTTGATTTCGAGACAAAGTCTCATTATATCAGCGATTACGATCGTGAAGATTCCAGAATATTTGGAATTGAGCGAGTTACATTTCGGTAGTGAATGTCTACCTGGTTAAGGTTGCGGGAATCCGTTGGATGCGAGACGCACGGGTTCGGTCAGTATGGCGACGACGCCAGATAGAAGGTAGAAGGTTATGTCCAGCAGTGGACGTCTTTCGGCTGAAATGATGATGATGATGTCTACCCCCTACATTTTGAACATTAGAATGTCACTTTGTCTAGGCTATTGTGTATTCCTATAAATAGCGTTGGCAAAACCTTTTAATAGCTGATTAGTTTGTTGCTAATCTTAATTCAAATGGTGCATGTATAAGTGCTAAATAAACACTAAAGTAAGCTTCGAATCACGATTCAATACTTAGGTTTCTTTAATGCAAACGGGCATCCAATGTCGATCGCAAAATCGCTTGTCATCAGATTAGATAGCGGTCAAGAACGACTGCCCTGCCTGGGTGACAATACAAGTGAGTTAGTAAGATAGACATATCTACACACACACACACACACACACGCACACACATTCACACACAAACACACGTGCAGCTGCATGCACGCACACATACATACACAATTGAGCAGCTATCTTGACAGTATTTTTTATGTATATCGTAGTTTTTAATTTGCATTCTGGTTTCTTTTTTCTATTATATGTTTTTTTAGTTTATTAGTCCATTATGTAAATGTAAAATAGGGGAAGTAGAGAGTCGGCCCCAACACAAGTATTATTAATAACTTATTGGGGCTGCCTGATAATACACACATGTAATTTTGGAACAATAAAAAAAAAACTTGTTTGTATCTATACCATACCAATATTATAAAGAGGAAAGATTTTTTTGTTTGTTTGTTTATACCGAATAGGCTCCGAAACTACTGGACTGATTTAAAAAAATCTTTCACCAATAGAAAGCTGCATTATTCCTGAGTGACAGGCTATTTTTTTTATCTCGAAAACGGGTCCCGTGGTGTGGCCCACGGGAGCGAAGCTGCGGGGAACAGCTAGTCTTACTAATATTATGAATTTGGATTTTGGATGGATGGATGTTTGTTACTCAATCACGCCAGAACGGATCTCAATGGAGTTTGGCACAAAGATAGATAATAGTCTGGAATAGCAGACAGGTTACTTTTTATATGTTCCCTTGGGATAATTTTCGACATTCACGCAGGCGAAGCTGCTGGCAGAATCTAGTATCCTGACTAATATTATAAATCCGAAAGTAACACTGTCTGTCTGTTACGTTTTCACGCTTAAACCGTTTCACCGAATTAGATGAAATTTTGTATGGTGATAGTTTGAGACCCTGGGAAGGACATAGGATAATCCGGAAATCATCCTTAAGGGTGGAAGTTGGTATGGTGGACTAATAATTTCTCTAGTAAGGCGACCCACACATCTAAAATATTATTGTGCGACATAACGAAAATGCTGTACGAAGTACTAATGCTACACCGACGAAGTCGCGGGCTACAGCTAGTATTATAATAATTCTTTTTTTTTTATTATCGATAGGCTCGCGTTTGACTACTACCTCGCCTGATGGTAAGTGATGATGTGGCCTACGGTGAACCACACTTGCCTAGAAGTAACCTATTCACTCTTGACTTAAAAACCCCAAGGTTGTAACTATCAGGAAACAATGACTCCGGAAGGGAATTCCACTCCTTAGCTGTGCGCACAATGAAAGTATTAGCAAAACGCTTTGTGCGTATGGGTGGGATGTCCACCATGAACCGATGGTGCATGGCCGTTCTGTTTTTGGTCGAGTAAGTTTTCAAAGGTTTTCATAACCGGCGTGCCTGTCTGACTGTAAATGAAGCAAAACGTATATGTAAGGATCGTAGGCAGTGGCGTTCTGTAACTTCTGTCTACCCCTATGGAAAAATGCGTGAGAATGCTGTAATTCCAGTTTCTATAGCATTTCAGAGCTGTGAGAATTCTCCAGCTTGGCGCCATCACTTAGATATTTTGTCGCCATTAGTTCCAGTCCGCTGCGGTCACACAACCACTGACCCAGTGTGACATAGGTACGAGCTGACTTCGAGCTCTGTGTGATACAAGTATGATGCCATTCTTTTTGGAAAAGGCTGACTCTTTCATGTCCTACTTATTATAATAATAATAATAATAATAAGAATAATAATCTGTGGCTCGACTTGACAGACGCCAAAAATTTTTCTCTCCGATTTTTTTTACAATATATTTAATTTTAACCATATAAATCGACACAGCCAAAATGAAACCAAGAAAAAAAAAACATGGAACAATATTATAAGTAACGTTATACCAAATTACAACATACATAAATAAATGAGAAAAATGAAGAAGACGTCATGTTGACGAGAGCTGCAGCCAGACGCAAAGCACGCCCACCACCTCTGGCCTCGTCGCCCAGCTCCGCCTCGCCGCCGCCGGAACCCAGCTCCACCGTGAGTGCTGTGACACCGGCCGCGGCAGTTGCGTCGAGCTCGAGCGACGAGTACTTCTCGCCGCCGACGACACCACCACCTGCGCGTCGACGGGGAGGACGCCGGCCGCCGGACCGCTTAGGACCTCGAGGCCTACCGGTCTCTGATAGGGTCCCAGCACCCGGCGGAAGTGTGCAGCGCATGAGATGGACACAATCCATCAATGAAAATGTCATGCGCGCATACTTTGGGGCTACAGAGGGAGGAAACAACCTGACCGCGTACCGTGTCCGGATGCTCTCTTTGTTTCAGGTGCTTGAACCAGCCGTCAACGTTTCGGCCCAACGACTGTCGGATCAGGTACGGGTCGTCCAGCGTAATCGTATGTTGGATGATAATGTACTTGATCGCCTCCGAACTGAAATGGGTAACCGTGTCACTGCACCATCGTCGCAGGCTGTGGTGCCACCACAGTCCAACCACACTCCCAGCCACGCTGACGAGGAGAGTAGTGACAGGATTACACACGTAAGTACCCAGTGCAGTGAGGAATTAAGGAGTGCTTTGGAGTGTGCTATTCGGGAATATCGCTACATGCCACCCGAACTTAGGCCACGATTACCTCGTTTGCCCATGCATAACAAAAATAGGGCGCTGGTGGCTGCTCTGGATTCGCAGTTGTCAAACTACTTTGATGACTGCGAAGACCTCACTGATACACATTCGATCATGTACTGCGCGGCTGTAGCGGCATGTCGTGTAGCCCACGTCAAATTTGCAGATGACAATGCTACACGACCGACGCCAGCCGTACCAGCTTGGCAGTGCAGGATCGAACGTCGTATTGGTGGGGCGAGAGCACTCATTGGCAAACTAATTTGTTTCAGGGAGGGCAATACTCGGCCAAGAGTGATGCGCTTTGTGAGACGGGCGTTTTCGGGGACTGATGTCAGCCCCCGAGACTACATATCCCATGTCACGGAGCGCATCGACTTCCTGAAACAGAAAGTGTATGCGTGGGCAAACCGTATTCGTAGGTATAGGCGGCGAGTGGAGCGATACACCCAGAATCGCACATTCCAAAGAAATGAAAGGTGGGTTTACCGAGCTTGGGAGCGACCCAACCAAGGTGTGACTGATACGCGCCTGCCGGATGATGACGCCATGTTCAACTTCTGGCGCAGTATCTGGTCGGTGCCTGTCAGTCACACCGAAGGTGAATGGACTCGGGAGGTTGAGCGAGCTTGCGATCCCATACAAGAAATGGGAGCAATCATGATCAGCGCCCAAGATGTAGCCCGTGCAGTCCGCCCGTTGCCGAACTGGAAATCTCCAGGGCCGGACGGACTGCACAACTTCTGGATAAAATGGCTACAAAGGTCGCACGCTCGTTTGGCATCTCAGTTCCAGGCAGCCTTAGAGTCTGGTTCGCTACCCCGGTTCTTAACAACAGGAATTACCCACCTGCTCCACAAGTCTGGTAGCACCGCGGAACCCAAAAATTATAGACCTATTACATGTTTACCGACGGTCTATAAGGTTCTTACATCCATTTTGAGAGTTAAAATTAATAAACACGTCGACGATAACTCGATCATGTCGGCCTCTCAGAATGGATGTAGGAACGGGTCTCGCGGTACTAAGGAGCTACTCCTTATAGATATGGCCATTAGTCAACAGGTTCGGCGTTCCCGAAAGGATCTGTCGACATGTTGGATAGATTATAAGAAGGCCTATGACTCGGTGCCTCATACATGGCTCATGAGGGTGCTAGAATTGTATAAAATAGATACAACTCTACGCACCTTCCTGATGTCGTGTATGAGGCAATGGAGCACAGTCCTTTGCTATCCAGGATGTCGAAATATCCAGAGGAATAGCGAACCTGTAAGGATCGAGCGAGGTATATTCCAGGGCGATAGTTTGAGTCCACTTTGGTTTTGCCTGGCCCTGAATCCTCTAAGCATGCTGCTGGAGAATTCAGGACTAGGCTATCGGTTGAAGAGAGGTGGTCAGGTTATATCTCACCTCCTTTACATGGATGATCTGAAGCTCTTTGCCCCCAGCAATCTTCAGCTGATGGAGCTACTGAAGGTAACTGAAACTTTTAGTAGCGCCATCAGGATGGAGTTTGGCGTGGACAAATGTGCGGTCATGCATGTAAAGCGAGGCGAGATTGTGGAATCCGTGGGAATTCAACTCGCGGATTCCATAAACCTGAGATCCCTCTCTCCAAACGAAACCTATAAGTATTTGGGTATGTCGGAAGCGTTAGGTATCAGCACTACTGACATGAAGCAATCGTTGAAGGAACGCTTCTTTGGCCGCCTGAAAAAGGTTTTTAATAGCCTTCTTTCGGGTGGAAACAAGGTGCGCGCCTTCAACGGTTGGGTCATGCCGGTATTGATGTACTCTTTCGGCATACTCAAATGGACTCAAACGGAACTCGACGCCCTGGATAGGCGGGTCCGTACACTGCTGACTGCATATCGAATGCATCACCCACGATCGTCGGTCATGAGATTGTATATCCCGCGGAAGTGTGGAGGCCGAGGCTTTTTAAATGCCAAGAACCTCCACAACCGCGAGATATGCAATCTCAGGGAATATTTTCTACACGCCGACGTGGGAATGCATCGAGATGTAGTAGCAGTGGACAAGGGACTCACCCCGCTCTCCTTGGCGAATGAGAACTGGCGCAAGCCTGTAGTGCTTGACACTAACGACCGCAGGGAGGTATGGCAGAGTAAGGAGCTTCACGGACGCTTTTTCCGGGCCCTACATGGGTCCGATGTAGATCAGTCAGCGTCCGTAGCCTGGCTGCGTTTCGGTGACCTCTTTGGGGAAACCGAAGGTTTTGTCTGTGCAATTATGGACGAAGTTATCATGACGAATAACTACCGGAGATTTATTGTGAAGGATGGCACGGTTGACATCTGTCGGGCATGTCACCATCCGGGTGAATCGATCCGCCACATTATCTCTGGTTGTTCTCGTCTAGCTAACGAAGAGTACTTGCATAGGCACAACCTTGTAGCCAGGATTATCCATCAGCAACTTGCTCTGAAATACACTCTTGTGGCATCGGAGGTGCCGTACTACAGGTATGTGCCCGACCCAGTTCTCGAGAATGGCAATATCACATTGTACTGGGATCGGTCCATCATCACTGACAGGACCATTATTGCTAATAAGCCTGATATAGTGGTGGTGGACCGAATCGAGAAGCGTGCAATGATTGTTGACATTACCGTCCCGCATGACGGGAACCTCGTGAAAGCCGAGAAAGATAAGCAAATCAAGTATCTTGACTTGGCTCGCGAGGTTGTCGACATGTGGGATGTGGACACAGCGATCATTGTACCGATAGTCGTGTCAGCCAATGGCTTAATAGCCACGAGCCTCGACCAACACCTTAGGAGGCTCTCGTTAGGCGGTTGGGTCAAGGGCCTGATCCAGAAAGCAGTATTGCTGGACACGGCTCGTATTGTTAGGAGGTTCCTCTCTCTGGAGCCCTGACCGCCGGTAGCTTGGACCCTGTTCCCGATACCGGTGGGTCTCTATTTTTTATATTTTTAAATGTTTTTTTTTTGTATGTTTTATAAAAATATTTAAAAATGTAGACAATAAGAAAGAATATGAATAAAGGAGATAATAATAATAATAATAATAATAATAATCTGTGGCCTGACTTGTCACGAGTGACAGTTAAATTTTCTTAGCTCTTAAAATTTTCTTTAATATAATTATAAAACCGTACAACGTCATACTTATATCAGCTAAAAACTAAATTGAAATAATGTCTTTATACAATAAACCAACAACAAGAAGAAAACAAACAACATAATTAAAATGACGAACAATTAAACATCAAACAAAAAATGACAGCTAAGAAGACGAAACTAAAAAGAAAATGTTGACAAGAAGCCAGGCCCGAGCCAAAAACACACGCCCAACATCTTCGGGTTCGTCGCTCAGCTCCGCCTCGCAGCCACCGGGACCCCCTACAACCGTCAGTCAAGCGATCCCGGACGCTGTAGTTGCGTCGAGTTCGAGCGACGAATACTTCTCTCCGCCGACGTCACCACCACCTACGCGTCGACGGGGAGGACACCGGCCACCGGACTGCCTGGGACCTCGAGGCCCATCGGCTTCTGACAGGGTCCCCGCTCCCGGTGGAAGTGTGCAGCGCATGCGATGGACGCAATCGATTAACGAAAACGTCATGCGCGCATACTTTGGGCCTACAGAGGGGGGAAGTAATCTGACTGCGTACCGTGGTCGGATGCTCTCTCTGTTTCAGGTGCTTGAGCCAGCTGTCAACGTGTCGGCCCAACGTCTATCGGATCAGGTGCGGGTCATCCAACGTAACCGTATGCTGGATGACGCCGTACTTGATAGACTGCGTGAGGAATCACGGAGTAGCCGTGTCTCGCCTGCCTTGCCACCGGCCGCGGTGCTAATGCAACCCAGTCTTTCACCGCGACCCGACCATGTTGGAGAGGATGACGACGACGGGGCTATATCCGTGAGTACCCAGTGCAATGAACGACTGAGGAGCGCTTTGGAGTGTGCATTCCGAGAGTATCGTTCCACACCGCCTGAGCTTAGACCTCGATTACCTCGTCTGCCCATGCATAAGAAAAATAGGGCGCTGGTGTGTGCTCTAGATTCACAGCTATCAAATGTTTTTGATAGCAGCAAAGACCTTGCCGATACCCACTCGATCTTGTACTGTGCGGCTGCAGCGGCATGTCGTGTAGCTAACGTCAAGTTTCCCAAAACTGACAGAGCTACACGACCAGCTATACCAGCTTGGCAGTGCAGGATTGAGCGTCGTATCGGTGAGGCTAGAGCACTCATCGGCAAGCTTATCTGCTTCAGGGAGGGCAACACTCGCCCTAGAGTGATGCGCTTTGTGAGGCGGGCGTTCTCGGGGACGGATATCAATTCTCGAGATTATCTGTCCCGCGTCACAGAGCGTATTGACTTCCTGAAGCAGAAGATCTATGCATGGGCAAGCCGTATTCGTCGGTACAAGCGGCGAGTGGAGCGATACACTCAGAATCGCACATTCCAGAGCAACGAAAGGTGGGTTTATAGGGCTTGGGAGCGACCTGACCAAGGTGTGACTGATACTCGCCTACCAGATGATGACGCCATGTATTCGTTCTGGCGCAATATCTGGTCGGTGCCTGTCAGTCACACCGAGGGTGACTGGACTCGGGAGGTCGAACGGGCGTGCGATTCGATACCACAAATGGGGGCAATTACCATCAGCCCCCAAGATGTAGCTCGTGCAGTCCGTCCGTTGCCTAACTGGAAATCTCCGGGGCCGGACGGACTGCACAACTTTTGGATTAAATGGTTCCAAAGGTCGCACGCTCGTTTGGCAACTCAGTTCCAGTCTGCCTTAGAGTCAGGATCGCTGCCCCAGTTCCTAACGACAGGAATAACCCACCTGCTCCACAAATCAGGTAGTACTGCGGAACCTAAAAATTATAGACCGATAACATGTTTACCGACGGTCTATAAAGTTTTTACATCCATTCTGAGAGCTAAAATTAATCAGCATATTGAGAATAATTCCATCATGTCTGCTTCTCAGAATGGATGTAGGAACGGGTCCCGCGGTACTAAGGAGCTGCTCCTCATAGACATTGCCATTAGCCAACAGGTTCGCCGTTCCCGCAAGGATCTGGCGACATTTTGGATAGATTACAAGAAGGCCTATGACTCGGTGCCACATACGTGGCTCATGAGGGTGCTGGAGTTGTATAAAATTGATGCAACTCTGTGCGCCTTCCTGACGTCATGTATGGGGCAGTGGAGGACGGTCCTTCACTATCCAGGATGTCGACAGATTCAGGAAAACAGCGAACCTATAAGGATCGAGCGCGGCATATTTCAGGGCGACAGTCTGAGTCCTCTGTGGTTTTGTTTAGCCCTGAACCCTCTCAGTACACTGCTGGAGGGTTCGGGCCTGGGCTATCGGTTGAGAAGAGGTGGTCAGGTCCTATCACACCTCCTTTACATGGATGATCTGAAGCTCTTTGCACCCAACAACTTGCAACTGATGAAGCTACTGAAGGTAACAGAAACCTTCAGTGACGCCATCAGGATGGAATTTGGTGTGGACAAATGTGCAGCCATACATGTAAAGCGAGGGGAGATTATGGAATCCGTGGGAATACAACTCTCGGATTCCATATACCTTCGATCCCTTTCCTCAACCGAAACTTACAAGTATTTGGGTATGTCGGAAGCACTAGGCATCAATGTTACTGAAGTGAAACAATCGTTGAAGGAGCGCTTCTTTGGCCGCCTGAAAAAAGTACTAAATAGTCTTTTATCAGGTGGGAACAAGGTGCGCGCCTTCAACGGCTGGGTCATGCCGGTCTTGATGTACTCTTTCGGCATACTCAAATGGACTCAGACAGAACTTGACGCCTTGGATAGGAGAGTCCGCACATTGCTTACCGCAAATCGTATGCATCACCCACGATCATCGGTTATGAGACTGTATATCCCGCGGAAGTGCGGAGGTCGTGGCTTTTTAAATGCTAAAACCCTGCACAACCGCGAGGTATGCAGTCTTAGGGAATATTTCCAGGCTGCCGACGTGGGTATGCATCGAGATGTGGTAGCGGTGGACAAGGGCCTTACCCCGCTCTCCTTGGCTAACGAGAACTGGCGCAAACCTATAGTATTAGATACTAATGACCGCAGGGAGGTATGGCAGAGCAAGGAACTTCACGGACGCTTCTACCGGGTCCTATATGGGCCCGATGTAGATCTTTTAGCGTCCGTGGCCTGGCTGCGATTTGGTGACCTTTTCGGGGAAACCGAAGGTTTTGTCTTTGCGATTATGGACGAAGTTATGATGACGAACAACTACCGGAAATACATTGTGAAGGACGGCACGGTTGACATCTGTCGGGCATGTCACCGGCCGGGAGAATCAATCCGACACATTATTTCCGGTTGTTCTAGTCTGGCTAACGGAGACTATTTGCATAGACACAACCTTGTAGCCAGGATTATCCACCAGCAACTTGCTCTTAAATACAATCTTGTGGAATCGGAAGTGCCTTACTATAAGTACGTGCCCGACCCAGTTCTCGAAAATGGCAATGTCACGTTGTATTGGGATCGGTCTATCATCACTGACAGGACTATTGTTGCCAATAAGCCTGACATAGTGGTGATAGACCGATTAGAGCGTCGCGCAATGATTGTTGATATAGCGGTCCCCCATGACGAGAACCTCGTGAAGGCTGAGAGAGATAAGAAAAGTAAGTATCTTGATCTAGCTCGCGAGGTTGTCGACATGTGGGATGTGAATACAGCAGTCATTGTGCCGATAGTCGTGACGGCCAATGGCATAATAGCTAAGAGTCTCGATGAACATCTGAGGAGGCTCTCGTTGGGCAGCTGGATCAAGGGCGTGATCCAGAAAGCGGTACTCCTGGACACGGCGCGTATCGTTAGGAGGTTCCTCTCTCAGCAGCCCTAACCACCGGTAGCTTGGACCTTGTTCCCGATACCGGTGGGCTACTAATTTTTATATTTTTAAATGTTTTTTTATTTTATTTTTATAAGATAATATTTAAAAATGTAAAAACTATGTACAATAATGAAATAAAGGAAATAATAATAAAATTTATTGAAAAAGGCATTACATCCCAATTTTTTAAATTAAAAAAGTTTAAATCACATCTTTTAGAAATCATTAAAAAAATCATTAAGACGGTACCCTGACCAAAAAATCGGCATGAGATATGAGCGTTCCTATTGGTCTAGCGGCACTGGTGGCGCATGAATTACAGTAGTGAATACGCCCAGATTTTAGAATAAAATCTTTATAAAATCGAATTTCGGTCTTTTGAAAAAAATAATTCTACAAAAATTTTCGTTATTAAATTGTCTATCCATTAGTTTTAGTACAAAAAATAATCAATGAACACTTTACGAGGAGATGCATAATATCAATAACTATTTCTCATTATAGCAGGACACTAATCATATAATCAAGTATCATCATCATCTTGCTAATATTTTAAATATGAAAGTTTGGATGGATGGATGTATGTGGATGTATGTTTGTTACTCAACCACGCCAGAACGGCTGAACGGATCTCTTGAAATTTGGCACAGAGACAGATTACAGCCCTGAATAGCACATAGGCTTTTTATCCCGGTATAATATATCCTTGGGATGATAAAACACTTTTCACACGGGCAAATCCGCTGGCAGAAGCTAGTTATCTCTAATCTCTGAACAATATAAAAAAAATCGCTGTCTGCGTCTGTTTGTATATCCATTTATTTCTTCTAAACCTCTCGACGGATTTTGATTCAGTCTTCACTAATAGAATGAGCGATGCGAAGCCGGGTAGGGTCGTTAGAGTACTAAGGATACAAGCGTAGGCACAAAATAGAACATAATGATTTATTATATCACCATTTCTTCGAGCTTCTCGGGACCCTAGGGTTCCGGGTCTTTGAAAGGCGTACCAGGGACCGAAACCAACTAGCAGAGGCCTTTTTAGACATGTAGGATGAAATGTGACAACAACCGGCGATTATCCCTGTATGCACTAGTGAGCACCCAATGACAATCACCGGCTGGTGCAGGACTATTGCAGAATATGGAGACAAAATACATTGGGCTATGGGTTTGGAAGGTTTCGGGGATCGCATAGAAAAATTAAATACAGGAGAAGTGGCAAGGGGGCGTGTCGGTGTCCGCGCGACGTGGTCACAGTGCCCATGTCCAAAATAATGTTTCAAAATATCACAGCGACTGTTCTATTTTTGCAATAAATACATTGCTCCTTAACCACTAGCTAAGTTCGTCGCTAAGTGACTGGACAAGCAATGTAAAAATCACAACACGATACTTTACTAAGCCGATGCATCGCTTAGTGCGGCCGCTGCTTCTTGCGACGAGTTAGTGATGTGATGGTGTAGATGTTTTTGTGTGGGTAAGTTGTACGGAGCATGGTTAATACACGCTGTGTTTGATGAGATACGGTTTATATTTGATTCTGTAGTAAGTTCTGATTTAAGAGTTGCGGGCGTGTGCGCGACTGCGTGTCTATTGCTTTTTCTGTACTGCATGTGTAGTAGTTGCCGTGGTAGGGGCAAACTGGAGACACAGGTTGCCGATATATTTCGTCTACCGGGCATATCTCCTTGTTTATTATATCTATGGAGGATCGATTACCTAAAACTATAGAAGGACTATTGACCCTGCCTGACTACTGTTGATCTACACCGTTACAAAATGGCAGGGGGTGACTTGCACACTCAATTAATGGACCCCATAAAGGGTCGCTTGCACTTTAGTGACGAAGCGCCAAGGGGGCAACATGTCCGGAGGTGCTTGAGGAGTGGAGAGGTATACCACGGCTATCAGGACAATCCCGGAAGAACGGCCAGCATCTTATTGGGTTAACTTCCTTCCTCTGAGCACGTTTACTGTTGCGAATCTCCACTCAAGCCAGCCAATTAAGGCAAGAGAGAGGTGGGGGCTCGGTTCCCCGTCAGTTATCACCAATATTATCCTAATTTATTTGGGGTCAGTGCACCATGTCTTCTTTTTTCTTAGGTAACCATCACTGTAGTTAATACCTTTCTAGACATAAAACCTTTTTTATATTTGATAGGATCGCGCTTGACCACTATCTCACCTGATGGTAAGCGATGATGATATTTTTTCACACGACTGTGTGATCCAGCAGAATATCAGCGTCAGGTATTATATATATATTATTTGCCTGACACGTGCTGAGCTGGACTCACATTTGGTGCAACCTTGAGATGCACACCGCACTGCGTTTTGATTGTCATACCTAATGTTACTGTGATGTTACTGGTGTCAATTTTACTTTTATTTCTGTTAGTATGGTTTTCTTTTTTCTTTTTATGTTGTCACCTTGTTTTTAAACATATAAATTGTAATAATTTAATTAAGATTTTGTGTGTTGTGCTGTGTCTTTTGTGTGCACTAAATAAATGATTTATCTGTCTATCTATCTATCATCGGTTTATTGGTCTTTCAAAACTTTTCTCACGATTCTTCCAAGAAGATACAGACCTAATGAACCCGAAAACTAAATATTCATATAACAAACTAGTGCTTCCTAAAGTAATATATTCGTACAAACTAACTTATTAGCTCGCACGATATCGTGCGTTTTATCAACAAATGTGAGAGGGTCTCATATTATACGTATAAAGCGACCGCTCCTAGAAGATGTTATCCCAAAAGTTTTCTACCCGCGGAAATTTATTCAGAAACCCTTTACAAGGTTAGCGCAACCGAAGTCGGGCCACGGATGTGTATAACCGCGTTTACTTACCGCTAGATGGGCTCCCCGGCTTCCAATATGCCGAATATTAGATTCGAGATTACGTGAAATAATTCGGAAGAGTTTCTTTGAGTTTTCTTGCAACAAGAAGAACAAGAATATTTACTTTTTAAAGTATTATATTATTTGATTTTAATTATTGTGAATGTGAAGACTATGTGGGTCATTCTTTTTTTTGTTTTTAATTTATCTTAGTTAGTTTTTAGGGTTCCGTACCCAAAGGTTATAAACGGGACCCTATTACTAAGACTCCGCGGTTCGTCTGTCTGTCTGTCTGTCTGTCACCAGGATGTATCTCATGAACCGTGATAGCTAGACAGTTGAAATTTTTACAGATGATGTATTTCTGTTGCCGCTATAACAACAAATACTAAAAGCCGAATAAAATAAATATTTAAGGAGGGCTCCCATACAACAAACGTGATTTTTTTGCCGTTTATTGCGATAATGGTACGGAACCCTTCGTGCGCGAGTCCGACTCGCACTTGGCCGGTTTTTTGTTTTGGTTTTCTTGCAATGACAAGAATATTTACTTTTTAAAGTATTATATTATTTGATTTTAATTATTGTGAATGTGAAGACTATGTGGATCATTCTTTTTTCTGTTTTTAATTTATCTTAATTAGTTTTTAATCATGGTCTGGCAGTTTGAGTAGTTTATGCGGCCTACCCGAATGTACTTTCTTTGGTATTGTTCGTCGAATCATTGAGCTCCATAATTTCTGAGTTGAGCTGCTCGGTTATTGACAAATGCGTGCACTGACTGGACAGGTCCACTCAACCTGGCTGGTTCTTTCCTCAAAAGACCATTTCAGACATCTGTCTACATGGTCTTCACATGATCTAACCAAGATTTTGTCAGGACTTTAAAAGAGACTGTGACCTCTGAGTTTGTTTCGGCCTTTCTTCTCAGAGTAGTCAGATAGGAAACGCCGACCTCATCTAGTTTAAAAAAATATGTTAGACATGTAAAAGTGTTTGTACAAACCAACTTACAGAAATAAAAGCATCTATCATTTATTGCCGTGCAACTGATTAACGTGACTATGGATGGTTTCTTATTTACTGACAAAAAGTACCATTATGGCGGTTGTTTTTTTAATTCTCCTTTTAAAGCTGAAAGAGCCAGCTTGACCTATTCACAATGACACAAAGGATTGTCCAATGGTACACACTGAAAATAACCAGTTTCCGCTAGATAACGTTTACAGCCGCCATAAACAGCGTCACGAAAGTTATTCTCCGTCCCTTTCACTCCGGGATCAACATAGCCGTCTCACCCATAAAAGTTAAATGGTGTTAAAGTAGGAATAATGTTATAGCAGTAAATGGCTTAAAGGAGTCGCTTGGAGGTGCACGGTGCATTTACATGGTTGACGCCAAGCCAACGGAGACTGTACACATTCACGCGTTTATGCGTTTGGAGCTAAGTGCAATTGAACCAGGGTATTATACTGATATAAAACAGAGACGTATTAAACCCAGACAGAGCTGTGCTGGCATAAAACATAATTAACAACGTTAACTCACGCTTTTTAGACCGAAACTAGATATGTGCGTGATCCATACATATGTCGCATCAAGAGTGGCCGATAGATGCAAACCATCGAGAAGTTAGGAAGTTTTCCCTCCTGTAAAGACATCGTGTGTGGGCAGGTCGGTGGGTACAATTGTGAAAATGAAATCACACAAATTATTCGATACACTGGGTTTATTCAAATAGTCACAAACTTACAGTTACAATCTTGCTTTACTAATATTACGGATCGACAGTGATTCAAGACGTCTTAGCTCTCAGGCGGTTAGAACTCAACTGCCATATTCTGCTGTCCCCACCACGCAAGTGGTTAGAAAGAGCGCGCCAATGCGTAGTTGTTCTTGATTTGCCGCTAGGGGCGTGCTTGTGATTTGTTTTGACGTCCGTACTATTGACTAAACCCGACACATATATAAGTGGATGCATCGTTTGGTTTAAAATGGTAGTTGTATCATATCACATACAACATAAACTGACCCCCTTTTACCTGACTGTCGAAAGAGTAAAATGTGTTTATCAGTCTATGTATGTATGTTTGTTCCTATGTGGCGTTATAGAGACTAAACGCTTTGGCCGATTTTGATGATTCTTACGTCATTCGATTCGTCTTAACCTTAATAATAGAAAAAAAACCGGCCAAGTGCGAGTCGGACGTATTAAAAAAAAACTACTGACTAGATCTCGTTCAAACCAATTTTTGCTTGCAGTTTACATAGTAATGTACATCATATATTTTTTTCAGTTTTATCATTCTCTTATTTTAGAAGTTACAGGGGGGGGGACACACATTTTAACACTTTGGAAGAGTCTCTCGCGCAAACTATTCAGTTTAGAAAAAAAATATATTAGAAACCTCAATATCATTTTTGAAGACCTATCCATAGATACCCCACACGTATGGGTTTGATGAAGAAAAATATTTTAGTTTTAGTTTCAAGTATGGGAACCCCCAAAATTTATTGTTTTATTTTTATTTTTGTGTGAAAATCTTAATGCGTTTCACAGAATACATCTACTTACCAAGTTTCAACAGCATAGTTCTTATAGTTTCGGAAAAAAGTGGCTGTGACATACGGACGGACAGACAGACAGACAGACAGACATGACGAATCTATAAGGGTTTCGTTTTTTGCCATTTGGCTACGGAACCCTAAAAATGGCTGATTTTGGGCGCCATATTGTGGAGGCACAATTTTTTTTTGTTGCCAAGCCGAGCGTTTGGGGTATCAAAATAAAGGGTTTTAAGAGGTGAATAAAAAAATATAACACTTATATGTTTAATTGTACCTAATTTAAAAAAATATATGTTCACTAAAAAGTTATAAATAACAAAAAAGTTAATTAAAAAAACGTGACTGCTAAGAAGCGTTCTAAAAAGACGTAAACAATAAGAAAATCATGCTGTGCAGAGGATAGATCTGGTTTTGGTCAGCCATCTCGCGAATATGTATTCTCCGGCTACACAGCATGATTTGCTTCTTGTTTACGTCTTTTTAGAACGCTTCTTACCAGTCGGGTTTTTAGATTTTTTGAATTATCATTTTTATTCCCATGGGGGTAGGCAGAATTTACAGAAGTTCACATTCTTCAATCCTTACATACTTTCGTTGCTTCGTTTAAATTCATAAAACTGATCAGACACGTACGCCTGTAATGAGCAATACGCACCTGGCCTTTATATCTAACCTACACCTCTGCTCAATCTAGGATGTTGTGTGTTGTAATATTCTAAACATAAAATACGACTCAGTCGACGGAAAATGCCTATTGCATTAAGTCCGCCTTTGTACTTATGCATAAAGTTTAAATAAATAAATAAAATGACCATTCACCAGTGACATGTTTATGAAAACGAACTTACACTCTTTGCGCTGTAGCATGGTGCGGGTGACAGTTTCAATAACATTTTTTTTTGTTTTAACGTCATACAGGCAACTATGGTATATGGTATAATCATGGTATGACGTTAAACTACAAAAAATGCGTAAACTAACGCCTAGTAAAGTTGCCTATTAAAATTAACGCCAATCGGTCTCATAACTGGAGTCCCATTAATCAAATTCTCTGGCTGTCCCTGAACATGACGTCTGCTACCTCACAATCATAGTAAATGATTGCGACACGCAAATTAATCAATCAATTTACAGTTATCAGATTTATGCCCTTAATCTTACACATAAATTGAAACTAGCTGATGATAACGTGCTTTATATCGGAGTTTCACAAAGGTTACATCATTCATGAACTGTTTATGGCAAAGCATACATAGATACCTTTATCAGTTATGGAAAGAAACAGGTGTATGGTCTTTAGTTAAGTTTATTGGTAGGAAGTATCATAGAACCGGGATTAATGGAAGGGATGGAGGAAGGTCTTTGCTCAGTAGTGGATTCGTACAGACACGGGGTCCCGACGCTGAGAAAGAAAATTAGGTTCAAATAAATGTCACTAGATGGCGCGGATATATTTCTTATTGAATTTTGTGTAAAATTTACATTTTCTAGAATTGATCATAAAATTGTATTTTCTTTTTTAATCAACTCTCCTAAGTATGTGCAACATTATGGAATATTGGGCTCTTCATTCAAATTGCAAAGATAATTTGAACGGATCATTTAAAACCAATTCCAATAGATGGTGCGGTTTTAAATTTCCGAGGTATTCCACTCGATTTTTTTATTTTTTTATTGGAACACATGTTGGAAGAATGAAACTGAAAACTTGCAAAAAATACTATAAAACAAATCGTCACTGTATTTAAAGAAATAAACCGAATATTTAAAATCCCTTTTACTTGCAAGTCACTGCGCACTTACACCATCTATCGCTTGACACAGAACCGACCGCGTTCGAAGAATTTTAGTAAAATAGTCAGTATAATCAGACGAAAAACAATAGTTACGTCTGCACTGTTTCTTTGTATGAAATGGGGCATCTGTATGCTAGTATCATATTATCTGTGGTACAGGCTAGTTATAATAATCTTATTATAATATTATAAATGTGAAAGTTTGGATGGATGTATGTATGTTTGTTACTCAATCACGCCAGAATGGCTGAACGGATCTGGATGAAATTTGGCACAGACATATATTATAGTCTGGAAAAGCATATAGGACTTTTTATCCTGAGAATATGTTCCCTCGGGATAATTATCGACTTTCACGCGGACCAAGCCGCTGGCAAAAGCTAGTATTATCCATATGAAAGTTTGTGCGGGAAGTTTGTTACACTTTTACGCAAAACCTGCTGGACAGATATGGATGAAAGTTTACAGTGATATAACTTACACATCAGAATAGCACATATTTACTATAATCTATACCAATATTATAAAGAGGAAAGATTTGTTTGTTTGTTTGCTTGTACCGAATAGGCTCCGAAACTACTGGACCGATTTAAAAAATTCTTTCACCTATGTTTAGCTACATTATTCCCGAGTAACATAGGCTATAATTTTGAAGGAAGCGAAGCTGCAGGGGTCAGCTAGTTTATAAATATATTGGGGCAAGAAGTTACTAATACCACTAATAATATAAAAATGTTCATTTTCGTTTAGATTTTCTTTACTGAACTTATTTCATTCTTTAGCTACTTATGATTTACCGACTTGCTAACAAATTCCATACAAATACAACGAATCTTCCCTTATTAGATCATTTTATAAGCAGAACACGTTCATCATGGTATGGTTTAATAAATATTTCTGTTTCGCTTCAAGTGGAGCGAGCTCGTTAACTCAAAATTAATATATCAGTCTGTTCCATCCGCGGGCAGCCGTCGCGTCGTGGATAGCGGGTGATTAACTTACACCCTTTCGCGCTCATTAAACTTACTATATTATTAAAAAAAAAACAGAAAACCCGACTGCTTAAAAAGCGAACTAAAAAGACGTAAACAAGAAGAAAATCATGCTGTGCAGTAGGAGGATACATTTGCGCGAGCTGGCTGACCAAAACCGGATGTATCCTCCGACTACACAGCATGATTTTCTTCTTGTTTACGTCTTTATAGTTCGCTTTTTAAGCAGTCGGGACTTTTTTGTGTTTTTTTTTTGTTTATTACTTTTTTATTTTTGAAATCACCCTATTTATTTATTTTTAAAACCATTTATTTTGATACCCCACATGATGGGATATAAAGAACCAACCCCACAACATGGCGCCCAAAATCCGCCATTTTTCCATTTTCCAATTTTAATGTAGCCAGTGACACTCCCAGGGTTAAGACGAATCCATTGAAGAAGTAGTAAGAATCATCAAAATCGGTCAACGCGTTTGTTCTCTAGAACGCCACATAGAAACAAACACACATAGACTGATAAACACATTACCCTCCTTCGGCAGTCGGGTAATAAACTGGGAAAAAGCCCTTGGCCTTACGTGGAATTAGGTTCCAGCTTAGATACATGAATAATTTTAAGTTCTACCATTCTTCTCCGCAGAATGAGATTAGAGTAACTAGTTTTAAAGTTAATGCATATTAAAGAGGAAGATCGCCAAACTTCCTTCCATTTATCAAATCAATACGACTTTCTGTGCTCTCAAGCTCCAAATAGGCATCTACGACAGGAAACGCAATAAAAAATATATTACCATAAAAGAACGCGTGTATCAATATAAAAAATCGAGGCGGAATCCATAAAAACGTAAAACCAATTACAGAATAAAAACGTTTACGTAGCGTATCAGAACAATAAAGACCGATGTAACACTACCGGCGGTACTGCCCCCGCCCTTTCAATTTTGTACAGTTTTCGCTTTTGAAATATTGACCGGCTGCTTAATGACATTCTTTAACAATGGAAGGGTTAACTGACGAAAGAAGATTCCTTATTTTAGATAAATGTTCGTTAACGAAGCGTTGGAAGCGCCGCTGTGAGGAAATGGTCGGTAACATTCAATTGTTTGGCTGCTTACGTAATCAATGTTTCGGAAAGTAATTCTGTATTTGAGTGTTAAATTATACCAAGGATAAACGTTATAAAATATAATTCTTTACTTAAGGCCGTACCCTGACCAAAAAAACAGCATGAGATATGAGCATTCCTGTTGGCCTAGCGGCACTGGTGGCGCATGAATTACAGTAGTGAATACGCCCAGATTTTAGAATAAAATCTTTATAAAATCGAATACTGGTCTTATGAAAAAAAAAAATTACTAAATGTTCGTTATCAAATTGTCTATCCATTAGTGTTAGTACAAAAAATAATTAATTAACACTTTGCGAGGAGATGCATGCTATCAGTAATTATTTCTTATTTTTATGGTTTTGTTGGAAGGAGATTAGTGAAACATATACCTCTTTAAAAAAAAGTATTTCAACATTTTAATCTGAATCAATATTATGTCGAAATTTAATGTTTTTTTTTAATTGATATTTCTTTTTAAATAAAGAGTAAATAGCTCTTAAAAACTGCACAAAAACGACTAGCGCGGCGTTTTGCTCGGCGAGGCGCCTTTATCCGCCATTTTTGTCTAGTTGCTAACAAACCCTGGATTAAAAATGTTCAATAAAATCGTTAACCAAATGTTACTCACAGAAAATTGTCAATTTATCTCTCAGATTAACGGCTTAGCTGAATCAATCATGTGCGTTCATACGAATGGCCTTTATTCATCGATAAAATTGTCAACCAAAATGCTTCGACCGAAATCCAGGAAAGCTTGAGCTTACTGGATATAAATCGTGTGTTCGCTGAGTTTAATAAATACGAATACAAACCGTTCGTCGGAAACTGCGCTAGTTTCATCAAAGAACTATTCTCAAGCAAAATTGAGGTAGTTAGTTCTGCTTACCAAGCAATTCGTGAGTCCTCAATACCGTTTGAGTTTGAGTCAGGACCGTAAAGTGGAATTTGCGAACTCTGATCAGCTGTAAAAATCCTTCAACTATAATTCCGTTCGTAAGAGGTTAGATATGAAATTTTATTTTTACAGCAAGGTATAAAATAAAATCGGTATCTGAATAGGGTTAACTTACTAAGATTGTTTGCCGCTGATGCAATCAGTCTAGATCAACGTACCTGGAAAAGAAAATATTGCTGAATTAGATTTTAAAAGTATCATGAATATATATACAAGGTGAGTTTTGAAAACGATTTGGTGGTTGATAAAAATGGCTATCCTCTTAGTCGATTTTGGTTGGGTTTTATGATTTAAAATACAAACATATAGACACAATAGCATAGAAGCGTAGTTTTTAACCGACTTACCAAAAAAGAGGAGGTTATATGTTCTTCTTTATGTTTTTTTTTGTGTATGTTCACCGATATCTCCGTCAATGGTGGACCGATTTTGAAAAATCTATTTTTGTTTGAAAGATTATGTTTTAAAATCGGTCCCATTTTAATTTGGTGAAGTTCTGATGAAGAACTTCGAAGATATACAACAGAACTTTTCATTGTTTATACCATTACATAACATAACATTACGCCAGTAAGCTCTCAAGGGGTACGCATATCTCTTATTTCACCGGTTATGTTCAAGTTTCATGGTATTCGGGTAATCTATTCTGGCGTAATAGGTAACTTACTAAACAACTTGCTTAGAAGTTAGGTACAACTAAAAAGTGTGTGTCCATAACGCAAAAAAAATGGTACCTACGAAAGACACCGACTTCCAAAAATAAAGTAATTTTTCACGTTGTAGCTTTCTTATTTGGAAGTCGGTAGTATTTTTTTGTAAAAAAGTTTTTTATTATTATTTAAATATATAAAAAGTCTATTGTTATTTAATTACCTATACATATATCATAATAATATCAGAATCAATGAAGCTCAGAAACAAAATATAAATGAATTTCCAATTAGGAATTAGTTACATATCTACGGACCGAGAATCCAATATTTCTTGAAAAAGATGTTTCAATACAAAGGGACATATTTTCCTTTTACTAATCTCATTGGGTACCCAATATTGGAATTTATAGCTAAGTAAATGCTAATGGAAAATGTTCAATTATAATTTAGGAAAACCTATTAATTCGAGCAAACTCTTTAGTATGTTTAATATCGAAGAATATCGGGATCATTGAACTCAAATAACGCTACGGAAAAGAGTACGTAAGTGTATTCTGTCAATAGTATTGTCTTATTGATATAACGGTGCTCTTTAAGTATTAATTTCCAATGAACAACTTCCATTTCCCGTTCAGTATGGTTCGTTGTTTTTACTGCGTATACGATATACTCCCTTAGGAACTCCCTGGCGCAACGGGTAACAATAATATACAGTATAAACGCTTAGAGTGGCGTACTCAAGAGTAGTTTGTAAGCCTGTAGCGATCCGACCCACTATGGGGCTCTGAGCAATCCAATTGCGAACCACGTTCACCGGCAATTTTATTTTTCTTTAATTCTCGGAATCAACATCGAAACTTTTATTATAGTTTCCACTAAACGATTCTTATTTTTCAATTACTTTCCCGAAATGGTTTTCCTTCCCTACTTATATCAGAGAAAATACAGTCATAAAAATAAGTCGCTTATAAATAGTTAGGTACTTTGTTGAATCGTTCATTTAATTTTGTTTAGCATCCGTTGCAAGTCGGCAGCAAAATACAGAGTTTACTTACTTACCTCAATACTGCAAGTAATTGAAATGTCAGTACCATTCAAGCTTGTTTCGTTATGAAATAAGAACGACTTGCAACAGTTCACAAGACAGATCATTTTGAATCGTCCGCATAAACTAATTGGTTCCAATGTTGCATTCAGCAGCAAGTTGCTAGCTTTTAACCCAAGAACTCCATTTCATACCAACCAATTACTTTTCACGATGAAAGAGGAAACTCCGAAACGAATTTTGTCGTCCTAATAAAGTTATTGGCAGTAAAAAGGTGAAGTAATTCGTGTTACAGTCGGAGAAATACAACGTAGGTCCCCGAAGCCGCAGGGACGTCGTATTTATCGTGCGGAGGTCTTTGTGAGCGGGTGTTGTGTCGGCCATATTTTAATTGCGGTCGCGCCTATTCACTAGCTCTCAACGGGTCCCATGCGGGATGTTGGCCTGACAGACGCCGATAAATTGCTCACTTCGGCTGCGACCTACTCCGTATTGTACCGCTTGTAACAAAGCCTATTATCCTTGGCTATAAACGGAGAAATTCTTGTTCAAACACGAAAAACGTACACACCAACAACGGTTGGGAGTGAAACACCAATTTAGCTTTTCCGAGTCCAGAAAAAGTTATTTAGAGAGTCAACCGGGCCGCACCTAAGGCCGTAGCTATATAAACTTTTGGAGGGATAACTACTTTCTTTGCAGGTAAGTAGATAATCTTTTAGGACTTTGGAAAACTCTGTTAAGGGAGGAAGATTACTCGAGAATCCACTTTGCTATCAATTACTCAACAAATGCGAAAATGAATTTAATTATCCATTTGGCTGCGTGGCTAAATCAGTTCGCTAGTTAATTACAATATCTACGAAGTGCATGATTGCAATTACATTAAATTCATTCTGAGTTATTCAGCTGAGATTTACAGTCGATTATTGAAATTTTCAATGATATTATGGACCGATAATTTGTACGATAGGTACTGTCAATAAAGATGCCTTCAGTCTGGTCCTTCGAGCCGGATACGAGAACGAAGAATCCGAACAACCAATACAGTCCACTTCTTATGTATTAAAATTTGAGTTGTTGATTGATTGAAAAAACCGAACTTATGATAAATTGATTATTGTACAATTCCTGTACCCTTCCGGAATATCAGACAGAATTTTTGTGCATCATAAGTAAATTCTATTTATCAAAGATTATTATAGACTGGGAATGTATCTTGGTTTTGTGATTCGATGAGATTTTACCTGTTAGGTTTTAGCTGCACACAGTCTAGCTCTTAGCTAGACTGGGTCATCTACATACATATGTATATAAGCTCAAGCCTTTTTCCCATGGGGTAGGCAGAAATCACAGAATGCTACCTGCTAAGATCCTTATCCTTATCCACTGTGTTATCTAATATTATATATACGAGTATATTTATGTTACTATAAAAACCCGAACTACGGTAAAACCTAGGATATCTGTCGTGTCGCGAGATATATCTCGTCTATAATTTGTCGTATGTTATTGTATATCGTTTTATATTATTGTATGTCGTATATTTATTATATTCTGTCGGCATATGTAATTTCGTACATATTATGAAGGAAATTATTTCGATGGTAATCTTTTAGCCCAAGTTTTACCTAACACTTTTTTCTTTACAAGTTTTACTTGGATAAGGAAGGTACCTATATGTGTTCAACAAACGCAAGTTTCATCCAAAACTGTTCAACCGTTAAATACGTGAAAAGGTAATAAACAAATAGACAAATTAACTTTCACATTTATAATAATACTAACTTCTGTCAGCGGCTTCAAACACGTGAAGGTCGAAATTTATGCCGAGGGAATATATTCCCGGGATAAAAAATGTGAAAAATTAAAATCTATTTCTGTGTCAAATTTCATCCAGATCCGTTCAGCCGTTCTGGCGTGATTGAGTAACAAACATACACACATCCATCCAAACTTTTGCACTTATAATATTAGTAAGATAGTGAGGATATTTGTACTATTAAGTTATTAAGTATAAATTATTTATTAGAAACTAAACTCTCTAATAAAGTCTTCTTTGGTTTTCTGTATTTATTTCGCATTGGACTGGGCAGTGAGAACGCATGCCTACGTCGATGGGGTCGGAAGCGAAAGTGATCACACCCACCGAACGTAAAGAATGGATGATTTTCATTTATATTCCACTCAAGGGGTTTCAGCCCATGATTTTATAAACATGTTGTTATGAAAACGGTTATTTCCTTTAGAATTTTTAATATGAATGCTTGTGAATTAGGTTTCGAGTTTGTGTAACGATTTTGACAATTATGATGTGTTATATTCCATGGTCACACAATTTTTTTAAATTAGGTCGTTCTTAAGTTTGGAGGTTTTACTTTTATTTCAGCTTCCGTATTTATTTTTAGGGTTCCGTACCTCGAAAGGAATAAACGGAACCTTGATAGGATCACTTTTTTGTCCGTCCGTCAGTCTGTCTGTCAAGACCCTTTTTCTGAGGAACGCGTTTTTCTGAGGATCCCTTAAAGCTGTGAAAAAATGCAAACTTCTAAGCCAACGCAATCAAAAGATACAGCCGACCAACCTTCAAGGTACTTACCGTGAACTCAGAATCTTGAACTTTGGTACGAAGCAACTTCTTATAGCACAGATAAAGGAATAATTGCGAAAACCGTAAATTTTTAGTTACATCATATAATAAAAATATTTTTAATAATTTTAAACATACTATCCCTTTACTCATGAACGCGTAGAGGTATTAAATTGAAATTCATATCAAATCCTCAGGTCTATAATATCTTTAAGCTGTGGTTTGTACGGAACCCTCGGCACGTGAGTCCGACTCGCAATTGGCTGGTTTTTTCTACATTATCCTACTATGATAATTTCCTACACATAAATGATTAGCAAAACGATTTTTCGTTTTCGTTCAATTTACGTTCCTCCTTTTATTTGACAAGTTTACGATCTACGTTGTACTAAAAATTAAAGAATAGCTCCTACTAACGCATAACACACGACCTTTACACAATAACAGTTATGAATAGTTAACTAGAAACGCAGAAACGCGCTAACTAAACCACTGAATAATAAAGGCTGTTCTAAAATAGTGGAACATTTAACCTTGGTACGTTTTACCTCGCTGGATTGGACACTCGGGCCCCCGGGACCCCAGCTAACGTTCTGTAGTACACTCGTAACATAGGGTACTTGTAATGCTATAGCTTATTGCTGTACATTAAGTTAACGGTGCGACGTGAGATCGAATTTGCTGTTTTTTGAGGGTGTACGGATTCGGTATCATGGTACATACTGTTTTTTTTTACCGCCGAAAGAAAAAAGGAGACATATATTTTTTATGTATGACCATGCATGACTTTTTATAGAGTGAATTGATTTCAAAAATTCTTTTTTTATTGGCAAGAGGATTCTTGCCAATAAAAAAAGAATTTTTGAAATCAATTCACCTCAAAGTTGTTCCCACTTCAATTTGAAAAATAAAATCCACCCCTAAAGGTATAAAAAAGGATAATAGTGTAACCAAGGAATTTTCAATTATGGACCGATTCTATTGAAATTAAGTGAACTATAAAGTGAGATTAGGTAACAATATTTTTAACAAAAAATATAACCGACTAATTAACGAACTATAAAGCAAAAAATTAAAAATACTTTGGGTACGGCGCACAAACAAACAATCAACGAAGATCAACCTAACTATAATGATAAATCAATGCGTGCTTCACCGTCGACCACATCATCGCTTTCAATCAGGTGAGATAGTGGTCAAGCGCAAGCCTATATATAGTAAAAATAAAATGATTCTACGCTTTAGGTAATCAATTTGCTTGTTTGTTTCTTTGGCGCCTACTCAAAATGCTAGACTCAAAGTTTTTTTACTTTTTTTGCTTCTTAGGTCGTTATTTCGTCGGTATTTTTTTTTGTTCAAAATATTTTTTAATGTTAAAGTTAAGTATGTGATATAACTATTTTATTAAATATATGGATAGTTGATTATGAATAACACTTGAAAATTAATGACTTAAAATAAAACTGTATCTATATTTCATATATGCTCTACATATGAAATCATTAAATCGGGTTTTTACCCGACTGCCGCAGGAGGCCAATCTGTTTATCAGTATATGTATGTTTGTTCCTAAGTGGCGTTCTAGAAACCAAACGCGTTGACCGATTTTGATAATTCCAAATAAAAAAATATAACACTTATATGTTTAAATATACATAATTCGAAAAAAAAATGTTAACCAAAAAGTTATAAATAAAAATTAAAAAAAAATAAACAAAATACCCGACTGCTTAAGAAGCAAACTAAAAACAGGTCAACAAGAAGAAAATCATGCTGTGTAGTCGGAGGATACATCTGGTTTTGGTCAGCCAGCTCGCGAGTATGATTCATCCGACTGCACAGATTAACTTTCGTCTGGTTTACGTCTTTTTGGTTCGGTTCTTAAGCAGTCGGGATTTTTGATTTTTTGAATTAACTATTTTAAATACTTTTGTTTACATAATTATCCATTTGGGACTAAAAGTGATTTTAAAAGAGTAGAGCAACTGTTACTAAGAAATGAAGCGTTCAACGTAATGTTAATATTAGTGAGGTAAACCAGCTCTCCGCCTGCAAATGACAGTTGCACCGTTGCATTAGCATATCCGAGCAGTCTGCTGCCAGCGTCCGCCCCTTGAGATTTCATTTCCGTGTGTTAAATGTCTTGGAGGCATCTTGTCGAATGGCTTAGAATTGGGGACAGCATCATCTGGTACACTCGGCTGGGCTTAGGCGAATTTAGGTCTTAGAGCTTGTGAAATTTAGTCACATCGCAATTAGTAAGCAATATTGAAGAATTTAATATATAGTTAAAATAAACATACATATATATTTCCTATATTAAATACCCATATATAAAGTAATAGAAAGGTGATTGAGACGACTATGCTACCGGTGTAGAAAATAATGCCGTATCTTCCGCTTTATGTTGTTCTCCTTCTTCGGTCGATTCCTCAATAATGAGGATCGTGGTCACTGGACCCCTTTAAGCGGATAATCTGCCTCCATTGACTCCAGACCAAAGTTGCCATCACCAGCCACCAGCTGGAATATGCTTGAGGGCGTAGCTAATTTCACTTGGTCACTTGGCCATGATTGTAATTAGTAAATAGTTCAAAGAGAAAATCTTTTAAGTTTTTATTGTATTTTGCACGGAGTGGGCGAAACAAAGCCCTGTGTCGTGAACGATACAAAATGATCTACTTATTACAAAAAAAAAAAAAATGACACAAAGATAAAACGTAATATGATGATGCTTACTCCCAAACTAGGCCTGAGCCTGTTTTTTGGGGGTTAGTGACCCATGGTACTAAAGTGAAAAAAAAACCATAAAATGAGGTATGTTGCTCCATTGCCTAATGATCAATTTAAATATAATCAGATAAATTAAAATCAGATTAAATCCAAACCAAACTAATTAAATTAACAGAATTAATTAAAATTTGAATTAAACTAAAACTTAATTAAATCAAGTTACAATCAAATAAAAGTCAAATTCCAAAATCAAATTACCAATAAAATAAAAACAAATTTAATTAAATGAAAATTAAAATCAAATTAGAATCAAATAAAGTCAGTCCTTTATGAGTGACTGCTTTCGCTTGCCTAGAAGAAACCTATTCACTCTTGACTTAAAACCCCGAGGTTGTAGCTATCGGGAAACTCAGACTCCGGCAGGGAATTCCACTCCCTAGCTGTACGCATAATGAAAGTATTTTCAAAACGTTTAGTGCGTATGGGTGGGATGTCCACCATGTACCGATGGCGCAACGGGCTAGGCGGAATAAGATCATGCAATTCCTCATATCAAAACCTAAACCAAATGTAATTTTTGTAAATGTAACTTGCCATGTAAATGTCACTTAACTTTCTACTCACATCATATCAGCCGAAAGACGTCCACTGCTGGACATAGGCCTCCCCCAATTCTACTCACACTATAAACTAAATATATAACTTAATAAAATACAGTGTTCGTACAAGTAACAACGCTAACTCACATTTAAGTGTGTATACTTAAGAACTAAAGCTTGTAACATGTCGTAAAATATTTAATAGCAGTATTTTTATAACCTTAGTTATTATACTTGCCGCATTCACTTAAGAATTGCTTATACTGCTGAACAATATTTACCTGAAAAGTCTCACAACCAATTTTAGCAGACAGTTTTTTAATAAGAGCTATTACCTGATCATAAATTAAAAACAAAATTCAAATAACAATCTTGTAAAGAGCTGTTCTACTTTAGCTTCAAAACTTCATGAATAAAGTTGGCGAAGTGGAAATTTAAAATGAATTTTTTCGAGCGAATACGGATGAATTTTTAAAATCAGTTTATATTTCAGGGAAAACTCGAGCTGCACGCATGGAAAGCTTTGTTTGTATATTGATAGCTTCAATAGAATTTTCGCAGCGAGCTGTGAAATATGCAGGAATTTCTATTTTTAGATTTCGGGTTAACCTAGTTTTCATGAATATATCGAAAATTTGCGTTATCAGCATATAAAAAATACTATAATTTGAAGGCTGTATACCTTTTGCGAGCGACCTTATTACAAGCTCCCTAGCTGCTATAGGTGGCTCGGCTCGCCACTGTATCAGCATCAGAAGGTAGGTCGGTTCTTGGCCTATATTCCCTCTCGCTTGCTCTTGCGCGTGGTGATATGCGTTGTCTTGCTTGCCCGTGACGTCACGACGCAACCCCTCCGTTTGTGTGTGTGTGCGTGTGTTGATTATACGCAGCCTGTCTATGTGTGTCGTGACGCTGATTATGATAGTTCAATTCACTTTTTTCATCTCGTTAACATGACATAGAAAATGAGAAACTATTCAGGAGCTATGTTTATTAATTCACAATACAAAAAACTAAGATGTTAAGATTTTTTTGTTTGTTTGTTTGGAACCGAATAGGCTCCGAAACTGCTGGACCGATTTTAAAATTCTTTCACCTATGGAAAGCTACATTATTCCCGAGTAACATAGGCTATAATTTATTGCATGCGCTTGATACAAAAGATAAAAAAAATCGAAACGAAAATAAATAAAACATTGGTGTGCAACATAGTTGTACAATAAACTATATTCCAATCTATTCTATTCTTACAATTCAGCAGAACGGTACATTATTTCACTAACAATTAAAATCACACCAGTTGAGCTAACTAATACAAAGGCAGTCTTTGAAGATTAACATAAAGACAACTGCAATCTCCAGGAGAGAGAGGGGAGAGCGGGGAGGGAAAGCAGACGGATATAATTACTTAACAGATGCTTTACCAGTTGTATCAGATAAAACGATAAGACTCATCGAAGTGAACAGATTTTCTGGTATTTCAATCTGATTCCAATTAATTTTAGCTGGTATTACGTTTCCGAGAATTTGCTCTTGAAGTGTAATGTAGACCTGTTTGATTTGATGATGGGAACTAAATTTAATAAGTAATCATATTCAAATTATTTAATTTTATAATCATTACATTTGAATATATTACATACTAATATTATCAAAAATACATATAACATACACACAATATAACATACATATCTATATATACTAATATATAATATTATAAAGCTGAAGAGTTTGTTTGTTTGTTTGAACGCGCTAATCTCAGGAACTACTGGTTGGAATTGAAAAGTTCTATTTGTGTTGGATAGTCCATTTATCGAGGAAGATTATAGGCTATATATAATCACGCTACGACCAATAGGAGCGGAGCATAAATGAAAAAGGTAACAAAAATGGGCAAATTCATACCATTTTGAGAGCTTCCGTTGCGTGCGCTGCGTAAGCGGTTAAAGTTACGCAACATTCATGTATGTAGGGTAGGTAGAGTAGGGTAGGCAGGTAGCCAGTTTATTTATAATTGTCAAAACCACCCCTTTAGTGTACCGTGTCCGTCCGTACGTCTTAATTGTCATTCAACAAAGGTGTCCTAGTCGAATATTTCCACGTGTTCTTGCCACAAAAGTTGACCATAAAGGATTATTACTCATATTTCTTTGATCAGAATTCTGCGCCATCCATTGTTCTGAACTCACATACGTCATACTGCATCCAATATATAAATTCCGATCACGTAGTTGTCCGATTTTGTGATCGCTTTATACGTTGCAGTTTTGATTAATTTCAGTCATTTGTAAATTCGTCGATCGGTCGGCAGGTCGGCCAATTTGATTTGCGGATACAATGGTTGCACTGAAGTTTGTCTGGCAAGGCCTATTTTACAAGCTTTTTTCTTTTTAACCCCCGACGGAAAAAGAGGGGTGTAATAAGTTTGACGTGTGTTGCTGTGTTTCTGTGTGTCTGTATGTGGCATCATAGCGCCTAAACGGATGAACCGATTTTGATTTCGTTTTTTTGTTTGAAAGGTGATTTTGTCGAGAGTGTCCTTAGCTATGTTTGAATAAAATCGGTCCAGCCGTTTAAAAGTTATGGGCGTTTTACTGTTTGAATCGGGGTGTTTTACTTGTACAAGCTTTTTTCAATTTCTGCATTGGAAAGAAGATTTTTTGTTTGATATTCTGGTTTTTTTTCGTTTGTACTTTTATGCTGATGTAATAACTTAATTTATCTAAGGAGCGCTCGCGATGTACTGTCGTAAAAAAGTGTTTTCTTTGTAATGTGTTGAAACGATAGCTTTGACACTCTTCGCAGACTTTGACTTAACTTTTTCTTATTAGTTTCTATTTATTTAGAATAATACACTGGGGTCTGTTTTTCAATGATCGTTTCTGCTCTGTATGAGAAGAGTATTTTCCCTGCAATGAGAGTAATATTATATTTAAAATTTTCAGAGACAATAAAAAAAAAAACATACTTGTTGCGGGAGTTGGTTTTTCGTTAATTTGTATTTGAATTGAGATTTACCTTATGAATTAAAAAGATAGGTCAAGTGAAATGTTAAATTATTTATTTATTACTGTTTTTCTATTTGTTGTTATTTTTATTACAGCCTACTAATTGATGCCATTATTTTTAACATTTACACATTTTTGAAGGAATCTCAAATTAATATTACGAACATTTCGTGCATGTGTTATAGTATAATTGTAAAGGGTTTGACACTACATATCAAAACTAGGGCTTGAATATCGGAACCTCGTTATATCGGAATCACGAAACGAAATTACCGAATTTTCAATTCCGATACTGAGTGATCTAATATTGGAATCTCGGCATCAGAAAAATACCTTATTTTAGCTCCTTGTGAAGTGCCGGGCGAAAAAGCGCGGTAAAGCCCGTTGACTACGGTGATTAGCAGTGGTCACATAATCTGTTTACAAATTGGGCGCTGATTTACTTAAACTTCACTTCATGAAAAAATTATATATGCCTCGATGAATTCCGGATTCACAGCCCCGAGATTGCTAAAATTGTTTCGTTTAAGAGTAAATACATAGTTGCATAGAACCCGTTGTAACAATGATATTTTCATTGATTAATTCTTAGGTTACGTTACGGGAACCCGTTGGATTTGAGACGCACAGGATCAGTCGATGTGGTGACACTTGGGGAGGCTTATGTATAGCAATGGATGTCTTTCGATTGAAATGACGCTGCAATTCCGATATTAAATTCAGAATTCCGATATTGAGATCTAATATCGGAAATAAATTTTGGAACTCAAAAAAATTTCGATATTACATGTCCTGAATTCAAAACATATTAAATCTATTTCAAACCGTAGGTAACTTGGGCTTTCCTCCATTATTTTAATATTTTATGTTTAACAGTAAATATTAAAATTTATTACAAACATTATATTATAAAACCATTAAAGTTATGGAGTTTTATATCAAAAGCTGTGCGTATAGCTATCGTAAACATTGAAATCACTTTAACGCCATAAAAAACGTTGGTTTAAATGTATGGCATGGGGTTTTCACAAGCACTGTGACGCCATAGCTATAAAGTGAAAAATATGAGTGTGTGTGACACAATCACAACAATATCAAGATTGATTGAAACGACTTGTTTATAGCTGGTTATATTTGTTGTGTTTAAAGTTTGACGTGTTTGTGTGTGTGTGTCTGTCTGTGATATTGTAGCTCCCGAATGGATGAACCGATTTCAATATTGTTTTTTTTTTGTTTGAATGGTGACTTTGTTGAAGTATTCTTAGCTATGATTTAAATCGGTTGACCCGTTCAAAAGTTATCCGCATTTTACTCTTGAATCTGAGTTTTTTCGCAAGATATCATGCCATAATTACGTGTTTTGATAGATTGTTGATTGACGCTTGTCTATAACTAGGTATATTATATGCAGTTTAAAAAGTATTTAACTTAGGAGTTTTTTTATATTTTACGGTTGAACGGACTGTAAAAAGCGGTTGTAAAGATTTCTAATATTATTTCAAATGGAGTATAAGTTATTTTAATATTTAAAAAAAAAATACTAACATTTATTACATTATTAAAAACGATGTAATATACCACATAATATTAATAATCCGTACTTTCATTATCAACATCATAGAATAAGCTCGTTTTATAATATTAATTAAGTAGCAAACTTTGCTGGTTTATTCCTGATTAACTTTTAAGAAAATTAAGTAATTATCTCGCTAAGGCGAAAATTTATAATTTTAGCTATCACTATGTCAAAGTTGGATCATTAGTCACTTCAGTGTCTGCGATTAACATTTATCAAACAAGTATTTATTGGGTCAGCGTCTCTACTACTTACTATACTATACATTCACGGACTTGAATAGAAATGAGAGACTTTTAAAAGTAAATATCTTATACATTATATAATTAAAGAGAACAGAAAACATATTAGCGAAATAAGGTAGTTCCTTATAAAGCCCTCAAAGATCACCTCAAACCTTGCCCAAAACTTCAAAATTATGATTATAAGTCTTTTCAGAAATGAATTTTCAAGGAACTCGTGGCTAAATAATAACAGCCGCACGGGTCGATCTTCAAGGTTAAGCAACGCTTGCCGAGGTCAGTCCGTGGATGGGTGACCATTTCAACATACCGAGTTTCCTCCGTGCCTCGGCAAGCACGTTAAGCCTTTGGTACCGGCTGTCATTTGAAGATTTTTGACAGTCGTTACGGGTCGTCAAAAGCTTGAGATCTGACACCAGTCTTGCCAAGGGGTATCGTGTTACCCAGTTACTGGGTTGTGGAGGTCAGATAGGCAGTCGCTCCATGCAAAGCACTGGTACTCAGCTGAATCCGGTAAGACTGGAAGCCGACCCCAACAACAATTGGGAAAAGGCTAGGCAAATGATGATGAAGTCAATTCAGAAATTATCCTCTGGATATACACAAACAATTTTAAACTCTTTATAATATTAATAAACTCTCACAATGAATTTGATAGGCAATATAATAAAATAAACTTTTTTGCATAAAAATACCACGGACTTCCAAATGAAAAACTACATTTTTCATTTGGAAGTCGGTAGTATTTTTTTGCAAAAAAGTTTTTTTAGTTTTACCTACCTAATAGGCAAGTTGTTTAGTAAGGTCCGTATAACGCCACAATAGATTACCCGAATAACATGAAACTTAAACATAAACGGTGAAATGAGAGATCTGCGTACCCCTTAAGAGCGTACTCGTGTGATGTTATGTTATGAAATGGTATAAAAAATAAACACACATGCGATTGCAGGCATCCCGAGAGTTCTGCCGTTTTTTATTGAAGAGTTCTGTTGTTTATCTTCGAAGTTCTTCATCAGACCTTCACCAAATTAAAATGGGACCAATTTCGAAACATACTCTTTCAAACAAAAACATATTTTTTTAAATCGGTGCACAATTGACGGAGATATCGGTGAACATACACAAAAAAAAAAAAAACAAACAAACACAAAGTCGAACATAGAACCTCCTCCTTTTTGGTAAGTCGGTTAACAAAGGAATGGAAGTCCCGACCGAGCCAAAAGCACGAAGAACTCGTGTTCGTAGCGCTGCTACGCTCGTAGCACAGCGCTCTGCTACGAGCGTAGCAGAGCGCGTAGCCTGAGCCGGGCTAAGCTTTTTGCCTTTAGTGGCCTATGCAAGAACCACGTTTAGAATATTTTAAAATAAAATCAGAATGGCATAGAAGACAAGGAAACTTGCGAATTTTAAAGTGTTTCTTCGGCGGAATAAAGATCTAGTCGGAACATATAAACTTTTAACAAATATTAAAAAAAAAGAAGTAAACTTGTTTGTGTAAGGCAATACAGATCCGATTAAGAAAATACTTTCATTTATGGCAAGCAGCATTATTGCTAAGATGACAAGGGAGCGAAGCCGCTGCAAAAAGCTAGTTGTTTTTGGGGTTCCGTACCCAAAGTGTAAATACGGGACTCTATTACTAAGACTCCGCGGTCCGTCCGTCTGTCCATCTGTCACCAAGCTGTATATCATGAACCGTGATAGCTAGACAGTTGAAATTTTCACAGATGATGTATTTCTGTTGCCGCTATAACATCAAATACTAAAAACAGAATAAAATATTTTTTTAAGTGGTGCCCATACAACAAACGTGATTTTTTTGCCGTTTTTGCTATAATGGTACGGAACCCTTCGTGCGCGAGTCCGACTCACACTTGGATGGTTTTTTATATCATCATCATCATCATTTCGGCCGAAAGACGTCCACTGCTGGA
This sequence comes from Orthosia gothica, assembly GCA_949775005.1. NCBI lineage: Eukaryota > Metazoa > Arthropoda > Insecta > Lepidoptera > Noctuidae > Orthosia > Orthosia gothica. The sequence continues at coordinate 11,409,414 of OX459063.1, read as the reverse complement.
CATAGGCCTCCCCCAGGCTTCGCCACATTGTCCGATCCCGTGCGTCTCGCATCCAGCGCCTTCCCGCAACCTTAACCAGGTCAATGGTCCACCTAGTGGGAGGCCTTCCAACGTATCGTCTTCCAGTTCGAGGTCGCCACTCCAGAATTTTTCGGCCCCATCGGCCATCCGTTCTGCGAGCAATGTGCCCTGCCCACTGCCACTTAAGTTTGGCAATTCTTCGGGCTATGTCGGTAACTTTGTTTCTCCTGCGGATATCATCATTTCTGACGTGATCACGCAAGGAAATTCCGAGCACAGCAATGGAGAGGTCCATTGCCCTTTGGGTGACTTTAATCTTTCTGATAAGGCTCATTGTGAATGCCCCTCACAATGGTTTGTTATACAGTTGTCCATAATATAATCAAGAGCTTCGAATTACGACATAAAAAAAATCTAAAACAGTACCAAAATAGCATCATAGTACCGATAACAGTGACTATTTGAAGCAAACAAGCGCGGTAATTATCTCATAGCATGTAGTGAACACCCTTTAGCGGCACGTTACTTAATTAAGTATTTTTTTTAATTGCAGCCAGTGTGAACAGTTTAATTAGTGGCAACACATTGCAAGCGTGTTTCTGAGGAGGATGGAGCGTTTGTTTGTTGGTGATTGTTGAGATTTTTGTAGGACTGTTTTTTTTTGTTTTGTGCTTGGTAGGTAATATGTTTAAGTGACGCTTTGGCTTTGTATAGAAAACCTATGGAAGTTAAAAAAGAGACATAAGCTCAGGACGATACACTTGCATGACCCGGGCGAGCACGGTCGACTGTGACAGGCTTGCGTCATACATTTTTATCACAGTTTTATGAGCAAAAACCTGATAAAATGCGTGACTCAAGCCTATCACAGAGCCCGTGCTCGCCCAGCAGGTTTACAGAAAAAACAGCAACGCGTCACAAAATAAACCCTATACTCTTTTCGCTGAAGCATGGTGCGGGTGTCAGTTTCAATAACATTTTTTACGCATATACGTATACGCATTTTTTGTAGTTTAACGTCATACCATAGTTGCCTGTATGACTTTTAACTACAAAAAATGCGTATACGTATATGCGTAAAAAATGTCATTGAAACTATCTCCCGCACCATGCTACAGCGCAAAAAGTGTAGTGGTGTTATTAGGCTGTTGAAATTAATTCAAGCAATCATAACAGTTACCGCATGCTTTTCAATTCATATTAATATTCGTTCCTGAAACTAGATATAGACGAGGCAATATTCACAAAGGCTAAAAAATAAGTAAGGGATTTCTATCGCTATTTTAGAAGTTCAAATTCAAATTCAAATTCAAATCCATTTATTGCTCAACACAGTACATAAAAATACACTTCTAGATGTCAGGTGAATGCGCAGTCAACCGTGTTCCACCAATTTAGGCATGCAAAATTATAATTACAATAATATCTAAAATAATACACTTTTTTAAACGTATTCAATGTCATAAATTAAAAAATCTTATAAAACGTTATAAATTAAGAAATAGTATAAAATGTCATAAATTAAAAAATCGTTAAAAATGTCATAAATTAAGAAAAGGTATAAAATGTCATAAATTTAAAATTAAAACGCATCCAATGTCAGAACTTAAAATCCTTACAATGTCAAAAAATAACACGTATCCAATATCATAAATTAACTTAAAATACTATACGAATGTCATTAATTAAAGAGATCAAATGTATGTTATGTCATAGATAAAATTTAAATGTATACAATGCCAGTAATTAATATTACAACCTTAAAATGTAAACAATATCATTAATTGAAATTTATAAGTAATGTCAGATTATACAATGTCATAGTAATTAATAAAATAATAAGCAAACAAGTCGGACCCAAGTATCCACCTCAATCACACCACTTATACAGATAAATTTCTGTCTGACAGGTACTCATGTATTGTGTAGTATGACTTGCTTAGCAGTAAATTATTCAATTGTTTTTTAAATATGTTGATGTCATTAATGTTTAACAAAGAATTTGGTAGTTTATTATAAATTTGTGGAGCCATTCCTGTAAAGTTTTTATGAAAAACTGCTTTTTTGTGCTGTCTACCGCTTATTTTATTTCTGTGTCTTGCGCTATGTAGTTTTTCAAACAGGTGAAAGTTTGTTTTAACAAAGACAGCCACTTCGTATATGTACAGACATGGTACTGTTAAAATGCGAAAATACGCAAACAACGGTTTACAGCTTTCCGTGCTATGAATACCGCATATCGCCCTAACACATCTTTTTTGCGCTCTAAATACCGTCTCCATATTCGTGGAGTTACCCCAATATATAATCCCGTAGCGTAGCGTAGATGTAACATATGCATGGTACGCTGTGACCAAGACTTTTTGGTGTACCTCCTTTGCGATATTGCGTAAAGCATATGAATGCTGGCTCAGGCGTTTACACACACTGTCGGTGTGAGTTTTCCACGACATATCTCTATCTAGCTCTAGTCCTAAAAATTTTGTAGTGTTAGTGTCTGAGATTATTTTGTCTTTATATTTTATGTCTGGTTTTTTATGATTTGTCATTTGCTCAAAAGTCATTATTTTGGTTTTGTCAATATTAATTTTCAAATTATTCGCGCCCATCCATTCTACTAATAGTTGGAGACAGTGGTTTATCTCACTCTCAAGAGTCGTCGCATCATTGTTGCCACTAAAAACGACTGTGCTATCGTCAGCAAACAAAACCATAGGGTGATGTGTTTCTCTGGGCATGTCGTTGATGTATATAATAAATAATAATGATCCCAAAATACAACCTTGGGGTACACCATAGTTATTGGGTCTCTGACTCGACAAATACGTACGCTCAGTTTTTGAAGCAAAACATACCTTATCTATTCTCGTAACTTGTCTTCTGTCTGACAAGTACGATTTTAAAAGTTTCAGAGCATTGCCCCTAACTCCATATCTTTCCAATTTATTTAACAATATAGTTCGATCAACAAAATCAAATGCCTTGCTCATGTCCATGAATAAAGCAGCTACCGGACTTCTATTATCAATACTAGTAATAATTCTATCGAAGAGATTAAAAATCGTTAAGTAACAAAGTTTCGATTAGTAACAAAAGGTACCGTAGGTATTTCTAGCTTTGCAACAATAGCAAGTATTTTAGTTAGGTACTCGTTTTGTTTGCCCCCAGTATTCAGCCGTCATGTTTCAAAGTTTCCATCCACTAATTTTGGCAATAAAGACCAACGAACAAACCTATTTTTAACAAAAAGTACAGCCAGTAAATTAAAAGGCCTAGCGGTTAACTGCGGAATCGCGCGACGTTACTAATTCTTAAGTTTTCCGAACACAATATTGTTCCGGCATTTGCCACATTTTGCCGCTATAAGGCGAATTTTGCGACAAAGTAGAAAAAGTACGCCGTCTACCCTCATAAATGTAGGAAGAAATGGGTTTTGAAGCGTCATCGGTAACCAATTGTCGATAGTCAGCAATTAGTTTGCTTTTTGCTACCATTTTCGTGTTTTTCGGTTTGCACTTTCATTTGAATCAAGCTCTAATATAGGAGAGATCCAGTAGAGGGACAACTTAGGTTAAGCAAAAATAAAACCGGCCAAGTGCGAGTCAGACTCGGACACGAAGGGTATCTATCCGTACCATTATCGCAAAAAACAGCAAAAATATCACGTTTTTGTATGGGAGCCCCACTTAAACATTTATTTTATGCTACTTTTAGTATTTGTTGTCATAGCGGCAACAGAAATACATAATCTGTGAAAATTTCAACTGTCTAGCTATCACGGTTCATGAGATACAGCCTGGTGACGGACAGACAGACAGACGGACCGTGGAGTCTTAGTAATAGGGTCCCGTTTTAACCCTTTGGGTACGGAACCCTAAAAACAACTAGCTTTTTGCAGCGGCTTCACTCCCATGTCATATCTTAGCAACAATGCTGACAATATGGTAAACATGTTAGCACAACTCCATGTACTTATAAGACCTTGCATGCATTTATTTTGTTTCATATAATTGTATGTACACACATGTTTGAGCAAATAAAGTTATCTGAATCTGAATCGGTATCTTACTAATGTTACCTTGATTTGAATTATAGTGACACATTAAAGACCACTACTATCAAAATATAATATTAGCAATGTTTTTCTCTAAAACCTAGAAGTAGTACGTCTTATCTCTCACATTCTCACCGACACTTACAGGCAAATAGACGAAAATATAAATGTGGGTCATTTCCTTAACACATTATCCTACAGCTCATATCCATCGCTATCGCACACACCTCCGCCTTTCCGTTTCCCCCTCTTCTCGCAACCAACCCGCAGTACTGCTGCCATAAGCAAAACGACGCATCTGACTAAAACAAAAAACTGAGAAAATGATTTGTTCCGGTCGGATCCCCTCGATCTGATCCCCTGCTGGTTTTTTTTTTAATATTTCCTTTCTGATCCACTACAAACTTTGACATTCCGGTCTGATCCCCTTTCTCTTTTTGACAGGCAAGTACAGTCAAGAGAAAACAGTTGTTAATGTAAATAATATTTGTTTTTTTTTTTTTTGTGCTTTTGTAAAGCGCAAGTTCGGTCGCGCATGGAGTACTGCTCTCACTTCTGGGTCGGATCTGCCAAATACCAGCTTGATGCACTTGAGTCGATTGACAGACGGGCCAAGAGACTTATTGGCAACGATGCACTGGTCGCGTCAAAGCTCCATGCCTCGAACATCGACGCCGAATTACCAGCCTGTTGGTTTTTTATCGGTTACATTTCGGGGAGTGTACGATGGAACTGACACAATTTGATTCCGCCTAGCCCTTTCCATCATCGGACTACAAGACGTCCGGCCATGCGCCATCGGTACATGGTGGACATCCCACCCATACGCACAAAGCGTTTTATGAATACTTTCATGGTGCGCACTGCTAAGGAGTGGAATTCCCTTCCGGAGTCTTTGTTCCCTGATAGCTACAACCTTGGGGTCTTTTAAGTCAAGAGTGAATAGGTTACTTCTAGGCAAGCGTGCTTCACCATAGGCCACATCATCGCTTACCATCAGGCGAGGTAGTGGTCAAACGCGAGAAAACAGATAAAAAAAAAAAAATGATTCGTTGTTCCTTAATACTAGCGTACACGTTTTCATTACAATAAGAATTACGAACATAATTATGTGTTTCAATAAACCCTGTACCTATTTGTGGCTGACTGTCCAAAAATCTGTTAATAGGTAACTAGGGGATCCGACCGGAATAAAATATTTAAATTAGTTTGTGATACCCTGCACGGTGGATCAGACCGGAATAGAAAATATTATAAAAAAAAACTGATCCCCCAGGGGATCAGATCGAGGGGATCCGACCGGAACAAATCGAGAAAATTTCTAAAATTTCTGACCTATGTGTCTGCGAGTAATCGAACGAATTATTCTCGGAGTCAAAATCACAGACCGCATACGGAACAGTATCATCATCATCAGCCTATTAATGTTCCCACTGCTGGGACACAGGCCTCCTCTCTGTGAGAGGGAATGGGCCGTAATCCACCACGCGGGCCCAGTGCGGGTTGGTGGATGTCACATATCTTCGAATTTTTGGTTCTAGGACATGCCGGTTTCCTTACGATGTTTTCCTTCACCGTTTTTGAGAGCAGTGGTGAAGAAATAATTTACACAAAGTAAAGCGCCTGCTTGGGCTCGAACCCACGACCTACAACTTGTAAGTCGCGGCCGATACCACTGGGCCACCACTGCTCTCCCGGAATAGTATACGTCGTTCCAAAACACAAATCGCAGACGTTGGTAACACAGCCGCTAAACTAAAGTGGAACTGAGGCCTTAGACAAGTGACATTCTATAATTGAAAGCGTAGCGAAAGCGATTGTCAAAAAACTTTTAAACAAAAAATCAAACCGACTTCCAAAACAAAACACCATTTGCATCAGTACCATCTATTTATAAGTATTTGCTTCATCATTGTCGGTTAACTATTCGAGATATCTTATACCCGTGACATACTTAGCATTAAGGAGTTCCAGTGGCCTTCTGTGGTATTCTTCATCAGTTCCACTTCACCAAATGATACTGAATGATACATTGTTGATGAATATACCAAAATCGCTGTATGAACGCCTATAATATTTGAGGAGTTCCCTCGATTTATCGAGGATCCCATCATCAGATCCTGACCTGATGACCACGGGACTATCCGTAATACTCCGTCCAGGCGTCTTTGAGAAATCAGGAAAAATACATAATAAAAAAAACAACGGCGATTTGAGAACCTCCTCCTTTTTCTTAAGTCGTTTAAAAAGGCAAATTTGTGTGGGATTGACAAGCGATATTGAAAAATCACGTGATCAATCCCTTGCATTTCATCTATCGCCTTCGCTGATATCGAATGCCACTTGTCTAGAGCTTCTTGGCAGGCCACATTTGCCGCATGTCGCAACAGAATTGGGCGAAAGTAGATACTGATTAGGCTTCGATCTATAGGAATGGGCAATGTGGTAGGCTCAGAAGATGATGGTGGGACGAGACTCTTTTCTAAAGGATTAGTCAGGTACACCACACAACAGGCTCATAATAATAATGTGTCTGAGATATTTGTTCGTAAAACAAATATTTTTATAGATATTGTCTGTGTTATTCTGATGCTTAAGCTGTTTCACTATAAATTTCCACCAAAATATTATGTTTACGAGTTTTAGCGTGAGTAACAAACACCCATACTCACAAACGTTCACTTATAAAATATTAGTTGGATATGCTCTGTTTTCGTGTTTCCGAACTCAATTTTGCACAAAATTACAGTTGTGCCCCTTTTTCTTTGGCCGACAGAGTAGGTAACATAATCTGCGTGCAAAGTAGTATATTTGATTGTCTATCAGTCTATTTGTGTTTGTGGGCTATTCTTTGTGGGTGAGCCTCGAATTACCTTTGACGTCTGTGGAAGGAGGAACGATGTTTTGACAGGTACCAATTGATTCTCAGGTGGCCGTGTTATATGTTTTTTTGGGGATAATAATGAATTTATTGTCCTTGTAGATGTTTTTACAGATATGATGAGAAGATTTGAGGACATTGGAAAATAATTCAGGTTAGATAAATTGGTGGTTTGGGTTAGCAGTAAAATACCAAAAAACATGAAAAAAGATATATATATATACAAAAACAATATTTTTACGGTTCACATGTCAGGTTTACGAAAACCAGCTGTAAGTACCTACCTACCAACATAATTTATTAGCGTAATAATAACTTTGTTTGTCGTGAGTGTGTTTGTGAAACTAAAAATATGGCTCGCACATTTCCCCAATGCGTAAGAAGTCGGAAAATAAGAAAATGCGGGTAGTGTAGTGACCGCCTTAATGGCGCCCACCGCGGGACTAGTAATATTCAATCATTGTGAATAGGGATACAAAGTAAATGTGGTGGCGTAGCTTTGATACAGAAATGTTTCACTTTTATTTTTATTTATTCGCAATGTTTGAGAGTAAAGGGAATATCGCAATTTTCGACTCTCATTAACAACAAAAATCCAATTCCCTTCTGTCCATTTCACGAATTGGATGCAGACCACAGAATCGTTAGCGTTCCGAAGCGTGTTCGTTACCACTGAAGCCAATTAAACATATCGATACAGCAAAGTAAAATATTTAAAACTGCACTTACAAAAGGAGAAAGTCAAACAATCCAACTTGCAAATTGAAAGAAAACTGGAAAGATTAAGAAAGGAACAAAAATAACGCAAAAACTGTGCAAGTTTACTTCGTTGCAACTTATCAAGTTAACCCTGTAAAGCCGGGCTATTTCTTGCACGACCGCGGCTGTCAGCAGGACAAACGTGCTTATTTACTGTGCGAAGGGTTGAGTTGATCATTAACCCTGCATTTGCTCGGAGTCGGTCGCCATTTTGTTTTCCAAGTAGGAAGCAGAGACGTGCTTGTGGACTGAACTATGACCATAGATACATCATTGAGTTACAAAAGTTACAGAGTTTTGGCGTGAACTCAGTTATAAGAACATAACAGTATAAGAACAGTATTATAAAGATTTTTTACATTGGCCCCAAACTAGGCAAGACTGTATCTTGGGAAACAACTTTTAGGTTAAACATTTAGAAGATTTTTGACACATGTTTGGTTTCAGAGAAAAGTAAATTAATATAAAACAATCAAATTATTGGCAAACAAAAGTGGTAAACAATTAAAAAGTTCCCTGATTTAATATTTTATACTTCATAAATTTCAACGCTATTTTGTTACTATGAGTTTGAGTACGAGTATGAATGTGAGTATAAAATGTGTGAATGCGAATATGAGTGCAAAGTTGTTTCAATAGACTTTATTGAAACAACTGAGTTCACTCAAAATCTCTATTGGATAGAGTGACATGAGAACCCTGGTTTGTTAAATTAAATTTGAGAAGACCGCGGATATTAAGGAAGCTGCTAAATCTCACATTGACTGCTGGGAATGGTTGACTGAATATAATAAGAGCTAATAAAGTCACTTGATACGATGTTAAATATTAGACCAAATTCAATAGGCTTTCAGGAAGGACTTAGTTAAGTTCACAACAATGTCAATTACCAAACAAATCGGTTATCTTTCAATTAGTGGTTCGTCATCTAAGTACCAATCAAATAGTACATTTGGATACAAGTGGGTAAACTTGGCATTTAGAGGCAGAATAGGCGCCCGAGCCGAAGGGGGGGCGGTTATGAAGGCAAGAGCCTCCACACGAGTACGTAATACACTTTATGCCGTGCCTAAAAGCGGTGGAGTAGGAGCCTCGTTTTAAGGTGTGGGAGCCTGAGTTTTAAAGTGAGTATGTAACATATTGTAATAACTTTGTTTTTATGAAACTACGGTATGCTAATATTTACAAAGAAAAGTGAACGGTCTAAGTTTCTTCTGCTGTTTATTTAATACTCGTTCGGGAGTTGCGTGTAAAATAAATTTAGCTGGTAATCTTTTGTAAGAACTGTTATAGTCTTCGTTATGTGCGGCTGAATAGGACTTTTTGTTTAAAAGAAGTAGAGAAATGGTAGGAAGGAAGAAGATTGTTAGTATACGTACGTATATATAGGTGTGAATTTCAGGTTGATATATTCTAGAGAAAGTATGTCTATCAGGGACATAATTTCTGAACAGATAATAAAATTAAATAAAAGTTTTTTGATAAATCAGCATTGCCACTCGACTGGCAATGATAGCGGTGCGGACGAATTTATTGATGCCCAATGAGTTTGGCCCCTCTCTCGTTTTGTACCCACTTGTACATACCTATTTATGTTTGTTAGCTTTCATATACCTACCATGTAATTTATAAGTGCCAATGCCTATACTAAAAAATCATAAAGTAAATAAAAAAAAATCCGATACCAATTTCCGGAATATAAATGAGTCTTCCATTTACCTTAACCTTTCTGTGACGGCACTTAAATTCAACCTCTAAAATAGCCTTACAAAACCTCCCTTTATTCCCTTCAGGTTTTACTATCGGCGGGATTAATACAATCACCGATTTTGCTTCAAACGGAATAACAATTGAGTCAGAGGTGGGTCAGCTTAATTTGACAGCGAGGGTTCCTTTGTTGGTCGCTCATTAGGATACAGCCTCGCAGCGCTTTATACTCAGCGGTGAAGCGGCTGTTAGCGCAGGCGACCGACACGGTGAGATACCTTTAGATATAGCATAGTCACTGTTATCGTATCGCTATTGTGTAGAAAGTGAATCAGCCAATAAGAATTAGAAATGCAGTTGATTCTGAGCGTTTGATTTTGGAAAATAATATATATATCCGTAAAACAAGTAAAATTTCACAATTTAAAACCCCCGACACATTTATCTTGCGAAAACAACCCGATTCAAACAGTAAAATGCCCATAACTTTTGAACGGCTGAACCGATTTTATTCAAACATAGCTAAGAACACTCTCGACCAAATTACCTTTCAAACAAAAAAAAACTAAATCGAAATCTGTTCATCCGTTTAGGCGCTATGATGCCACAGACAGACACACAGATACACAGCAACACACGTGAAACTTATAACACCCCTCTTTTTCCGGCGGGGGTTATAAGAACCAACTTGACTGCAGATGTGTGTATTCTGAGCCCATTTTATCGAGTTTTATGAATGTTAACTGTTTAAAAAAATACGTGTATTTTTATGCACAATGTGGCTTTTACCTACTCCCCTTTGTTCGTAGGTTTATTTTAGGGTATTCTATGCAACAAAAACCAAATTGTTCAGGTGAGCAGTTTAAAGTTTCATATTGCAGAAAAATGGACATTAATTTTTAGGGTTCCGTACCCAAGGTAAAAAACGGGACCCTATTACTAAGACTCCACGATCCTTCTGTCTGTCTGTCACCAGGCTGTATCTAATGAACCGTGTTAGCTAGACAGTTAAAATTTTTACAGATGATGTATTTCTGTTGCTGCTATGACAAAAAAATACTAAAAACAGAATAGAATAAATATTTAAGACGGGCTCCCATACAACAAACGTGTTTTTTGCCGGTTTTGCGATCATGGAACGGAACCCTCCGTGCGTGAGACCGACTCGCATTTGGCTGGTTTATATTTATTGTCATACTGTGAAAATGGATACAAATACTTGTATAAATACAATTGAAATAAACTAAGCAGAAACTCTTTATAAGTAATATGCAAACTGTAGCTGCTCTATGGTATAAACTTTGTAAGTAAGAAAATACTACAATGATTTAAAGATGTATGTTAAGTAGATCTAAGCATATTGTATAGTAATGTCATTGTAAAACTATGGTCGACAAGTCCGTAACTTTCAGAAGCCAGAACAAAGGAACGAAAGGTAGAATTTACTTTTATATTTCAAGCATTCTTCATTGTGAAATACTGACTTAAAAGCAAAGAGTGGTTTCACGAAAATTTTATGAGAAAATGTAAGAAATTGATTTAGCGCAAGACGACTGTTATTCTTGCTCTACAACTCTTAGAGAAAGTAGATTTTCGCGTCAAAATATTATAGTAAGGAAAGTATTAATATCAAATAATATAAATATAGAAAATATATCTGAGCATTTTTATCTGGTAGGTACTTATGTAGTTGATGGGTGACCATTTCAACATACCGAGTTTCCTCCGTGCCTCGGAAAGCACGTTAAGCCGTTAGTCCCGGCTGTCATTTGTAGATTTTTGACAGTCGTTACGGGTAATCAGAAGCTTGAGATCTGACACCAGTCTTGCCAAGGGATATCGTGTTACCCAGTTACTGGGTTGTGGAGGTCAGACAGTCAGTCGCTCCATGTAGAACACTGGTACCCAGCTGAATCCGGTAAGACTGTAAGCCGACCCCAATATATTTGGGAAAAGGCTAGGCAGGCTACTTATGTAGACTTTCCAGACAGTCTATTGACTCTTATTCGGCCAACTCTAATTTATCCTAAAAACATGGAAAAAGGTTTCTATTAAATAGGGTATGACACGTTCTTAACTCAATTCACAAACCGTCCCTTAATAATATATATATATATATATATTGTCAGGCATCAATACCCATAGGGTATTCTTCTTCTTCGTCGTATCGATGATTCCAAAATTAAATATATTTTGACCAGAATTCAGCCACGCCAACAGTGTTGTCATTTGCCTCACAGAGGTCTTTTAAGGTGCACATAGGGTATTAGTCATCTTACTTAAAAAAAAAACAAGTTTGTAAAATGCAGAAACACTAAAAAATTAAACCACAATCACAGGAAGGTTTAACACGGTCTGTTTCCAACATGTAGCCTGATAAACCTCCCCATCGTAGGCCCCTCTAGCCTCTCTACAAATACCCTCAGAATGCTGTTGCTGCTTCCCCTCACTCTGGATATTACTGAGACAACTTTCTTCCACATTATCACAAAATAATCGTCAGTGGCGACCGCGAAATGGAAGACGATATGTTGGAAGGCCTCCCACTAAGACACTGGACCGATGACCTGGTTAAGATTGCGGGAAGGCGCTGGATGCGAGACGCACGGGATCGGTCAATGTGGCGACGCCTTGGGGAGGCCTATGTCCAGCAGTGGACTTCTTTCGGCTGAAATGATGATAAATGATGAATCGTCAGTGTGCGCATCAGCGAACATACCTGACAGTAAGGTGGAAGCCTCAACAGCGCCCTGAAGCTATTGATGTATTGAATGCGCAGGCCATTGTCTGCTTTTAGGGTATGGTAAATGGTTATCCATATATGTTTGGCAGTAGGCCTTAAAAAGAGTGGCTTTGACCGCCACTGAACAACCATGAAACCATCTGCACACCATATTTTTCCTCAAAGCCAGTGCCCTGCGCTCCATTTCATAGCAATATCAAATATCTTTATTTCAAATACTCGACGTAAGCACCTTAAGTGTGCGTTAAAACGTTCTTAAATAGCGTGTTACAAAAACCACACACGCGAACCACATACAGTCTGGAATTACGAAGGCATTAAAGGTGGAATCTACGCAAGTGGCGCCATTGACATGAGACGGCTGATTGTGGAACCACAACGTCTTTATGATGTAATTGAGTCTGGTATGATTACAGAAAAGTGTGTGGGTATGTGTGTAAATGGGTTTCGTACGTACACATGTGAGGAATGAAAGTTATTTCACTGAAATTAGATTCGTTATGTTGTTCCCTACTTTCTAATTAATATCCATGAAGGCTTTATTATTTTACTTTGCTGTTAGAATTGCCAGGATTATTCTGTTATTTCATTTATGAAACATTTATAAATGGACATTTAACTAAATAAAAAAATATGTATCTTCATTGTTTTGATGTTGTTTTACTACTCCAATTAGTTAAGAGGAAACGGGGCTAGAGAGCGCCGACTGAATTTCTTAAGTAAAAAGTCATAATTCGAGGTTTGGCTCTCGTGTTTTTTCTCCTCCAATATTGCACCAATTTAATAGATATTCCATAAACTGAAAATGAAAGATATAATGTCCCTATGTTTTCCTTTTTAATGATACATTATGTTTAGAAGCACTAGAACCGTCCAACAATGCTCAAAATTGCGCTGTCAACAGAGACTTAGTGTACAAATTTTACAAATATAAATAAAAAAAGGAAAATATAGGGACATAGTATATATGTTACTTTACCCGTTTATGGAATATCTTTTAAATTGGTAGAATATTGGAGTAGGAAATAGACGAGAGCCAAACCTCGAATTATGACTTTTTACTTAGGAAATTCAGTCGGCGCTCCCTGCCCATATTTCCTTTTAAGTCAATGATTAACGAACACACAGCTAAATTGATTAATTATTTTTCTGCCTACTTATTTGTATAGGTACTGTAAATGTTCCATTAATACCCTTCAAACACATTTCAGTGATGGCTGTCTGTGAAAGTTTCAACAACATTTTGTTGAAAAATATTTCGTCCAGAGCTCTGGGCAGCATTCTAGGCACTCTAGGTGTGCTTTTAATTATAAAGCCGGGTTTAGTCCTTTCTTAATTAAGGCGTTGACTTGGGTATGCACACAAGAAACACGGGTCAGGACCAAATTTTTGACGTAATTGCACAACGGAAATCACATGTGTCACACTGGAATATAAATGTTCGAAACAATGGAATGAAAATTATCACGACATATCCTACAAGTTGCAACAATTCACAAATTCAAAAACAAAACAACAGCAAAAATATTCTTAGGTAGTCAAGCGTAAATGCGTATTTTACATAGCGTGTAAAGACAACGAGTTGTTATTATATTTTATTTGAAGAAATTAAGTTTCAAGTTTAGTTGTTTAATGAATGAGGCTGTTTCTAATATATAAAGATAATTATTATTAGCAAATATTTTAAGGCGTGTAAAGTTCGCAATATTTTGTCACTTATGAGTCGGAAACCACAGTGTCTGTATCCGTCAAAAATTTGGACAAGACCCACACATGCCTGTAGCTTACATAAAAGTGTGCTAGTAGCTAGCATGCCATTGTAACATTAACTAATCAGAAGTTATTTTGGAACAATATCATGCAAGCAGCACACTTTTATGCAAGTTACACGCATGCTGATTTTCAGCCTAATAAATTATCTTTCTTCTTCGATATACGCCCACGCCACCTTTGAAAAGATAGGAGTAAAAATATCGAGAGGTAATAATATCAGCACTGGATGGGGTTGTAACCTACACAGTTTAAAAATAACTACGTGCCCGTTTTTCCAAGAAGACGTAATAATTGATGTTATTTATAGATAGAGTTTCATAAATTGCGTGGGATGAGCACCCATAATATTAAAGCCAGTCATGAAAAAGTTATAAATTGAAGGTAAATAAAATCCTCACGAGTTTTCGGCACGTTTTGCGAGGCTATCGGTGATCATCATTTTTATCTCTTCGTAAAAGTTCACTCCATAAAAAATGGACCATGGCTATTATTGAAAATGATTTAGTGAATTAAGAAGCTGCTAGGCTGTCCATACCATTTGTAGCGTTTTATTATGTCCATGGAAAGACATCTCATCTTTTAACGAGATTGGGAGTGGTTCCATGAAAGAAGTCTTATTTTATTTTCCTATTTCCAGAAATTTCTTCCGGAATCAACGTCACAAAAACGCCTAGTAATGTCAATCTCGATCATATTTTTATATGACGTAACGAACTTCCTTAGATCCCGGTCCCAGGGAGGGTCCTTTTATAATTTTGTAATTTCCGTTCGTAGACCTTTCGTAATTTCGCCCATTTTTTACCGATTTGATGAAATTACGAGGAAGCGCGATGTTTTCCCAAGAGAAAATAGACGTGAAAACAACTTGTTACAGATAAAACGAAATGAAAAACAAAAGTTGAGTGATAAACACACAGAATTGCTGACTTTTATTAGCTTTTTATGCGTAAGTGAGTACTACGGTTATGTAGGTAGGTATTGTGTTTACCGATTCGTTTTCTCGACCAAAATGAAATCTTGTTTTAAAGTCGGACGCTGGAAACAAAGAAACACACACGATCACATCGCCTAGTTTAGCAATATGCCACAGATTTTAGGTGCTTGCGCTTAATATTCAGGGTCGCTCACATTTAGGCTTAATCCACCATCATCAACCCAACCTTTTCCCTATTTTCCGGAACGGCTTTTATCATAACTAGATGCGATAAAATATCGGCAGGTTTCTTACCACGAATAATTTTGATGTTATATGTATCCGCTGGATGCGAGACGCATGGGGTCGATAAATGTGGCGTCGCCTGGGGGAGGCCTATGTCCAGCAGTGGACGTCTTTCAGCTGAAATTATGTATCGTTGACGTAAGCGATTTTTTCCTCTAACGCCACTAACCACAGCTCACTAGCTTCGGTTAACCATTAATATACTTAATAATAACATAATCCAACGTATTCCCCGAAACATATAAGTGTAATATATTTTTGAATCACCTCTTAAACCCTTTAATTTGATAACCAACACGATGGGTCTGGGAGAAAAAGAAATATTGGGCCCCCACAATATGGCGCCAAAAGCCGCCATTTTTCTCTCTCTCTTCTTCTTTTCTCTCGCAAGTTTAAGACCAATCGATTGACATAAGAATCATCAAAATAGGCCAATGCTTTTGGTCTCTGGAACGCCACATAGGAACAGACATACATACAAAGACTGATAAACACATCACCCTCCATCGGCAGAATGGTGCGTACTAGGGCCACAGAATTTTCCACGAAGCGGCTGTCATCTGACCAAACTCAATTACGGCTTGATATGTTGGCATAATTAGTTTGACTGAAAGCGATGGCTGAATTAGTTTTCAAAGCCATTTGCCGGTTAAACGTTGCATCTACTGGATGCATTAGACCACAATAATTGGACAAGCTCTAACGCGAAGTCTATTTAATTGAGTGTGATTATTTAAGAGTGCGTCATGGAATGAGCTGGGTGGACTTGTGATGGGTTGTAAATGGATTAAAAAATATCACGGTTTAATTGAATGTTAATTGATTGTTGCTAGCGTGATGTCATTCAAGTGCATGAAGGTAACATAGAACTGCTGACAGTAGCAAGATATCATGAACTGTATAAAACTTTCGGCCTTATTTATACAAACTTTGTAACCAATGTAATTGATTAGTTTAAACATTTATTGGTAGATTTTTATTGTTTTTTTTTTATGTAGTATTTGAATTTAGAATTTGCTAATCAGTTCTTAAACTATTAATATGGTTAGTTTTTTATTTATAAATATGGCTTTGATTGCTAAAATAACTTCAAATGCAAATTTTCTAAGACCAAAGTATGGATTAGCAAAATATTGCGGGAAATGTGATATGGCTAGGAAAGAAATTAATACTGAAACAGTTAAAGTATAATAATTATGTATGACAAAATAGTAGTTTATGCAATGGTCATATAATAGGGGTTATTAAAACACGAGCGTAGCCTCATGTGGTAATATTAACACGCGAGTGTACCTAATTATATGCCGTTGCATACACTATTTTATCTTCACTCATACAGTTGAAATAAAACAAAAGTGGAAACGGAAAAATATGCGGTATGGCGGGCAATTTAGATTCTAATTGCACCATGACTGTCAATGTCAATGAGCCCATAAGCGTCAATAAATTAAAAAGTAAAAGTGTGCTATAAAAATTTAAAAGTTATTTTTCAATACAGTTGTTAAACATGGCGCACTTTTAGAGGCTATAGTTATGATTCGAAAATCAAATATTTTGTATAGGCATTTCTAAAATTTTAATTCCATGTGTGATAAATTGATATTTTTTTTAAAATGAGTTCAAGTACAAGTGATGAAATAGAAGTAACTTTGCCCGATATTTTATCTGAGGCTAAAACTGCGCAGGATGAGATTTGGCCCCAAAAATCTCGAGAAAGATATAGCGACTTACGATTATTTAATTTTATGGACAAAACAAATTTAATTCTTTGATTTGTTTTTACTATTTCCCACAATTGTATTGAAAAACGTCGTGTGATAGTCGGGTGTGTAGGTTATTGCAAACTCGTGTCATTAAAAACCCCAAATTTCCACCCTTGTATCACAATGTACTATTATTATGCAGTTGTTTGAAAATCGATGAAAAATGTTGCACTGTAATGGTTTTTTTTAAATTTTACCTATTCTTGAATATAAAGTACGTGTTTATACAATATTTTTTAATTAAATTTTTTTGTAAAATATATATTTATAGAAAAATAACTTTATTTTTGGAAGTCGGTGTCTTTGGTAGGTACCAATTTTTTTGCGTTATGGACACCGACTTCCAATTTTTCAAAAGAAAATAAAGTTATTTTCCACTTTGTAGTTTTCCTATTAATTGTAAGTTGGTAGTATTTTTTTTCAAAAAAGTTTTTTTTTATTTTTCACTTTTTATTTGTACCTACCTAATAGGCAAGTAGAGAGCATACCGGCGTGATGTTATGTTATGAAATGGGATAAACAATAAACACACATGCGATTGCAGCAATCCCGAGAGATATATTGAAGATTTCTGTTGTTGATCTCCGAAGTTCTTCATCAGATCTTCACCAAATTAAAATGGGACCAATTTCGAAACATACTCTATATAATTGATGTAGAAATCGGTGAACATAAACAAAAAAAAAACAAACATAAAGTCGAACATAGGACCTCCTCCTTTTTGGTAAGTCGGTTAAAAAACATGCACCAATGTCAGCCAAATACCAGTAAATTCCGTTCACACTTGTTCCATTTTCCAACGATATAAGTCCAGCAGCCAAATGACTTGGACAAACAACTGCAGGCCATTACCATACTGTCACAATCACTCAGACGCGTAATGAATGCAGCCAGTCGACTGTCCCTACAGTTATTAATCATAGGTGAGCTCGAGTGGCTCGTGCGGTAATTAGTTTGAACGAGGCTGCACCTATTTGTGCATGGTGGAGTTATAAAGGTTGAACTAGTCGACGGCACGAACTATTTTGTGCGCGGGGTTAAAATGCATGCTGTCTTATTCGACAACACGTGCGAAAGAAATAGAAGCTGTGATGAGCAGTAAGAATCTAGTTCGCGTACGAATAAGCACTTTTGCAAATTTGTATCGAAATGGATGATGATTTAGAAATTTTATAAACAGACCTTTGGGAGTCTAGATATCATGAATAATGTTATAAAATAACATAATTTGCATTGTTGAATTACTAATCTATCCCTGTATGGAGGCCGTTTTGCAATTTTCTTTCTTCTTATGGTATTTATTGCCGCCCAAACATGAATTAAAATTAGTGTTGAAATATGGAACTTTCGACGCTCATAACTTTCAAATATATTAATTTTTGTTTCTAGATAATGATGAGACAAATTGTTTTTTTTTTTTTTTAACGTACATCGTCAAACAGTGGAGTAATCTCTAGACTACGTTTGTATGGAAGAATTTTCGACTAGTGTTACCTTAAGGGATTTTCGCACTTCACACTAATATTAAACAGGCGAAAGTTTGTGAGTGTATTTGTTACTTCTTCACGCTCAAACGGCTGGACGGATCTGGATAAAATTCGGCACAGAGATAGATTATAGTCAGGAATACTTTTCCTTTTATTTAACGATAGGCTCGCGTTTGGCCACTACCTCGCCCGATGGTAAGCGATTATGTGGTCGACGTTGAAGCACGCCTGCCTAGAAGTAATCTATTCATTTTCATTGACTTAAAGATACCTAAGGTTGTAGCTATCAGGAAAAAAAAAACGCCGGCAATGAATTCCACTCCTTAGCTGTGTGCACAATGAAGGTATTCGCAAAAGAAATAGCACATAGGATACTTTTTATCCCGGGAATATGCCTCGGGTTAATTTTCAACTTTAACTCACTATTAGAAGATATTGCCTATATTGGGATGCATAGATAGTTTAGCTAAAAGATTGGATAAGAACGAAATTATCTTAGGAATAACGGTTATAAGAAAGTAAGTATTAACGAGAATTTAAGTAAACCTACACTCTTTGCGCTGTAGCATGGTGCGGGTGATAGTTCCAATAGCATAGTTATACCATATACCATAGTTGCCTGTATGACGTTAAACTACAAAAAAATTGTATACGTATATGCGTAAAAAATGTTATTGAAACTGTCACCCGCACCATGCTACAGCGCAGAGAGTATAGGGGAAGACAACTTTCAACGAATCAATTATATCCTTCGTATTCTGAAAGCCTATGAAAGTAGATAATAGATCAGTGTCCAATAGTGTAAATGCATGTTAACAGCAGTGACTGGTCGAGCAAAATATTAACAATCAATCATTAAATTACTCGGCGCGAGAGTTTACAGCGCCATAAATTGAAAATGATCATCAATTAGTAAGGATGTCCAAAGCCATTTTAATTTAGCCGACGATACATCACATGGCATGATAGCGTATAACATCAAATGTCACTAAAGCGCCCGCCACCGTGTGACAGCTTGCAAGCCCAACATATTACACACACACAATCATAGGATTAGTTGACGACCCCATTTCATACATTTCACGTCAATTCTAACTTTTCAAATAAACCTACTTCCTATCCAGTTTCTCGGTTTATACCTAATGTTACGCTTGTTATCCCCGGCGGGTTCGGCAGAGATGTGCCTTTACACCGGTTATGTTTAAATTCCCATGAAGCCTCCTTCATTGCCATGAATTTGTATTGTGTAACGTTACATTTAGCTCAGAGGGAGCTAAATGTAAGACACATTAATAAAAATAATAAGTAATTATAAACTAAAATTAAGAAAAAGGATATACTACGTTCTTACTCTTTTTAAAAAAATAGGTGTTTTACAATATTTACATAAGTACATACATTAATAAATTCATGTGAGGACGATGCACCCACACACTATACTACGTACAAAGTGTATAAAGTATTAAAAATCATTAACAGCTATGGTATGTTATGTCTATGGCTTAAGAAAATAAAATAGACAGCCAGATGTCAGATCAGAAGAGAATGTCAAGATTAGAAAATATTCCCAGATTTTACAAATTAGCAATAAAATTTAAGTTGTAGATATTAAATCAATCAGAGATGACTAAAAATATGCTTTTTAGGTGATAAAAATATCAAAGAATACAAAAAAATGAGTCACATGAGTGGATACAAAATCAAAAGATATGAAGGTATGGTTTGTATAGTGTTATAAAACGTAAGATGTTACCACAATTGTTATATTGATTTGTGTTATTAATTCAATATTTGTAATGTAATAATTGTTGACTCTTCATCAGTGTTAGTTTCCAAAAAAGTTAAATCAAAAAATCAAAACACCCGACTGCTTCAAAAGCAAACTAAAAAGTCGTAAACAAGGAAAATATCATGCTGTGCAGTCGGAGGATACATACGCGCGAGCTGGCTGACCAAAACCAGATGTATCCTCCTCCTGCACAGCATGATTTTTTCCTTGTTTACGACTTTTTAGTTCGCTTTTGATGCAGTCGGGTTTTTGATTTTTTGATTTAACTTTTTTTATTTATAACTTTTTAGTTAAGTTTTTTTCCAATTAGATACATTTAAACATATAAGTGTTATATATTTTTGAAATCACCTCTTAAATCCCTTTATTTTGACACCCCACACGAAGGGTTGGCAAGACAAAAATTATGGCCCTCACAATATGGAGCCCAAAATCAGCCATTTTTCTGCTGTCCAAATTTAATGTAGCCTATGACACTCGCAGGGTTAAGACGAATCGATTGACGTATGAATCATCAAAATCGGCCAACGCATTTGGTCTCTGGAACGCCATATAAAAACAAACATACTTACACACATGCATACATACATACATACATAAACTTATAAACACATTACCGTCCTTCGGCAGTTGGGTAAAAGTAGGAGGAGGTTCAACTTTACGTATTTTTTAAGCAACTTCAAAACGAGAAAGTTATCAATCCGAGTGTTTTTTTATGTGTGAACTCTGAACTTTTTACTAGGTGAACCGATTTTTATGATTCTTTTTTTTAATTGTAAGTGGGTGCTTGTCATGTGGTCTCATATAAATTTTATCAAGATCTGATGAAGAATTTCGGAGATATACAACATAACTCTTCAAAAAATGACGGCAGATCACTCGGGATAGCTGCAATCGCATGTCTGTTTATTGTTTACACCATTACATAACATAGCATAGGGCTACGCAGGTTTGAACTTTTGAACCCTGGTATACTCTCATTCTATCGGTTTGTTCAAGTTTCATGTTATTGGGTTAATCTGTTCTGGCATCACTTTGGGCATTATAGGTAACCTAACTATAGAACTGGTCCAATAAGTACCACAACTAAAAAGTGAAAAATAACTTCAATGTCGGTAGTTCTAATAAATAAATAATAACTTCAATTTCGGTAGTTCTTATAGATAAATAAATAATCAGAAACAAATGGGCAGTTACTGTAGCTATTACTGAATAACTTGCTGGCATTACCAAAAACTCAAGTTCTCATAGTAAAGCAGTAGATCAAAGCGACATTTTTTTTATCGATATTTAACATCTACGTTTCTCTTTACCGATACCGACAATAGGTAGCGGCTTACTTTCATAAGCTCACTTGATCACGCGAAAAATGCGTTATCGTTGTTATCTTGCGAATTAATGATATGTTTTATTGTCGGCAGCTTGTAATTGAAGATTAATTGTGCAATGCCTCGATAAAAGGTCTACATAGATATGTATCTGTGATAACGGCTTTCTTTAATAGCTCTGTACTCATATTAACCTGGTTTGAGTAACAGTGGAAGTTTTAACTGTTACTGCTCGGTTAAAATAAATATGCACCTGGCGCTCTCACGACACTCTGACGCTATTGGTGTTCGGGGGCACAGATAATATGATTACTAGCATACAGATGCCTCATGCCATGCAAAGAAACCGTGCCGACGTAACTAGCGTTTTTCGTCTGATTGAGATGTTTATTTTTATAAGCACTTCGATCGCGTTCGGTTCGGTTCCACGGCTATAGATGGTGTTAGCAGCGACTTGTTTTTTATTACTTCCTATCACTCCAACTATCATCCTGTTTCGTTTGATCTAAGATTTATTGTTCACCCTGTATAATTAGAATAGAATAGAATCTTTATTTCGGACGCAAAAATCCATAGTGTTAGTATCATAGAAAAATTTATTATCTAGTGTTAGTAACATAGAAAAACTTATTATCTAGTGTTAGTAACATAGAAAAACTTATTATCTAGTGTTAGTAACATAGAAAAACTTATTAACTAGTGTTAGTAACATAGAAAATCTTATTACCTAGTGTTAGTAACATAGAAAAACTTATAACCTAGTGTTAGTAACATAGAAAAACTTATTACCTAGTGTTAAAACTTATTACCTAGTGTTAGTAACAATCAACCTCTGCACAAGCAGCTGCACAATCGGAGAGCCGAAGCTGATCATGATGATGCATGATGATGATGCTGATGTAATTGGGTTTAACGGGCAGTGTATGAAATTTACTTAACTCAATATAATTAAATAAATGATTACGTTGCTGTGTTCGTTTCGTTGTGAAAGCTTATGAGTATGGATGGATACTTGTTACTCTTTCACGAAAAAACTACTGAACGGATTTTGATAAGACTTTGCAGTAATATAGCTTATTAACCTCCGCCCGCGGCTCCGTCTGCATTGTATTAATATTTCTATCTTGATAAATAATAGCCTATGTGTTATTCTCATTTATAAGCTAATTAAAATTAATTTAAATAATTAATTAATTATTTTATTTATAAGCAGATATTCATCCTCACAATCTTATGTGTTTATTTTAGTAGTAGGATACATCAGAATAGTAAATCCATACTAATATTATAAATGTGAAAGTAACTCTGTCTGTCTGTCTGTTACCTTTTCACGCTTAAACCGCTGCACCGATTTAGATGAAAGTTGGAATGAAGATAGTTTGAGATCTGGGAAAGGACATAGGCTATATAGGTAGGGTAGGGTAGGGTAGGGTATGGTAGTGTAGGGTAGAGTATTGTAGGGTAGTGTAGGGTCGAGTAGGTTAGGGTAGGGTAGGGTAGGGTAGGGTAGGGGGTAGGGTAGTGTAGGGTAGGGTAGTGTAGGGTCGGGTAGGGTAGGGTAGTGTAGAGTAGTGTAGGGTCGGGTAGGGTAGGGTAGGGTAGTGTAGAGTAGGGTAGGTTGTCTTTTTATGGCAAAAAAAAGTTTGCCGGGTCAGCTAGTAGCATATAATTAAAAAAAAAAACCACGTGTGCATTGTGAAATGTATCATTGGATGATAAAACCGATAAAATGTTTAAATTTGTTGACATAACACACACGGTGATTTCGTTTGTCCACGAAAATTTCCAGAAGTATTAATGTTAAATTAACTAATCATAATATAACCTATTTGCACCGGTATACGTTTTGTTGTGGTACTTTTAAAAACAAAAATGTACGTACTTATCTAAAATTGTTTTGGCTTGTGGGCATGACCTCTGACTTTAGTTTAGTTGAGAAAGATAAAAATGTATACACAAATTATGACTATAAATGAAATAGTAATAAAATTATGAATTTGCTGAATAAACAAAGAGAAAAGCTGCTTTTCTCTCAAGAAGTAGTGAGCATTTCATTTTATTTGGTGCTCACATTCTCACATACCAACAGTTGTCAGGATTTGGATTAAGTTGACCGTTTACACGAGCATTAGTATTATCATCATAATCAGCCTTGCTGATGTTCCCACCGTTGGGATACAGGCCTCATCTCTGTGAGAGGGAATGGGCCGTAATTCACCACGCGGGCCCAATGCGGGTTAATATAGATACCTAAGCAAATATTGTGCTAAGCTAATATAGTACTATATTAATATTGTTGGCGTAGACTATATTTCTAAGGGATCACTGACCTCTCAAAAGTCCTTGTTCAGCAGAACTTGACGCTTGCCCCCCTCCTTCCTTATCCTGTCCCGATAACAACTTCATCGTCACAAAACAACACCAAAACTCTCTCGATCGATTAACTCAACGCAAATAAAATAAAACTGTCGTTTCTCATATAAAGAAATCTTATATATACAGGTTAAAGTAGGTTATCCTTTATCGTAGTAGACTCATGTGACTGATAATGAACGGGTAAACAAAAGAGCAGTAAAAATGTAGTTAAACATTATTTGAAGTGTTTTGAACTCTGCGCAATCGATTGCAACTGATAGGCGGTTTGTTTGATAATTCTCGCGCTTGTCATTGAAATTTTTATGGTTTGATAGTAAGTGTATTTTGATGTGATGAACGGGTAGACAAAGGACAGACAGATACTTGATAAAATTGACGCAGAGTACAGGCGTGAGAGTTATTGAACAAAGTTGTTGATGTTGGCTTAAGAATAAGTTCACACTTACATACAATACAGACACGGCATCAGCACTTTTGTATTTAAGTTATGTTTCAACTAGGGAATCCAATCCTGCAACAAAATCGCGATCCCGAAAATATGCGGGATTAAAGTCACCAATCCCGCGGAATTTGGGGGATTGAGATGTTCTTTTTTTGTTATATGTTTTTAAATATATGTAAAATGTAAGTAAATTTTAATTTAGTGGTGTTTAAGTACAGTTATTACTCATTACAAATTATCAATTGAATATAATGATGTTCTAGAGGTATAGATAATCGGAAAGATCTAATCGTTTAGTTTTTTTATTTGTATTCACAATTGGACATATTTATTGGTTTGTAAGGCATATAAAACCGCTTTATTTTTCCTGATAATACTTTCGAAAAACGATAAAGTCGAAAAAAAATTTTTGCTGTATGTTAGAAACTCAAAACATAAAGTCACAAGTTCCATGGGAAAGTTGATAAATTACTCATTAATTTGGCTGTGCTGGGGGGTTTAATAAATATCAGAACCACCACCACCATCTGAACCTATTTTTCTTAAGAAAATTTTGTTTTCTTCATGCCCGCAAGCTTGCGGGATCCCGCATGAGTAATGCCTCTTTTCTGAGCCTGCAAAAAAGGTGCGGGATCCCGCGTTTGCGGGATTGGATTCCCTAACTTGCAAGTATTGTTCGTTAAAGCGATACCTAAGTTCTGATGGAGCGAAAATAAGTTTGGAAGGCGTTTTTATTAAATCTGCAGGAGTGGTAAGTATGTTTTTATAACTAACAGTTTGAAATTTTGTTTGTATCAACATCTAGCTGCCTGCCAGCGGTTTCGCCCGCGTGAAAGTAGAAATTCATCGCAAGGGAAGAAAAATAAAGTAATCTAATGCAGGATATATTCCTATCTATCGTGACCATCATCATCAGCCTATTAATGTTCCCACTACTGGGACACAGGCCTCCACTCTGTGAGAGGAAATGGGTCGTAATCCACCATGCAAGCCCAGTGCGGGTTGGTTGACCTCCTACCTAGCCCGTACTCGTGTGCCACAAATAAACTCACATTCGCATTTATAAATTTATTTAGGAAAATATGAATCTTGAACGACCTTTGACAGCAAAAACAATTAATTTATACGTATCTGTGGAACTAGTAATAATTTATGCGCTATCATCATCATTAATTTTATGCTGAAGGGGGATGGTGGCAATAATTTATCATAATAATTGACCCACTTAATATTTCGACCGCAATAATTCCAATACAAGCCACCGTTATTAAATTTGAAAGCGTTGCGTATTGAATTATTACAGGAACGTGCGTTCGATAACAAATAATAAATCTTTATGAATGTGTAATTTAATTGTTCTGGATTGTAAAAAAAAGTGATTCTTAGGGTAATGTTGGCAGCCTAGTTTGATGGCAGTGGCCAGAGACATATCAATTAATTTTAACCCCCGCTGGAAAAAGAGGAGTGTTATAAGTTTCACGTGTGTATCTGTGTGTATGTCTGTGGCATCATAGCGCCTAAACGGATGAACCGATTTTGATTTTTTGTCGAGAGTGTTCTTAGCTTTGTTTGAATAAAATCGGTTCAGCCGTTCAATAGTTATGGGCGTTTTACTTTTTGTTTTCGCAAGATAAATGTGTCCCGGGTTTTTAAATTTTGAAATTTTGATTTTACTAACTTTTTTATACAAAACATTGGGTTCAGTGAAATGTCATTAATTGTTCCAGTAATTTCAACAACACAGATAACTTTTTAAACCGGAATAAAGATGCAAGAAAAACTTAGCAGTACAGTTTTTTCAGGCAAGAAAATACTTACTAATATTTTGAACCAAATTATTTGCGTCATTCAAAAGAAAACAAAGAACGTACTCTTGGCTGGCTCCACATATAGTAGTAAATATTTTTAAAACTTTTTTTTTTTTTATCATGGGTTTGCTCTTGACTCTAGTCTAGGTCAGAGGTGACAGAGACAGAGTTTGAGAATTTGTTTATGAATTCTGTTTTACATATATAACTAAATTACAATCTTACCTTTGAACCTAAAAACTAGTGGTATGAATCCATCGTTCGTTTTTACACATACATCATCCATTTGAGCCCACCGAATAACTTTTACGTCTTAACAATTTGGTAATAAATGTTAACGCCAATAGATAGTAGGTTAAAACTGATAAGACACTAAAAAATGATAATAATACTGATCTATTTACAAGTTTAATATAAGTTCTGTTGGTTACACGTTCACAGTACAGAGATAGATAATAAACTGCTAAGAATATGAACGATTTAATAGTATCTGTGTAAATGTTTACCTTTGAGTTACATGTTCTTTACTGTGATCTTGATAAACCGGGCTTAATGTAAACACAAAGCGGTTATGCACAGACGAATGCAAGTGAACGGATTACCAACTACACGGGCTAAATACTAATAATAATAAATGGCCAAGGGCTTGATTCAGAAAGTAGTACTTCTGGACATGGCTTGTAAAGTTAGGAGATTCCTCCGCCGGTAGCTTGAATCCTGTTCCCGATACCGGTTGTTAAA
The DNA here is from genome assembly GCA_949775005.1 of Orthosia gothica. Taxonomy (NCBI): domain Eukaryota; kingdom Metazoa; phylum Arthropoda; class Insecta; order Lepidoptera; family Noctuidae; genus Orthosia; species Orthosia gothica. The sequence continues at coordinate 11,382,523 of OX459063.1, read as the reverse complement.
ATACTACTAATACTATAGAATTGTTTTTTAAAATTATTTAAAATGCAGATAATAAGAATATAAAATGAAAAAACCGGCCAAGTGCGAGTCGGACTCGCGCACGAAGGGTTCCTTACTTGTTAAATTACGGTTTACGATTTATAACGTATTAAAAAAAAACTACTTACTAGATCTCGTTCAAACTTTCGGTGGAAGTTTACATGGTAATGTAGATCGTATATTTATTTAGTTTTATCATTCTCTTAATTTAGAAGTTACAGGGGGGGGGGGACACACATTTTACCACTTTGGAAGTGTCTCTCGCGCAAACTATTCAGTTTAGAAAAATTATATTAAAAACCACTATATCATTTTTGAAGACCTATCCATAGATACCTCTCTTACTCTCAAAAATCATAGTCAATGTTGACAAAAAAACACCGATCGCAGCCATACTAATGGATATGTCAAAGGCATTTGATCATGTAGATCATGAATTATTACTACGTAAGTTAGAAGGTTATGGCGTAAGGGGCAATGTATTAAAATTAATTAAATCCTACTTATCTGACAGGAAGCAAGTCACTGTCTTAAAAAAGAATTGCCCCAAAACAAAAGTAGAATAAACCTATACGTCGTCGACTAGATATGTTACATGCGGAGTTCCCCAAGGAAGTGTCCTCGGGCCCTTGCTATTCATTGTATACATAAATGATTTACCAAAATGTATTAAACATCAAACCGTTCTTTTTGCAGATGATAGCACTGTCATAGTCCCATGTGAAAACATACATACTTTCGAAAATGATATTAATAGTTCCCTTCAATCCATAATAAACTGGTTAGAAATAAATAAATTGAAAGTAAACTTAGAAAAAACCAAAATAATGTTATTTTATCAGCGAAAAAATCAAGTGCAACTTAATATTACTTACGATAATAAAAGGATCGCTGAAACTAATACTGCTACTTTTCTAGGATTACATTTAGACAATCACCTATCATGGAAATCCCATATTGAAACCGTTGCCAAAAAGTTAAATCAATATGCATATGCCCTATACAATTTATCAAAAATGGTAAATGAGTCTGCCGTTCTAGTAGCGTACAATGCATATGTAGTTTCTACACTACGGTTCGGCATTATGTACTGGGGAAATTCCACTGATAGACTCGTCGCTTTCAAAGCGCAAAAAAAATGCCTTAGATCAATTTTTAAATTAAAATCAACTGACAGCTGCCTACCATATTTTAGAAAATTTAATTTACTTACCATGCCTTGCTTATATATTTATGAGATAGCTTTGTTCGTAAAAACTAATTCGGAAACATTCAAAGCTGTAAAATCTAAACGCCGTAATATGGACATTTGCTCCTACTCACACAAGACTGCCCTTTATCAAAAAAGCATTGTAGGTATGGCACCCAAGATATACAATAAAATACCCAGGTGCATCAGAGAAAAAAATGAGTTAAATGAATTTAAAAAAACGCTGCTGAAATTCCTGACACAGAAGGCATATTACTCAGTACAAGAATACCTAACCGATGATAATTTAAATAAATATTCAAATAAATTGTAGATAAATAAGTGCTTTAACAATATTTAACAATATTAATAATATTAGTAATATTTTAACATTTTCGACTTAGTAATAATGTAATTATGTGCATGTAAATCATTTAATATTGTGATACTTATTCTTTAATTTAGTTGTAAGGACATTATATATAATTAATATTTGTATGCCGCTATCGGCTAGACATGGCGAACTTATATTTTATTATGTACACCTTGTATGTTACCTATGCTCTACAAATAAACATTTGATTTGATTTGATTTGATTTACCCCACACGTATGGGTTTGATGAAAAAAATATTTTTAGATTCAAGTATGGGAACCCCCTAAAACTTATTGTTTTTTTTTGTATTTTTGTGTGAATATTTTAATGCAGTTCACAGAATACATCTACTTACCAAGTTTCAACAGCATAGATCTTATAGTTTCGGAAAAAAGTGGCTGTGATGCATACGGACGGACAGACAGACAGACAGACATGACGAATCTATAAGGGTTCCGTTTTTTGCCATTTGGCTACGGAACCCTAAAAAGGAGTATAATAATATTAATACCAGCCTGCTACTGTCCCACTGCAGGACTAATGCCACTTCTCATACAAAGAAGGCTTAAGCATTAATTACGACGTCGACACTTGATGTTGTCAAGACGGGTAGGTGATTTAAAACTTACATTAAGGCTGGTATTCCTGATGTACATGCTCATGCTCAACTCAACTTAAACTGGCAATGGACAGTTGTGATTGGTTGGCTTGTTTTTTAGGGTTCCGTACCTCGAAAGGAAAAAAACGGATCCCTTATAGGATCACTTTGTTGTCTGTCCGTCTGTTAAGACCTTTTTTTCAGCAATGCGTGGAGGTATCAAGCTGAATTTTTATCAATCAATACTCAAGTCTACTGTCCCTTAAAGTTGTGAAAAAATCAAACCGCTAAGCCAACGCAATCAAAAGATACAGCCGTTTATGCCGCAAATTTTCGAAACTCATCAAAACCTACAGGGTACTTCCCGTGAACTCAGAATCTTGAAATTTGGCACGCAGCAGCGTTTTATAGCACAGATAAAGTAGTAATTGCGAAAACCGTAAATGTTTAGTTACATCATATAATAAAAATATTTTTAATAATTTTAAACTTACTACTTTGCCTCATGAACGCGTAGAGGTATTAAATTGAAATTCATAACAGATACTCACCTTTAAGCTGAGGTTTGTACCGAACTCTCAGTGCGCGAGTCCAATTCGCACTTGGCCGGTTTTTTTTTTGCATTAACATGCTCAAGTCCAAGATTCTAGACATCCCAAACGTTACCGACACCTTTTAACACAAAATCAGTGGAATTGAGTACTGTTAGCATGCACTTGGAACGTTCTCGTTCTTTAATTTTCAATCAATACCTACCGTACATTTTGTGAAGAAAGAATTCAATAACGTCTGGGTCTGAGGCAACTGGGCTCTAGTTCTATTAAGTACACATATATCAAGCTGAAGAATCATATGCCGAACTCGAGAGTTGTGATTGGCTGGTAGTGGACTTATAGGTGTGGCCAATTTTGGTTTGAGTTGAGTATGAGCATCTAACCCTAATTGTAGGTAAGTCTAGGTTTAGGTCTCAAGATGTTTTCCTTCACCGTTGCCAGCTATATCGATATAAACTTAGAGAGTACATATGAATTGACTAGTCACATTGGTACATGCCCGGATTTAAACCCACAACCTCAGGCTCGAGAGTCAAGGTCTTAACTACTGGGCCACCACGACTATAAACGGGCACAGCGGACATAATAAACCTTGGTTTATTTTATCAGTTCTTATATTTAGCTACATACATGAATAAACTTGAATCTTCATTTAGGTTGTCCACACTGTCCACTGGACAAATACGACGCTACGAAACGACAACGATGCGACTACAATTTTTACCCGACTGCCGAAGGAGGGTAATGTGTTTATCAGACTATGTATGTATGTATATTATGTATGTATGTTTGTTCCTATGTGGTGTTCCAGAGACCAAAAGCGTTGGACGATTTGATGATAGATATGCCAATCGATTCGTTTTAATCTTGCAAGTGTCACTGGCTACATTAAAATTGGAAAATGGAAAAATGGCGGCTTTTGGGCGCCATATTGTGGGTGCCCTATTTTTTTTTCTTCCAATCCCATCGTGTGGGGTATCAAAATAAAGGGTTTTAAGAGGCGATTAAAAAATTGATTAAATGTGCCTAAATCGAATAATATGTTAACTAATAGTGTTAAATAAAAAAAAATATTCAAAAAATCAAAAACCCGACTGCTTAAAAAGTGAACTAAAAAGACGTAAACAAGAAAAAAAATATGCTGTGCAGTCGGAGGATACATCTGGTTTTGGTCAGCCAGCTCGCGAATATGTATCTTCTTTACTTCTTTTTTGTTCGCTTTTTAAGCAGTCGGGTTTTTGATTTTTTAAATATTTTTTTAAAGAGGTTTTTCTACGAGTATTTCGAAAACCTGTAGAACAATTTCTATGAAAAATAATCGTTGCAACGTTTTTGTATTGTCGCGTCCATTGAAAATTATTTTGGAGGTAAAGAGGACTAAATAAAATATACTAGTAACTTTATGGCAATTATAAAACCCGTATCAATGAAGGCTATAAGCAATCTAATTTTAATGTTATCTGCTTACTAAGAGCTGTTTTTGGTTAAGCCTAATATTTTCTATTTAAGGTTACACTAGTCGAAAATTCTTCCATACACACGTAGTCCAGAGATTACTCCACTGTTTGACGATGTACATTCGAACAAAAAATGATATCAATTTTTCTCATCATTGTCTAGTCCTGTATGGAAACAAAAATGTAAAAAAAATATAATATATTTGAAAGTTATGAGCGACGAAAGTTCCATATTTCAACACTAATTTTAACGCATCTTTGGGTAATAAATACCATAAGAAGAAGGAAAATAGCAAAACGGCCTCCATACAGGGATAGATTAGTAATTCAATGCAAATGCAAATAATGTTATTTTATAAATATACATTCAGATGTTTTTTTCATGATATCTAGACTCCCAAAGGTCTATATATAAAATTTCGCACGCTCGTTTTCGCCCTAAAGCATCATCCATTTCGATACAAATTTGCTAAAGTGCTAATTTGTACGCGAACTAGCTTCTTACTGCTCATCACAGCATCTATTTCTTTCGCACGTGTTGTCGGATAAGATAGCATGCATTTTAACCCCGCGCACAAAATAGTTCGTGACGTGGACTAGTTCAACCTTAAGAAGAGTTTATGCGGGCTTAACATAAGATAGAAGACTTTGATGTACCAAGACATACTGGCCAGCCATTTTAATGGTGTGATAATGACTCATTATGTCCTAGACAATAGGGGTTCATCTTTAGTCGGACGAGGGAAAACAAAAGACGGTAGTAAGTGGCTTACCTTCTAGTTTATTTAGTAGCGCGGACAATAAACGTGTAATTAGGTTTTCTGAAATTGGGTTCGTATTTATAGGCAGGACATGGTAAGGCATAAAACGGGATACAAAAGGCTTAGTTAAATGAATATATCGCTACAGCTCAACTGTCCATATTTCCGAATCGGATTAAAACAATGGTAATTTCTATTGTGTCTGGAAATTGACACTTTGAGTAAATGTAAACGTCAATTTGTATTGAAACTGGATAAGCTCCTTCTGGTGACGTTATGGAGAAAACTCTTTTTTTGTATACATTTTGACATAAGAGATCGTTTACATTATCACGAGAGTGTACGTTAAAAAACTCGGAATAAGCACAGTGTGCTTATGCCAAGGTTTTTCTCGTCTCTCGAGTTTCTAATCGTTTACGTTATCACGACTTCACGAGTTACCCGAGTTTTTTAACGTACTCACTCGTCATAGCTTAAAAGACACATAAAAGAGGTTTATCCTGACCGTCACCAGACGGCGCTTATCGCAAATTGAAGTTTATGTTAACGCGATTGAGCGTGAGTAAAAAATCGCACTAAGGCCGATTTTTGGCAGTGATATATCTATTACTGAATCATATTGCGAAAATAATAATCCTGTACGCAAAATAGCACTTGGTCGTGGAGTTGCGGAAACCAGCCTGTTTTAACCTATCCTAACCTACTGAATCATAATTTGATATGCTATATTATTTAATTTTTCTAGTATTTTATCACCGTGTGTGTTCTAAGTCTGGAATAATAATATTATGCTTTGATTGGAGAAGAATTTGAAGGTGACTGCAGATTCGTTGCCCTCTAGATAAGATAAAACAGTTTAACTTCGTCTTTATATAAAAACCGGCCAAGTGCGAGTCAGACTTGCGCACGAAGGGTTCCGTCCCATTATCGCAAAAAACGGATAAAAAAACACGTTTGTTGTATGGGAGCCCAACTTAAATATTTATTTTATTCGGTTTTTAGTATTTGTTGTTATAGCGGCAACAGATATACATCACCTTTGAAAATTTCAATTGTCTAGTTATTACGGTATATGAGATACAGCCTGGTGACAGACAGACAGACAGACAGACGGACCGCGGAGTCTTAGTAATAGGGTCCCGTTTTTACCCTTTGGGTACGGAACCCTAAAAATAAAGGATTCAGTTTTTACCTATTCAGAATTTTACGTAATGGAGCAAAGGTGGTCATAATTCAATTTAAATATTTCAACCGAATAAATATTTGTCCCTAGTTAACTATTTCATGAAATTGTAAGGTTTTCGCGGTGATTAATCAGAATATTGTGATTATAAATAGTTAAATTTACTTACGTTACTCAAAGTTTACAAAAAAAGAGGTCTCCTCTACCACCATCAAAAAGTTTTGCCCCTTCAGCTATTCGTTACCCCAAATAACATAAATTAATCTCATTATCTGTTTGTTTACTCGGTAAAACGAAATAGGTAATAACCATTCCGTGTACTCTGTGCATTAATTACTTAACGTTGCACAAAAACTTTATTAAAAAATAAACAACCGAACACGCGTCCCGAACTAGTGCTAAACAATAGAGCATCACTAGCATGACACACACGATAAGCTGCAGTCACATGACTTGCAGTCATTGACCGAGTTTACTCACTATATATCGTGTCGGTATGTGTGTATGTAGATCCTATTGCCGATTGATCGCTATCTTAATACGTACTTATGACAAGTGGCGGCTTTTTTACAGTTTTATGATTACACTGGTATATGACATGACATTGTCTGTGTTGTTACGTTTTTTTTATCTCTGTCCCTGCAAACTTCGTACCACCTCAAACAAATGTATGGGAAAATGGTGTAACTAACCCGACTTTGTTTTGAATTTCAGAATAATCGAAAACGCCATCTACTGGCATTACCGGAACCGGTATACAACGCTATGTTCATTTTGGTCCGTGTTTTGTTTCTGTCATGTATCAGAGATGGCGCTGTGTTCGCCAAACGTATGGGAAAATGAATTTTACTCATAATTTTGTTTTTCGTTAACATTTTCGATATTTTAATAGTTATTCTGTTGTTCAGGCCGAAAATCGACCCAGCTATTCTCGAGTTATAAATGGTGTAACACGACTTTGTTTTATAATAAAATTATAAAGAAAAACATTGAGAAGTTTTTTGAATTTCGAGTTTTACTTCGGGTGTTAGATGAATTAATGGAAATTAGTGCTTGGTAGTCCGCGGTTTCTGAAAATAAATTATTTAAAAAAATAATTCGAATCTAGTAATACGATTATTAGCTGTTGAAAATTTATTCAACCAATTACATCGCCCTAAGCGCTAATAACCACTAATTGCGGCATAATTTTCATTCCAAAAACTGGACCTAAACCTTTTTTATTGCTATGTTCAAATGATGCGGAAGTAAATCAGTGTTTGATAGTTTCATCTTGGAAACTCGTCTTTGTATTGCTCAAAAATGTTCACTCTTATTCAAAGCTCATCGATGACAACAGACAGTTATGAACAATCCCTTATACTGCTGTGCTCATCAAAGAGAATCAGCGCGCAATGAATATGACAAGAGAGTTGCCAAGTGCTAAGGACATTAGGCACACCGCCACTGCCATGTCGCTGATAATGGCCCATCATTTCATTACCAGCTTTCATTCAAACTGGACGCTTTTGTTTTGATGCTCTTTTGGAAAGATAGCGCGAAGTTATGAACTGTTTATGTACATGTCTCCTGTAACTTGGGAGGTGTAAGTGAGAGAGAAATGCAAGGATTGTTAAACGTACTGTTAGACCGTGCCTTCGTGGAGGAGTATAAAAAAAGCGAATTTAAACAGACAAACTATTTATTTGGAATTAGGATTTAGAAACGTGTGGCTCTGTGGGATGACGGTTAAAGATTGACTTTTTGTTACCTACGGATTCGGCGACCGCGACGGGCGCACCACTTAAAATTCGAGAAATGTAAAAGTGGTTTGAAATATCTTATGCTCGTAAACCACGTTTATAACAGTACATACATAAAACTTTTTCATTTATTTAGCATTAATATTAGCATTAATGTACCTATCTACTTATTACAAGTCTTAGATACATTAACTGACAGAGAACGCATATTCTAAAACACTGGGTTTAAAGTAAGTAAGAATGTATGAAAACTCATCCCCTAAAATCCACACTAAAACGAGAGGGAAATGTGGGCCTTTCTTGCCCAACAGTGGGACAATATAGGCTATTATTTTCTTTCACTATCTAATACTGAATGAAAATATCTATGGAATTTGGTCATTTTTGCTGATGGGAAATGCCATCGGTAAAATAACTTGTAATAAACCAAGGTAAAAAATATTTTAAAATGTTGATGAGATGCAGTAAACAACAAGAAAAAATCCCAAATTATAATTAATTATAATTTTATATAATTAAATCATATAAGTCTTTTCACCTGATCTGAGTGTACCTGTGTTTATATATAATTAATTATAACTAAATAAATTATTATATTATAATGACTTTGGTCTGTGAAAAAGATGGATGAAAGGAGATTGCGATGAGAATGTTGAGATGGCTGTGCGGCGTGACGAGATTTGATAAAGTGAGAAATTAGTATATTAGAGGCAGTTTGAAAGTGGCGCCAGTGGCAGAAAAGTTGAAGAGAAATCGTTTGTCCTGGTATGCTCATGTGATGAGGAGGGATGAAACTTATGTTACTAAAAGAGTTATGAATGTAAATGTGGATGGATGGAGAGGGATAGGAAGGCCAAAGAAAATATGGATGGACTGTGTGAGGAGTGATATGAAGGAAAAGGCGTAACAGGGAACAGAACGGTATGGAAGAGGAAAACGTGTTGCGCCGACCCCAAGTAACATAGGATAAGGGCAGGAAGATAATGATTATAATGACTTTGGTCCAGAAAATTATCGGCATTAACTCAAACTAGTTCACGTCAACAAATATAATCTTTCAGATCACATTTTACAAGAACATCAACATAGAGCTCACGATCGCTTCTTTTCTCTCTTCTAAACCTCAAAAGGCTTGGTACAAATTAAATAAATCTCCAGATCAAAAGACGAATACAAACATATACATACAGTTTCTTTCTATATATATTTAAATCAGTTCCCTGGGGCATCGTAAGTCACTCCGGGTTTGTATGAGGTGGGTTCGGCAACGGTACCTTTCTATGATGTTCTGTGATAAGATCAGACTGAGGAATCTAGTAGCCCTAGGGACTTTATAGCTGTGGCTCTATTGTGGTTGAAGAAAGTAGACATTACATAATATATACATAACATATATTACATATCATGACGCCAGTATTCCTTGAAGTAGGCTGTGTAGTACATGTACTATGTAATACTAGGACGTAATTCCTTCAGGTGAACGAGAACGAACTATTTATTTATTTAATACTTGATGCACACAAACGTACAGAGGCGGACTTAATGCCTTAGGCATTTTCTACCAGTCGACCTTTGGGTGATGCAGAGACAAATAGTGGAAGGTGCAATATTTAAAGTAAATCACGATACCTAAGGTAGGTTTATTCAAATAACAAGCTATACATACATAGAGCTAAATACTTAAACAAAAAAGTGATAGCAGATAACTGGAAAACATTATCGCTGTGACGATACTACTGTCAAATTCTTATGAATGCCAAACGGTTGATTGCTATCCTGATTTCTTGAGGGAGCGCATTCCACAGAGAAAAAGACTGAACGAAGAAAGAACAGTGAATGAAGTCAGTGCGGTGAGTAGGACATTGAAGAAGACGGTTATGTGAAGAGCGAAGATTTTTGTTGTGGTTGGCGCAAATGTATTGAAAGTGAGGAGCCAGATAACTAGGGGAGTTGGAAGAGTCAAGAAATTAAAACTAGGTAGTCAGTGCCCTTAGCTCTCTGCGTTGGCGTATGGGCAACCACTTTAGAAGTGACCGATGCGCAGAGACATGATCATATTTACGCAAATTGAAAACAAATCGAAAGCAGTAATTTAAAAGACGGTCAAGTCTGTTGAGGAGATCTGCATTCAGGTCATAATAGAACACGTCGCCATAATCAATGATAGGAAAAATTTGGGTCTGCACAAGCATTGCCTTCGTGTTCGAAGGTAATACATTTTTTAAACGATACAGAGCCCGCAACGTTCCAGTGACTTTCTGACTGACACTAGCAACTTGAGTACGCCAGTTAAGAGTACTGTCGATGCGCAAGCCAAGGTCCTTCACGTCAGTACTAAACGGGACAATTGTACCGTTGAACAGAACAGGTGGCAAAGATGCATAATTCACCTTAGCGCTGCTGCGAGGACTCCCAATGATAATCGCTTGGCACTTTTAAGTCTTTAGTCGACTATTCTGTTTCGGTCGTTCAAATAATCGTTCTTCTAGTGCATTGTGTAATCACCAATATAGAGACTTCTGGCTTGCGAGTGCCGAATCTGAACAAATAAGCACAATTGTCACGGTGTACGATGACCGACCTGACGAACGATAAAGCAAGTGAATCCCGACTCGCTAATATGCCGTGAAATTGTATCTTATGATTATCGGTTTCATACTAAAGTCCTGTTTGTGCCACACGGCGAGGCAAAATCGGTTTCATACTAAAGTCCTGGTTGTGCCACACGGCGAGGCAAAATGAGTTGTCTGCTGACTCACACTCATTATTTCAACCGAATTGCGCTCTGTGTGACAAACGTTTACCTTCACACGGGTAAACATGGTGCTTGCAACAGCACCGAAATATCGGCAACTCATAACAAACAGTAAACATGGTAAATATCCCGTTTCGAATGTTAATGTTAGTGGTCGACGGTCGTCATATTATATTGTACAGGTATTACAAGTTACGACGAATTTATTTGTCCGAGGCATGGAGAGACTCGTAAAAGATGTTTAATCTATTCACGAACTGGCCAAGTGGAATGCAGCCTAACCTCGCAGCTTCTATTTAACCTTCACTGTGACTTTACTAAACACCAGTTAATATCATTACCAAATAGCCCCCGTTAATGCGCTTATAATTCCGCAGGTAAGGCAAAAAGTCATGGCCGTAACCCAAACACGGGGCCAATAGCGTTAGTTAGGACTATAATCCTGCCCAATAATACGTAAGGTCAACGAAATTTCTGATAAGAGCCGAGTTCAGCGCGCACTGAATACTAATGTTATCCGCTGCCAAATTGATTTATATCTGCACGAAGTCGCCCTGTGTATTTTCACAATATTCTGTGCGGATATATGGGCTGTGAGGGAAATAAAATGGACAAGGCGCGCTGGAAAGCCACCGGCACAAATTGAAGGTAGACCAAATAAAATATAGTGTTCGTTTGACTGAAATTTGCTCGTGAATTCTTTTCAAAAGAGCTTTGGAAAATCAAAACTTGTGAACTGTAACACAACTGAACATTTTGCAGAGACTTGTACAAAGTGTACAAATAATTTTCAATGAAAAACAGATTGGAATTCTGAAAGTCGAACTGAACGGTTCATCGAAGTCTACTCGAACAATGCCGATATTAATATCAATTCTTATAGACTTTAATATCAAAGTGCCAGATTCGCAAAAGAAAGTTCAAGTGTTGGCAAATCAAATATATTGCAAAATTAAATCACGTAAAGCTAATATATCCGAGCGTACGAAATGTACGAACACACGCACACGTACACAGCGTCTTATAACGTCCATGTGTGTGTAAAAGGTAAACGTTATTTGTTCCCTTTGTAACTGTAGGAGTGGCACAAAGGATATTTTGTATCTGGAAAATAAGATTGGAATTTACTTACTTTTTGTTTGAAAATATCATCTCTTTTGTAATAGACATCAAATACCTAGCCTAGAGCTAGCAAACAATGTTAGATGTTTCTTTATTAGAGCTAATAACTAGTTCAGAACAACAAGAAAATATTACAAGGAATAGTAGACAAAATATTTGGCATTTATTTGTAGCCTTTTTAGGGTTCCGTAGCCAAATGGCAAAAAACGGAACCCTTATGGATTCGTCATGTCTGTCTGTCCGTCCATATGCCACAGCCACTTTTTTTCCGAAACTATAAGAACTATGCTGTTGAAACTTGGTAAGTAGAAGTATTCTGTGAACCGCATTAAGATTTTCACACAAAAATAGACAAAAAAACAATAAATTTTAGGGGTTCTCCATACTTAGAACTGGAACTTAATTTCATTTTTCATCAAACCCATACCTGTGGGGTATTTATAGATAGGTCTTCAAAAATTATATTGAGGTTCCTAATATATTTTTTTTCTAAACTGAATAGTTCGCGCGAGAGACACTTCCAAAGTGGTAAAATATGTGCCCCCTCCTGTAACTTCTAAAAGAGAATGATAAAACTAAAAAAAATAACATGATGTATATCATGTTATTTTTTTTTAGTTTGTAAACCATGACATAAACCATGTAAACTTCCACCGCAAATTGGTTTGAACCAGATCTAGTAAGTAGTTTTTTTTAATACGTCATAAATCGTAAACCACAATTTACCAAGTACGGAACCCTTCGTGCGCGAGTCCGACTCGCACTGGGCCGGTTTTTCCTGTTTACCTAATGGCATCCGCGACACAGATAATCCTACTGGGCGAGACATTAATTATTTCATTGAGTTAATTACATTCCTCTCGAGGGAAGACTTTTTGGTCGTCATCCGGTTGATATTGTATTAATAACACACATGATACAAAGTTGCGTAAATCAAATATGTAGGCGCATGAAATAATTAAACATTATAGCCGTACCTACTCTTAGGTACGTCAGAATGTAATGATACACTAATCGCGATGGATATGGAACAGTTATAGTTTGTTATCTATATACTGTGGAACATATACTAATTAATATTTTATTTATTTCATATTTATCACAATTATCATTACAGGATTCCCCAATGCGGCGTGCGATAAATGCACTTTTTTATTTTCTTATTTGTTATGGTTTTGCTCTTGACTCTAGTCTAGGTCAGAGGTGACAGAGACAGAGTCGACGATGGAGTGAGCTTACCCAGAAGAAGCCTGTTCACTCTAACTTTAAAGAGATTCGGGTTGAATGCGTTCGGAAACACAGACGCAGGTAGTGAGTTCCATTCATTCGCTGTTCGCATTATGAAGGATGTTTGGAAGCGCTTGGTGCGAATTGGTGGAATGGGTTTCTATAATATAAAAATGAAAGAATGTAAGCGCATAATTCAACAACGCCTGGACCAATTTGGCCAATTCTTTTTTTAAATGTTCGTTGAAGTTTTGACGGTTAACCAAAGATGGTTTTTACGGCGAGAAAAATTCTAATAATTGCCGGAAAAAAAATAAAAACTGCCATTTTCTTTTTACCATACAAAAGTTTTCTAACTAAAACGTAGAGTCAATTTGAGCTTTATTGCTATTGTAAAGTTCATATTAAATTAAGCTAGCTATTTTTTCATTGTGTAGGGTTGGGTAGGGTAGTGTAGGGTAGTGTCGGGTAGGGTAGTGTAGAGGGTAGTGTAGCGTAGGGTAGGGTAGGGTAGGTTAGTGTAGTGTAGGGTAGGGTAGGGTAGTGTAGGGTAGGGTAGGGTAGTGTAGTGTAGGGTAGTGTAGTGTAGGGTAGGGTAGTGTAGGGTAGGGTAGGGTAGTGTAGGGTAGGGTAGGGTAGTGTAGGGTAGGGTAGGGTAGTGTAGGGTAGGGTAGTGTAGCGTAGGGTAGGGTAGGGTAGTGTAGGGTCGGGTAGGGTAGGGTAGTGTAGGGTAGGGTAGGGTAGGTAGTGTAAGGTAGGGTAGGTAGGGTAGATAAATGTTTGAGGTTTTTATAGCAAAACAAAGTTTGCCGGGTCAGCTAGTGGTTAATAAAATCCATTTTATAAACATCCGTAAGACTATGAGTTGGAAGGCCTCCCACTAGGTGGACGGATGACCTGGTTAAGGTTGCGGGAAGGCGCTGGATGCGAGACGCACGTGATCGGTCAATGTGGCGACGCCTGGGGGAGGCCTATGTCCAGCAGTGGACGACTTTCGACTGAAATGATGATGTTGACCAAAATTGTATGACATTTAAATTACTGAAAAATATTTAATATAATAAGATGACAGTCGTAAACCTGCAAAGTGTGAAGGAAAATCAAATATGTACGTTTAAGTCTGACTGATGGCTTAATTATCGGTGAACTTAACTGAACTAATAGTAGATACTAGGATACCGAACTAGTTCATTTGAACGATTGTACTAGTTCGGAGCCGTCCATTCAGTGTCCGAGTAAGAACAACCCTACTTCGAAAAGCTAATCAGAGGTGCACCCATATTTTGTCAGTTATGTGTAAGTCGTAATATGAAATGCAATTTTAAATATTCAATTTGGCTAAGAAGGTTAACATCACCACAACTTTGGTTGCATACAATGGTCTCGTAGCTTCCATTCTTAGATACCGTATAGTTTTCTGGGGAAATTCTTGCTTGCGGGAACAGGTATTCAAAGCCCAAAAACGTTGTTTGAGGTCGATGTTGATTATAAAAATGACTAAATGTTGTGTTCTAGTGTTTAAGTCCCTAAAGCTGTTAACATTTCCGGCACTATATATTAAATGGCAATTTTTGTAAAACATAACATGCATCTATTAACTACGGTTTCGCAAACTAGTAAGAGCCCAATCAGAAGTCAGTACAAAAATCTTTTACTACTTGAGAGTTGCAATACTGCTTTATTAAAAAAAAAAAATAATATGGACCTACAATATATAACAAAATACACGAACGTTTGGCCAGCACGGCCACACAGAATTCGCGTTTTAGGTGTGCAACAATGTAATGTACTCGCCTCTAGGAGTATATGTACCGCTTTCTTTTTCAATGTAACTCTGTAGTTTTGAAGATATATGAGAAAATAGGTGGCCGTGCCAGCCAAACGTTTTCAGCACGGCCACCGTGTAGCTTGTAAAATATAAAGCGTATTATAAACTTTCTTATGCAAAAGAAATGTAATTTATTAGCACGTTATATGTAACGCAACAAATATTGTGAATTCGTAATAACAAATAATATATTGATGGAAATAGGTGGCCGTGCTGAAAAAAATATATAAGAAAATACCTAAAAAAAGACAAAACAACCTCAGCCAAAAACTGTTAAAAATAATTGATTTTTGGCAAGTATCATATGTACCGATAAATGGATAAACGTTTACCCGTAATCATGGTGCTTGCAACAGCACCGAAATATCGGAAACTCGCAACAAACAGTAAACATGGTAAATATCCCGTTTCGAATGTTAATGTTAATGTTAGTGGTCGACGGTCGTCATATTATATTGTACAGGTATTGCAAGTTACGACTTGGAATACCTGTACAATATGTTGAATTAATATTAATATGTGAATTTATTTATCCGAGGCATGGAGAGACTCGTAAAAGATGTTTTATCTATTCACGAACTGGCCAAGGTAAATGCAGCCTAACCTCGCAGCTTCAATTTAACCTTCACTGTGACTTTACTAAACACCAGTTAATATCATTACCAAATAGCCCCCGTTAATGCGCTTATAATTCCGCAGGTAAGGCAAAAAGTCATGGCCGTAACCCAAACACGGGGCCAATAGCGTTAGTTAGGTCTATAATCCTGCCCAATAATACGTAAGGTCAGTGAAATTTCTGATAAGAGCCGAGTTCAGCGCGCACTGAATACTAATGTTATCCGCTGCCAAATTGATTTATATCTGCACGAAGTCGCCCTGTGTATTTTCACAATATTCTGTGCGGATATATGGGCTGTGAGGGAAATAAAATGGACAAGGCGCGCTGGAAAGCCACCGGCACAAATTGAAGGAAGACCAAATAAAATATAGTGTTCGTTTGACTGAAATTTGCTCGTGAATTCTTTTCAAAACAGAAATACCTTTTGGAAAATCAAAACTCGCTAACTGTTACACAGCTCAACATTTTGCAGTGACTTGTACAAAGTGTACTAAAGATTGGAATTCTGAAAGTCGAACTGAACGGTTCATCGAAGTCTACTCGAACAATGCCGATATTAATATCAATTCTTATAGACTTTAAATATCAAAGTGCCAGATTCGCAAAAGAAAGTTCAAGTGTTGGCAAATCAAATATATTGCAAAATTAAATCACGTAAAGCTAATATATCCGAGCGTACGAAATGTACGAACACACGCACACGTACACAGCGTCTTATAACGTCCATGTGTGTGTAAAAGGTAAACGTTATTTGTTCCCTTTGTAACTGTAGGAGTCGCACAAAGGATATTCTGTATCTGGAAAATAAGATTGGAATTTACTTACTTTTTGTTTGAAAATATCATCTCTTTTGTAATAGACATCAAATACCTAGCCTAGAGCTAGCAAACAATGTTAGATGTTTCTTTATTAGACCTAATAACTAGTTCAGAACAACAAGAAAATATTACAAGAAATAGTAGACAAAATATTTGGCATTTATTTGTAGCCTTTTTAGGGTGCCGTAGCCAAATAGCAAAAAACGGAACGCATAAAGATTCGTCATGTCTGTCTGTATGTCTGTCTGTCTGTCCGTCCGTATATCACAGCCACTTTTTTTCCGAAACTATAAGAACTATGCTGTTGAAACTTGGTAAGTAGAAGTATTCTGTGAACCGCATTAAGATTTTCACACAAACATTGAAAAAAAACAAAATGTTTTAGGGGTTTCCCATACTTAAAACTGAAACTCATTTTTTTGTTTCATCCGGCTCATACGTGTGGGGAATCTATGGATAGGTCTTCAAAAATGATATTAGAGGTTCCTAATATATTTTTTTTCTAAACTGAATAGTTTGCGTGAGAGACACTTCCAAAGTGGTAAAATATGTGCCCCCCTCCTGTAACTTCTAAAATAAGAGAATGATAAAACTAAAAAAAATAACATGATGTACATCATGTTATTTTTTTTTACTTTGTAAACCATGACATAAACCATGTAAACTTCCACCGAAAATTGGTTTGAACGAGATCTAGTGAGTAGTTTTTTTTTAATACGTCATAAATCGTAAACCACAATTTACCAAGTACGGAACCCTTCGTGCGCGAGTCCGACTCGCACTGGGCCGGTTTTTTCTGTTTACCTAATGGCATCCGCGACACAGATAATCCTACTGGGCCAGACATTAATTATTTCGTTGAGTTAATTACATTCCTCTCGAGCGAAGACTTTTTGGTCGTCATCCGGTTGATATTGTATTATAATAACACACATGATACACAGTTGCGTAAATCAAATATGTAGGCGCATGAAATAATTAAACATTATAGCCGTACCTACTCTTATGCAATAATCAGAATGGATTTGGAATAGTTATAGTTTGTTATCTATATACTGTGGAAAAGTAATGTTCTTGGACTCCAATGTGGAAAGCGATAAATACGCTCATACCTAATATAGTTACCGTAAAAAGAGGTTAAATTTATTAATTTTGAAATTAAAATTGACACTAGTTTAATTATATTTTGAAAAATATAAATAAAATGCAGTGTTGGCGACTTCACAAAAGAAAATATATTATATTATTATTATATTTATTATTATTCCCATATACATTTTTTTTACTGCCATAGTTTGAGAAAAAAAAAACTAGCCTATGAACGCTAAAATGAAAATGAGGTTACTTTGATATCCCATTGTTTTCTCATTGCAATATAAAGTAACCCCAATTTAAAATGTATTTTTAATGAATTCACACTGTACAATTCAAAATATTTTTCAGCAACAAGTAAACTTATTCTTGCGCTGAGTTAGATGCAAAACATGGCTGACATGTCAGTGTTGCAAATTTCAAAAAAGAAAATTGAGGTGTGATCTGTTTTCACGGAGTTAGCTTTAAAAAGCTAAAAAAAAAAAAAAAAACATCAAAGTTACCCCAGATCTCAATGTAACCCCATTTAACCGGTACCTAACATCTATAACAAATTGTAAACATGATAAACGTATATGCTGTCCTTGTTAATTCACCCAGAGTTAACTAGACTGGGTCCGTCTCGTTAACCATCAGGTAAATAATTTATTTAGGTTCTAATCGAAAAGCAATAAAACCACTGTAGGTATTTTTAGAGATTATGTACTTTTATGTGGTTAGTGGTATACATCACATCATCAGCCTATTAATGTTCCCACAGCGGGGACACAGGCCTACTCTCTGTGAGAGGGAATGGGCCGTAATCCACCACGCAGGCCCAGTGCGGGTTGGTGGATGTCACATGTCTTCGAATTTTTGGTTCTCGGACATGCCGGTTTCCTCACGATGTTTTCCTTCACCGTTTTGAGAGCAGTGGTAAAGAGAAAATTTACACAAAGTAAAGCGCCTGTCTGGGCTTGAACCCACGACCTACAACTTGTAAGTCGCTGCCGATACCACTGGGCCACCACTGCTCAAGTGGTATATGGGCTCACAAAAGTACTTTTTTCATTATTCCCTATTGCGCATAGGTACAATACTTGCAAGGCAACATTTATTTATTTATTCATTTACACATACATTTATTTTTACAGGTAAATCCCAAGATAATAAAAGTAGTCATACAATGCCACTGTTACATACAGTGACGACAAGTTACATAGAGGACAATACATTCACTGTCACCCTCTGGAATTCCGCCAAAGAGCAGGAAAAAATGTCCAATCGCTGAGAGATGTTATTAATAATCGTAATTGCCCGACACACAGGAGCAAACTTTAATATGTTTGTAACATATAGTGATACGACGTTTTAGTAAATAACACCATGTTCCACAACATTATACTTATGGGTGACAAACACATATATTTGAACTAGCTTCTGCCAGTGGCTTCGCCCGCGTGGAAAGTTTTTGTCATCCCAAGGGTCCAGATACCGGGATGACAACTTTTCTATGTGCTATTCCAGAATATAATCTATGTCTGTGCCAAATGTTATCCAGATCCGTTCAGCCGTTCTAGCGTGATTGAGTAACAAACGTACATCCACACACACATCTATCCAAAATTTCACATTTATAATATTATAGTAAGATTTGAAAAGAAGAATGTAGAGGTACTCTAGTATACTTTCAGTGGTTCAATGGTCAAGCAAAGTCTGTTGTCCGCAATCTATCGAAATCCGATATCTGTATAGAATATAGAAGCCATTATAGAACTATAGAAAACACTCGGATCGCAGAGAAAATAAGAAATACTTTTATGTTGAGAAGTATTTTAGTCTAACGGGGTTATCCAACTGCAGTTCTTGCATTCCTCTATTCCATTCAATTCTTTTATTTACAACGTTCGAAAAATCATGCTTCATAGTTTGTGAAGTGGTAGATATTTCAAATATCAGGGTCATTACCTGCCTAGTGTTTTCCCAACTATGTTGCAGACCGAATGCGGCTGAATACTAATATTTTACATAAACACCATTATGCTGAGTGATGACAATTCGAACGGTTGTTGGAACTATTGGTACTATAAGTTTTTCGTTTTGTTTTTGGTATGCTTGGTGGCAGTGGGCAGTGCAAAACGGATGTCCGATGGGGCCGAAAAGTTCTGGAATGACGACTGCGAACCGGTAAACGATGCGTTGGAAGGCCTCCGGTGGACCGATGACCTGGTTAACCGTTGCGGGCATCTGCTGGATGCGGGATCGGTCAATGTGCCGACGCCTGGGGGAGGCCTATGTCCAGCAGTGGACGTCTTTTGGCTGAAATGATGATGATGATGATGATGGTGCAAATAAACTCTCTTACGCAGTGAATTTTAATCGCAAATAAAACCCAATGTCAGTGGTAGAAACATAACTACTTTGGTATTATCATTCTTTCTTAGGAAAATTTTGTACTCAATATAATTGTTTTTGTTTGTTGTTGTTTGCGTGAAAAACCGCAGATAAAATCTATTATTAATTGTTTTGTGTTATTTATTGAAGGATTCGACCAGTTTGAAGTTATTTGTCCTTTCGTCTGATAGTACGATATCTTATTAAATCAATAATTGGAGGGTGATATAAATAAGAATCTTTGTGAAGACAATTAAGTTGTTATTGGGAAAGTGTAAGATGCGGGTTATAGTCGTGTTGTCACTGTGTTTAGTTGCTGCTTCAGGTAAAAATACTAAACAATTTAATATATGTATATTTTTTTTTCTTTTAGAAATACTAGCTGCCAACCGCGGCTCCGTTCGTTTTAAATTAGTACTTCGCCCAATATCTTTATAAATTATAGCTAGTGTAGCTTATCAGAGATAGAATATTCTTTTACGGATCTGTTTCCAGATAATACTTTTTAGGAATCCCTACCCAAAGGGTAAAAACGGGACCCTATTACTAACACTCCACTGTCCTGTGTGTCTGCCTGTCTGTCACGAGGCTGTATTTCATTAACCGTATTAGAGTTGAAATTTTCACAGCTGATGTATTTATGTTGCCGCCATAACAACAAATACTATTAACATAATAAAATAAATGTTTAAGCGGGGCTCCCATACAATAAACGTGATATTTATGCCGTTTTTGCGATAATGGTACGGAACCCTACGTGCGCGAGTCCGACTCGCACTTGGCTGGTTTTTTTAAACATTTAAACAAACTATTTCACCTTTTAAAATGATTCTATAAGGTATCGTGGTGAATAAATTAGTTTCCCTTCGAAAATCTGTTAATCGACTTATTTAAAAAAACAGTATTTCAAAAAAATCTCTCGGCGTAAAAAGCTTGACGGATAAGCCCATTTCAATAAGGTTTACAAAAAAGGAGAGCTCCCTATTTTGAGTAAACAAAAACGACAGGCACCTCTTTCGTTTGGGGTATTTTCTGGCAAAATTGTAAGGAGGCGATAAAGGAAAATGGGTTAATGTGCCGTTTGTAGACGATGAACCAGTAGCCCCTTTTTCCTGTCCTTTCTTACAAAAAACACCATTTACATTCCTTGATAAGATCTATAGGTTGGTAAAATTTGGAAACCTTTGACTTTGTTTTTTTCATCTATAGTTAGATATTTTTTAAATATCTACTCTAACAAACGGTACAAAGTAACTAACTAGTCAATATTCATCGGTTAAGCATCGCTTAGAGTGCAGTGATGGATTAGTGGTATCGGCCGCGACTTGTAAGTTGTAGTTCGTGGGTTTAAATCCAGGCAGGCTTACTTTGTGTTAATTATTAGGACCTTACCTATGACATTGGCGTTTTGTCGTACTGGCCAATTTGATCTCAAATATCTATAGTTTGGAAAACCGTAATTCATTTGTTTTTTCCTCTTTTGGTTTTTTCTTTGCGCCAGTCAGTTTACAAAATTGATGGAAATGGCCAGACGATTAAGCTGGGAACAAATTATCGGCTGACAGCCGTGACTTAAAGAGTATCTGGGTAATGAATGTACATTACATTGTGCAAACTATAGGACGTAAGTCGCGGACGTAACTTTGAGCGTTCGGACGTCCGATAGTGATCGGACTTTCTGGATATTTGTGTCAGCCGAAAACGTCCGCAGACGGTGTGTACGGGGTACGGGACGCGTCCGAGCGTCAGAACAACTCAGGGTTCTTCGTTGAATAAGCATATTGTCTATGGAGTAAGCGCTCGGACGCGTCCGCAAGCCGCGTCCCAAACGACTGTGCACACATATCAGTCGCGGCTGTAAGCCGCGTCCGTCAGCCGCGTCCGATAATTTGTTCCCAGCTGTATGGCGGATGTCTATTGTCAGCAACTGCAAACCATGATGGAAAAGCTAGCTGCTAAACAGCCGAGGCTGGTCAATCGCTTTAGGCCACTGCTGCTTCAGGACAACGGTAGACCACACACTGCACAACAGACGGCTACCAAATTAGAGGAGCTTCAATTGGAATGTCTAAGACATCCACCGTACTCCCCAGACCTTGCTCCAACAGATTACCATTTTTTTCGAAATTTGGATAACTTCTTGCAAGGATAAAAATTCAACTCCGATGGGGCAGTCCAAAGCGCCTTCAAAGAATTTATTGATTCTCTTCCCAATGGTTTTTAGGGTTCCGTAGCCAAATGGCAAAAACGGAACCCTTATAGATTCGTCATGTCTGTCTGTCTGTCTGTCTGTCTGTCTGTCTGTCTGTCTGTCTGTCTGTCTGTCTGTCTGTCTGTCTGTCTGTCTGTCTGTCTGTCTGTCTGTCTGTCTGTCCGTCCGTATGTCACAGCCACTTTATTCCGAAACTATAAGAACTATGCTGTTGAAACTTGGTAAGTAGATGTATTCTGTGAACCGCATTAAGATTTTCACACAAAAATTAAAATAAAACAATAAATTTTGGGGGTTCCCATACTTGAAACTAAAACTAAAAATATTTTTTTTCATCAGACCCATACGTGTGGGGTATCTATGGATAGGTCTTCAAAAATGATATTGAGGTTTCTAATATCATTTTTTTTTAAACTGTATAGTTTGCGCGAGAGACTCTGCCAAAGTGGTAAAATGTGTGTCCCCCCCCCTGTAACTTCTAAAATAAGAGAATGATAAAACTAAAAAAAATATATGATGTACATTACTATGTAAACTACCAGCGAAAATTGGTTTGAACGAGATCTAGCAAGTAGTTTTTTTTTAATACGTCATAAATCGTAAACCGCAATTTACCAAGTACGGAACCCTTCGTGCGCGAGTCCGACTCGCACTTGGCCGGTTTTTTTAGTAAAGAGATCAATGAACTACCTATGAAATGGCAAAAGTCTGCACTTTTGCCATTTAACAGATAGCAATTGTACATACTTTCATTAAATAAATATATTATATTAAAAAAAAACGACTTTATGTTACTCCCTTACAAAACGCCAATTTCATATGTAATGACCTAATATTTCACCACCTGGTTGGTTCACAAAGCCAACTTCAGATACACCAATATCCGCTGTGACTACTGTTACTGTTTTGTGAAGGACAGATAGGCAGTCACTGCATCTGGTTAGACTGGAAGCCGTCTCCAATATAGTTGGTTAAACGCTAGGCAAATAGATTATCACTGGTATAATGTGACTTTTTCAAGGACCCAAGGTTTTACATTGGTTGTAATCTATGGATCAAGGTACTTCTTATCGTGCACTCACAGGAGAGGTTTTAAGTGTATGAGTGGGCTGCTGTTAAGTGCCAATTTATAAGTGCATTTACTTCTACTTAGTAAATGTTTTGGTCATGGCAGACCCTTTTGTGTGAATTCAATGTTGAGAATGTCCTGTAGTCATATCTATATCTACCAATATTATAAAGAGGAAAGATTGTTTTGTTTGCTTGTACCGAATAGGCTCCGAAAATACTGGACCGATTTAAAAAATTCTTTCACTTATGTAAAGCTACATTATTCCCGTGTAACATATACTATAATTTTGACGCGAGCGAAGCCGCGGGGGTCAGCTAGTGTATTTATATTTGGAAGTTTGTTAAACAATAACACCTCAACGGTTGTATTCGAATGATGAAGTTTTTGAACACGGGTAGGCCTGAATTAGGATTGTGGATATTTTTTGTTCCGTTAGTACTGAAGTGACTGGTAAAGGGTAGTAGTTATAATAAACAGGCGAAATCTGGCAGTTATGTTTTTGATGTTGCAATACTAATCTTCTAACACAAATCACTGACTGAATACCTTTTCTTGTGATGTTAACTTGTACTCAGTTGGAGACGCATATCACTGCAGTGGAGTGATTGATTCATGATGATGAAGGGTTTCCTTTTACCTGTAACAAAAAAGTAATCTTAAAGTGGCTTAATACGTTAAAGCTAATAAAACAAAAGCCATGAAAACTGGTGAGGCCTGAGATGTTTATAAAATGGACTTTATTAACCATAAACAATATCTTCATTACGTTTTCTCTTTACTGGGAACGTTAGAGTTTATAAGAGGAACGTGTTTTAATTAACAATTAAAGTAATATCTTTAAACAGAAGGACGGGATGTGATTCATAGCCTATATCTTTTATATTGAGGTAATTTAATTGACATATAAAATTTTGATAATTCCAGGCCCTGGGCCAGATGGATATGGTATTCCTATAAGACCCATATGTATAGTTATAATAAAGTATCACTTTGTAAAACCCAACATAGTTAGGTTACAGGTTATATAAGTCGCTCGTATACGTAGACGGTAAGGCAGAAAATGTGCTAACAATTTTACATGGATATCATCATTTTAAAGTTTAACGCACTCTCTATTCCTACAAGATTTTCTATGATGTTTCTTCTTGCAATTGATTAATGCAACACTTTCTTCTATAATTTCAGCCGTTCCTGCTAATCCTCAAAGGATAGTGGGAGGTGCCGTTACTACCGTTGACCAGTACCCCACTATCGCGGCCCTGCTTTATTCCTACTTCGGAGCAAGCTTCTATCAGTCTTGTGGAGGCACCATCATCACTAGTAGATCTATTCTCACCGCTGGACATTGTCCTTCGTAAGTAACTACAGAAGAGTCTCACTGATCCAGCACTTCAG
The DNA here is from genome assembly GCA_949775005.1 of Orthosia gothica. Taxonomy (NCBI): domain Eukaryota; kingdom Metazoa; phylum Arthropoda; class Insecta; order Lepidoptera; family Noctuidae; genus Orthosia; species Orthosia gothica. Next base: position 11,358,112 of record OX459063.1, on the reverse strand, counting down.
TAGGTACTTCGGCACATCAAGTAGTCGCACTCTCCACCCGCGTCTGCCCCACAGTTTCCTACATATTCACTTATTAAATTGGTACATTATGATAGCTTTATTCTATTTGTCTTGATTTTTTTAATACAAATATATGAATTTAAACATTCCAATAATAAGGCAAGTACTTATAATACGGTGAAGTGGAATTGATGAAGAAGACCACAGAGGGCCACTGTAACTCCTTAGTGATAAGTATGTCACGGGTATAAGATATCTCGAACCGACTATGATGAAGCAAATACTTATATATATATACTTATATATAAATGGTACTTATGAAAATGGTACCATCGAACTGGTCTGATGATGAAGCCGGTAGGCACTGGAACGCCGAAATAAAACAATGTATCCTAGTCGTGTTTGGGCTTATTGGAATCGTCATGTGGTGTACTCTGTCAATAAACGATTTACATGGTAATTTAAGGTAGCTACCAAAATTAAAAGTAAAAAATAAAAAGCTTTTTGTCAAAAAAGAATAACCGTTTTCCAAAGCCAAACACTACAACTTTCTTATCCAAAGTAGGTGTCAAAAAATAATTAAAAACAATATGTAACAATGACACCGACTTCGAAAAAAAAAGTAATTTATCGCTTTGTAGTGGTTTTGCATTGGAAGTCGTTTTTTTTTTTTCCTATACACACTAATAATCCGAACATTCCAATAATACTGCACCCCCTGGTTTTCAATAGTGCCGGATTAGTGACACTCTACTGTATATTATAGTTGCAAAATAAGTTATTTTTCTACAAATTTATCTGAATCTCTTTTGAGAAGTTTTGATATTTTGAAGTTGATGAGTTAATATTAGAAAGTGATTCACATTTTATCGTTGTAAGAAACGCTATCACTATCATCAAATCACACAATTGAAGGTTAGCGGTTCAATGACTTTAAAAGTGACAGTTAATATTTCTACTCAAATGTTATCACAAACACTTTTTCAAACCAAATCGATCGTCGTTGAATTATAGGTCTTTGTTTTTATCAGGCGCAATGACAATGAAACAATTACATTTTTCTGTTGCAGTGGTGATTCAGTCATCAGATGGCGGGTCCGCGTTGGCTCCAGCTTTGCCAACAGTGGTGGCGTCGTGCACACTGTCATCGCCATCTTTGTACACCCCAAGTACAATTCGCGAACCATTGACAATGATGTAGCTATCCTGCGAACTACTAGCACCATTGTCTTTGGGAATGTAGTCCAACCCGCTCCTATTGCTGGAGTCAATTACAATCTCCGTGATAATGACACTGTTATCGCAGCTGGATGGGGTACCTCTGTAAGTATCTCATCATACAAACCTTAGGGTTTACACAGACTGATATTCTATTAGTGATGCAGACTACGACTGCGACCAATGGTTTGTCGTTAAAAAAAAACAAGTTATGTTTCGGAAGTGCAGTCGTGAATTATACCACTGATACAATGTCACTATTTCTAGGCTTTTTGATTTGTTTTGTTAGATTTTTCGACAACCGTTTTAACTATCGCTGATAGAACGTCACTTTTTCTCGGCTCTCTGGTTTATTTTTAACCACCTTCAAAAAGGAGGAGGTTCTCAATGCGACTGTTTTTTTTTTGTTTGTTTGTTGTAGCTCAGAACTTTTTAAATGTGTGTGAATCATCTAAATCCGTTCACCTAGTAAAAAGTTCTGAGGTAAAATACAGTCGAATTGAGGACCTCCTCCTTTTTAAAGTCGGTTAAAAATACAAGCGACTTCCAAATAAAAACAGTACAAAGTGAATAACTTAAATTTTGGCAGTTGGATTCAAAAACAAGAAAACCAACTTCCGAAATTGAAGTAATTTTTTCAGTTGTATTTTTCTTTAGTTAAGTATTTTTTTGTAAAAATGTTTTTATTATTTACTTCATTGCAATGACAATAATAATTTCGAAATTGCTAGTTTAACAGCAGGGCTTTTATACTCTGGTTTTTCATAATTAATGTTTTTTTCACAGTCAGGTGGTGCAGTTTCCGAGCAACTACGTCACGTTCAACTGTGGACTGTGAACCAGGCAGTCTGTAGATCCCGGTATGCAGCCCGTGGCAATAACGTCACAGACAATATGTTGTGTTCCGGCTGGCTCGACGTCGGTGGTCGCGACCAGTGCCAGGGTGACTCCGGCGGTCCACTCTACCACAACGGTGTCGTCGTGGGTATCTGTTCTTGGGGGGCCGGCTGTGCCTCAGCTCAGTACCCAGGTGTCAACACTCGAGTATCCCGCTTTACTAGCTGGATTGAATCTAATGCTAATGTAAACTAAGAAGATTAGAAGATGGCTGAGTGGTTGGGACTTTGGGTTCATGGGTTTCTTGTCCATAGAAAAATATTTGCATCCTCTGTGAATACTTGTTACGCGTTAGTCTGTGAGAAATAACAAATTAATTGGTCAGTTTTGTATACATAAATTATATATTGGTATATTTACCAACATTATTAATTCTTCCGAACTGTAGATTAAGTTTATATTATAAAATAAATCTATGACAATATTTGTGATTTTTCTCCACATCTCGCATTCTTATCGTACCTTAAGACGAGGAATTCTTGTATGTATTCGGTACATGGTAGACATCCCACCCATACGCACTAAACGTTTTGAGAATACTTTTATTATGCGTACAGCTAAGGAGTGGAATTCCCTACCGGAGTCTGTGTTTCCCGATAGCTACAATCTAGGAGTCTTTAAGCCAAGAGTGAATAGGTTACTTCTAGGCAAGCGTGATCCACCGTCGACCACATCATCACTTACCATCAGGTGAGATAATGGTCAAGCGCGAGCCTATAAGGAATAAAAAAAAAAAGTATATTCTGAATCTCGGAAACGGCTCCAACGATTTTCATGAAATTTTGTAAGCTGGCGGTTTTGGGGGTGATAAATCGATCTAGCTTCATTTTGAGAGAACGTCGTTATCTCTATTTTCACCCGAGCAGAGCTCGGTCGCCCAGATACTTTTTATAAATCGCCCAAGAAGAAATGTATAAATTTCCTAATATAATCTGCATCGCTTTCTAATTATTCTCATCCTTTCATAAAAGTGCTGGCGAATAATCTTAAAGGTATCATAATACACGTTTTAAAAAGCATAACTTCCTGAAAAATACGATCTTTCCTCGGCATAATGGCCCGAGTTTCTGAATTGTGCGATATCTTAAGTTCAAGGAGATTCATGTGGGCAGCGAAAGGCAAAGGGCCATTTTGAGAATACTTAAGTTATTCGTCCCGTGCACGGCCTGATATATTCGAAAACGATGTTGTTAATTTGTCAAAGAAAACTGTTACACACTGCAGAAGAAAACTTTTTGTGAGAATATTTGTTTTGTGGTAAAGTTCACCACAAATAGTTTTATGCTTGCAAACATTTATGTTTTATATTTTAGCGCCTGATAAGTTGTTAATATACATGTGGTCTGAAGTGTGTTTGCATGTAATCAGTTCCTATCGACTTATTAATCAAATTGATAATCGATAAATTATAATATTTAGTTTTTATCAGGCGCAGTGATGATGAAACGTCTCGCAAAAAAGTTAAGAATATATCAATAGTAGGGTACCAACCTACTGTGATGTCTTACAACCATCATTGTTAGTGTGAAAGAGAGATGGAGCTATAAAAGACGAATAATGACGTAAGATGTCATAGAGCAGTGTTGGCTCGGTGGAATCAGGCAGGCACTTTACGGTGAAGGAAAACATCGTGAGGAAACAGACATGTCTCAGAAACAAAAATTCGAAGACATGTGACATCCACCAACCCGCACTGGGCACGCGTGGTGGATTACGGCCCATCCCCTCTCACAGAGAGGAGGCCTGTGTCCCAGCAGTGGGAACATTAATAGGCTGATGATGATGATGAAGATGTCATAGTAAGGCCCCTGTAATGACGGTACAAAACTACCACGATGAGCAAAGCAAATGGAATTTATCGGTGTCCTGAGAATGATTCGTAGTGACCGAACCACTGTGTTTCTATTTCTTAGTGCAGGTAGATTAACCATCCCTTTGGCTAGTGATATTATGTCCTATGAGGAAATCAAGCAGGGCTTTCCTTCCCAGCAATTCAATTTAAATTTTAAAAGCTGTGTTTCGTACTAACTTATGTTACATGAATTTTCAATCCGTATCCGTAAAAAGACAAATATTATTGATGCCTTAAGTTTCTCACAGATACTAAAATGGAGATGGGCCCATTTAGCCAGAATGAAGGATGATAGATGGACTATACGAGCCACGGCATGGCCAGGGCCAGCAGGCCACAGAGAGAGAGGCAGGCCGCAAACACGATGGGCAGACGACATAATTCACATAGCCGGCCGGGACTGGGCAAGCAAAGCTAGCAATAGGGACGCATGGCAATCTCTGGAGGAGGCCTTCACCTGAGAGGAGTTCTTGCACTTATAATTTTTTTATGTTTATTACATAAATGGAAATTTATTGAATAATTTATAATTTAAATATATTGATTCAGTATAAAGGTAATTGATCTGTATATTTTTTTAAATTTGTGATTTAAATTGAATTTTATTGTTATTTTTTTTTAAATTTTGTTTATATTTTTTATTTATTTTTACAATTTTTCAAATTTTATTTTAATTTATATTTTTCTGATTTTATTTCAATTTTAATTTTAGTTTAATACTTTTATTTTTCTATTTGTTATTTTTTTTTTGTAATGCATGGGCAAGAAATAAAAGGCTTTTTTTTATTTTATTATTTTATAAGGCAGGAGGCGGATGGCCGATGGGGCCGAAAAGTTCTGGAGTGGCGACCGCGAACTGGAAGACGATACGTTGGAAGGCCTCCCACTAGGTGGACCGATGACCTGATTAAGGTTGCGGGAAGGCGCTGGATGCGAGACGCACGGGATCGGTCAATGTGGCGACGCCTGGGGGAGGCCTATGTCCAGCAGTGGACGTCTTTCGGCTGAAATGATGATGATGATGATGATAAGGCAGGAGATGCAATAGCATTAATAGGTCAACTTTTTTCTATTTGGTTTAAATTTAGGTCAGATTAGCATATTTATAGAGTCTTGAAGGTTAGAGACTTTGGTTTATCTATGTGGAAACCTACATACGCCGATACTGGTACACTATTATTTTGTAACATCTGAAGAAGGTTAGATATGGACAAGCAATTAACTAATAGTATTAAAGATATCTCTGGATTATCTGTAACATTGGTTAAATTATATCTACGCATTAGATTTTTTGTATAAATACTGGTGAACTACGGCTGTAGTTAAAAGATAAAGGATATACACCTACAAAGGAGTCACGATGCGTGTCATTGTTGCCTTGTTGGCTTGTCTGGTTGCTGTTTCAGGTATGTGTAATATAGATCTTTGATTTTTCTTTGATTTGATTTTTTATCTTACCTATACTCTTTGCGCTGTAGCATGGTGCGGGTGACAGATTCAATAACATTTTTAACCGACTTACCAAAAAGGAGGAGGTTCTCAATTCGACTGTTTTTTTTTTTTATGTTTGTTTCCTTAGAACTTGTTTCTAGGCTAGCTTTTTTTATTAGAAAGCTGGTGTTTGTCATGTGGTCCCATTTAATTTCCATCAAGATATTATGAAGAACTTCGGAGATATACATCAGAACTCTTCAATAAATGACGGCAAATCACTCGGGATAGCTGCAATCGCATTTCTGTTTATTGTTTACACCATTTCATAACATAACATCACACTAGTACGCTCTAAAGGGGTACGCAGGTGTAAACAGGTCACCTTGGTATACTCTTATTCCACCGGTATTGTTTAAGTTTCATGTTATTTGGTTAATCTATTCTGGCTTCACTTTGGGCATTATTGGTACCACGCCTATATAACTGGTCTATTATTACCACAATTAAAAAGTGAAAAATATCTTTTTACAAAAAATACAACCGACTTCCAAATAAAAACATTACAAAGTGAAAAATAACTTCAATTTCGGAAGTCGGTGTCAAAAAACGAAGAAACGAAAACAAGAACACCGACTTCCGAAAATGAAGTTATTTTTCACTTTGTAGTGTTTTTATTTGGAAGTCGGTTATATTTTTTGTAAAAAGATTTTTTTAACGTCATACCATAGTTATACCATATACCATAGTTGCCTGTATGACGTTAAACTTAAAATGTGTAGGCGTTAAAAATTGTTATTGAAACTGTCACCCGCACCATTCTACAGTGCAAAAAGTGTAGTTACACATATTTATAAGCTAAAATGAAATTATGCAGGAAGGAAAAGACTATCGTGCAATAGAAAATGCCCAAAAAAAACTAGATCCAATGTGCATGCATATAAACATTGTGGTTGGTAATCCTGATTCTTTGTTGTATATAGCTATATATATATCAGCTTTCATGTGAAGAATTACTAACTGCTTGCATAACAAAACACTACAAAATATTTAATTTTTTTCTTTCTTCTAAAACCAAATTAATTATCTTTTCTACCTTTGTGTGTACTTCAGGGAATTCTGGTGTTTTGTTGTACTATAATTTCAAGTACGTCATTTATTCCAAAAATATTGTTTGCTTGTTGATTATTATAGTATTCAGTAAGGTGTAAATGCTATGGGCAGTGGTGTCTCATCCCATACAAAGAAACCGTCCGACGTTCTATACTGATTATACTAATTATTTTTTGGACATCCTTTCCTTTCCACGGATATAGATGGTGATCTATCTATCGCCGTGGAACTGAACCGAACGCGATCGATTTACAAAAAATAATCGGTATAATCTGATGAAAAACACTAGTTACGTCGGCACGGTTTCTTTGTATGGGATGACGCATCTGTATGCTAGTATTATATTATCTGTGCTATGGGTAACCGTTTAGTAAAATTAAATATTATTTGATAGTGTCTATTACTTTTTTCCAATGCCTTGTTACTAGTTTCAGTTAGGCCAAACCATTAGTTAAGGTTATCAAAGAAGATTTTTTGGACTAAACATAATTCCGTTACAGTAGCAGAGTTTGGTGTACAACACAGTAAACCTTTGCTTATCCCTACAGCCAATACGTATTCAAATAAGCTTTGAGTCGGTCGTATTCACGTCCGTTCATCCGTGAGAGCGAGAGTTTCTGCTTGTTATCATGTGGCTTTCTTTGAGAGTACGGGTTTTTATACATCGTGTGATTTTGTGTTTACAATTATATCGTCCGCTGTCAAGTGTTTTGAAATCACTGGAGATTGAGGTTTTAGGGTCATCATCATCTTCCTGCCCTTGTCCCATTTTAATTGGGGTCGGCGCAACACGTTTTCTTCTTCCATATCGTCTTGTCCCTTGTTACGCCATCACTGACTCCCTTTTCTATCATATCATTCCTCACACAGTCCATCCATCTTTTCTTTGGTCGTCACCTCCCTCTCCTTCCATCCTCATTTATATTCATAACTCTTTTAGTAACATGAGTTCCATCCTTCCTCATTACATGACCATGCCAAACGGTTTCCTTCCTTTTTGTAGGGTATCACTACATTATTATAGACCCCCGTCGTATCTGTCTACCTTTCCGCGATAAACTCAAAAACTACTGAACGGATTTTCATGAGGTTTTCACCAGTAGAAAGAGTGAGAAACGAGGAAGGTTTTGTATATAATTTGTCATGGGCAAAGCCGGGGCGGGTCACTAGCAGTTATTATACTAGTTTTTAGGGTTCCGTACCCAAAGCGTAACAACGGAACCCTATAGCTATGAGTCCACGATCCGTCTGTCTGTCTGCCTGTCCGTCTGTCACCAGGCTGTATCTCATGAACCGTGATAGTTAGACAGTTGAAATTTTCACAGATGATGTATTTTTGTTGCCGATAACACTAACAACAAATACTAAAAACAGAATAAAATAAATATTTAAGTAAGGCTCCCATACAACAAACGTGTCTATTTTATTTTTAAAATTTTCCCTCTTCATATTATTATTTTTTTAGATTAAGATTGATATCTAATACTTAAATCTAGATGATACGTGTTAATATTTAATACAGAATGATAATTAATTTAAATTGAATAGTAACACACCAGAGTAGGTATCAAATTTCTTAGTGCCACGCACTTCAAATGCTTCCGTACTAGGATTCCCTTTGCAGATTTGCTAAAGCATTACGAAGTATTGAGCTTGGATTCCAGACGTTCATTAATCATGGTTGTGATGCTATACGGTATATGCAATAACAAATACAACTGTACTGAGCTGTCGAATGGATTATGTTACGTAATATCAAGAACATTTTCGGCGGGAGGTGCACGCACCTCGACTATACCACACTCCACGATGTAGAACGAACGCTGGGGTGCGTGTCTCTCTCCGCGTGACTTTTAGAAACATATAACTCACAATTTACTGATTTTGACATTTTCGCGCTGTCGCTATCTAAATTTAAAATAATGATTTCTCTATTTCTTGCAAGTTGCCTCTAAGATGTAGGCTTTTGTCATCTGCTTCTTTTGATTCGTGTATGCAGTGTTTTTTGCAAAAAAATAAAAAAATATTTAACATGCGTTCGTTATTATACTCCGATGTCACTTCGAGGACAATAGTGTCGGTTATTCGTTTTCTCGACTGTAATATATTTACTTTTTGCATATGCTGTACTGTATTTTACAGTCAGTACCTCTAAGGTCGTATCTCGATTTACTAAGATAGATTTGGGACAGTACAAGTTTAGGTAGTAAGTAGACGAAAATATCACAACAAGATAGTTTATTTGACTATTACTTGTAGTAAAACAATCAATCAAATAAAAATCCCATATTATTGCACACTCATTACTTTACTGTATCAAGGTAATAGGATAAGATTAACTCGGTAGTTAAGCCTCGATAAGATTAGTAATATTTATCTGTATATTGCATTAAACCGATAATAGTCCGACTGAAAGTTCGAATTCGGTCGAGATTCGGCAAAAATACGAGTTTCGGGTTGGTTTCGGTTTCGGCGGCAAATATGCCGAAACTACGACCGACACCGAAACTGTTTTCGGGAGTTCTTACGCTGTGATCGGTCATGTTCGGCGCGTTAAATTCCATCCAAGCAAGTAAGCGACGAAGACATTTAGCCACGTCCTCGTGCCAAATCATGTCGTGACTGGCTTTTCTTTGCAGTTCGTTTTGTTTGTTGTGAGTTATCGTGTGCTTTATTTTGAATTCGCTAAGTTCTATTACGTGATATAGAATAAGAGTTAGTAGTAAACATAAAAAAATAATTCATTATAACAAACTAATACAAAGATTATAGTAGAATCAAGTTTACCTATCTAAATATTTTTACAATGCATGTCCTCGAAAAGAGCGGTTTTCCAAGCAGCCAAACTGTGCGGAAAGTGTCACTTTTTTTCACTAGTGCTTTTTACTTTCCTGTACTTTTTTAATTTTTAACTCCAACGTCAGCCCGACGCATAGAGTTTTTATTATTTGAGAAAAGTTTTAAAAATTAGTTATGTACAGATTATCATTCATATAAAAGGTAAAATAAAACTAATACTTTAATTAAGGCGTTTTTAATTAATCTAGATTTAGTTTTTGATCAATAAATTAATTTTAAATATTCATTAAATATGTTTGGCAGAACGTATATTTTGCTCGTGCCTTATTGCGTTACGATGTGAAAGCAATTCGCACATGCGCAGTAGATATGCCCGAGGAACTATTAGTTAATCTGTGGATATGTTGAACGCGCTTGAATAAGCCCGCTATTTTATTAATTTCATTTTATTAATTTTGTTTATTTCCTCGCACAATGCATAGTAAAATATTGTATGATACACGTACGTAAGATGATTTCCGACTCGTGTCGATTTATACACTCACTCGCTTCGCTCGCTCGTGAATAAAAATGCCAGTCATCGGAAATCACCTACCTTCCGCACTTGTAGCATAAATAACTATTTTGGTTGTTGATTATCATACCAATAAGTGAAAATGTCGAAGACTGCATAGCTATGTGATTTAAAGATAAAAAAAATAAAGACTCACTGATTATTATAACGTTTTCTTTATTTTCCCTCAAAACATGATCTTTGTAAGGAAGTTTTGGTTTCGCTCGAAACTGAAACTTTTGTCGAAATTCGGTTTTCGTTTCGGTCGTAAAAAACGGTTTCGGCAGGACACTAAAACCGATTCTAATAATGTACTAGTCGTTACGTTATTGGTTCAGAAGAAATGGTTTTCGGTACAATACTGAAGACCTGACTCAGGAGATGGGCTTTGTTGAAGTACAAACATGGTTAAATGAGGATATTTTCTGAAATTATGTATACTAGGTTGCAGCACTGAAACGTTAGGTCAAGGTTCGGATGGAAGCGCTTATGTTTGCCGATATTAGCGTAATTGTCGTGAAAGTCATGTTGATGTCTTAAGTTAAGTTTTCCAAGATTAGGGCCTGTTGTCAAAGTGGCGCCACCTGGTGGCGCGATATTCCTAAAACTCTTATTAGAGCACAGTCATTGACTTCTGGGGTTTTTGTATTATTTTATTTGACTTTTTTATTTAATTTCACTAACTCGTATTATTTCTGAATTCCTTATTCCTTTTCTACAGCCATCCCTACGTTCCCGCAGCGGATTGTGGGTGGCTCCGTCACCACCATCGACCAATACCCTAACATCGTGGCTCTGCTGTACTCATGGGGTAACTCCTTCGTTCAAAGCTGTGGCGGTACTATCATCACCAACAGAGCTATCTTAACCGCTGCTCATTGTCCGTAGTAAGTTCAAACAGCCTTATTTATATAAAAAAATAAACACAATGATTACTTTAAACCCTTATTAGTAGATTCTTTATGCAAATTATTCCGTCGAAGAATTTTAATTAATTATCTGCTAATAAGTATATAAACTATAATTATTTTTCTACAAATAATGCTCAAAATGGAAAACAAAAGAAGTTCAACCAAAACATAATCTGCATTCATTTTTCAGTGGTGACTCTCCGTCCAGATGGCGTTTCCGAGTTGGCTCCACCTGGGCCAGCAGTGGCGGCGTAGTCTACGCCTGTGGTTCCATCAGTGTCCACCCTAGTTTTAACCCCGGGAGCATGGACTTCGATGTCGCCATCATGCGTACTACCAGTACCATCTCTTTTAACAACGTTGTACAAGCCGCTTCCGTCGCAGGTCCCAATTACAGCCTTGGGGACCAACAAGCTGTTTGGGCCGCTGGATGGGGTACAATTTCTGTAAGTTCTTTTTTTAGATTATTTATTTAATTAATGGCATAAGATCTGAGTAAGGAGCGACCTTCATTCATCGGTATAATGGATGAAAAGCATTTTATATTTAATTTAATATGTTAAAAAATATATCTCAAGTGTGTCTGAAAAATGCCTGTAAAGACTATAATTAATTAGAAGTTCAAATAGGAATTCAATGAATTAAGATTAACCAAATAACAAACAGCAATGAGACTAAGGTTTTCTGAAAGGACTACTTATGTTCTCCATTGTATGTTTATGAAGCTAAAGTCAACTGTGTCCCAGTTTTGCAATATTAGGGTAAACATATGCAGCCAATATTCGATGAGTTAAGATTAACCAAATAACAAACAGCAATGAGACTAAGGTTTTCTGAAAGGACTACTTATGTTCTCCATTGTATGTTTATGAAGCTAAAGTCAACTGTGTCCCAGTTTTGCAATATTAGGGTAAACATATGCAGCCAATATTCGATGAGTTAAGATTAACCAAATAACAAACAGCAATGAGACTAAGGTTTTCTGAAAGGACTACTTATGTTCTCCATTGTATGTTTATGAAGCTAAAGTCAACTGTGTCCCAGTTTTGCAATATTAGGGTAAACATATGCAGCCAATATTCGATGAGTTAAGATTAACCAAATAACAAACAGCAATGAGACTAAGGTTTTCTGAAAGGACTACTTATGTTCTCCATTGTATGTTTATAAAGCTAAAGTCAACTGTGTCCCAGTTTTGCAATATTAGGGTAAACATATGCAGCCAATATTCGATGAGTTAAGATTAACCAAATTACAAACAGCAATGAGATTAAGGTTTTCTGAAACTGATGCTGTCATAGAAACTATGGTTATTATATCCCAACTCTGAAATATTAAGGTAAACTCAAACTGGGACTATTCGATGAGTATCTGCTGCTATGCTATGCTCAGCTTGTATCAAGAGCAAGTTCGATCATGCATGGAGTACTGTTCTCATCTCTGGGATGGGTCTACCAAATACCAGCTTGATGCACTGGAGTCGATCGAAAAGCGAGCCAAAAGGCTCATCGGCAATGAGGCACTGGTTAAGACAAAGCTCCCTTGAACATCGTCACCAAGTTGCCAGCTTGTCGGATTTTTATTGATTGCATAAGTTGTATTTCGGGGAGTGTGCGATGGAATTGCATGATCTAATTCCACCAAGTCCGTTTTATCATCGGACTACAAGACGTACGGCGATGCGCCATCGGCACATGGTAGACATCCCACCCATACGCACTAAACGTTTTGGAAATACTTTCATTATGCGTACAGCTAAGGAGTGAAATTCCCTGCCGGAGGCCTAGGGGTCTTTAAGTCAAGAGTAGAATAGGTTACTTCTAGGCAAGCGTGCTTCACCGTCGACCAAATCATTGCTTACCATCAGGTGAGATAGTGGTCAAGCGCGAGCCTAAAATATGTAAAAACAATAAAAAAAAGTTAATACAGACCGCATAACGAAAAGAAAATAGGCTAATGTTTTCTGAAAAGCCTTCTTTTGTTCTTTATTTTATGCTATAGATGCTGCCATTAATATTGTATTCCAGTTCCGTTGTTCTTTTTATTAATTATAGTCTTTACTCGCGATATATTTTTTACATATTGAATTAAAATGCTTTTCATCCATTAAACAGATGAGTGAAGGTCGTTCCTTACTCGGTTCAACCACTATAAGGATTATTGAAGAGAGATACACTACCACTACCACTATTACCGTGCTACTACTGAGCTTACTTATTTACACGGCAGTAAGTCAACCAAGTTCGCAAAGCAAAAGGGCAACACACTGGACGTGGGTTATTTATAAAGTTTACACGAAAAAATATAAAACAATTAAACTAACACTAAAAACAATTTCCAAAAATGGCTATCTATATGGTCATACCAGTCGAATTATGACTTCACTTCAGCGTTAATAGTTTTAAAAGAGAAATTTTTAACAATTTGAATTATCTTTACAGTCCGGTGGTCCCGCTTCTGAGCAACTACGCCACGTGCAGATCTGGACTGTGAACCAGGCCACCTGTCGGTCTCGCTATGCTGCTGGTGGAGGCACCATCACCGACAACATGCTGTGCTCCGGTGTCCTTGACGTCGGTGGTCGCGACCAGTGCCAGGGTGACTCCGGCGGCCCTCTCTACCACAACGGTGTCCTTGTCGGTGTCTGCTCCTGGGGCTTCGGCTGTGCTCTTCCTCAATACCCTGGGGTTAACGCTCGTGTTTCCCGCTTCGCTTCCTGGATTCAGGCTAACGCTTAAAATGTTAATCTAAATATAAATTAAAGTTATATTTTTTACACCATTATCGTTTCTCTGAATAGAAATTTCATAATATAAATGAAAAATCTCGTCTTATATTAGACATATATAATGAATAGGATTAAGAAATTTAATCATTTTATGGATAGCTGTAATTATTACTCACACTGCATAATAAAACAAGGAGGAGGAGCTCGTGGCTAAATAATAACAGCCGCACGGGTCGATCTTCAAGGTTAAGCAACGCTTGCCGAGGTCGGTCCGTGGATGGGTGACCATTTCAATATATCGAGTTTCCTCCATGCCTCGGAAAGGACGTTAAGCCGTTGGTACCGGCTGTCATTTGAAGATCTTTAACAGTCGTTACGGTTAGTCAGAAGCTTGAGATCTGGCACCAGTCTTGCCAAGGGGTATGGTGTTACCTAGTTACTGGGTTGTCGAGGTCAGATAGGCAGTCACTCCATGTAAAACACTGGTACTCAGCTGAATCTGGTAAGACTGGCTGCCGACCCCAACCAAAATTGGGAAAAGGCTAGGCAGGCACTGCATAATAAAACAAACAACAAAATAATTCATCAGTATAAATACAAAATGAGTTTTAAAGCAATCATTGAGGCCGATGAAGTTAGCGAAACTAACTTTCCGATCCCATAATATATTTATAACATGTGGGGCTTGATTCATTCCAAACCGAAGTGTTTAATTTACCTCGTAAAGAGGTAATTTACGGCAAAAAGCTGTTGCTATTAATCGAAGCAAATTGAGTTGGTAACAATGTAAAGTTTAATTACCATGGATTAGGTGTTAAGTGGTCATATAAAGAGGGCAATAAGAACGCTTAAAGACGTGTTGATTATACTTAAGTATTTTTGTACTTATTACGTTTCTAAAAGACCATTAATTCATTAAAAAAAAAGGAACAAGCGAACTATAAAGAAGTAAACAAGAGAAAAATCACGCTGTGCAGTCGGAGGGGATTTGCGAGCTGGCTGATCAAAACCATATTCTGGTTTTGATCGCGAGTTGCTTGTTTATTATTTATTTTTTATTATTTTATAACTTTAGTAAACAAATTTTTTTTCGAATCAGGTATATTAAAACATGTAAGTGGAATATATTTTTGAAATCACCTATTAAAATAAAACCCTTTATTTTGATAGAAGAAAAAAAAATTGCGCCCCTACATTTAGGTGCCCAAAATCCGCCATTTTTCTATTTTCCAATTTTAACGTACTTGTAGTCATGCGACACTCGCAAGGTTAAGACAAATCGATTGACGTAAGAATCACCAAAATCGGCCAACGCATTGGGTCTCTAGAACGCCACATAAGAACAAACATACATACATAGACTGATAAACTCATTACCCTCCTTCGGCAGTCAGGTAAAATGACCAAGACATCGTCAAAACGGCGTCATACGTGGGACACTCAGAAAGTTTTGCGAAACTAAAAAAAATTGTTCTATACGTACATATATTTTTATTAAATCTTTTCAAAGTACTTTCCACCAGCCTCTATACAAAGATTCATGCGCCTAAACCAGTTTTCAAAACACTTTTTCCAGTCCGCCGCAGACACCTCGTTTACAGCCTGCTCGAACGCAGCCAGCGCATCTTCCGGCGACGAAAATTGTATCCCTTTGAGCTGTTTTTTTATTTTTGTGAATAAAAAGAAGTCACACGGTGCTAGATCAGGGCTGTAAGGAGGGTGACCCAGGAGTTTGACTGGCGTGGTGTCCAGGAAGTCCCTCGTTTTGAGTGCGGTGTGCGCAGGTGCATTGTCGTGGTGGAGCAGTAGCCCGCGGAGCCCTGTGTTTGGTCGCTTGTTGCTTATAACAGAGAAAACTTCTGGCAAACATTTGGTAGTATACCATTCGGCATTAATGCTTCTTTGATCCCGTAAGGGAATTGATACCAAGTGGCCAGTCAAATTAAAAAAGCTAGCGATCAAAATCTTACCCCCGCTTCTAGATCGCTTCACTTTGGTAGGCGTTGGCTCATTTTGAAACACCCAAACAGTCGACTGGCGCTTGGTTTCTGGGTCGTATTGATAAATCCAGGACTCATCACCTGTAACGATGTCGTAAACACGCCGAGACGAGCCTGCTTCAAATTTGTTAAGCATATCACGGCACCATTCCACCCGGGCCTGCTTCTGAGCATCGGTGAGGTTGTGCGGCACCCAGCGTGATACTATCCTCCTCACGCGAAGATGGCTGTGTAGAATCTCGTGAACGCTTCCCGATCCAATCTTCAATATGTGTTGAATCTCCTGATATGTAATTCGCCTATTGTCTTGGATTAAATTTTTCACTGCTAGCACGTTTTCTTCGGTAACAGCCGTCAAAGGGCGACCGCTTCTTTCGTCATCCCCCAAAGTTGGTCGACCGCGCTTGAATTCGTTATACCAACGATACACGGTTGCCTTGGAAGGGCCTTCATCCATGAATGCCATTTGAAGTCTATCGTACGATTCATCCGGTTTCAGGCGACACTTGAAATCGTATAAAATCATAGCTCTAAAATGTTCCCGGCGCAGATCCATATTTCAGTGAGACACAATACTTTGAATTAACTCGCAAAAAATGTGGAGGGAAATTTTGAAATTGGAAATTACTTATTTTTACTTATAAATAATCATATTTTCGAAAAACATTATAACTGGCCAGTCTCCCATATATAAAAACTTTTTTTCGCAATACTTTCTGAGGGGCCTGGTATCTATCCTTCTGGAATTTCTTAGTAGCAACCCAGGATTCTGTAGTTTATGGAAATATGCTCGTCGCCTGTTACACTGTCGTTATACTTAAATATAACTGACGAAATGTTGGCGTAATATATGTAGTTGCTTTTCTGGCCAACTTTGCTGGGCATACAGCTGTGATGTTATATCATAGAATTCACGTGGTTCCAATTCACTTACTAGAATAATGACTTATTTCAATCTACGTATGTGTTATGGTTAAAAGTGCTTGTTAATTCGAGTGTTGACGTCGTCTGCGTCGTATGTTATTTGGAAAAGTCTCGTCGCAAGTGGAAAAGACTTGAAGGTACCAAGTGCTGCGTATGTTAAATTGACATGCACGTTGTCAACAAGACATTGAACACAATTCAGCGTATTGTTTATTTGAACAATGATTTATTTTGGTACTCCAACTGATTAGCAGTGGAATGAAATTGACAAGTCACCAAAGTTTTTGTCAGTAGTTCATCACTTCTTAGAATATATTTTTAAACACTGACGGTTTTCAGGGTTTTGAGACATACGTCAACGTACCTATTAAATATGCTGTCCTCAAAACAAGATAAAACTCGATGAAAGCCTTTCCTTCTTTTGTGGTGATGATTTCGACTAGAAACCAAATTGACTGGGAAATGGTCACTTGACAGTACGTGACTTCTGTTTGATCTGAACAGCTGGGAAAAAAGCCTCCCACTTGATGTCACGCTGTTTCGGTATAGGGATGTTTGAATATCATGGATATTTTTTTCTAGCTCCTACTATCCTCTGCGTGACCTACCACAGGAAGAAAATTCAGTAAAAAAATACCGACTGCGAATGCGGAGGATAATATTCGTGAGCTGGCTGACTTCCTGATCTTTTTTTTTGTTTACAACTTTTTAGTTGTAATTTTTTTTACGAATTACTTTTGTACATAATATAGTGGTACATATTGTAATCACCTCTAATAACCCTTCATTTTGATATCCCACTCGAAGGTTTTGCAGAAAAAAAAATTGGGACCTTTACAATATGTTGCCGAAAAGCCGCCTAATTTGTAACTTCACCTATCTTAGAACACTTGGGCCGTCAAGAAGTATGTAACGACGATGTCCTAGTAACATACATCCTTCTAGCGGTTTGAAAGGTATAAAGTTATAAATAATATTGCATACATACAAGATTCGCGCGAAAAACATAACCCTTTCCTTGCAGTCGGGTAAAAACTAACAATTGTTTTTCTATTGTCTAGTATAAATTGAGATATAATGGAACTCGCATGCATTTCTATAAGGAAAACCCTTAACTCGACAGATAAGCTAGATAGAACCACCGGGTTACTAGAAAATAGGTAGCAAACAGTAATTGAAATTATCTATCATAGATAAATCGGAATCTATGACTCAGTGTACTTTATATAAATAATGTGGTTGGACAAGGAATGCAAGTTGGTGCATTGGTGTCCATCATGCGTGCATTCATCTTTGTGCTAGCCTTAGGGCTTGCTGCTGTTACGGGTAAGACTCATAGTTCTTTTTCCTCTATTACCAATTTGTTTAAATGACGTGCAAAGAATTCATCAACCAGTCGATTCTTTATGTCTACAGAATCGACTGGTTGATGAATCTCACCGTGATGACACACGTGAAGTGAGCTGGCATTCAAACTTGATCAATCAACCCCAAGCATCAGTTGATCAAACAATCAATGGATTGGGCTTACTTCGAGCCGTGAGATTTTTTCAGAATACCATTACAGATAGTAACAGATTTCTTTTACCTCTATTACAAGTTTGTTTAAACGACGTGCTTAGAATACATCAACCGGTCGATTCTGTAGACATCTCACCGTGATGACTTATGTGAAGTGAGCTGACATTCAAACTTGATTAATCAATGCTTAGCTTCAGTTGATTAAGCAATCAATAGATTGGGCTTATTTCAAGCGGTGAGGTTTTTACAGATAGTTAGGTACCTACCGACTTTTTTACCTCTATTACCAGTTTGTTTAAACGACGTGCTTAGAATTCATCAACTGATCAATTCTATAGACATCTCACCGTGATGACTTAAGTCATTCAAACTTGATCAATCAATCCAAGGTTTTTAAATAACGTTATACTGAATTATCGTGTTGTGTGCATATTATGTATCTGCATTATTATAATGTCAATAAACACATTTCCCACTTTCGGAAGTCGGGTAAAAAGAGGTTTCCCTTTCTGGAATGATACAGGAAAATGACAAATCAAATAATTGACTTGTTGATTTATTGATTCAAATCTTATAGTCATAATATAATATGTTTATTGTTGTACCTCGAAGGTACAGTCATGTGTAATTGACACACTCGTAAATATTATTGTAGGTAACAATATTATGACGTCAGATAAGATAATGTTTCCAAGAAAATTTATGTTTTTACTTTTTAGGTTTTAATTAGTTTTGAGTTATCGATTTCGTAACCAATAATCATTAACAGCGTTATTCAGTAAACATGGTATAGTTCGCAAAAATTGCCTGATTTTCTTAAGTAGCCTATTTTCACACAACTTGACCTTGTTTCACATTCACTATCAGTAAAGCTGCTTTCTGAAATAGTTATCACGAATTAACCTTATTAATTTAGTCGGTTATCGTAAACATATAACAAATAGGTATTAAGAACATCCTTAATGGATTACAGTCTTTGCAGATAATATTGTTAACTGAATTGCATTTTTTTCAACTTTTCTATTAGCATAGAATGTTCTTTTATATTATTCTTGTCTTTGTGAAATATTTCATTTCTTCCAAAAAGCTTTTCTGCTCCCTCATTTAAACATTATATTTGATCGTTCACCATAAACCTCCATAAATTGTAATTTTTATGTTCAACATTTTTCGCTCTACCTATGTTTTATCGTATACGATATTTATGAAATTAGGCGATACAAACACTTAGGTCTGTGGAGTTTTCAAGGAAAGTTAATTTTATTATTTTAACTATCATAGCCACTAATTTGATTTTACAGCCGTCCCTACAAAACAATCTGTGATTGTGGGTGGACAGTTGGCAGTCATCAGTCAGTATCCCAGCATTGCTGCCCTGCTGTACTCGACCAATGGCAACAACTTCAACCAAGCATGTGTTGGCACCATTGTCACTACCAGAGCCATCCTTACTGCCGCTCATTGTGTATAGTGAGTATATCGCACCTTTAGAAGGACAAGTGCATAACTGAAGAAAATCGAAAAATTACTTAACACCTTAACTGCCAAGTGACCGACAAACAATACATTTTCAATTGTGTCTCATTGCCTGGCAGTTAAGGTGTTAAGTATTCCAAAGTGCTTTAAAAAGTCCCTTTTATCCCCTTTATATTTCAATTGATATAATTATGTATACATTGAAGTTTATCTTAGACATCGGTAAAGGAAAACATCGCGAGAAAATCTGGTATTATATAGTTGATATAAGCTTGAAGTCGACAACTCAGCTCGAGCAGGTGTCGTGATTAATGCTCTTGCCTTCTCTGTACGAGAAGAGGCCTTTGCTCTGCAGTTGACAGTAACAGGCTGGTATTATTATTATATTATTACTTAGAGCGCTTACGCACTACACACGGATTGCCGTGTTCGTGAAATTTCGGTCCCGAAGTAGCCGTAATGTTCCTTGTAGGGCGTTTACGCACTACATCCGAACTCTATCCGTCATAATTCAGAACATTTTGAACTCGGAACTCAAATCACAGACAAGGATTACGGACACGGACGTGTAGTGCGTAACCGCCCTTATTTAGCGCGTATTAGAATTTCCATAGCTAAGCACTTGCTTTCTAATGAACCCTGTCATTAACGGTATAACAATTGGAACACCCCGCTTGCCATTTGGAATACTAAATTTAATTTGTCGTCATTAGTGGACAGAAGGACGGTGCCATACATCCTTATGACGTAATTCGATAGTTTCATTAAGTCGTTTTATCCTTGCACTGGAATGTCTTGCTGCAAATATTTATGTTTTTTTTTTTTTTATGGTCGACAGTAAAACACGCTTGCCTAGAAATAACCTATTCACTCTTGACTTAAAGACCCCTGTTAAATGCTAAATGTTAACTAAAAGTGCAGGTTGCCTCAAGATGTTAAACTCTTCAATAATAATGGTTGGGCAACTGTCTTTTTTCTTTCCTGGGGATCCTAAAACACTTATTCTTAACGTATCTTTTTAGCGGTGATGCAGCCTTCAATTGGCGTGTCCGAGTTGCCTCCAGCTGGGCCAACAGTGGCGGTGCCATTTACACTCTGAGCTCCATCGCCGTCCATCCTAGTTTCAACATTCGTACTAAGGACTATGACATCGCTATTCTGCGCACTGCTACCCCCATGGTCTTCAGCAACACCGTGCAACCTGCTTCCATCGCTGGCACCAACTATATCCTACCCGACAATCAGGTCGTCTGGGCTGCGGGATGGGGCACCACAGCCGTAAGTAACTAACGTGTTTCAGTTAAGATATCATATGTATTTTTAGTGTTAATTTTCTCTATTCATGTATTATTTTGGTTTTGCAGGCCGGTGCGGCCCCTACTGAACAGCTTCGTCATATCCAGGCTTGGACTATCAATCAGTACATCTGTTCCTCCCGTTATGCCGTCTCTGGCGCCAACGTGACTGCCAACATGCTTTGTTTTGGTTGGCCCAACGTTGGCACTCGAGACCAATGCCAGGGTGACTCCGGTGGTCCTGTATATCATAATGGCATCTTGGTTGGCATTAGCTCTTGGGGTTACGGCTGTGCCAATGCTGTGTATCCTGGTGTCAACGCTCGTATTTCTCGCCTCGCTACTTGGATTCAGACTAACGCTTAATACTATCTGTTTAATAAAGGTAATTGATTTGAGTTGTTAGCAAAACGATTTTCAAAATTGCATATTTTATTTTGATTCCAAGCCATGCTAAAGTTCGTATAATTAATTATATATTATGTGTGGTTTTCCCCATTTTTATTTTATCTAAGCTCTTTTGTACTGATAAGTTACAAATTGGGTTTTCCATTGAGCTAAAATATTATCAGGTATTAATTTTAATTGTAAGATAATACACCTACTTAGTCATTAGGGTTCTTCATTCACTGAAGTACACGCATTCGCCACATATGGCGTGCCAAATTGCCACCACCAATACAATTTTGTAAAAAAAAATCTTTTACCTAACCATAATTTTGACCATCATCATCTTCCTGCCCTTGTCCCATGTTACTTGGGGTCGGCACAACACGTTTTCTTCTTCCATACCATCCTGTCCCCCGTCACTCCATCATTCATCATTCTTTTATATCACTCCTCACAAAGTCCATCCATCTTTTCTTTGGCCGTCCCCTCCCTCTCCATCCATCTACATCTATATTCATAACTCTTTTAGTAACATGCGTTTCATAGCATACATATTTATAAATACCAAGCTCCATATGACCCATTCTAATTTGCAGTACCTACAAGAAATGAGGCCTTAATTATTCATATTATCTTGGATTCCATCTAGGTAACTATACTGGCCATGCCTTTGTTTTTGAACCAGCTGCCAAAAAACACTTTGAAATCAGCTCTTCTAAATGAATACACAATAATTACACATTGATGTGCTAAGCTAATTTCTGAAGAAAACGTAATACTTAACAGAGCAACAAAAAAAATTTAATTTGTAGACCCAGGCTTAGCTTAATTTTCAGTAACAAGTTGCTATTTTGTTACTGAAAGACTCAATCATTTTATAAAGGTTGCTTGATCTAAGTCTGTGTTTGCAATGCTTGTATTTTATTCCTACCGGAGTAAACTTATTTGAAAATTCTTCGACACCATAACTTTTTTTATATTAATCAAGCTAAGTATATGGTCCCACAATATGGCAAAGACCTCCCCCATTCCTTCCATTTTTTCTCGGTCTTGTGCTATAATTCTTTCGATTTGCGGGCCACCAGAGCATACTATAGTAATATTGTGACCAGGCAATTTCTAATCTAGGTTGCCACTTCACATCCACGTCGGTGCCATGCAGTGGGTGACTACCCTTATACGTCCATTACTGAGATTACGATAATTCCTCAGATAATACCCACTTACGTGATTATTTTCATCGATAACAAGTAATGAATCAAATGTTTAGTAATAATAAATTATTATTAACTATCAGCAATCATTATCTACGGTAATAAAAAAAACATGCGATGAATGGGTATTTTTAGTCAAGTATTATTAAATACTCAGTAATGATAAGCACTAACCGAACAGCAGAATTGAAGAATCTGGTCTAAGAGTCTTGATTTAATTTAGATGTTCTAGTCTCAACCATTCAAGGTAGCTCCTGTAAATGGTTGCTGTCACCGGTTGATCAAACTGATTTTGAAGCTTCAAAATCAAATAATTCATAACTACGAACAAGCTGCCAACTCAGAAGACTAATTACGTCCATAGTTGAATTTAACATCCCGTGGACGTTTTGTGGAACATGACAACATGAGAGAAACTGCTGACCAGATTCGTTTTTTAAGTTTCAATATTGCACCTATCACTATTTGTCACTGCATCACCCAAAGGTCGAATGGTAGAAAATGCCTAAGGCATTTAGTCCACCTCTGTACGTTTTAGTGCATGAAGTATTAAATAAATAAATAAGCTGGGGTGGAGTGAATAACCAATTTTGCACTTGTACGCAAAATACGTGCTTGGAAGTGGAGTTGCGGACACCAACCCGTTTTAATTTCGGTCAGCGCAATATTTCTCTTTCTTCTCTAATAGATTAGCTTCCTTATTTTCCATAACGATGTCTTAATAATATGTCATGTTGGCCCAGTGGCTAAGACCTCGCCTCTCGTGCTTGAAGTCGTGGGTTCAACTCCAGGCCAATGTGACATTTTCAAATTTATACTACTTTCTTAGTTTATCTTGGACATTATAGGCAACGGTGAAGGAAAACATCGTGAGGAAACCTGGACTTATATAGGTAATGTAAGTCTGAAATAGCCAAGTTGGAGGCCGGTGGGGTTTAGAAAAAAAACTTTTTTGCAAAAAAATACTACCGACTTCCAAATGAAAAACTACAAAGTGAAACTTTTTGAAGTCGGTGTCCGTATCGCAAAAAAATAGTACCTACGAAAGACACCGACTTCCAAAAGTTAAGTTATTTTTCACTTTGTAGGTTTACATTTGGAAGTCAGTAGTATTTTTTTGCAAAAAAGTTTTTTTCTTTTTCCCTTTTTAGTTTTACCTACCTAAAAGCAAGTTGTTTATTAAGGTTCCTATAACTCCAGAATAGATTAACCGAATAACATGAAACTTGAACATAACCGGTGAAATGAGAGATCTGCGTACCCCTTTAGAGCGTACTGGCGTGATGTTATGTTATGAAATGGTATAAACAACAAACAGACATGCGATTGCAGCAATCCCGAGAGTTTTGCCGTTATTTATTGAAGAGTTCTGTTGTGTATCGCCGAAGTTCTTCATCAGACCTTCACCAAATTAAAATGGGACCAATATCGAAACATACTCTTTCAAACAAAAAAAGAATTTTCAAAATCGGTCCACAATTGACGGAGATATCGGTGAACATACACAAAATTGGTAAGTCGGTTAAAAAGAAGGAGATAACGATGTCTTGCTTAAGCAAGACTCTTCTGATCCTTTTAAAATAATGGCACCTCTAATGCTGTCAGATACCTTTTGCAGATTTCATCTTATTGTTGGCTAGTTGGGTTTCCTTAATATTACAATTGTTGTTAGTTGTTCTATTATATGGGGAATAAGGGAGAATATTCAGAAACGAACAGTTGCACGAGCGATTTTGAGTATTCTATCTGATGATCCACCATACTAGTTTTTTTTCATTTATTAATCTACTTCAAAAAGGAGGAGGTTCTCAATTCGACAGTTTATTTTTTATGTGACTTATCTCAGAACTTTTTAATAGGTAAACCAATTTTGGTGATTCTTTTTTTATTTGATCAAGATCTGATGAAGAACTTCGGCTATATACAACAGAACTCTTCAATAAATGACGGCATATCACTCGGAGTTGCTGCAATCGCATGTCTGGTTATTATTATTATTATTTTATAACATAACATCACGCTGGTACGCTCTAATGGGATACGCAGATGTGTACTGATAGTTCACTCTGGTATACTCTCATTACACCGGTTATTTTCAAGTTTCATGTTATTGGGGTAATCTATTCTGGCATCACTTTGGGCATTAAAGGTACAATATATAACTATAGAACTAGTCCATGTGAAAAATAAAAATATATTTTTACAAAAAAGACAACCGACTTCCAAATAAAAACACTACAAAGTGAAAAATAACTTCAATTTCGAAATGAAAACAGGAAGACCGATTTCCGAAATTGAAATCATTTTTCACTTTGAAGTGTTATTATTTGGAAGTCGGTTGTATTTTTTTTTTGTAAAAAAGCTTTTTATTTATTTTTAATACTTCATGCAACATACAGGTGGACTTAATGCCTGAGACTTTCGCTACCAGTCAACCAAGGATGGATTGCTACCCATTTAACATAATTAGACAAACATGTCTTTTTTGCAAGTTATAAGTTATTTCTAAAAATTTCCTTAAAACTTGCACGTGTATCAATGACGTACTTTGTTTTCTTCAGGGGATTATAGCACATAATTATCTTAATAATTGATATGAAAGAATTTCGGTAGCCATTTGTTATCTGAGTGTATTTTCCCACTTGTTATCGTTATCCGATATAAGTCGTCTGGCTTAGTCCAATACGCACAGCGGAGTAGGTACGAAGTAAAAGTTGAGAATGCATTATGATTCCTAGATGTCTTAGGGCCTATACTGTTCTGATATCTTTCATTGCAAGGGTTCTTAGGGCTTAAACTGGACTGGTTACTTTAATTAGAAGAATAAATACGCTGGTTTGACTCTATTTTTGTAGAAAAATGGTTAACATAAGTTATTATCGAAGGAAAATGAAAAATATTCTTTGTTCCTCATCGACCTTGCAAAAAAATTACTGAGGTCCTTTTTCAATATGGTATAAATAGCCTTATTTATCTCAATAGCACTGAAAGGCGTTGCTGGAAACTTTTTATACATCTCAGCAACGCCTTTCTGTGACAGAATTCTAAACCGACTTCAAAAAAAGGAGGAGGTTCTCAATTCGTCGGAATCTTTTTTTTAATTCATGTTACCCGATTCCTCAAAGATGCCTGGGCCGATTAGAAAAATTTTCTTTTGTTTGAAAGGGTATATTTACCAGGTGGTCCCATGGTCATCAGGTCCAGATCTGATGATCCTGGAGAAATCGAGGGAATTCCTCATATATACATACATACAAATAGCGAATTTGGTATTTTCATCAACAAGACAATCATTTGCACTCAGAAAGTATCATTTGGTGAAGTGGAACTAATGAAGAAGACCACTAGAACTTCTTAATGCTAATTATGTCACGGGTATAAAATATCTAGAATGGTTAACCGACTATGATGAAGCAAATACATATAAATAAATGGTATTGATAAAAATGGTACCATCGAACTGATCTGATGATGAAGGCGAAAGGTATACCGGAACTCCGGAATAAAACAATGTATCCTAGTCGTGTTTCAGCTTATTGGAATTGTCATGAGATGTACTTTGGCTATAAATGATTTTCTTGGTTATTAGAGGTACCTACCAAAACTAAAAAGAGACAAATAAAAAAATAAACCAAAAAAAAAAACAAACTGACTTTTAAAACAAAACACTACAAAGCGAATAATAACTTTCTTTTCCGAAGTCGGTGTCGAAAATCGGCAAATAATGGGTAACAAAAACTATTATTTTGTTTAAGTAGGACAATAGCATGTAATGACCATTGATGATGGTGGAGCAGTCGTGGTCCAGTGGTATCGGCCGCGACTTACAAGTTGTAGGTTGTGGGTTTGAGCCCAGGCAGGCGCTTTACTTTGTGTAAATTATTTGTTCACCACTGCTCTCAAAACGGTGAAGGAAAACATCGTGAGGAAACCGGCATTGAACCAAAAATTCGAAGACATGTGTCATCCACCAACCCGCACTGGGCCCGCGTGGTGGATTACGGCCCATTCCTTCTTACAGACAGGAGGCCTGTGTGTGAACATTAATAGGCTGATGATGTGTGTGATGTGATGGTGGAGCTGTCTGCACCTCACACACAGCGAAAAGTGTTTTCTAGTTTTCTATTGTCACATTATTCAGTTCATAGGCTATTTGTACTTGCGGTTTCATAGGAGAACAGACTTGTCTTCTATTCTTTTCCTCATTGAATCGCAAGTTATAAAAATTAACAGACAAAAATTATACTTTTTAGACAGTACGAAAGTTATGCGTATGGTGCTCTATAGCGAACTAATACTAATAGTACTAGTCATTTTAATTCCTGCTAATATTCTATTTGTTTTAGACATCCTTTCAAATAAGCACGCCTCAACGCCTGAACGGGTTCTGATAAAAGTTTGTGAATGGGTATGGGAAATAAACCATGACCTAGATTAAAACCGAGAGTATCGGCAGTAATTTTCCTTAGAAAATAAGACCCTTTCCACCAGAAGCTAATTATGCCCATGACATACGATACCTACCTTTTATTATAATCTATAATGATTTCATACAAAATTAATTTATCTATGATTAAGATTACGCACTTAGAGTTATCTACTTAACAGATTAATTTGGCAAGATTGGCTAAAATTTGGAAAACCCAAAGCCTATTGATTGGGATTTTCCTTGTTTAGTGCCGGTATTTGGTTGCGGCAATCGCTCCACAGCAGTCGCTCTTGTCATGTTACGTTTCGAGAGGGCTCGGTTGATTACGCACTTTACGAATTATTTGACTTGCATTATTTCGTCTTATGTCATTATTTCTAGCTGTAGATTAGTTAAAGACAAAAGATATTTATTTCAACTGGGCCACCAAGCGGCACTTTTGAATGTCACAATTTAAATTTACATGGAATAAAAGTTGATTCTACCGTGCATTCGGAAAGTAGCTTGTTATGGAGAAGAATGCACAAGAAACTTCATACTTTTTAAATTTACATGGAATAAAAGTTGATTCTACCGTGCATTCGGAAAGTAGCTTGTTATGGAGAAGAATGCACAAGAAATTCCATACTTACTCTTTTAAAAAAGAAATATTCTACCGTGCATTCGGAAAATAGCTTGTTATGGAGAAGAATGCACAAGAAACTCCATACTTACTCATAAAAAAAAAGAAGATTTTTACAATATTTAGGTACATGAGTACATACATTAATAAATTTACATATGTGAGGACAATGCACCCAGAATAGCACTACACACTATACTACGTAAAGGTATAAAGTATTAAAAGTACTCACACAGAGTTCTTTTCAGATGGATTGTTTTCGAAAGGCGGAGAATAGGGTGTAGTGGTGCAGATTGGGACACGCCTATGTGTTATTCTATCCGTGATTGCGATTGCTGTAATTCCTAAATATAAAGGGTTTTAAATGTGAAATTTCAGTATCTCATTTCAATCCTTATAATGTCACGAGGACTTTTTGGAATTTATGACAGACGTTATCTCTGATACAAGGCCAGCGCAGAGCATTTCTCCAGCCATATTAGCCGTGTTTTGGCTTATTGGAATCGTCACGAGATTTACTTTCGCTATAAAATATTTTCTTTGTAATTAGACGTACCTACCAATACTACAAAGATATAAATAAAAAACTTGTTAGTAAAAATATCAAACTAAATTCCAAAACAAAAAACTACAAAGCGAAAAATAACTTCCTTTTCCGAAGTCAGTGTCGAAAAACAGAAAACAACTACTAAAGACACCGACTTCGGAAAAGAAAGTTATTTTTCGCTTTAGTAGAAGTCGGTTTGAGATTTTTGTTAAAGTTTTTTTTTGTAAATCGGCCCGTCACAATCCCGGGCCGAGTTCTAGCGGTCACACCGATTTATTGACGGTGATGTCGACGGTGGACAAACGCACTTAATCTAGAGTTCCAGCCGAGGACTGCAAAAGGATGTCCTTCTTACTTTTAGGTGCTATCATCCTCAATATTTCAACCGACAGACATCCGCAGCTGAACATAGGCCTTACCCAAAAGTCACCATATAGTCCGGACCTGTACGTCTCGAATCCAGCGTATTCCCGCGGCCACCAACAGGTCCTTATTCGGTCCACCTTGTGGAAGACCTTCCAACGCTGCGTCTTCAGTACGCGGTCACCACTACAAAACCTTTCGGCCATCTCTTGGCAATGTCGGTAACTCGGTAACCTTGTTATCTGATATAGATGAATATATTTGGAACTCTATTCGGATGGAAAGTTTTTCTATGAAGGTGGAATTAAAACATTAAATTTTGTTGATTTAGGATAAACCTACTCTATATGAAAGGCTCGTTATGAATACACCTTGATCCTTTGAATTATTTGTATTACTATATAGTGTTCTAAGCAACAGTGGTACGAAGTAACCAATGGAATCACTCCGATGTCTGCCTGTCTGTTACAGTAGGTTTCTGTTCTCTAAAATTATTTCGATTGGAGAGAAATTGACTAATTGGAAATAAATGTCCTTTGACCCATCTCAATGAAAACTCATCAAAGTTTTATTTCATGAAAACAATAAAAGTAGGTTGAAATATCTCTCCACTTTATTCGTACTTCCAATTGAATAGTATAATGAAAGTAGAAACAATATAATAGTTTAGGCTAGGGATTTATTTGGCCGAAAATTTGTTAATGAAGTTGGATAACTTAATTACAATAGAAACTAAAATATTACGTTATATAAGTTAATTTAATCTAGATTTACTCAAAATTTATTTTCTACAAGGATTCGTTTGACCACTAATCAGAGTTTTAGACAAGTGACATACCATCAACTCATTCTATTATTAAATAGCTTCTGCCCGCGGCTTCGCCTGCGTAAAATGTGTTTTTTCATCCCAAGGGAATACACACTATATTAAGTCCTTCCCAGGGTCTCAAACTAATCGCCCGGAGGACACGGTGGAGGATACGGTGGAGGTCTAACCCGCTTGGGCGGAGCACCGCCGTGTCCTCGTGGAGGCGATCAGCGGTGGCTCTCGCGTCCGGCCCAGGTTCAGGCCATAGTACGGAACGAGAGGGCATGGGAAGCTGTCACCTCTTTATTCGAAGCAGTGATGCTCGCGAAGGAGGAGGTGGAACGCGTGAGGGAGACGCAACGGAGATGCTCTCACGCCCCTAGCTACCGCAGGAGACGCCCTGGGTGTCGGGAGTCACAAACCGATTCCCGGCCACCGTAGGCGCTGGCTTGCGGACGGTGAGTAATGGGTAGCTCACCGTCCGGTAAGGATCAGGCCCGAGTCGACGGCGCCGCGGCGCGTCGTGTTCCACGCGCGCCTCAATGAGATGTCAACAAAAACTGACGGGGTCCGCTAGGGCCGATGCCTGTCTGGGTCGCGGATAAAGAAAGAGTTACTGCGGCCCTGGCACAAGCAACTGAAGGAACACGGGTGGGTTTTAGTCAGTAAAAGTCTGACACGCCCTCCCGCTTCACCCAGAGCGGGCGAAGTCATTGGATGAATACCAAACCAAAAAAAAAGTGTCTCTACAACTTCTTCTAACCATCTCCATGCCAAATTTCATCTAAATCGGTTCAGTAGATCCAGGGATTACCCCCTACAAACTCACAAACTATAATTCTATATAATACTAGCTGACCCGGCAAACTTTGTTTTGCCTTAAAAATACCAAACGTTTATCTACCCTACCTACCCTACCTTACACTACCTACCCTACCCTACCCTACCCTACCCTACACTACCCTACACTACCCTACCCTACCCTACCCTACCCGACCCTACACTACCCGACCCTACACTACCCTACACTACCCTAGCCTACCCTACACTACCCTACCCTACACTACCCTACCCTACACTACCCTACCCTACACTACCCTACCCTACACTACCCTACCCTACACTACCCTACCCTACACTACCCTACCCTACCCTACCCTACCTATAAACCTCACGGAGCCCGAGACCTTTCCAACGAATGCAAAACCATGGAAATCGGTTCGTGCGTTCTGGAGTTATAGCGTCAGGGAGGAAAACCCGACTTATTTTTATATAATAGATTAAGTATAGATAAACAAAAATGTTTGGCATTGGCAAGCGCTATAAAAATGCCATGTGACCTAACCCTTACATTTTTGCATTTCGTTTGTTGGCATTTCTGATATAATGTGAATTTTCCCTAGAGCCTCTGCCCTACCTATGATTCGCACACTTATTCAACTGGAGTGTAGTCAAATGCGACAGTTATATTTATAATATCAACTATCACTATTCAATGTTCAGCGCATCAACGGCACGAATCATTAAAACGATTACAAATCAGTGTAAGGTACTCACGGATTATCTGATTGATTTATGATAGTATTTATACATGCGAAAGTTTGGATCTGTGTATGTTTGTTACTCAATTATTACTGAACGGATCTGGATGAAAGGAGATTGCCCATACGCAGGCCCCTTATGAGGTATCGTGTTCCCTCAGGAACTGACTTTCACGCAGGCGAAAGACAGAAGCTAGTTTATTATAATACTGACTGCCTTGTGGTTGGGTTTGCCTGTTAGAAAGAAAGAAAATTATTTATAATTGTTTGTTACTAGCTTTTACCTTGGTTACGCCCCTATTGCTTATCGCACAGGTTCCATGAATATTACTGCGATAAAAAGTAATAATATGTATGTAATAATACATATAAGTATAATTATAATAGTCAACGATAGAGGATTTTTTTTAATTTTGAATTCCACATGGATACATTCCGTCTGGGGAACGGGGGCTTATGTCGGACTCTAACCGACTAAAACCCCACAGTTCCCACCATTACCAACAGTCGGGGCCCGGGATAAAGTTAAATTCACATGCACCCCTGACTGGTATCGGACCGCTAGCTAGCCCCATCACTTATTGCAATCTAACGACCGCATCCTTCCATTAAGACGCGCATGGAACAACTGCGCGCCACCTCTTCGGGGCTGACTGGTCGAGCAACAACTTAGCCCCAAGCTGGCTGCTTGCAGGCCCATCCTTATGGTGGCCGGAGATCACTAAGCGCCCTTCAACGCCCCGCTGCTGTTCAGGTGCGGGTAGGGTGAGAGCTATGAGACTTTACACACAGCGTTTACAAAAATTTATTGGCCAACAAAAATTGCTACCTCTTTAAATATTTAACGCCTGGATAATTTCTAACAAATTTCCAGTGGATTCGGCATTTGACAAACGTTCGAGAAACTGGGCCCTAGTGTTGTAAAAAGAGCATAAAATTGAGCTTATAGTACCAAACCTTACTGGTAGAAGCTGGGTTTAGAAATATGTATATTTTACGTTACCTTATCAATATAGAAAATTACCCAATCTAAAGCTATTTTTAGGGTTCCGTTCCGTACCCGTAGGAACCAAACGAAGTCCTATTGCTGTCTCACATGTCTGTCGTCTGTCACAAAATTATGACCCGAAGAATTTTTTAACTTGAAAGGAGAATGCCCATTTTGTATGAGAACTTGGGCCCCTTTGATAAAATGGTTGTATCTTGATGAATTTGATTGTATATTGTAGAAAAAACACGTTATATTCATAATTAGAAAATATTTTTCATTTATTTTGTGGGGTTCACGAGATATAACGATGTTTCTGTTCTTGAAATGAACCCTTATTACAATGCAATAAGGTGCATACAAATGTCCAAGTGAAGGAAACTGATCTGTTGTTGTCTGTGAATATAAATTAAAGGACACGGATGAAAAAAAAACACAAAATATAAATCCTATTTTCGGATAATATTGAAATCGCAGACACGATACCTCATAAGGGGCCTGTGTATGGGCAATCTCCTTTGGTGATAATGTTTATTATTACGTATATTTTACTAACAAATACCAATATATGCTACACTAGGTTCTGCCAGCGGCGTCGCCCGCGTGAAAAGTGTTTTATTATCCTACTGGGATAATTGTGCTTTGTGCTATTCCAGACTATACTCTATCTCTGTGCCAAATTTCATCTAGATCACTTCAGCCGTTCTGGCGTGATTGAGTTACAAACATACATCCACACACACATCCATTCAAACTTTCACATTTAAAACTTTTTAACAAAAATTCTAACCGGCTTCCAAAACAAAACACTACAAAGCGAAAAATAACTTTCTTTGCCGAAGTCGGTGTCTTTTTACCCATTGTTTTCCGTTATTCGACACCGACTTCGGAAAAGAAAGTTGTTTTTCGCTTTGAAGTGTTTTGTTTTGGAAGTTGGTTAGATTTTTTGTTAAAATACTTTTTATTTTCCTCTTTTTAGTTTTGGTAGGTACCTCCAATTAACATGAAAATCATGACGATTCCAATAAGCTCAAACACGACGAAGATACATTGTTTTATTTCAGAGTTCCACTGGCCATTCTGGTCTTCTTCATCATTTTCACTTCACCAAATGATACTTTCTGAGTGCAAATGATTGCATTATTGACGAAAATACCAAAATTGCTATATGTATGCCTATAATATTTAAGGAGTTCCCTCGATTTCTATAGGATCTCATCATCAGATCCTGGTTTCCTTATCATGGTACTACCCCTAGGATATCTACTTTTCAACAAAAAACAAATCATCAAAATCGGTTCATAAACGACGAAGTTATCCGCGAACACACATACAAAAAATATACGGTCGAATTGACAAAACCTCGTCCTTTTTGAGCAGTCGGTTAATAATATTAGTAAGATTTGGTACGGAACCCTAAATATGCAAAGTCCGACAAGCACTTGGCCGGTTTAATATTATGTGGTATTTTATGATAAAGTATTTTATATGAATGAATATTAATCGCTAATACGATAAGAGTAAATTGGTATTTCCTGTCGGTGATAAGCGTCACACTAAATTACGCAATTGTAGGTAAAAACATTAAGTGCAATCGGTTAAAAAAAATAAAGAGTTCGCTTCTTCACAAAGGGTGGTCAACTCCGATGTACGTTCTTTTTACCCGACTGCCCAAGGAGGGTAATGTGTTTATCAGTCTATATATCGTTGGCCGATTTTGATGATTCTTACGTCAATCAATTCGTCTTAACCCTGCGAGTGTCATAGGCTACGTTAAAATTGTTCAATAGAAAAATGGCGGATTTTGGGCGCTATATTGTGGAGGCCCAATTTTTTTTTTCTTCCAAACCCATCGTGTGGGGTATCAAAATAAAGGGTTTTAAGAGGTGATTTCAAAAATATATAAATTGAATGTATCTAATTCGAAAAAACTTAACTAAAAAGTTATAAATAAAAAAAGTTTAATCAAAAAATCAATAAATCCGACTGCTTCAAAAGCGAACTAAAAAGTCGTAAACAAGCAAAAAATCATGCTGTGCAGGCGGAGGATACAACAGATTTTGGACAGCCAGCCCGCGAATATGTATTCCCAGCCGCGACTTACAAGTTGTAGGTCGTGGGTTCGAGCCCAGGCAGGCGCTTTACTTTGTGTAAATTATTTCATATGACATCCACCAACCCGCACTGGACCCGCGTGGTGGATTACGGCCCATTCCCTCTAACAGAGAGGAGGCCTGTGTCCCAGCAGTGGGAACATTAATAGGCTGATTATGATGAGTTCGCTTTTGAAGCAGTCAGGTTTTTTTGATTTTTTTATTTAACTTTTTTTTTACCGACTTCAAAAAAGGAGGTTATCAATTCGACACCTACAGTGCGTGCCACGAAACATGAATTGACACTACGAGGTTCGACATGCGCAGTAGACGATTATAGGTCTCTTTAGCGGTATGAGGTCTGAGGGCGGGAAAAAATCAGGTGTCATCGGAGCGGAGGATAGAGCGCGGGAGGTGCGGTCAAGTATCATCTTTCGTGGTACGCACTGTATGTAATATTGTTGGAATTGCACAATATTGACATTTTCTTCTTCTTTTTCGTGAGAGAATGTGGCCACTTCTGGGGTCAAATTAATTAAACCGCCTCTGGGAACCCCACATGCCTCTGACTTGGCTATTTCAGACTTACATTACGTCCAAGTTTTTTTCTTTTCATTGCCTGATTTGTCCAAGATAAACTTAGAAGTAGTTGACATATGTTGCTAAGTATGGGCTTCTAAACATATTGTGTGCCAATTTCATAAGTGTATGTATGTGTGTTTTTTTATGTTTGTATGTATGTATGTATTTTTGTCCATGCATTTCTCCGAAATCACTTATCGGATCATAATTATTCTTTTTGCTTTATTAAGTATCACTCAATTTAGTCGGTTTTGTATTAAGTATCAATCAAAAACGGTTCAGCAGTTTTCAAGATATGGAACATTAGCGACAAACAGCACGAATGTGTAAATTAAGTTATTATGGGTATTTGTCAATCTTTTAGGTACCTTACAACAGGCTTTGCTCACTTTTTAGTGATAATATATATAATACTATAAAGAGGGAAATAAAAACATTTCACAAAAAATAAAACGACTTCTAAAGCAAAACACTAAAAAGTGCAAAAATAACTTTCGTTTCGGAAGTCGGTGTCGAAAAATGATAAAAAAAGAGAAAACAAAAAAAACCCAGCCAAGGTCGAATCGGATTCGCGCACGAAGGGCTCCGTACCATTATCGCAA
Organism: Orthosia gothica; assembly: GCA_949775005.1. Lineage (NCBI taxonomy): Eukaryota > Metazoa > Arthropoda > Insecta > Lepidoptera > Noctuidae > Orthosia > Orthosia gothica. The sequence goes on along the minus strand of OX459063.1, from coordinate 11,323,215 downwards.
AAAACGGCAAAAAAACACGTTTGTTGTATGGGAGCCCCACTTAAATATTTAATATATTTTGTTTTTAGTATTTTTGTTATAGCGGCAACAGAAATAAATAATCTGTGATAATTTCAACTGCCTAGCTATCACGGTTCATGAGATACAGCCTGGTGACAGACGGACAGACAGACAGACGGACTGTGGAGTCTTAGTAATAGGGTCCCGTTTTTACCATTTGGGTACGGAACCCTAAAAAAGAAAAAAAAAACACCGTACCAAAGACACTGATTTCCGAAACGAAAGTTATTTTTGCACTTTTTAGTGTTTTGCTTTAGAAATCTGTATAATTTGTGTGAAAAAAATTTACCACGAATTTGATTTTTGGCCAAATTTATCAGTTGTCTGATATCACTTTTTTAGTTAAAGAGCTGCAATTGGATGGTTTTAGAATACAGATTTTTTTAGTAATTGTACTAAGGTTCCTATGCTGTTTGAAAAATGTCAACAACTAAAAACGTTGGAATTAATTCAATCACGTAGGATTAGTTAAACAAAAAGCCATCGCGTTTTTACACAGTAAACAGACAAACATTTAGTACTATGTATATCTACACAACCTTTATTGTTTACATAGGTTGGTATGTATTTCAAGTGTCAAGTTTATTAACCCAAGAAATAAGATTCTTGAATAAAAACTTAAGCCCCCGTAAATCGCATTTTGGAAAAAGATTCGAAAAACTGATAATGACAAACTTTATTGTATACTTAGGTTCGTATTAACATTAACTATCAAAGTTATTAAGCCAAGAAATAAGATTCTCCAAAAACACTTTAACACCCCCTAAATCATCATTTGGGGGTAGTTTAAAAAAACTAATAGTTACAATCTTTACTCTTTATTTGTTTTTTTTTAGGTTGGTATTTATGTCTAGTGTCAAGTTTTTTAAACCATGAAAACGATTTTCAAAATAACTTTAGCGCCCCCTAAATCATATTTTGGAGGTAGATTCAAAAAACTAATAATGACAACATTTATTGTTTACTTAGGTTGGTGTTTATGTCAACTTTCAAATTTATTAACCCAAGAAATAAGATTCTTCAAAAACACTTTAAGACCCCCTAAATCGTCTTTTGGGGGAAGTTTAAAAACACAAATAGTGACAACAATTGTTTACTTCGATTACTATTTCTGCCAAGTTTCAAGAATTTTGGTCGAAGGAATTATATTTTCATACAAAGTTTCAACCCCCTTTTTATCCCATTAGGGGTGGAATTTCCAAATAGCATTTCTTAGTGATGACTTACATCACCTTTCTGCCAAATTTCATGCTTCTAGGCTTAGCGGTTTTGGCTGTGCGCTGGTCGATCAGTCAGTCAGTCACTCAGTGTCTTCTCTTTACCCACGACGACGGAACGGAGACGGTATATGCAAACTGCTTTTATTAATTTTTTTTTCTTAATTTAAAGTTGTAAACATCAGAGTTGCCCATCCTTCAGAAACAATTAACTCTGAATTGAACAAATATCACATTAAACAAGGGGGTTCTTTTTTTTAATAATAACATTCACATGGGTAAATGTTTAGGGTTGCTTACCATTGTTGGAACATGGATGGGTTACCATAACATAGGGCAGACCTTTTTGCGTCGGAAAGCTCGCTAAGCCTTTGTTCCCGACTGTCATTCTTAGATCTTTGACGGTCGTTGTGTGTAAACAGAATCCCAATAAGTTTAGTGTTTTAATCTATTTATAGAACAATAATTTTTTCGTATGTAAAATCTGTGCTGATCTACGGATGCGAAACGTGGAAGTTAACAAAGCACATCTCGCACCAAATGAAAGTCTCTTTCAACCGCTGTCCTCGTCGTATTCTCGGAATTTATTGGCCCGAGACCATCTCCAACCTAAAGCTGAGCGTCGCAAGTGGAGATGGATTAGTCACAAGCTCCAAAGGGGTCCCGATCACATACCCAAACAAGCTTTGGACTGGAATCCCCAAGGGAAAAGAAAGCGTGGCCGTAACCGTCAAACCTGGCGTAGCATCGTGTTGGCAGAAGCGGCGAGAATCGGAATGGCATGGAGGGAGATGAAGCGTGATGCTCAAGACCGATCGCGATGGAGGACATCTTTGGACGCCCCGGGATATAGGATATTAAGTCAAGACGTTAGCTAGAGTGGACAAAAAATCCGTTTACAAAAATGATTAATCATCCTGTACATTTTATTTTGAACAAGGAGATAGAAGCAGTCAAAAATAGGTTTTTTGCCGTTTTGATATCAATTTTTGATAAACAGATGTTACTTGGGCTTACCCAGTATTTCGGTCTTCCCCAAAATTTTGTCAAGGGCAGATAGAAGACAACTTATCATATCTAATTGATATAAAAGACAATGCTAAGCTTTGTGTCATCACAGTAAATTACCTGTGGTCAGTGAAAATGCGTGTGATTGCTCTGTTGGCTCTTTGCGTTGCTGCTGTGGCAGGTTGGTAGACATTATTTTGTGTATCATACAATATTGAGATTTAATAAAAATACTTTTTCCACTTCTCATGCTCTGAAATTGCTTATTTGTGCATGATATAGGCTGCACAAAATCGATTTTTGTGCACAAGTGCCTTAACGTATCTACTTATAAATGAATCTATATTAAGGCAAAGAAAATGAGCCATACAGCCAAACACAATAAAAAGTTCACAGATAGAATTTGTTATTTTATAATATTTACTTTAAATTATTTGCCTTTTATGTGTTTTTTAAGACATAAAAGATATTAAAATTAAAATACGGTGGGTTATTTAATTAATTAAAAAAAATATATATATTACAAAATTCATTTAATAGTAGGCTGTTTAGGTCTGCCGCCCAAGCCTAATATCAATGTCGTAAGATTTAAAAAAAAAGCGCGGGAGGTCTTGTTTTTTCGTGCGTTCATTAATTTCTTCAAATTTGCTAAAATTACTACTGTGTTATTTCCTCGCAATCGAAATGAAAAGCAGAGTTTATAACTCGTCCACAAAACCATTTTATCCTCGACATTACTAATAGTCTCGGATAAAAATGGTTCGTTTTGTGCACTCGTTGTAAAATCTACTATTTATTTAATCTCAAAATAATTAGTGTGCAAGTCACCCTCTGCCATTTTATTTCCGTTTAATTCAACAGTGGTCGGGCAGGGGCCGGTAGTCCTCCTATAGTTTTGGGCAATTGATCCACTAAACCTAGAAAATCTATAGCCCAATACATTTTTTTTTCTCCATAATTTGCATTAGTCCTGCACCAACTGGGGATTGTCCTTGGGTGCAGTTGCGTAGTGCATACAGGGATAATCGCCGGTTGGTGTCACATTTTCTGATACATGCCTAACGTGGCCTCTACGAGTTGGCTTCGGCTCCTTGCACGCCTTTCAAAGGAACGGGACCCTAAGGTGCCGAGATGCACCAAAAAATATAATTTTGAGACAAGCTTTTAATTTATAATTTTTTAAAACAATCTATCTATATATACCTCTTATACCAATATTATAAAGAGGAAAGTTTTTTTTGTGTGTTTGTTTGTACCGAATATGCTCCGAAACTACTGGACCGATTAAAAAAAATCTTTCACCTATGGAAAGCTACATTATTCCCGAGTAACATAGGCTATAATTTTGACGGAAGCGAAGCCGCGGGGGTCAGCTAGTCTTTTATATAGAAAATTGCAATGTCAAGACAAAACAAAGTGACCAAGTGGATCAAATTTAACATGCAAGCTTTGATTACATAAACTCGACACCGGAACGAAATAAAAGCTAGTATAATTAAAATGCACTCTGTATTTTTAACCGACGAAAAAAAAGAAGATTCTCAATTCAACATGTATATGTTAAGGTTAAAGCCAGTTTTTAGATAGGTCGCGTTTTCCCTAGTCAGAACTCTTTTTAGGGTTCCGTAGCCAAATGGCAAAAAACGGAACCCTTATAGATTCGTCATGTCTGTCTGTCTGTCCGTCCTTATGTCACAGCCTTACTGTTGAAACTTGGTAAGTAGATATATTCTGTGAAACGCATTAAGATTTTTATACAAAAATAGAAAAAAAACAACAAATTTTGCAGGTTCCCATACTTGAAACTAAAACTAAAAAAATATTTTTTCATCAAACCCATAATTGTGGGGTATCTATGGATAGGTCTACAAAAATGATATTGAGGTTTCTAATACCATTTTTATCTAAACTGAATAGTTTACGCGAGAGACACTTCCAAAGTGGTAAAATGTGTGTCCCCCCTGTAACTTCTAAAATAAGAGAATGATAAAACTAAAAAAAAAACATAATGTACATTACCATATAAACTACCATCGAAAATTGGTTTGAACGAGATCTAGTCAGTACTTTTTTTAAATATGTCATAAATCGTAAACCGCAATTTACCAAGTACGGAACCCTTCGTGCGCGAGTCCGACTCGCACTTGTTTACTAAATGCCTTTGTTAAAACTATAATTAACTAATGCTCAAAATTTAATATCAGTTAAATGTCCAATATAAGTAGATAATGTGATAAAAACTATTACAATGCTATATTTTAATGTTGACATTGGTTTTAATATAGAATAGGTAAGTACGATTACTATTTAAGCAATAAAGTCGACGAGGCTCCTATTTCTGGCTGCAGTGTCTAAAGTAACCTAACATGAAGGAGATAACGAACACGTCATCTCCTTCGAACCTAACCTATCCATATCGGGGTGCCCTAACCTCCCGAGCTCGCTTCGCTCGCTCTTGGTCTAATTCGTTGACCATAATAATTATCAAATTGCCCAACCGTTACATAGCAATACGAGTATTCATAATGACCAGACAATGTGATAACTGACATTAATTTATTCAATTTAATTTTATAATTTAATAATAAAAAAAAATAAAAAAATAAAAAATATTTTTTTTTTTAATTAATAACACTTTTTTTATTTTGTACGCTGAGTGAGGCAAAACATGTTTCCATTTACATGTGCATATTCATGTATCATGTTACACATGTTTAAACAAATAAATTTATCATTATAGTTAAAAATATAAGTTTAAATCATTATTCATTACATTGCCCGATTTGACTTGACCCTGATTGTCCTGATTTAGTCTATGATTAGTTTCTCTAGTGCTAGTTTTAGCTAAAGCTCGGAGTGACAACTAGTTTTATTTGAAAATCAAATATATCAGTGGTATTTCTAGTTTTAACAAAGGCATTTAGGAGAAACTACTTTTAACTAGGGAAAACGAGTTCTAACAAAAAACAAGTTTTAACTGTGACTTTTATATATTTTCTTCATAATAATTGGCACAGGAATAATTATTGTATGTATAATACTCCTAGTCCTACCACTGTTAATAAATATAATAATTTACTTGATATTATGACGATTGGCTTACAAGTCAGTCTTTTATGAAATCACTAGCTTCTGCCAGCGGAATATAATACCGGGATAAAAAGTAGTCTATGTGCTATTCCAGACTTTAATCTATATCTGTGCTAAATGTCATCCAGAGCCGTTCAGCCGTTCTAGCATTGTTGAGTAACAAACATACATCCACAAACACATTTATCTAAACTTTCACATTTATAATACTATTTATATATGTTAAGATTGATATTCATTCTTTGTTGTGTAATGTTATCTTGTAGCGGTCCCAGCCAGTCCCGGGAGGATAGTGGGCGGATCGGTGACCACGATCGACCGATACCCCGCCTTGGCCGCTCTCCTTTACTCGTCAAACCTGGTCTCCTACTGGCAGGATTGCGGTAGTTGCATCCTCAATAATAGATCGATTCTCTCTGCTGCTCACTGCACTTGGTAAGTAATGTTAGCATACAATTTTATGACTTTAAACTTATACTGGCAAGGACAAACGAACGTTTTTACCCCGGTAATCATCCTAAAACTTCTACCACTCTTCGAAGAGTAGTAGAAGTTTGTATGGTGACCCAATAATTTTTCAAGTAACCGCCTACCTACAATATTATTGTGCTACACTAGTGCTACGCAGACGAATTCGCAGGTAAAAGCTAGTATAATACATATCGTGTGAAGAAGATGAGCTTAAGTTTGTAAGTTTAAATGTAGGAGGTGATCTCCGAAATTGCTTAACCATATTAAAATTATTTTACTAAACAAAAGCAAGTGCTTCAGATGTCTCGGGCGGAAGATATGCGAATTATATTATAAAATAAGTAGAAATTTCAATAATAATTACAATTCATGTTTTTTTCAGGGGTTACGCCATGAACAGATTCCGTTTCCGTGTAGGCTCGACCTGGGCTAACAGCGGCGGTGTTGTTCACAACGTGCAGAGTATCATATACCATCCCAGCTACAACTCGAGAACCTTTGACATGGACTTCGTCATCATACGGTCCACTTCTACCATCTCTCAGAACAACAACATTCGCCCTGCGTCAATCGCTGGCCCCAATTACTTTTTAGCCGATAACCAGGCCGTCTGGGCTGCCGGATGGGGCCATACTTCTGTAAGTTAATTTATAAAATTAAAAAAAAGTTTCCTTTTTTTGTATTATTGATGTATATAATTCTCCCATTGACAGCGATATTAATAATAATTTTATTTCAAAAATTAAAATTATTATTATTATCGCTGCGATGCGGACGAATTTGTGATGTCCTTTGTGCACTTTCGACCTTATGCTTGTACATACTTAATTTTATATTAATAGTTTGTTTAAAATAATTTTAAAAAATATATAATCATTTTTGTTTCTTTTAACAGGAGAATGGTGTTCCTTCTGAGCAGCTACGTCACGTTCAAAAATACTCCATCAACCAAGCTTTCTGCAGATCTCGTTATTCTTCCCTTACCAACAACATGTTCTGTTCCGGCATTCAGAACGTTGGTGGTCGTGACACTTGTCAAGGAGATTCTGGTGGCCCAGTCTTCCACAACGGAGTCGTTGTCGGAGTCACCTCTTTCGGTGTTGGATGCGCTAGGCCCAACTTCCCTGGAGTCAACGCTTTCGTTCCAAGAGTGAGCCAGTGGATCGGGCAAAATGCTTAAAATATAAGAAAACAAAAATTCTAAAATTTCAACATTACATTTTTTTTGAAGAAGTAACGGATAAATCTAAACAGCCAACATCTTATGGATCTCTTGATTATATTTAAAAGCAGCTGATGATAATTATTTAATAAAATTATTTTATCTTTATCACGTTTGGTTTCATTTGTCCTAATGTTCTTACTCGTAGACCTTTTCCCGGATTTGTAGATACATTCAATTGTTGAAATTGTAATATTGATATTTTTACTGATTATCGGACACCTACTTGATTATTTGATTTAAGCTGGAGAAAAATCAAAAAATCAAATGAGTTGTTCCGTACATTTTGTCGAGTAAAAAATCATCAACAAAAATTACTACTTAAAAAGTGGTGTATAAAACTTTTTACAAAAAAATACAACCGACTTAGAAATAAAAACACTACAAAGTAAAAAATCAATTCAATTTCGGAAGTCGGTGTTAAAAACGAAGAAAAGAAAACAGGAACACCGACTTCCGAAATTGAATTAATTTTTCACTTTGTAGTGTTTTTATTTGGAAGTCGGTTGTATTTTTTTGTAAAAAGTTTTATTTTTATTTTTCACTTTTAGTTGTGGTACATAATGGACCAGTTCTATAGGCTAGGTACCAATAATGCCCAAAGTGAAGCCAGAATAGATTAACCCAATTACATGGAACTTAAACAAAACCGGTGGAATAAGAATATAGATACCAAGGTGAACTTTTTACACCTGCGTACCCCTTTACAGTATACCAGTGTGATGTTATGTTATGAAACGGTGAAAAATATAAACAGAAATGCGATTGCAGCTATCCCGAGTGATTTGCCGTCATTTATATAAGAGTTCTGATGTATATTTCCGAAGTTCTTTATCAACTCTTGATGAAAATGAAAATTAAATGGGACCACATGACAAGCATCAGCGTTCAAATAAAAAAAAGATTCATCAAAATCGGTTCACCCAATAAAAAGTTCTGAGGTAACAAACATAAAAAAAAATACAGTCGAATTGAAAACCTCCGTCTTTTTGCGAAGTCAGTTAAAAAAAGTAATAAATAAAACTAATAAACATAAACTTTAGAAAATGTTGGAGTATTATAAAACAGGCGAATTGAAATTTTAACTTTTAATTTTAACTCAAAGTATATTCAATACGTAAAGTAAAACCAGCCAATGGTCAGTCGCCCATTTAGTAATTCAGTACCTAGTTTAAATACATGCTTATAATATGTTCATATTATTATGGTACCTCAAGCTGTTCGGCCACCATCCGACTGAATTATTAGACCACGAATACTATCTAGAACAGAGAACTTCACACGATCTACCAATCCCTTTCGAACCAAAACTCGAAAGGGATTCATCGTTTTATATACAAGTTCCTATAGCTTAGACAATGTAATCAACAGAGCCCTTAAAATGTACGGGTTTGCTATGCGCAACAGCAAAGATTTCAAGCGTCCATCAACCTAAAGATACTATATATATCGCTTGTTAGACCTGGAGTTTGCTACTATGATATGGAATCCCTACTACTCAAAGTATATTGAGTCGATTGAGACTGTTCAACGTAAATTCCTAAGAGCCCTGCATTACAGATGCTATCACAGCCACGGTTCGCATGATAAACTGTTAACCCTGGAATCCAGAAGACTGCATCTCGTAACAATGTTTCTACATGGTATTGTGCATAACAAATATGATTGTACAGACATACAATTTGTTACATCGTTCCGCGGACAGTTGTGCGTAAACAAGCGCATTCATACCGCCTACTTTCTAATTCAAATGCGGCTTCTGCGCTCCTCTGCGCCAACTTGTGGATTCCTACAACACTAGATTTGAAAACATTGATATTTCATATCACATCAATTTAGGAAATCTGTAGTCGATTCTCTTCTCTATTAGCCTTATAAATTATACAGTGATCTATTTTGCTTTTCTTCTCTTTTTGTATTCTTAAATTTCATTATTAGAAAGATTAATTCAATTAACGATTTATCTTTCACTCATGTATTCTCTTTAATTTATTTTTAATACGTAGCATTAATAATCATCAAATTAGTAATAAGTGGATAATGTTGCTATTAGTATAATAAGTATTAGTAATAGTATGTATCATATTTAATTGTACTCCTGTTTTTTTTTCAAAAAAAAAACTTCCAGCTCCATCATCATGCCCTGAACACTATCCAGAACCTGAGAAGTATATTTCTTTATACTTTATATTCGCAAGTATCTCTCCTGCTAATCTTTGAAGACTGATCAGACTCAATCTATATATATGTTATGGACCAAGTGATAAATACGGAATAATTCATAATGCCCGGGCATTTTGAGAAATGCCTAATATGGGTAGGCATTAAGTTAAAAACCTCAAAAATAATTAAATTTGCCTGGCTTTTTATATAATGCCCATCAATTATTGGGCAGGGTAATCAAAACATGTGCTTTATTAAATTATTTTAATGTTTACATTGATTTTAATATACACACACTGGCAAAATTTGCGGAACAAGAAAAAATATCGTAAATCTTTTTTTTTACCGTTACTGGCTGGTGCCTCCGTGCCTCGGAAAGCACGTTAAGTCGTTGGTCCCGGCTGTCATTTGAAGATCTTTGACATTCGTTACGGGTAGTCAGAAGCTTGCGATCTGACACCAGTCTTGCCAAGGAGTACCGTGTTACCCAGTTACTGGGTTGTGGAGGTCATATAGGCAGTCGATCCATGTAAAACACTGGTACTCAGCTGAATTCGGTAAGACTGGAAGCCGACCCCAACAACAATAAAATTGGGAAAAAGGCTAGGCAGATGATGAAGGACGACATTGTGGCCAACTTAATCCAAACTGAGAGGGCCAGGGCACTTGAGATGAGGAGAAATGATTGAACCTACAGATGATATGCATAATTCATTGTTTACCTGTTTCAACCATTTATTAAAGTTTTCAATGATTCAGAGAGACTAATGTCTTTGTGCGAATATCAGGACAAAGCAGAAAACCCGTACTTCTAACAGGAATAATCGTTTCATTCAGCTTCGCGTTTCTAAAAACCTGCGTTCAAAGGCCGTTAAAGCCAGAAATTTGCTGGAGGAAGTTCTAGATGCAACAGTAAGTGAGCTTACGGTACAAAGGAGGTTGAAAGAAGCTGGTTTTGGTTCATTCGAGCCCGGCAAAGGTCCATAACATGAGGCACACTCCTTAGAAACATTGTAACTTTTGCTAGAAAACATCGACTTTAGCCAACGGACTATAATGTAAATGGGGGAGTTTAAATGGAATTGATAGACTGCATTAAATGTTTTATACTGAACAAGAACATCTTAATCTGTCACTTTTTTAAAGTACTGTGACCTAAGGTAGAGGAACAATATTGGATTCAGGGTGGATATGTTTTGGAGCTCGTACGGACTTGGTGATAATCGATAGAGGAGATCTTATTAACCATCATTATAGAAGTGTTATTTAACAATAAAATATGATATCATTTGCCCTTTTATCAGGGTTATTTCGTTTTGATCCGGGATAATGCTCGGCCACATACCACTTTTTCAACTTCGGTCTATGATAAAAATTTAAATATGCCATTTATGGAATACCCGACGACAACAACAGTTATGCATCCTCTGGAACACGTTTAGAACCTGATTAAACAAAGTGCAAAGTTCCCTACTGACCTGCCTGCCTAGTTGTCCACGCACCACGTAAAATGTACAAAACCAATGTCGATAACTTTTATACGTAAAAATTGTGTGTAATTTGTAGTATTACCTACTTAATTTTTGTTTCCTCGCAATCGGTTCACTCTATCAAAAAATATATGAATTTAAATTGTTTAAGGAGAAAACATCACAACCCACGCAATTCAGATACACGGACAGTTGAACTCCATATACGGTAGATGGCGTTGTGCATTTGACGTCATTTTCTGAATGGCGGTGCTAAGATTTACCGCGGAAGAATGACCCTACAAAAAATGGGCAAGTAGGTAGGGTAGATCATAGGTATCTACCCTACTTACTTACCCATTTTTTAGGTAGGTAGGTGGCTAACTAGGGTAGGATAGGCAGTTGACGGTAGCGAAGCCACGGGCACAACTGGTCTTAAATAAGAGTACACATAAAGCAAGACAAATCAAACGAGCCTAAACACGATGGGTTTTATCATGTGTAGTTAAGGAATTATTATGTTTACCTTCCGTCTCAATCATAAGGGCAGCTAGATGGTACCATACCAACGGATTGTAAGGAGCCTCCGGCGTGAGCAGTACAGCCGACGAGACATGATTGCGCGAAATGTATTACCTGAAACAAACAATGTCAGAAAAATATTACCCAGCACAACTTTTTACTAATCAAATTATTGTTTATTCTTATGAATTTTTTGGTCATGCAGAGTGGAATTTCGAGGTAATCTTTTGACCTCTCGATAGTCAGATAGATAGTCTAGATAATCAGGATATCGCAAGCAAACTATAGGATCAGAGACATTTGGTTTGCCATATTGGTACAGTGTCTCACTGAAACTTGCTTAAGGCATATATATTCCCCTATGTTAACGCAGTACTGGCCGTGCGCCCGCTCAGAGCCAGAATAATCAATATTGAACCTCCGTTTGGACAGTTTTGTTTGCAAAATATTCTGTGATTTCCATTTATGATATTTCAGTTATGAAGAAATTCTAGCTATCAATTTTTCTTTGTAAAAATATTTTTAAACATGCAAGTAATTTTGGACGAGTATCTGAAAGTAACGAAAAAATTTGTGTTGTTAATTATTTTTTTAAGCAAAACTATTAGTTACACGAAAAAACCATGTTTAACATCCACTGTAAATAAAGAATTCTGATTCTGATTCACAAATTATGTACGTGAATGAATCAAAAGTATAATATTTTTCAAACCTACCTAAGGAGTATGCTTTCGAAAGTGCCGTAGCACTAAAGCAGTGGAAGCGTTGCGGATGCTTGTCAAAGTCTGAGAAACAAGCTTTCGGCGGGTTCGCTGAGTCGGGTTGGCCGGACAGCGAACAGAGTCATGTTTAATGCCGCCGTCGGGGGCCTCACCTCTAAGATAAAAACCACCTAATCCTAAGCTTGAGGCGTGGCGAGAGGATGAATGGCTGGAGGGACTTCAGTGGTTAGCGCATCACCTGTAGAGCACCTGCCACACTCTGCAGTATGTAGGCTTACCTGGGTAAAAGACTCTGCCCAGGTGGACATTTATTCCTTTACTACTCGTGGGCGTGTCCTACCGCGATATGCTCGCCAAAGCGAGGGCAGCGGTGGCAGGCAGGAGCTCATGGTGACATGGAGGGAGCGACTGTCGCAACCCAGTGCTGGGCACGCCACTATTGCGGCTATAAGGCCCCTATTTGATGAGTGGCTTGAGAGGCGCCACGGCGTCCTCACCTTCCACTTTACGCAGGTCCTCACCGGTCATAGCTGTTTCGGGAGGTTCCTGTTCCGGATAAGGCGGGAGGAAACGACCGGGTTTCAACATTGTGTGGATCGCCCGGAGGACACGGTGGACCATACGGTGGAGGTCTGCCCCGATAGGGTGTCTTCGTGGAGGTAATCAGCGGTGGCGACCTCTCGCGTCTGGCCCTGGTTCAGGACATGGTACGGAGCGTGAGGGCATGGGAAGCTGTCACCTCCTTCTGCGAAGCAGTAATGCTCGCGAAGGAAGAGGCGGAACGCGTTAGGGAGACGCAACGGAGACTCCCTCGCACCCCTAGTCACTGCAGGAGACGCCCTGGGCGTCTGGAGTCGCAAGCCGATTCCCGGCCACTGCAGGCGCGGGCTTGCGGACGGCAAATAATGGGTAGCTCGCCGTCCGATAAGGACCAGGCCCGATTCGACTGTGCTTAGTGTTCCACGCGCGCCTCAAAGAGATGTCAGCAAAAATTGACGGGGCCCGCTAGGGCCGATGTCTGTCCGGGTAGCAGATAAATTTGAAAGAGTGTTACCGCGGCCCTGGCACAAACAACACAAGGAACACGGGTGGGTTTTAGTCAGTTAAAGTCTGACACGCCCTCCCGCTTCACCTAGAGCGGGAGAAGTCATTAGATAATTTCCCAACCAAAAAAAAAAAAGAAAAAAAAGGGGATATAGGACATTTAGTTAAGACAGCCAGAGTGAAAAAAAACCGTCTATTAAAATGATTAATGTTCCTGTACATTTTATTTTGAAAGAAAGCGATAAAAAATAGGTTCTTTGGCGTTTTGATAATTATAATTTTTTTATAAACAACATAATACTGGGTAAGCCCAACTACTTGGGCTAACCCAGTATTTCGGTCTTCCCCAAAATTTTGTCAAGGGCAGATAGAAGACAACTTATCATTTCTAATTGATATAAATGACAATGCTAAGCTTTGTGTCACCACAGTAAATTACTTGCGGTCAGTGAAAATGCGTGTGCTTGCTCTGTTGGCTCTTTGCGTTGCTGCTGTGGCAGGTAGGTAGAATTTAGTTGTTTTCCGGACAATATTTTTCGTATCAAACAAAATACAGATAGTTTTATTAAAACTAAAATGAACTTTGCATTTTTCTACATCGTTTTGCGAAGGATTAATGAATTGTAAAACAACTATATAACAAAGGCAGATTGATTTATGTGGCGATAGGTTCAACATACTTCTTAGGCACAAGGATACGGCAAAGTCTAGTCTAAACTTGTAAAATTTCTAGTTTTAACGCTTTCAATAAACTGAATTTATGTCAGTGACTAAATAATAATAATATAATAATAAAAATCTTTATTTATCTCGACATCAAAATACAATGACTATTATAATACGTAACCTTATATGGAGAAGGGTGACCAAGATAGGTAAGGCCCTGTGTTACAGGTCACCCATTTTACATAGAGGAATAATTAACCATGAAATAATTTACGTGTAGTCTTTACAAAATCGAAATTTAAGATTAAAGAAGAAAACAATTAAATTAAATTCAATGAAAATTAAGTTTAAAGAGAATTAAAATCAAAATCAAAGATAAATATTGTGTACTAGCACTTTGCCCGCGACTTCATTCGCGTGATCCGTATTATATCCTACAGATAACTTTTTAGTTCACTCTCTTAAAGGTTGAATTTCCAAAATCCCTTCTTACGGGTGAAATTCCCAAAAACTAAAAATTACATTAATTCTTTTTATCAATAAAGAGCGTAAATGTAAATTTTCAAGTGTCCAATTTACAAACTTTAGAAATTTCATACAAACTTTTAACCCCCTTACGGATGGAATTTCTGAAAACCAATAAATACACAAATTCTTTTTATCATCCAACAGAGTAAATCTAAAATTTCACGTGTCCAACGTACAATCTCTAGAAATTTCATACAAACTTTCAACCCCCTTTTTACCCACATACGGTGGAATTTCCAAAAAGAAATAAATACGTAAAAAAATATATTAACCAACAGCGTAAATCTAAAATTTCACATGTCCAACATACAAACTGTAGAAATTTCATACAAACTTTCAACCCCCTTTTTATCCCCTTACGGGTAGAATTTTCAAAAAAAAAACAATAAATACATGAATTTTTTTGATCAACCAACAGCGTAAATCTTAAATTTCACGTGTCTAACTTACAAACTGTAGAAATTGCATGCAAACTTTTAACCCTCTTTTTACCCCCTAGGGGTAGAATTTCCAAAGTTCCTTTCTTAGTGCGCACTTACGTCACTTGAGAAACCTCCCTGCAAAATTTAATATTTCCATATTTTCGTGTGTTGTACAATTCAATAAAAATAAATATTATTATGTAGCGGTCCCAGCTAGTCCCGGGAGGATAGTGGGCGGTTCGGTGACCACGATCGACCGATACCCCACCATGGCCGCTGTCCTTTCATCATCAGATCTGATCTCCTACTGGCAGAATTGTGGTGGTACCATCCTCAACAATAGATCTATCCTCTCAGCTGCTCATTGCACTTGGTAAGTACTGCGAGTAAAACTTTAGAAACTGCTTGCCCAGTTTTCCCTCTAGATTAGATGTCCCCAAAACTTTTTGTCCTGTAACGTTGGCGAATTTAGATAAATACCATATTCTAGCTGCCATAACGTAATTGTTTTTGAAATAAAAAAAATTGAGTGCATAAAAAAAATATGGAACATAACAATTTGTTTTTTTTTAGGGGTCAAGCTACAAACAGATTCCGTTTCCGTGTAGGCTCGACCTGGGCTAACAGCGGTGGTGCTGTTCACATCGTGCAGTCTATCGTACACCATCCCAATTACTCACCATGGACCATGGACATGGACCTCGTCATCCTGCGATCCTCCTCTGTTATCTCTCACAACAGCAACGTCCAGCCTGCAGCCATCGCTGGTCCCAATTACTTTTTAGCCGATAACCAGGTCGTCTGGGCTGCCGGATGGGGCTTGACTTCTGTGAGTTTCTTTGGGTTTCAACAAACACCTTCTCTTTTTTTTTTATAATTATATGTATAGGTTTTGTCTGAAACCGACGCGAAAGAAATACCATGGATTCAAGTACATGATTCTGGACCCCTTAGTTTTGGAACATACAAACATAACTTATTGAAAAAAACGTTAATTAGCCTTTTTTTGAAAAACAGCAATGAAAATAAATCTCAAAAGTGCTACCTATCAGCTGACTTCCTAAATTTCACGATCGAAGCTAATGCCGCTGGCTAGTACCTACATACGCCGCGTCATCCGCACTTTGTCTCTTTTTCGACGAGTAGACAATGGAGAATAATTAAAAATCTTATTGGGATAGACAGGAATAACGATTCTGAACTGTTCACTGTTGATTACAGTAAAAAAAAACCGGCCAAGTGCGAGTCAGACCCGCGCACGCAACAAAACGGCAAACAAATCACGTTCACTAAATCACATACAACATATGGGAGCCCCACTTAAATATTTGTTTTATTCTGTTTTTAGTATTTGTTATTTATTTATTTAGGGACAACAAACAGCAGTGTAATAATAACTATACATAGGTTAGACCTTAATAATAAAGGTAACAATTACACTACTCACAACGTTATCCACATATTGATAAACAGAACTACTAGTTGCTAAAGAGAACTATATAAAAATAAACAGAGTAAAAGTGAACATTAATTAATTGTTAGGGTTCTGATCACTTAAAATAGTAACAATATCTTTTCTAAATATAGCCTTGCTGAGAAACATAATATCAGCTGAGATAAACTGCCCATTGTAGGTGTCAACTAATCGATACAGCGGTGAGCGTACGCCTGAGTTGGTTCTACAAAAAGGAGTTGCAAACAAGTGTCTTGAGCGAACCTCTCGACCATGTACGGTGCGAGGGATCAGGTAGCACAAACTGTTCACTATATCTGTACAGTCAACTTTATTACGACAAATACTAAATAGGGTCATCATCTCAAGTAGGGTGCGTCTGGATTTTATAGTAAAAAGGTCATATTTTTGTACAGCGGCAACAGTGTCATAGTATCATCTGTGAAAATTTCAACTGTCTAGCTATCACGGTTCATGAGATACAGCGTGGTGACAGACAAACAGACAGACAGAGGGACCGCGGAGTCTCAGTAATAAGGTCCCGTTTTTACCCTTTGGGTACGGAACCCTAAAAAACTGGACATGTCGAGTCGGACTTGCCCACCGCGGGTTCCGTACAAATTTGTAGGTACATATTATAAATATGTAGTTCAAAAATCGAGGCTCGTAGTTTTTCGTCGCTTTATTTAACGCGTCTTTTTTACCTTAACTTAGAAGTTTGATTTTTTTACAGCTTCCAGGGACTGTAGACCTGAGTTTTAATTTCAACTCGATACCTCCACGTGTTGCCAAGATAAAGGGTCTTGAAATACAGACAGTCATCGGACAACAAAGTGATTCTTTAAGGGCTTTATTTTTTCTTTTGAGGAACCCTAAAAATGAAGATCAATTTTTGAAAATTAGGATAAACCGACGAAAAATGTCAACGCTGTCAAAATCATGTACTGATTCAACGGTACCTACTTTTTTCACGTCGGTGTTATAAACAGCCTGTATAATTATTTTTGTTTCTCTATAAACAGGAGGGTGGTTCTCCGTCTGAGCAGCTGCGTCATGTCCAGGTCTACTCAATCAACGAAGCCTTCTGCAGGAGTCGTTACAGTTTTCTTACCAACAACATGTTCTGTGCCGGTGTGCAGAACGTCGGAGGTCGGGACACGTGCGGACAGGACTCTGGTGGTCCACTCTTCCACAACAATGTTGTTGTTGGAGTCACCTCCTTCGGCAATGGATGCGCTAGGCCAGAGTTCCCTGGACTCTATGTTTCGATTCCTAGAGCTAGCCAGTGGATCGGTCAAAATGCTTAAAATGTACGAGTATAAAACAATACTCTCGTTTTTCGCGAAGAACTAACGAATGAACCAACGGAGCCAAAATCCTCCCACCTAATGCCCGTATTCAAGATAAGTTATTATTAAAATAAAAATGGATTGATCTGTTATCACGTTTGTTTAAATTTACAATTTACTTCCCTTTTTCTGGTTTTTATTTAATTTAATTGATAAAAACATACAAAAAGCACTACGGATAAGTGCTTTTTGTATGTTTTTTAACCATAGTGACCTTGCATGTGCCATTGATTAGCGAAACAATAGAAAAGTCATTGTTTCTCACATGGATCCACGTCCTATACACACGAAATGTTAAGCGAGGGATTGGATAACTACATCTCTCGCGTAAACATTGCAGAAAATATCTAATGAAACCCTAGATCTGCAGAAAATATCTAATGATACCCGATTCAATACCATTTTAATGTTATCATACTATGTGTCGATATAATCTAATAATACGAACCATTTGTTGTCGTAGTTCTCGTAATAAATTATGAAGAAAAAAAAACCTACAATTTACTTCCCTTTTTCTGGTTTTTATTTAATTTAATTGATAAAAACATACAAAAAGCACTACGGATTTGTGCTTTTTGTATGTTTTCTCCATAGTGACCTTTCATGTGCCATTAATTAGCGAAACAATAGAAAAGTCATTGTGTCTCACATGGATCCACGTCCTATACACACGAAATGTTAAGCGAGGGATTGGATACCTACATCTCTCGCGTAAACTTTGCAGAAAATATCTAATGAAACCCTAGATCTGCAGAAAATATCTAATGAAACCCTAGATCTGCAGAAAATATCTAATGATACCCGATTCATGGCATTCATTTTAATGTTATCATACTATGTGTCGATATAATCTAATAATACGAACCATTTGTTGTCGTAGTTCTCGTAATAAATTATGAAGAAAAAAAAACCTGCCAAGTGCGTGTCGGATTTTGCACATTTAGGGTTTCATACCAAAATAAGTTGGTTTTAATAGGAAAAATTAGGTAATCAAAAAAAAACTGGTTTAGAAATTTATTAGTATGTTTAGTAAAATAAACGTAACAATAAACATTATCATTATTAGTGGGCAGTTAAAATCGTGTTCGATTTTTGCGTTTTTGGATTTATCTTCGTCCGAAAAAGGATAATAAGTAATAAAACATCGTAAAAATTTACTATAGCAAAAACATTATGAGATCCGCTGCAAAACTTGCAGGTATACCTACCTATTCATTTTTGATAAAACTTGATTTTCATGAATCTAGTTGTTTTCATTGTAGTAGAATTTATTTTTTGTTTGAATTGAGGCCATTAAATAAGGCCGCGTAGAAAGCACCAAGTTTTTGTGTTACTTTCATCCACCCACGAAAGGAGTTCTTTGCTGAAAACATCACCACTGTATTGTACTTAGTTCTACATACACCAAGCGAAACATGTCGTCAATAGGGAATAGCATGAAAAATATATGTGTAATTTAATCAGTTTAATCATAAACACAAAAATACAATACAAACAAAGAACACAGAAGCAAAATAAAAAGACACGAGATATAATATAACAGATTTCATTGGTTTCAGGTATCAGTGTGTCTCTATTGCAAAAAAAAAGCCTTTATCTTTAGCAGCTTTATGGGCGTCACGGATTTTGACGTCATAGTCCATGTTGGTCTTCTCTTTCTTATTATCAACTGAACGCTTCATAGCTTGTTCGTTAATTAATATATTTAAAAAATTCTTTCATATTTGTTCACTAGAGTTAATATTGTACGTACACAGCGCGGAACGGAGGACGCCCTCTATGCTCTAGTGGGCCACTTACGAGCCGAAATCAAAGCCAAAAAGATCGTGCTTTTGATATTACTGGACATAGAGGGAGCCTTTGACAACGCCTGGTGGCCCGCACTCAAGAAGCAGATGGTAGCCAAGAATTGTCCAGCAAATATCTACGCTCTTGTCGCCTCATACCTGGAAGACCGGAACATCAGGGTCAACTATGCCAGAGCGACTAGCGAGAAGGGAACCACGAAAGGATGCGTCCAGGGCTCAATTGCCGGACCGACGTTTTGGAACCTTATCCTAGATTCACTCTTACACAAAATGGCTAGTATGGGGGTATACTGCCAAGCCTTCGCGGACGACGTTGTCCTGGTTTTCTCAGACTTCACAGCCGGTCCCCTGCAACAAACAGCCAACAGCACGCTAGCCAAAGTATCGGAATGGGGCGTCCAAAATAAGCTACGTTTCGCCGCGCACAAGACCAATGCAATGGTGTTAACGAGGAAGCGAAAGTAAGCGTTCCGGTACTTCATATGTCGGGCACGCGGCTAAACCTGGTTGAGGAAGTGAAGCTGTTTGTTCTCACGATAGACTCCAAACTCACCTTCAATGCGCACGTGTCTGCGACCTGTAGAAAGGCCGCAGACATCTATAAGCAGTTGGCATGTGCGGCGAGGGTGACTTGGGGTCTGAACAGAGAGATAATCAGGACGATATACGTCTCGGTGATAGAGCCCATCGTGATGTATGCAGCGAGTGCGTGGGCACCCGCAACTGAGAAACTGATGACAAGGAAAAAGTTTGACTCACTGCAGAGAGGCTTCGCGCAGAAGATCTGCAAAGCATACCGCACGGTGTCTCTGACATCGGCACTTATCCTGTCAGGCCAACTCCCCCTAGACCTCCGGGTAATCGAGGCGGCAACCCTTTTCAAGATCAAAAAGGGACATTCCCAAGAGTTCATACCGCTGGGCCGCGTGCTGGAGTGCAACGTGCACCACTCCAAAAATCCCCACCCAGCGCAACTCACAACAACCGATTATGAATGCCTAGAGAATTTGACTCCTGAAACCCTGGCAACCCACCAAGTAATCGGCCCCCAAATATACACCGATGGCAGCAAGATAGAGGGGAAAGTTGGAGCTGCCCTAACTTGGTGGGAAAACGGGACGGAGTCAAGGTTCAGCACCTTCGGCTTGGAACCTCACAACACAGTCTTCCAATCGGAAATGTACGCTCTCTTCAGAGCTGTCAGGATGGCAAGAGAATCCAAGGCGGCCTCCGTAAGCATCTTAAGTGACTCGAGATCGTCACTTGACCTGCTGAGGAGACCGTCTGTCACTCACCACCTGGCACTCCAAATCAAGAGAAGCGTCCGTGAAATCAGAGAGGAGGGCAGAGAAGTGAGGCTCTTTTGGCTCAAAGCCCATGTGGGAACTGCCGGGAATGAGAGGGCGGATGAGCTGGCCAAGGAGGCAGCTCTAACAAAATGCACATCAGACTACAGCAAGGTCCCCGTTTCGTTCGTGAGAAAGAAGATACGGGAAGGGACTATAAGGAAGTGGCAAGCGCGGTACGAGTCCTCGAGTACAGGATCAGTCACGAAAGTGTTCTTTCCAGACGTCCTAGCGGCGAAAAGAACACTCAGAGAAGCAGTGCTCACACCGGTCCATGTACAAGTCCTTACAGGACATGGCGGATTCTCAGCGTATCTCCACCGCTTCCATCTCAAAGGTAGTCCCTCGTGCGTCTGTGACCCGAGTTGCGAAGAGACAGTCTGGCACCTGCTCTTCGAATGCCCAAGGTTCAGCCAAGACAGAATGGAGCTCGAAGTAAAATTCGAAACCCAGCTTAGCCAGTCCACACTCCACGCCGTCATGGGGAGACCGGCTACTAGGATTCCATTCTTGGCATTCGCGAGCAAAGTTGCCACAATCGCAGCAAAGGCTAACAAAACAGACGTAACCTTACGAAGTCGACCACACATTCGAACTCACACAACAAACAACAACCACAACCACACAAACAACAACCACATAAACAACAACCACACAAACAACAACCACAATTACACAAACAACAACAAGCACACCACTGACTGATATACAAATTACACACACACTCTCTAACCAACGGCCATTACCAACGGTAGCAGCAGCGGTAGCAGCAACAGCCAGCCTACAACCAGCCCCTAGCATGACTACCACACAATTTCTGGCTTGCGGAGAGGACGGAGTCCCTGGCATCAGACTGCGAGGCGTCACTCTGTTCATGAACAGGGAACAGGAGAAGTTAGGCATAGGCTTCTGCATAGGCTCAAGTCGAGCTGCGGCCCGAATACACCTTTCGCCGGGCCTTGCCGCCCTGATTAACGGAAGCACTACCAAAACGAGCATAAAAGGCAGCAAGTATGCTGCACTACCTCAAGTGGAAGTGGCCACTCACCGATGCCGTCTAATGCGGTTTAAAGGGAAAACAATCGAATTAATCGAGTGGGGAGAGGCTACTCCATTTGCTCAAGCAAGCTCATTGCTTCAGAGGATCGGAGAGGCAGGAGAATACACGTCAGCCGCAGCCCGAACTATAAGTGTGGACGCAATGGTGGTGGGAGGGGAGAGAGGAGACGTCGCAGACCGCTTTGGCTGTCTAAAAGCCTCAGAACATCATGAGGTCGTTGTCTACGAGGACAGAGGAGAAACCCTGAGTTTCCTCAAAGCCCCCAGACAACCAACAACCAGCGCGATGAGCCCCACCACTCAAAGCGGATCGGAAAGGGCCCAGCAGAAGGCAGCAGCCGAAAAAGCCGCTAAGGAGCAGTGCAACACCATAAACCCAGAGGACCGGGCCCGGTCGAGGAGTCACCTGAAAGCGTTTGGCACTTTCCTCAGTGCACTGCTCCCAAGCACCAGCCACGCATCACCATCTCATCAGCAGGAGACAGCACTAGAGAGGTTTTTCAGAAAAACACCAAAGGAACCAACCCAGCAAAAGCCTGAGCTAACACGAGCCGACAAAGGGCAAGTCATCCCGCCGACCCTCGCAGTAAAGTCGGGTACCACGGACCACGTAAAAAGCGCGTTCCTCGAGTACGTAGCAATTGTAAGAGCGACCAGAGAGGTCAATCTTATGACATGCAGGAAGATCCTGCAGACCTTCCAGAGAGACACAGAGGGTCTGTTAAGAGTACTGCTCGAGGAAGCTGGGGCAGCGGTGTACGACAACGTCACATCCCAAGTCATCAAAGGGGAAATGACGGGTCGTATATGGCAGCCTACAGCGCGAGGAGTGGTTTTGTGGCCCTGGACAAGGAGGAGACGGAGCGCTCGGGCAAACTCAAGTTCAGTGTGCCAAATGACGACCCGATAGTGGTTACCGCCAAATGTACCAAAATCATGCCGGATGATAAGATCCTGGAAATGGCACAGTCCATTTTAGAGACCTCAGATATCCCGGCATCGCAGGCAAGTTGGGCGGTACCCAATATCAGGTGGATTAACGGAGTTCCGGGTTACGGTAAGACAACCTGGCTGGTAAAGCACTTCGACTAGGACAGGGACGTGATAGCCACCACGACAACAGAAGCTGCCAAAGATCTTAGGGAAAAGCTTGCGCGCCGCTTAGGAGACCGAGCAAAGGCCAAGGTGCGCATTATGGCTTCAATCCTAGCAAACGGTTTCAAACCAAGACAAATGCTACCGTCTTACGGTAGACGAGGCTCTTATAAACCACTTTGGTGCCATAGTCATGGCAGTAAAGTTGTCTGGAGCAAGCGAGCTTGTCCTCGTCGGAGACGTTAACCAGCTTCCATTTTTGGACAGAGAGAACCTTTTCGAGCTTAGGTATACCCGTCCAGACCTGGTTGCTGGCGTCAGCCAGGAGTTTCTCTGCACACACCGCAATCCAATGGACGTGGCGTTTGCACTGAGTGAGATATACCCTGGTATATACTCCTCCAAGTCGTCACTGTCGCGGGTCCACTCCCTGAAGGTGAAAGGTTACACAGGGGCGCAAATACCGAGCACTGCCCAAAACACCCTGTTCCTGGTTCATACGCAGGGGGAGAAAGCTTCTCTTGCGAGCCAGGGATTTGGGTCCGGCGAAGGGTCACGCCTGCTAACCATACACGAGGCTCAGGGGTCGACCTACGACAGCGTCATCATCATCAACACCAAGTCCAGGAGGCTTCAGGTCCACGACAGCATATCCCACGCGGTAGTGGCGTTGTCCAGACATACAGTCAGTTGCGTCTATTACACCGACGACGCCGATGACGCCGCAGGCCGCCTTGCTAAGAGGGCGATGGATGCGCCGACTAAAACGGTCGTCAACTACAATCTTCAGACGGCCATGCAGCATCGAGACGTAGTCGTCATAGAGGCCTTGCTCACGCTAGCGAAGTCCCTGGTCAGCAGACATCACCAAAACACCACCTAACAAGTCCCATCCAAAAACTCCACGCTAAACACATACCCAAACCATCACCCTGTCTATATATTGTAAAGCTGCATGGTGGAACGAGTAAATCATACTCACCTCAACGTCCTAACGACGGGGTTTCTTTAACCGGAACCGTCGGCCGGGACTGGTTTGCTCGCATCTTCCCCTCGAAAGTGTACCAATAAATATAAGTAAACAAAATAGCAAATAACATAAGCAGTGTATCAATAGAAATAAGTAAACAAAATATTTAATAACATAAAGATAAGTAGCAAATAGAAACATAAAATTGTAATGCCAGTGTGTAATAGATATAGTATTTAGTGAGGGATGAACTCACGTAGTCTTAAGTTAGTTAAGTAAGCCTAAAAAGAATGTTCGACGTAGGAGTCAAACAATTGCAATTTTTTATGAAAAAAAAAAAAAAAACAAACAGAATATAACAAGGTAAAAAAGAGCGCGGACCACACATGTCCGCGGTAGAATATAAAAAAAAAAAAAAAAAATTGTACGTAACGAATAAAAAAATACATGCATATTCCGTAATTAAATATATTTTTGACAAGTGTCAAACAGTCAGTGTTCCCGTGTGACAAAGCTACTATTAAGGCTGTTTGTACACAACGTGACACACGACACGACAAAATGTGGTCACGATTCAGAGCTCCATATTTTTGTATGGACCGTTGTTTATAGCACGATACCGCACCACACGTATATCATCAATGCAGACTTTTTTGCCGTAACGAATTAGCGTCTGTACAAAACAAGTATGAGCTTGTTGACGACACGACACACCGCACAACACAGCCCACGCGTGTTTCGTCATTCACGCGCTTATAGCACAATACAAGTGCACAGCAGTGTCGTTGTAGAATCGTGTCTAGTGAACAAACGGACGGACGATAGACCGTCTCCAGTGTGTCGTGTGTTAAAATAGTGATCGCGAACAAACGACCCACTATTGTCGTTTTTGTCATGTGCGAGCGAATTCGGTTTCTATGACCTATAGAAACCGAATTCGCTGCAGCTTACATTTCTGATGTATGTGTGCCACATATTATGTTATTGATATACAGCTAGCAGTCAGACTACTGCCCTGATAAAAATAGATTTATTTGAGATTAAACGTTAAATTGGGTATTTACAATCGATTAATTGAAGCATAGTCATAATATTATTTGATAACGCTGTCAAGGCGAAAATATTAACGTTATCTCAGCCGGTCTTTCCCAACCATATTTTAGGACAGTTTAGGTAAGGCTTGATTCACATATGTGTGTTTGTCGTTTATAAGGAGAAATAGTGTAAATAAGGTGTAAATGTAGAAAACTACAGCTTTTTTACCGCCTACAAAAAAGGAGGTATCCAATTCGATACGTCTGTATGTAATATTGTTGGAATTGAACAATATTCACTAAAGTTAATCTGTGTCTTCTTAACATGTGTGCCAAATTTCATAAGTGTATGTATGCACGTTTGTCCACGCATTTTACGAAACTAGTAATCGGAACGTGATCAGTCTTCTTTTTATTGGATTAAGTATGTCTCAACTTAGGGGAAAAGTGCAAGTTTATCAAAATCGGTACATCAGTTTTCAAGATATCAACCATACAACTGAACTTCTTAGCGACAAAGAAGTATAAAGTCTTTGGTGTACTTATGCGACAAAGCTACCATTAAAACTATTGTAGTTTTTGACATGTGTTGTCATAGAAATAGAATCTGCTGCAGCTTACATTGTATTGTATTGTTTTTATTTATTCCAAAAAAAATTTCTTTGTGTCGAAAATCGTAATTGCCAACAAGCACCACTATACCTTTATGCAAACACTTCTGATGTATGTGTGTCAAATATTATGTTTTTGATATACATCTAGCAGTTAGACTACTTCCCTGATACAAATAGATTTATTTGAGATAAAACGTTAAATTGGGTATTTACAATCGAATAATTGAAGCATAGTCATAATATTAGGTATTTGATAACGCTGTAAAGGCGAAAATATTAACGTTATCTCAGCCGGTCTTTCCCAACAATATTTTAGGACAGTTAGGTAAGCTAGTAGTAGTGTAGGCTTGATTCACATATGTGTGTTTGTCGTTTATGAAGGAGAAATAGTATAAATAAGGTGTAAATGTAGAAAACTACAGCTTTTTTACCGCCTACAAAAAAGGAGGCACATTGCTCGCAGAACGGATGGCCGATGGGGCAGAAAGGTTCTAGAATGGCGACCGCGAACCGGAAGACGTTGCGTTGGAAGGCCTCCCACCAGGTGGACCGATGACCTGGTGAAGGTTGCGGGGATCCGCTGGTTACGAGATGCACGGGACCGGTCAATGTGGCGACGCTTGGGGGAGGCCTATGTCCAGCAGTGGACGTCTTTCGGCTGATATGATGATGATGATGACAAAAAAGGAGGTATCCAATTCGATAAGTATGTATGTTATATTGTTGGAATTGAACAATATTCACACAATATTCACTTAAGTTACTCTGTGTCTTCTTAACATGTGTGCCAAATTTCATATGTGTATGTAAGTATGCTTGTCCGCGCATAATATGAAACTAGTAATCGGAACGTGATCATTCTTTTTTTTATTGGATTAAGTAAGTCTCAACTAAGGGGAAAAGTGTAAGTTTCATCAACATCGGTTCAGCAGTTTTCAAGATATCGATCATACAATCATCCCTAGCGACAAACAGCACGAATGTGTAATTTGAGTTAATAGGGCAATTTTGTAAAATCTTTTAGGTGCTTACCATAGAACTTGCTCATGTTTTAGTAATGGTGTAAATCTTTATTACAAAATATAAACCGACTGCAATAGAAAAACACTAAAAAGTCATTGAGGTAAAAAGTGCAAAAATAACTTTCGTTTCGGCAGTCAAGTCGAAAACCGATAAAACAGGAGGAGGTACTAAAGACACCGAATGCCGAAACGAAAGTAATTTTTGCATTTTTTTGTGTTTTTCTATTGAAGTCAGCTTATTTTTTTGTAAAAAAGTTTTGATTTAAAATGGATTGAAATGTGGCAGTGAAGATGTAGTGAAGATTGTGGTTAACGTTAATAATTGTGAAATATTAATAATATTCTACTAATATAATAAATAAGAAAGTATGTATGCTTGAATGTATGTTAATAAATCACACCTCAATGACTGAACGGATCTATAACTATAAAACAATTTTTTTAGAGATACCTTCATTCAATTCTTTAAGAAGGCAATGCTGCTAGTAGTGTAGTAGTGTGGCTCTGGCATTGCAGTTGTCCATAGGAAGCGGTTAGTTTATTTATCAGCTGATTGTTTTTTTTTTATTGATATTTTCACAATGATTGTTTCTTTTTCAGGAGGGTGGATCTCCATCTGAGCAACTACGTCACGTCCAGATTTATTCAATTAACCAGGCTACTTGCAGAACTCGGTACCCTAACCTGACCGACAATATGTTGTGTTCCGGTGTCCTCAACGTTGGCGGTCGCGACCAGTGCACGCAGGACTCCGGCGGTCCTCTCTACCACAGTGGTATCCAAGTCGGTGTCTGCTCCTTCGGTACCGGATGCGCCAGGCCACAGTTCCCCGGTGTCAATGCTCGCGTCTCCCGCTACACCGCTTGGATCCAAAGTAACGCATAACAAGTGGATGATGACTTTGTTTTAAAATAAATTATCTGTAACCCTACAAAATGTTTTAACTTTCGTACTTCAATGATAAACGATCATTAGTGACATGTGTATTTGTATTTATGAAATAAACTGTTCGAAAAGTTATTCTTATGTTTCCTTTATGTATATTTAAAATGCTTAGTTTATACCATAAGTATAGTTATTTCTTTCGTGTTCATGAGAATAAATCGTTTTCAAATCATAGTGAACATTTTTGGACAAACAAGGCAAATTCATTTGAGATGAATACTCTTAAAATAAAATAAGAGATAAGGTTTTACGATAGAAAGGCCGATGAGAGAACGAATGACATTACTTTAAAGAGCGTCTGAAGGCTGACAGGAAGAAGAGAAGGCAGACAAAACCGATTGTCAACTATAACAACTTTTATTAAATTTATTTATGTACACACAAAGCACTTAACAGAGAAAATAAATAATACAGATACAAGAGCACAAAGGTACTGCTTATTTCAATAGAAATTTCTTCCAGCAGACCTGCGACAGGAAAGTAGGATGATATACGAAGACACAGTGTGTAGAAGGAAATAAGGAAACTTAAAATAGACTAATAACTATATAACTTAACTAATTATATAAAAATAATACATAAATATTAACTAAATATATAGAAGATAAAAATACATACATAATAATATATAATAATTACAATATGGTGGAGAGGTAATGATCCTTGACTTGTTTCTTGAATTTGTGAACATTTTTTGAATCACGAATTTTGGGTGGAAGTGAGTTCCACAGTCGTACTGCATGAACAGAGAAGGAGTGGGAATAGAAATAAGTACTATAGGATGGGAAGTTTGGGTGATGTTTAAGGTGGGATCTACACGGGGCATCGGCAGGGCGAGTGAAGGAGAAGCGATCGCACAGATATTCAGGGTACGAAGGATTAAACAGGATATTAAAGAGGAGACATAATACTCGAGTGTTTCTGCGAAGGCGGATAGGAAGCCACTTGAGATCCTTGCGGAACTGAGAGACATGGTCGTATTTCCTCAGACCAAAAATAAAACGGATGCACAGGTTTTGCAAGCGCTCAAGCTTATTTAAGAGCTCCTCCGTGGCATCCATATAGCAGGCATCAGCGTAATCGATGATCGGCTGAATTAGAGTTTGAGCTAGATAGATTTTAGTTTTAAAGGGCAAGAGGTTTTGAAGGGATTTTAACGAGTGAAACGAAAAGTGCACCTTACGACTTATCTCATTTACTTGAGCTCGCCAAGAGAGATTACTGTCTATTAAGACACCAAGGTTCTTAGCAGTATCCGTGTAAGCGATGGTCGAACCGTCAAGAGACAAAGGCGTCAAAGTGGATATGTCAAGCGCATTGCGATAGTATCGAATGCCTATTATCATAGCCTGGGACTTGGATGGGTTGATTTGTAGTCCGTAGGACTTAGCCCATTTACTTATATCGCCAAGTCCACGTCTGAAAGCAAGAAGTGTCGGTAAATCTGCAAATCGTCTGCGTAAAGATGGAATTTGGAGGTAATGACCTTGGTAACAGTGTTTATGAAGATAGAGAAAAGAAGAGGAGAGAGAACGCCACCCTGAGGAACACCAGCAGTGAGATCACACCAATCAGAGAATATCTCATCAAGACGAACACACTGCGAGCGACCCCGAAGATAAGAGTCAAACCAGGCTAATGCAGAGGAAGAGAAGTTAACAGACTGAAGGACCCCAAGAAGAATGACAAAGTCCACTGAGTTAAACGCACAACTGAAGTCAAGCAGGACTAACACGGTGAGAGATTTACTCTCCATAGCCCAGCGGATGTCGTCAGTGACCTTCAGAAGTGCAGTTACAGTACTGTGACCTCTACGGAAGCCAGATTGAAAAGGACACATAAGAGAATTAGACGAAAGGAATCTGTAAATTTGACCATGAACGATGTGCTCGAGAACTTTAGAGAGGAAAGGAAGTATAGATATTGGTCTGCAGTGAGATAAAGAAGAAGGATTGTTTATTTTGGGAAGTGGTATTATGTGTGCCTGTTTCCAGGCTGAAGGAAATGTGCCAGAGAATAAAGAGTAGTTAATAATGTGAGTGATAATGGGCAGGAGTTGCGGGTGAATAGGTATTATCATTCTCGAGCACAGATTATCATGGCCAACAGCAGAGGAGGAAATAGCAAGAAGAGATAGTTTTACTTCGTCTTCAGAGACAGAATTTAAATTAAACAGTGGGCAATTCGGCAACGGCAATTCGGAGAGTTCAATCAAAGTGGAAGTTTTGACACAAGGGTCTAGAGACACAGGTGGAAGAGAAAAGTGCCTATTAAAGGCCGACAGGTCGGCATCTTTACAGGTATTAGTGGGAGATTTGCCGATACCAACAGACCTAAGAAATCTCCAGACATCAGAAGGCTTCCGATCGACCAGAGACTCGTCGAAATAGCGTCTCTTAGCATCTCGACACAGACGATTGCAGTGATTGCGTAGAGCTTTGAAATGAACAAGATTCTGATACGTGGGTCTACGCTTGTACCTGCTCTTCGCCTTGTCCTTACGAGCAATAGCGTCTTTTATTGCACTCTGTTGTCTTTTATTGTACTTGTTGGACATTGTGTCTTTTATTGGTCTTTTATGTACCATGCAGATAGAAGAATTGAAGAAGAAAAAGAGTTATAATACGGTAGAACTTAGGATTTCTCGATAAAACCTAAGATTTACAAAGTCTAACTGGTAAAAGACCGAAATGATCTATGATAATCGCTAATTTCGGGCTTTTGCTGGCAATCACAAGATAAATCTGAGGAATTATCTAGAGTCCCAGTTCAAATAAAAAGTCAAGATGGAACGTTTCCACCAACAAGGTGACGCCGGTTAAAAATATGCCTTGCCGTATACATACAAAATTACACGCACACTTGGACAACGAAACTACGCCTCAGCTTCTAAGTCGAGCTCTCAAATCAAATAAAAAGCTACATATATGCGTGTAATTGTATATGTGCGTGTAATTGTTTGCAACGTTCCATCATGACTTTTTATTTGAACTGAGTCTAGAGTAAACACTCTGCGGTTGTTACGGGGGGTTACAGTAGTATTATAGTATTGGTTCAAAACCTTTGCACTGCGCGTTATATGACACACGCTTGTCTTTGTTTCCTCCGCCAAGCTTAGGCACAGAGGTTATGTTCAATGAGTATTTGGACAGAAGACATTCCCTCATATCATCATCACTTGAGCCGAAAGACGTCTACTAATGGACATCGGCCTCCGCCGAGCGTCGCCACACTGATCGATACTGTGCTTCTCGCATCCACCGGATTGTCGCACCCACACAGAGGGAGGCCTTCCAACGCTGCGTCATCCGGTTCGCGATCGCCACATCAGAACTTTTCAGCCTCATCGACCATCCGTTCTGCGAGCAATGTGCCATGCCCACTGCCTCTGCTCGTATTGGAGCCGCAAAGTTCTAGAGTGGTGACCGCAAACCGGAAGACGTTGCGTTGGAAGGGTGGACTGATGACCTGGTGAAGGCTGCACGGATCCACTGGATGCGTAACGCACGGGAGCAGCCAATATGGCGAAACATGGTGGAGGCCTATGTCCAGCAGTGTACGCCTTTCGGCTGAAATGATGATGATGATGATTATAGCTATACATACTTTTGTACCCATTATATTTTACTTTATATATTTTTTTATGCACATACCATGTTTTCTCTCCACAATATCTACAACATAATTTATATTGCTTATTTGTAAAATCTTGGCATATTTTATAATCTGACATTCTCATCTGACCTGACATCTGTCTGTCTAATTTATTTTAGAGCTTGTTGTACGTTATTATTTTCGTAATATGGACAGCGGCCCCCTCTGTTAAACCGTTTTTATTCGTTCTGGTATTGATTTCTTAATTGAGATTTGAATATGAAATTTAGAAGATATGACAGAATAAGGAAAAATAACGGGCGTCAGCTTTTTAGTTTGGTTCTGGCGGTGAATGCCGAAAGACGATTTGATATACTTAGAATTACTAAGTGTTTATGTGAGTGTGTGTGTTTGTGTGTGTGGTGTGTGTGTGTGTGTGTGTGTTGTGTGTGTGTGTGTGTCTTATCTGTAAACAAGTCTGTATTATAACCAGTTGGTGTATGAGTATTTAATCACTGAAGTGCTTTAAATTAAATATATAGGAATAGAAAAGAAAAGTGTTTATTTGTCACAACACGACATACATACAATATAAGAACATACTTATGCTAAACCCTTAAAAATATTATTAGTAGTAGTATATAGTGTGTGGTTCACTAAAGAGTGCATTACGTACTGGAACTTTACCCTCAATGGACAACTCATTGCATCAAAGGGCTCACTGTTTGGCGTATTGAGCCATAGCCTGGACTACACACCCCTTCTGCCTACTTACTTACCCGATTGCCTGTCTATCCGTCCTGCTTCCGTCCTGCTGCCTACTTATCTGGCTACCACCCGTCTGCTTGACCGTCGTCTGCCTACCTGTCTCTCACGAGCATACCACAACGAAGAGTTACGAAGAGTTCCTGTCCGTCCAGCTGCCTGCCTTGCTGACGACCTTAAAAGCAACCCACGTCGCGCGTGCGAAGCCGGCCCTTTAGTTTTTATACTTAATATCCTTTTTATTTTTAAAGCTTTAATTTTTTTAGTAATTCTTATTTTTTAAATAACGTGGCTTACGTTTAGCTCGCCTGAGCTACTCGTCAATTTACAGTCTTAGTTTACATTTGTGTGAATTTACGGTTTATCTTTATTTCTCAAAGATTTACACTTGCTTTCACTTACATGAGAAACTAACATATTTATACAATTCAAAGTAAATTTTGCGAGTTAAGAATCGAAATAAGGAAATATGAAGTAGTGCTTCTCGTTATTATTATTATACTTTATGGTACACAAAACACACATATACATATACAAAAGGACAGCTTATGTACAAAGGCGAGCTTAACCCATAATTGGGTTCTCTTACAGCAAACCTCATTGTCATAGAGATTTTTTATTGAATGAGGACAGCATACTCAAGTGCACAATAAAACTTAGCATTTGAATTCTTACTAACTATATAAACTAAATAAATACGTGTACAGCACACAATGTATAAATATAATACATACTATATAATATAACTAAAATCCTTATTTAATAAAAAATGTTGAAAGAAAATGTTACCTTGTCCTTTTCTTGAAAATTCCCAAAGAAGGGCTTACCCGTATGGAGTGAGGGTGATTATTCCAGAGGCGGACAGCAAGAACAGTAAATGATCCAGCGTAACGACTTGATGAATGGGAAGGAAAACGAAGGAGAAGAGATGATGAGGATCGGCAAGGTTCTCGTCATGGCCATTTGTGTATTTTCTCTAAGGACTTCTTATCGAAACGTCCTATTCTCAAAACGATCTATTAGCAAAACGTCCTATTAGCAGAACGTCTTACGTCCTTTAACATAGTATTTTTTTATTATTATTTATAATGATTTAAATATTCTCGTTGGCAGGAAATTATGTGACGTTTTCAGACGACATTCAGTCCACATTGACTCACTTTATGCACAAACATCAAAACTATTGTATATTGTAACAGAAATGTAAAAAAAACTAATTTTTAAATAATCCAGATTGCATACCCTAGATAAGTACGAGTACACCACAGCTTTCCCCTCTGGAAAAACCTAATTACCAATAATCTGCGTAAGTTAGTATTTTGGTACAAATAATAAATAAAATAGATTATAAATTAAATTGATTATAGATATAATTCAATATCAGCCAAATATTTTGTACTAGCTGCCACCCGCGGTTCCGCCCGCGTAGTGTTTGTACATCTCCCAATATCTTTTTAAAATACGTTTAGTAGTTTTGTGTGAAAGAGTATCAAACATCCATTAATCCTCACAAACTTTCACGTTTATAAGTATTTTTTACCATCTAGCCTAGACCATCATGATAACTATAGTTAAGTAAGTACAGTTAAAAACAAATGGAACAAAAAATGTGAAGTTATCCTCTTGTCATTTGTTTCCCATTGGTTCCGCATCTGTTTCTCTTCTAAGGTACTTTTACAATCTTGAAAATATGAACGTTCTTGCCGCTTCTGGTTTTAATGCCTTTTGCGTTCTTCGATGTAACTGACAATACCACGGGTACCAGGGGTATATGGGTAGGTTGTGACTACAACTCCTTTCGAAGAGGATTTTGCTTGATGAGAAAGGACCAGTGTGAAAACTACATATTTAAGTTTCTAGTGTTAACATCCCATTAGACCTCAGCATCCTCAGGACTAATTTCCAAAATTCGTATTTTCCTTATTTCTTTCCACATTACATGTTTTAGAGGTGGAAAAATGGACAAAATTTTTCTAATTAAAAACATGATTTTATATTATTAAAAAAAAAAAAAAAACTAGTTTATTTTATTTTAAAATGGAGTCACGAGAAACAAACGTAAATAAAAAGGTAAACTTAATTAACAAAATATTATATTGAAACTAACTTCTGCCAATGGTTCCCGCGTGAAAGTCGAAAATTATCGCGAGGGAACATATTCCTGGGATAAAGAAAGTATCCTATGTGCTATTCTATTCTGTTATTGTTTTATTTATATTACTTTCCGAATGCACGGTAGAATCAACTTTTATTCCATGTAAATTTTAATTGTGACATTCAAAATTGCCGCTGGGTGGCCCAGTTGAAATAAATATCTTTTGTCTTTTTTTGTCTTTTGTCTTATTCCTGACTATAATCTATCTATGTGCCAAAGTTCATCCAGATCCGTTCAGGCGTTCTGGCGTGAATAAGTAACAAACATACACACCCACAAAGTTTCGCCTTTTTAATATTAGAGTGATATTAGAGTGATTCGGCGTCATAAAAAAACCCATTTTTATCGATAATCCTATACGGCAGTCAATCATTGCCGTTACCAATTTTGTATAAATAGGTACAGCAAAACTAACTCTAGCATTATCATATTACTCAGCGGACAGTGAAAATGCGTGTGATTGCTTTGTTAGCCCTTTTTGTCGCTGCTGTGGCAGGTAAGGATTGGGATTTATGGAAACTGTTTTATAATGTGCGCTGGAGTTTATTATAACTGGTATTACCCTCCAACGGTGTAAACGGTTTTGGCTTGAGTTATGTTAGTAGCTATATATTTTTAACCGACTGCCCAAGAAGGAGGGCAATGTTTGTTGGCTACTCCAGTGGGATAATTGGGTGACACACAAATTGTCTTCAACAGTAATTGTGAGTTTTACATTGTCGACTAGACTAAAGGGTCGATTTCACCATTCGCTACATAAACTAAGTTCAAATCAACTAAGTTTAACGTAATCTAGTTTAAAGATCGATGTTTGAAGATGGATCTCGGTATACCAATTTCACTAACACCATTATACCGCGTTTACTAAAACCAAGTTTAAATGGGCGAGGCCCATAAAATGTTGTAACCACGTTTTGTATTACATTTTACAACATGTAAGTATGTCAGCGACCTACTGCGGTTTCAAATGTATTTTAAAGAATTAATAACTTGAAAATTGTTACAAGCTCAGAAAATGGTCTCCTAAAAATGGGTAACATAATACGAAAATAATTTGAACTAAGACATATAAAGTCAAATCATGTGGTTATTCTATTACGATATATTGTTTAGTTCATAATTTAATAGACCCTATTTATAAAAAAATGGTTAACCTGTGCTACAATGTAGTAAATTATGAAACATAATTATTTTTAATGATTTTTTTGTACACTGTTTTCAATTTTATCTCGTAAGTTAAAGAATTGTAGAGATGTTATATTAGGGTAATTCTTTGATAATTCTATTATTAAATATTATTAGTTATCGCACATTATAATGTCATACCAATTACTGGGTATTAGTGAAATATTAATGAATTGATTCAATATTAGCTATCTTGGACGACGAACTATTTCCTCTTTATCATATCTTTCGTCAAAACCAAGTGCTATCGCCCATTTCATATTTATATTTTAGCGAAATACAAAACAATGTTGATTATTATTGTGATAGCGGCGAAACGCGATTAAGCGATCTTAAACGTAGAAAACTGGTTAAGCTTGAACTAGTTAAGTTTGTTGTGGTAAAACGCAAAATGAAACTCTAATCTAGATTAAACGCATAAACTGAGTTTAGTTTGAACTAATCGCGATTAGTTTAATTTGTGAAATCGGCCCTAAATTTAACAAATTTAACTTACCTTGCCTGCTTCAACAAACTAATTCGTTAATTGTCGTTACTGAGTAAATAAACTATGTATGGGTCAAATCTTGCAACTTAATTTTAATCACCAACTGATTGAGCTGGTGTTTTGTACATTTGTTTGGTTTGGATGAAAATAAATGGGTAATTAAAAGCTTGTTTTTAATATTTTTTTGAAACTAAGCGATGCCTTACAACTTCATGCGATTGTAGTTAAAACAGTGATTGAGTGTGTTCCGCAATTAGGATTCTGCATGCTGCTTTGAATTCTGTGGTATAATGTTATTACTGAGCATTTAAAAGATAAAACATATTTTCTTTTAGCGGCCCCAAGTAATCCCCAGAGGATTATTGGTGGTTCGGTCACCACGATTAACCAGTGGCCCTCCATGGCCGCTTGCCTCTTCTCAAACAATCTGGTCACCTATTGGCAGTCGTGTGGTGGTTCCATCCTCAACAACAGATCCATACTCACAGCTGCTCACTGCACAATGTAAGTAAATTGCCTTGTACAATGTTTTCGCGTTGGGTAGTAATTGGTGAACCGATGATGTTTTAAATTTGTTTGCCAATGCAAACAAATTTTTCAATGATCATAGCTGCCCAAGTTCTCTATGTACCTATAGTACAAAACTCAGTAAATATAAGCTTGAATTGCAAGAATTATAATAGGTGTCTGTTAACAACACTTTACTATAATTTTGACAAGAATTTTCTTTTTACAGTGGAGATGCCGCTAACAGATGGCGTATCCGTGTAGGATCGACCTGGGCCAATAGCGGTGGTGTTGTACACAACGTACAGAGTATCATCAACCATCCAAATTACAACGACATCAGATATAACAATGACATCGCCGTCTTGCGCTCCGCCAGCACCTTCTCTTTCAACGACAATGTCCGCGCCGCTTCCATCGCTGGCGCCAACTACAACCTTGGTGACAACCAGGTCGTCTGGGCTACTGGATGGGGTATGACTAATGTAAGTTTGTTTGTCATTCATTCGTCTTCCCCAAAATATTTTCTCTTTTTTACATATTTGTAATTATTATAACATTAAGTATTTATTTAATTTACCCTTGTCCGTGTGATAGCCAGAAAAACCATATATCAGTCTTACTAAGGTGCACCGTGTTACCAAGTTATTGTGTTGTGGAGGTCAGATAGGCAGTCGCTCCATGTAAAGTAATGGTACTCAGCTGCATCTGGTTAGACTGGAAGCCGTCTTCAACTAAGATGGGCAAAGGCTTGTCAGATTGGTTTTGATTTACCCGTGTCATTTATTATTTTTGCGGGTGCTTAAATTCAATTTAAAAAAAATATGAACAATAATTAAAGTCGGATATTAATAAACTACCTAACTAATAAAATACATAAATAATTTCTAGAACAATAGACTAATAAGTATTATAATAAATACTTAATTCTTAATGACACTGAAATTTAAATAAAATAACTATAACGAAGGCCGAGCTATGTATGAAAGGACAAATAATAGTTCCGGATTCTACGCTTAAATGACAATTTACTCTCAGCTTTTTTGATACTGTTATGTCCGTGTATATTTATTTATTTATTATGCACTAGTAAAAACACTGTACGAAGAGAGACTAGCGTTAGTATCTTTTTTAATTATTTTATTATCTTCAATTTTCAGGCGAACACCTGGTCTCCTTCTGAGCAACTACGTCAGGTTCAGGTTTGGACTGTGAACCAGGCTGTTTGTCGTCAAAGGTATGCTACCCGTGCTATAGCTATCACTGACAACATGTTGTGTTCCGGCTGGCTCGACGTCGGTGGTCGCGACCAGTGCACGGGTGACTCCGGCGGTCCTCTCTACCACAACGGTATCGTAGTTGGGGTCTGTTCCTTTGGTATCGGCTGCGCTGAAGCATTCTTCCCCGGTGTCAACGCTCGCGTATCCCGCTACACCTCTTGGATCCAAAGTAACGCTTAAGAAGGGATGATTTCTTACAACCCTAAAAAGTGTTTTATCTTTAGATAAACTGTACTTTATAGCTGTTTACGCCTTGATAATTAAACCTTACTACATCAATTTTTTTTTTTTTTTTATCCCTGTTATTAAAACAGCATTGTTCGATGCTAAGAATGTGTATCAAAATTTAAAGAATTCTCAGTAACCACCCTTGAATCTTGCACAACCATGATTTTTGAAAAGGAGGTATACTTTTAATTCCCGCAACATTCGATTCGATGACAAGCAAGTGCTGAAAGCTCCCACTGCAACGCTTGGATCGCATCCAACTTATAACTTATCTTACTCCAAATAAACTTTTAGAAAATTGATATTTGACGTTTTATTTTGGACCAAATTAGATCATGTTTATTGGTATTTAAACGAGCGAATATAAATTCAAATTAAAGGTGTCGAAAATACTGAATATAGTTTGAAATACTAAGTGAGCGACAAACAGAGATCGAATAAAAATGTTTAAAACAGCGACTTGTAAAAAAATTGTTGACAGTCAACCTGCAGACTATTTCTGTCTACACTCTGCAGGGTCTAAAGTAACCTAGCATGAAGGAGCTCTCCCACTTCAGCTCCCATCGTCTCCTTCGAACCTAAACTATCCATATCGGGGTGCGCTAAGTTCCCGAGCTCGCTTCACGCTCTTGGACTAATTCGTTTAAAATAGCGGCACCTGCAACTACGCCTGAGCTAGGCCGAGCCTGTGTTTTAGGACGCAGTTCACATTCCAGATATTATGAAAAGTACAATAGTGGTTACAATAATTATATGACTAAAGCAATATAAAATTTTATAACAGACAGCGTGAGTGTTGCGTGTGGTGTGCTTGTTTTGAATGTGTTTGAGTGAGTGTTATGTGCTTGTGTTTGATGTGTTTAATAGTTTGAGTTTATCTTAATGTTTTAAGAAGTTCTTCTGTAGTTTCGTTATTACAAGGTACTAAGGAAGTGCAATAGTTTGGTTTTGCATTTACGTTTACTTAGTGTATAGATATTATGATTAGTATTTAATTTATTATATAGAAAAAGACCGTTAAAGTGTATAAATTGAAAGAACTGGAAAACTACAGCATTTCGACGACAATTCATAAGCGAAGAATATTCCTGTCAAGTAGGGTAAGGGAGTGTTGCTTTAGGATTGTAGTTATGATGCAGAGTTGGCGTATGGTCGGTAGGTTACACGACTGGTACAAAAGATGTATAGGGTAATCTATGGGTCGAAAGAAGCTAACTTTAAGAATTGCCTGTTGTGCTATTTAAAGAGGAAGCAGAGTGGTTTTGGCAGCTGCACCCCAATATGAAATGCAGTAAGTTAGATGTGATTGACAGAGGGACCTACTACATACTCTAGACTATTAGACTGCATGCCGTAAGTTTTTAAAAACATAAATGAGTTTTCTTAATCTGGATCGGAACTGAAGTTCAGCGATGAGTTCAGTATGACGCCCAAATATTATACATGCTGTGTTCCGGTGTCCTCAACGTTGGCGGTCGCGACCAGTGTACCCAGGACTCCGGCGGTCCTCTCTACCACAATGGTATCCAAGTCGGTGTCTGCTCCTTCGGTACCACATGCGCCAGGCCACAGTTCCCCAGATGACTAATGACTATGTTTTTAAATAAATGATCTGTAACCCTACAAACTGTTTTGACTTTCGTACATCAATGACAAACGATAATTACTGGCAAGTGTATTTGTATTTCTGAAATAAAAATATAGTCGAAAAATTATTATTATGTCACCTTTATTTACATTTAAAATGTTTGCGTATACCATGAGTATTGTTATATCTTTCGTATTCATGATAATAAGACGTTATTTCAAATCATAGTGAATTTTGTTGAACTTCAAGGCAAATTCATTTGAGATGAATACCTACTCATAAAATAAAATAAGAGATAAAGTTTTACGATTTTACACAGAGCGAAGTAAGAAATAAAAACGGCTGATACTTTAAGAAAGAGTCTGAGGGTATTTAAAATAAAGATGGACTGTGTGAGTGATGAGGTGACAGCTGACAGGGAAGAAGAGAAGGCAGAGAAAACCGATTGCCAACTATAACAACTTTTATGTACAGTGCAGATAGAAGAACTGAAGAAGAAAAGGAGTTATAATATATTGTGTTACTGTAAACGCCCGAACCACGGTAAAACTTAGGATTTCTCGGTAAAACCTAAGATTTACCAAGTCTAACTGGTAAAAGCCCGAAATGAACTATGATAATCGCTAATTACGGGTTTATGCTGGCAATCACAAGATAAATCTGAGGAATTATCTAGAGTCTCAGATCAAATAAAAAGTCAAAATGGAACATTGCAAACAACAAGGTGACGCCGGTTAAAAATACGCCTTGCCGTATACATACAAAATTACACGCACACTTGGACAACGAAACTACGCCTCAGCTTATAAGTCGAGCTCTCAGATCAAATAAAAAGCTACATGTGTGCGTGTAATTGTATATGTGCGTGTAATTGTTTGCAACTTTCCATCTTGACTTTTTATTTGAACTGAGTCTAGAGTAAAGACTCTGCGGTTGTTACTGGGGGTTACAGTAGTATTATAGTATTGGTTCAAAACCTTTGCACTGCGCGTTATATGACACACGCTTGTCTTTGTTTCCTCCGCCAAGCTTAGGCACAGAGGTTATGTTCAATGAGTATTTGGACTGAAGACATTCCCTCATATCATCATCACTTCAGCCGAAAGACGTCTACTAATGGACATCGGCCTCCGCCGAGCGTCGCCACACTGATCGAGACTGTGCTTCTCGCATCCACCGGATTGTCGTAACGACCCAGAGGGAGGCCTTCCAACGCTGCGTCTTCTGGTTCACGATCGCCACTTCAGAACTTTTCAGCCTCATCGACCATCCGTTCTGCGAGCAATGTGCCATGCCCACTGCCTCTGCTCGTATTGGAACCGCAAAGTTCTAGAGTGGTGACCGCAATCCGGAAGACATTGCGTTGGAAGATCTCCTACTAGATGGACTGATGAACTGGTGAAGGCTGCACGGATCCACTGGATGCGAGACGTACGGGACCAGCCAATGTGGCGACACTTGGTGGAGGCCTATGTCCAGCAGTGGACGCCTTTCGGCTGAAATGATGATGATGATGATTATAGCTATACATACTTTTGTACCCATCATATTTTACATTTTAGTTTTTTTTTTGCTCCTGCCATGTTATCTCGCCACAATATCTACAACATAATTTATATTGCTTATTTGTAAAATCTAGGAATATTTTATACTCTGACATTTTCATCTGACCTGACATCTGTCTGTCTAATTTATTCTAAAGCTCATTGTACTTTATAATTTTCATATCTATTAAACCGTTTTTATTCGTTCTGGTATTGATTTCTGAAGTGAGATTTGAATTTGAAATTTAGAAGATATGACAGAACGAGGAAACAAACGGGCGTCAGCTTTTTAGTTTGGTTCTGGCGGTGAATGCTGTAAGACGATTTGATTTACTTAGAATTACTAAGTGTTTGGTATTATCTGCAAACAAGTCTGTATTATAACCGGTTGGTGTATGAGTATTTAATCACTGAAGTGCTTTAATTTAAATATATAGTGTGTGGTTCCCTAAAGAGTGCATTATTTGCTGGAACTTTTCCCTAAATGGCCAACTCTTTGCATTAAAGGGCTCACTGTTTGGCGTATTGAGCCATAGCCCTGACCCCACACCCCTTGCTGCCTACTTACTTACCCGATTGCCTGTCTATCCGTCCTGCTTCCGTCCTGCGGCCTACTCCACTGTCTACCTGCCCGATTACTTACTTATCTAGCTACCACCCGTCTGCTTGACCGTCGTCTGCTCACCTGTCTCTCAAGAGCATACCACAACGAAGAGTTATGAAGAGTTCCTGTTCGTCCAGCTGCCTGCCTAGCTGACGACCTTAAAAAAACCCACGTCGTGCGAAGCCAGCCCCTTAGTTTTTACACTTAATATCCTTTTTATTTTTATAGCTTTAATTTTTTTAATAGTTTTTATTTTTTAAATAACGTGGCTTACGTTCAGCTCGCCTGAGCTACACGTAAAGTTACAGGCTTAGTTTACATTTGTGTGAATTTACGGTTAATCTTGATTTCTCAAAAGATTTACACTGGCTTTCATTTACATGAGAAACTTACATGTTTATACAATTTAAAGTAAGTTGAGCGAGTAAAGAATCGAAACAAGGAAATATGGAAGTAATGCCTTTCATCATGGTCATTTGTGAATTTTCTCTAAGGACTTCTTATCGAAACTTCCTATTCCCAAAACGATCTATTAGCAAAACGTCCTATTAGCAGAACGTCTTACATCCTTTACCATAGTCTTTTTTTTATTATTATTTATACTGATTTAAATTTTCTTATTGGCAGGAAATTATGTGACGTTTTCAGTCGACATTCAGTCCATATTGACTCACTTTATGCACAAACATCAAAACTATTCTATATAGTAACATTAATGTTAAAATAAAAACTATTTTTTAAATAATCCAGATTGCATACCCTAGATAAGTACGAGTACACCACAGCTTTCCCCTCTGGAAAAACCTAATTACCAATAATCTGTGTAAGTTAGTATTTTGGTACAAATAATAAATAAAATAGATTATAAATTAAATTGATTATAGATATAATTCAATATCAGCCAAATATTTTGTACTAGCTGCCGCCCGCGGTTCCACCCGCGTCGTGTTTGTACTTCTCCCAATTTCTTTATAAAATACGTTTAGTAGTTTTGTGTGAAAGAGTAACAAACATCCATTAATCCTCACAAACTTTCACGTTTAGAATAGTATTTTGTATTTAAGAGCCCAGACCATCATGATAACTATAATATTTAAGGCTTAATTCACCGTCTGAATTTAACAGTTAAAAACAAATGGAACAAAAAATATGAAGTTACCCTCTAGTCATTTGTTTCTCATTGGTTCCGCTTTTGTTTCTCTTCTAAGGTTCTCTTACATTCTTGAATATATGACCTTTCTTGCCGCTTCTGGTTTTAATGCCTTTTGCGTTCTTTGATGTAACTGACAATACCACGGGTACCAGGGGTATACGGGTAGGTTGTGACGACAACTCCTTTCGAAGAGGATTTTGCTTGATGAGAAAGGACCAGTGTGAAAACTACACATTTACGTTTCTAGTGTTAACATCCCATTAGACACCAGCCTCCTTAGGACTAGTTTCCAAAATTCCTATTTTCAATATCTCTTACTACATAACATGTTTTAGAGGTGGAAAAATGGAGAATTTTTTTCTAATTAAAAACATGATTTTATAATATTAAAAATTTTAAAAAAACTAGTTTATTTTATTTTAAAATGGAGTCACGAGAAACAAACGTAAATAAAAAGGTAAACTTAATTAACAAAATATTATATTGGAACTAACTTCTGCCAATGGTTCCCGCGTGAAAGTCGAAAATTATCGCGAGGGAACATATTCCCGGGATAAAGAAAGTATCCTATGTGCTATTCTACTCTGTTATTGTTTTATTTATATTACTTTCCGAATGCACGGTAGAATCAACTTTTATTCCATGTAAATTTAAATTGTGACATTCGAAAGTGCCGCTGGGTGGCCCAGTCAAAATAAATATCTTTTGTCTTTTTTTGTCTTTTGTCTTATTCCTGGCTATAATCTATCTATGTGCCAAATTTCATCCAGATCCGTTCAGCCGTTCTGGCGTGAAGAAGTATCAAACATACACACCCACAAAGTTTCGCCTTTATAATATTAGAGTGATATTAGAGTGATTCGGCGTCATAAAAAAACCCATTTTTATCGATAATCCTATACGGCAGTCAATCATTGCCGTTACCAATTTTGTATAAATAGGCACAGCAAAGCTAACTCTAGCATTATCATATTTCTCAGCGGACAGTGAAAATGCGTGTGATTGCTTTGTTGGCCCTTTTTGTCGCTGCTGTGGCAGGTAAGGATTGGGATTTATGGAAACTGTGCTATAATGTGCGCTGGAGTTTAAAGTAACTGGTATTACCCTCCAACGGTGTAAACGGTTTTGGCATGAGTTATGTTAGTAGCTATATATTTTTAACCGACTGCGCAAGGAGGAGGGCAATGTTTGTTGGCTACTCCAGTGGGATAATTGGGTGACACACAAATTGTCTTCAACAGTAATTGTGAGTTTTACATTGTCGACTAGACTAAAGGGCCGATTTCACCTTTCGCTACATAAACTAAGTTCAAATCTACTAAGTTTAGCGTAATCTAGTTTAAAGATCGATGTTTGAAGATGGATCTCGGTATACGTCAAACCAATTTCACTAACACCATTTTAACCGCGTTTACTAAAACCAAGTTTAAATGGGCGAGACCCATAAAATGTTGTAACCACGTTTTGTATTACATTTTACAACATGTATCAGCGACCTACTGCGGTTTCAAATGTATTTTAAAGAAGCAATAACTTGAAAACTGTTACAAGCTCAGAAAATGGTCTCCTAAAAATGAGTAATATAATACAAAATTAATTTGAACTAAAATATATAAAGTCAAATCAAGTGGTAATTCTATTATAATATATTGTTTAGTTCATAAAATAATAGACCCTATTTATTAAAAAAAATGGTTAACCTGTGCTACAATGTGGTAAATTATGAAACAATTATTATTAATGATTTTTTTGTACACTGTTTTCATTTTTTTCTCGTAAGTTAAAGAATTCTAGAGATGTTATATTAGGGTAATTTTTAGATAATTCTATTATTCTATATTATTGGTTATCACACATTACAATATCATACCAATTACTGGGTATTAATAAAATATTAGTGAATTGATTCAATATTAGCTATCTTGGACGACGAACTATTTCCTCTTCATCATATCTTTCGTCAAAACCAAGTGCTATCGCCCATTTCATCTTTATATTTTAGCGAAATACAAAACAATGTTGATTATTATTGTGACAGCGGCAAAACGCGATTAAGCGATCTTAAACGTAGAAAACTGGGCGTTTAGAAATGAAAATAAATTTATGCTTGAACTAGTTTAGTTTGTTGTGGTAAAACGCAAAATTAAACTCTAATCTAGATTAAACGCATAAACTGAGTTTAGTTTGAACTAATCGCGATTAGTTTAATTGGTGAAATCGGCTCTAAATTTAACAAATTTAACTTATCTTGCCTGCTTCAACAAACTGATTCGTTAATTGTCGTTACTGAGTAAATAAACTATGTATGGGTCAAATCTTGCAACTTAATTTTAATCACCAATATATACATACATTTGTTTGGTTTGGATGAGAGTACATTTGTTTGGTAACTAAAAGCTTGTTCTTTTTTTAGTCTAAGCTATGCCTTAGAATTTAATTTGGTTGTAATTGAAACAGGGAT
The DNA here is from genome assembly GCA_949775005.1 of Orthosia gothica. Taxonomy (NCBI): domain Eukaryota; kingdom Metazoa; phylum Arthropoda; class Insecta; order Lepidoptera; family Noctuidae; genus Orthosia; species Orthosia gothica. The sequence continues at coordinate 11,278,365 of OX459063.1, read as the reverse complement.
TGAATGTGTTCCACAATTAGGGTTCTGCATGCTGCTTTGAATTCTGTGGTATAATATTATTACTGAGCATTTAAAACATAAAACATATTTTATTTTAGCGGCCCCAAGTAATCCCCAGAGGATTATTGGTGGTTCGGTCACCACGATTAACCAGTGGCCCACCATGGCCGCTTGCCTCTTCTCAAACAATCTGGTCACCTATTGGCAGTCGTGTGGTGGTTCCATCCTCAACAACAGATCCATACTCACAGCTGCTCATTGCACAATGTAAGTAAATTGCCTTGTACAATGTTTTCGGGTTGGGTAGTAATTGGTGAACCGATGATGTTTTTAATTTGTTTGCCAATGCAAACAAATTTTACAATGATCATAGCTGCCCAAGTTCTCTATGTACCTATAGTACAAAACTCAGTAAATATAAGCTTGAATTGCAAGAATCATAATAGGTGTCTGTAAAACAACACTTTACTATAATTTTGACCAGAATTTTCTTTTTACAGTGGAGATGCCGCTAACAGATGGCGTATCCGTGTAGGATCGACCTGGGCCAATAGCGGTGGTGTTGTACACAACGTACAGAGTATCATCAACCATCCAAATTACAACGACATCAGATATAACAATGACATCGCCGTCTTGCGCTCCGCCAGCACCTTCTCTTTCAACGACAATGTCCGCGCCGCTTCCATCGCTGGCGCCAACTACAACCTTGGTGACAACCAGGTCGTCTGGGCTACTGGATGGGGTATGACTAATGTAAGTTTGTTTATCATTCATTCGTCTTCCCCAAAATGTTTTCTCTTTTTTATATATTTGTAATTATTATAACATTAAGTATTTATTCAATTTACCCTTGTCCGTGTCATAGCCAAAAAATCCATATATCAGTCTTACTAAGGTGTACCGTGTTACCAAGTTATTGTGTTGTGTAGGTCAGATAGGCAGTCGCTCCATGTAAAGTAATGGTACTCAGCTGCATCTGGTTAGACTGGAAGCCGTCTTCAACTTAGATGGGCAAAGGCTTGCCAGATTGGTTTTGATTTACCCGTGTCATTTATTATTTTTGCGGGTGCTTAAATTCAATTAAAAAAATATATAAACAATAATTAAAGTCGGATATTAATAAACTACCTAACTAATAAAATATTTTCATAATAAATTTCTAAAACAATAGACTAATAAGTATTATAATAAATACTTAAGTCTAAATGACACTGTAATTTAAATATAATAACTATGACGAAGACCGAGCTATGTATGAGAGGACAAATAATAGTGCCGGATTCGACGCTTAAATGACAATTTACTCTCAGCTTTTTTGATACTGTTATGTCCGTGTATATTTATTTATTTATTATGCACTAGTAAAAACACTGTACGAAGAGAGACTAGCGTTAGTATCTTTTTAATTATTTTATTATCTTCAATTTCCAGGCGAACACCTGGTCTCCTTCTGAGCAACTACGTCAGGTTCAGGTTTGGACTGTGAACCAGGCTGTTTGTCGTCAAAGGTATGCTACCCGTGCTATAGCTATCACTGACAACATGTTGTGTTCCGGCTGGCTCGACGTCGGTGGTCGCGACCAGTGCACGGGTGACTCCGGCGGTCCTCTCTACCACAACGGTATCGTAGTTGGGGTCTGTTCCTTTGGTATCGGCTGCGCTGAAGCATTCTTCCCCGGTGTCAACGCTCGCGTATCCCGCTACACCTCTTGGATCCAAAGTAACGCTTAAGAAGGAATGATTTCTTAGAACCCTAAAAAGTGTGTATCTTTAGTTAAACTGTATTTGAAAACTTTATAGCTGTTTAAGCCTTCCTAATGAAACATTCCTACAACAATTTTTTATTGTTTTATTTTTTATGTTCCTGTTAATAATGCTGGTTAGGATTGTTCGATGCTAAGAGTGTACATCAAAATTTAAAGAATTCTCAGTCCACACCCTTAAATCTCGCACAACCCCGATTTGTGAAAATGAGGTATACTTTTAATGCCCGCAACATTCGATGTATAATGTCAAATAAGTGCTGAAAGCTCCCACTACAACGCTTGGATCGCATCTAACTTATAACTGATCTCACTCCAAATAAACTGTTAGAAAATTGATATTTGACGTTTTATTTTAGACCAAATTAGATCATGTTTATAAGTATTTAAACGAGCGAATATAAATTCAAATTAAAGGTGTCGAAAATACTGAATATAGTTTGAAATACTAAGTGAGCGACAAACAGAGATCGAATAAAAATGTTTAAAACAGCGACTTGTAAAAAAATTGTTGACAATCAACCTGCAGACTATTTCTGTCTGCACTCTGCAGGGTCTAAAGTAACCTAGCCTGAAGGAGCTCTCCCATTTCAGCTCCCATCATCTCCTTCGAACCTAACCTATCCATATCGGGGTGCGCTAAGTTCCCGAGCTCGCTTCACGCTCTTGGACTAATTCGTTTAAAATAGCAGCACCTGCAACTGCGCCTGACCTAGGCCGAGCCTGTGTTTTAGGACGCAGTTCACATTCCAGATATTATGAACAGTACAACAGTGGTTACAATAATTATATGACTAAAGCAAAATAAATTTAACACCAGACAGCGTGAGTGTTGTGTGTGGTGTGCTTGTGTTGAATGTGTTTGAGTGAGTGTTATGTGCTTGTGTTTGATGTGTTTAATAGTTTGAGTTTATCTTAATGTTTTAAGAAGTTCTTCTGTAGTTTCGTAATTACAAGGTACTAAGGAAGTGCAATAGTTTGGTTTTGCATTAACGTTTACTTAGTGTATAGATATTATGATTAGTGTTTAATTTATAATATAGAAAAAGACCACTAAAGTGTATAAATTGAAAGAACTGGAAAACTACAGCATTTCAACGACAATTCATAAGCGAAGAATATTCCTGTCAAGTAGGGTAAGGAAGTAATGCTTTAGGATTGCAGTTATGATGTAGAGTTGGCGTATGGTCGGTAGGTTACACGACTGGTACAAAAGATGTGTAGGGTAATCTATGGGTCGGAAGAAGCTAACTTTAAGAATTGCCCGTTGTGCTATTTGAAGAGGAAGCAGAGTGGTTTTGGAAGCTGCACCCCAATATGAAATGCTGTAAGTTAGATGTGATTGACAGAGGGACCTACTACATACTCTAGACTATTAGACTACATACCGTAAGTTCTTAAAAACATAAATGTTTTCTTAATCTGGATCGGAACTGAAGTTCAGCGATGAGTTCAGTATGACGCCCAAGTATTATACATGCTGTGTTCCAGTGTCCTCAACGTTGGCGGTCGCGACCAGTGCACCCAGGACTCCGGCGGTCCTCTCTACCACAATCGTATCCAAGTCGGTGTCTGCTCCTTTGGTACCAGATGCGCCAGGCCACAGTTCCCCGGATGACTAATGACTATGTTTTTAAATAAATGATCTGTAACCCTACAAACTGTTTTGACTTTCGTTCATCAATGACAAACGATAATTACTGACAAGTATATTTGTATTTCTGAAATAAAATTATAGTCAAAAAATGATTCTTATTTATTATTTATTAAAAACTTTATGCATAAGTACAAAGGCGGACTTAATGCCTTAGGCATTTTCTACCAGTCGACCATAGGTTAGTGCAGAGATAAAACAAGGCAGGTGCAACTAAATGATAGGATGAATAGAGAAAAATACGTTAAAAAAAGGAATAATAAATATATACTTAGATACATACATACATATAAACGGTGTTATAGATAATCCGAAACGAACAAATCAATTTTGTGATGATTCTGCAAACTTCTTGCGAATGTGCTCACGTGCCTTCAATTATGTCTCCTTAATTACATTTAAAATGTTTAGCGTATACCATGAATATAGTTATATCTTTCGTATTCATGAGAATAAGACGTTATTTCAAATCATAGTGAAATTTTTTGAACAAATAAGGCAAATTCATTTGAGATGAATACCTACTCATAAAATAAAATACGAGATAAGTTTACACAGAACGAAGTAAGAAATAAAAACGGCTGATACTTTAAGAAAGAGTCTGAGGGTGAGTAAAATAAAGTTGGACTGTGTAGGTGATGAGGTGACAGCTGACAGGGAAGAAGAGAAGGCAGAGAAAACCGATTGTCAACTATAACAACTTTTATGTACAGTGCAGATAGAAGAACCGAAGAAGAAAAGGAGTTATAATATATTGTGTTACTGTAAAAGCCCGAACCACGGTAAAACATAGGATTTCTCGGTAAAGCCTAAGATTTACCAAGTCTTACTGGTAAAAGCCCGAAATGAACTATGATAATCGCTAATTACGGGCTTATGCTGGCAATCACAAGATAAATCTGAGGAATTATCTAGAGTCTCAGATCAAATACATAAAACCACAACGAAGAGTTCCTGTCCGTCCAGCTGCCTGCCTTGCTGACGACCTTAAAAGCAACCCAGGTCGTGCAAAGCCGGCCCTTTAGTTTTTATACTTAATATCCTTTTTATTTTTATAGCTTTAATTTTTTTCATAATTCTTATTTTTTAAATAACGTGGCTTACGTTCAGCTCGCCTGAGCTACACGTCAATTTACAGTCTTAGTTTACATTTGTGTGAATTTACGGTTTATCTTTATTTCTCAAAGATTTACACTTGCTTTCACGTACATGAGAAACTTACATGTTTATACAATTCAAAGTAAGTTGAGCGAGTAAAGAATAGAAACAAGGAAATATGAAGCAATGCCTCTCGTCATGGCCATTTGTGTATTTTCTCTAAGGACTTCTTATTGAAACGTCTTATTCTCAAAACGAACTATTAACAAACCGTTCTGCTAACAGAACGTCTTACGTCCTTTACCCTAGTCCGTTTTTATTATTATTTATAATGATTTAAATATTCTCATTGGCAGGAAATTATGTGACATTTTCAGTCGACATTCAGTCCATATTTACTCACTTTATGCACAAACATCAAAACTGTTCTATATTGTAAGAGAAATCTAAAAAAAAAAAACGATTTTTTAAATAATCCAAATTGCAAACCCTAGATAAGTACGAGTACACTACAGCTTTCCCATCTGGAAAAACCTAATTACCAATAATCTGTGTAAGTCAGTATTTTGGTACAAATAATAAATAAAATAGATTATAAGTTAAATTGATTATAGATATAATTCAATATCAGCCAAATATTTTGTACTAGCTGCCACCCGCGGTTCCGCCCGCGTAGTGTTTTTACATCTCCCAATATCTTTTTAAAATGCGTTTAGTAGTTTTGTGTGAAAGAGTATCAAACATCCATTAATCCTAACAAACTTTCACGTTTATAAGTATTTTGCCTACCATCTAGCCTTGACCATCATGATAACTATAATAGTTAAGGCTTAATTCACTGTCTGAATTTAACAGTTAAAAACAAATGGAACAAAAAATGTGAAGTTATCCTCTTGTCATTTGTTTCTCATTGGTTCCGCATCTGTTTCTCTTCTAAGGTTCTCTTACAATCTTAAAAATATGACCGTTCTTGCCGATTCTGGTTTTTATGCCTTTTGCGTTCTTCGATGTAACTGACAATACGACGGGTACCAGGGGTATACGGGTAGGTTGTGACGACAACTCCTTTCGAAGAGGATTTTGCTTGATGAGAAAGGACCAGTGTGAAAAGTACACATTTAAGTTTCTAGTGTTAACATTCCATTAGACCTCAGCATCCTCAGGACTAATTTCCAAAATTCGTATTTTTCATATTTTATCCTACATTACATGTTTTAGAGGTGGAAAAATAAAGAAAATTTTTCTAATTAAAAACATGATTTTATATTATTAAAAATTAAAAAAAAACTAGTTTATTTTATTTATAATGGAGTCACGAGAAACAAACGTAAATAAAAAGGTAAACTTAATTAACAAAATATTATATTGGAACTATCTTCTGCCAATGGTTCCCGCGTGAAAGTCGAAAATTATCGCGAGGGAACATATTCCCGGGATAAAGAAAGTATCCTATGTGCTATTCTATTCTGTTATTGTTTTATTTATATTACTTTCCGAATGCACGGTAGAATCAACTTTTATTCCATGTAAATTTAAATTGTGACATTCAAAAGTGCCGCTGGGTGGCCCAGTTGAAATAAATATATTTTGTCTTTTTTTGTCTTTTGTCTTATTCCGGACTATAATCTATCTATGTGCCAAATTTCATCCAGAACCGTTAAGCCGTTCTGGCGTGAATAAGTAACAAACATACACACCCACAAAGTTTCGCCTTTTTAATATTAGAGTGATATTAGAGTGATTCGGCGTCATAAAAAAACCCATTTTTATCGATAATCCTATACGGCAGTCAATCATTGCCGTTACCAATTTTGTATAAATAGGTACAGCAAAACTAACTCTAGCATTATCATATTTCTCAGCGGACAGTGAAAATGCGTGTGATTGCTTTGTTAGCCCTTTTTGTCGCTGCTGTGGCAGGTAAGGATTGGGATTTATGGAAACTGTGTTATAATGTGCGCTGGAGTTTATAGTAACTGGTATTACCCTCTATCGGTGTAAACGGTTTTGGCTTGAGTTATGTTAGTAGCTATATATTTTTAACCGACTGCCCAAGAAGGAGGGCAATGTTTGTTGGCTACTCCAGTGGGATAATTGGGTGACACACAAATTGTCTTCAACAGTAATTGTGAGTTTTACATTGTCGACTAGACTAAAGGGCCGATTTCACCATTCGCTACATAAACTAAGTTCAAATCAACTAAGTTTAACGTAATCTAGTTTAAAGATCGATGTTTGAAGATGGATCTCGGTATACGTCAAACCAATTTCACTAACACCATTTTAACCGCGTTTACTAAAACCAAGTTTAAATGGGCGAGGCCCATAAAATGTTGTAACCACGTTTTGTATTACATTTTACAACATGTATCAGCGACCTACTGCGGTTTCAAATGTATTTTAAAGAAGCAATAACTTGAAAATTGTTACAAGCTCAGAAAATGGTCTCCTAAAAATGAGTAACATAATACAAAATTAATTTGAACTAAAATATATAAAGTCAAATCAAGTGGTAATTCTATTACAATATATTGTTTAGTTCATAAAATAATAGACCCAATTTATTAAAAAAAATGGTTAACCTGTGCTACAATGTGGTAAATTATGAAACAATTATTATTAATGATTTTTTTGTACACTGTTTTCATTTTTTTCTCGTAAGTCAAAGAATTCTAGAGATGTTATATTAGGGTTATTTTTAGATAATTCTATTATTCAATATTATTGGTTATCACACATTACAATATCATACCAATTACTGGGTATTAATAAAATATTAGTGAATTGATTCAATATTAGCTATCTTGGACGACGAACTATTTCCTCTTCATCATATCTTTCGTCAAAACCAAGTGCTATCGCCCATTTCATCTTTATATTTTAGCGAAATACAAAACAATGTTGATTATTATTGTGACAGCGGCAAAACGCGATTAAGCGATCTTAAACGTAGAAAACTGGGCGTTTAGAAATGAAAATAAATTTATGCTTGAACTAGTTTAGTTTGTTGTGGTAAAACGCAAAATTAAACTCTAATCTAGATTAAACGCATAAACTGAGTTTAGTTTGAACTAATCGCGATTAGTTTAATTGGTGAAATCGGCTCTAAATTTAACAAATTTAACTTATCTTGCCTGCTTCAACAAACTGATTCGTTAATTGTCGTTACTGAGTAAATAAACTATGTATGGGTCAAATCTTGCAACTTAATTTTAATCACCAATATATACATACATTTGTTTGGTTTGGATGAGAGTACATTTGTTTGGTAACTAAAACCTTGTCTTTTTATAGTCTAAGCTATGCCTTAGAATTTAATTTGGTTGTAATTGAAACAGGGATTGAATGTGTTCCACAATTAGGGTTCTGCATGCTGCTTTGAATTCTGTGGTATAATATTATTACTGAGCATTTAAAACATAAAACATATTTTCTTTTAGCGGCCCCAAGTAATCCCCAGAGGATTATTGGTGGTTCGGTCACCACGATTAACCAGTGGCCCACCATGGCCGCTTGCCTCTTCTCAAACAATCTGGTCACCTATTGGCAGTCGTGTGGTGGTTCCATCCTCAACAACAGATCCATACTCACAGCTGCTCACTGCACAATGTAAGTAAATTGCCTTGTACAATGTTTTCGGGTTGGGTAGTAATTGGTGAACCGATGATGTTTTAAATTTGTTTGCCAATGCAAACAAATTTTACAATGATCATAGCTGCCCAAGTTCTCTATGTACCTATAGTACAAAACTCAGTAAATATAAGCTTGAATTGCAAGAATTATAATAGGTGTCTGTTAAACAACACTTTACTATAATTTTGACAAGAACTTTCTTTTTTTTTACAGTGGAGATGCCGCTAACAGATGGCGTATCCGTGTAGGATCGACCTGGGCCAATAGCGGTGGTGTTGTACACAATGTACAGAGTATCATCAACCATCCAAATTACAACGACATCAGATATAACAATGACATCGCCGTCTTGCGCTCCGCCAGCACCTTCTCTTTCAACGACAATGTCCGCGCCGCTTCCATCGCTGGCGCCAACTACAACCTTGGTGACAACCAGGTCGTCTGGGCTACTGGATGGGGTATGACTAATGTAAGTTTGTTTATCATTCATTCGTCTTCACCAAATTATTTTCTCTTTTTTACATATTTTGTAATTATTATAACATTAAGTATTTATTTAATTTACTCTTGTGCGTGCCATAGCCAGAAAATCCATATATCAGTCTTACTAAGGTGTTCCGTGTTACCAAGTTATTGTGTTATGTAGGTCAGATAGGCAGTCTCTCCATGTAAAGTACTGGTAATCAGCTGCATCTGGTTAGACTGGAAGCCGTCTTCAACTTAGATGGGCAAAGGCTTGTCAGATTGGTTTTGATTTACCCGTGTCATTTATTATTTTTGCGGGTGCTTAAATTCAATTAAAAAAAAATATAAACAATAATTAAAGTCGGATATTGATAAACTACCTAACTAATAAAATACATAAATAATTTCTAAAACAATAGACTAATAAGTATTATAATAAATACTTAAGTCTAAATGACACTGTAATTTAATTATAATAACTACGACGAAGACAGAGCTATGTATGAGAGGACAAATAATAGTGCCGGATTCGACGCTTAAATGACAATTTACTCTCAGCTTTTTTGATACTGTTATGTCCGTGTATATTTATTTATTTATTATGCACTAGTAAAAACACTGTACGAAGATATACTAGAGTTAGTATCTTTTTAATTATTTTATTACCTTCAATTTCCAGGCGAACACCTGGTCTCCTTCTGAGCAACTACGTCAGGTTCAGGTTTGGACTGTGAACCAGGCTGTTTGTCGTCAAAGGTATGCTACCCGTGCTATAGCTATCACTGACAACATGTTGTGTTCCGGCTGGCTCGACGTCGGTGGTCGCGACCAGTGCACGGGTGACTCCGGCGGTCCTCTCTACCACAACGGTATCGTAGTTGGGGTCTGTTCCTTTGGTATCGGCTGCGCTGAAGCATTCTTCCCCGGTGTCAACGCTCGCGTATCCCGCTACACCTCTTGGATCCAAAGTAACGCTTAATAAGGGAGGATTTCTTAGAACCCTAAAAAGTGTTTTATCTTTAGTTAAACTGTATTTGAAATTTTTTTAGCTGTTTAAGCCTTCCTAATTAAACATTCCTACAACAATTTTTTATTGTTTTTATTTTTTATGTTCCTGTTAATAATGCTGGTTAGCATTGTTCGATGCTAAGAGTGTTTATCAAAATTTAAAGATTTCTCAGTCCACACCCTTAAATCTTGCACAACCCCGATTTGTGAAAAGGAGGTATACTTTTAATGCCCGCAACATTCGATGTATAATGTCAAATAAGTGCTAAAAGCTCCCACTACAACGCTTGGATCGCATCGAACTTATAACTGATCTTATTCCAAATAAACTGTTAGAAAATTTATATTTTCCGTTTTATTTTAGACCAAATTAGATCATGTTTATTAGTATTTAAACGAGCGAATATAAATTCAAATTAAAGGTGTCGAAAATACTGAATATAGTTTGAAATACTAAGTGAGCGACAAACAGAGATCGAATAAAAATGTTTAAAACAGCGACTTGTAAAAAAATTGTTGACAATGAACCTGCAGACTATTTCTGTCTGCACTCTGCAGGGTCTAAAGTAACCTAGCCTGAACGAGCTCTCCTACTTCAGCTCCCATCATCTCCTTCGAATCTTACCTATCCATATCGGGGTGCCCTAAGTTCCCGAGCTCGCTTCACGCTCTTGGACTAATTCGTTTAAAATAGCGGCACCGCTTACAAATATTATTTTATGCACAGATATGTCGCCTCGTCGGTTGTTCTGCAAACTAATTAAATTAAATTATATTTATTTCTCCATAAAAATTGTATTATTTGAACATTATAATTAAATTAATTAAACTATTACATATATGCACAAAAAAATAAAAATAAAAGGACGCAGTTCACATTCCAGGTATTATGAACAGTACAACAGTGGTTACATTAATTATACGACTAAAGAAAGATAAAATTTTACAACAGACAGCGTGAGTGTTGTGTGTGGTGTGCTTGTGTTGAATGTTTTTGAGTGAGTGTTATGTGCTTGTGTTGTGTTTGATTTGTTTAATAGTTTGAATTGATCTTTATGTTTTAAGAAGTTTTCCTGTAGTTTCGTAATAAAAGGTACTTAGGAAGTTCAATAGTTTGGTTTTGCATTTACGGTTACTTAGTGTATAGATATTATGTTTTGTATTTAATTTATTATATAGGAAAAGACCGCTAAAGTGTAAAAATTGAAATAACTGGGAAACTACCGCATTTTGACGAAAATTCACAAGCAAAGAATATTCCTGTCAAGTAAGGTAAGGGAGTGTTGTTTTAGGATTGTAGTTATGATGTAGAGTTGGCGTATGGTCGGTAGGTTCCACGACTGGTACAAAAGATTTGTAGGGTAATCTATGGGTCGGAAGAAGCTCAATTTAAGAGTTTCCCCTTGTGCTATTTGAAGAGGAAGCAGAGTGGTTTTGGCAGCTGCACCGCAACATGAAATGCTGTAAGTTGGATGAGATTGACAGAGGGACCTACTACATACTTTAGACTCAAAGTCAAAGTCAAATATATTTATTCAATTAGGCCAATAAACGGCACTTTTGAACGTCACATAAATTCAAAATATATATATACCGTGCATTCGGAAAGTAGATTGTTATGGAGAAGAACGCACAAGAAACTCCATACTTACTCTTTTTTTTTTAAAAATAGCTGTTTTACAATATTTACATACGTACATACATTAATATATGTGAGGACGATGCACCCAGAATAGCTCTACACACTATACTACGTACAGGTATAAAGTATTAAAAAGCATTAACAGGAAAATTAATGAATTTGATAAGTAGGAACATGGTTCTCACATACTTACAAATATTACAATAATAAACTTATAGAATACATACCGTAAGTTCTTAAAAACATAAATGAGTTGTCTCAATCTGGATTGGAACTGAAGTTCAGCGATGAGTTCAGTATGACGCCCAAATATTACAGATGCTGTGTTCCGGCGTGCTCGACCAGTGCTCTATGGACTCCGGTGGTCCTCTCTACCTCAATGTTGTTGTAGTTGGCGTCTGCTCCTTCGGTATGGAATGCGCTAGACCACAGTACCCCGGCGTCAACGCTCGTATTTCTCGCTACGCCGCTTGGATTGCTTCTAATGCATAAGAATTGCTTTTTTTAAATAAAATGTTTTAAAATATTTGTTCTCGGTTTATTTTATTTTTGATCGTCATTTACTTTTAATTTGAATAAAAAAGCAACGAACACAGGTATTTTATATTTATATTTAGATCAACTTTAAATTTGTGAAATTTTAAAACAGAATAAGCTCTTGAATAAAGTCCATCGGGGACGGAAATTAAGTGGTTCAAAAAACTATAAATCATAAACCAGCTCAAGGAACTTGGAAGATACATCGAAGATTACATACAATAGTTACAAAGAAAAAAAAGTCACGACTCTTAACTCAGTAAGATTTGAAACACAAATAGGCGTCCCTCAAGGTCTAATGTTAGGTGCGTTTCTTTTTTAAATGTATTTTGGCCAATCCATTGATTTAGATAGAATATTAATTTTATCGTTTGAATTATTTTCATTATCGGCTAAACATTGATATTTAAGCGCTCAGATAACGCTGTTATGACTAAAATATTTACGTTATCTCATTGTGCCTTCCCCAACTCTATGTATAGAGTAAGGCCTGATTAACAAGTATGTTTTAGTGTTTTTTAAGAAAATAGGAATTTCCGTTTAAGGACCGGTAACCCAATAATTTAGATTCACAGTAAAAAAAATAACTATTAAATAGCGGTCCTACTCGTTTACTTCTGTAGAAACAATGAATTGGATAAACACAAAAACGATTTACAACCGTCAAGAAAAGTTCAAAAATCAATTGATTCGCTCAAGCTGACACTTAGCTGGATTTCACGATAATTTGATTTTCTTGGATAACTAGGTGATTTTCTTCAAAAATATTTTAAAGAAGTTCGATAGGAAAGACCGAGCTGGTTGCAAAAGATACGGTAGACGACAATTTTATTCCATATATTAAAATAATTTAGATGTATTATAATTCGCCTTTATAACTTGCTAGTATAACGTAATCCTACACGCAAACACAATAAAAGGGATTTCCTCTTTAATCTTCAATCGATTATCTTTTCGAATCAACACTATCATTTTGGTATATAAGCCATAGCTACATTGACTTCATTACATTTTATTCTGTAGTCGTTAAAATGCGTGTGATTGCTTTGTTTGCTCTTGTCGTCGCGGCTGTGGCAGGTAAGCAGGATTACTGGTTTGTGTGGTGCTTCCGAGTATACTGGTTTCGAGGAGTAGTTTGCACGAAGGTGGTAAACTGAAATGACGAACAATGCATTACGTAAAAATAGAGCTATTTTCTTAACAGTATCTATGAACTCGTTGTAAAAAAAATTACGCAACTAATTGTGATTCAGTTTTCACCATCGTTTAGAGATTCTGTTTTATTTGCATTCTAAATTAATATTGAACATGCGCTTCGTAAGGAAATATCGGCATTATAGTCGTACATCTTGCAAAGCATGGGCGGGTTGCTAATCTATACTAATATTATAAAGAGGAAAGGTTTGATTTTTTGTTTGTTTGTTTGTTTGTATGAATTGAATAGGCTCCGAAACTACTTGGCAGATTTGAAAAATTCTTTCACTGTTGGATAGTCCATTTATCGAGGAAGGTTATAGGCTATATAACATCACGCTACGACCAATAGGAGCGGAGCATAAATGAAAAATGTTACAAAAACGGGAAAAAATATTCCTTTTTGAGAGCTTCCATTGCGTGCGCTGCGTAAATGGTTTAAGTTACGCAAATATCATGTATGATGGAATTGTTTCTCTTTAAAAGTTCTAAAAAAAAGTCCGTGACACCATATGTCTATCTTTTAAGGTGGACTCACAATAGCAAATTTTATGTTCTAAATTTTAATTAGATCAACGCTGCCGGTAGAAACAAAAGTTGGTTGCATTCGTATAGTAGTATATATATTATTTATTATTCAAATAAATAGTTCAACAAGTTGGTAGGTAGATAGGGTAGGGTAGGTAGGGTAGGGTAGGTAGGGTAGGGTAGTGTAGGGTAGGGTAGGGTAGTGTAGGGTAGGGTAGTGTAGGGTAGGGTAGTGTAGGGTAGGGTAGTGTAGCGTAGTGTAGGGTTGGGTAGGGTAGGGTAGTGTAGGGTAGGGTAGGGTAGGGTAGGGTAGGGTAGGGTAGGGTAGTGTAGGGTCGGGTAGGGTAGTGTAGGGTCGGGTAGGGTAGGGTAGTGTAGTGTAGGGTAGGGTAGTGTAGGGTAGTGTAGGGTAGTGTAGGGTCGGGTAGGGTAGGGTAGGGTAGGGTAGGGTAGTGTAGGTAGTGTAAGGTACGGTAGGTAGGGTAGATAAATGTTTGTTGTTTTTATGGCAAAACAAAGTTTGCCGGGTCAGCTAGTTTATTTATAAAATAAATAACTATTCTAGGTTTATTCATCACAGGATTAGGCACTTCCATAAGCCGTACTTCCAATCAGTTTATAGATAAAGATAAAGAGAAACTTAAGAAATTAAATGAACACAAACGCACTAATGTGTTTATTAGCAATTTTTATTACATTGTCTCTTTTTTTATTTTATGGTCTACGTTTATTTAAAATATACCTTTTTTTGCAGCGGTCCCAGCTAATCCCCAGAGGATAGTGGGTGGATCGGTCACCACTATCGGTCAGTATCCCACCATGGCAGCTTGCCTCTACTCGAGCAACCTGGTCAACTATTGGCAGTCGTGTGGTGGTACCATCCTCAACAACAGATCTGTGCTCACGGCTGCTCACTGCACCTTGTATGTATCTTATAATGATGTGTTTGTAGTTTTCATGATGATTATACAGTACCTTAACTAGGCCTTCTTCTTTTGCCCAAAAGTGCGATAGTCAACATTTTTAAACAAAATTTTCCTCTTTTTTGCAGTGGTCATGCTGCTAACAGATGGCGCTTCCGAGTAGGTTCGACCTGGGCTAATAGCGGCGGTGTTGTTCACACCCTATCACATATCATTAACCATCCCAGTTACAGCAGCAGCACATGGAACAATGACATCGCTATCTTACGATCTGCGACCACCATCGCACACAACAACAATGCCCGTCCTGTTTCCATCGCTGGATCCAATTACTTCCTGGCCGATAACCAAGTCGTCTGGGCTGCTGGATGGGGTTTGACTTCTGTAAGTTTAATATTTTTCCATACTTGAAAAAAAAAAACGTATTTGTAAGGTTCTGTAAGTTTATTTATCAGCTGATTGTTTTTTAAAAACTTTTATTTTATTGATATTTTTATAATGATTTTTTCTTTTTACAGGAGGGTGGATCTCCTTCTGAGCAACTGCGTCACGTCCAGATTTATTCAATCAACCAGGCTACTTGCAGAACTCGCTACCCTAACCTGACCGACAATATGTTATGTTCCGGTGTCCTCAACGTTGGCGGTCGCGACCAGTGCACCCAGGACTCCGGCGGTCCCCTCTACCACAATGGTATCCAAGTCGGTGTCTGTTCCTTCGGTACCGGATGCGCCAGGCCACAGTTCCCCGGTGTCAATGCTCGCGTCTCCCGCTACACCGCTTGGATCCAAAGTAACGCATAACAAGTGGATGATGACTTTGTTTTTAAATAAATTATCTGTAACCCTACAAAATGTTTTAAGTTTCGTACTTCAATGATAAACGATCAATACTGACATTTGTATTTGTATTTATGAAATAAACTGTTCGAAAAATTATTCTTATGTTTCCTTTATTTATATTTAAAATGCTGAGTTTATACCATAAGTATAGTTATTTCTTTCGTGTTCATGAGAATAAAACGTTTTCAAATCATAGTGAACATTTTTGGACAAACAAGGAATGAATTTTTCATTTGAGATGAATACTCATAAAATAAAATAAGAGATAAGGTTTTACGATAGAAAGGGCGATGAGAGAACGGATGACATTACTTTAAGAAGCGTCTGAGGGCGACTAAAATAAAGATGGACGGCTGACAGGAAGAAGAGAAGGCAGAGAAAACCGATTGTCAACTATCACAACTTTAATGTAATGTGCAGATAGAAGAATTGAAGAAGAAAAGGAGTTATAATATATTATGCTACTGTAAAAGCCCGAACTACGGTAGAACTTAGGATTTCTCGATAAAACCTAAGATTTACCAAGTCTAACTGGTAAAAGACCGAAATGATCTATGATAATCGCTAATTTCGGGCTTTTGCTGGCAATCATAAAGACTCATAAATAATAAACTCGTAAAGACTCTCGTTTGTTACTGGGGGTTACAGTAGTATTATAGTAGTGGTTGCAAAACCTTTGCACTGCGCGTTATATGACACACGCTTGTGTTTGTTTCCTCCGCCAAGCTTAGGCACAGAGGTTATGTTCAATGAGTATTAAGACTGAAGTCATTCCCTCATATCATCATCACTTCAGCCGAAAGTCATCTACAAATGTACATCGGCCTCCGCCGAGCGTCTCGCCACACTGATCGGTACTGTGCTTCTCGGGTGCGCCAAAGTTCACCTAAATTTTCAACTCCGATAATTGGAAATCCGAAAATGTTCTTCCTAACATTTTTCATCCTAACAATCACAATTCCTAACTACGCTGTCTCTAATGTTCATATACGGAAGCATTCAACTTCATAATGTCAGTAGCAATAAACATTTATTATACTTTTATTTGTTTTCCTATATTTTCTCAACATAACTATCTTTTACACTATTATTCAAAGTCATATCTTTTTTGTTTAGATTTCTTTTCATTCATAATAATCAGTATTATATACATTAATTTTGCGTAACTTTATTTTCACATAACATGTATAACATATAAGAATAACAGGTACCATGGTACAAGTAGTCAAATAAATACATGTTTTCATATACACATTTCAATTAAATTAGTTTAATATTAGCGGCTATAGCTTTCAAATAATCACTTTTATTGGTGTATTTTGCTTTAAAATTAAATATATATTTAATTCTATCATATTTGCCGTTGATTTGGAAGTTCATTTTATTTTTGTAGGTAGTACTCATAAATAGAAAGCTTTATAAAAATTTTCAAGACTCGGAAATGTTATGTTTTTTTGTATGTTTTTCGTGAGGTAAAAAAATGAGAAAAAGTCCAAGAGCGAGCGAAGCGAGCTCGGGAACTTAGGGCACCCCGACACGGATAGGTTAGGTTCGAAGGAGATGACGGAAGCTGAAGTGAGCGAGCAAAGCGAGCGAACGCAGCTCCCGTCATCTCCTTCATGTTAGGTTACTTTAGACCCTGCAGACAGAAATAGGAGCGCCGCGCAGCGGGGCTCCGTCGACTTAGTTGCTTAAATCTTCCATAACCATGGGGTTCCGTGGGGTTGGGATGGTACAGTGAGGTTGCCCCTCTACCCTCCTTTCCCTTATCCCCTTTCGCGCCCCTTAAATCGATGGAAATTTATGGAATTTTTTATTCTAACCTGAAAACTTTAACCATGGATATCTCCATAACTATAGGGCTCCGAGTGGTTGGTGTGGTACTGAGGGGTAGCCAAACCTCCCCCCATCCCCCCTCTACCCTATCCGCGCCAAAAATCAACGGCATATAATCGAAATTTTAACCTTACAGTTATACTTTTTGTTGCTTCTTAATTCACACGCCCAATATTTTTTATCCACTGTTATTCGGTATTTTTCATATGTAAATCCATGTACGTCTAATTTTAATCCTCCGCGACTGGTTTTAAATAATTTTTCTCTATATTAATAAAGCATTAACACAAACATGCACGTAATGATAATACACCGACATGAACTTAACAATAGACACAACTCAGTACGTTATGTAAAGCATACCCCAAATAATAATCATCCCTCAAATTAAAACTATAAATATCATCTTCTACCCAAATATATTTTTTATTACACTCGGTAAATGTTTCTTTCTGAGTATGAGTTTTTTTTTTTTTTTTTTTTTTTTTCTATATTAATAAAAACTAATGTTCTTAATAACAAATTACAATCTAGCCTTAATAGACTAATAAGCAATTTAACTCTAACTTATTATTATAATGTAAAATGTTATGACTAAGAATAGTGTCAATTTGCACTTTTATACAGTTCGGTAGCACTTTCTTAGAGTCTGATACGTTAAAAACACTTAGTTCACGTGTTACATGTATAGCACAGTATTCTTTGCTATTATTTTTTCACTTATTATACACTACACTAACTCAAATGGTTTAGTTCTCTTTAGCCTACGCACTATTTACTTTCACTGAGTATGAGTGAAAATATTATGGTAATTATGTTTAGGGATAAAAGCGTTATGATAAAAAACAGTAGGAGTTTAAATATATTTGCATTAATGATATTATTAATTACAACTTTCGGAAACACGAGTGTTATGAACATCGCCGGTAGCACTACAAATAGTATGAATGAAAACTTTAGGATGAAAATTTTTAGGAAGAGTGATCATTCGGATTACAAATCGTTAGGAAGAACAATTTCGGGTAAAGAACTTTAGGTGAGCCAATATGGACCCGTGCTTCTCGCATCCACCGGATTTCCGCACCCACCCAGAGGGAGTACTTCCAACGCTGCGTCTTCCGGTTCGCGATCGCCACTTCACAACTTTTCGGCCTCCTCGACCATCCGTTCAGCGAGCAATGTGCCATGCCCACTGCCTCTGCTGGTATTGGGGCCGAAAAGTTCTGGAGTGGTGACCGCGAACCGGAAGACGTTGCGTTGGAAGGCCCCCCACTAGGTGGACTAATGAACTGGTGAAGGTTGTGCGGATCCACTGGATGCGAGACGCATGGGACTAGCCAAAGTGGCGACACTTGGTGGAGCCCTATGTCCAGCAGTGGACGCCTTTCGGCTGAAATGATGATAATGATAATTATAGCTATACTTACCTTTGTACCCATTATATTTTACTTTTATATATTTTTATGCACCTGCCATGTTATCTCTCCACACCCCTTGGTTGACTGGTAGAGAACGCCTCAGGCATTAAGTCCACGTATGTAAATGTATCTAGTTATTTTTGCAGAAAACACTGTTACAATGGTGTTATTACGTGAGTTTTCAATCCAATCACTGGTTGAGTACTTTATAGACACTATAAAACAGTTTCAAAACAAGTATATACCACAAAAGCTATTAAGTAATACAAAATACCCAGTCTGGTACAGTTCATCGCTCGTCAAAACTATTAAAGAAAAATATAAATATCTAAAAAAATGATGACAATGGCAGCAGATGGAAGACAAGGCAATAACTCTGACAAGTTAACTTTTAAATATTTGGGTGACAGAGTCAAGACTATGGAAGCTTCATGTTATAAATGTTATCTTCATCGAACTGGACCTTTATTAAAAATCGCTACAACACAATACATTAAATTATAACGATAAATCATTACTCACTGCATATTCTATTTGTTAGGCATTTTCGTCTTATTTCATGTCGACTTTCCTCAACCCCACTTCATCTAATACTCCCAGTCCACCTCCTGCTTTCCCTTTCGACTCTAACAGAACTTCGTCTGACATTTGTCACATAGAAGTGAATGTTGATGCTGTGGCCGGTTTACTTCGCAACTTGGATCCGACTAAAGGACCTAATAACATTATCGTCTAAATTTCTTATTAAATGTGCACCTTCCATTGCCCTATCTATCTCAATTTTGTTTTCCAAGTCTTTGACTCAGGGTGTTGTCCAAAACTATGGAAATCTGCTTTTGTTACGCCCGTAGATAACAAGAGGGCTAAAAAAGAGATTACTAATTATAGGAATATATTCAAGCTGTGCACTATAGCTTAACTATTTGAGAGGATTTTCTATAACCAGTTATATCCCGCCCTTACTAGATCATTCAACTCCTTTCAGCACGGATTTTTAAACGGACGTTCTACCACTTCTCACTTGATTTTGTTAATGATTTCATTACGGATGCTATGGATAACGGTAAGCAGGTCGATGTGGTATACACAGATTATAGCAAGGCATTTGATCGGATCGATCACGATACCCTGATAAAGAAGCAAAGCTACATGGGCATCCGTGGGGACCTTTTGAGGTGGTTCTCTTCTTACGTTGATAACAGAACACAAGCAGTAGTACTCAATAGTTATATGGCTAGTTGGGTAAACGTGCCCAGCGGAGTGCTTTAGGGTTCGTTGCTCGGTCCTTTATTGTTTGTAGTCTGTGAACGACATCAATCAGTGCTTCTGTTCGTCCATACTACTATGCTTTGCCGATGACATGAAAATCTTTGCTACTATTTCAACGCTCGAAGATAGACTTCAGGCCGATTTGTATCAAACTTGATCTCAACCCATCCAAGTGTTCAGTGATCACTTACACTAGAAAACGTGCAGTCCTTGCCACTACTTATACTTTGGCGGGCCAGATCTTGCCAAGGTGCAATACTATTCGTGACTTGGGCGTCCATCAAGACAGTTAGTTAATTTTTGACACACACATTGATGCAATTGTCGTCAATGTGCCATGTAAAACATTTTTACCTCACACTTCTTCGAATTATAGGCAGAACAGTTATATTGTGCGCGCAAGCAGAAATGTCAATGATATATGCAAGAAATGTGATTTTGATCCATTCACAATCAGTGTGAATTCGGCCAGAAGGTGCCTAAGCCCCATTTTTTTCAAGTAGGTTATATTGTTTGTTTCTGTTTTCATTCATTTATTATTTTCTTTCTCATCAGTCATATATTATAGTTGTATTTGCTTGTTACTTTAATTAAAGCGATGAGTTTTTTGTTTTTGTGCTCACACCATAAATTATTATTTATTTATTTTAATATACTTGTTTTAAGTGATTCGACCGTAAAGCATGCAAAGTGTATACAATCATGGTTTATTAAAATCAAGATTGACATAAAATTATTTACAAATGAAATAAAAAGAAATAGACATTTTGCGGGGATGAAATGTTTTCTGCGGCAAAATCATGTCCTCTAATTCCATTCTTGTCTTGACATGAAAGTAGAACACATCAGTCTTCTCTCATACCACCAAACTAACGCACAAGCAGCGCCAATGGCATATCTTCGGGGGACTGGATAGATCATGGATGACTTCGACCGAATTAGCAAAAAAGGTTGTGAATGAAAAATATATAACAAAACATTATTTATTACGAATTTAATGAAACGATTTTGATGAAATTTTTAGACAATCTTCAGATTAGACCAGCGGGTGATGCTGTGAAGTTTTATAGCGATATTTATCGTGGGCGAAGACACGGGCAATAGCTAGTGATAAAAAATCCATCGGACCATACCGCACTAAGCCCGCGTGTAGAATTATGGCCCTTTCCCCAACACAAATAGGAGGTCTGTGTCCCAGCAGTGGAAACTTTACAAAAGGCTCATGATGATGAAATAAATCAGGTTAAGCAGCATTCATGTAATACCCTACACTACCAACCGGACCTGCCCTACACTACCAACCTACTCCACCCTACCTAGGTAGGTACCCACCTACCCTACCTATCTATTTACCCTACACTATCAACCTACCCTACCCTACGTACCTTAGTAGCTACCTTAGCAGTAGGGTAGGTACCCTACACTACCAACCTACCCTACCCTACAAACGTACCCATCTACCCACCTACTCTCTTACATTACATTACTTACATCTACGCTACCTACCTACCCTACCCTACCTACCCTACCCTACCTACCCTACCCTACCTACCCTACCCTACCTACCCTACCCTACCTACCCTACCCTACCTACCCTACCCTACCTACCTACCCTATCCTAAAAACAAACAAACAAACTCTTCAGCTTTTTAATATTAGCTTAGATGTTGATAAAACTCCTTCGCAATTGAACAAATTTGATTACCATAAAAAAGGTTATAGTGAGTCAATCTTAAAAGATATATGCTATCGCGGACTTTTTTTAGAACTTTTAAGGAGGAACAATTCTATAATACATGATATTTGCGTAACTTAAACGCACGCAACGGAAGCTCTCGAAAAGGCATAATTTTGCCCGTTTTTGCAACATTATTCATTTATGCGCCGCTCCTATTGGTCGTAGCGTGATTAGGGCGTGCAAAACCGGTTTTCCAGTTTTGAAAAAACCGGAAACCGGACAAAATTTACCCAATTTCTTAAAACCGGGGAATCAACTTTTTTTTGGACGCACTCAAGAAATATTGTATATGTGCTGACATATCTTATATTATTATAAACTTATTGCAGCAGTTAAAATATAAGCCCAAGGACTCTAAGACCATCCCCGTAGTTTTCTCCGAGCGGTCCGTGCCATCACTGCCATCGTTAACTTCAACATCTGACGCTGACTAACTCTTCAAGAGCAACTTGATAAGGAATTGGATAAATGCAGGAAAATCCACAAGAATCGATCTGATTTCGACCTTGCAGCTTGTTTTGTTAAGGTAGAGCAAGCCATGTATGAAAGCGGAGGGCATCGGGGTGTGTATCGGGGTGTGATCTCACAATAGCTTACAACTATTTGATGTGTGTACTACTAACAAGTGTTGAGAGTGAGAGGGCCTTTTCGAGTGCTGGGTACTTTTGCAACAAAATAAGAAGTACGCTATCTGATAAAATGTTAGATGAACTTTTATTCTTAAGAACACATTATCAAGAACAGCGGTATCTTGGAAAATAATGATTATAGTTTATTTAAATTCACAGTTGATTAGATCTCGTTTTATAGTATACTATTTAAAAATTATTATGAATCCCATAATAATGTTGCTACTGTTGCTAGTAGTTCGTATTTCGTAATTAAAGAGCTTAAGATTCAAGAAAATGAGACGTATAGTAATTGCGGTTGTGTTTAGTATCTTAAGATGATAAATGTGTTTTGTACGTTTAAAACATATTATTCTTTATAAAAGAATTGTTAGGTACCTACTAAAATTACCAAAAACTTACTTGTTGTTAATTTGATCTCAGTTAGTTAATGTTTATATTATTTTAAGCTCATGTTATCCAAACTATTAATATTGTCTACTTGGTATTGGTAGGCCATAGGCATAAATGGTTCATTAAAAAAGGTATATGCTAAAATTTGTTTTATTTGTAGATTTCTTGTTAAAATTCTACTAAACAATAACTATAAAAATGTAGTGTAGCCGAAACCGGGGCTAACACCGGTTGCCGGTTATGGGCCTTCAAATCCAAAATAAAAAACCGGTTTTGAAGACATGCCGGTTTTGCACGCCCTAAGCGTGATGTTATATATCCTATAACCTTCCTCGATAAATGAACTATCCAACACAAAAAGATTTTTTCAATTCCAACCAGTAGTGCCTGAGATTAGCGCGTTCAAACAAACAAAAACATATTAAAAGAAAAGAAAACAATAGGTTAAATACTGAAAATTGAATTAGAAACAGAAGAACTAGAATTTAATATTATGGCAAAATAACAATATTATAATAATGCGATAAATCAATTTAAAAAAAACAAAATGCATCAAAATAATTTAATATTTTTTTATTAAATTATTTTCAAAAATGTAACTTTAATAATAATTTGCATGTTGCTTTCTTCGGTATTCTAGTATTTTAGCTTTAGTCTTTTTAGGAATAATGTCAACTGGTACGGATTTGTGAAGGAACTCATATCTCTACAGAATCTGGTGAGTTTTCCTTTACCCCAATATTTGTCTTGGATGGTTGAGTGTAGAGTATATTATTTACTGGAATGTTATAAGTAGCTTTTAGTGCAATTCGCTCATCCAGCTTATTACAGTCTCGATTATTATTTACCAATTTGTACAGGCATAATATAACGTGCGTGAGTTCATATTTGCGCAAACAGGTTTTTTTTTTAAAATTTAGGCTCGTGCTTGACCACTATCTCACCTGATGGTAAGCGATGATGGTCGACTGTGAATCATGCTTGCCTGGAAATAACTTTTTCACTCTTAATTTAAAGACCCTAGATTTTCGGCTCCTAGGGTATCGGGCGACATAGACTGCCACTACTTATTCTTGCAATGAGCACGTTGTTCATATCGTTATCTGGAAGATATTTTACCGCAGGTATATGTTAGGCATTTCGTTGTGCTTTACGATTCTCAACGTCATAACCCAACCCAAAACGTCATAACCTTTATAAAATTGACGTGTCGTCCGTTTGTCACATCCATTTATCTTTTAAGTTACTTACCGTAGAAAATGAAACTTGAAATTTAGCATAGAGATAAAAAATATTGACCCACACATTTTGAGCACTTTTGAAAAAGTTTCATATTTTTTTACTCTGTTTACAACTACGTATATTGATTTTGTAGCTTTGTATCATCGTACAATTTTATTGCATTTTACAAAAGTGCAAAAGTATAGACAAGTGTACCTACTTATACTTAATATACAATTGAAATTGAATGGCTCGTCTCGTACGGTTCACTTAGGGATTGCAAATCCGGCTTATTCACAAATCCGGATTCTACAATTATTTTCGGGACTAAATCTGGATACTCCGCCTAATCCGATTGTAAGAATTTTGGTATATATTTATGAAATAAAAATAAAAAATCTTTACTGTTCTTCACTGCAAATGCAACAGTGAAGACTCTTTTTTTTTTTATAAATAAATATTTATATAGTTTTTAACACTTCCTGCAACATAAATACTCAAAGGCAAAACATTTAAAGGAATTCTCTTACTCTTCATTTATTACGTTAGATAGTCGTTTTTTCGCTTACCTATGAAACTTATTCCTAAAATGTAAATCTAAAAGTTCATTCCCTAAATATTTTGCTATACTACCTTACAACTTCCAGATTGGGGACGTCTTCCTTAGTAATTACTGGATAGGTGTTTTGAATCGTAATTGAAATTCAAAGATAAAAGATGAAAAACGGATTTTAATATAGAAAGCCGGATTTTCCAGTTATTTTCGAATTTTAAATAATCCGGATTACAATACTTTGGTGTGTAGGTACATCACAGCTTTACCTCCTGGGGAAACCCAATCACCTATTAATCATCTTTGTTAGTCAGTATGTTGGAATAAGTGAATGTAGATTAAAGATAAAATTGAATATCAGCAAAATATTTTGTATTTAAGAGCTTAGATAGCGTAAATAAAACCGTTGTAATAGGTACAATAGGCTCATTCCCAGAGGTCCACGATTCTATTGTTCTTCTTTTCCCACCGGGTCCATGAAAAATTATAATATCGTTTTAAATGTTCCTACATGAATTCCCAACGGGTCCACGAGATATATCCAAAGTACAGTCAGTGAAAACAATTCCGATTTTGTATTTAAAAATATCCCAGGCATTCGGTTTCCATGTAAGTGGTGTACGATCGAACATTTTTTTTATACCTGGCAACCCGACAACATAATGCAATTTCTTATCAGTTGATCTTTCACCTTGCAAGAGTGCAGCGGTACGGAATAGATAATAATACTTGACCGCGCGGGCATTATCCCTGATGCAAAGTGGAATGCATGGATTTTTATGAAGTGAGTGTCTATAATATTAAAATATGAGTGCAAATCAAGATGACGGCGTTTGCGCTGGACCTAGGGTGCCCACAGAGTTCATTTTTATCGATGGTCCCAGTAAGTAGTTTTTATTTTAATTCCTAATATTAGAAATATTAACAATATTCCTAGTTATTGATGATAATGTTTCTTTTTATACAATATAAGAACAATAGATAGAAACTTTTGAACAAACTAAAACAGATTCATTTTATATACCTGTTGTAAAAGTTCATGTAGTTGTTGTGGCCACTGCTTGGTTGTAAAGTTATAGGATTGGTATATTTACCAATAATACTTAACTTATAAAGATTACTTTTCTTGTTTTCTTTTTTTTACTAGTTAAGACGCAACGAGTTAATGAAATAGCATAAAAACTTAACCCCTACTTATATTTATTATAAAACTGTTATATGAATCATAAAATTATTTTTTGCGGTTTATTTACGAAGAAATTTCTTGCAAATTAGAAACTCTATGTCTTCTACGAGTGCGAGGTTGCCACTTCGCACGCCGCCGCGATTGTTTACATTCAAAATGTGAGTGCGACGTTGCCGCTTTGCATAACAACAACTGTTGTTATGCAAAGCGGCAACGTCGCTGTTTTAGATCCTTATATAGAGTATTATCTTTTTTGTTTCAGATAATAAAAAAGAACTCGTTAGAGGCAATCGAAACCATTTCCTTCACCACACCTCGAAGGATGGAACACAAATGTGGAAGTGTAAGCACACTAAAACTTGTGGTGCAAAGTTGAAAATTTTGGGACAAAATATTCTACGTGAGGATCGTCACACTTGTTCGCCTAAAAATGCAGTCGCTGCCTCTGAATGTTTCATGAAAGATTGTCACAAAAATGTTACAAGCAGTCATATACCCGTTACAAAGGTCTATCAACAGGCAGTAAAACAATATGTAGATGCGGGATTTAACCTGGTGGATGACATTCCCTCATTTAATAGTATCAAAAGCTCATTGTACAGAAATAGAAATAAAAGTCTCGATGTTACAAAGACAACATTTAAGCTAAGGAAAGAGGTGGAAATCCCTGCAAATTTCAGACACTTCTTGTTGCATGATCACAATGAGGACGACCGTATACTAATTTTCTCTTCAACGGCTGGTAGACAAATAATCCAAGAGTTTAAGGCTTAGTTTACATTTGTGCGAATTTACGGTTACGAATTTTTATTTCTCAAAAGACTGACTTTCACTTACATGTGAATCTAACATAATTATTTATACAATTCAAAGTAAGTTGAGCGAGTAAGTTAATTACTACTTTTTGTTTTTAATTGCTAAAATTCAAAAAAAAACGAAACCAGGTAATAAGAAATAATGCCTCTCGTCATGGCCATTTATGCATTTTCTCTAAGGACTTTTTATCAAAACGTCCAATTAGCGAAACGACCTATTAGCAAAACTTCCTATAAGCGGAACGTCTTTCTTTCAAAGTACAGTTGTGCTGAAAAATTCTATTGATTTTTTTGTTATGGTTCATTATTTTACAAGTAAAATTGTAACAAAAAGAAGAATTAAAGCAATATTGCATATGGCAAGTTTGATGATTGTTTTTAAAAGAGTTCTGGTCTGGTGAAGGGTTCAATGGAACAGAAAACTGTGATGCAAGCTTACACTCAAGGGTGGACGCGACGCCGCATGGGAAATTTCCAATCCTCGGTTGTGCATATCCGTGACCTCGTCGTGGTGGTCGGTGCTGCGAACAACGACTCGCTTTCAGTCGAAGTATGGTCCATGGTCGAAAGTGACAGCGTGTGGGACGCAGTAGCATCCTTCTGCAAGGATGTGTTGGTTGCAAAGGTGGCGGCAGAATGGCAGTGAGAGAATACTACTTCTTTCTCTATCCGTAGCAGACGCACCGGGCACCGAAAATTAAGGCATGATGGCCGGCTGCCACAAGGTGTGACAAACTTGGCGAGTTTTAACCTCAACTGACCACGCCGTGTACGGCGCTTAACTCCCAAGAGGAACCGATTACGGCTACAGAGGGTCCGCGTCGGATAATGCGGGCCAATAACTGGTCGGAGAAGTGTGATGCACTCCAGCGCCTAGGTCAAAGGTAGCTGGTCAAAAAGGTCACCGTTTGGTTTTAGTCATTAAGAGTCTGACAGTCCCTCGGCCGCCTCAACGATATAGTACTGTTAGATTTTCAAATTGTAATTGGTCACCGCCATCTGTCTGCAATACCACGGGTACCAGGGGTTTGAACAGGGGAATCACAGATACTCTTGTTCAAGAGGATTTTGCTTCATGGGAAACGAATAATTGCAAACACACCTATTTTTAGATTCTAGTTTTGAGCTACACTTCATCATCCCATTAGGCACAAAATCATCAGGACACTTTTCCACAATTCTTGATTTCGTGTATTTCACATCTTTTTCTCACATTACATATTTCTTAAATTACATAAGGTACTCAGGTACGGGCAAAAGTTCCAAAATATAAAAAAGCAACGAAAAATAATATTAGAACTCGGCTTTATAAAAAAAACCCATGTTTTATCAATAATCATAAATATAGTGCACAAAAGCTTAAGACGATTAATTAAAAAAAATAAAAAATAAAAATTATCTTCGAGAGATATCTAATGCTAGATTACTAGGGTTGTAACGGCTCTCGCAAACGCATAAATTCCGCAAGAAAACATTACTCCACGTTCGCTTCCGCAATTTTTTAAGAGAAACGGAAGACGAATGTTTTTGCTTCCACGTCCCTGTAGTCGATAAGTTCAGTACTAAGAAAACAACTGTTTAGTGGAACCCGATTATTTTTTAAGATACTGAAAAATCATCTAGGTAACAAAGCCGCAAAATTTCTCAAATTTGACTATCAATAGATCGATTAATTTTTTTTGAAAAAAATTTGATAGTCATTTTCCGTCTGCGAGGAAAAAATGTTAGTTATTTTTTGTTTGTTTATTTTTCCTCCTTCTTCCCTCTCACAGAGAGAAAGCCTTACTTTTTTTTGCATACTGCGCTACCACGGGGAGATAGCGCAGTAATGTGGGACTCTAACCCACTAAAACTCCACGGTGTCCTCCTGTGCCGCTTATGGCGAGAACACGAGCACGCGTTAGCACTCACCGCGAACCCACCGCGGCTGTCCGTCACCGGACCCTCCTCTGGGAAGTACCCTCCATCACTGGCGCACCAGAACACACTTTGCGCCGTGACCAAACCAGCACATGGATGCCAGACGACTCTGTGTATGTCACCCTTGTGACGGGTCAAAGTCAGTGGGCCCGCCACCTACCATTTTTCAGCCGCAGAGAGAGCGACTAACGCTATATCGACAGTCCTCCTCCCCTGCGGCCCCACCGCAGCCGTCATCAGACGATGGCGACCTCGTCCAGGCCGCGGAAGGTAGGAAGAGCGGCGCACCGCAATACCGGCACTTCTCTCCCGCCGCGGTCTCCAACCCTCAGCCGCGATATCGTATGAGTTTGGGAGACCCCATACGACATCGCAGCCAGCCTCAGTTGCGATGTCGTCCAGGCAGCACCGCAACCTACATGTTGGCCGCTACGTCGTCGGATTATTTGCAAAAGCCCTGTAGAGCGGCCCCTCTTCGGGTTCCTCTTCGCTTCACCGAGGGTGACCAAGCCACGGTTACTGAGCTCCCTACCTCGACAATGCGGGAAACAACACAGAGACCGACCAACTAACCGACATCGACAGAGAGAAGCCCAGTGTCCCAGCCGTGGGAACATTAAAACATTAAAAGGCTGATGACGCTGATGATTGATTGGCCGTACTGGAGCTCTATTTCTTCACCACTGCTCTCAAAACGGTGAAGGAAAACATCGTGAGGAAACCGGCATGTCCTAGAACCAAAAATTCGAAGACATGTGACATCCACCAACCCGCACTGGGCCCGCGTGGTGGATTACGGCCCATTCCCTCTCACAGAGAGGAGGCCTGTGTCCCAGCAGTGGGAACATTAATAGGCTGCTGATGATGATGACTGGAGCTCCGCCTCCGCCTTTGTAATAATGATATCTATTTCATCAGCATATTAATAGCTAATCTTGTTATCATTTTCGTTATAAATTTTGTATAAAAGTCACTGCAAAACCAACTCTGTCATTATCATATTTCTCAGCGGACAGTGAAAATGCGTGTGATTGCTTTGTTGGCCCTTTTCGTCGCTGCTGTGGCAGGTAAGAGGACTTATGGAAACATAGTAATAATGTGCGCTGGAGTCTGAACGCTCTCTCTCTAACGCTGTGTGTTTTGGCATGCAGCCATACAGTTTCACCGGGATGAACGACATTGTCAAGTCTGATATCAAATTTTATATTGGTCAAAGCTGTAGTTCGTCAAATCGTCTGTTTGTCCAATTATGAAATTTGTAATTTGGAAACTGGGAAATTGGGAAACTGTAAAACTGAAAGT
The DNA here is from genome assembly GCA_949775005.1 of Orthosia gothica. NCBI lineage: Eukaryota > Metazoa > Arthropoda > Insecta > Lepidoptera > Noctuidae > Orthosia > Orthosia gothica. The sequence goes on along the minus strand of OX459063.1, from coordinate 11,248,795 downwards.
TCCCTATGATATTTTTTATGACCTCATTTATTCAATTCATATTTATTTACATAAAATTCATACCCAACAAAACTGTTTTAAAACCGCATCTAATTTTCTACTCTATATTTTTCTATATTTTGGCATCTTTTATGATGTTGGATGTTTTCCTCTGCTTCTCATCTTCTCTTTTAACTTTATTTAAATAATATTTCGTTTCTTTTATTTAAATACTTATGAATTTGAAAATATTATGTTTTCTGGTAATTTAATACCTAATCTCCGATGGCAAGCCTCAACTGCGTTGCTGGTACGATGGCGTTCATTTGCACAACATCACATGTCCTGAGAAATCCTTTTTTGCCATTGCTCAGTAAAATATTTTTGCAAATTATCCGCCCTACTATCAGTTTCTTTCTGGCATCATCTTAAGTATTGCTAACCATCCTTCAGAAATATACTGCTATGGCAGTTACGCTAGGTTTGTGGTAAGTCTAACATTTTTTTTTCGAGTTGTCGTCAGTCATCATTCCAAGTGCGTTTGCTTTTTTATAAATTGCTTGATTAAAATGAAAAAAAAAGCAGCCTATGACAAAAACATCAGAGAAAATGCTTTTTGCAGCGTTCATTATTGCCATTTCATAAAAGAAAACTAAAATTTAGATCGAGCTTGAATTGAGAAAGCAAAACCAAGAATACTCTCTCTTAGGTTTGCAGAGATTTACAGGCAAGAGGCAAAAACATATGGGCATAATATTGGTGCTTGCTCTTGTACTACCCACAACTACGTACGTGTTTGACAAATGTCGAAAAAAATGTCATCAAGTGTCATCGAGTGTACATGGACTTGGCCAATAGCGTATTTGGCAAATTTCGTAATTGTATATATTATGTATATACATACATACATACATAAACACACGCCTTTTTCCCATGGGGGTAGGCAGAAACTACAGAACGCCACCTGCCACGATCCTTACATACTTCTTTTGCTTCACACACATTTATACATCTAGTCATGCCGATTATGCAGTACCCACACGCCGGTTGTGGGTACTGCGCACTTGGCCTTTCTGAAGAACATCACCTCCATAAGGTCTATATATGTCTTTCTAGGGCGTCCCCTCCCGGCGTTTCCATTCACGTCTGCCTTGTAAATACCTTTCGTTAGGCGCCTTTCATTCATCCTCTCAACATGGCCAAACCATCTTAACATACTCTTTTCAATTTTAGTCACTACATCCTCTTTTAAACTACAACGTTGTCTTATTACCTCATTCCTCAATCTATCATTTAAAGTTACTCCATACATACTCCGCAAGGAGCGCATTTCTACTGCATTAATCATACTTTCATAATTTTTTATTATGTATATATATAATATATATATACATAATATATACAATTACGAAATTTGATGTGATGAATGAAATGAAAAATGAAAAAAAAAGAAAAATGATACAGATAATATTATTATCTGAATCTCGGACGGGTCCAAAGATTTCATGAAATTTAGTTCGACGAAACCCCCTGGTTTCGGGGGCGATAAATCGATCTAGCTACGTTTTATTTTTAGAAAACGTCGTTTTCTCTATTTTCACCCGAGAAGAGCTCGGTCGCCCAGGTACTAATAGTATAAATGAGCATTTAAAAGATAACATACATTTTCTTATAGCGGCTCCTAATAATCCCCAGAGGATTATTGGTGGTTCGGTAACCACGATTGGCGTGTACCCCTCCATGGTCGCTTGCCTGTTCTCAAACAATCTGGTCACCTATACGCAGTGGTGTGGTGGCACCGTCCTCAACAACAGATCCGTACTCACAGCTGCTCACTGCACCATGTAAGTAAATTGCCTTATTCATTCTAATGTCTGTTTGGAATATGAATCTGGGTTGGATTACCAATGGGGCAAAAGTGATATTGGGTTTTTTTATCTGGAATTTCTCAGTTATAGCTTGGAGTCTTGACTTTGTGCCCGGTTCATAGCAATAGACTTGCTTCCTGACCTATGGGATTTAAACATAATAGGCGATATGCGGGTTTACTATATATATGTGTACGTCTGCCTAATCTTTAGGGGTGATGTGATATTCCCCCTCGGTGGGTTTACGCATTGTCGAGGCGGGGGAACTCAGTAGCCGTGGCTTGGTCAACCACGGTGAAGCAAAGAGGAACCCGAGGGGGGCCCGCTCGTCAGAGCTTTTGCCGATAAGCCGACGACGAAGCGGCCAACATTTAGGTTGTGGTGCCGCCTGGGTGACACTGAGACGGGCTGCGATGTCTTATAGGACCTCCCATACCCATACAATATCGCGGCTGATGGTTGGAGGCCGCGGCAAGAGAGGACTACCGGTATTTCTGTTGCGCCGCTCTCCCTACCTTCCACGTACTGGACGGCGTTGCCTGATAGCGGACGTGGTGGGGCCGCAGGGGAGGTGGAGTGTCAGTATAGCGTTGCCGCTCTACCTATCCCTTGCGGCCGAAAAATGGTAGGTGGCGGGGCCATTGATCTTGACCCGCCACAAGGGGACCATTCGTGCCATACACGAGGTCTTCTGGTGCCCATGTGCTGGTTTGGTCACGGCATACAGTGTGTTCTAGTGCGCAAGTGATGGAGGTACTCTCCAGAGGAGGGTCCGGTGACGGACAGCCGCGGCGGGTTCGCTGTGTTTGCAAAGTCGTACCCATGTTCCCGGCATAAGCGGCACAGGAGGGCACCGTGGCGTTTTAGTGGTTTGGAGTCCCACATAACTGCACTATATCACGTGGTATCACAGTATGCATGAGCATTTCGCCACGATAAAAAAGGGTGATGTTATGTTATATATAATTCCAATGTTTTTGGCGTGGTATTAATTGTTAAACCGATGATATTCTAAGTTTGATTGACTTCACGATGATTATAGCTGCCAAAAGTGCTCTACGTATGTTACAATACTTAGTTTATATATATAAATAAACTTTAATTTCAAGAAAATAACGGGGCTCATTAAATACTTAACAATAATATTTACAAATATTTTTTTTACAGTGGGGATGCTGCTAACAGATGGCGTATCCGTGTAGGATCGACCTGGGCCAATAGCGGTGGTGTTGTGCACTCCCTACAGAGTATCATCAACCATCAAAATTACAACGGCAACACATATGAAAATGACGTCGCCATCTTGCGGTCTGCAACCACCATCGCACACAACAACAATGTCCGTCCCGTGGCTATCGCTAGTGCTAATTATAACCTGGCTGATAACCAAGTCGTCTGGGCTACTGGATGGGGTAATACTAACGTAAGTTTATTTATCATCATTCATTAGTATAAATTATTTTCATTTTTTTTATATTTATGTGATTATTCGATATTTAGTATATTTTGAAATGACCCTTGTCCGTATAATAGAAGCCAGAAATCAGTATATGAGTCTTAGCAAGGGGTACCTGTTACCAATTTATTGGGTAGTGGAGGACTGGACGTCAAAAAGGCAATTGCTTCACGGGATGCCAACTTAAAACTAGCGCAGGTTGTCTAACGCCCAGCAAATTAATGCTGAGTAACCCTTTCGTTAGTGCCATTTTTTTTTTTTTTTTCGTTGTTCTATACAATATGCTCATCATATCATTTGGGAGTGTATTCTTTGGCAGAATGAACGCTATTATGTTGGATAATGTACAGGCTGCATCTAGAGTTATTTACTAAACGGACCTTGTGGAAACTAGAACAAATTGCCCTGAGTTCAAGCGTTTTTGCTATAACTATTGTTGGAATCAATCAATAACATCTCAGGCTCGGGCTTTCAGAAATCTCGGTTTTATTTTGAGACAATGTAAGGATTTTAGCGATACGGCGGCTGTCAAAGTTTTGTATAATGCACTGGTACGGAGCCACCTAGAAACAAGTGCTATTATTTGGAATCCTCATGAGGGAAAGTACAGCCTCATGTTGGAAAAAATACAAAATAAGTTTGCGAGATTTCTGTATTTGAAAGAATATGGAGTTTACCCTTTTTATCCCCTCATGTACCCGAGTCTTTTCGTCCTGGGCATGGTTGGATATACCAGGCTGGCAGTTAGAAGAGATGTTGCGCTGGTCAAGTATGTGGCTAGCGTACTGCTAGGTTTGTTGCACCACCCAGAGGTGCTGGAGGCGCTGCGGCTGTGCGCGCCGGACGGGTGCGTGGGCGCACGCCGCCGCCAAGCTCTGTTAGACGTACCGTTGGCTAGGACTAACTTACTTAAGTTTGCCCCTATGACGCGAGTCATACGTTTGATAAATACTGTAACATTATCGGAAGATATATTTTGCCAAAACCTGCCGAAATTCGTCAAAGTAGCGCAAAACTTAATTGAAAAAGGTCTGACCATTTAAATAATGATAAATGTATGGGAATGACTTATTGAAACGATTGATTTGTATTGTATTTTAATGTTTTATATGTATGTTATAACATCGCCTTGGAAGTTTCTGTAAAGGTGTTATAATGATTAATGAGTAAATAAATAAATAAAAAAAATCTCATCATCATCAGCCTGTCAATGTTCCCACTGCTGGGGCATAGGCCTCCACTCTTTGAGAGGGAGGCCGTAATCCACCACGCGATCCCAGTGCGGGCTAATGTTAATGATAATTTTTATCCTTGGTGCTAGGCAACTGGGCTTATCCCTGTTGTAAACGATCCTCTGTGCCTATTGGCCTTGTTTGTTCTGTCTCCTGCTTGATATGGAGGGAAGTGGAAATATGTATTTTTTCGTACTCCTCCGCTATTATTTTCTGATTAATTTCGTTGCGGGATCTAAGTCAGTTAAATTCATTCTCCGGAATTTCGTCGAGCTTCATTGCCTCGGCGCTTTCGGTCTCCACTGTTGATTCTGGCTTTCAGTACTTGCATTGGTTTGGGAATAGTGCGGTGGGATTCTCCCAATATATAACCTGGTTTATTATTTTCTTTTGTGATTATTGCGGTTGTTTCCGTGTATATTTATTTAATTATTAAAACTTTATGAAAATTAAAAACACTGAACTAAGACGGACTCAATGCGTTAGTAATTTTTAATTTGTTTTGTTTTCTCCAATTTACAGGCGGGAGGCTGGTCTCCTTCTGAACAACTACGTCACGTCCAAATTTGGACTGTGAACCAGGCTGTTTGTCGTCAAAGATATGCTACCCGTGGTATGGCTATCACTGACAACATGTTGTGTTCCGGCTGGCTGGATGTTGGCGGTCGCGACCAGTGCCAGGGTGACTCCGGCGGTCCTCTCTACCATAATGGTGTCCAAGTCGGTGTCTGTTCCTTCGGTATCGGCTGCGCTCAAGCATTCTTCCCCGGTGTCAACGCTCGCGTGTCCCGCTACACCGCTTGGATCCAAAGTAACGCATAAGAAGTGATGATTTCTTATAATGGTTAGGTTTTTAAATAAAGAAACTGTAAGCCTAAAAATTGTTTTATTTTTACCCGACTGGCGAAGGAGGGTAATGTGTTTATCAGCCTATGTATGTATGTATGTATGTTTGTTCCTATGTGGCGTTCTAGAGACCAAAAGCGTTGGCCAATTTTGATGAATCTTACGTTAGTCGATTCATCTTCACCCTGCGACTGTCACTGGCTACATTAAAATGGAAAATAAAAAAATGGCTGATTTTGTATGGCGCCCCATATTGTGAGGCACCATTTTTTTTGTTTCCAAACCCATTGTGTAGGGTATTAAAATAAAGGGTTTTAAGAGGAGATTTCAAAAATATAAAACACTTATATGTTTAAATGTACCTAATTCTAAAAAAAAATAACTAAAAAGTTACTAAAAGTACAATAAAAAAACTTAATGAAAAAAAACAAAAAACCCGACTGCTTAGAAAGCGAACTAAAAAAAAGTAAACAAGAAGCAAAATCATGCTGTGCAGTCGGAGGATACATGTTCGCGAGCTGGCTGACCAATGATGAGCATGATTTTCTCTTCCCTTTTTTGTAAATTAACTTTTTATAATAATATTTGAAAATCTTTTTGTTATTTAATACTACCTCCCTAACTCAATCTTTAATTAATTGAGAGTTTTTTGAAAAATATTGTCACTGTTATTAAAACAGCATCAAACAGCTCAGTCCACACGATTGAATCTTGCACAACCCCGAATTATGAAAGGAAGATATGTTTTTAGTTTCCGTAACATTTGATGCGTGATAACTAGCAAGTGCTGAAAGCTACAACGCTTGGATCGCAACATAAGAAGTGATTTTATCAAATCAAAGAACTGTTAGGAAACTGATGTTCTAAGGTTTGCGGACCAAATTATCCTTTGCCATAGCATGTCGTAAATCATTCATTAACATAGGTAGAATTAAAATAGTTGTTATAAGAATTACAAGCGCGCTATGTTATGCCAGAACTCGTACAGAAGGCGTACAAATATCCATGGATTACATTGATATTAACATAGATAACATAATTACATTAAACGCTGGAAGGGGACGCCCTAGAAAGACATAAATAGACCTTATAGGTGATGTTCTTCAGAAAGGTCAAGTGCGCAGTACCCATAACCGGCGTGTGTGTATGACTAGATGTATGAATGTGTGTGAAGCAAAAGAAGTATGTAAGGATCGTAGCAGGTGGCGTTCTGTAGTTTCTGCCTACCCCCATGGGAAAAAGGCGTGAGTTTATGTATGTAATTACATTAATGGATTGCAAAAGTATTAATTGATTTTCTTGAAAAATAATAATAAACAAAAAACACAACAAAAAGAAAAAAAATACAAAATGTCAAAAGGAAAAATATAAGATAAAGTAAAAAAAAAACTATTATCTATAATATAAAAATGAATCGCAAAATGTGTTGGTAAGCGCATAACTCAACAACGCCTGGACCACTTAGGCCAATTCTTTTTTTTAAATGTTCGTTGAAGTTCAAAGATGGTTTTTACGGCGAGAGAAATTCTAATAATTGCCGGAAAAACCGTAAAAACAGCCATTTTCTTTTTCCCATACAAAAGTTTTCTAACTAAAACGTAGAGTCAATTTGAGCTTTATTGCTATTGTATTATGCTAGCTATTTTTGCTTTGTGTAGGATAGGGTAGTGTAGGGCAGTGTAGGGTAGGGTAGGGTAGGGTAGTGTAAGGTAGGGTAGGTAGGGTAGATAAATGTTTGGTGTTTTTATGGCAAAACAAAGTTTGCCGAGTCAGCTAGTTAATAATAAATATACCGTGTCCTAATCTTACGTCAACAATAAGTTTCCTACGTCAATATTTAAATAGTTACTAATGTTTAAACAATAGAGAGAAATAATTAAAATAATACAAAAATGTCACGTGCAATGTATAAAAAAAAAAAAAAAACAGAAACCCGACTGATTAAGAATCTAACTAAAAAGCTGTCAACAAGAAAAAATCATGCTGTGCAGTCGGAGGAAACATATTCGCGAACTGGCTGACCAACTGATCCTCTGACTGCACAGCATGATTTTTTCGTCGTCAGTTCGATTCTTAATCAGTCGGGTTTTTGATTTATAAATTAATTTGTTTATTTACAACTTTTTAGTTATATTTTTCTTTTTCGTATTACTTTTAGACATATAAGTGGAATATATTTTTGTAATCAACTCTTAAAACCCTTCATTTTGATACCCTACTCGATGGGTTTGGATGAAGAAAAAAAATTGGGACCAGGGGGGTGACCACAAGCTCTTAGAGTAAGGTTATTTTGAGATCGAGTAAGGGACAGATGTATCTGACTTGTATACATCTGTCACTTACTCGATCTCAAAATAACCTTACTCTAAGAGCTTGTGGTTACCCCCCTGCACAATATGGCGCCCAAAATCCGCCCGTTTGTTTTTAACCGACTTACAAAAAAAGGAGGAGGTTCTATGTTCGACTTTTTTTTTGTGTATGTTCACCGATATCTCTGTCAATTGTGGACCGATTTTGAAAATTTTTTTTTTGTTTGAAAGAGTATGTTTCGAAATTGGTCCCAATTTAATTTGGTGATGGTCTGATGAAGAACTTCGGAGATACACAACAGAACTCTTCAATAAATAACGGCAAAACTCTCGGGATTGCTGCAATCGCATGTCTGTTTGTTGTTTATACCATTTCATAACATAACATCACGCCAGCACGCTCTAAAGGGGTACACAGATCTCTCATTTCACCGGTTTTGTTCAAGTTTCATATTATTCGGTTAATCTATTCTGGAGTTATAGGGACCTTAATAAACAACTTGCTATTAGGTAGGTAAAACTAAAAAGGGAAAAATAAAAAAACTTTTTTGCAAAAAAATTCTACCGACTTCCAAATGAAAAACTACAAAGTGAAAAATAACTTAACTTTTGGAAGTCGGTGTCCATATCGCAAAAAATGGTAACTACGAAAGACACCGACTTCCAAAAGTTAAGTTATTTTTCACTTTGTAGTTTTTTTTTAGAACTTCACCTATCTACGAACACTTGGGCAGTCAAGACTTATATCGATGTCTTAATTATATTATATACTTGGTGAAGATCTGATGAAGAACTTCGGAGATATACAACAGAACTCTTCAATAAATAACGGCAAATCTCTAGGGATTGCTGCAATCGCATATTTGTTCATTGTTTATACCATTTCATAACATAACATCACGCCAGTACGCTCTAAAGGGGTACGCCGATGTGTACAGTTCACCTTGGTACATTTTCATTCCACCGGTTATGTTCAGTTTCATGATATTCGGGTAATCTTTTCTGGCATTATAGGTACCTTACGTAACTACATGCCTATTACGCAGGTACAACTAAAAATTTAAAAATAAAACACTGTTTTACAAAAAAATACTACCGACTTCCATATGTCTTCCATATGTCTGTAGATTTTCCAATTTACTTTAGACATTGGCAGAATAGTCGACATCGGTGTTTGCCATATAAAAAAAATATATATAAGAGAAGATACATATTGCGGACTTATCACATTCTAATGTGTTTGTAAGTATTTAGTAGTAAACATATTTTATAAGCTTCGCTGAGGTAGCCAACACTACAGTATAAAAAAATCCTCCACTTTACGGAGATCACGTCTGTTTCAATGATTCAACAAATAGTCCAGTTGCGTAGAGACTACATACACAAAACAACACCAATTTGTCATTACAATATTCACTAGGAATTTTGTTATTTCAATATTTACTTTTACGACCTAAGTCACACGACCTAAGTCACGACTACCTAAGTCAGTGCAGTGTATGCTCCCGAACCGTACCGAACGCAGACTGCCTTCTTAGATTTTTTTATTATTTTTTTCTAGGTGGCGTCTCGCAGATTCAATCAAAGTGATTGGCTACTGCTTAACCGGACTGACCTACGGAAACTAAGCTATATTATAGCCTCCAGCAAGGCACAAACAAGTACTAAACCTAAGCGACAACGCTGAGGGCTACCCCAGTTGGGGTCGAACCTCGGCTCAGGGCGTCGCTGCGGGACAGCTATGCTGGATCTAGATTAATGAATTTACTTTCCGTTCGTAAACTACCTAAGTGGAGAAGAACGGATAAGAAACTTCTTTATATCTAATAATTTAACTAATGCTCAGCTATACGCGGCCTGGCGGGAATTTATTGAAGGAACACGCGACGGGCCTCTACGGTGAGGACGGAACGAATCGGTTTGTATTTCTTCGTTTGTTTACTACTCCCTACGGCTCTTAAGGAGCAGAGTGGAGGGGTCATGGAGGTCAGAGAGTGCGCCTCGGTAGGCAGAATGATATATTATTGATGATTACGCCTTTATTGCGTAAATTCTGATTGAAAGGGTATGGGTCACGCCCATCCGCTTGCCCATTGACCGTTTCGGAAAACAAGGCTATCTAGCTCTCTTGTTATTGTAGGATACCTACGAAATAGGGCGTGGGACTCAGCTAGACTAGGTTTTACACCTGTAGCTTCGATCTTTTTGATCTCAGCGGCTAGCGATCGGGCAGCGTCTGTCATCCAGACTGCATACGCAACGATGATGATATCGGCGACGCAGCGATTAGAATCGGGCATGTTTGGGGACGGGCTCGCGGCGGCGACCGTGGTGGGAGCAACATGGCGACCTTGAGCGGGCATGGGGGCAGCTGGGGCCTGAGGGGCCGGGTTGAAAATTGGTCCTGGAATGGGATGGTCCATCAGACCCGGGATGGTCTGCTGGTTGGTCTAGGGGGCCACTTTATGGTGGTTTAGTTTCCCCATGGTGACTGCCTTTGTGGGGCTAGACGGGGAGGGGCTTCAGATGTGGGGGCAGCGCGTGCTTCGCGGTCCCCAGCGCGCTTGGCCATTTTTGGCGCTAGTTTGGGGGCTCGAGGACACCCCTTGTAATTGGCCGTGTGACCGACTTGGTCACATAGCACGCAGCTTGGGGGCTCCGTGCAGTCTACTGCCTTCTTAGCCCGGGCTCGGGCCTTTTATATGCGCTGAGGGTCTCGTCGGCGCGTGACGCGGGGCGAGCGGCAGGCTTATTACGTATGAAACAGCAATTAGCAATATTTGCGCAGAGATTGTACAATCTTCGCGCGATTGTCGCTTTACGTCAAAAAATTGGAAGGCTTTTTTTTGCGAAATAATTGCTCTTCAATCGTGAATTCGCATTATATATGAGCTATAGCCACACCATACTAATTTTACGACAGCACTGCTAAAAATAAAAATCTCCTAACTGAAATGTGCATTTATCGCAAGGTGATCGCGATCATTTCGTTTTACGTATGTTTTGGACAGCAGAGCGACAGCCATCGGCGAGCAAATGTGGCTGTCAAATTGCGATTACTTTTTCACTTGTTGTTGGTCGATTGCCAATCGCTCGCTGATGGCTGAGTAGGTACAGAAGATTTTGAGTTTTTGGCGGCTTTTTGCGTGTGTTATTTTGTGGCTACTTTAATTATCCGCAAATTTGAATAATAATGTAAAAGTAAATATTGAAATAACAAAATTCCTAGTGAATATTGTAATGACAAATTGGTATTGTTTTGTGTATGTAGTGTCTACGCAACTGGACTATTTGTTGAATCATTGAAACAGACGTTATCTCGGTAAAGTGGAGGATTTTTTTATACTGTAGTGTTGGCTACCTCAGCGAAGTTTATAAAATATGTTTACTACTAAATACTTACAAACACATTAGAATGTGATAAGTCCGCAATATGTATCTTCTCTTATATATTTTTTTTTTATATGGCAAGCACCGATGTCGACTATTCTGCCAATGTCTAAAGTAAATTGGAAAATCTATTTTACGTTTCATAGCTTAAATACGAGATGATGTAGTCTATTTAGTGATGTCCTAATGCGTTATCGATTCGATTTCTTAAAACAATCGACAATTCAAAGAAATTTTAATGGATTTTATACATTGACATTTTTGCCATCCAATTTTTCAAATCAATTATTATATTATGTAAATAAAATAAAAATATCCAATTTTCACTGCCATATTTACTTTACACAAATATTTTACATTTCCGAATATTAATTTATCGGAATATTGTAGCTAAATAGTTATCAAATTTACTATTGTAAAAAAACAGCCTCCACGAAGTGTTGCTCTTTCATAAGCTCGTTAATTCATCAAATGATACATTTAAAAAATCATCGGACAGATAAAATAGCTTCTGTTAAAAGTGACTGTAAAAAAAAAAGCCTTGACTTAAAAGCCTCAGTAGCCAGGTCACTAAATTGATTGCGCAATAATTGTACAATTATTGCTACTTGCTGTTCCTTACGTAATAAGCCCGCGGGTAGCACATGCTAGTTCGGCCTGCGCAGGAGTCGTCTTGACGCGACGCCATTGTTGTTGTGTTACACAACGTATTTTAATATGCAAATCCGGCTTTTGCAATCCCTAGGTATTTGCGATTACACCACTTTAGCCCCTGGGAAAACCTAATTACCTAATTATCTGTTTTATTCAATTGTATTGGTACATTTTAAGTATATCTACATCAAAGATAAAATTAAATATCAGAGAAATATATTGTATTTAAAGACTTAGATAACGTTAATAAGACCACCATGACAACTTTATAGTTTAAGGCTAAAGGACATGGACAGAAAGTACACTCTATTTACAAATACATATTAAATAATATTGTATAAAAAAACTGAAAAATGAATTATTACACAGTTTTTTACCTCTCTGAACTTGACGTTTTTATTTCAAAATAAAAAGTAGTGCAAGTCGAATCAAAGTACCTTGTGTCACTGTCCGCCATAATAGACCATAGAGATACATAAAAAATATATTATTGGACGTTCCTCACCACGCACGTAAGTTATTTGACGTGAATTGTACGACTAGTTCTCTTATTAAGAACATTTTATTCACACGAAACTGTCTCTATTGGTATTGTTTGCATTTAAAAAAATGATTTTTTCTTATTTTGATGCGTTAATTATTTAGTTTTTTTTTTATTTCGAACAAAATAAAATACTTAAAACGGAATGCGACGTGTTTGACAGCCGGTGTGTCAGACTTGATGTTTTGTCCATGTCTTCAAAAACTTCAAAAGCAACGTTCACTTCTTACAGTAAAACTTTGTTTTTGTGATTTAAAAAATATATATAAGGCACCTTTAGAAGTATACATAAAAGAAATAAAATAGTTAAGCTATTTTTTGTTATCAATGCCGCTTTTTTGAGGCTCAACCAGACTCAGTTTATAACATGGTAATCATTATACAGCTTAGGAGTTCATTACTTTGTTTAAATGACTAGTAATGAGATTGCCCTGTGTGATAAGACCACCCATTGTACACTTGCTTTTATGAATGTTTGTCCTGTATATATATTTTTGTGGTATACAATAAAGATTAAAATAAATATAGAATACTAAAACCATATCAGATAACTGTATTCTCACAACTGTTTGCTAATTTAAACCGACTGACGTTTTTTTAATAGCGAGATCATTATCTGTACACTTATTGCAACGATCTGAATAATAGGTTTAATGAAACTGTTTTCGTCTAGTCTGTTGTTGTGAAGAGTTCTTGAAGTTTTTTATTTATAGCAATTGAATGTGCTCATATTCACGAATATAAAACAGCAAGAACCATTGTTGTAAATTAAATTCGATAATTATGCCGACGCCCATACAAAATCTGTCCATGTCCTTTACATGTGTGAATTTAAAAACAAATGGATTAAGGAAGTATGAAGGAACCCCTTTTGTCCGGGATTCGCAATTGTCTCTCTTTTAAGAAGAATTTCTTACAATCTTGTATAAGTATATGTCCATTGCTTATACTTACCGCTTATGATTTTTACCCGACTGCCGAAGGAGGGTAATGTGTTTATCAGTCTATGCATGAATGTTTGTTCTTATGTGGCGTTCTAGAGACCAAACGCGTTGGCCGATTTTTACATCTATCGATTCGCCTTAACCTTGCGAGTGTCACTGGCTACTTTACTATTACATTCAAATTAGAAAAATGGCGGCTTTTTGGCGCAAACAAGAAGAAAATCATGCTGTGCAGTCGGAGGATACATCTGGTTTTGGTCAGCCAGCTCATGAATATGTAACCCGACTGCAAAACATGATTTTCTTTTTTGTTTACGTCTTTTTAGTTCGTTTCTTAAGCAGTGGGTATTTTTTTTTTTTTTTTTTTTTTGGTATAACTGACAATGCGATAGTACACTATCGCATTGTCAGTTAAAATAAAAAATCTCTGTATCATACATGACACAGAGATTTTTTTATTTTGTCGGTTATTCAGATTCTATTTGGTGACCACCGCCTAGGGTGTCAATATCACGGGTACCACGTTTGCTACGAGTACTCCTTTCGAAAAGGAGGAGGATGGAGTTTCTTGTGCGTTCTTCTCCATAACAATTTACTTTCCGAATGCACGGTAGAGTAAATTTTTATTACTTGTAAATTTTAATTTATTTGACGTTCAAAAGTGCCGTTTATTGGCCTAGTTAAATACATATATTTGACTTTGACTTTGAGGATTAGTTTGCTTGATGAGAAACCAGTGTGAAACTCACGCATTTAAGTTTCTAGTGTTAACATCCCATTAGACATCAGCATCATCAGGACTAGTTTCCAAAATTCATATTCTCCAAATTTCTTCCTAGATAACATCAACAATTAATTGACTTAGTAAATTGAAACTGATAATAATAGTTATGAACAAGCGGATATAAAAAAGTACAAGGGAAGAACTCATTGGGCATAAAAATGAGCAAACATCGCTGTCTATGGAAGAAGTGCCAAGAACGCTGGTAGCATTGCCACGTTGAATGGCAATGCTGATCGAAGGTTGATTTGAGAGGAAATTAGGTATTTTAAAATAAAGAGAGTGTCGGAAAAATAGAGAATCATTTTCAAATTAAAAGCAAGTATCTATACAAAAAAAATAAAAATACAGAATAAATAAAAGAGCATTATCACGAGAAACAAACGTGTGTGCAAAAAAAGGTAAACTTAAACAACAAAATATTATATTGGAACTAGTTTTTGCCAGCGGCTACGCTCGCATAAAATTCAAAAATTATCCCCAGGGCATATATTCCCGGGATAAAAAGTATGCTATGTGCTATGCCTGACTATAATCTATCTCCGTGCCAAATTGTATCCAAATCCGTCCAGCCGTTCTGGCGTGAAGAAGTAACAAACATACACACTCACAAACTTTCGCCTTTATTAAATATCACAGTGTGATTCAGCTTTATAAAAAAACCATTTTTTATCTATAATCCTATACGACAGTGCAAAAAAAGAGTATCAGTTATCATTGTCGTTACCAATGTGGTATAAATATGTACAGCAAAGCTAACTCTAGCATTATCAAAGTTGTCAGCGGACAGTGAAAATGCGTGTGATCGCTTTGTTGGCCCTTTTTGTCGCTGCTGTGGCAGGTAAGGATGGGGATTTATGACAACTGTGTTATAATGTGTGCTGGAATTTATTTTAACTGGCATTACCCTCCAACGGTGTAAACGGTTTTGGCTTGAGTTATGTTAGTAGCTGGATATTTTTTACCGACTGCCCAAAAAGGAGGGTAATGTTTGTTGGATACTCCAGTGGGATAATTGCGTGACACACAAATTGTCTTCAACAGCGAGTTTTACATTGTCGAGCAGACTAAGGGCCGATTTCATCATTCGCTATTTAATCTAAGTTCAACTCAAATAAGTTTAGTGTAATTTAGTTTAAAGCTCGGTGCGTCATACCCATTTCACCAGTACCATTTTAACCGCGTATATCAAAGCCAAGTCTAAATGGGCGAGGCCCATAAAATGTCGTAACCGCCTTTTGTATTACGTGTTACAACATGTATCAGCGACCTACTGTGGTTTCAAATGTATTTTAAATAAGCAATAACGAAACGCGTTTTGATTTGTTCACAGTGTTACAAGCTCAGAAAATGTTCTCCTAAAAATGGGTAACATAATAAAATAATAATTTAAACTAAATTAAATAAAGTCAAATCATGTGGTAATTATATTACGATATACTGTTTAGTTCATAATTTTATATACTAAAAAATAGTTAACCTGTGCTACAATGCAGTAAATCATGACACATTATTATTTTTAAGGATTTTTTTACACCGTTGTCAATTTTGTTATCATTATGTTAAAAAAATCTAGAGACGTTATATTAGGGTAATTTTAAGATAATTCTATTATATTCATATTATTAGTTATCGCACATTATGATACCATACCAATTACTGGGTATTAGTAAAATATTAGTGAATTTAATTAATATTAGCTATTTTGGACGACGAACTATTTCCTCTTCATCATATC
Source organism: Orthosia gothica (assembly GCA_949775005.1). Taxonomy (NCBI): domain Eukaryota; kingdom Metazoa; phylum Arthropoda; class Insecta; order Lepidoptera; family Noctuidae; genus Orthosia; species Orthosia gothica. Next base: position 11,233,057 of record OX459063.1, on the reverse strand, counting down.
TTTCGCCAAAAGCTAGTGCTATCGGGCGATAGCACTATATATATATATTAAATATAATTATTTTAACGAAATAACAAACAATCGTGTTAAAAATTAACAAAACAATGTTGGTTATTATTGTGGCAGCTGCTAAATGCGACTAAGCGAGCTTAAACGTAGAAAACTGAAAAAACGGTAAAACGCAAAATGAAACTCGTATCTAAATTAAACGCATAAACTGAGTTTAGTATGAATTAATCGCGATTAGTTTAATTGGTGAAATCGGCCCTAAGTTTCACAAGCTTTTATTTAACTTACCTTGCCTGTTTCAACAAACTAATGTAAATAAACTATGTATGAGTAAAATTTTGCAACTAAATTATAATCCCAAACCCATTGAGCTGGTATTTTGCACATATGGTTTTGGTTTGGATGAAAATAAATGGGTGGCTAAAGCTTGTTTTTTTTAATATATTTTTTTTAAACATATTTAGCAATGCCGTGGAATTACATTCGGTTGTAATTGAAACAGTGACTGACTGTGTTCCGCAATTAGGGTTCTGCATGCTACTTTGAATTATGTAGTATATTATAAGTGAGCATTTAAAAATAAAACATATTTTCTTTTAGCGGCCCCAAGTAATCCCCAGAGGATTATTGGTGGTACGGTCACCACGATTACCCAGTGGCCCACCATGGCCGCTTGCCTCTTCTCAAACAATCTGGTCACCTATACGCAGTGGTGTGGTGGTACCGTCCTCAACAGCAGATCCATACTCACAGCTGCTCACTGCACAATGTAAGTAAATTGCCTAGTACAATGTTTTCGGGTTGGGTGTTAATTGGTGAAGCGATAATGTTTTAAATTTGTTTGCCAAAATGCTCTAAGTACCTATAGTACAAAACTCAGTAAATATAAGCTTGAATTATAATAATAATAATAGGTGTCTATAACACTACTCTTTACTATGTATAAATATTGTTTATTTATTGTTTACTTTAATTTTGACAAGAATTTTCTTTTTACAGTGGAGATCCCGCTAACAGATGGCGTATCCGTGTAGGATCGACCTGGGCCAATAGCGGTGGTGTTGTACACAACGTACAGAGTATCATCAACCATCAAAATTACAACGACATCAGATATAACAATGACATGGCCATCTTGCGCTCCGCCAGCTCCATCATTTTCAACAACAATGTCCGCGCCGTTTCTGTCGCTGGCGCGAACTACAACCTTGGTGACAACCAGGTCGTCTGGGCTACTGGATGGGGTACAACTAATGTAAGTTCCTTTATCGTTCATTGTTCTTCACCAAAATATTTTCTCTTTTTCATAATAATATATTTGTGATTATTATTCCATTAAGTATCTATTTAATAGCAAGAAAATCCGTATACCAGTCTTATTAAGGTGTACCCGCGTTACCAAGTTATTGTATTGTGGAGGACAGATAGGCATTCGCTCCATTTAAAGTACCTGATAATTTTAAGTACCATCTCCAGCAAAGCTGGGAAAAGGATTGGCAGTTTTGTCTCTATTTATTCTAGTCCGTGTATTTTTGCGGGGTGCATAATATCAGCGCAGGGTTTCTAACGCCCAGCAAATTAATGCTGAGTTGGCTTTGGTATTCTTAGTACAATATCATTTAACCTGGTTTCATATTTTCTTTTGTAATTTTTGCTGTTGTGTCCGTGTATATTTATTATTTGTGCACTAGTGAGAAGAGAGACTTAATGCGATAGTATCTTTTTAATTGTTTTCCTATCTCCAATTTACAGGCGAACGTCTGGTCTCCTTCTGAGCAACTACGTCAGGTTCAGATTTGGACTGTGAACCAGGCTGATTGCCGTGCAAGGTATGCTACCCGTGGTCTGGCTATCACTGACAACATGTTGTGTTCCGGCTGGCTTAACGTCGGTGGTCGCGACCAGTGCCAGGGTGACTCCGGCGGTCCTCTCTACCATAACGGTGTCCAAGTTGGTGTCTGTTCCTTTGGTATCGGCTGCGCTGAAGCATTCTTCCCTGGTGTCAACGCTCGCGTATCCCGCTACACCTCTTGGATCCAAAGTAACGCTTAAGAAGGCATGACTTCTTAGAATGGTTAGGTTTAACTGTTTTTGTAAACTTTATAGCTGTTTAAGCCTTCCTAAATAAACATTCCTACATCAATTGATTATTGTTTTTTTTATGTTCCTGTTAATAAAACAGCATTGTTTGATGCTAAGAGTGTGTATCAAAATTTAAAGAATTCTCAGTCCACACTTGAATCTTGCACAACCCCGATTTATGAAAAGAAGGTATACTTTTCGTTCTCACAACATTTGATGCGTAACGACTAACAAGGACTGAAAGAGTACAATGCTAGGATCGCATCCAACTGATAACTGAATTTACCAAATAAACGGTTCGAAAATTGATATTTTATGTTTTATTCTGGACCAAATTAGATCATGTTTATTAGTATTTAAACGAGCGACTTGAAAACAGCGACTTGAAAATGAATATTTGTCGCCACAATTTGTTGACCTGCAGACTATTTTTGTCTGCAGAGTCTAAAGTAACCTAACATGAAGGAGATGACGGGCACTCGCTTTGCACACTCGATTCAGCTCCCATCATCTCCTTCGAACCTAACCTACCAATAACGGGGTGCCCTAATTTCCCGACCTCACTTCGCTCGCTCTTGGAATAATTCGTTGAAAATAGCGGCATCGCATACAAATATTTTTTAATGCAAAGCGATGTCACCTCGTTGGTTGTTCTGCTATTTAAAAAATAATCAAATTAATTTAAATTCAATTATATTTATTTCTCAAAAAAAATAATTACATTTTGAAAATTATAATTAAATTATTAAAGCTTATTACATATTTGCACAAAAAAACAAAATGAGCAACTGTGCCTGAGCTAGCCCGAGCCTGTATTTCAGGACGCTGTCACTTACCAGACGTTATGAATAATACAACAGTAGTTACGTTTACATAATAATTATATAAATAAAGCAAAATAACATTTTACAACAGACTTAGTGAGTGGGTGTGTAACGCTTTAAATAATAACAAAAGTTCTAATGATCATAATAATAACCTAATTTCATTTAATATACTTTTTTAGTGTAACAATGAAATGATAAAATGAATTAATAATATAATTTCATTTAACCTATTTTTTATTATATAATGAACATTTCATATAATGGACATATATTCAATTACTATAATATTCAAAATCTATAAGTAATGTTTACTTTGTGTTTTATATTTTTGTAAAGACTGATTAGATTTTAAATGCCAGCCATTTTCGCAATTGAATTTTGCAAAAATAAGCACCACATAAATACGGGTGGTATTTAATACTTTAACTGTAATTCCCCTTTTTTCAATCAAAATATTCGAAATTACTACCAAAAATACTGAATTGCACACTAAATTTGCTCATCAAATAAATGAATTATACTATACTGCTAGATCTTTAAAGCTTAACTGTTTTACTGAATAACTATCTGTTAACTAAAAGTAAATCTAATAATTCTTCGAGTGCAACAAAATATTTAAGTTTTAAGGGAGGGGGGGAAACGAAACAAAGTCGACGGAGCCCCGCTGCGCAGGGCTCCTATTTCTGTCTGCAGGGTCTAAAGTAACCTAACATGAAGGAGATGACGGGAGCTGAGTTCGCTCGCTTTGCTCGCTCACTTCAGCTCCCGTCATCTCCTTCGAACCTAACCTATCCGTGTCGGGGTGCCCTAAGCTCCCGAGCTCGCTTCGCTCGCTCTTGGACTAATTCACATTTATTTTATATTTAATTGAATAATTTGTGTGCAAATCAGTATTTTTGTTTTACGGTGAGTAATATTGTTTTGCAGTAGGTTATTAGTGGAGATATTTTGTTTGCTTAAATTTCTAAATAGAGGTGCAGTTAAAAATTCCCCCATAAATACTGCTTGTTATTAGTTTGCTTTTATGCGGGTGGATGGATATTTTTTATTTTTCTTTCTGTCATACAGCTAAAATACTTAACTATTGCGTATGTCTTGACTATTGCGATCTCGATATTTACACCGGCTTGTAGTTAAATAGGTCGAATTTGTTCCAAAACTGAATCAGGGCACCCCGACATCACGTAGTCTTTTGGCGGCGCAAAGGTTGAGCTGCCCCGCTCGCTGTAATGAAGCATAAGCTCCCGTGCGAGAAGTAGCGTCTGATGCTGGGCGCCGTTGTAGGCGACCAGCAAGCCGAAGTTGCAGAGATGAACATGGGTGCCTATCCTTTGTTACGTAAAGGCGAAGGTGTTGCACTTCCCGCAGCGCCGGAGACGATGCAGAAGCAACTTTAGTGTTTTGAGTTTAGTTTACAATATTTTATTTACTTAACGATACTTTACCTTAGAAAATTAGTTAATAAGAAGATTAGGTCAACTGAACGTTATATAAAAAGAGCATTATACTAATTGAAAATTATATGAAATGAATGTGATCACAAGAAATTAGGTTATTTTGTTTTATAGTATATCAAAATTATATCATGTGAACGTTATGTCAAGTGATATTATACTATATGTTATTATACCACACATAACACACCCTAGTGAGAGTTGTGTGTGGTGTGTTAGTATGGAGAGTGTTGAGTGAGTGTGGTGTGCGTGTGTTTGGTATGTTTAATAGTTTGAGTTTATCTTAATGTTTTAAGGAGTTCTTCTGTAGCTTCGTAATTACAAGTACTTAGGCAGTTCAATAGTTTGCTTTTGCATTTACGTTTACTTAGTGTATACATATTATGATTAGTATTTAATTTATTATATAGGAAAGGACCGCTAAAGCAGAAATACCTATATGTATATGAATTTATGGGAACTACAGCATTTCGACGACGCTTATGAAAACTATTCCTGTCAAGTAGGGTGTGGTTTTTGGAATTTAGATATGATGTAGAGTTGGCTTACGGTTGGTAGGTTCCACGACTGGTCAAAAGATGTGTAGGGTAAAGTCGGAAGAAGCTAATTATAAGAATTGCCCGATGTGCTATTTCAAGAGGAAGCAGAGTGGATTTGGCAGCACTACCCCAACAAGAAATGCAGTAAGTTAGATGTGATTGACAGAGGGTCTTGTTCAAGATAGGCAAATATTATAGAATACAGTTATGCAAATTTGATCTTTAACGTTATAGCGTTTATTACTGTTTTGTCACCATGAAGGACTTGATAATTTCAACAGTATTTGTTAAGTCGATTTGGTTTAGTGGTTGCATCAGTGAACCTATGTCAACATGGTTGCGAGTTCAAAACTAACCTTCTACTTTTTGTTGCTTTATGTTTACAATATTCAATTATGCTTTTTGAATTCAAAATATAATTTATAATAAATTAAAATAGTTAATTTAAATTCGGTCGGTCTATACTGGTAAGGATTGCTAGTATTGAGCATAGATCCACTGTATGGCAGGCGAAGTCAACACTGAAGGACTCCACGGTTAAGGAGTTTCTGACCCGAGGGTGACAGGCCGTGTTCAGGAAAGCTCGCTTGAATTTTGGGATTGTTGCGAGGTTATTGGCTTTAGAACCCCTGATGGAACACAAGCTTACTGCGGTAGAGGAACTCAATCCCTTGTTGCCACGGTACCCTAAGAGGACTGGGGAATCTGGAGCTTCGGAAGGCGACAGTGAAGTGCGTAGAAACCGAATATTGGTTCACGCTGTTCGTATTTTATTCTGTGCTTGGACGTTAGTTCGCGGTAATTATTTTATAACTTTTTAGTGCTACTTATATATTTGCTTGTAAATAATCACATCTTATACTTCATAAAAGATAGCTTGATCTCTGTGACATATGTCAAACTGACGTATACGTTATTGTCAGCCTGTCAAGCGCTATTGTTACTGTATTGATACTGACAGCTGTAGCAGAGATCAAGGTATCTTTTATGAAGTATAGCCGTTTTAAATCACTTATTTGTGCGAGTCTTAATGTCAATATGCATGAAATTAGTCTATACTTATACCTCATTTTATTTTATATATATTTTTTGGTCTGGGTATCCTGAATTGTAAATGTTAATTTGACGTTCCTTAGTACTCTGTTCCATGTTTTTATTCTGTAATTTTTTAAGGTTTTTGTTTAAGTTAAGTTTGTTTTAACAATGACAGCCACTTCGTATATGAACAGACATGGGTACTGTTAAAATGGGCAAATAAGCAAAGAACGTTTTACAGCTTTCCGTGCTTTGAGTACTTTGAATACCGTATATCGCCCTAACACATCTTTTTTGCGCTCTAAATACCGTCTCCATATTCGTGGAGTTACCCCAATATATGATCCCGTAGCGTAACGTAAATTTGACATATGCATGGTACGCCGTGACCAAAACTTTTTGACATACCTCCTTTGCGAGATTACGTAAAGCACATTTATCTTACTTTCAAGTCTGTGTGTGTAAAACCCTGAAAGACCAGTAGATCAATGATGATAACAGTGATAACGCGTGTATCTACCTGTTACGAAGTGTTAGGGAGCCGACATAATGATTTGTGATATACTTATCGCTTTTAATTACGGTTTTGTTTCACATTTATTATCATCACGGCTATATTCCTTGAAGGTTTAGGCAGACCTTTCATATTATGTTTATGAAATTGTATTTATTGGTCCCCATCAGAAGGCAATGGAGAGGGCTATCGATCGTATCAAAAATTATCACATCCACAACTGAACCATCTCTGGCTGTGGGCAGGGCACGCACTTGCTCGCAGAACGGACTGTCGATGGGGCCGAAAAGTTCTGGAGTGGAGACCACGAACTGGAAGACGTTGCGTTGGAAGGCCTCATATTAGGTGGACCATTGGCCTGGTGAAGGTTGCGAGAATCTGAATGCGAGACGCACGGGTCCGGTCAATGTGGCCAAACTTGAGGGAGGCCTATGTTCATCAGTTCATATTTCATTACATTCACAATACTTCCTCTTTCGACTGAAATGATAATAATAATTATTTAATGTTTTTTCGCAAGTTGGTTGAAAACGTCGTTTGCGTTAGCATTTGTGACTGGCTCCATAACGCCAACACCGCCAGGATAAGTTTTCCCTATGGTTGGGAATAGTCGTTTCCCATAATTAAATTTTTCTATAATTTACACGGCATTCAATTCAATTCATTTATTGCATCAAATATGGTAGGTACATTAAGTTCTTATATAAAATATTCGGTAACACACATTTGGCCAAAATAAAGCATGCAATAGTACAAGTTTATACAATTAAAATAATAATTAGATAACTACATTATGTAAATTTATTTGTCTACTTAAAAGTTAAATGTATCTGTGCTTTAGTGTATAAAATTTACAGGGACACTTTTGAAAGAACTCATCTATCGTATAAAAACACTCTTGTAACAACCACTTTCGCAACGCAACACAAAACTTATTGAAGGGTAGTTGAGTAATTGACCTAGGCAAAGCATTGTAAATTAGGGGAATCATGTAAACGCAGCTCCGCCGAAAAAAAAATATCTTTGGAACGGGCATTTCAAAATCTAAAATTTCCTTTTACTTGTGTTATTTTTCCGTTCAAACAGTTCAAGATTGGACCTCAAAAACCTGGCAACTTCGTAAATATAAATGCATGGGACTGTCAATAGACTGTGCGACTTGAACATAGGCCTGCATGAGTCAGACCACTGCATTTAGAATATCGCACGTATACATTTTTTTGGGCGATGAAGATCTTCGCCATTTCGGAAGAGTTTCCCCATACAACTATGCCGTATCGTATTACTGAGCAGACGTATGTGTGATACACCATTATGGTGGTACGCAAAGATGTAATATTTTTGCCTTTTTTTAAAGCAAATACGAATTGATTGTTTTTTTTTAAATAATTTCGGTGTGATTTTTCCAGGTAAAATACTCATCTAGTGTTGCACCCAGATTCAGATTCAGATATATTTATTTGCCAGGAACTTTGCATTACATACCTGTTTTATATTAATATTGTTAAGTGCAACATTAATGTGTACAGGTTTACTTTTAAATGTTTTGCAATAAAGCACATTAGTTTTGGAAATATTTATTTTTAATTTATTAATGTCTAACTATTGTATAATGTCATTTAATGTTTGCATAACTTAAATGTCAAAATTTTGGGACTTTTTACTCTTTATAATAACAGTAGTGTCATCGGCGAACAATACACACTGATGTTTTATTTACTGAGGCAAATAATATATGTAAAGAAGAAACAATAATGGTCCCAAGATACTACCTTGTGGTACACCATAGCAATAAGTCCGTGCTTCAGAATCAGTCTTCTAAATTTTTACTTAATTTGTTTAATTTTGTTAACCTCGTTACCTGTTTTCTGTCAGTTAGATAAGATTGAAACCATTCCTTTGCCGGACTTCTGATTCCGGATCTTTCAAGTTTTTCTAGAAGCCACACATGATTATCACGATCGAAGGCCTTACTTAAGTCTAAGAGCAATGCACAAGTAGGTATTTTATCATTAATATTCGTCATAATTGCTTTCACCAGCGTAAATATTGCCAAAGTCGTCGATTTATTTTATCTAAACCCGTATTGCTGATCGACAAGAATGTTGTGTTTATTAAGAAATTTCATCACTCCGCTGTACATATTTTTTTAAATTTTTTTTATATAATGGGAGTGAGAGCGATAGGTCGGTAATTGTCAACGTCTGCTTTTGACCATTTTTTGTATAGTGGCTTTATCAGAGACCGTTTAAGCCAATCAGGAAAGCGGCCCTGTTCCAAGGATAAATTGATAATGTGAACCAACAGCGATGCTATATGTTTAGCTATTTTTTAACGAGCTCGGTTGTGATGTTATCATACCCAGCCGATTTCGTGTTTTTAATGACATTATAATACGTTATATTTCAGAATCGTTTTTAGGTTCTATAAATATACTTTTGCCATTTGATTCTATTTTATGTATGTCAGCATTATTATTTTTATGAGTAGATCAATTATTATTATCATTAGAAATGTCAACGTTTTTTGTCAACAAAGTGATTCTTACATTTATTAGCAATGTCAGATCCAGATGTGATAGATTCCATACAAATTTTTGGAACCCACAATATGGTTAGTTCTTTAGTTTAAGGTCGCTCAGCGAGCGAGTGAAAGGGCTATGCTTGGAGTCTATGTAAGAGATCGAATCCGAAACGAGGTGATCCGGCAGAGAACCAAAGTACGCCTCAGGCTAGGAGTGGCGTTCTTGGTAGGGTGGCTGACTTGCCGAAAATTGATGCAAATGGCGTGCAATTAGAGAGGCCTTCGTCCAGCAGTGGGCTGCTGTGGGCTGATGATAATGTATGGTGTACTTACTAAAATGTCAACGTTACCATGGTGTACGTCCGTACTGAAGTCACCGATGGACTGACATACCTGTAACAATAAAACATATACTTTAAATAATTTTTTGTCGCATTGGGATATGATTTCCTGATCATGCTTATCTAGCAATAAAGGCAATGTGTATCCAGAAATTGCATGAAGAAGCAGATATTATTTTGTTTGTAAATTGGCCGTCGACCCAAATTAGGCGGTATGCTTGTGTTCAAAGTTCATACAAACACTGCTCGATAGAGCACACATATTTTATTCAGGAAGAAGTAACAAACGTCTGGGGGCTCTGGTATCTTGACCATCATTCGTTTTTCGACAATCGTTTGAAAATAACAAACAGAGTACATACGAATACATATGATTAGCGTTAAATGCATTTAGTGGGTAGTGATGAAGGTGGGTAAGAAAGTTATGAATTGAATAATCTTTTTCTTTTCTTTTCTTTTTTTAAATAAAACGTTGCCCCACACTAAGAATTTATTCCTGTATCGTGGGTGCGTTTACAAACATATAAACTCACATACACAAACACCCAGAGCCGGAACAATTATCTGTAGGTCATACAAATATTTGTCCCGTGCGGGAATCGAACCCGCGACACGCAGCGCAGCAGTCAATCTTACTTTAATACGTACTTTCTAATTATGTAGTATCTATGTTTTAACAGAAGTTAGTAGTTTTTCAATCTTATACGGAACTGTATCAACTTGCATCATAAAGAAAACTTATGACTGTATGTTTAGGTTTCTGTGAAACCAAGGTTACCGACATAGCCCGAAAAAATTCCAACTTAAGTGGCAACGGGCAGGGCACATTGCTCGCAGAACGGATGGCCGACAAGGCCGAAAAGTTCTGGAATGGTGACCGCGAACCGGAAGACGATGCGTTGGAAGGCCTCCCACTAGGTAACCGATGACCTGGTAAAGGATGCGGCGATCCGCTGGATGCGAGCCGCACGGGACCGGTCAATATAGCGACGCTTAGGGGTGCCTATGTCCAGCAGTGGACGACTTTCTGCTGAAATGATGATCATGAGGCTTCGTTGAAACAATATTTTCAAGAAAATTTTAAAAGAGAGTTCTAAATAACTGTAACGGGTATTCTTAAAAACAATTTGACTGTCAAGCCCTTCAAGCAGTTTACAAATACATTTTACTGCTTATGACAGTTGATAAGGCCACTCGTTTAAAAAGAGGTGACTGCTACCGAATAACAGAGAAGCATGGAAAAAGAAACAGTGCAGTGATGATCCCAAAACAAATGATATTTAGGATAAGAGCAAAAAAATGAGTCAAAAATTATAATAAATAAATGTTTCATATTTACAGCCGTTTTGACCAATCACCAAAAGATTGTGGATGGATTCGTCACCATTATAGATCGATACCCGATCGATACTCTCCTTTACACATGGAACTGGAGATCATACTGGTGTAGTTGTGACGTTACCATCACCAACAACACATCCATTCTTACAGCTGCTTTATTTGAAAATAGCTGCTTTATGGAAAAAAAAATCAATTTGTCCAATACTGTAGGAGGAAATAGGCGATAGCCAAACCTCCAATTATGACTTTTTACTGAGGAAATTCAGTTGGAGATCTCCGACTGAATTTTCTCAGTTAAAAGTCTGCTTATGGACCGCATTTCCTCGTAATCAGAATCTTAGTCATGTCTATGATGCACATGCACATGTTATTTAACCATTGATGGCTAAGGGTAAACATACCTGAGACAGCCGTGAAGCAAACGGCCAACACAGCGAGACTGTGAATGTTATCAATAACTTGTTAAAGAGTTTAATCGTTGTCACTGAACGATATCTAATCATCGCATATTGATTATCAATTTATCACACAAAGAGATTAATTGTCAAATTGTAATACAGGATATACCAAATATTATTATTTTTAATTTTCCTCTAAACTCATACTGAATAGGATGCTATATTATTTTTGCCTATGCATATTTTGTATAAAGTGCAAAACTTATAGAATCAATTGAATCAATAATAGCCTAGCGTTTGATCTTTATCTCTCCTGCTGTTAAGTAATGATGTGGAAGCTTGGCTTAAATTAACTTCCAAGACACACAACTCAGATGACTCCCAGGTCGTTGACTCAGAATACCACTCCATAGCCGCACTAACATAATTAAAGTTTTCAGAAAACGTTTCGTAATTATGGATTGGATGTTTAACAGCATCGCCGTACGTTTTGTTGTTCTAAAAAGAAGCGAGCTTGATGAAATTATATCATTAATTTCATTAAGAAATATTATCTATAATTTCACTGCACACTCTCCAAAGTAAGTAAAGTTAACTTTATTGTACACAAACATTGTTAACACAAATTTTCCATAATTACAAAAAGATAAAAACCATATAGGTTTGACAGGATGTGCTGCCAGCACATCCTGTCAAGTCAATTCAATCTTGTCAAGTCAATAGTCAGCTATAAAGTTTAATTTCTGCAGCTTGCTTGTTGATCAGTGCATCATTTGACATGAGACTTTGGCCCGTTTCTCAAACCGTTCAAGCGCATCAATATTCATGAAAATTATAGCATAGTTCACACAAGATAAACATAAATACCTTCGGGTTTTGTGACATTATAAATAGATGACTAATTGTATTAATCCCTAGAATCAGCTGCGAGATAATGAAATGATTTTATTTATAGGATCATTGCAGATAAAATGATAATAAAACGTCTCTATCTGTATCCGCAAGGTATAAGTGCGCTTTCAGACTCGTTTCTAAATAAACGTGGTGCGCCTTTAAAAAAATACTCTAATTAGTTTGATCAGGCAACCAAAACATGTGAGACTGGATCCTGCAGCACAGGATATCCTAGTGCATGATCCAGTGTCACATCTTAAAAGAGTATTTTTTTTATTATTATTGTTCTTATCATCGTCGTCAGAACACAATTATTACATTATATTGCCTGCATTTAATCACAGAGTGCGTTATTAGAAAAATCTTTATACATTATTTTCAGTTACTCCAAACTGCAAACAATACTTATGTGGCAAAATGAGGGTCTGACAATCAATTTGAGCGCAGTCATTATGTCCAATTACATGCCCGTTCATTCGAGTGAGTGTCTACACACATACATACATCTGCAACATTTGAGATCAAATGATTTCCTACTGAATGTCAAAAGGTGGGGAATTCCTTAAGGATACTTACCCTTCGTTCCCGGACGGAACGGAGGATTGTGTTGGACTCCTACCAACAAAAACGCCACAGTTCCTACCGCTACCATGAGTCTGGGGCCATCACTAGTGATTGGTATCGGCTCTCCATGCCTAGCGCGCCCCATCACCTAGTGCACCAGACCATCCAGATTCCACGACCACATGTGTACCACAAAGACACACAGGGATCAGCTGCGGGCCGCTTAGGAAGGCGACAAACCCCAAGAGGGCCGAAAAAGGCCTGATTGGTCAACCGGCGACTCAGCCAGGCTCAAATTGCCTAAAAAGTTAATCATCCCTTTGAAAGAATATTAATAATATAAACAGTTTCTAAAGTCTCTAACACTGGTAATGTGTAATCGTTAAGTGGCTAGACTTGACCACTAATTTAGCTTTAGAATCTTCTAGTTTACAATATTTTGTACACAGACTTTTTTTCTAAGAGTTTAGTCTGTAAACATCTTTAGCTCAAAAATAAAAGGAAAATGTAAAATTATTTTAACAGCAAAGATAATAGCATCATTATCTCTTTTGCGGACCTACTTCTGTTGATATAAATATCACTACCTGCAAAGATTTATTCACTTGTCTTGTCAGCGAGTTTACTTATAATATGCGTTTCCTCATTGTACTGGCCCTTTGTTTCGCGGCTGTCACAGGTATGTCTCTACATTCAACATAATTTTGTTTTTTAAATTTTTATTACTTTTCTATTCCTTTATTTTGATTTAGTTCTGTCTACTCGATTTTCGTTATGGGGCCTATATATAAATTCAATATAAAAGTGGTTGCATACATGTAAAGGCAAAACCTGTACCTATTTCAAAAAGCGCGCATCCCCTCGAGTTAAAGACTATTTTTAATCAAGGTAAAATTGATCTACAACAGTTTATTTTTCTTCTTAGCCGTCCGCGTCCACAAAAATCCCCAGAGGATTGTGGGTGGCTCCGTCACCACCATTGGTCAGTATCCGACCATGGCCGGTCTCCTGTATACCTGGGACTTTAACACGTACTGGCAGGATTGCGGTGGTATCATCCTGAACAGCAGGTCTATCCTCACAGCTGCTCAATGTGGAGCGTAAGTACTATTTATCAGACGTATATGGCGGCTTTTACCAGCGTGGCCTACATGAAAAATTAAAAAGATTTATATTTTTATTTCTTTTATAGTGGCGACACAGCCAACCGATGGCGTTTCCGTGTCGGCTCTTCTTGGGCTAACAGTGGTGGGGTTGTTCACAACATAAACCAGATCATCATTCACCCATCATTCAATCCCAATACCATGGATAGTGACATCTCCATCTTGCGTTCTGCCTTGCCCATCGTCTTTAACAACAATGTCCGCGCCGCTTCCATCGCTGGCACTAACTACAACCTCGCTGACAACCAAACCGTCTGGGCTGCTGGATGGGGAGACACTTACGTAAGTTTACTAAGGATTGTAATTACAGTAGTATCTGCCGCTGCGGTTCCACCCGCTTGTTTATCGGGAATTATCCCAAAATTTATGGATATTTGCGGTGACAAATTTCATCCAAATTCTTTCAGCAATTTTTCCCGTGTAGTGTAAAAAAAATCCATACTCACAATCTTTCATATTTTGGAATATTTAGGAGGATTCGTATGCAATTGGTTTTTTTTTTTACTTTAGATAAAAATCATTTGAATATTTCTGGTTCACAGGCTGGTGCAAATGCTGGCTCCGAGCAGCTTCGTCACGTCCAGGTTGTGACCATCAACCAGGATATTTGCAGAGACAACTACGGAACCGAAGGTGTCCTTATCACCAACAACATGTTGTGCTCCGGTTGGGAAACCGGTGGTCGCGATCAGTGTACCTTTGACTGCGGTGGTCCTCTCTACCACAACGGTGTAGTGGTTGGAGTCAGATCCTTCGGCATTGGCTGCGGTCAAGCTGAATTCCCCGGTGTCAACACTCGCGTGTCCAACTACACGTCTTGGATCTCGACTAACGCTTGAGATGTAATTTTCTTAAATAAGCTGTTCGTAATAAAGATGATTATAAATCAGCGTTAATAAAGCGATTTCTAACAGATAAAAGTGTTTGAACTTGATCGACCCTAGACCAAACAAGTTGCCCAAAGCTTGCAATTTTCAACAACGAGTTGAGAATATATCAGCTTTAAGTAAAAAAAAAAGGTTTCTGTTGGAAGTATAATAATGAATCTGTATCTAATTATAGTACATAATTACTTAATTATTTACTTGGAACGCAGATTAACTTAAATACATACATAGTATGTAAGTTTGGGCCATTGCCCCCTAAACAAACTCTCTTTTAATAGGCGCCGCATACAGCCTGATTTGTAGAGGTTGCGTTAGCGCCAAAGATTTAGCCGCCCGCGTGCACTTTGAAAAGGTACAGCTTCGCATTCCTGGAATGCGAAGCTATACCTTTTCAAAGTGCACAAATTCTCGAAATAGTGTGGTCACTCCGCGAAGCCTGTAAAGCTTCCAGCAAGGTTCTGTGATTCTGGGCGGAGCTACGCTGGCTATGTTAGCAAGAAGCCCTGCGCACAAAGGCGAATGCGAGCCTAGGTACGGTAAATGGAGTCTCTATTCTACAAATATTATTACATACCACTAGAGAAATCGTTAGTAAATGATCTTAGCTACTTAATTGTGTGTCCCAACTGCGGACATTATTCAAATAAATTATGTCAGTTTGATTCAAGACGCCAAAAAAGAATTAAATTTTACCCAATTTAAGAAACCAATTAAAGTGTCCTACTTGATAAATGTAATTATGCTATTGACAAATACTTAAATAACGAATTCATTAAGAATGACAATTATTAATACTGACATTCAAAATCAAAGTCAAATATATTTATTTCAACTAGGCCATTAAGCAGCATT
This sequence comes from Orthosia gothica, assembly GCA_949775005.1. Classification (NCBI taxonomy): domain Eukaryota; kingdom Metazoa; phylum Arthropoda; class Insecta; order Lepidoptera; family Noctuidae; genus Orthosia; species Orthosia gothica. Next base: position 11,217,631 of record OX459063.1, on the reverse strand, counting down.
TTTCAAAAACGTCAACAATTAAAATTTACAAGTAATAACAATTGTTCCTATCGTCCATTCGGAAAAGTAGCTTGTTATGGAGAAGAACGGACAAGACATGCTTAATGTTTTAAAAAAAAATAATTGTTTTACAATATTTACATAAGTACATCTATACCAATATTATAAAGAGGAAAGATTTTTTTGTTTGTGTATATGTTTGTTTGTACCGAATAGTCACCGAAAAAACTGGACCGATTACAAAAATTCTTTCACCATTAGAAAGCTACATCATTCCTGAGTGACATAGGCTATTTTTTTATCCCGAAAACGGGTCACGGGAGCGAAGCCGCGGGGAACAGCTAGTACATTAATAAATTCATAAATGTGAGGACGACGCACCCAAAATAGCACTACAGGTATAAAGTATTAAAAGTACTCACACATGTGTTGCGCAGTTATTTAATACAAAAAAAAAATGTTTATACAATACAAATATATTCATACAGTCTTCAGCAGATCCAACAATACTTCAAATCAATAATGTTCTGCTTATCACTTGTTTTTGCCCTAGCGGTTGTGGAGCAGGAGTAGCAGGAAAGTAATTAAATTAGACCAGCCTTGCGGTATGTACATCAGTAAAAAGTTGAATTTTTCTATCAGCCTAAGCTGCCGAACTAAGCTGCCCTGCAAGTGATATTAAATGAGGACCCCATAACCTAACCTTAACCTTGAGCATAGCGTTTTTTCCAGGAAAAAACCCTATGCTCAAGGTCTAGGCTTTTATCGGCAATTCTATCTTCGCCCTGCCTATCATAATGTCACAATCAACCGAATGCAAATGTTTTGCCGAATGTCAAAACTTTCGCCGTTCGGCAAAGCAAATTTTATGCAGTTCATTGTTTACCATTTAAAACTTAATTATTAGCAGTGAACCAATCCTGAACCTGCCGTAGGGCATTATTTACGTCGTCAACGGGACTCGTACGTCTATTTATGTAAAATATTAAAGATATGTCATCACTCATCAACAAATAACATCATGTTTAGTTTGTTTTTCAATAAGCGGGGAGTATACGTACTAAGAATAAGAAAGGACCTAAAATTGAGCCCTGGGGTACACCTTTTGTCACGTTTAACCCCTACGAATTGACACTGTTTATTAAGCGACTTCAAAAAAAGGAGGAGGTTCTCAATTCGTCGGAATCTTTTTTTTTTTTTTTTTATGTATGTGCCCCAATTACTCAAATACGCCTGGACCGATTTCAAAAATTTGAAAGTTGAAGTTTGAAAGGGTATACTTCCTAGTTGGTCCCATAGTCATCAGGTCAGGATCTGATTATGGAATCCTAGAGAAATCGAGGGAACTCCTCGAATATTATAGGCAAACATGTAGCAATTTTGGTATTTTCATCAACAATGCAATCATTTTCACTCAAAAAGTATCATTTGGTGAAGTGGAACTGATGAAGAAGACCACAGATGGCCACTGGAAATACTCAATGCTTAGTATATCACGGGCATAACATATCTCGACTATAATGAAACAAATACTTATAAATAAATGGTACTGATGAAAATGGCACCATCGAACTGATCTGATGATGAAGCCGGAAGGTAGGCACTGGAACTCTCAAATAAAACAAAGTATCCTAGTCGTGTTTGGGCTTATTGGAATCGCCATGAGATGTACTTTGGCAATAAATGATAATCATGTTAATTGGAGGTACCTACCAAAACTAAAAATAGAAAAATAAAAAACTTTTTAACAAAAAATCAAACCGACTTCTAGAACAAAAAACTACAAAACGAAAAATAAAATTCTTTTCCGAAGTCGGTGTCAAAAAACGGAAAACAATGGGTAAAAAAGACACCTTACCACCACACTTCCGGCTTCATCATCAGATCAGTTCGATGGTGCCATTTTCATCAGTACCATTTATTTATAAGTATTTGTTTCATTATAGTCGAGATATGTTATGCCCGTGATATACTAAGCATTGAGTAGTTCCAGTGGCCATCTGTGGTCTTCTTCATCAGTTCCACTTCACCAAATGATACTTTTTGAGTGAAAATGATTGCATTGTTGATGAAAATACCAAAATTGCTACATGTTTGCCTATAATATTCGAGGAGTTCCCTCGATTTCTCTAGGATTCCATCATCAGATCCTGACCTGATGACTATGGGACCAACTAGGAAGTATACCCTTTCAAACTTCAACTTTCAAATTTTTGAAATCGGTCCAGGCGTATTTGAGTAATTGGGGCACATACATAAAAAAAAAAAAAAAAAGATTCCGACGAATTGAGAACCTCCTCCTTTTTTTGAAGTCGGTTAATAAACAGTGTCAATTCGTAGGGGTTAAACGTGAAAAAAGGTGTACCCCAGGGCTCAATTTTAGGTCCTTTCTTATTCTTAGTACGTATACTCCCCGCTTATTGAAAAACAAACTAAACATGATGTTATTTGTTGATGAGTGATGACATATCTTTAATATTTTACATAAATAGACGTACGAGTCCCGTTGACGACGTAAATAATGCCCTACGGCAGGTTCAGGATTGGTTCACTGCTAATAATTAAGTTTTAAATGGTAAACAATGAACTGCATAAAATTTGCTTTGCCGAACGGCGAAAGTTTTGACATTCGGCAAAACATTTGCATTCGGTTGATTGTGACATTATGATAGGCAGGGCGAAGATAGAATTGCCGATAAAAGCCTAGACCTTGAGCCTAGGGTTTTTTCCTGGAAAAAACGCTATGCTCAAGGTCACCATGGGGTCCTCATTTAATATCACTTGCAGGGCAGCTTAGTTCGGCAGCTTAGGCTGATAGAAAAATTCAACAATTTACTGATGTACATACCACAAGGCTGGTCTAATTTAATTACTTTCCTGCTACTCCTGCTCCACAACCGCTAGGGCAAAAACAAGTGATAAGCAGAACATTATTGATTTGAAGTATTGTTGGATCTGCTGAAGACTGTATGAATATATTTGTATTGTATAAACATTTTTTTTTTGTATTAAATAGCTGCGCAACACATGTGTGAGTACTTTTAATACTTTATACCTTTAGTGCTAATTTGGGTGCGTCGTCCTCACATTTATGAATTTATTAATGTACTAGCTGTTCCCCGCGGCTTCGCTCCCGTGACCCGTTTTCGGGATTAAAAAATAGCCTATGTCACTCAGGAATGATGTAGCTTTCTAATGGTGAAAGAATTTTTGTAATCGGTCCAGTTTTTTCGGAGACTATTCGGTACAAACAAACATATACACAAACAAAAAAATCTTTCCTCTTTATAATATTGGTATAGATGTACTTATGTAAATATTGTAAAACAATTTTTTTTTTAAAACATTAAGCATGTCTTGTCCGTTCTTCTCCATAACAAGCTACTTTTCCGAATGGACGATAGGAACAATTGTTATTACTTGTAAATTTTAATTGTTGACGTTTTTGAAAAATGCTGCTTAATGGCCTAGTTGAAATAAATATATTTGACTTTGATTTTGAATGTCAGTATTAATAAATGTCATTCTTAATGAATTCGTTATTTAAGTATTTGTCAATAGCATAATTACATTTATCAAGTAGGACACTTTAATTGGTTTCTTAAATTGGGTAAAATTTAATTCTTTTTTGGCGTCTTGAATCAAACTGACATAATTTATTTGACTAATGTCCCCAGTTGGGACACACAATTAAGTAGCTAAGATCATTTACTAACGATTTCTCTAGTGGTATGTAATAATATTTGTAGAATAGAGACTCCATTTACCGTACCTAGGCTCGCATTCGCCTTTGTGCGCAGGGCTTCTTGCTAACATAGCCAGCGTAGCTCCGCCCAGAATCACAGAACCTTGCTGGGAGCTTTACAGGCTTCGCGGAGTGACCACACTATTTCGAGAATTTGTGCACTTTGAAAAGGTACAGCAAAGTGCAAAGTGCACGCGGGCGGCTAAATCTTTGGCGCTAACGCAACCTCTACAAATCAGGCTGTATGCGGCGCCTATTAAAAGAGAGTTTGTTTAGGGGGCAATGGCCCAAACTTACATACTATGTATGTATTTAAGTTAATCTGCGTTCCAAGTAAATAATTAAGTAATTATATACTATAATTAGATACAGATTCATTATTATACTTCCAACAGAAACCTTTTTTTTTACTTAAAGCTGATATATTCTCAACTCGTTGTTGAAAATTGCAAGCTTTGGGCAACTTGTTTGGTCTAGGGTCGATCAAGTTCAAACACTTTTATCTGTTAGAAATCGCTTTATTAACGCTGATTTATAATCATCTTTATTACGAACAGCTTATCTCAAGCGTTAGTCGAGATCCAAGTCGTGTAGTTGGACACGCGAGTGTTAACACCGGGGAATTCAGCTTGACCGCAGCCAATGCCGAAGGATCTGACTCCAACCACTACACCGTTGTGGTAGAAAGGACCACCGCAGTCAAAGGTACACTGATCGCGACCACCGGTTTCCCAACCGGAGCACAACATGTTGTTGGTGATAAGGACACCTTCGGTTCCGTAGTTGTCTCTGCAAATATCCTGGTTGATGGTCACAACCTGGACGTGACGAAGCTGCTCGGAGCCAGCATTTGCACCAGCCTGTGAACCAGAAATATTCAAATGATTTTTATCTAAAGTAAAAAAAAAAAACCAATTGCATACGAATCCTCCTAAATATTCCAAAATATGAAAGATTGTGAGTATGGATTTTTTTTACACTCCACGGGAAAAATTGCTGAAAGAATTTGGATGAAATTTGTCACCGCAAATATCCATAAATTTTGGGATAATTCCCGATAAACAAGCGGGTGGAACCGCAGCAGCAGATACTACTGTAATAACAATCCTTAGTAAACTTACGTAAGTGTCTCCCCATCCAGCAGCCCAGACGGTTTGGTTGTCAGCGAGGTTGTAGTTAGTGCCAGCGATGGAAGCGGCGCGGACATTGTTGTTAAAGACGATGGGCAAGGCAGAACGCAAGATGGAGATGTCACTATCCATGGTATTGGGATTGAATGATGGGTGAATGATGATCTGGTTTATGTTGTGAACAACCCCACCACTGTTAGCCCAAGAAGAGCCGACACGGAAACGCCATCGGTTGGCTGTGTCGCCACTATAAAAGAAATAAAAATATAAATCTTTTTAATTTTTCATGTAGGCCACGCTGGTAAAAGCCGCCATATACGTCTGATAAATAGTACTTACGCTCCACATTGAGCAGCTGTGAGGATAGACCTGCTGTTCAGGATGATACCACCGCAATCCTGCCAGTACGTGTTAAAGTCCCAGGTATACAGGAGACCGGCCATGGTCGGATACTGACCAATGGTGGTGACGGAGCCACCCACAATCCTCTGGGGATTTTTGTGGACGCGGACGGCTAAGAAGAAAAATAAACTGTTGTAGATCAATTTTACCTTGATTAAAAATAGTCTTTAACTCGAGGGGATGCGCGCTTTTTGAAATAGGTACAGGTTTTGCCTTTACATGTATGCAACCACTTTTATATTGAATTTATATATAGGCACCATAACGAAAATCGAGTAGACAGAACTAAATCAAAATAAAGGAATAGAAAAGTAATAAAAATTGAAAAAACAAAACTATGTTGAATGTAGAGACATACCTGTGACAGCCGCGAAACAAAGGGCCAGTACAATGAGGAAACGCATATTATCAGTGAACTCGCTGACAAGACAAGTGAATAAATCTTTGCAGGTAGTGATATTTATATCAACAGAAGTAGGTACGCAAAAGAGATAATGATGCTATTATCTTTGCTGTTAAAATAATTTTACATTTTCCTTTTATTTTTGAGCTAAAGATGTTTACAGACTAAACTCTTAGAAAAAAAGTCTGTGTACAAAATATTGTAAACTAGAAGATTCTAAAGCTACTTTGGCAATAAATGATAATCATGTTAATTGGAGGTACCTACCAAAACTAAAAATAGAAAAATAAAAAACTTTTTAACAAAAAATCAAACCGACTTCTAGAACAAAAAACTACAAAACGAAAAATAAAATTCTTTTCCGAAGTCGGTGTCAAAAAACGGAAAACAATGGGTAAAAAAGACACCGACTTCGGAAAAGAATTTTATTTTTCGTTTTGTAGTTTTTTGTTCTAGAAGTCGGTTTGATTTTTTGTTAAAAAGTATTCCCATACAACTATGCCGTATCGTATTAGTGAGCAGACGTATGCGTGATACACCATTATGGTGGTACGCAAAGATGTAATATTTTTGCCTTTTTTTAAAGCAAATACGAATTGATTGTTCTTTTTTAAAATAATTTCGGTGTGATTTTTCCAGGTAAAATACTCATCCAGTTTTACACCCAGATTCAGATTCAGATATATTTATTTGCCAGGAACTTTGCATTACGTACCTGTTTGATATTAATATTGTTAAGTGCAACATTAATGTGTACAGGTTTACTTTTAAATGTTTTGCAATAAAGCACATTAGTTTTGGAAATATTTATTTTTAATTTATTAATGTCTAACTATTGTATAATGTCATTTAATGTTTGCTTAACTTAAATGTCAAAATTTTGTGAATTTTACTTTTTATAATAACAGTAGTGTCATCGGCGAACAATACACACTGATGTTTTATTTACTGAGGCAAATAATTTATGTAAAGAAGAAACAATAATGGTCCCAAGATACTACCTGGTGGTACACCATAGCAATAAGTCCGTGCTTCAGAATCAGTCTTCTAAATTTTTACTTAATCTGTTTAATTTTGTTAACCTCGTTACCTGTTTTCTGTCAGTTAGATAAGATTGAAACCATTCCTTTGCCGGACTTCTGATACCGGATCTTTCAAGTTTTTCTAGAAGCCACACATGATTAACACGATCGAAGGCCTTACTTAAGTCTAAGAGCAATGCACAAGTAGTTATTTTATCATTAATATTCGTCATAATTGCTTTCACCAGCGTAAATATTGCCAAAGTCGTCGATTTATTTTGTCTAAACCCGTATTGCTGATCGACAAGAATGTTGTGTTTATTAAGAAATTTCATCACTCCCCTGTACATAATTTTTTCATTTTTTTTTTTGATATAATGGGAGTGAGAGCGATAGGTCGGTTATTGTCAACGTCTGCTTTTGACCATTTTTTGTATAGTGGCTTTATCAGAGACAGTTTTAGCCTATCAGGAAAGCGGCCCTGATCCAAGGATAAATTGATAATGTGAACCAACGGCGATGCTATATGTTTAGCTATTTTTTAACGAGCTCGATTGTGATGTTATCATACCCAGCCGATTTCGTGTTTTTAATGACATTATAATACGCTATATTTCAGAATCGTTAGTAGGTTCTATAAATATACTTTTGTCATTTGATTCTATTTTATGTATGTCAGCATTATTATTTTTATGAGTAGATCAATTATTATTATCATTAGAAATGTCAACAAAGTGATTCTTAATTTATTAGCAATGTCAGATCCAGATGTGATAGATTCCATACAAATTTATGGAACCCACGGAATGGTTAGTTCTTCAGTTTAAGGTCGCTCAGCGAGCTAGTGAAAGGGCTATGCTTGGAGTCTATGTAAGAGATCGAATCCGAAACGAGGTGATCCGGCAGAGAACCAAAGTACGCCTCAGGCTAGGAGTGGCGATCTTGGCAGGGTGGCTGATTTGCCGAAAATTGATGCAAATGGCATGCAATTAGAGAGGCCTTCGTCCAGCAGTGGGCTGCTGTAGGCTGATGATAATGTATGGTGTACTTACTAAAATGTCAACGATACCATGGTGTACGTCCGTACTGAAGTCACCGATGAACTGACATACCTGTAACAATGAAACATATAGTTTAAATAATTTTTTGTCGCATTGGGATATGATTTCCTGATCATGCTTATCCAGCAATAAAGGCAATGTGTATCCAGAAATTGCATGAAGAAGCAGATTTTATTTTGTTTGTAAATTAGCCGTCGTCCCAAATTAGGCGGTATGCTTGTGTTCAAAGTACATACAAACACTGCTCTATCCCACAGATTTTATTCAGGAAGAAGTAACAAACGTCTGGGGGTTCTGGTATCTTGACCATCATTCGTTTTTCGACAATCGTTTGAAAATAACAAACAGAGTACATACGAATACATATGATTAGCGTTAAATGCATTTAGTGGGTGATTAAGGTGGGTATGAAAGATATGAATTGAATAATCTTTTTCTTTTCTTTTTTTAAATAAAACGTTGCCCCACACTAAGAATTTATTCCTGTATCGTGGGTGCGTTTACAAACATATAAACTCACATACACAAACACCCAGAGCCGGAACAATTATCTGTAGGTCATACAAATATTTGTCCCGTGCGGGAATCGAACCCGCGACACGCAGCGCAGCAGTCAATCTTACTTTAATAAGTACTTTCTAATTATGTAGTATCTATGTTTTAACAGAAGTTAGTAGTTTTTCAATCTTATACGGAACTGTATTAACTTGCATCATAAAGAAAACTTCTGACTGTATGTTTAGGTCTCTGTGAAACCAAGGTTACCGAAATAGTCCGAAAAAATGCCAACTTAAGTGGCAACGGGCAGGGCACATTGCTCGCAGAACGGATGGCCGACAAGGCCGAAAAGTTCTGGAATGGTGACCGCGAACCGGACGACGATGCGTTGGAAGGCGGCCCACTAGGTAACCGATGACCTGGTAAAGGCTGCGGCGATCCGCTGGATGCGAGCCGCACGGGACCGGTCAATATAGCGACGCTTAGGGGTGCCTATGTCCAGCAGTGGACGACTTTCTGCTGAAATGATGATCATGAGGTTTCGTTGAAACAATATTTTCAAGAAAATTTGAAAAGAGAGTTCTAAATAACTGTAACGGGTATTCTTAAAAACAATTTGACTGTCAAGCCCTTCAACCAGTTTACAAATACATTTTACTGCTTATGACAGTTGATAAGGCCACTCGTTTAAAAAGAGGTGACTGCTACCGAATAACAGAGAAGCATGGAAAAAGAAACAGTGCGGTGATGATCCCAAAACAAATGATATTTAGGATAAGAGCAAAAAAATGAGTCAAAAATTATAAAAAATAAATGTTTCATATTTAAAGCCGTTTTGACAAATCAACAAAAGATTGTGGATGGATTCGTCACCATTATATATCGATACCCGATCGATACTCTCCTTTACACATGGAACTGGAGATCATACTGGTATAGTTGTGACGTTACCATCACTAACAACACATCCATTCTTACAGTTGCTTTATTTGAAAATAGCTGCTTTATGGAAAAAAAAAAAAAATTGTCCAATACTGTAGGAGGAAATAGGCGAGAGCCAAACCTCCAATTATGACTTTTTACTGACGAAATTCAGTTGGAGATCTCCGACTGAATTTCCTCAGTTAAAAGTCTGCTTATGGACCTCATTTCGTCGTAATCAGAATCTTAGTCATGTCTATGATGCACAATGAAAAAATTATAAATATCGTTATTTAACCATTGATGGTTAAGGGCTGTGGTATTTAACCATTGATGCTTCACGGCTGTCTCAGGTATGTTTAATACCTGAGACAGCCGTGAAGCAAAGGGCCAACACAGCGAGACTGTGAATGTTATCAATAACTTGTTAAAGAGTTTAATCGTTGTCACTGAACGATATCTAATCATCGCATATTGATTATCAATTTATCACACAAACAGATTAATTGTCAAATTGTAATACAGGATATCCCAAATAATATTTTTTTTCATTTTCCTCTAAATTCATACTGAATAGGATGCTATATTATTTTTGCCTATGCATATTGTGTATAAAGTGTAAAACTTATAGAATCAATTAAACCAATAATAGCCTAGCGTTTGATCTTTATCTCTCCTGCTGTTAAGCAATGATGTGGAAGCTTGCCTTAAATTAACTTCCAAGACACACAACTCAGATAACTCCCAGGTCGTTGACTCCGAATACCACTCCATAGCCGCACTAACATAATTAAAGTTTTCAGAAAACGTTTCGTAATTATGGATTGGATGTTCAACAGCATCGCCGTACGTTTTGTTGTTCTAAAAAGAAGCGAGCTTGATGAAATTATATCATTAATTTCATTAAGAAATATTATCTATAATTTCACTGCACACTCTCCAAAGTAAGTAAAGTTAACTTTATTGTACACAAACATTGTTAACACAAATTTTCCATAATTACAAAAAGATAAAAACCATATAGGTTTGACAGGATGTGCTGCCAGCACATCCTGTCAAGTCAATTCAATCTTGTCAAGTCAATAGTCAGCTATAAAGTTTAATTTCTGCAGCTTGCTTGTTGATCAGTGCATCATTTGACATGAGACTTTGGCCCGTTTCTCAAACCGTTCAAGCGCATCAATATTCATGAAAATTATAGCATAGTTCACACAAGATAAACATAAATACCTTCGGGTTTTGTGACATTATAAATAGATGACTAATTGTATTAATCCCTAGAATCAGCTGCGAGATAATGAAATGATTTTATTTATAGGATCATTGCAGATAAAATGATAATAAAACGTCTCTATCTGTATCCGCAAGGTATAAGTGCGCTTTCAGACTCGTTTCTAATAAACGTGGTGCGCCTTTAAAAAAATAATCTAATTAGTTTGATCAGGCAACCAAAACATGTGAGACTGGATCCTGCAGCAAAGTATATCCTAGTGCATGATCCAGTGTCACATCTTAAAAGAGTATTTTTTTTATTATTATTGTTCTTATCATCGTCGTCAGAACACAATTATTACATTATATTTCCTGCATTTAATCACAGAGTGCGTTATTAGAAAAATCTTTATACATTATTTTCAGTTACTCCAAACTGCAAACAATACTTATGTGGCAAAATGAGGGTCTGACACTCAATTTGATCGCAGTCATTATGTCCAATTACATGCCTGTTCATTCGAGTGAGTGTCTACACACATACATACATCTGCAACATTTGAGATCAAATGATTTCCTACTGAATGTCAAAAGGTGGGGAATTCCTTAAGGATACTTACCCTTCGTTTCCGGACGGAACGGAGGATTGTGTTGGACTCCTACCAACAAAAACGCCACAGTTCCTACCGCTACCATGAGTCTGGGGCCATCACTAGTGATTGGTATCGGCTCTCCATGCCTAGCGCGCCCCATCACCTAGTGCACCAGACCATCCAGATTCCACGACCACATGTGTACCACAAAGACGCACAGGGATCAGCTGCGGGCCGCTTAGGAAGGCGACAAACCCAAGAGGGCCGAAAAAGGCCTGATTGGTCAACCGGCGACTCAGCCAGGCTCAAATTGCCTATAAAGTTAATCATCCCTTTGAAAGAATATTAATAATATAAACAGTTTCTAAAGTCTCTAACACTGGTAATGTGTAATCGTTAAGTGGCTAGACTTGACCACTAATTTAGCTTTAGAATCTTCTAGTTTACAATATTTTGTACACAGCCTTTTTTTACTAAGAGTTTAGTCTGTAAACATCTTTAGCTCAAAAATAAAAGGAAAATGTAAAATTATTTTAACAGCAAAGATAATAGCATCATTATCTCTTTTGCGTACCTACTTCTGTTGATATAAATATCACTACCTGCAAAGATTTATTCACTTGTCTTGTCAGCGAGTTTACTGATAATATGCGTTTCCTCATTGTACTGGCCCTTTGTTTCGCGGCTGTCACAGGTATGTCTCTACATTCAACATAATTTTGTTTTTTCAATTTTTATTACTTTTCTATTCATTTATTTGGATTTAGTTCTGTCTACTCGATTTTTGTTATGGTGCCTATATATACATGCAATATGTGGTTGCATACATGTAAAGGCAGAACCTGTACCTATTTCAAAAAGCGCGCATCCCCTCGAGTTAAAGACTATTTTTAATCAAGGTAAAATTGATCTACAACAGTTTATTTTTCTTCTTAGCCGTCCGCGTCCACAAAAATCCCCAGAGGATTGTGGGTGGCTCCGTCACCACCATTGGTCAGTATCCGACCATGGCCGGTCTCCTGTATACCTGGGACTTTAACACGTACTGGCAAGATTGCGGTGGTATCATCCTAAACAGCAGGTCTATCCTCACAGCTGCTCAATGTGGAGCGTAAGTACTATTTATCAGACGTATATGGCGGCTTTTACCAGCGTGGCCTACATCAAAAATTAAAAAGATTTATATTTTTATTTATTTTATAGTGGCGACACAGCCAACCGATGGCGTTTCCGGGTCGGCTCTTCTTGGGCTAACAGTGGTGGGGTTGTTCACAACATAAACCAGATCATCATTCACCCATCATTCAATCCCAATACCATGGATAGTGACATATCCATCTTGCGTTCTGCCTTGCCCATCGTCTTTAACAACAATGTCCGCGCCGCTTCCATCGCTGGCACTAACTACAACCTCGCTGACAACCAAACCGTCTGGGCTGCTGGATGGGGAGACACTTACGTAAGTTTACTAAGGATTGTTATTACAGTAGTATCTGCCGCTGCGGTTCCACCCGCTTGTTTATCGGGAATTATCCCAAAATTTATGGATATTTGCGGTGACAAATTTCATCCAAATTCATTCAGCAATTTTTCCCGTGGAGTGTAAAAAAAATCCATACTCACAATCTTTCATATTTTGGAATATTTAGGAGGATTCGTATGCAATTGGTTTTTTTTTTTTACTTTAGATAAAAATCATTTGAATATTTCTGGTTCACAGGCTGGTGCAAATGCTGGCTCCGAGCAGCTTCGTCACGTCCAGGTTGTGACCATCAACCAGGATATTTGCAGGGACAACTACGGAACCGAAGGTGTCCTTATCACCAACAACATGTTGTGCTCCGGTTGGGAAACCGGTGGTCGCGATCAGTGTACCTTTGATTGCGGTGGTCCTCTCTACCACAACGGTGTAGTGGTTGGAGTCAGATCCTTCGGCATTGGCTGCGGTCAAGCTGAATTCCCCGGTGTCAACACTCGCGTGTCCAACTACACGTCTTGGATCTCGACTAACGCTTAAGATGTAATTTTCTTAAATAAGCTGTTCGTAATAAAGATGATTATAAATCAGCGTTAATAAAGCGATTTGTAACAGATAAATGTGTTTTAATTTGATCGACCGTAGACCAAACAAGTTGCCCAAAGCTTGCATGAATCCATTTAGTTATAAAGTGAAAGTGGCAAAGCTGTAGGCCAAACAAATTTGAATGACTGTTCGTGCCAGCGACGCGAAGAAATATTTGACTCTTAAAAGCTTGATTTTTACTTCTAATGGCTTTTTTGGTTACTAACACGTTGTAGGATGTGTTGATTAACAAAAAAACATAACAGAGTGATTATGTTAAATTTGTAACTCAGTTAAAATCTCGATTAGTATTCATACGCTTTAAATAAGAAGAAGACATGCGTTCAAATGCGTTTACTTAAAAGTTATATATTTTGAACAACGAGTTGAAAATATATCAGCTTTAAGTAAAAAAAAGGTTTCTGCTAGAAGTATAATAATGAATCTATATCTAATTATAGTAAATAATTTCTTAATTATTTAATTGGAACGCAGATTAACTTAAATACATACAAAGTATGTAAGTTTGGGCCATTGCCCCCTAAACAAACTCTCTTATAATAGGCGCCGCATACAGCCTGATTTGTAGAGGTTGCGTTAGCATCAAAGAATTAGCCACCCGCGTAATCCAGGAATGCGAAGCTGTACCTTTTCAAAGTGCACAAATTCTCGAAATAGTGAGGTCACTCCGCGAAGCCTGTAAAGCTCCCAGCAAGGTTCTGTGATTCTGGGCGGAGCTATGCTGGCTATGTTAGCAAGAAGCCCCGCGCACAAAGGCGAGTGCGAGCCTAGGTACGGTAAATGGAGTCTCTTTTCTACTTATATTACTACATACCACTAGAAAGATCGTTAGTAAATGATCTTAGATACTTAATTGTGTGTCCCAACTGGGGACATTAGTCAAATAAATTATGTAAGTTTGATTCAAGACGCCAAAAAAGAATTAAATTTTACCCAATTTAAGAAACCAATTAAAGTGGGCTAATTGATAAATGAAATTATGCTATTGACAAATACTTAAATAACGAATTCATTAAGAATTACAATTATTAATACTGACATTCAAAATCAAAGTCAAATATTATTTATTTCAACTAGGCCATTAAGCAGCACTTTTCAAAAACGTCAACAATTAAAATTTACAAGTAATAACAATTGTTCCTATCGTCCATTCGGAAAAGTAGCTTATTATGGAGAAGAACGGACAAGACATGCTTACTCTTTTAAAAAAAAAATGTTTTACAATATGTACATAAGTACATACATTAATAAATTCATAAATGTGAGGACGATGCACCCAGAATAGCAGTACAGGTATAAAGTTTTAAAAGTACTCACACATGTGTTGCGCAGTTATATAATACTAAAAAAAAATGTTTATACAATACAAATATATTCATACAGTCTTCAGCAGGTCCAACAATACTTCAAATCAATCATGTTCTGCTTATCACTTGTTTTGCCCTAGCGGTTGTGGAGCAGGAGTAGCAGGAAAGTAACTAAATTAGACTAGCCTTGCGGTATGTACATCAGTAAATTGTATAATTTTTCTATCAGCCTAAGCTGCCGAACTTAGCCGCCCGGCTAAGTGATATTAAATGAGGACCCCATGGTAACCTTGAGCATAGCGTTTTTTCCAGGAAAAACCCTAGGCTCAAGGCTCTAGGCTTTTATCGGCGAATTGTAGCTTCTCCCTGCCTATCATAATGTCACAATCAACCGAATGCGAATGCAAATGTTTTGCCGAATGTCAAAACTTTTGCCATTCGGCAAAGCATGGGCATTATTTACGTCGTCAACGGGACTCGTACGTCTATTTATTTAAAATATTAAAGATATGTCATCACTCATCAGCAAATAACATCATGTTTAGTTTGTTTTTCAATAAACAGGGAGTATACATACTAAGAATAAGAAAGGACCTAAAATTGAGCCCTGGGGTACCTCTATTTTCACGTTTAACCCCGAAAAATTGACACCGTTTATTTGAACTAATTGATGTCTATCATTCAAATAAGATTTTACTAAACCTAACGCTGATTGGCCTGGCAAGTAATGCTCAAGTTTCAGAAGTAATGTTTTATAATTAACGCAATCAAACGCCTTCGACAGATCGCAGAAGATACTTTTGGAATGTTGTGCCTCTTCCTACGGAATAAAGATGTGTTTTAAATGGGGTGACACCAGCGTCAGTTTTACAACGTCATTTAGTGAAAACATTCTGTTTATCATGCAAGATGTTATTCGTATTAAAATTAATGAGCATTTGATTTAGCATTATCTTTTCAAATATCTTGTTGAAATTGCATAATATGTAATTTTTCAATTTTCTAATTTAATACCATAATTATGCATGATTTTCATTTTTTTTTGTAAATTTTAATTTGTCATCCTTAGCTAGAATTTCATACCATATTTGTTCGCCTCATGACATAACATAGCGCTCTGTTCATCAAGCATAAGATCTGTATTTCTTTACCTATGTTAATAAATAAATAAATTAATGCATTAGGAATAAATCTCCTTAAACGATTTCTAAACAAGTAACAGTTTCACATAGCTGGGATACGGATACCATAAGCTCTACATAAGGCCCATGAAGATTCTGGAGAAAATCTGGGGCACAATTAATTATCAAGTTTTCGCCAGTTACAGTTCTGTTTGGCCAAATATAGTGTTGTAAGGTCTACTGACCACACTTTGATTCATCCTTACTTAAACTTTCAATATTGATTTCCTGACAAGGATATTTCGCAGCTTAAATAGTTATCACGTTTCTGTCCAAGCCATGGAGTATCCTGCTATTCCATAGATCGGCCCAATAAATTGTCATGTTTAAAGAAATAAATGTTTTTTTTTAAGTATACGTTTTTTAATAATTTATTTCACATAACATGTATCAACGTTCAAAGTTAACAATTTAATAAATCTGCAATTTCAGTGGTACCTAATACCTACAGAAAAATATTGGACGGTGATAAAAATCACCGTCCGTCGATTTTTCTGTTAAAACGAATGCAGTAATTATGCAGAACAGTTTTTTGAGTGAACAGAATCAGGCCTCTGTCCTCACTTTAGCTTTATCTCGAAGCCTGTATCTTCAGTAAAGCTTTATAGACTAAATTATGCTGTTTAGGAAAATGTTTCGATATGGTGCTGAAAATACCAAATGGTGGCGAAAAAGTATTAGTGTCCGGTTGATGGCAGAGATGTTAACTAGAGTAATTACAATCGGAGCAACTATACCCCTGGGGCAACTATCTTGGTATTACCCTACACGGGTATACATAATTCGCAAAATGTGGGTTTTGCTAAAGGTGCACCTCTGCCTAACCTTTCGGGGAATACCGGCGTGATGTAATATCATATATGTCATGTTAAAAAACATTTTGTAGGGAATTCAGGTTGAGCGCAGCCAATACCGAAAGATCGGACACCAACAAGGACATTGTTGTGGTAAAGAGGACCACCAGTGTCAAAAGTGCACTGGTCGCGACCACCGTTGGGCCAGCCAGAGCACAACATGTAAGTAGTGATAGTGATACCACGGACAGCGTAGTTGTTTCTGCAAGTGTTCTGGTTGATAGTCCTAAGCTCGTCGTGACGCAGCTGCTCAGACTCATAGAATGAACCAGCCTGTGAAAAAAAAACAAACTAAGACACCAATTTTCATTTGAACAGGAGAAATACTGAACAAATATGAGTAAACTTACGAAAGTGTCACCCCATCCAGCTGCCCAGACGATTTGGTTGTCATTGACTATATAGTAGGGACCAGCGATGGAAATGGCCCGGGCAGCACAGCGAGGACGCGCATATTGTTAGCGTATAGTATTTATATCAAATCAGATCGACTATCAAATTATCACGCAAAGAGATAAAATGTTTTTTTTTTCAAAACTTTTCCTTTAAATTAGTACTTGTTATCATTTTCCTCTTATTTCCGTTGTAAGGAACTGAAATATACGTATTATATTAGAAAGCTTTTTACTTTTAAAGGAGTGCTATTATATTACAGTTAACCACCATTTATTATTTAGTTTAAAATATTTTTACAGAGTTGTCATACGTACCTATTTGAAATCCAATGTAAAATGGATCCCGGATGCCTTTTTTAACATTTCAAAATACTGATGGATGTTGTGATGGATGACGGACGGGTTTGGGGGCCTTTCAGGCTCTGATTGATTAAAATAACACTACTCATCAGCATCATTATCTTACAGAAACTATCTGTACCCATTATTATATTCTAACAATAATCCTTCTCACATTTTCGAATTGATCAGGTCCTTTTTGGGTTGTAAATAAATATTGTGAAACAGGGCTGTCCAAGTATCTACATAGACTATTCAGAGATATCAGAATAGTTGACATTATATTATGTGAGTCGATTACGACACATATGAAGAAGAAGAATAAACTATTTGATTTGATCGAGTTGAATATTAGAGTAAACAGAAAATATAAATAGTTGGACATTGGTTCCGAAAATACAATTAATAAAATGATGATGTTATATTGGGCTTTTTCCATACCAGTACTATAGCTTGGAATACTAAAACCCATTTCTGCAACAACAAGTAGAGGATGCAAAAATAACAATCCTCGAGGCTTGGACTCCCCGGTTAACCTAAAAGATAAGAAACTTTTCACTATATAATACATTTCGGTTTTTTGTGGAGTCATGTATTTATTAGTATTTCCCCGAAGCAACAGATAATTATAATTCGTGTCTTTATTGGATCGATGATAAAATAAAAATAACTGTAGGTATGTATCTATTCCTTGTTATCATTAGTATATAGATGTTTACATATTGGGTTCTAAAGTTGGTTCATTCATAGCAACAAATGAAATGAATACCTGTCGTTTGTGAAATTAATTGTTATTTCATGGGGCTTGCTTTTGCCGCTTTTGGGTTAAAGGTTTTCTTAAAAGCTATCAAGATGTTTATTTTTTTCTAGCTTTCACTTTACTACTTTAACTTCATTATCAGACTACAGCAGACCGCATTATAAAGGTATTTTTTTATAAAAAATTACGACGATACAGTGCGATGAAATATTGTGTAAAGACACGGTGTGCTACACATTATACTGACAAAGTTACGTCACAAGCCCCCACGCCTGAACTTTGATGCGCTTTATTTTATTAAATTTTTATTTATTTGATAAGTAAAAAATACGGGTCCAATCCAAAAAAGACGTTCAAAAGTTATAAGCTTTTTACTTTTTAAATCGGGGTGTTTTCGCAGGATATCTACTACCAGGGGTTTTTTAATTTTTTAAATTTGACTTATTCAGTCTGGTGCCGAACGTGGATCTGAACAGCTACGTCACGTTGAGCTATTCTATCAACCAGGCCACTTGCAGAAACCACTACGCTACCCGAGGGATCGCTATCACCGACAGCATGTTGTGCTCCGGCTGCTCCGGTGGTGGTCGCGACCAGTGCTAGGGTGACTCCGGCGGTCTTCTCAGCCTCTACAGTGTCGTTGTTGGTGTCTGCTCTTTCAGTGTTGGATGCGGACTAGATATCTTACTTCCCTGGTGTCGACGCTCGCGTGTCCCAATTCGCCAAATGAAATAACGCAAACTCATAAGCAGAAAATATATTCTCGAAATAAACTATTACGCAATAATTTTATAGTTTCTGTTAATATATATGATGACGTAAATACGAGTATCCGAATTGCCAACGGTAAATCTTGGGCTTTGACAATAAAACCTCAGATTTACCAGTTCTTACTAGTTAAAACTCCGAACTCTTTTGTGGTAATCGCTAATTTCGGAGTTTTACTACCACGCGCTAGGGTCTGCCTAGCGCGTGTATCCGACTGAATATCCTAAGTAAAGTAAATAAGTCATAATTCGAGATTTGCCTCTCGCCTTTATCCTCCTCCAATATTGGACCGATCTAAAAGATTATTTTTAGAAACACTAGAACCCACACAGAATGCTCAAAATTGCACCGTCAACATAGGCCTACAAAACTGTAAATGATAAATGATTTTATTTCTGTAAGTTGGTTTGTACAAACGCTTTTACATGTCTAACATTTTTTTTTTTAAACTAGATGAGGTCGGCGTTTCCTATCTGACTACTCTGAGAAGAAAGGCCGAAACAAACTCAGAGGTCACAGTCTCTTTTAAAGTCCTGAAAAAATCTTGGTTCGATCATGTGAAGACCATGTAGACTGATGTCTGAAATGGTCTTTTGTAAATGGAAAAGATAAACATAGAAGCACAACATAATATATTTTTATTCAATTTATGAAAAATCTTTTGAATTTGTCCAATATTATAGCAGGAAATAGGTGAGAGCCAAACCTCGAATTATGACTTTTACAAAGGAAATTCAGTGGAAGTCTTTGCTCATGGACCTCATTTCCATGTAATCAGAATCTTAGTCATGTCTATGATGCACAATGAAAAAATGATAAATATCGTTATTTAACAATTGATGGGTAAGGGAAAACGTACCTGAGACAGCCGTGAAGCAAAGGGCCAACACAACGAGACTGTGAATGTTATCAATAACTTTTTGAAGAGTTGAATCGTTGTCACTGAACGATATCTAATCATCACATATTGATTATCAATTTATCACTCAAAGAGATTAATTGTCAAATTAGTATACAGGAAATCCTGAATAATTATTTTTATCATTTTCCTCTTAAATGATATCGAATAGGATGCTATATTATTTTTGCCTATGCACAGTGTGTATAAAGTGCAAAACTTATTGAAAAATTAAATCATCGATAGTCTAGGGTTTGACCTTTTTTTTTCGTTTTGACCTCTATCTACCTGCTGGTAAGCAATGATGTGATGATATCTAATCATCACATATTGATTATCAATTTATCACTCAAAGAGATTAATTGTCAAATTAGTATACAGGAAATCCTGAATAATTATTTTTATCATTATCCTCTTAAATGATATCGAATAGGATGCTATATTATTTTTGCCTGCACAGTGTGTATAAAGTGCAAAACTTATTGAAAAATTAAATCATCGATAGTCTAGGGTTTGACCTTTTTTTTTTCGTTTTGACCTCTATCTACCTGCTGGTAAGCAATGATGTGGACGCCTTCCTTAAAGTAACTTTCAAACGACTTCCAGGTCGTTGAGTCAACAGTTTGTATCAATCCTATCGGTAAATACAGACTCTTACACAAAAACCAGTCCAAAGCCGCACTAACATAATTAAAGTTTTCAGGAAACTTTTCATAATTATGGATCGGATGTCCAACAGCATCGCCGTACGTTTTGTTGTTCAAAAAAGGAACGAGATGGATGAAATAATTTTGTGTAAATTCAATGCACACTCTCCAAAAGAGAATATACTCGTAAATAAAGTATAGTTTATTGTACACAAAAATTGTTTATACAACTTTTCGAAATAACCATATAGCTTTGATAGGATAGGCTGGCAAGTCAGCGATAAAGTTTAAGCTCTGCAGCTTGCTTGTTGATCAGTGCATCATTAGACATGAGATTTTGGGTCGTTTCTCAAACAGTTCAAGCGCATCATCCTGTATTTCTTATTCAAATATGATAACATAGTTTACAAGAGATAAAAATATGTTGGGTTGGGTTTTTGTGGCATTACTAATTGGATTAAACCTCAGAAGCAGCTGCAAGATAATGAAATGATTGTCTTTATAGGATAACTGCAGATAAAATGCTCTCTATCGGTATTCGCAAGGTATAAGGGCGGTTTCAGACTCGTTTCTTAAAAAACGTGGTCCTTTGAAAAAAAAACCCTAATAAGTTTGATCAGGCTACCAAAACATATGTGACTGGATCCTGCGACACAGGATATCGTAGTGCAGCATCCATTGTCAAATCTTAATATCATTGTATCACTTTTTTATGAATCAATTTATCACCATCGCCACCGACACAATTATTACCTAATAGTACTGCATTTAATCATAGAGTACGTTATAAAAAAATCTTTATCCATTTTTTTCAGTTACTCCAAACTGCAAACAATACTTACGTGGCAAAATGAGGGTCTGACACTTAATTTGAGCGCAATCATCATGTCCAATTACATGCCCGATGGAATTCAACTGAGTGTCTACATCCATACGTACATCTGCAATTTTGGAGATCAAATGAACACCACAGAATGTCAAAAGGTGGGGAATTCCTTAAGGTTACTTATCCTTCGTTCCCGGACGGAACGGAGGGTCGTATCGGACTCCTACCAACTAAAACGCCACAGTTCCTACCGCTACCATGAGTCTGGGGCCATCACTACTGATTGGTATCGGCTCTCCATGCCTAGCGCGCCCCATCACCTAGTGCACCAGACCGTCCAGATTCCACGACCACATGTGTACCACAAAGACGCACAGGGATCAGCTGCGGGCCGCTTAGGAAGGCGACAAACCCAAGAGGGCCGAAAAAGGCCTGATTGGTCAACCGGCGACTCAACCAGGCTCAAATTGCCTAAAAAGTTAATCATCCCTTTGAAAGAATATTAATAATATAAACAGTTTCTAAAGTCTCTAACACTGGTAATGTGTAATCGTTAAGTGGCTAGACTTGACCACTAATTTAGCTTTAGAATTTTCTAGTTTACAATATTTTGTACACAGACTTTTTTTCTAAGAGTTTAGTCTGTAAACATCTTTAGCTCAAAAATAAAAGGAAAATGTAAAATTATTTTAACAGCAAAGATAATAGCCAACACAACATTAACACACAACAATTAACACATAACTGGGATTGTGTGCCTTTTTGAATAAATTTATTATTATTCCCTTTATTCATATTCTTTCTTATTTTCTACATTTTTAAATATTTTTATAAAACATACAAAAAAAAAAACATTTAAAAATATAAAAAATAGAGACCCACCGGTATCGGGAACAGGGTCCAAGCTACCGGCGGTCAGGGCTCCAGAGAGAGGAACCTCCTAACAATACGAGCCGTGTCCAGCAATACTGCTTTCTGGATCAGGCCCTTGACCCAGCCGCCTAACGAGAGCCTCCTAAGGTGTTGGTCGAGGCTCGTGGCTATTAAGCCATTGGCTGACACGACTATCGGTACAATGATCGCTGTGTCCACATCCCACATGTCGACAACCTCGCGAGCCAAGTCAAGATACTTGATTTGCTTATCTTTCTCGGCTTTCACGAGGTTCCCGTCATGCGGGACGGTAATGTCAACAATCATTGCACGCCTCTCGATTCGGTCCAACACCACTATTATTATTATTATTATTATTATCTCTTTTGCGTACCTACTTCTGTTGATATAAATATCACTACCTGCAAAGATTTATTCACTTGTCTTGTCAGCGAGTTTACTGATAATATGCGTTTCCTCATTGTACTGGCCCTTTGTTTCGCGGCTGTCACAGGTATGTCTCTACATTCAACATAATTTTGTTTTTTTCAATTTTTATTACTTTTCTATTCCTTTATTTTGATTTAGTTCTGTCTACTCGATTTTTGTTATGGTGCCTATATATAAATTCAATATAAAAGTGGTTGCATACATGTAAAGGCAGAACCTGTACCTATTTCAAAAAGCGGGCATCCCCTCGAGTTAAAGAATATTTTTAATCAAGGTAAAATTGATCTACAACAGTTTATTTTTCTTCTTAGCCGTCCGCGTCCACAAAAATCCCCAGAGGATTGTGGGTGGCTCCGTCACCACCATTGGTCAGTATCCGACCATGGCCGGTCTCCTGTATACCTGGGACTTTAACACGTACTGGCAAGATTGCGGTGGTATCATCCTAAACAGCAGGTCTATCCTCACAGCTGCTCAATGTGGAGCGTAAGTACTATTTATCAGACGTATATGGCGGCTTTTACCAGCGTGGCCTACATCAAAAATTAAAAAGATTTATATTTTTATTTATTTTATAGTGGCGACACAGCCAACCGATGGCGTTTCCGGGTCGGCTCTTCTTGGGCTAACAGTGGTGGGGTTGTTCACAACATAAACCAGATCATCATTCACCCATCATTCAATCCCAATACCATGGATAGTGACATCTCCATCTTGCGTTCTGCCTTGCCCATCATCTTTAACAACAATGTCCGCGCCGCTTCCATCGCTGGCACTAACTACAACCTCGCTGACAACCAAACCGTCTGGGCTGCTGGATGGGGAGACACTTACGTAAGTTTACTAAGGATTGTTATTACAGTAGTATCTGCCGCTGCGGTTTCACCAGCTTGTTTATCGGGAATTATCCCAAAATTTATGGATATTTGCGGTGACAAATTTCATCCAAATTCTTTCAGCAATTTTTCCCGTGGAGTGTAAAAAAAATCTTTCATATTTTGGAATATTTAGGAGGATTCGTATGCAATTGGTATATATTTTTTTTACTTTAGATTAAAATCATTTGAATATTTCTGGTTCACAGGCTGGTGCAAATGCTGGCTCCGAGCAGCTTCGTCACGTCCAGGTTGTGACCATCAACCAGGATATTTGCAGAGACAACTACGGAACTGAAGGTGTCCTTATCACCAACAACATGTTGTGCTCCGGTTGGGAAACCGGTGGTCGCGATCAGTGTACCTTTGACTGCGGTGGTCCTCTCTACCACAACAGTGTAGTGGTTGGAGTCAGATCCTTCGGCATTGGCTGCGGTCAAGCTGAATTCCCCGGTGTCAACACTCGCGTGTCCAACTACACGTCTTGGATCTCGACTAACGCTTGAGATGTAATTTTCTTAAATAAGCTGTTCGTAATAAAGATGATTATAAATCAGCGTTAATAAAGCGATTTCTAACAGATAAAAGTGTTTGAACTTGATCGACCCTAGACCAAACAAGTTGCCCAAAGCTTGCAATTTTCAACAACGAGTTGAAAATATATCAGCTTTAAGTAAAAAAAAAGGTTTCTGTTGGAAGTATAATAATGAATCTGTATCTAATTATAGTATATAATTACTTAATTATTTACTTGGAACGCAGATTAACTTAAATACATACATAGTATGTAAGTTTGGGCCATTGCCCCCTAAACAAACTCTCTTTTAATAGGCGCCGCATACAGCCTGATTTGTAGAGGTTGCGTTAGCGCCAAAGATTTAGCCGCCCGCGTGCACTTTGAAAAGGTACAGCTTCGCATTCCTGGAATGCAAAGCTATACCTTTTCAAAGTGCACAAATTCTCGAAATAGTGTGGTCACTCCGCGAAGCCTGTAAAGCTCCCAGCAAGGTTCTGTGATTCTGGGCGGAGCTACGCTGGCTATGTTAGCAAGAAGCCCTGCGCACAAAGGCGAATGCGAGCCTAGGTACGGTAAATGGAGTCTCTATTCTACAAATATTATTACATACCACTAGAGAAATCGTTAGTAAATGATCTTAGCTACTTAATTGTGTGTCCCAACTGGGGACATTAGTCAAATAAATTATGTCAGTTTGATTCAAGACGCCAAAAAAGAATTAAATTTTACCCAATTTAAGAAACCAATTAAAGTGTCCTACTTGATAAATGTAATTATGCTATTGACAAATACTTAAATAACGAATTCATTAAGAATGACATTTATTAATACTGACATTCAAAATCAAAGTCAAATATATTTATTTCAACTAGGCCATTAAGCAGCATTTTTCAAAAACGTCAACAATTAAAATTTACAAGTAATAACAATTGTTCCTATCGTCCATTCGGAAAAGTAGCTTGTTATGGAGAAGTTCTTCTCCATAAGGACAAGACATGCTTAATGTTTAAAAAAAAAAAAATTGTTTTACAATATTTACATAAGTACATGTATACCAATATTATAAAGAGGAAAGATTTTTTTGTTTGTGTATATGTTTGTTTGTACCGAATAGTCACCGAAAAAACTGGACCGATTACAAAAATTCTTTCACCATTAGAAAGCTACATCATTCCTGAGTGACATGGGCTATTTTTTAATCCCGAAAACGGGTCACGGGAGCGAAGCCGCGGGGAACAGCTAGTACATTAATAAATTCATAAATGTGAGGACGACGCACCCAAAATAGCACTACAGGTATAAAGTATTAAAAGTACTCACACATGTGTTGCGCAGTTATTTAATACAAAAAAAAATGTACAATACAAATATATTCATACAGTCTTCAGCAGATCCAACAATACTTCAAATCAATAATGTTCTGCTTATCACTTGTTTTTGCCCTAGCGGTTGTGGAGCAGGAGTAGCAGGAAAGTAATTAAATTAGACCAGCCTTGCGGTATGTACATCAGTAAATTGTTGAATTTAATAATGATTTTTCATTTTTATTTTGGACTCCTACCACTGTTGTGTTCTTTTTAACCCAAAGGTTGACTGGTAGAGAATGCCTTGCTGCATTAAGTCCGCCTATGTATCACCATTGTACATGAAGTTTAAATAAATAAATAAATAAATAAATAAATTTTTCTATCAGCCTAAGCTGCCGAACTAAGCTGCCCTGCAAGTGATATTAAATGAGGACCCCATGGTAACCTTGAGCATAGCGTTTTTTCCAGGAAAAAACCCTAGGCTCAAGGTCTAGGCTTTTATCGGCGAATTCTAGCTTCGCCCTGCCTATCATAATGTCACAATCAACCGAATGCAAATGTTTCGCCGAATGTCAAAACTTTCGCCGTTCAGCAAAGCAAATTTTATGCAGTTCATTGTTTACCATTTAAAACTTAATTATTAGCAGTGAACCAATCCTGAACCTGTCTTAGGGCATTATTTACGTCGTCAACGGGACTCGTACGTCTATTTATTTAAAATATTAAAGATATGTCATCACTCATCAACAAATAACATCATGTTTAGTTTGTTTTTCAATAAGCGGGGAGTATACGTACTAAGAATAAGAAAGGACCTAAAATTGAGCCCTGGGGTACCCCTTTTTTCACGTTTAACCCCTACGAATTGACACTGTTTATTTGAACTAATTGATGTCTATCATCCAAATAAGATTTTACTAAACCTAACGCTGATTGGCCTGGCCCGTAGTGCTCAAGTTTCAGAAGTAATGTTTTATGATTAACGCAATCAAACGCCTTCGACAGATCGTAGAAGATACTTTTGGAATGTTGTGCCTCTTCCTACGGATTAAAGATGTGTTTTAAATGGGGTGACACCAGCGTCAGTTTTACAACGTCATTTAGTGAAACCATACTGTTTATCATGCAAGATGTTATTCGTATTAAAATTAATGAGCATTTGATTTAGCATTATCTTTTCAAATATCTTGTTGAAATTGCATAATATGTAATTTTTCAATTTTCTAATTTAATACCATAATTATGCATGATTTTCATTTTTTTTTGTAAATTTTAATTTGTCATCCTTAGCTAGAATTTCATACCATATTTGTTCGCCTCATGACTTATCATAGCGCTCTGTTCATCAAGCATAAGATCTGTATTTCTTTACCATTGTAATAAATAAATTAATTAATGCATTAGGAATAAATCTCCTTAAACGATTTCTAAAGAAGTAACAGTTTCACATAGCTGGGATACGGATACTATAAGCTCTACATAAGGCCTATGAAGATGCTGGAGAAACTCTGGGGCACAATTAATTATCAAGTTTGCCCCAGTTACAGTTCTGTTTGGCCTAATATAGTGTTGTAAGGTCTACTGACCACACTTTGGTTCATCCTTACTTAAACTTTCAATATTGATTTCCTGACAAGGATATTTCGCAGCTTAAATAGTTATCACGTTTCTGCCCAAGCTATGGCGTATCCTGCTATTCCATAGATCGGTCCATTCAATTGTCGTGTTTAAAGAAATTAATGTTTTTTTTTTTTTTTTAAGTATACGTTTTTTAATAATTTATTTCACATAACATGTATCAACGTTCAAAGTTAACAATTTAATAAATCTGCAATTTCAGTGGAACCTAATACCTACAGAAAAATATTGGACGGTGATAAAAATCACATAATACAAAGTGATTTTTATCACCGTCCAATATTTTTCTGTTAAAACGAATGCAGTAATTATGCAGAACAGTTTTTTAAGTGAAAAGAATCAGGCCTCTGTCCTCACTTTAGCTTTATCTCGAAGCCTGTATCTTCAGTAAAGCTTTATAGACTAAATTATGCTGTTTAGGAAAATGCTTCGATATGGTGCTGAAAATACCAAATGCTGCCGAAAAAGGATTCGTGTCCGGTTGATGGCAGAGATTGCAACTAGAGTAATTACAATCGGGGCAACTATACCCCTAGGGCAACTATCCTGGTTTTACCCTACATGGGTAAACATAATTCGCAAAATGTGGGTTTTGCTAAAGGTGCACCTCTGCCCAACCTTTCGGGGAATACCGGCGTGATGTTATTTCATATATGTCATGTTAAAAAAAATTTTGTAGGGAATTCAGGTTGAGCGCAGCCAATACCGAAAGATCGGACACCAACAAGGACATTGTTGTGGTAAAGAGGCCCACCAGTGTCAAAAGTGCACTGGTCGCGACCACCGTTGGGCCAGCCAGAGCACAACGTGTAAGTAGTGATAGTGATATCACGGACAGCGTAGGTGTTTCTGCAAGTGTTCTGGTTGATAGTCCTAAGCTCGACGTGACGCAGCTGCTCAGACTCATAGAATGAACCAGCCTGTGAAAAAAAAAACAAACTCAGACACTAATTTTCATTTGAACAGGAGTAATACTGAACAAATATGAGTAAACTTACGAAAGTGTCACCCCATCCAGCTGCCCAGACGACTTGGTTGTCATTGACTATATAGTTGGGACCAGCGATGGAAATGGCCCGGACAGCACAGCGAGGACGCGCATATTGTTAGCGTATAGTATTTATATCAAATCAGATCGACTATCAAATTATCACGCAAAGAGATAAAATGTATTTTTTTTCAAAACTTTTCCTTTAAATTAGTACTTGTTATCATTTTCCTCTTATTTCCGTTGTAAAGAACTGGGTCTGGTCGTATTATATTAGAAAACTAGCTAGTGTGTGGCAACGTTTTTTTAAAAAAAAAAGAAAAAGAAAAGAAGCTCTTTACTTTCAAACGGTTGCTATTATATTACAGTTGACCACCATTTATTAATTAGTTTAAAATATTTTTACAGAATTGTTATACGTACCTATTTGAAATCCATTGTAAAATGGATCCCGGATGCCTTTTTTAACATGTCAAAATACTGATGGATGTTGTGATGGATGACGGACGGGTTTGGGGGCCTTTCAGGCTCTGATTGATTAAAATCACACGGTGTTTGCAAGCTACTTTTGACGTCAGTTCCTCTTGAAAGGTGCGTGCTGAAAACGGAAGGAGGAGGTGGCGTCTCACGAGCTCTCACTTCTGACCATGAACTGGATGACAAAAGGAAGCAAGAGCTTAACCGCAGCGGGACTATAGAACACGCTACGAGATAATTTACTCATTAGCATCATTATCTTACAGAAACTATCTGTACACATTATTATATTCTAACAATAATCCTTCTCACATTTTCGAATTGATCAGGTCCTTTTTGGGTTGTAAATAAATATTGTGAAACAGGGCTGTCCAAGTATCTACATAGACTATTCGGAGATATCAGAATAGTTGAGATTATATGATGTGAGTCGATTACGACACATAAGAAGAAGAAAAATAAACTATTAGATTTGATCGAGTTGAATATAAGAGTAAACAGAAAATATAAATAGTTGGACATTGGTTCCGAAAATACAATTCATAAAATGATGATGTTATATTGGGCTTTTTCCATACCAGCACTATAGCTTGGAATACTAAAACCCATTTCTGCAACAACAAGTAAAGGATGCAAAAATAACAATCCTGGAGGCTTGGACTCCCCGGTTAACCTAAAAGATAAGAAACTTTTCACTATATAATACATTTGTGTTTTTTGTGGAGTCATGTATTTATTAGTATTTCCCCGAAGCAACAGATAATTATAATTCGTGTCTTTATTGGATCGATGATACAATAAAAATAACTGTAGGTATGTATCTATTCCTTGTTATCATTAGTATAAAGGTGTTTACATATTGGGTTCTAAAGTTGGTTCATTCATAGCAACAGATGAAATGAATACCTGTCGTTTGTGAAACTAATTGTGATTTCATGGGGCCTGCTTTTGCTGCTTTTAGGTGAAAGGTGTTCTTAAAATCTTTCAAGATATTTAAATTTTTCTAGTTTTCACTTTACTAATTTCATTATTAGACTACAGCAGTCCGCATTATATGCTTATTTTTTTTTGCCGCGTAAAAAAAATACGACGATTCAGTGCGATAAAATATTATGTAACGTCACGGTGTGTTACACATTATACTGACAAAGTGACGTCACAAGCCCCCACTCCTGAACTTTAATGCACTTTATCTTAGGCAATTTTTATTTATTTGTTAAAACAAAAAATACGGGTCAAATATTATTTGATAATCTCACTGAATGCCTAAATAGAAATCCTTTTTTTACCCAAGAAACATCATGAAACATAGAACCTAAGACCCCATACTCAGCAGTAGCTCTTCCGACCACTAGATCAACGAGGCTGTCAAGTATAGTAGGCATAGATATAGCGATTTTGGTATTTTTATCAATAATGCAATCATTTGCACTCAGAAAGTATCATTTGGTGAAGTGGAACTGATGAAGAAGACCACAATAGCCACTGGAACTCCCTAATAAAACAATGTAACCTAAACGTGTTTCGGCTTATTGGAATCGTCATGAGATATACTTCTGCTATTAATAATTTTCATGTTAATGAGACGAGGTAACTACCAAAACTAAAAAGGCGAAAATAAAAAACCTTGTCAACAAAAAATCAAACCGACTTCCAAAACAAAACACTTCAAAGCGAAAAATAACTCTCTTTTCCGAAGTCGGTGTCGAATAACGGCAAACAATGGGTACAAAAGACTGACTTCGGAAAAGAAAGTTAATTTTCGCTTTGAAGTGTTTTGGTTAATAGACGGTTTGATTTTTGTTAATTGTTTTTTATCCCGCAACGGAAAAAGAGGGGTGTTATAAGGTTGTCCTGTGTACCTGTGCGTTTGTGTATCTGTCTGTGGCATCATAGCTCCTAAACTGATGAACCAATGTTGATTCTTAGCTATGTTTGATAAAAATCGGTTCAGACGTTCAAAAGTTATGAGCTTTTTACTTTTTAAATCGGGGTGTTTTCGCAGGATATCGTGTCATAAAAAGTGTTCATTAGATTGTCAATCGAACCGTGGCTACTACCAGGGGTTTTTTAATTTTTTAAATTTGACTTATTCAGTCTGGTGCCGAACGTGGATCTGAACAGCTACGTCACGTTGAGCTAGTCTATCAACCAGGCCGCTTGCAGAAACCACTACGCTACCCGAGGGATCGCTATCACCGCTCCGCTGCTCCGGCTGCTCCGGTGGTGGTCGCGACCAGTGCTAGGGAGACTCCGGCGGTCCTCTCTGCCTCTACAGTGTCGTTGTTGGTGTCGCTCTTTCAGTGTTGGATCCGGACTAGATATCTAACTTCCCTGGTGTCAACGTTCGCTTGTCCCAATTCACCAACTGGAATAACGCAAAATCATAAGCAGAAAATATATTCTCGAAATAAACTATTACGCAATAATTTTATATTTTCTGTTAATATATATGATGTCGTAAATACGAGTATCCGAATTGCCTACGGTAAATCTTGGGCTTTGACAATAAAACTTCAGATTTACCAGTTCTTACTAGTTAAAACTCCGAACTCTTTTGTGGTAATCGCTAATTTCGGACTTTTACTACCACGTGCTAGGCAGACATCCGACTGAATATCCTAAGTAAAGTAAAAAAGTCATAATTCGAGATTTGCCTCTCGCCTTTATCCTCTTCCAATATTGGACCGATCTAAAAGATTATTTTTAGAAACACTAGAACCCTCACAGAATGCTCAAAATTGCACCGTCAACATAGGCCTACAAAACTGTAAATGGAAAAAGATAAACATAGAAGCACAACATAATATCTTTTTATTCAATTTATGAAAAATCTTTTAAATTTGTCCAATACTATAGGAGGAAATAGGTGAGAGCCAAACCTCGAATTATGACTTTTACTAAAGAAATTCAGTGGAAGTCTTTGCTCATGGACCTCATTTCCTCGTAATCAGAATCTTAGTCATGTCTATGATGCACAATGAAAAAATGATAAATATCGTTATTTAACAATTGATGGGTAAGGGGAAACGTACCTGAGACAGCCGTGAAGCAAAAGGCCAACACAACGAGACTGTGAATGTTATCAATAACTTTTTGAAGAGTTGAATCGTTGTCACTGAACGATATCTAATCATCGCATATTGATTATCAATTTATCACTCAAAGAGATTAATTGTCAAATTAGTATACAGGAAATCCTGAATAATTATTTTTATCATTTTCCTCTTAATTGATATCGAATAGGATGCTATATTATTTTTGCCTATGCACAGTGTGTATAAAGTGCAAAACTTATTGAAAAATTAAATCATCGATAGTCTAGGGTTTGACCTTTTTTTTTTCGTTTTGACCTCTATCTACCTGCTGGTAAGCAATGATGTGGACGCCTTCCTTAAAGTAACTTTCAAACGACTTCCAGGTCGTTGAGTCAACAGTTTGTATCAATCCTATCGGTAAATACAGACTCTTACACAAAAACCAGTCCAAAGCCGCACTAACATAATTAAAGTTTTCAGGAAACGTTTCACAATTATGGATCGGATGTCCAACAGCATCGCCGTACGTTTTGCTGTTCAAAAAAAGGAACCAGATGGATGAAATAATTTTGTGTAAATTCAATGCACACTCTCCAAAAGAGTCTATACTCGTAAATAAAGTATAGTTTATTGTACACAAAAATTGTTTATACAACTTTTCGAAATAACCATATAGCTTTGATAGGATAGGCTGGCAAGTCAGCGATAAAGTTTAAGCTCTGCAGCTTGCTTGTTGATTAGTGCATCATTAGACATGAGTTTTTAGCTCGTTTCTCAAACAGTTCAAGCGCATCATCCTGTATTTCTTATTCAAATATGATAACATAGTTTACAAGAGATAAAAATATGTTGGGTTGGGTTTTTGTGACATTACTAATTGGATTAAACCTCAGAAGCAGCTGCAAGATAATGAAATGATTGTCTTTATAGGATCACTGCAGATAAAATGCTCTCTATCGGTATTCGCAAGGTATAAGGGCGGTTTCAGACTCGTTTCTTAAAAAACGTGGTCCTTTGAAAAAAAAACCCTAATAAGTTTGATCAGGCTACCAAAACATATGTGACTGGATCCTGCGACACAGGATATCGTAGTGCAGCATCCATTGTCAAATCTTAATATCATTGTATCACTTTTTTATAAATTAATTTATCGCCATCGCCACCGACACAATTATTACCTAATAGTACTGCATTTAATCATAGAGTACGTTATAAAAAAATCTTTATCCATTTTTTTCAGTTACTCCAAACTGCAAACAATACTTACGTGGCAAAATGAGGGTCTGACACTTAATGTGAGCGCAATCATCATGTCCAATTACATGCCCGATGGAATTCAACTGAGTGTCTACATCCATACGTACATCTGCAATTTTGGAGATCAAATGAACACCACAGAATGTCAAAAGGTGGGGAATTCCTTAAGGTTACTTATCCTTCGTTCCCGGACGGAACGGAGGGTCGTATCGGACTCCTACCAACTAAAACGCCACAGTTCCTACCGCTACCATGAGTCTGGGGCCATCACTACTGATTGGTATCGGCTCTCCATGCCTAGCGCGCCCCATCACCTAGTGCACCAGACCGTCCAGATTCCACGACCACATGTGTACCACAAAGACGCACAGGGATCAGCTGCGGGCCGCTTAGGAAGGCGACAAACCCAAGAGGGCCGAAAAAGGCCTGATTGGTCAAGCGGCGACTCAGCCAGGATCAAATTGCCTAGTTAATCATCCCTTTGAAAGAATATTAATAATATTAACAGATCCCAAAGTCTCTGACACTGGTACTGTGTAATCGTTACGTCGTTAGACTTAACCACTCATTTAGCTTTAGAATCTTCTAGTTTACAATATTTTGTACACAGACTTTTTTTCTAAGAGTTTAGTCTGTAAACATCTTTAGCTCAAAAATAAAAGGAAAATGTAAAATTATTTTAACAGCAAAGATAATAGCATCATTATCTCTTTTGCGTACCTACTTCTGTTGATATAAATATCACTACCTGCAAAGATTTATTCACTTGTCTTGTCAGCGAGTTCACTGATAATATGCGTTTCCTCATTGTACTGGCCCTTTGTTTCGCGGCTGTCACAGGTATGTCTCTTCATTCAACATAATTTTGTTTTTTAAATTTTTATTACTTTTCTATTCCTTTATTTTGATTTAGTTCTGTCTACTCGATTTTCGTTATGGTGCCTATATATAAATTCAATATAAAAGTGGTTGCATACATGTAAAGGCAAAACCTGTACCTATTTCAAAAAGCGCGCATCCCCTCGAGTTAAAGACTATTTTTAATCAAGGTAAAATTGATCTACAACAGTTTATTTTTTCTTTTTAGCCGTCCGCGTCCACAAAAATCCCCAGAGGATTGTGGGTGGCTCCGTCACCACCATTGGTCAGTATCCGACCATGGCCGGTCTCCTGTATACCTGGGACTTTAACACGTACTGGCAGGATTGCGGTGGTATCATACTAAACAGCAGGTCTATCCTCACAGCTGCTCAATGTGGAGCGTAAGTACTGTTTATCAGACGTATATGGCGGCTTTTACCAGCGTGGCCTACATGAAAAATAAAAATGATTTATATTTTTATTTTTTTTATAGTGGCGACACAGCCAACCGGTGGCGTTTCCGTGTCGGCTCTTCTTGGGCTAACAGCGGTGGGGTTGTTCACAACATAAACCAGATCATCATTCACCCATCATTCAATCCCAATACCATGGATAGTGACATCTCCATCTTGCGTTCTGCCTTGCCCATCGTCTTTAACAACAATGTCCGCGCCGCTTCCATCGCTGGCACTAACTACAACCTCGCTGACAACCAAACCGTCTGGGCTGCTGGATGGGGAGACACTTACGTAAGTTTACTAAGGATTGTTATTACAGTAGTATCTGCCGCTGCGGTTCCACCCGCTTGTTTATCGGGAATTGGGCGCACGGTTGGCGCAGTGGTTGAGCGATTGACTGCTGCGCTGCGTGTCGCGGGTTCGATTCCCGCATGGAACAAATATTTGTATGACCTACAGATAGTTGTTCCGGCTCTGGGTATTTGTGTACGTGAGTTTATATGTTTGTAAACGCACCCACGATACAGGAAGAAATTCCTAGTGTGGGGCAACGTTTTTTAAAAAAAGAAAAAAAAAAAAAAAAAAAACCCAAAATATATGGATATTTGCGGTGACAAATTTCATCCAAATTCTTTCAGCGATTTTTCCCGTGGAGTGTAAAAAAAACCATGGTCACAATCTTTCATATATTGTAATATTTAGGAGGATTCGTATGCAATTGGTATTTTTTTTTACTTTACATAAAAATCATTTGAATATTTCTGTTTCACAGGCTGGTGCAAATGCTGGTTCCGAGCAGCTTCGTCACGTCCAGGTTGTGACCATCAACCAGGATATTTGCAGAAACAACTACGGAGCCGAAGGTGTCCTTATCACCAACAACATGTTGTGCTCCGGTTGGGAAACCGGTGGTCGCGATCAGTGTACCTTTGACTGCGGTGGTCCTCTCTACCACAACGGTGTAGTGGTTGGAGTCAGATCCTTCGGCATTGGCTGCGGTCAAGCTGAATTCCCCGGTGTCAACACTCGCGTGTCCAACTACACGTCTTGGATCTCGACTAACGCTTAAGATGTAATTTTCTTAAATAAGCTGTTCGTAATAAAGATGATTATAAATCAGCGTTAATAAAGCGATTTGTAACGACCCTAGACCAAACAAGTTGCCCAAAGCTTGCATGAATCCATTTAGTTATAAAGTGAGAGTGGCAAAGCTGTAGGCCAAACAAATTTGAATGACTGTTTGAGTGTTTTTTTACTTTTAACGACTTTTTTTTGTTATTAACACGTTGCAGGATGTGTTGATTAACAAAAAAACTTAACAGAGTGATAATGTTAAATTTGTAACTCAGTTAAAATCTCGATTATTATCCATACGCTTTAAATAAGAAGAAGACATGACAAGTTGTGACATCAAACAGCATGATTTTTTCCTTGTTTACGAACGTTTTTTTTTAATTAAGTTTTTTATTTATAACTTTTTAGTTAGTATTTTATTCGAATTAGATACATTTAAACATATAAGTGTTATATATTTTTGATATTACCTCTTAATACCCTTTATTTTGATACCCCACACGATGGGTCCCCACAATATGGCACCCAATAGCTGCCATTTTTCTATTGTCTAATTTTAATGTAGCCTATGACACTTGCAGGGTTAAGACGAATCGATTGACGTATGAATCATCAAAATCGGCCAACGCGTTTGGTCTCTGGAACGCCATTTAGGAACAAACATACATACATACTCCCATACTCACATACATACATACATAGACTGATAAACACATTACCCTCCTTCGGCAGTCGGGTAAAAAGGTTTCTGTTAGAAGTATAATAATGAATCTGTGTCTAA
This sequence comes from Orthosia gothica, assembly GCA_949775005.1. Lineage (NCBI taxonomy): Eukaryota > Metazoa > Arthropoda > Insecta > Lepidoptera > Noctuidae > Orthosia > Orthosia gothica. The sequence goes on along the minus strand of OX459063.1, from coordinate 11,181,992 downwards.
TTATAGTAAATAATTACTTAATTATTTACTTGGAACGCAGATTAGTTTAAATACATAAAAAGTATGTAAGTTTGGGCCATTGCCCCCTAAACAAACTCTCTTTTAATAGGCGCCGCATACAGCTTGATTTGTAGAGGTTGCGTTAGCCCCAAAGAATTAGCCGCCCGCGTAATCCAGGAATGCGAAGCTGTACCTTTTCAAAGTGCACAAATTCTCGGCAAAGTGAGCTCACTCCGCGAAGCCTGTGAAGCTCCCAGCAAGGTTCTGTGATTCTGGGCGGAGCTACGCTGGCTATGTTAGCATGAAGCCCCGCGCACAAGGGTGAATGCGAGCCTAGGTACGGTAAATGGAGACTGTTTTCTACATTTATTACTACATACCACTAGAGAAATCGTTAGTAAATGATCTTAGCTACTTAATTGTGTATCCCAACTGGGGACATTGGTCAAATAAATTATGTCAGTTTGATTCCAGACGCCAAAAAAGAATGAAATTTTACCCAATTTAAGAAACCAATTAAAGTGTTCTTAATTGATAAATGTAATAATGCTATTGACGAATACTTAAATGACGAATTCATTAAGAATAACAATTATTAATACTGAAATTCAAAATCAAAGTCAAATATATTTATTTCAACTAGGCCATTAAGCAGCACTTTTCAAGAACGTCAACCATTACTTGTTATGGAGATAAACGAGTAAGTGCAAGCCTATAATGAATAAAAAAAAATATTCGCGAATTCGAATGCGAGCTTCTCCCTGCATATCATAATGTCGCAATCAACCGAATGCGAATGCAAATGTTTTGCCGAATGAAAAAACTTTTGACATTCGGCAAAGCAAATTTTATGCACATCGTTTTTTAGCATGTTAAACTAAATTATTAGCAGTGAAACAATCCTGAACCTGCCGTCAGTGTGACTTGTACGTCTATTTATTTAAATATTAAAGATATGTGATCACTGATCAGCAGATAACATCATGTTTAGTTTGTGTTCCAATAAACGGGGTTAATCGTTAATGTATACTTAAAATATGAAAGGACCTAAAATTGAGCCCTGGGGTACCCCCATTATCACGTTTAACCCTGACGAATTGACACCGTTTAGTGAACTAATTAATGTCTATCATTCAAATGAAATTTTATTAAGCCTAACGCTGATTGGCCTGGCCCGTAATGCTCAAGTTTCAGATGTAATGTTTTATTATTAACGCAATCAAACGCCTTCGACAGGTCGCAAAAGATTTAAGATGTGTTTTAATAGGGTGACACCAGCGTCAGTTTTACAACGTCATTTAGTGAAACCATAATGTTTATCATGCAAGATGTTATGCGTATTAAAATTAATGAGCATTTGATTTAGCATTATCTTTTTAAATATCTTGTTGAAATTGAATAATATGTAATTGTTAAATTTTCTAATTTAATACCATAATTATACATGATTTTAATTTTTTTGAGTAAATTTTATTTTTTCATCCTTATCCGACCCCACTTTGGTTCATCCTTACTTAAACTTTTCACTTTCACGTTTCTGCCCAATCTATGGCGTATCCTTCTGTTACATAGATCGGTCCATTCAATTGTCATGTTTAAAGAAATAAATGTTTATTTTTATTTTATTTAGGCATAAGTTTTTTAATGATTTATTTCACATAACATGTATCACCGTACAAAGTTATCAATTTAATAAATCTGCAATTTCAGTAGTACCTAATACCTACAGAAAAATATTGGACGGTGACAAAACATCACGTTGTATAATTTCTGTTAAAACGAGTATAATAATAATGCAGAACAGTTTATTGAAATAAGTATTGAGTGAACAGAATCAGGCCTCTATCCTCACTTTAGCTTTATCTCGAAGCCTCTATCCTCTGTAAAGCTTTATAGACTAAATTATGCTGTTTCGTACCTTTTAGGACAATGTTTCGATATGGTGCTGAAAATACCAAATGGTGTCAAAAAAGGATTAGTGTCCGGTTGATGGCAAAAGGCTCACACACTATTCGGGTAAAAGCCGGATAGTAAACACACTTTTTGAAATCTCTCTATATTCCTCAGTAAAGAAAGCAAAATAATTTATTTGTAAAACTGGCCTGTACTATGGCTTTTAATGTACAAATTTATGAAAAGTGAAAATCATTATCATTAATATTTCCAGAGTATTAGCTATTCTTGCAGATCTCTATATTTTGGGCAATCTATCCCACATAGGGGATAGTTGCCTTATCCATGTAAATATTACGTTTAGGATAAATGTCCCACGGAGAAAGAAATGCCCTAAAAACCGCAAAAAATTTGATCGCATTTTGCCTTTCCATGCAATCGCACAGAGACATTAGATACGGTCAACTTAGTGGTAGTTGGAGAATTTTTGGATAGATTAATAAAATAGCATGCGATTCATCTATGAAACTAGAGTAATAACAATCGGGGCAAATATACCCCTGAGGCAACTATCCTGGTTTTCATGTAGGGTACATGGGTATAAGTCATTGGCAAAATGAGGGTTTTGCTATAGGTGCCTCTGCCCAACCTTTCGGGGAATTCCAGTGTGATGTTATTTTAAAAAAACATTTTGTAGGTTTAATGTAATTTTATTTAAAAAACATAAGTAATAATAATCAGTCAGAGAAAGCTTCCTTATGAGTTTGTGCTGATCCAAGCAGCGTAACCAGATACGCGAGTGTTGACACCGGGGAATGCAGGTTGAGCGCAGCCAATACCGAAAGATCGGACCCCAACAACGACATTGTTGTGGTAAAGAGGACCACCAGTGTCGAACGTGCACTGGTCGCGACCACCGTTGGGCCAACCAGAGCACAACATGTTAGTGGTGATAGTGACTCCACGGACAGCGTAGTTGTTTCTGCATGTGTTCTGGTTGATAGTCCTAAGCTCGACGTGACGCAGCTGCTCAGACCCATAGAATGAACCAGCCTGTGAAAAAATAACAAACTAAGACACCAAATTTCACTTGAACAGGAGTAATACTAAACAAATATGAGTAAACTTACGAAAGTGTCACCCCATCCAGCTGCCCAGACGACTTGGTTGTCATTGACTATGTAGTTAGGGCCAGCGATGGAAGCGGCGCGAACATTGTTGTTAAAGACAAAGTTGGTGGCAGAACGCAAGACGGCGATGTCACCAACCATAGTATTTGGGTTGTATGTTGGATGAGCAATCCTCTGGATCACGTTGGATAGAACACCACCGCTATGAGCCATACTGGACCCAACCCGGATACGCCATTGGCTGACCAAGTCCCCTCTGTGAAAGGAATGATAATATTGTTTAGTTTGTTTTTTTACATAAAACCATACTCCATTTTAAATAACATAAGCCATTTAAGCAATCACTTTGTATAGCCCGTTCAACTGATTTTGGGTTCCATTCCGTTAAAATAATAACATTAGACATTTAAGCAATATCTTTTTACAGCCCGTTCAACTGATTTTGGGTTCCATTCCGTTAAAATAAGGATGGCTATGGATAAAACATAAACCTGTTACAAAAACCAACGTTTTCTTCAGATACCATTTATCATGTTATAAACGCAATAGAAGTCAAAATTAGTTGAACGGGCAGTAAAAAGGGGTTATTTGATCATAGTACTTACGCTCCACATTGAGCAGCTGTGAGAATAGAACGATTGTTAATAATGATACCACCGCAAGTCAGATAGAAATTGATCCAGTTATTCGGTGTATATATGAGACCAGCCATGGTGGGGTACCGATCAATGGTGGTGAGAGAACCCCCCACAATCCTCTGGGGATTGGCGGAGACGGCTAAAAGAAGATAAATATTATAAAATATATGAAATGAAAAGTTTAAATGCTAATCAATATTCTGTATGTAATATAGCAACTATAAGTGGTACCTAATCATTAAAAACAGTTAGAAATAAAAAAATATTAAAAAAAAACTTTAAATGGAGTCGGTCAAAAAAGATTTGAAGTGAAAAAAGGACGTGAATTCTATTATTGAATGAAGACTAACCTGCAACAGCAGCCAAGCAGAATACCAGCACAGCGAGGACACGCATATTGTTAACTACTCGTAGACAAGTGTAGTATCTTGTCGTTAGCGTATAGTATTTATATCAAATCAGATCGACTATCAAATTATCACGCGAACAGATAAAATGTATTTTTATTTAAAACTTTTCCTTTAAATTAGTACTTGTTATCATTTTCCTCTTATTTCCGTTGTAAGGGTCTGAAATATACATATTTTATGAGAATGCTCTTTGCTTTCAAACGATTGCTATTATATTACAGTTGAACAGCATTTATTATTTAGTTTAAAATATTTTTTCAGAGTTGTTAAACGCATCTATTTGAAATCCTTTGTAAAATGGATCCAGGATGCCTTTTTTAACGTGTCAAAATCCTGATGGTGGTCTGATAGATGGGGCGGGTTTGGCGGCCTGTCAGACTCTGATTGATTAAAATCATATGGTGTTCGGCAGCTACTTTTGAAGTTAGTTCCTCTTAAAAAGCGCGTGCTGAACAAGAATGGAGGAGGCGGCGTCTCATGCGCTCTCGCTTCTGACCATGAACTGGATGACATCAGGAAGTGAGAGCTTATCCATCATTATCTTACAGAACACACAATACACATTATTATATTCTTACAATAGTTCCTCTCACATTTTCCAATTGATCAGATTTTTGTCCTTTTTGGGTTGTAAATAAATATTGTGAAACAGAGCTGTCCAAGTATCTACATAGACATTTCTTAATAATGGAGACTATATTTGAGTTAATCGACACATAAGAAGTAGAATAATAAATTATTTGATTTGATTGAGTTGACTATTAGACAAAACAGAAAATATAAATGGTTGGTTAGGTTCAGAAAATACAATTAAAAACTTAATTCGAAAAATAAAAAACCCGACTGCTTCAAAAGCAAACTAAAAAGTCGTAAACAAGGAAAAAATCATGCTGTGCAGTCGGAGGATACATATTCGCGGGCTGGCTGATCAAAATCTGGTGTTTCCTCCGTCTGCACAGCATGATTTTTTCCTTGTTTACGACTTTTTAGTTCGCTTTTGAAGCAGTCGGGTTTTTTAATTTTCGAATTAAGTTTTTTATTTATAACTTTTTAGTTAGTTTTCTTCGAATTAGATACATTTAAACTTATAAGTGTTATATATTTTTGAAATCATCTCTTAAAATTCTTTATTTTGATACCCCACACGATGGGTTTGGAAGAAAAAAAAAATTTGGGCCCCCACAATATGGCACCCAAAATCCGCCATTTTTCTATTATCCAATTTTAATGTAGCAGGATTAAGACGCCTCGATTGACGTATGAATCATCAAAATCGGCCAACGCGTTTGGTCTCTGGAACGCCATATAGGAACAAACATACATACATACATAGACTGATAAACACATTACACTCCTTCGGCAGTCGGCTAAAAAGCACCATACCAGCACTATCGCTTGGAACACTAAAACCAAGAACAACAAGTAGAGGCTGCAAAAATAACAATCCTGGAGGGCTGGACCCCCAGTCAACCTAAGCGATAAGAAATTATTTCTCACGATCTACAAATTTCATAAGTTTGGGTTTTTTTGTGGAGTCATGTATTTATTAGTATTTCCCCGAAGCAAAAGATAATTATAATTCTTGTCTTTATTGGATCGATGATAAAATAAAAATAACTTTATGTATCTATTCCTTGTTATCGTTAGTATAAAGGTGTTTACATATTGGGTTCTAAAGGTGGTTCATTTCATAGCAATGGCATAGCAACTGTCGTTTGTATAATTGTGATTTCATTGGGCTTGCTATTGCCCCTAGGATTTCTTAAAAGTTTTCAATTATTTAAATTTTTATAGTATTTACTTTACTACTTTAACTTTAGGCTTTCTTAAAAGCTTTCAATTATTTAAATTTTTCTAGTATTTACTTTACTACTTTAACTTCATCATCATCAGCATACAGCAGTCCGCCTCTCGAATTGCACGCCATTTATTTCCTTTTTCGGCTTACTGTTGTAATACTTTTGTAACTTACATTACTATTATACTTACTTACATTAATATATACAAAACAATGCTCTTTTGCTCTTTATGCTCTTATTTTTATATGAGTATGAGTTTACTTTGAACTTAATATTCAAATTCAAATTCAAATAGCCTTTATTTACAAACTTATAACTAATTATTTACATATTGACTGTTGTACAGGTGAACAGTTTGTTTAGCTTTTCAGCATAGGCCTCCCCCAGACCCTTCCACAGTGCACGATCGTGTGTCTTTTTCCTCCATGACGCTCCTGCTGTCGATCGCAGATCGTCTTCCCACCTGCGCATCGGTCTCCCTCTCCTTCTCATACTTAATATACTTATAATTAATACATATTAATAATAAGTCACGATTGTTTATCGACATTATATGCACAATCTGCAAACTTCCTTATGCTTGAAGTAGAGGAAAAATCGAAATAAATGTTTTAATCTTTCCACATGATAATTTGATAGGTAGTCATAGGTATCTTTTATAAACACCAGGTGGCTTCTTGATATAAATACTATTCTGTTACCACGATTTACTACACTTGTAAACGAGTTAGACAACTATTAACAATATGCGTTTCCTCGCTTTGCTAGCCCTTTGCTTCGCGGCTGTCACAGGTACGTCCTCACTCAACAGAATCTAAAATTGTGTTTTCAATAATTGGAAATCCCATAGTAAATTTTTTTGATTATTGTCTTCAAAATTTTATATAAATATTTATTTTATTCCAGCCGTACCCACCAATCCCCAAAGGATCGTGGGAGGTGCCCTCACTACCATTGATCGGTACCCCACCATCGCCGCTCTCTTGTACTCTGCTAACTTCAACGCGTACTGGCAGGACTGCGGTGGTATCATCATCAACTATCGGTCCATCCTCACAGCCGCCCAGTGTGGAGCGTAAGTACTTTCTTAACGCATAATTTATTTCTCAATGTCCATCAATAAAACTAGAAAATAATGGTTCACATTTCTTTAACAGTGGTGACGCAGTCGGCAGATGGCGTATCCGAGTAGGCTCCACTTTTGCTAACAGCGGTGGTGTTACACACAATGTTAACCAGATTATCATTCACCCTTCATACAACTCACAAACTAGGGTTAATGACATAGCATTCTTACGCTCTGCCTCCAACATCATCTTCAACAACAATGTCCGCGCCGCTTCCATCGCTGGCCCCAACTACATACTTAATGACAACCAAGTCGTCTGGGCTGCAGGATGGGGTGACACTTTCGTAAGTTTACTTATAATTATTAAAGTATTTAAATTATGTATTTATTTCAGTCATGTGTATTTGTTTGCATTGTTGGTTTGTAAAAATACCTTATAAGTTTCTAGTGTTAGTAATACAAATGAGATAAATAAACTATAAAAATGGACAAGAATTGATTAAACTTACGCGCACGGTTGGCGCAGTGGTTGAGCGATTGACTGCTGCGCTGCGTGTCGCGGGTTCGATTCCCGCACGGAACAAATATTTGTATGACCTACAGATAGTTGTTCCGGCTCTGGGTGTTTGTGTATGTGAGTTTATATGTTTGTAAACGCACCCACGATACAGGAAGAAATTCCTAGTGTGGGGCAACGTTTTTATTTAGATAAAGTAAATAAAAGTAAAGTAACTAGAATTCCCAAGAAAATTAAAAGGTAATAGAATTAAATTGTTTAAAAAATATAATATTTCAACAAAGAATATAATATCAAAATGTCAAATGTCAATTTATGATAAATAAAAATTCTCGTCTCCCTTTTTATAAAAAGTAATATTGGAATGTTTCGCAGGCTCTTTCAAACTTCGGGTCTGAGCAGCTACGTCACGTAGAGCTTAGGACTATCAACCAGAACACTTGCAGAAACAACTACGCTGTCCGTGGTGTTGCTATCACCGCCAACATGTTGTGCACTGGCTGGCCTGCCGGTGGTCGCGACCAGTGCCAGGGTGACGAAGGTGGTCCTATCTACCACAACGGTGTGGTTGTTGGTATCAGATCTTTCGGTATTGGCTGCGGTCAAGCTGAATTCCCCGGTGTCAACACTCGTGTATCTACCTACACTACTTGGATCCAAAATAACAACTAAAATAACCCATAAGAAGTGATTTAAACTGTGAACAATTTGGTACTAAGAATAGTCCAAATAATTACAATCCGTGAGTGAGACCACTAGTCTTAATTTGTTTGAATAATACTGTTGCAGTGTAAATTGAATTTGTTTTGTAATGTAAGTTTATTTGGTAGCATAGTTATCCATATGTTACCTTGTCTCTCATTAAATTATATTGATAAATCTACCCGTTTTGTTTCTTATTAATTGTATTTGCTGATATGTATGAAAGGCGACTAACGAAATGTGTTTACAAGGCAGACCTGAATGGAAACGCCGGGAGGGAACGCACTAGAAAGAAATACATCGACCTTATAGGTGATGTTTTTCAGAAAGGCAAAGTGCGCAGTACTCATAACCGGCGTGTGTGTATGACTAGATGCATGAATGTGTATGAAGCAAAAGAAGTATGTAAGGATCGTAGCAGGTGGCGTTCTGTAGTTTTTGCCTACCCCCATGGGAAACAGGGGTGAGTTTATGTATGTATTTATTTGCTAATGTTAATTTAAATTGTGGAAAATCAATGAAATTACGGCACATAAAACGCTGTCAAAGTACCATTGTTATTATGGCGATGTTTGTACGTTTGACTGTGCAGAAACCACGACTTTCTATCTCTCTTTCATAAAAACTTAATAATGCAACCTGACACACAGACATATAAAACTCACCAGCATCTAGATCCGTTTTGAAAAAAAAAAAAAGTTAATAAAATCAAATAACCCGACTGCAAAGAGTAAACAAGTAGAAAATCATGCTGTGCAGTCGGAGGATACATATTCGCGAGCTGGCTGACCAAAACTTTAAATTACCTCCGACTGCACAGCACGATTTTCTTCTTGTTTACATCTTTGCAGTCGGGTTTATTGATTTTATAAAAAATTTCTTTACAACTTTTTTGCCATAGGTACTTTTTCTTTTAAATGACTTTTAAACATACCTATAAGTAATATATATTTTTACAACAATTGGGAAAAGGCTAGGTAGATGATGATGAAGTGATATATATTTTTGTAATCACCTCTAAAAACCTTTCATTTTGATACTCCACTCGATGGGTTTCAAAGAAAAAACAAAATAGCAACCTCTACAATATGGCGCCCAAAAGCCGCCATGTTCCTATTTTTTATCGGCACTTATCTAATAACACTTGGGCGGCCAAGACCTATCTAAAGATGTCTTTATTATAAAAATCCGTCAAGTGGTTTGAAAGATACGAGGTAGTAAATAATATTACATACATACATATATACAAACATACATACATACAAGATACGCTCGAAAAACATAAATTTGAATTAAAGGTACCTTACTAAACAACTTGCCTAATAGGTAGGTACAACGTTTCTACAAAAATCACTACCGACTTTCAAATAAAAAAAACCGGCCAAGTGCGAGTCGGACTCGCGCACGAAGGGTTCCGTACTTGGTAAATTGCGGTTTACGATTTATGACGTATTAAAAAAAAACTACTTACTAGATCTCGTTCAAACCAATTTTCGCTGGTAGTTTACATGGTAATGTACATCATATATTTTTTTAAGTTTTATCATTCTCATATTTTTGAAGTTACAAGGGGGGGGACACACATTTTACCACTTTGGAAGAGTCTCTCGCGCAAACTATTCAGTTTAGAAAAAAATGATATTAGAAACCTCAATATCATTTTTGAAGACCTATCCATAGATACCCCACACGTATGGGTTTGATGAAAAAAAATATTTTTAGTTTTAGTTTCAAGTATGGGAACCCCCAAAATTTATTGTTTTATTTTTATTTTTGTGTGAAAATCTTAATGCGGTTCAAAGAATACATCTACTTACCAAGTTTCAACAGCATAGTTCTTATAGTTTCCGAATAAAGTGGCTGTGACATACGGACGGACAGACAGACAGACAGACAGACAGACAGACAGACATGACGAATCTATAAGGGTTCCGTTTTTTGCCATTTGGCTACGGAACCCTAAAAACGACGAGTTAAAAATAACTTTATTTTTGGAAGTCAGTGTCCAAAACACAAATAAATGGTACCTACCAAAGACATCGACTTCGAAAAAGAAAGTTATTTTTCACTTCGTAGTTTTTTTATTTAAAAGTCGGTAGTATTTTTTTTTGGAAAAAATATTTTTTAATTGGATTTTTTGGCAGAAAGTTTTTCAAATAAAAATTAGGTTAAAAAGCAATAGGTACATATTCACAGAAACGAGACATTTTAAAGACTGATTAAAAAAAACAATTATCTATTCGGTTAGATAATAGCTGTTGTTTTCATAGGATTATGATCACATTTTACCACTTTGGAAGTGTCTCTCGCGCAAACTATTCAGTTTAGAAAAAAATGATATTAGAAACCTAAAAATCATTTTTGAAGCCTAACCTAACCTATCCATAGATACCCCACACGTATGGGTATGATGAAAAAAAAAAAGTTTCAGTTTCAAGTAATTTGGGGGTCCCCACCCAAAATTTATTGATTTTTTTTTCTATTTTTGTGTGAAAATCTTAATGCGGTTCACAGAATACATCTACTTATCAAGTTTCAACAGCATAGTTCTTATAGTTTCGGAAAAGAGTGGCTGTGTCATACGGACGGACAGACAGACAGACAGACAGATAGACAGACAGATATGACGAATCTGTAAGGGATCCGTTTTTTGCCATTTGGCTACGGAACCCTAAAAATGTAAAGGTAGTATCGTTAAAACGATAAAAACAAACGTATCACGGTAAGGGGCGTCCTTCACCTTTTCACTTGGCATTCAGTAATGAGTTAATATCTCACAAACGCGTGAACTGATTTAATGATTTAAGACGACGACTAACGCCAACGACTTTGAGGGAACAAAACGCGCCCTCGTTTCTCACCCGCGCGACCCGAAATTTAGTAGTTTTTGACTTTAAAAAAAAAAGCTTCAGATCAAAATGTATATAATTAAATTGTCTTTGATATAGTGTCAATTTCATTAAAATACGCCCAGCGGTTTTGTTGTGATTGTCGTGTTTTTGTCCGTTTTAGACATAACTTTACAAATTAATAACACTATGTTATACGAATAAAACTCAAAATTTGCTCATATGAAATTATTAAGAAAATGGTCTAATATTATATTATATTTCCAATAAATTACGACTAGCCGTTTAGACGTGATTCTCATTTTAAAATCAGCTACTCAAGGGAATCGGCGCCTTAAACAGATAAAATGGTTTTACGCCTATACCTAGTTTTTTTTTTTTCTCTAGTTGTATTTTTTTTCTTCTGATTTTTTGTTTTGTTTTTCTTATTATTTTTGCTTCTTTCATTTGAGACCAAAAATATCAAAATTTCTCAATAAAAAGCATCACATTTTCAAGTTACGTATGGTAAAGGTTGGATCAATGACTTTAATGTTTTTTTTACTCAATCACGCCAGAACAGCTGAATGGATCTGGATACAATTTGGCTCAGAAATAGATTGTAGCCTGTAATAGCATTTTTTTTCGGTTTATATATACGATTCCGTTGGGACAACTTCCGATTTTCACGCGGGTGATGTCGCTGGCAGAAGCTAGTACTTGCAATATGTCAGACCTGTGTTAGGCCATTGCTGGGTTCATGGCACGGAATTCAATTATGTATCACTCACTCAATAGCAACTCGCTCGCTGTCTCAATTTTGAAGGAAATATGTCATCTGCGCGACAGCGTTAATAACACTATGAATTTTGACCACCGCGGCAAAGTTCTTTTTCCAGCACAATTTAATACGATCGAAAATTGACGGAGAAACCAGTGAACATACGTAATATAAACATACAGTTGAACATAGAATCTCCTCCTTTTTCGAAAGTCGGTTAAAATACTTAAAATCACATTACAATGGTAAACCGAAGTATTAATAATAACAATTTTAATTAGTTTATTATTATTTATTAATTATCTATATTTAGATCTGAGGATTTTTTAAAAAGTCTATATAATAATAAGGAAAGTACAAAAACTACAAAATTTTGGTTCACGCGGGTGTGAAACTATTGCGCGTTTTGTTCCCTCAAGGTCGTTGGCGACAGTCGTTGTCTTAATATATAATGTATGGTCACCCATCCACAGAGCTACCTGGGCAAGCTTAACCTTTAAGATCTTCTTAGGAGAACATCGTGACAAAATAATTTGTTATTTAGGCCAGAGTGTAGCGACAATGGGCAGTGTTATTTTTAAAACTGCTTCTGCCTATAGAAAAAGACAACTTTCTTCTAGGAAGCCATATTGAATTCTCAGCTATATAGACCAGGGTAGAAGCCTTTATATTTATTTTTTTTTTAAATAATAAATAGTGAAAAGACAAATAGTATGTTGAAACCCATTGGGAAAGAAGATAACTGTTATACCTGAGTGGCCTACGGAAAATTTTAGACCATCAAAAGGTATTTTATAGAGAAGTAGGGAAGGGACTAGGAGGGTCTGGGCCTTATTACCTGTTATTTCGTTTTTAAATTAAATTATATGTACCATAGTAATGTATATTTTTTTTTACACCATCATAAAGTAGAGATTTCAACGAACAAAGAGCCCATCGACTTTTTTAAAAAAGCTGATATTTTGACGTCAGAATTTTCGATTGAAAATTAGGGTGCTTTTTTATAATAAGTTAAAAAGAGGCGAAAAAATAAATATTTACATAATCAAATAAATTACAGTGTATTTGGGACATAATAAGGTAAGTTTTCACAAAAATTTCGTAGAATTTTTTTTATTTTTGAAAAAGATATAAATAAAAAACCAAAAACTTGGTTTTTTGAATTTTTCACCTAAATTTTGAGGTTATGTGAAAAATTGCAAAAACATAAGTTGTAGATCTTTTTAAGACCTACAACTTTGCCTTTTAACTTTTTTCCATAGGACTTGTAGTTTTGCCGGAAATCAAGATAAACCATTTTTTACCCTAAAAAACTCACCCCCTCCCACTTCCCGAACTCGGATCGACCGTAATTTATTTTTCCTCTCATTTTGATCATATTCCCCTCCTTTTCTAATGGGTTTCATCCTACTGTAATTTTTTTTGGTTTCAAAAATTATCGACCCTGGTCTAATAGCTAAGAGTTGAGTTTTATCAAAATTCTGATTCTGAATAGGTAACATTCGTAGTAATCCAAACCGAATAGAATTTATTTATTGATTCACTCCATCCATTCTTGAATGATTTTCACAAGTAGAAAAATTACGATTTTACTAACCGACTAGCTACTGACCGCGGCTTCGCCCACGTGAAATGTGTTTTATCATCCCAAGGGAACGTTATACCGGGATAAAAAACTTATGTGCTATCCCAGACAATAATCTCTGTGCCAAATTTCATCCGGATCCGTTCAACCGTTCAGGCGTGATTAAGTAACAAACATCCACACACACGCATCCATCCAAACTATCACATTTATAATATTAATAAGATTTCAAGAAAGGCGAAGGTTCTCAATAAATTCGTCTGTATATGTAATACTAAAGTACTTTTTGGGGAGTTGCATTCCTCAAAAAACACTAATTGTAAAGTTTTTATATAATCGTGAATACTTTTACTCCCTTCAAGGTTTTATAAGTTTTACAACTAGCCCCTTTATTTTTTTTTGTTCGTGAAATGTTTTTTATACATACATACATACATAAACTCACGCCCTTTTCCCATGGGGGTAGGCAGAAACTACAGAACGCCACCTGCTACGATCCTTACATACTTCTTTTGCTTCACACACATTCATACATCTAGTCATACACACACGCCGGTTATGGGTACTGCGCACTTGGCCTTTCTGAAGAACATCACCTATAAGGTCTATGTATGTCTTTCTAGGGCGTCCCCTCCCGGCGTTTCCATTCATGTTTTTTTATATAATCCGTTTTTTTGCGTTGGGTTCAGAATAATCCCAAGGCAGTCCCATAAAAAAAAGAGCTGATAAAGATCTCCGGGATGGTGAGAGTGACCTTTTCATCATGATACTCTGCATTTTTGTAAGATATAAGTGTTGTACTAGAAACATAAGGAACACTAAAAAAACTTTCTTTACAAAAAATACAACTAAATTTCAAATAAAAACACTACAACATGTAAAACCTGCTGTTTTAGAACCCAATGGCCTTGGCACACGTCGATGGGAATAGACCAGACGGGATGACCAGAATGTCTTGGAAGGTGGGTAGGCCTTTGGGATGCAACATGTGTCGACACCCTTGCGCCACCCTATCTTCATAGCACGGCGGGCTGTGCTAGGGCGGCTGCTACTGGTGCAGAAAACCTCAAACGGCGCTATTAGAACAACCTTATTGGAAGCTATATATTTGAACTGTTTGGAGTTGAAACATTAGGTCCAAGTGCTCATGGAATTTTTGAGATGTAAGCAAACGGTTAGTCGATTCTTCACGTGACCAGAGGGCTGGGCTTTTTTCGGCCAGAGAATCAGCATTGCCATCCAACGTGGTAATGCTTCCAGCGTTTTGAGCACTTTACACAAGTGACAGCAATGTGGACGAATTTTTTGACGCCCAATGATCTGATATATATGTAACAAAATAAGACAAAGTGTAAAATAAACTTTAATTTAAGAATTCAGTGTCAAAAAACTTTAAAAGACTTTCAAAAAAGGAGGAGGTTCGATATTCGACTTTATGTTTGTTTTTTATTTTATTTTTGTTTTTGTTTACCAAATTTGCCGTCAAATCGTCACATATGGCTCTGAGAAGTGGTCGCTTACAATGGGCCTCATCAGAAAGCTTACAATCACTCAAAGGGCAATGGAGAGATGCTTGGAGTTTCCTTGCTTGATTGAATCAGAAATGTAGAGTTCCGCAAGAGAACCAGGGTTACCGACATTGCCCGAAGAATTGCCAAACTTAAGTAGTAGTGGGCAAGGCACATTGCTTACAGAACGGATGGCCCATTGGCAATCGGGCAGAAATATACTGGAGTGGCGACCACAAACCGGAAGACGTTGCGTTGGAAGGCCTCCCACCAGGTGGACCGACGACCTGGTGAAGGTTGCGGGGATCCGCTGGTTGCGGGACGCACGGGATCGGTCAATGTGGCGACGCTTGGGGGAGGCCTATGTCCAGCCGTGGACGTCTTTCGTCTGATATGATGATGATTCTGGTATTAAAGGTACCTTACTAAACAACTTGCCTAATAGGTAGGTACAACGTTTCTACAAAAGTCACTACCAACTTTCAAATAAAAAAACTACAGAGTTAAAGATATATTTTTGGAAGTCAGTGTCCGAAACGCAAAAAAAATGGTACCTACCAAAGACACCGACTTCCAAAAAGAAAGTAATTTTTCACTTCGTAGTTTTTTTAATTAAAAGTCGGTAGTATTTTTTTTGTAAAAAAGATTTTTTAATTGGATTTTTTGGCAGAAAGTTTTTCAAATAAAAATTAAAAGCAATAGGTACATATTCACAGAAACGAGACATTTTAAAGACTGATTAAAAAAAACAATTATCTATTCGGTTAGATAATAGCTGTTGTTTTCATAGGATTATGATCACATTATGATAAAAATGATAGCAAAGTGTATATTCATAATCGTATGTGTAAAGGAGTTTACATACTGTACCGAACAAAGCTAAAATATGACTAAGGTGTAAGAACCTATCTCAACAATGGAATTAATGTTTAGCAATAATTAGCCAGTATGCTTTTAATGCAAAAACTTTCGAAACTATCAGACTTATGGAGCTCTATAATTTTCTTAGTCCTACGTCAAGTTTTTTGCTTAAACAGACGCAATAAAAAAAATACGAAATTGCACGAATTGCGGTAGATACGCAGAAGACTGTGTATCTACCGCAATCTATCTTTTATTATGTTTATATACATAATAAAAGAACTCCATTCATCGTTTGCAAAGCAATAAGTTTGCGTGATTTACTCGAAAGGACATTATTTTAACAGAGCAAAAAATCATCACTTACTAAGCGACAATTTTCACAAATCTGTAGACATCTTTATATTTTTGGGTGGAAGATAATTAACAATAAATAGATAATTAACAATAAAGCCATTTAATCTTTTCACGTAGAATTACAATCAATCAGCTTTGATATAAATACCCTTCAGTTACAACGACTTACAACCACTCGTCGACGAGTATTACCAGTATGCGTTTCTTTGCTCTGCTAGCACTTTGCTTCGCGGCCGTCGCAGGTATGTACTGAAATGTGTTATTATGAAATGATACGAATACCTATTTAAAAACGGAATCTATTTTGCAAAAGATTAGAATAAACTTTTGCAAAATAGTCCTGCTTTTTTTGGACATGACTGATTTCTTGAATGAAACATTTCAATAACTTTATAATTCTAACGAAACTTGACCACAAATTTTGTTAATGAGTCCAAAATATTTAAAACATTATTCTTCTTTTCAGCCGTCCCCTCCAATCCCCAGAGGATTGTGGGTGGTTCGGTCACCACCATTGATCGGTACCCCACCATCGCCTCTCTCCTGTACACATGGAACTGGAGCGCATACTGGCAGGCATGCGGAGGTAGTATCCTAAACAACAGGGCTATCCTCACCGCGGCTCACTGCACCATGTAAGTATTTTTCTATTAGACACCACTACTCATCAAATTCAAAGACAGGTTGTATAATTAAAATTATTTGCATCGTTTGACAGTGGTGACGCAGCCGGCAGATGGCGTATTCATGTTGGCTCAACTTGGGCTAACAGCGGCGGTGTCGTTCACAACGTGAACCAGATCATAAATCACCCATCATACAACGGCAACACTTATAACAATGACATCGCCGTGTTGCGCTCCGCCAGCACCTTCTCTTTCAACAACAATGTCCGCGCTGCTTCCATCGCTGGTGCCAACTACAACCTTGGTGATAACCAAGCCGTCTGGGCTGCTGGATGGGGTACAACTTCCGTAAGTTTATTGATGATTGGTCTCATGTTCAATAGATATCCAATATTATCTGTTTCGTTTGATCGGAGATTTATATTTGCTTTACTATTTCCATTTTGCAGGCTGGTGGCTCCGCCTCTGAACAGCTACGTCACGTCGAGCTTAGGGTTATCAACCAGAACACTTGCAGAAACAACTACGCTACCCGAGGTATCGCTATCAACGACAACATGTTGTGCTCTGGCTGGGCCGGTGGTGGTCGCGACCAGTGCCAGGGTGACTCCGGCGGTCCTCTCTACCACAACGGTATCGTTGTTGGTGTCTGCTCTTTCGGTATCGGCTGCGCTCAGGCTGCCTTCCCCGGTGTCAACGCTCGTGTGTCCCGCTACACCGCTTGGATCCAAAGTAACGCATAAGAACAGGCTTCGTGACTTGAGAAGATGTTTTAAAATAAATGAACTGAAACTCTACATAATGTTTTAACTTTCGTTAACCTGCATTTGAATACCCTATTGATATATAATATAACCAACTTTATACATAAATGTTTAACCAATTTTTAAATATTTTTGCGAATTTGAACATTACTGTCATTAAAACAGCATTTATTGATGCTTTAAGAGTGTGTATTGAATCTTGTACAACCCTGAATTCTGAAAGGAAGATTATCCAAGATTTCTAGTGCTGATTTGCTTAAAGCATGGTTCAATAAATTTAAAAAGATAACGATTTGCTAAAAATGCACGATTTAAGCATGGTGTCTGTCATGTCATTAATATTTTGTCATAATAGTTACTATAATATAAATCGGCATTTATGAAGAAGAACAGAAGAAGAAGAAGCATTCAAGAACCGGCGCTAGTACTAGATTAGGAAATCCTACACTTTTAACATTAGCTCATTGCCGAAAGTTGAGAATCTACCAGTAAAATAATTAGTATTTAAGTAGGTGTAGGTGTAGATTAAAGAATAATTTCAATACAATGCAACTTAGTGGTCGGTCACCATGAATAAAGCGTCTTGCGACCGCAATTCCTATTCTTGTTGTAATTTTAATTTTATCACTTTACGTTTTTCTTATTTATCTTAACTGATTACCTAATTATGGATTTTGCTTATTACCTCCGCAGTAGTTTTCAATTTTTCAGTCAAACTTTCCAGCTTTGCTGCCTGCTTTTATACCTAATTTTCATAATGTAGGTTAAACATTGTAACGCTTTGATAGTTTGTGGCCCTTCTACAAACACTATAAAGCTTTTGGTAGGCCTCTTGCTTCACATGAATATATTGTTTCGGAGCGTAGTATATGGAAAAAAATCGAAGATTTGAGATGTAAGCAAACGGTTAGTCGACTCTTCATGTGACCAGAGGGATGGGCTTTTTTCGGCCAGAGAATCAGCATTGCCATTCAACTTGGCAATGCTTCCAGCAGTCTGAGCACTTTGCACAAATGACAGCGATGTGGACGAATTTTTTGACGCCCAATGACCTATATATATATGTAACAAAATAAGACAAAGTGTAAAATATACTTTAATTTCAGAATTCAGTGTCAAAAAACTTTTAAAGACTTTCCAAAAAGGAGGCGGTTCGATGTTCGACTTTATGTTTGTTTTTTATTTTATTTTTGTGTTTGTTCACCAAATTTTCCGTCACATCGTCTGAGAAGTGGTCGCTTACAATGGGCCTCATCAGAAAGCTTACAATCACTCAAAGGGAAATGGAGAGGGCTATGCTTGGAGTTTCCTTGCGTGATTGAATCAGATATGTAGAGTTCCGCTAGAGAACCAGGGTTACCGACATTGCCCGAAGAATTGCCAAACTTAAGTAGTAGTGGGCAAGGCACATTGCTTACAGAACGGATGGCCCAATGGCAATCGGGCAGAAATATACTGGAGTGGCGACCACAACCCAGAAGACGTTGTGTTGGAAGGCCTCCCACCAGGTGGACCGACGACCTGGTGAAGGTTGCGGGGATCCGCTGGTTGCGGGACGCACGGGATCGGTCAATGTGGCGACGCTTGGGGGAGGCCTATGTCCAGCAGTGGATGTCTTTCGTCTGATATGATGATGATTCTGGTATTAAAGGTATCTTACTAAACAACTTGCCTAATAGGTAGGTACAACGTTTCTACAAAAATCACTACCAACTTTCAAATAAAAAAACTACAGACTTAAAGATATATTTTTGGAAGTCAGTGTCCAAAACGCAAAAAAATGGTACCTACCAAAGACACCAACTTCCAATAAGAAAGTAATTTTTCACTTCGTAGTTTTTTTATTTAAAAGTCGGTAGTATTTTTTTTGTAAAAAAGATTTTTTAATTGGATTTTTAGGCAGAAAGTTTTTCAAATAAAAATTAAAAGCAATAGGTACATATTCACAGAAACGAGACATTTTAAAGACTGATTAAAAAAAAACAATTATCTATTCGGTTAGATAATAGCTGTTGTTTTCATAGGATTATGATCACATTATGATAAAAATGATAGCAAAGTGTATATTCATAATCGTTTGTGTAAAGGAGTTTACATACTGTATCGAACAGAGCTAAAATATGACTAAGGTGTAAGAACCTATCTCAACAATGGAATTAATGTTTAGCAAAAATTAGCCAGTATGTTTTTAATGCAAAAACTTTCGAAATTATCAGACTTATGAAGCTCTATAATTTTCTTAGTCCTACGTCAAGTTTTTTGCTTAAACAGACGCAATAAAAAAAATACGAAAGTGCACGAATTGCAGTAGATACGCAGTCTTGCTGTCATACATAATTAAAGAACTCCATTCATCGTTTGCAAAGCAATAAGTCTGCGTGATTTACTCGAAAGGACATTATTTTAACAGAGCAAAAAATCATCACTTACTAAGCGACAATTTTCACAAATCTGTAGACATCTTTATATTTTTGGGTGGAAGATAATTAACAATAAAGAGATAATTAACAATAAAGCCATTTAATCTTTTCACGTAGAAGTACAATCAATCAGCTTTGATATAAATACCCTTCAGTTACAACGACTTACAATCACTCGTCGACGAGTATTACCAGTATGCGTTTCCTTGCTCTGCTAGCACTTTGCTTCGCGGCCGTCGCAGGTATGTACTGAAATGTGTTATTATGAAATGATACGAATACCTATTTCTATAAAACGGAATCTATTTTGCAAAAGATTAGAATAAACTTTTGCAAAATAGTCCTGCTTTTTTTGGCCATGACTGATTTCTTGGATGAAACATTTCAATAACTTTGTAATTCTAACGAAACTTGACCACAAATATTGTTAATGAGTCCAAAATATTTCAAACATTATTCTTCTTTTCAGCCGTCCCTTCCAATCCCCAGAGGATTGTGGGTGGTTCGGTCACCACCATTGATCGGTACCCTACCATCGCCTCTCTCCTGTACACATGGAACTGGAGCGCATACTGGCAGGCATGCGGAGGTAGTATCCTAAACAACAGGGCTATCCTCACCGCGGCTCACTGCACCATGTAAGTATTTTTCTATTAGACACCACTACTCATCAAATTCAAAGACAGGTTGTATAATTAAAATTATTTGCATCGTTTGACAGTGGTGACGCAGCCGGCAGATGGCGTATTCGTGTTGGCTCAACTTGGGCTAACAGCGGCGGTGTCGTTCACAACGTGAACCAGATCATAAATCACCCATCATACAACGGCAACACTTATAACAATGACATCGCCGTGTTGCGCTCCGCCAGCACCTTCTCTTTCAACAACAATGTCCGCGCTGCTTCCATCGCTGGTGCCAACTACAACCTTGGTGATAACCAAGCCGTCTGGGCTGCTGGATGGGGTACAACTTCCGTAAGTTTATTGATGATTGGTCTCATGTTCAATAGATATCCAATATTATCTGTTTCGTTTGATCGGAGATTTATATTTGCTTTACTATTTCCATTTTGCAGGCTGGTGGCTCCGCCTCTGAACAGCTACGTCACGTCGAGCTTAGGGTTATCAACCAGAACACTTGCAGAAACAACTACGCTACCCGAGGTATCGCTATCAACGACAACATGTTGTGCTCTGGCTGGGCCGGTGGTGGTCGCGACCAGTGCCAGGGTGACTCCGGCGGTCCTCTCTACCACAACGGTATCGTTGTTGGTGTCTGCTCTTTCGGTATCGGCTGCGCTCAGGCTGCCTTCCCCGGTGTCAACGCTCGCGTGTCCCGCTACACCGCTTGGATCCAAAGTAACGCATAAGAACTGGCTTCGTGACTTGAGAAGATGTTTTAAAATAAATGAACTGAAACTCTACATAATGTTTTAACTTTCGTTAACCTGCATTTGAATACCCTATTGATATATAATATAACCAACTTCATACATAAATGTTTAACTTATTTTTAAATATTTTACGAAGTTGAACATTACTGCCATTAAAACAGCATTTATCGATGCTTTAAGAGTGTGAATTGAATCTTGTACAACCCTGAATTCTGAAAGGAAGATTTTCCAAGATTGTTAGTGCTGATTTGCTTAAAGCATGGTTCAAAAAATTTAAAAAGACAACGATTTTCCGAAAATGCATGATGAAAGCGTGTGTCTGTCATGTCACTATTATTTTGTCAAAATAGTTCTTTTAGTATAAATGCCTGTTCTTACTAGATCAGGAAATCTTATATTTTTAACATACAGCTCAGCGCCGAATATTGAGAATCTACCAGTGAAATAATTAGTACCTATTTAAGTAGGTGTAGGTATAGATTTAAGAATAATTTCAAATCATATGCAACTAACTCCCAGTTTCCCAGCTCAAAATTATCGGAAAATTAATGTGACAAATTGTCAAGCACGCGTTATCTGTTGTGATTGGTTGAATGAATTTTCAACAGCCAATCACAGCAGATAACGCGTGCTTGACAATTAGTCACATTAATTCTCTGATAATTTTGAGCTGGAAAACTGGGGGTTAGTGTTCTGACACCATGATTAAAGCGTCTTGCGACCGCAATTCCTATTCTTGTAATTTTCTTTGTATCACTTTTTTTATTTTTCTTATTTATCTTAACTGATTACATAAATGGATTTTGCTTATTACCTCCGCAATAGTTTTCAATTCTTCAGCCAAACTTTCCAGCTTTGCTGCCTGCTTTTATACTTCATTTTTATAATGAAGGATTAAACATTGTAACGCTTTGATAGTTTGTAGTCCTTCTACAAACACTTTAAAGCTTTTGGTAGGCCTCTTGCTTCACATGAATATATTGTTTCAGAGCGGAGTATATGGAAAAAATTCGAACCTGTTTGAATACTCAAAAATCGCAAGAGATACTTGGACAGTCTCTGATTCGACACTTATTATTGTGTCACAATAACTGTAACAATTACTATAGTGTCGCAGTCTAAACTTAGCTTTAAAATACACCCACTCTCCTAAAACCTATCCTGCAAGTTGCAAGTAGCTCAATGAGCTCTGGTAACCATAGGGTTTGAGTTCCGGCCTACCAACTAGAGAAATCTATGAGGACACAGAAGGAGAAGTCTGAATAGACGCACTAGAAAGACATACATGGACCTTATTAGTGATGTTTTTAAGAAAGGCCAGGTGCGCAGTACACATAACCAGCGAGCGCGTATGGCTGAACGTGAGTGAAGCAAAAGAAGTATGTAAGGATCGTAGCTGGTGGCGTTCTGTAGTTTTTGCCTACCCCTGTGAGTTTATGTATGTATATATATATGTATCATAAATTTATGTCAAAGGAGCTCAGCTGCATGCAAAAGTCACAATAGCGTTAATCCATAGCGTAATGCTGCAAGATTGAAGGTACACTTCGAACGATCTTCTCGTCATGGATCTCTTCAATACGTTAAGATTCAAGTTTGAATTTAAGGAGTACGATAATCTCGGTTGATTCACATAAACAGAAGCAGATTAAGGGGACTGCTAGAATCACCTTCTCATCACAAAAGTATGCAATACGTTAATGCAACGGGTTAATTAATTATCGATGAGGGATTTTTATCTAATTGTATATAGAAACCAACTTTTTCATCATGACACTCTGGTTTATTTAAAATAAATTATTTAACTGGAAATATTACTATGAACAAAAGAACCACTAAAGAAATAAACTTTGTTACAAAAAAATACAACCAAATTTTGGAAGTTGGTTGTATTTTTTGTAAAAATAACTTTAATTTTGTAAGTAAGTGTCAAAAACAGACATAAATATTAGAACCATTGACATCCGAAATTGAAATTATTTAACATTTTGTTGTGTTTTATAATTGGAAGTCTCGGTTGTATTTTTTGGAAGAGATTTTCTTTTAAACAGAAACAAGACATTATAAAGACTGATTTGAAAACAATTATCTATTCGATAAGATAACAGCTGTTGTTTTTATTGGATTATGATCACGTCATGATACAATTTATAGTAAAGTGTCATTCATAATCGTATGTGTAAAGGAGTTTACATACCCTATGGAACAAAGCTATAATTCATATTCATATTCTTTATTGTACACAAAAAAGACATTTAAAAATACAAAAGGAAAACTTATGTACAATAAAAATAAATTAATTAAATAATTCGAGGTAAATAGTCTGAGGGAGATCGAGAGTTTCTATGGGCAGTTGTACACGTCAACCAGTAAACCCGTTGCGAATCTAGCAAACGACCCAAGAGCTAGATTGACCCGACACTATACCGAAGATATCCCGGACGTCAGCCTGTACGAGATTAGGATGGCTCTGAAACAGCTTAAAAACAACAAGGCGCCGGGTGACGACGGAATCACTGCTGAACTCCTGAAGGCGGGTGGAAAACCGGTCCTTAAGGCCCTTCAGAAGCTGTTTGATTCCGTCATACTCGAGGGCAAAACGCCACAGGCTTGGTGCAGGGGTGAGGTGGTCCTCTTCTTCAAAAAGGGTGACAATGCCCGGCTGAAGAACTATAGGCCCATCTCACTTCTTAGCCATGTCTACAAGTTGTTTTCAAGAGTCATCACGAATCGTCTCGCGCGCAGGTTTGACGATTTCCAGCCTCCCGAACAAGCCGGATTCCGAAAAGGCTTTAGCACCGTAGACCACATACATACGCTGCGGCAGG
This sequence comes from Orthosia gothica, assembly GCA_949775005.1. Taxonomy (NCBI): domain Eukaryota; kingdom Metazoa; phylum Arthropoda; class Insecta; order Lepidoptera; family Noctuidae; genus Orthosia; species Orthosia gothica. The sequence continues at coordinate 11,157,880 of OX459063.1, read as the reverse complement.
TTATACAGAAGACCGAAGAGTATAACCTGCCTCTCTGCTTAGCGTTTGTGGACTACGAGAAAGCCTTCGATTCGATCGAGACTTGGGCTGTACTGCAGTCTCTCCAACGGTGCCAGATCGACTACCGGTATATTGAGGTGTTGAAGTGTTTGTACAGAAACGCCACCATGTCAGTCCGTCTTCAGGATCAGACCTCGAAACCAATATTTCTCCAGCGAGGCGTGAGACAGGGAGATGTCATTTCTCCGAAACTGTTCACTGCTGCGCTGGAGGATGTATTCAAGGTTCTGGACTGGAGGGGCCTAGGCATCAATGTTAATGGCGAGTACATCACTCACCTTCGGTTTGCCGACGATATAGTGGTCATGGCTGAGACCATGGAGAGCCTCAATACAATGCTCGATGACCTCAGTAGAGCTTCCGAAAGAGTGGGTCTGAAAATGAACATGGACAAAACCAAGGTGATGTTGAATGCCCATGTTACACCCACTCCTATCAAGGTTGGAGACTCTACACTCGAAGTTGTGGACGACTATGTCTACCTGGGACAAACGATCCAGTTGGGTAGGGCAAACTTCGAGAGAGAGATCAACCGTCGAATCCGACTCGGCTGGGCAGCGTTCGGGAAGTTGCGCGGTGTCTTCTCGTCCAACTTACCACAGTGTCTCAAGACAAAAGTCTATGACCAGTGTGTGTTGCCAGTGATGACATATGGCTCTCTCTTTCTTTCTTTCTTTCTTTCTAGAACCAATGTTACCGACATAGCTCGAAGAATTGCCAAACTTAAGTGGCAGTGGGCAGGGCACATTGCTCGCAGAACGGATGGCCGATGGGGCAGGAAGGTTCTGGAGTGGCGACCGCGAACCGGAAGACGTTGCGTTGGAAGGCCTCCCGCCAGGTGGACCGATGACCTGGTGAAGGTTGCGGGGATCCGCTGGATGCGAGACGCACGGGACCGGTCAATGTGGCGACGCTTGGGGGAGGCGATGATGATGAATTAAATAATAAAAATAATATAAATATATATTATATAATATAAATAATGTATAATACTACTAAGGAAAAGTTTTGTTGCAATTGCCTAAAAAAAAACAGTTTTTATTTTAAGCTCGGCTGATAATCCGTAAATTAATGGGTTGTCATTCACTAACACTGTAAATAAATTGTGTTGCCAGTAAGAACCTAACTAAACAATAAAAAGACTGTTTGTCAAAAAAAATACGGTACATTTATCTAGAAACAATTTTCAAAACTATCAGACTTATAAAGCTCTGCATTTTTCTTAGTCCCACGTCACGTTTTTTAGTTACACAGACGTAATAAAAAACCGGCCAAGTGCGTGTCGGACTTCGCTCATCAAGCGTTCCGAACCAAACCGCAAAAACAAGTTGGTTATATAGGATAAAATAGGAAATGTCAAAGAAAAATCTGATTTGTCATTGTATTCGTATTTGTTAGTAAAATATATGTAATAATAAACATTATCACCAAATTTGAAGTTCATAGGTCAACGGGAAAATACAAAATTGTTCGGCACAAAATTTTGTAAAAAAAGGTGACTTTGGTAGCTTCTCATTTCTTTGTTTTCCAATATTTTTAAAACAAAATATTTATCTACTCAACAAGCTCTAAATAATGATACCACACTAGATACCGTAAAGCAATATTTTATTTTATGCGCCCCCCCTTTACCTACTTGTATGACTTATATGGCTTTGGGTAAACAAGATATTTAAACTGTGAAAATTTGAAGACTGTAGCTGCCACCGTTTGGCTGTAAAACCCATGTGACGGACAAACGGACAGACGGACAGACGGACAGACGGACAGACGGACAGACGGACAGACGGACAGACGGACAGACGGACAGACGGACAGACGGACAGACGGACAGACGGACAGACGGACAGACGGACAGACGGACAGACGGACAGACGGACAGACGGACAGACGGACAGACGGACAGACGGACAGACGGACAGACGGACAGACGGACAGACGGACAGACGGACAGACGGACAGACGGACAGACGGACAGACGTACAGACGGACAGACGGACAGACGGACAGACGGACAGACGGACAGACGGACAGACGGACAGACGGACAGACGGACAGACGGACAGACGGACAGACGGACAGACGGACAGACGGACAGACGGACAGACGGACAGACGGACAGACGGACAGACGGACAGACGGACAGACGGACAGACGGACAGACGGACAGACGGACAGACGGACAGACGGACAGACGGACAGACGGACAGACGGACAGACGGACAGACGGACATACGGACAGACGGACAGACGGACTGACGGACAGACGGACAGACGGACTGACGGACAGACGGACAGACGGACAGACGGACAGACGGACAGACGGACAGACGGACAGACGGACAGACGGACAGACGGACAGACGGACAGACGCGCAGACGGACAGACGGACAGACGGACAGACGGACAGACGGACAGACGGACAGACGGACAGACGGACAGACGGACAGACGGACAGACGGACAGACGGACAGACGGACAGACGGACAGACGGACAGACGGACAGACGGACAGACGGACAGACGCGCAGACGGACAGACGGACAGACGGACAGACGGACAGACGGACAGACGGACAGACGGACAGACGGACAGACGGACAGACGGACAGACGGACAGACGGACAGACGGACAGACGGACAGACGGACAGACGGACAGACGGACAGACGGACAGACGGACAGACGGACAGACGGACAGACGGACAGACGGACAGACGGACAGACGGACAGACGGACAGACGGACAGACGGACAGACGGACAGACGGACAGACGGACAGACGGACAGACGGACAGACGGACAGACGGACAGACGGACAGACGGACAGACGGACAGACGGACAGACGGACAGACGGACAGACGGACAGACGGACAGACGGACTGACGGACAGACGGACAGACGGACAGACGGACAGACGGACAGACGGACAGACGGACAGACGGACAGACGGTCAGACGGACAGACGGACAGACGGACCGACGGACAGTCGGACAGACTGACATACGGACATGCACATTGATGGATACATGGACAAACGGACAGACTTACACGTGAATGACAGCAAGAGCTGAGATTTTTTTCACAAATCTGTAGAACTCTTTATATTTTTGGGTGGAAGATAATTAACAATAAAGCCATTCAATCTTTTTACGTAGAAGTACAATCAATCAGCTTTGATATAAATACCCCTCAGTTACAACGACATACAACACTCGTCAACGAGTATTACCACGATGCGTATCCTTGCTCTGCTAGCACTTTGCTTCGCGGCCGTCGCAGGTATGTTCTTAACTGTGTTATTTTGAAATGATATGAATACCTATTTGAAAACGGAATCTATTTTGCAAAAGATTAGAATAAACTAAAGGATCGTTAAAAGATTTTGCAAAATGGTCCTGCTTTTTTGGACATGACTAATTTCTTGGATGAAACCTTTCAATCATTTTCTACACAAACTTCACCACAACTTTTGTTTATGGGTCCAAAATATTTACAACATTATTCTTTTTTTCAGCCGTCCCCTCCAATCCCCAGAGGATTGTGGGCGGTTCGGTCACCACCATTGATAGGTACCCCACCATCGCCTCTCTCCTGTACACATGGAACTGGAGCACATACTGGCAGGCATGTGGAGGTAGTATCCTGAACAACAGGTCTATCCTCACCGCGGCTCACTGCACCATGTAAGTATTTTCTATTAGATAGCACTACTTATCAAATAATTCAAAGACTGTTTGTATAATTATTTCCATCTTTTGACAGTGGTGACGTAGTTGGCAGATGGCGTATTCGTGTCGGCTCCACTTGGGCTAACAGCGGCGGTGTCGTTCACAACGTGAACCAGATCATAAATCACCCATCATACACCGCCAACACTTTTAACAATGACGTCGCCGTCTTGCGCTCCGCCAGCACCTTCTCTTTCAACAACAATGTCCGCGCCGCTTCCATTGCTGGTGCCAACTACAACCTTGGTGATAACCAAGCCGTCTGGGCTGCTGGATGGGGTACAACTTCCGTAAGTTTATTGATGTTTGCTCAAGTATTCAATAGATATCCAATATTATCTGTTGCGTTCGATCGGAGATTTATATTTGCTTTACTATTACCACTTTGCAGGCTGGTGGCTCCGCCTCCGAACAGCTACGTCACGTCGAGCTTAGGGTTATCAACCAAGTCACTTGCAGAAACAACTACGCTACCCGAGGTATCGCTATCACAGACAACATGTTGTGCTCCGGCTGGTCCGGTGGTGGTCGCGACCAGTGCCAGGGTGACTCCGGTGGTCCTCTCTACCACAACGGTATCGTTGTTGGTGTCTGCTCTTTCGGTATCGGCTGCGCTCAGGCTAACTTCCCCGGTGTCAACGCTCGCGTGTCCCGCTACACCGCTTGGATCCAAAGTAACGCATAAGAAGTGGCTTCGTGACATAAGCAGATGTTTTTAAAATAAATGAACTAACACAATACATAATGTTTTAACTTTCATTAATCGGCATTTGAAAACCTTATTGATTTTTTAATGTAAACACCTTCATACATATATGTTTAACTTATTTTAAATATTTTTGCGAAGTTGAACATTACCGTCAATAAAACAGCATTTTTCGATGCTTTAAGATTATCAAGAATTAAAAAGGAAGATTATGCAAGATCCATGATTACTAGAGCTGATTTGATTAAAGCACGATTCAAGAAATTTATAACGATAACGATTTTCCGAAAATGCACGATGGAAGCATGTGTATATCATGTCATTAATATTTTATCATAATAATTATTATAATATATATATATGTCTGTGGCCTGACTTGTCACGAGTGACAGTTAAATTTTCTTAGCTCTTAAAATTTTCTTTAATATAATTATAAAACCGTACAACATCATACTTATATCAGCTAAAAACTAAATTGAAATAATGTCTATATACAATAAACCAACAACAAGAAGAAAACCAACAACATAATTAAAATGACGAACAATAAAACATCAAACAAAAAATGACAGCTAAGAAGACGAAACTAAAAAGAAAATGTTGACAAGAAGCCAGGCCCGAGCCAAAAACACACGCCCAACATCTTCGGGTTCGTCGCTCAGCTCCGCCTCGCAGCCACCGGGACCCCCTACAACCGTCAGTCAAGCGATCCCGGACGCTGTAGTTGCGTCGAGTTCGAGCGACGAATACTTCTCTCCGCCGACGTCACCACCACCTACGCGTCGACGGGGAGGACGCCGGCCACCGGACTGCCTGGGACCTCGAGGCCCATCGGCTTCTGACAGGGTCCCCGCTCCCGGTGGAAGTGTGCAGCGTATGCGATGGACACAATCGATTAACGAAAACGTCATGCGCGCATACTTTGGGGCTACAGAGGGGGGAAGTAATCTGACTGCGTACCGTGGTCGGATGCTCTCTCTGTTTCAGGTGCTTGAGCCAGCTGTCAACGTGTCGGCCCAACGTCTATCGGATCAGGTGCGGGTCATCCAACGTAACCGTATGCTGGATGACGCCGTACTTGATAGACTGCGTGAGGAATCACGGAGTAGCCGTGTCTCGCCTGCCTTGCCACCGGCCGCGGTGCTAATGCAACCCAGTCTTTCACCGCGACCCGACCATGTTGGAGAGGATGACGACGACGGGGCTATATCCGTGAGTACCCAGTGCAGTGAACGACTGAGGAGCGCTTTGGAGTGTGCATTCCGAGAGTATCGTTCCACACCGCCTAAGCTTAGACCTCGATTACCTCGTCTGCCCATGCATAAGAAAAATAGGGCGCTGGTGTGTGCTCTAGATTCACAGCTATCAAATGTTTTTGATAGCAGCAAAGACCTTGCCGATACCCATACGATCTTGTACTGTGCGGCTGCAGCGGCATGTCGTGTAGCTAACGTCAAGTTTCCCAAAACTGACAGAGCTACACGACCAGCTATACCAGCTTGGCAGTGGAGGACATGGGCAAGCCGTATTCGTCAGTACCAGCGGCGAGTGGAGCGATACACTCAGAATCGCACAATCCAGACCAACGAAAGGTGGGTTTATAGGGCTTGGGAGCGACCTGACCAAGGTGTGACTGATACTCGCCTACCAGATGATGACGCCATGTATTCGTTCTGGCGCAATATCTGGTCGGTGCCTGTCAGTCACACCGAGGGTGACTGGACTCGGGAGGTCGAACGAGCGTGCGAATCGATACCACAAATGGGGGCAGTTACCATCAGCCCCCAAGATGTAGCTCGTGCAGTCCGTCCGTTGCCTAACTGGAAATCTCCGGGGCCGGACGGACTGCACAACTTTTGGATTAAATGGTTCCAAAGGTCGCACGCTCGTTTGGCAACTCAGTTCCAGTCTGCCTTAGAGTCAGGATCGCTACCCCAGTTCCTAACGACAGGAATAACCCACCTGCTCCACAAATCAGGTAGTACTGCGAAACCTAAAAATTATAGACCGATAACAGGTTTACCGACGGTCTATAAAGTTTTTACATCCATTCTATGAGCTAAAATTAATCAGCATATTGAGAATAACTCCATCATGTCTGCTTCTCAGAATGGATGTAGGAACGGGTCCCGCGGTACTAAGGAGCTGCTCCTCATAGACATTGCCATTAGCCAACAGGTTCGCCGTTCCCGCAAGGATCTGGCGACATGTTGGATAGATTACAAGAAGGCCTATGACTCAGTGCCACATACATGGCTCATGAGGGTGCTGGAGTTGTATAAAATTGATGCAACTCTGTGCGCCTTCCTGACGTCATGTATGGGGCAGTGGAGGACGGTCCTTCACTATCCAGGATGTCGACAGATTCAGGCAAACAGCGAACCTATAAGGATCGAGTGCGGCATATTTCAGGGCGACAGTCTGAGTCCTCTGTGGTTTTGTTTAGCCCTGAACCCTCTCAGTACACTGCTGGAGGGTTCGGGCCTGGGCTATTGGTTGAGAAGAGGTGGTCAGGTCCTATCACACCTCCTTTACATGGATGATCTGAAGCTCTTTGCCCCCAACAACTTGCAACTGATGAAGCTACTGAAGGTAACAGAAACCTTCAGTGACGCCATCAGGATGGAATTTGGTGTGGACAAATGTGCAGCCATGCATGTAAAGCGAGGGGAGATTATGGAATCCGTGGGAGTACAACTCTCGGATACCATAGACCTTCGATCCCTTTCCTCAACCGAAACTTACAAGTATTTGGGTATGTCGGAAGCACTAGGCTTCAATGCTATTGAAATGAAACAATCGTTGAAGGAGCGCTTCTTTGGCCGCCTGAAAAAAGTACTAAATAGTCTTTTATCAGGTGGGAACAAGGTGCGCGCCTTCAACGGCTGGGTCATGCCGGTCTTGATGTACTCTTTCGGCATACTCAAATGGACTCAGACAGAACTTGACGCCTTGTATAGGAGAGTCCGCACATTGCTTACCGCAAATCGTATGCATCACCCACGATCATCGGTTATGAGACTGTATATCCCGCAGAAGTGCGGAGGTCGTGGCTTTTTAAATGCTAAAACCCTGCACAACCGCGAGGTATGCAGTCTTAGGGAATATTTCCAGGCTGCCGACGTGGGTATGCATCGAGATGTTGTAGCGGTGGACAAGGGCCTTACCCCGCTCTCCTTGGCTAACGAGAACTGGCGCAAACCTATAGTATTAGATACTAATGACCGCAGGGAGGTATGGCAGAGCAAGGAACTTCACGGACGCTTCTACCGGGTCCTATATGGGCCCGATGTAGATCTTTTAGCATCCGTGGCCTGGCTGCGATTTGGTGACCTTTTTGGGAAAACCGAAGGTTTTGTCTTTGCGATTATGGACGAAGTTATGATGACGAACAACTACCGGAAATACATTGTGAAGGACGGCACGGTTGACATCTGTCGGGCATGTCACCGGCCGGGAGAATCATTCCGACACATTATTTCCGGTTGTTCTAGTCTGGCTAACGGAGACTATTTAGATAGACACAACCTTGTAGCCAGGATTATCCACCAGCAACTTGCTCTTAAATACAATCTTGTGTAATCGGAAGTGCCTTACTATAAGTATGTGCCCGACCCAGTTCTCGAAAATGGCAATGTCACATTGTATTGGGATCGGTCTATCATCACTGACAGGACTATTGTTGCCAATAAGCCTGACATAGTGGTGATAGACCGATTAGAGCGTCGCGCAATGATTGTTGATATAGCGGTCCCCCATGACGAGAACCTCGTGAAGGCTGAGAGAGATAAGAAAAGTAAGTATCTTGATCTGGCTCGTGAGGTTGTTGTGCCGGCCAATGGCATAATAGCTAAGAGTCTCGATGAACATCTGAGGAGGCTCTCGTTGGGCAGCTGGATCAAGGGCGTGATCCAGAAAGCGGTAATCCTGGACACGGCGCGTATCGTTAGGAGGTTCCTCTCTCAGCAGCCCAAACCACCGGTAGCTTGGACCTTGTTCCCGATACCGGTGGGCTACTAATTTTTATATTTTTAAATGTTTTTTTATTTTATTTTTATAAGCTAATATTTAAAAATGTAAAAACTATGTACAATGATTAAATAAAGGAAATTATAATATAAATGTCAATCTTACATTTTCAACATTCAGCTCAGCGCCGAATGTCGATAATCTACCAGTAAAATAATAATCATTTAGGTAGGTGTAGGTGTAGATTAAAAAATAACTTCAAATCATATATTATGCATTTTAGTGTTCGGGCACAATGAATAAAGTGGGTGCGTCTCATTATCATATAAAATTATTTGGTATATTTTCATTTCCATATCGTTCACAAGATATAATAAACGTGAGTTATACCAAGTGTTGATATAATTTCTTAAGATATAACATTTACTAGCTGACCCGGCAAACTTTGTGTTGCCATAAAAAGACCAAACATTTATCTACCCTACCCTACCCTACCCTACACTACCCTACCCTACACTACCCTACCCTACACTACCCTACCCTACCCTACCTACCCTACCCTACCCTACCCTACATACCTACCCTACCCTACATACCTACCCCACCCATTAAAAAAAAAAAAAAAAATAGATGTTGGCCTATTCTCAGACCTACTGAATATACATATAAAATTTCATCAAAATCGGTCAAGCCGTTTCGGAGGAGTTTGGCAACGAAAACTGTGACACGAGAATTTTATATATTAGATATACTCTAAAACTTCTTTCGTATAACGCTACTGGTTATAACGTTTATTTAATCAAAAATCATTAGGCATATCGTTTAAAATAAATAATATTGATACCATTTTTATGGTTAACACCCCGATACCAAGCAATCCGACTCGGATGGGTTATATTGAATTAGAAGGTTAAGGCGGGAGCGGAGCGGAATGCCAGGTCTCCTCTATGTTGGTGAATCATTTGGGTTAGGTTTGGTTAGAACAGTGACCATTAATGCGCGAAGGTGAACGAGTGAAGCGAGCGTGCAGCGGGAGCGGCGTGACAGAAACGAATCGCTGCAAAACGGACTCCGGGTAGTCTTGTCTGCCCTACCCTTAGAGTATTATTAAAAATCGCGAAGGCGCGGAGGGGCGAGGTGGCACGCGTGCTGAGGAGCAGGTGGATTTAACACTCGCCGCCGCGGCTAAGCCAGCCAGCAAGCCGAAGCCGCGGTGGTGAGCATGAAATACATCTGCGACGTTAACTAGCGAGATCTATGAGGACATAGAAAGACAAGTCTGAATAGACACAGCCCGTGCCTCGCGATGCCTGTTCGTGGTGTCGTCGTCGTGTACCATGACAGTTCGATTTACCCTTAGCCCAGATGGTATTCGCTAAACACACTAATTACTCAAGAACCTGTCCCTGATATATTTATGTGCAATCAATCATAAATCTATAAGTTAGGTGTTTACAAGGCAGACGTGAATGGAAACGCCGGGAGGGGACGCCCTTAAAAGACATACATGGACCTTATTAGTGATGTTCTTCATAAAGGCAGGTGCGCAGGCGCAGTACATATAACCAGCGAGCGCGAATGACTAGATGTATGAACGTGAGTGAAGCAAAAGAAGTATGTAAGGATCGTAGCAGGTGGCGTTCTGTAGTTTTTGCCTACACCCATGGGAAAAAGGCGTGAGTTCATGTATGTATATATGTATGTATTATACATTTTCCTAGATAGAAGGTACACTTCGAACGGCCTTCTCGTCATGGAACTCATCAATACGTTAATTCATGTTAAAGTTTCAATTTAGGAGTACGATTTTCTGGTTCTATTCACTATTCACATTCAAACAAATTGAGGGGACTGCTAGATTCACCTTCTCATCACAAAAGTATTCAATACGTTAAGGTAACGGGTTAATTAATTGTCGATGAGTGTTTTTGATGTTATTGTTTATTAAAAGAAACCAACCTTGTCATCATAATATTCAGCTGTTTTTTAAATAAATTTTTGAACTGGAAATGTTACTATAAACATATTAGAAAAAAAATACAAGCAAATAGAAAACACAACAAAGTCAAAATGACTTTAATTTTGGAAGTAAGTGTCAAATACAGACATAAATAGTAGAACCATTGACATCCGAAATTAAAGTAATTTAGCACTTTTTTGTGTTTTGTTATTGGAAGTATCAGGTGAATTTTTTGAAAGAAAGTTTTTTTAATAAAAAATATTAAATCAATGGGTACATATTCACAGAAACAAGACATTTCAAAGACTGAATTGAAAACAATTATCTAATAAAAATGTTCGCTTAGATAACAGCTGTTGTTTCCATTGGATTATGATCAAATTATGATAAAAATGATAGTAACGTGTCTATTGATAATCTTTTTATAAAGGAGTTTACATACTTTATCGAACGAAGCTATAATATGACTCTACGCCCAAACTAACATACGTCACGTAAGGCCGCAGTAATGTTAAGGGTGTGACAGTACCGACATGAAAATACATGATAAGTTAAAGGACCTACTAAGAACTTACAGCCTCACAGTCCCCACGATCCTAAGACCTATAACCCTTGCAGCCCTAACCTACCATATACCTACCGTGTGATAAATAAATATAGATAAGTTCAGGATGTCTGCTCCATGCGATCTAAGGTTACAGACGGATAGTGGGCAGGAATTGAATAGAAAATGCCTAAGGCATTAAGTCCGCCTCTGTACATTTGTGTGCTTTAATTGTGGCAATTACCTGAAAAAACATTTTTAGCTTGGCTGAAAATCCGAAAAATAATCGGACTTCGCACATTTCGGGTTCCGTACCAAACCGAGAGGCCTCCGAGGCCTGTGTCCCAGCAGTGGGAACATTAATAGGCTGATGATGATGATTGGTATTTGTTTGTAAAAATTACGTAATAATAAACATTATCACCAAATTTGAAGTTCATAGGTAATAAATAAAATACTTCGGTGTTTTTTTTTTTGTAAAAAGGCTGACTTTGGTGGCTTCATATTTCTACGTTTTCCAATATCTTTTAAAACAAAATATGTATCCACTCAACAAATCTATAGGCATCTTTATATTTTTGGGTGGAAGATAATTAACAATAAAGCCATTTAATCTTTAACGTAGAAGTATAATCAATCAGCTTTGATATAAATACCCTTCAGTTACAACGACTCACAATCACTCGTCGACGAGTATTACCAGTATGCGTTTCCTTGCTCTGCTAGCACTTTGCTTCGCGGCCGTCGCAGGTATGTTTTCTAAACTGTGTTATTTTGAAATGATTCGAATACCTATTTTGCAAAAGATTCGCATAAATTATAGGATCGTTAAAAACTTTTGCAAAGTAGTCCTGCTTTTTTGGATATGACCTATTTCTTGGATGGAACTTTCAATCATTTTCTTACGAAATTTAATTTGATCACAACTTTTGTTTATGGTTCAAAAATATTTACAACATTATTCTTCTTTTTAGCCGTCCCCTCCAATCCCCAGAGGATTGTGGGCGGTTCGGTCACCACCATTGATCGGTACCCCACCATCGCCGCTCTCCTGTACACATGGAACTGGAGCGCATACTGGCAGGCATGCGGAGGTAGTATCCTAAACAACAGGGCTATCCTCACCGCGGCTCACTGCACCATGTAAGTATTTTTCTATATGACATCACTACTCGTCAAATTCAAAGACAGGTTGTATAATTAAAATTATTTGCATCGTTTGACAGTGGTGACGCAGCCGGCAGATGGCGTATTCGTGTCGGCTCCACTTGGGCTAACAGCGGCGGTGTCGTTCACAACGTGAACCAGATCATAAATCACCCATCATACAACGGCAACACTTATAACAATGACATCGCCGTGTTGCGCTCCGCCAGCACCTTCTCTTTCAACAACAATGTCCGCGCTGCTTCCATCGCTGGTGCCAACTACAACCTTGGTGATAACCAAGCCGTCTGGGCTGCTGGATGGGGTACAACTTCCGTAAGTTTATTGATGTTTGCTCAAGTGTTAAACGGACAGTCAAAATTTTTTGTATGTTGTGTGTTAATATTTGCATTAATATTTCTATTTCACAGGCTGGTGGCTCCGCTTCTGAACAATTGCGTCACGTCGAGCTTAGGTCTATCAACCAGGCCACTTGCAGAAACAACTACGCTACCCGAGGTATCGCTATCACAGACAACATGTTGTGCTCCGGCTGGTCCGGTGGTGGTCGCGACCAGTGCCAGGGTGACTCCGGCGGTCCTCTCTACCACAACGGTATCGTTGTTGGTGTCTGCTCTTTCGGTATCGGCTGCGCTCAGGCTGCCTTCCCCGGTGTCAACGCTCGCGTGTCCCGCTACACCGCTTGGATCCAAAGTAACGCATAAGAACTGGCTTCGTGACTTGAGAAGATGTTTTAAAATAAATGAACTGAAACTCTACATTATGTTTTAACTTTCGTTAACCTGCATTTGAAAACCCTATTCATATATAATATCATACCTTCATACATCTATGTTTAACTTATATTTAATTATTTTTACGAAGTTAAACATTACTGTCATTAAAACAGCATTTCTCGATGCTTTAAGAGTGTGTATCAAGAATCTTGCACAACCCTGAATTGTGAAAGGAAGATTATGCAAGATCCTAGATTACTAGTGCTGATTTGCTTAAAGCACGGTCCAATAAATGAATAAAAAAATTAATGATGAATATTTTATCATAATAGTTATTATAATATAAATGCCTGTTCTTAATAAATCAGGCAATATGGCCGAAAGTTGCGAATTTACCAGTAAAATAATTAATATTTAGGTATATGTAGGTGTAGATTAAAGAATAACTTCAAATCATATGCAACTTAGTGTTCGGACACCATGAATAAAGCGTCTTACGACCGCAATAGCTACTCATGTTGTAATTTAACTTTTATGAATTCCTCCCGTACTTACTTTTTTCTTATTTTTCGTATCAGATTACTTAGTTATAAATCTTGCTTATTTCCTTCGTAGTAGTTTTAAATTCTTCAGCCAAACTTTTCAGCTTTGCTGCCTGCTTTTATACTTTATTTTTATAATCAATGGATAAAACATTGTAACGCTTTGATAGTTTGTAATCCTTCTAAAAACACTATAAAGCTTTTGGTAGTCCTCTAGCTCCACATCAATCTATTGTTTCTGATTGGAGTGTATGGAATAATTTTGAAACTGTTTGAATACTCAAAAATCACAAGAGATACTTGGACGAACAAACAGCAGTCACTGATTTGGTAATAATTATTCTGTCACAATAAATGTAACAATTTCTATAGATTGGCAGTCTAAACTTAGCCGTAGAATACATCCTCTCTCCTGAAACCTATCCTGCAAGTTGCAGGATAGCTCAATGAGCTCTGGTAACCAACTAGAGAAACCTATGAGGACATAAAAGGAGAAGTCTGAATAGACATAACCCGTGCCTCGAGGTGCCTGTTCGAGTCGCCGTCGTCGTGTACCATGACAGATAGATTTACTCTTAGCCCAGATGTAATTCGCTAAACACACTAATTATTCACGAACCTGTCGTTGATATATTTATGTGCAATCATAAATCTATTAGTTAGGTGTTTAAAAGGCAGACGTGAATGGAAACGCCGGGAGGGGACGCCCTTAAAAGACATACATGGACCTTATTAGTGATGTTCTTCAGAAAAGCCAGGTGCGCAGGCGCAGTACATATAACCAGCGAGCGCGTGTGACTAGTTGTATGAACGTGAGTGAAGCAAAATAAGTATATAAGGATCGTAGCAGGTGGCGTTTTGTAGTTTTTGCCTACACCCATGGGAAAAAGGCATGAGTTCATGTATGTATATATGTATGTATCATACATTATCCTAGATTGAAGGTACACTTCGAACGACCTTCTCTTCATGGAACTCCAATCAATACGTTAATTAAGGTTAAAGTTTCAATTTAGGAGTACGATTTTCTGGTTCTATTCACATTAACAGAAACAAATTGAGGGGACTGCTAGAACCACCTTCTTATCACAAAAGTATTCAATACGTTAAGGTAACGGGTTAATTAATTGTCGATGAGTTTTTTTGATGTTATTGTTTATTAAAAGAAACCAACCTTGTCATCATAATATTCTGCTTTTTTTTAAATAAATTTTTGAACTGGAAATTTTACAATAAACATATTAGAACCGCTAAAGAAATAAAGTTTTTCTTTAAAAAAAATACAAGCAAATAGAAAACACAACAAAGTCAAAATGACTTTAATTTTGGAAGTAAGTGTCAAATACAGACATAAATAGTAGAACCATTGACATCCGAAATTAAAGTAATTTAGCACTTGGTTGTGTTTTATAATTGGAAGTATCAGGTGATTTTTTTGGAAAAAAATCTTTTTAATAAAAATATTGAAAGCAATGGGTACATATTCACAGAAACAAGACATTTTAAAGACTGATTTGAAAAATGAATATCTAATAAAAATGTTCGCTTAGATAACAGCTGTTGTTTCCATTGGATTATGATCAAATTATGATAAAAATGATAGTAACGTGTCTATTGATAATTTTTTTATAAAGGAGTTTACATACTTTATCGTATGACTGTACGCCCAAACTAACATACGTCACGTAAGGCCGCAGTAATGTTAAGGGTGTGACAGTACCGACATGAAAATACATGATAAGTTAAAGGTCCTACTAAGAACTTACAGCCTCACAGTCCCCACGATCCTAAGACCTATAACCCTTGCAGCCCTAACCTACCATATACCTACCGTGTGATAAATAAATATGGATAAGTTCAGGATGTCTGCTCCATGCGACCTAAGGTTACAGACGGATAGTGGGCAGGAATTGAATAGAAAATGCCTAAGGCATTAAGTCCGCCTCTGTACATTTGTGTGCTTTAATTGTGGCAATTACCTAAAAAACAGTTTTGATTTTTAGCTTGACTGAAAATCCGAAAAATAATCGGACGGACAGACGGTCAGACGCACACGTGAGTGAAAGCAATAGGGGTGCCGTTTGCACCCTTCGTTTACAGAACCTTAAAGATGTACACGAATTGCAGTAGATATGCAGTCTTGCTGCCATTCATCATAAGTCTATGTCATTTACTCGAAATGATATTATTTTAACAAAGTAAAAAGTCATCACTTACTGAGAATTTTTTTTCACAAATCTATAGGCATCTTTATATTTTTGGGTGGAAGATAATTAACAATAAAGCCATTTAATCTTTTCACGTAGAAGTACAATCAATCAGCTTTGATATAAATACCCATCAGTTACAACGACTTACAATCACTCGTCGACGAGTATTACCAGTATGCGTTTCCTTGCTCTGCTAGCACTTTGCTTCGCGGCCGTCGCAGGTATGTTTTCTAAACTGTGTTATTTTGAAATGATTCGAATACCTAGTTTGCAAAAGATTAGCATAAATTATAGGATCGTTAAAAACTTTTGCAAAGTAGTCCTGCTTTTTTGGATATGACCTATTTCTTGGATGGAACTTTCAATCATTTTCTTACGAAATTTAATTTGATCACAACTTTTGTTTATGGGTCCAAAATATTTACAACATTATTCTTCTTTTCAGCAGTCCCCTCCAATCCCCAGAGGATTGTGGGCGGTTCGGTCACCACCATTGATCGGTACCCCACCATCGCCGCTCTCCTGTACACATGGAACTGGAGCGCATACTGGCAGGCATGCGGAGGTAGTATCCTAAACAACAGGGCTATCCTCACCGCGGCTCACTGCACCATGTAAGTATTTTTCTATATGACATCACTACTCGTCAAATTCAAAGACAGGTTGTATAATTAAAATTATTTCTATCGTTTGACAGTGGTGACGCAGCCGGCAGATGGCGTATTCGTGTCGGCTCCACTTGGGCTAACAGCGGCGGTGTCGTTCACAACGTGAACCAGATCATTAATCACCCATCATACAACGGCAACACTTATAACAATGACATTGCCGTGTTGCGCTCCGCCAGCACCTTCTCTTTCAACAACAATGTCCGCGCTGCTTCCATCGCTGGTGCCAACTACAACCTTGGTGATAACCAAGCCGTCTGGGCTGCTGGATGGGGTACAACTTCCGTAAGTTTATTGATGTTTGCTCAAGTGTTTAACGGACAGTCAAAATTTTTTGTATGTTGTGTGTTAATATTTGCATTAATATTTCTATTTCACAGGCTGGAGGCTCCGCTTCTGAACAACTGCGTCATGTCGAGCTTAGGTCTATCAACCAGGCCACTTGCAGAAACAACTACGCTACCCGAGGTATCGCTATCACAGACAACATGTTGTGCTCCGGCTGGTCCGGTGGTGGTCGCGACCAGTGCCAGGGTGACTCCGGCGGTCCTCTCTACCACAACGGTATCGTTGTTGGTGTCTGCTCTTTCGGTATCGGCTGCGCTCAGGCTGCCTTCCCCGGTGTCAACGCTCGCGTGTCCCGCTACACCGCTTGGATCCAAAGTAACGCATAAGAACTGGCTTCGTGACTTGAGAAGATGTTTTAAAATAAATAAACTGAAACTCTACATTATGTTTTAACTTTCGTTAACCCGCATTTGAAAACCCTATTCATATATAATATCATACCTTCATACGTATATGTTTAAGTTATATTTAATTATTTTTACGAAGTTAAACATTACTGTCATTAAAACAGCATTTATCGATGCTTTAAGAGTGTGTATCAAGAATCTTGCACAGCCCTGAATATTGTGAACGGAAGATTATGCAAGATCCTAGATTACTTGTGCTGATTTGCTTAAAGCACGGTTCAAGAAATGAATAAAAAAATTAATGATGAATATTTTATCATAATAGTTATTATAATATAAATGCCTGTTCTTAATAAATCAGGTAACAAGGCCGAAAGTTGCGAATTTACCAGAAAAATAATTAATATTTAGGTATATGTAGGTGTAGATTAAAGAATAACTTCAAATCATATGCAACTTAGTGTTCGGACACCATGAATAAAGCGTCTTACGACCGCAATAGCTACTCATGTTGTAATTTAACTTTTATGAATTCCTCCCGTACTTATTTTTCGTATCAGATTACTTAGTTATAAATCTTGCTTATTTCCTTCGTAGTAGTTTTAATTCTTCAGGCGAACTTCCGAGTGCTGCCTGCTTTTATACTTCATTTTTATAATCACTGGATAAAACATTGTAACGCTCTGATAGTTTGTAGTCGTTCTACAAATACTATTAAAGCTTTTGGTGGTCCTCTTGCTCCACGTGAATCTATTGTTTCTGTTTGGAGTGTATGGAATAATTTCGAAACTGTTTGAATACTCAAAAATCACAAGAGATACTTGGACGAACAACCAGCAGTCACTGATTCGGTACTAAATATTCTGTCACAATAAATGTAACAATTTCTATAGATTGGCAGTCTAAACTTTGCCGTAGAAAACATCCTCTCTCCTAAAACCTATCCTGCAAGTTGCAGGATAGCTCAATGAGCTATGGTAACCAACTAGAGAAACCTATGAGGACATAGAAGGAGAAGTCTGAATAGACATAACTCGTGCCTCGAGGTGCCTATTCGAGGCGCCGTCGTCGTGTACCATGACAGATAGATTTACTCTTAGCCCAGACGTTATTCGCTAAACATACTAATTACTCACGAACCTGTCGTTGATATATTTATGTGCAATCATAAATCTATTAATTAGGTGTTTACAAGGCAGACGTGAATGGAAACGCCGGGAGGGGACGCCCTTAAAAGAGATACATGGACCTTATTAGTGATGTTCTTCATAAAGGCAGGTGCGCAGGCGCAGTACATATAACCAGCGAGCGCGAATGACTAGATGTATGAACGTGAGTGAAGCAAAAGAAGTATGTAAGGATCGTAGCAGGTGGCGTTCTGTAGTTTTTGCCTACACCCATGGGAAAAAGGCGTGAGTTCATGTATGTATATATGTATGTATTATACATTATCCTAGATTGAAGGTACACTTCGAACGACCTTCTCGTCATGGAACTCATCAATACGTTAATTAAGGTTAAAGTTTCAATTTAGGAGTACGATTTTCTGGTTCTATATACATTAACAGAAACAAATTGAGGGGACTGCTAAAACCACCTTCTCATCACAAAAGTATTCAATACGTTAAGGTAACGGGTTAATTAATTGTCGATGAGTGTTTTTGATGTTATAATTTATTAAAAGAAACCAACCTTGTCATCTTGATACTCTGCTTTTTTTTAAAAAGATTTTTGAACTGGAAATGTTACTATATACATATTAGAACCGCTAAAAAAATAAAGTTTTTTTTTAATTAAATACAAGCAAATAAAAAATGCTACAAAGTCAAAATAAATTTAATTTTGGGAGTAAGTGTCAAAAACAGACATAAATATTAGAACCATTGACATTCGAAATTAAAGTTATTTAGCACTTTTATAATTGGAAGTATCAGGTGATTTTTTGGAAAAAGTCTTTTTAACAAAAAATATTAAAAGCAATGGGTACATATTCACAGAAACAATACATTTTAAAGACTGATTTGAAAAATAAATATCTAATAAAAATATTTGCTTAGATAACAGCTGTTGTTTCCATTGGATTATGATCAAATTATGATAAAAATGATAGTAACGTGTCTATTGATAATCTTTTTATAAAGGAGTTTACATACTTTATCGAACGAAGCTATAATATTATTGTACGCCCAAACTAACATACGTCACGTAAGGCCGCAGTAATGTTAAGGGTGTGACAGTACCGACATGAAAATACATGATAAGTTAAAGGACCTACTAAGAACTTACAGCCTAACAGTCCCTACGATCCTAAGACCTATATATAACCCTTGCAGCCCTAACCTACCATATACCTACTGTGTGATATATAAATATAGATAAGTTCAGGATGTCTGCTCCATGCGACCTAAGGTTACAGACGGATAGTGGGCAGGAATTGAATAGAAAATGCCTAAGGCATTAAGTCCGCCTCTGTACATTTGTGTGCTTTAATTGTGGCAATTACCTAAAAAACAGTTTTGATTTTTAGCTTGACTGAAAATCCGAAAAATAATCGGACTTCGCACATTCAGGGTTCCGTACCAAACCGAGAGGCCTCCTCTCTCACAGAGAGAAGGCCTGTGTCCCAGCGGTGGGAACATTAATAGGCCATGATGATGATTGGTATTTGTTAGTAAAAATTGCGTAATAATAAACATTATCACCAAATTTGAAGTTCATAGGTAGTAAATAAAATACTTCGGTGTTTTTTTTTTGTAAAAAGGCTGACTTTGGTGGCTTCTCATTTCTACGTTTTCCAATATTTTTTAAAACAAAATATGTATCTACTCAACAAGTTCTAAACAAAGATAGCCCATAGGGTAATTCAATATTTTATTTTTCGCGCCCCCCTTTACTTGTATGGGATCCCCCTTAAAAACAACTTATATGGCTTTGGGTAAATAAGATACTTAAACTGTGAAAATTTGAAGGCTGTAGCTCCAACCCTTTAGCTGTAAAACTCCTGTGACGGACGATGGATAGACGGACAGACGGACAGACGGATAGACGGACAGACGGACAGACGGTTAGATGTACACGTGAGTGAAAGCAATAGGGGTGCCGTTTGCACCCTTCGGTTACAGAACCTTAAACATGTACACGAATTGCAGTAGATATGCAGTCTTGCTGCCATTCGTCATAAGTCTATGTCATTTACTCGAAATGATATTATTTTAACAAAGTTAAATTCATCACTTACTGAGATAAATTTTCCACAAATCTATAGGCATCTTTATATTTTTGGGTGGAAGATAATTAACAATAAAGCCATTTAATCTTTTGACGTAGAAGTACAATCAATCAGCTTTGATATAAATACCCTTCAGTTACAACGACTTACAATCACTCGTCGACGAGTATTACCAGTATGCGTTTCCTTGCTCTGCTAGCACTTTGCTTCGCGGCCGTCGCAGGTATGTTTTCTAAACTGTGTTATTTTGAAATGATTCGAATACCTAGTTTGCAAAAGATTAGCATAAATTATAGGATCGTTAAAAACTTTTGCAAAGTAGTCCTCCTTGTTTTGGATATGACCTATTTCTTGGATGGAACTTTCAATCATTTTCTTACGAAATTTAATTTGATCACAACTTTTGTTTATGGGTCCAAAATATTTACAACATTATTCTTCTTTTCAGCCGTCCCCTCCAATCCCCAGAGGATTGTGGGCGGTTCGGTCACCACCATTGATCGGTACCCCACCATCGCCGCTCTCCTGTACACATGGAACTGGAGCGCATACTGGCAGGCATGCGGCGGTAGTATCCTAAACAACAGGGCTATCCTCACCGCGGCTCACTGCACCATGTAAGTATTTTTCTATATGACATCACTAATCGTCAAATACAAAGACAGGTTGTATAATTAAAATTATTTCCATCGTTTGACAGTGGTGACGCAGCCGGCAGATGGCGTATTCGTGTCGGCTCAACTTGGGCTAACAGCGGCGGTGTCGTTCACAACGTGAACCAGATCATAAATCACCCATCATACAACGGCAACACTTATAACAATGACATCGCCGTGTTGCGCTCCGCCAGCACCTTCTCTTTCAACAATAATGTCCGCGCTGCTTCCATCGCTGGTGCCAACTACAACCTTGGTGATAACCAAGCTGTCTGGGCTGCTGGATGGGGTACAACTTCCGTAAGTTTATTGATGTTTGCTCAAGTGTTTAACGGACAGTAAAAATTTTTTGTATGTTGTGTGTTAATATTTGCATTAATATTTCTATTTCACAGGCTGGTGGCTCCGCTTCTGAACAACTGCGTCACGTCGAGCTTAGGTCTATCAACCAGGCCACTTGCAGAAACAACTACGCTACCCGAGGTATCGCTATCACAGACAACATGTTGTGCTCCGGCTGGTCCGGTGGTGGTCGCGACCAGTGCCAGGGTGATTCCGGCGGTCCTCTCTACCACAACGGTATCGTTGTTGGTGTCTGCTCTTTCGGTATCGGCTGCGCTCAGGCTGCCTTCCCCGGTGTCAACGCTCGCGTGTCCCGCTACACCGCTTGGATCCAAAGTAACGCATAAGAACTGGCTTCGTGACTTGAGAAGATGTTTTAAAATAAATGAACTGAAACTCTACATAATGTTTTAACTTTCGTTAACCTGCATTTGAATACCCTTTTGATATATAATATAACCAACTTCATACATAAATGTTTAACTTATTTTTAAATATTTTTGCGAAGTTGAACATTACTGTCATTAAAACAGCATTTATCGATGCTTTAAGAGTGTGTATTGAATCTTGTACAACCCTGAATTCTAAAAGGAAGATTTTCCAAGATTTTTAGTGCTCATTTGCTTAAAGCATTGTTCAAAAAATTTAAAAAGATAACTATTTTCCGAAAATGCATGATGGAAGCATGTGTCTGTCATGTCACTAATATTTTGTCAAAATAGTTATTTTAGTATAAATGCCTGTTCTTACTAGATCAGGAAATCCTACACTTTTAACATACAGCTCAGCGCCGAATATTGAGAATCTACCAGTGAAATAATTAGTATTTAAGTAGGTGAAGGTGTAGATTAAAGAAGTAGCCCTCAGCGTTGTCGCTTAGGTTTAGAAATGTTTGCCTGGCTGGAGGCTATATAGCTTAGTCTCCACAGGAACGCCCGGTTAAGCAGCAGTCGGTCACTTTGACTGAGCTGTGAGACGCCACATAGAAAAAAAAAAATAGATTAAAGAATAATTTCAAATCATATGCAACTAACTCTCAGTTTCCCAGCTTAAAATTATCGGAGAATTAATGTGACAAATTGTCAAGCACGCGTTATCTGTTGTGATTGGTTGAATGAATTTTCAACAGCCAATCACAGCAGATAACGCGTGCTTTACAATTAGTCACATTAATTCTCTGATAATTTTGAGCTGGAACACTGGGGGTTAGTGTTCTGACACCTTGATTAAAGCGTCTTGCGACCGCAATTCCTATTCTTGTAATTTTCCTTTTATCACTTTTTTATTTTTCTTTTCTGATTACCTTATTATGGATTTTGCTTATTTCCTCCGCAGTAGTTTTAAATTCTTCAGCCAAACTTTTCAGCTTTGCTGCCTGCTTTTATACTTCATTTTTATAATCAATGGATAAAACATTGTAACGCTTTGATAGTTTGTAGTCCTCCTACAAACACTATAAAGCTTTTGTTGGTCCTCTTGCTCCACGTGAATCTATTGTTTTGGGGCAAAGTGTTTTTTTTTTTTTAAGTAACATGGTGAAAATGTCGGTTTTTATTAATTTACGATAATATCAAAAAACCTCACCGACAATTAATAGACCCGTTATCTTATCGTGTACAGAAATCTGTGGCAAATGTAGTATATTGTATATGTTTACTTTTAGTTTCCTACTGTTAGTTTTCCCTAAAATAATAAATAAATAAATAAGTATTGAATACTTTTATGATAAGTTTAAAAACACGCTTAAATAGAAACCAAGCTAAAAAGCATAAAAAAAAGTTCAATAAATATAAATTAAGAATAGAATGTATAACAAAAAAAAAACTATAAAAAAGCATGAGATGCGGTTTTTATGACATTTTTTTTTTGTTAATCTCACTTTTCTTAATTTTAAGATATTTTCAAAATGACTCTAATTTTACCAATATCTGTCAATAAAATATTGTTACAATTGGCATCAAGCACCCCACGCTTTTTTACAACAAAATATTTTTTTTGGTGATCACACAATTCCGAATTAAAATTTATTGAAAATTATTTTCTACTTTTTGGTTTGGTTTTCTATTAAAACGCTTTTTTTGTTTTTATCCAACCGCTGTATGCATGTATGTCCATTTCTATAGCACGCTCTACAGCCCAAACGGCTTGACGGATTATGACATATGAGGTGTCGTTGGATTCATCTCATAGGTGACAAAGGCTATATAATTTTTAAATATGGCACTCCTCTTAAAAAAATGGGGTGATACAATTATTTTTTTCATTATCATAGTAATATGGGTACCAAATGAAAGCTACTTTATAAGTTTTTAAACTGTCACGATAAATGATAAATGATTTATTTATTTTTGTAAGTTGGTTTGTACAAATGCTTTTACATGTCTAACATATTTTTTTTTAAACTAGATGAGGTCGGCGTTTCCTATCTGAATACTCTGAGAAGAAAGGCCGAAACAAACTCAGAGGTCACAGTCTCTTCTAAAGTCCTGACAAAATCTTGGTTAGATCATGTGAAGACCATGTAGACTGATGTCTGCAATGGTCTTTTGAGGAAAGAACCAGCCAGATTGAGTGGCCCTGTCCAGTCAGTGCACGCATTTGTCAATAACTAAGAGCTGAACTCAGAATTTAAGGAGCTCAACGATTCGACGAACAATACCAAAGAAAGGACATTCGGGTAGGCCGCATAAACTACTCAAACTGTGTAGCGTTACGTATAGGTCAATGGAGCTATACGTAAGCCACGTTAATAAAATTAAGATAAAAGGTTATTTAAATTAAAGCTAAGAAAATTAAAAAGGATATGATAATAAAATAAGGTCCGGTTTCGCGCGACGTAGGCAGCTAACC
This sequence comes from Orthosia gothica, assembly GCA_949775005.1. Taxonomy (NCBI): domain Eukaryota; kingdom Metazoa; phylum Arthropoda; class Insecta; order Lepidoptera; family Noctuidae; genus Orthosia; species Orthosia gothica. The sequence goes on along the minus strand of OX459063.1, from coordinate 11,133,838 downwards.
AGGCAGCAAGACGAACAGGAGGATGTGGTATGCCCGAGGTAGATAGATGAGCAGGCAATCGGGCAGGTAGGAAGGGTTGTTGACAGCAGAACGGCAGATGAGCAGGCAATCGGGCAGGTAGGCAGGTCAGCAGGACGAACAGGAGGATGTGGTATGCCCGAGGTAGATGGTCAAGGCAGGCAATCGGGCAGAAAGGTTGTTTCACAGGTAGTGACGTAGGCAACAAGGAGTGTCGAGGAATCAGGGCTGTTGCGTTTCACGCCGTAGATACGAAGGTACACGACAGGCAGGATTCAGACAAATGATACTCAGTATATCCCACACAGTATAAATTATTGGAGCACTTCAGATAATAATAGTTATACATGAGCTGGTAACTCACAGTTTTTAAGAGTTTTAGAATAGAAAATCCACTTCGTATACTCTTGGCGTTCAGACCAGCCTCTGGACTGAAAAAACCTGAAGCCCGTTTTTCATCCGTTCTCCCATCCCTTCTAAATTTCAATATCAAATCTCAATAAGACCAGAACGAATAAAAAGGCTTTACAAAGGCGGGTCAGTCTGCGCTGACCTTACAATAATGTACAACTAGCTTAAGGAAAGGTCTAGGTAGTCCTTGGTATCTATGGTATATCTATGGCTTTAAGAAAATAAAATAGACAGACAGATGTCATGTCAGATGAAAATGTCAGAGTATAAAAAAATCCATAATTTTGCAAATAAGCAATAGAAATTAAGTTAAAGAATACAAATCAATCAGAAATAACTAAAAATATGCTTTACAGGTAATAAGAATATCAAAGAATACTTATAAAAGAGTTACAAAAATTTATACAATATCAAAAGATATGAAGATGGTTTGTGGAGTGTTATGAAACGTAAGTAGATGTGGAATAAATACCACAACTGCCAGACCATGATTAAAAACTAAGATTAATTAAAAACAAAATAATGATCCACATAGTCTACACATTCACAATAATTAAAATAACATAATATAATACTTTAAAAAGTAAAAATTCTTGTCGTTGCAAGAAAACAAATAAATTTTTTTTTTATAAAAAATACCAAATTTCATGGAGCAAAATATAAAAAAAAAAAATTGGAGCAGCTCACTCCCAAGCCGTTTTATCCTCAACGTAATCTTTAATGCTATAAAACGCTTTTTGGCACAACTTACGTATAATGAATGATTTGAATTTATTAAGACTTAGATTTTGTACGTGGCTTGGAAGCTTATTATAAAAGCGTACACATTGACAAACGTGAAAGTTTAAGAGGATGGATGTTTGTGACTGTCGTTTACATGAATATTTATCATCACGGGAATATTAGCCTATACATTAGAATAAGGGCGGTTCCACAATACTTCCGGCCCGTTTCCGTGAAATGTCCGTTCCGTGAAAGCCGTATTACTTCTTTTAGGGCAGCTTATGCACTACATTTCGGATGATCTATCCGTCATAATCTAAAAAAAATATAATTTAATAATTCAGAATATTTTTAACTCGGAACTCAAATTACGGACACGGATCAAGGATACGGACGTGTAGTGCGTAACCGCCCTAACACATAGGCTATAATTTATAAACATATAGGAAAAGTTCTAATACCACGCGGGTGGAGCCGAAGGCGGGAGCTAGCATTTAAATAATAAATGTAACGTTCGTTCTTATACGTAATGCGTGCATGTGCACAATTGGCTACTTTTTTCGGAAATATTTGAATGTACAGAATCAGCTCGTCTACTGTACAGATTTGTAATGTTTATAATTTGTGTCTGCTAATTAGCACTCAAGAGGTTAACTTCTTATTAAAAAAAATACGGTTTGTTGAAACTGTCGAAATAAAACATTTCGTTGGAGGTACACTTTGCTCTTAATTATTTCTTAAATAACAGCATGACAGAAACGATATTAAAAATAATGCTAGTCATATAAGAATGTATTTTTTATCCTAAATATGAACTAATCTATAATATTCACGTTCAGAAATTATGATAACTACATTATGATTACGATAAGTTGTAAGTTCCATCCAACAAAAGATCTTAATAAATCCTTTAGTTTATTGTAATATTTCGCAAAAAGAAAAACAAACGAATATGTCAGAACGGGAGCCTGCCGACATATTCGTATGTAACATTTCTTAAAAACACACTAAATTATGAATACGATACTAACTTCGGTACTGCATCGACTGTACATCGCTTGAATCAACTCTACATACTTTCCAGACACTCCTTTCTTCTTAAGGGCCCACCACAAAACTTCACGAGGAACCCGCAAACCCCCGAAATAACAGCATGACAAACGAAAATAAAAATACTGCTAGTCACCTAAGACTAATTTTTATCCTAAAAATTAACTAATCTATAATCTTCATGTTCAGAAAACATGATAACAGTAAATAGTTCCGCGTAGCACAATAAAACAAACAATCAGCTTTGATATAAATACCCTTCAGTTACAACGACTTGCAATCACTCGTCGACGAGTATTACCAGTATGCGTATCCTTGCTCTGCTAGCACTTTGCTTCGCGGCCGTCGCAGGTATGTTCTTTAATGTATTTTCAAGAAATGTTACATACGAATATATCAGAAGGATCCCATTCTGATATATTCGTTTCATACTTTTTTTGTGACAGATTATAATTAACTGAAGGTTAAATCTTCGGATCTTTTAAACTTGATAGGGTTGTTGGATGGATCAATTCTTGTCAATATTTTCCACGCCAATATGTTTTTTTAAGAGTTCAAGTTTAAAAAATATCTTCCTTTTTTTTCAGCCGTCCCCTCCAATCCCCAGAGGATTGTGGGTGGTTCGGTCACCACCATTGATCGGTACCCCACCATCGCCGCCCTCCTGTACACATGGAACTTGAGCGCATACTGGCAGGCATGCGGAGGTACTATCCTGAACAACAGGTCTATCCTCACCGCGGCTCACTGCACCGTGTAAGTATTTTTCTATAAGATATCACTACCTAATCAACAAATTCAAAGACAGGTAGTATAATTATTTCTATTCTTTGACAGTGGTGACGCAGCCAACAGATGGCGTATTCGTGTCGGCTCCACTTGGGCTAACAGCGGCGGTGTCGTTCACAACGTGGGCCAGATCATAAATCACCCATCATACAACGGCAACACTTTGAACAATGACGTCGCTGTGTTGCGCTCCGCTAGCACCTTCTCTTTCAACCAAAATGTCCGTGTCGCTCCCATCGCTGGCGCCTACTACTACCTCGCTGACAACCAAGCCGTCTGGGCTGCTGGATGGGGAACAACATCCGTAAGTTTATTGATCTTTGTTCATGTATTCAACAGACTGTCAAAATTATCTGTTTTTATGTTAATATTTGCATAAATATTTCTATTTCACAGGCTGGTGGAGCCGCTTCTGAACAACTACGTCACGTCGAACTTAGGGTTATCAACCAAGGCACTTGCAGAAGCAACTACGCTACCCGAGGTATCGCTATCACGGACAACATGTTGTGCTCCGGCTGGGTCGGTGGTGGTCGCGACCAGTGCCAGGGTGACTCCGGCGGTCCTCTCTACCACAACAGCGTCGTTGTTGGTGTCTGCTCTTTCGGTATCGGCTGCGCTCAGGCTAACTTCCCCGGTGTCAACGCTCGCGTGTCTAGCTTCACCGCTTGGATCCGAAGTAACGCATAAGAAGAAGAGGCTTTGTGATATAGTTATAATATTAGTGTTATATTTTAAAATAAATAAACTTTAAGTCACGCAATGTTTTAGTTTTTGTTACTTGTAGTTTGGCAAAAATATATGCAGCCTTCTGACTTCTTTGATTTTACTAATGTCAAATCAAAGAAGTCAGAAGGCTATACCTTCTGACTTCTTTGATATGACATTAGTCGAAGTATACCTTAAAAATGCTTTTAAATATTATCTCTTGTCTTGAAATACTCACTCTTTACGGATATTTTACGTTTTTCAATATAAAATAAAAATACTGGCCTTTTGAAACCGATTAAAACGTCAATTAGTTAGTGGTATATTTATATAACTTAAAAAGGACCAGAAGCCCTGTATGCCCAGAAGGGTATAGTAGACCTACATTTCACAAGTTATGTTCTAGTTCCGTGTAACAGGGGATGAGCGTATTGCCATCAAATGGCACAAGTTCAGACTCCGGCCTGTTACTATGAAATTCCAGATGGAAAACTCAAAAATACTTTTCTCTTCGGTGGAATTGTACACAGTATCTAACACGTCATCGTTTTAACGGACAGCGTTCAGTATATTTTTTTCCAGTTATCCAAACGTAAATGCTATTATTTTTCTTGATTTCTGGTTTGGTCCCGTAGTAAAAGCTGTTTATAATGATGAAGAACGCGTTTATTCTGTTATTTGTTGTATAAAATTTAACCTTATTTATAAAAACAACAAGTGTGCAACAGGAGTGTGCTCAGGAGAATCTCTTACAGACAAGTCGTTGGATTGAAAGGGAGGAGATGGATATCGGGCCTACAAAATCACATCACAAATAATAATATCACTTAGACAAAATAACATAAAATACATACATATTACTAAATAATATATTAATAAATATCAAATATATGATAGAATAGTGTCGGCTTCCTTATAAAAACAATTCAGTGAATAAAATTGAAGAAATAACAGTATCAATGAAAGAATAGCAAGGCTTAACATCGAATTGCCTACACACAAAGGTAAAGAAGAAATCTGCACTATAATCCAAGCAAATTCACCCACTGAATCAGATAATAAGGACTATAATATAAAAACTGACGAATTTTACGAAGATTTACAATCAGCTGTTCAAGGTTCATATAAAAATCTAATCGTAATCGGAGATTTTAATGGTAAAATAGGATTTTATAAAAAAGAAGAGGAATAAACAATAAGAAAACATGGGTATGGCCAAAGAAGTAGAAACGGTAAAAGACTAGTCACTTTTGCATTAGAAAATAAATTGAGTATTTACAACAGTTTCTACAAGAAAAAGAAGACAAACAGATGGACATGGATATTACCTAATGGCAAGTACAAGAACGAAATCAACTTTATCCTCACCAATGACCGAAACATGTTTAATGACGTGTGTACTGTCAACCAACTTAACTTTCATACAGAACACAGAATGTTAATAACTTCTATATCAGGAAAGCAAGTACAGAAAAGGAGATATTGTTCTAATAATATATTTAAAAATGCTCTTGTATTTACTGGAAATGAAGATGTACTGCTCAATAATCTAAACAGCGCGGCCTAGCGGTTTCACCCGCGTAGTTCCCGTTCCCGTGGGAGTCGTAAACAAGGAAAAAATCATGCTGTGCAGGCGGAGGATACACCAGATTTTGCATAGCATGATTTTTTCCTTGTTTACGACTCCCACGGGAACGGGAACTACGCGGGTGAAACCGCTAGGCGTCCGCAAGTTTATGATAAAAACGCATACATGGGTCAACTTTTCACATGGGGGCAGACAAGAACTAGATACTACCAAATAGGCATTAGTTTCGACTCGAATGAAATCTAGGTCTACATGCCTAGATTGAGAGGTCATATTAGAGAGAGATAAAATCCTCAGAGCACTGTAATGATGTCTTGCTGCGAGTTGGCTCCGGCCCATGGCCCGCTTTTAAAAGGTTAGTGACCCTTGGGTCCTTTTTTTGTCAAAAACATATAAAATAACCATTATTTGGCAACGACACTACCAGCCGCACTACCAGTAGTGTCGTTGCCAATTAACGACACTACCAAGCCTTTTTTGGATTAAATTGTACAGTGAACACAAAAGTTTTGGATTCATATTCCACTAAGGTCAACTCAAATTTCAAAAAGTTGAACTAATTCATGATCAATCTCTTTTACGGAAATTCTTTTTTACTTATGGAGTTTAAAAATGTGACAAAGATTAAATGACACTGGCGATAATTTGTTCTGACCTTAGACTGATATTTGATGAACGCGTGAGGCGGAATGCGTGAGGGAAACGCAAAGGAGAAGCCTCTAGGCACCGCAGGCGATGCCCCGGGCGTCTATAGTCGCAGGCAGATTCCCGGCCACCATAGGTGCGGGCTTGCGGAAGCGGAAGGCAAGTAATGGGTAGCTCGCCCTGCGATAAGGATCAGGCCCAAGTTTACGGCGCGTAGTGTTCCGCGCGCGCGCCTCAAAGAGATGTCAGCAAATGTAACGCGGCCCGCTAGGGCCGATACCCGTCTGGGTCGCGAATAAATTTGTAAGACAGTTACCGCGGTCCCGGCACAAGCAACTGAAGGAACACGGGTGGGTTTAGTCAGTAAAAGTATGACACGCCCTCCCGCTTCACAGAGCGGGAGAAGTCATTGGATGATTTCAAACCCAAAAACAAAAATGCTGATATTTGATGGATAAATTATTATTGTGAGACTATTTCTGACATAAGGTTTTTTCGTGGCACCAGTTCATACGTCTTGTTTTAAACAAAATTTAATAAAACCTATAAGATGATGGAAGCTGATATCGAATCAGTTTTACATTTTTTGCCGAGAAATGGGAGAACTGCGCTGCCTTTGGCCAAACACAAATATCATATAGGTACTGAAGAAATATAAAAATGGTGCATCTATTTGGAGGCGTTCAAATTATAAAAATGCAAAATGTTTAGGAATAGTAACAGTTAAGACATGTACAACAATGTTTTCTTATCAGGGTTGAAGCTACAATGCAAGCCAACCTTCGTACTCAAAATATTACATTCTCAAAATATTACGGTAACATTTTATAGAAGTTGACAACGATATTGGCAGCTCTATCAATTCAAACAACGTGAGACCTTTATTTTTGCTTTGATGATAGATAAGAAGACCTCTAGTTACCTCTATTTTGTTAAGCTTAATTCAGTAACAGCTAACTTCACGACCACAAAAGTGCATTTCGATTATGAAATAGCACCAATAAACGCTTTGACGGAAGTTTACCCAGAGATTCTAGTTTAATGCTGTTTTTATCACTGGTCAAAAAGAGTCTGGAAAAAGTCAAAACTCTTGGGACACACAAAATGTAAGGCCGAAAAAAGATATGCGTTAATTTTTGTATTTCCACATGATTGAGTTTTTTTTCAAATAAGTTTGCTTTTATTTGGTAATAAATAAAGAGTTACATTTCTGAAGTTTGCTGTTACTGATATCTCATGATTTAGTTATTAAATAAATAATTATATTTCTGAACTTTGCTGTGTTGACTGTACAATTTAATCCAAAAAAGGCTTGGTAGTGTCGTTAATTGGCAACGACACTACTGGTAGTGCGGCTGGTAGTGTCGTTGCCAAATAATGAAAATAACAAACTAAAATAATAAATATTTAATGCTGACCATGCAAGTTAGATAATAGATCATTAAAAATAAACACATTGAAATCATTACAATAAGAAAGATTAAATAAATAGTAAAAGTGTAACATTTATCACAAGAAGCACCGATCACTTTTGACCTCTTAATGAGGGTCACAACTTTGTTTCAAACTGGTGCACGAAAGACTAAGTGTCTTTCGTGCACCAGTTTGAAACAAAGTTTGTCCAAATTATTAAGATAAATTAATTAATACTTATCTTGAATAATTTCACGTTAATTCATCACCACTTTTTACGACAAAATATACAAAGTACCAGGCTTAGGATAATAAGGCATTTTGTATATTTTAACATAAAAAATGCAGATTTCAAGCCTTATTGAATTATGAATGATTTAATTTAAATAATAAAAATAAGGTAAGGTACGAACAACTTCGTATATAAAAATGGCATAGAAATACAATCTAATAAATCAGAATCAGATAATAATATCTAATGATAAAAAGCGGCCAAGTGCGAGTCTGACTCGCGCACAGAGGGTTCTGAAAACCCCGAAAAATAGTTTTGAAAAATCCGTAATATTTTTGAATGGCCAAGCCAACGTTACCGCACAACGTAATAATACAGTGCACAATATTTGAATGTACAGAACGGTTTCCGATCAACTTTTCCGCCACTGGCGCCACTTTCAAACTAACTTTAATATACTGATTTCTCACTTTATTCAATCTCTATCTTTATTCAATCCTTCATCCAACTTTTTCACAGCCCAACATTATGATCCATACAGTACGACAGATCACGGACTTGTAGATTTTATCCTTTAACTTGATCAACTTATTTTAACTTTACATAAACTAAACTTGACTTAACTTGATAAACTTAACTTAAGAATTAATAAACTTAACTTGACTTGATGAACATCCGTGGGTCGTAAGTTGTTCCAGTGACCTGTCGCCATTTCATCCATCCTGAGTTGATCCGGTGCGTTACGTCTCAGTCTACCTCACCATCCCCTTGGACAAGCGACCAACTTCGCAAAACAAGTATGCAGTTTTGCTTCTGCTCAATTTCAGGCCAACACTCTCCAGTCTGTGCCACCACACCTCCAATCTGCTCTATTTAAATAATAATTGTAACGTTTGTGTTCACGTGAATTAGATCGTGTGTTAAAGCAACTGCCATGCTCCCTTACGTTTGTTCTTTTACGTAATGCGTGCATGTGCACAATTGGCTATTTTATCCGGCAATATTTGAATGTACAGAATCAGCTCGTCTACTATACAGATTTATAATGTTTAAAATTTGTGTCTGCTAATTAGCACTCAAGGGGATAACTTCAAATTTAAAAAAATGCTGTTTATTGAAATTGACAAAATAAAACTTTTTGTTGAAGAAACACTTTGCTCTTAATTATTTCTTAAATAACAGCATGACACAAACGATAATAAAAATATTGCTAGTCACCTAAGACTGTAATTTTTATCCTAAATATGAACTAATCTATAATCTTTCATAGGCTGGTGGCTCCGCTTCTGAACAACTGCGTCACGTCGAGCTTAGGGTTATTAACCAAGCCACTTGCAGAAACAACTACGCTACCCGAGGTATCGCTATCACAGACAACATGTTGTGCTCCGGCTGGTCCGGTGGTGGTCGCGACCAGTGCCAGGGTGACTCCGGCGGTCCTCTCTACCACAACAGTGTCGTTGTTGGTGTCTGCTCTTTTGGTATAAGCTGCGCTCAGGCTAACTTCCCCGGAGTCAACGCTCGCGTGTCTAGCTTCACCGCTTGGATCCGAAGTAACGCATAAGAAGAAAAGGCTTTGTCATATAGTTTTAATATGAGTGTTATATTTTAAAATAAATAAAATTTAAGTCACGCAATGTTTTAGTTTTTGTTACTTGTAGTTTGGCAAAAATATCCCATATAGTCTTCTGACTTCTTTGATTTGACATTAGTCGAAGTATACCTTAAAAATGCTTTTAAATATTATCTCTTATCTTGAAATACACACTCTCTACGGATATTTTACGTTTTTCAGCATAAAATAAAAATACTGGCTTTTTGAAAACGGTTACAATTAATTCGTTTGTGATATATTTACATAACATAAAAAGGGCCAGAAGCCCTGTATGCCCAGAAGGGTCAAGTAGATCTTCATTTCACCAGTGATGTTCTAGTTCCGTGTAACAGGGGACGAGCGTATTGCCATCAAATAGCACAAGTTCAGACGGCCTGTTACTAAGAAATTCCAGATCGAAAAACCCAAAAATAGTTTTTCCGACGGTGGAATTGAACCCAGGATCTCAACACGTCATCGGTTTAACGAACAGCGTTCAGTATATTTATTCCAGTTATCCAAACATAAAGGCTATTTTTTTTTCGCGATTTCTGGTTTGGTCGTGAGTGTCAGTAGGTTGTCGTTGAGCTAGTTTGTTATTTGCACCATGCCCATCTCCGCCTTGAGCCTAACATCGGACCAGTTGTTTCCAGAAAACACAACAGCTGTATCATCAGCGTATGAGAAGATTATTGCGTTATCGACTTTTAAGTTGCAGAGATAGTAAATTTACGTCAGAAATAATGTAGGGCCCAACACGCTTCATTGCGGTACGCCGAATGACACATATGCATAATCACTAATATAGGTTCCTATCTTAACCCTCTGCCTTCTATTTTATAGGTAATCTTTGAAAAGATTTAGAGGGGCTCCCCTTATTCCGACTCTTTCCAACTTGTTCACAAGGGTTGGAACAGAAAGCCTAACGGTCCCTTCTTGTATCGAGATGATCGGTAACTAGTGGCCTGAAGGCAGTAACGGCGTCTTCGGTAGATACTCCCTGTCTAAAACCAAATTGTGTAGGTGGATATTAATTTAAATGAGATAGGTCTATTATTATTGACATCATCTGTATTCCCTCCCTTGTGTACCGGTGTAATATTGGATTTTTTCAGAGGGGCTGAAAAAGTACCATTTTAAAACAAAGGTTGGCCAGGTGGGAAATGGTGGGAACCACTTCTTTGTGAACATATTTTAGGAATCTAGTAGAACCCATTCCGGAGCACTGGACGATTTCAGGCTCATCAGAATTTCCTCAACTTCAATTGGGTCCGTGTCCAAGAGCACAAAGGAATTGGTTTGCGCAGTAAAAATGTTAGGTTAAGCAGAAGGGATTTTATTAGTCCTGGGTTGAATTTGCTGAGCTTATTCTTTTCCAATATTCACAAAATAATTGTTAAGAAGTTAACTGATTCAGTTGGAGACGAACTAATACTTAATAATTCTGTGCTTTGGCTGTTTACTTTATTTGAGTAGGTGATTGATTTTATATTTTTCCAGAGTAACTTAGTGTTTGTAACTGATTTCGTGAGTAATTCTCTTTCATATTGCCTTTTTATTTTTTTTATGAGATTTTTACAATAATTTCTGTATCGAAAGTATGTGATTTTCAAAATTGCATTATCAGGTTCGGAACGAGTTTTTTTTTGCAATTTATTGCGATTTTTAATACAGCGTAGTATTCCCAGAGTGATCCAAGGTTTGATTATACGTTTACTATTTGGGATACTTGTTGTTGTAGTATTATTAGTTTGGTCAGTACTAGTATTTTGTGTCAGTCAGTTTATGTACGAGTTGGTCAGTCAGTAGAATAGGATCATTACAAAATAACATCTGGGCAAGATTATTTTCCTGTATATATTTTAGTGCTTGTTCAAAATTTATATTAGTAGAAGTTTTATTTGTAACCGCTTTGTTTTTATTTTAGAAAGTGATAAAAACGTAGTGTAGTGGTCAGTAATTGTAGTTTGTAAGATAGCAATTGAAGCAAATGTCTTCTTTTTATGAATCCGTAACATGAAATGGTTGAGGCAGTTTAGTTCTCTGGTGGGTAGGGTATGACCAGGTAATATGCCAGGTATAGGCCGATAACATGTTAAGGTAATTATTTCGGTATTTTCGTTCATGAGGCATCTCCACAATTTTTGGCCTAAGATTAATATTTATGTCCCAGGTTCATTAATTGAGTGTGCTATCTATCACCCCCTACCATTTTAAAGCCCTCAACAGTGGTCAGGCAAGGGCCAATAGTTATGCAATGAGTCAACTAAACCTCCCATATTTTGTAATAGTCCTGCACCAGCCTGGGCTTTTTGGTAGCAATTACGTGGTGAGTGTCACATTTTAGTAAAAGATGTCTATCTGCGAGTTGGCTCCGGCTCTTGACACGCTATCCAACGGTTCGTGACCCTTGGGTCATGGGATTGTCAAAAACATATAAAATAATTTACCATAACTTATAAATCTTTAATGCAGACCATGCAAGATTAATTAAAAATAAACACACTGAAAACATTACAAAAAAAGAAAAATACAGTGACGTTAAAATAAATAATAAAAGTCTAATATTTATCACACGAAGCCCCGATCACTTTTGACATCTTAATGGCGGTCACAACTTTGTTTGAAACTGGTGCACGAAAGACACTAAATTTCTCAAATTATTAAGTTTAATTAATTTGATACTATAAATAATTAAACTGAATAATTTCACATTAATTCATCACCACTTTTTACGACACAATATACAAAGTATCAGGCTTAGGATAACAAGGCATTTTGTATATTTTTAACATAAAAAAGCTGATTTCAAGCCATATTTTTTAAATTAAATCATTCATATTGAATTATGAATGATTTAATTTAAATAATAAATATAAGGTAAGGTACGAACAACTTCGTATATACAAATGGCATAGAAATATCATCTAATAAATCAGAATCAGATAATAATATCTAATGATAAAAACCGGCCAAGTGCGAGTCTGACTCGCGCACAGAGGGTTCTGAAAACCCCGAAAAATGGTTTTGAAAACCCTTAATATTTTTGAATGGCCAATCCAACGTTACCGCACAACGTAATAATATGACATACGAGAAAAAACACTTCGCCACTTTACGTGTACAGGAGGTACCCCTATCAGGTTTGGCCGGGGAGCTGGAGAGCTTGCGCCACGAAGCGGTTATCAAAAACCTGTTTTTTTACCTGACTGCCGAAGGAGGGTAATGTTTTTACCAGTCTATGTGTGTATGTATGTTTGTTCCTATGTGGCGTTCTAGAGACCAAACACGTTGGCCGATTTTGATGATTCTTACGTCAAGCAACTGATTTATTCGTCTTAACATTGCGAGTGTCACTGGTTACATTAAAATTGGAAAATAGAAAATGGCTGATTTTGGGCGCCATATTGTGGGGGCCCAATGTTTTTTTCTGCCGATCCCATCGTGTGGAGTTTCAAAATAAAGGGTGTTAAGAGGTGATTTAAAAACATAAAACACTTATATGTTCAAATGTACATATAATTAGAAAAAAATATCTTAACTAAAGTCTAAACTAAGTCGGAGGATACATATTCGCGAGCTGGCTGACCAAAATCAGATGTATCCTCCAACTGCACAGCATGATTTTCTTCTTGTTTACATATTTTTTTTACATTAATTTTTAGGGTGAGGAATCCTTTTTTTTTTTTTTTTTTTTTTTAGCTTGGAGAATTGCTCATGCATACTGCGCGGTAGAACGGGGAGATAGCGCAGTTATGTGGGACTCTAACCCACTAAAACTCCACGGTGTCCTCCTGTGCCGCTTATGGCGGGAACACGGGAACGCGTTAGCATACATCCGCGAACCCGCCGCGGCTGTCCGTCTCCGGACCCTCCTCTGGGGTTTACCCCCATCACCGGCGCACCAGAACACACTGTACGCCGTGACCACCCCGGGGACCAAACCAGCACATGGGTACCAGACGACCCCGTGTATGGCACCCTTGGTCCCCCTGTGACGGGTCAGGACAGTGGCCCCGCCACCTACCACTTTTCGGCCGCAGGGGATAGGGAGAGCGGCCAGCGCTATACCGACACTCCTCCTCCCCTGCGGCCCCACCGCGTCCGCCATCAAACGGTGGCGACCCCGTGCAGGCCGCGGAGGGTAGGGCGAGCGGCGCACCGTAATACCGGCACTCCTCTCCCGCCGCGGCCTCCGACCCTCAGCCGCGATGCCTTCCATACCACATCGCGGCCCGCCTCAGTTGCGATGTCGCCTAGGCAACACCGCAACCTACATGTTGGCCGCTACGTCGTCGGCTTATCGGCAAAAGCCCTGAAGAGCGGCCCCTCCTCGGGTTCCTCTTGGCTTCACCGTGGTTGACCAAGCCACGGCTACTGAGCCCCCCCGCCTCGACAATGCGGGAACCCACCGGGGGGGAGGGTGGAGTATCCTATACTAACCTACTGATATTACAAATGATTGTTACTCTTTCACGCAAAAACTATTGAACGGATTTATATGAAATTTTCGGTAATATTAGCTACAGATACATTAGAAAAAGGGCGGTTACGGGTACTTAACTATAGGTTAAGGGTCGTAAGTTATTCCAGTGACCTGTCGCCATTTCATCCATCCTGAGTTGATCCGGTGCGTTACGTCTCGGTCTACCTCGCCATCCCCTTGGACAAGCGACCAACATCGCAAAACATGTATTCAGTTTTGCTTCTGCTCAATTTCAGGCCAACACTCTCCAGTCTGTGCCACCACACCTCCAATCTGCTCTAAACCTCTGGGCCACTCTCGGCAATCAGCACAGTGTCATGGCGAACAGCACACACCAGGCTGCCTCTTCCTGTATGTCCGACGTCAGAGCGTCCATTATCAACAGGAAGAGGTAGGGACTGAGGGCTGACCCTTGGTGCAAGCCGACTGCCACACTGAAGCTGCCAGTATTGCCTACTGTAGACCTAACTTCGGAACTGCATCGACTGTACATCGCTCTAATCAACTCTACATACTTTCCAGGCACTCCTTTCTTCTTAAGGGCCCACCACCAAACCTCATGAGAAACCCGCAAAACCCCAAAAAAACAGCATGACAAACGAAAATAAAAATAATGCTAGTCACCTAATACTGTAGTTTTTATCCTAAAAATTAACTAATCTATAATCTTCATGTTCAGAAAACATGATATCAGTAAATAGTTCCGCTTAGCACAATAAAACAAACAATCAGCTTTGATATAAATACCCTTCAGTTACAACGACTTACAATCACTCGTCGACGAGTATTACCAGTATGCGTTTCCTTGCTCTGCTAGCACTTTGCTTCGCGGCCGTCGCAGGTATGTTCTAAAATGTATTTTTAAGAAATTTTACATACGAATATACTCGTATCAGAAGGATGCCGTTCTGATATATTCGTTTCTAACTTTTTATGCGAAATATTATAATAAACTGAAGGATAATTAAGATCTTTTAAACTTGATAGGGTTGTTGGATGGAACAAATTCTTACCAATATTTTCCACGCCAATATGTTTTTTAAGGGTTCAAGTTTACAAAATATCTTGTTTTTTTTTCAGCCGTCCCCTCCAATCCCCAGAGGATTGTGGGTGGTTCGGTCACCACCATTGATCGGTACCCCACCATCGCCGCCCTCCTGTACTCATGGAACTTGAGCGCATACTGGCAGGCATGCGGAGGTACTATCCTGAACAACAGGTCTATCCTCACCGCGGCTCACTGCACCATGTAAGTATTTTTCTATAAGATATCACTACCTAATCATCAAATTCAAAGACAGGTAGTTTAATTATTTTCATTCTTTGACAGTGGCGACGCAGCCAACAGATGGCGTATTCGTGTTGGCTCCACTTGGGCTAACAGCGGTGGTGTCGTTCACAACGTGAACCAGATCATAAATCACCCATCATACAACGGCAACACTTTGAACAATGACGTCGCCGTGTTGCGCTCCGCCAGCACCTTCTCTTTCAACCAAAATGTCCGTGTCGCTCCCATCGCTGGCGCCTACTACTACCTAGCTGACAACCAAGCCGTCTGGGCTGCTGGATGGGGAACAACATCCGTAAGTTTATTGATGTTTGTTCATGTGTTCAACAGACAGTCAAAATTTTCTGTTTTTATGTTAATATTTGCATAAATATTTCAATTTCACAGGCTGGTGGCGCCGCTTCTGAACAACTGCGTCACGTCGAGCTTAGGGTTATCAACCAAGCCACTTGCAGAAGCAACTACGCTACCAGAGGCATCGCTATCACAGATAACATGTTGTGCTCCGGCTGGGTCGGCGGTGGTCGCGACCAGTGCCAGGGTGACTCCGGCGGTCCTCTCTACCACAACAGTGTCGTTGTTGGTGTCTGCTCTTTCGGTATCGGCTGCGCTCAGGCTAACTTCCCCGGTGTCAACGCTCGCGTGTCTAGCTTCACCGCTTGGATCCGAAGTAACGCGTAAGAAGTGGCTTCGTGATGTAGTTCTGATTGTCATGTTTTAAAATAAATAAACTTTGAGTCACGCAATGTTTTAGTTTTTGTTACTTGTATTTTTGCAAAGATATATGCAGCCTACTTCTTTGATTTGACGTTAGTCAAAGTATACCTTAAAAATGCTTTAAAATCTCTTGTCGTGAAATATATCTACGGATATTTTACGGTTTTAAGAATCTCTCATAGTCTCTCATTCCCGACAGCTACAATCTAGGAGTCTTTACGTCATGAAATTATAGGTTATTTCTATTCAAACGTGTCTTATCGTCGACCACATAATCGCTTACCAAGAGGTGAGATAGTGGTCAATTAATAACGATAAAAACGTGAATTTGTTTGTATTACATTAATTTTACATAAAAAGAACCAGAAGCCCAGAAGGGTGTAGTAGACTTACATTTCACCAGTTATGTTCTAGTTCCGTGTAACAGGGGACGAGCGTATTGCCATCAAATGGCACAAGTTCAGATGCCGGGTTTTTCCATCTGGAATTTCTTAGTAACAGACTAAGAAATTCCAGATGGAAAACCCAAAAATACTTTTCCCGGCGGTGGTATTGAACCCTTGATCTCAACACGTCATCGGTTTAACGGTTGGCGTTCAGTACAATTTTTCCAGTTACCCAAACATATATGGTTTGTTTTTTTCGCGATTGACTGGTGTGTTCCCGTAGTAAATCTGTTTATAAATAAATAATAAAATCGTTTATTCAGGAAAAAGCACATGTACAGGATCAAAAAATAAATACATACATTTTTAACAGTAAAACAGAAAAAGAGAATCATTGGTACCTGTACTAATGAAAAATCATTCTGTGTACGTGTTGTTGGGTGTTATGAGTCATGTAAATAAAACAACTGGTTTCGGTGAGCACTAGTACACAACTGCTATATATAATTATTTATTTGACCATTATAATATTTGCTGTGCATGCGACATGTAATGTGTCGATGCACCACATTATTTCCCCCTTTAAAAACAAGTAAACAAATCGAGTACACTTACATAAAAATAATTAAAAAGTTTACATAAAAAATAAGACAAAAGAAGTATTCTTTCTACACAAAATATAGCCATACACGAACAAAAATAAAAACGAACTTAATACTACGCGGTTACACTTTTCTTCTGTTTTCCTTTTTCCCGATTGCTGCTGTCTTAAACGTTTTGTGGTCCCTGTCCTCCGTTTGGGTGCTGACAGCAACGCATGGAGACTGTTGGAATCTGAGCTGGTTGCGTTTGCCTGGCGTCGACGTGCCGTGTCACGTTCTTGTATAACCGCTTCCTACACTTTCTGTACATGCAGTACAGTAGCACTGCAACGGCGATGATGAAAATGCCCCCCATAGAGATTTCCGTCATTGAGATGCTGGATCCCCCTGACCCAGCGGCAGTTTGTGCCACCACGATCTCTTCCTTGGAGCCCCAGCTGCCCATGTTTCCGAATATTGCAATTGTCTTGATCTTGCTTTACCAGCGTGTTGCTGCTGCGGTAGTTTGGTGGTTTGTGTGGACGAAATTATGCTTTGCTTTTTTCCGTGTTTTTCTTTCGTTGATCTGGCGGTATTGTAAATCGTACCACCGGATGTATGACGCGGCCTGAGCGTGTTGTGTTTGGTGCGGTCTTATTAATTTCTGCTGGCTCAACATTTTTGTCGTCGTTCACTTCGCTACTGCTACTTTTCTGGTGTTCTAAAGGTTCATTTACCTTTCCGTCCATTAAAATGTATGCTGGTTTTAATCTGTCCACCGTTACTATTGATGTTTTCTTCGGCAATTGAATCTTGAAATGTTTCTCTTGCTTCTCTAACACTTTATATGGGCCTTCGTAGGCTGGTGTCAGTGGTTTCTTCACAGCATCCGTTCTGACGTATACGTATTCGCAGCTTTTCATGTCTGGATGTATGTACGATTTGTGACTGCTGGCGTGTTGGTTGTTGCTAAACGGGCTTAGCTTTGCCATTGTCCTCTGGAGTGTCTGTGCAAAAGTCTCTGGTGATGTTACTTGCGTTTTCGGCTCGATAAACATTCCTGGCAGACGTATGTTAGTTCCGTATAACATCTGTGCTGGACTTGTATTCTCTTTCAGTCGTAGTGCTGCTCGTAATCCTAGTAGCACTATGGGTAGTTCGCTTGACCAGTTCGTTGTATTTCCGCGCGCGACTAGCGCGGTTTTCATTGATCTATGCCAGCGTTTAACCAAACCATTTGACTGTGGATGATAACTGGTGGTTCTGGTCTTCTTAATACCGAGTGACTTGGTCAGTGTGATAAATAAGTCTGACTCGAACTGTCGTCCCTGGTCCGTTGTTATGGTGTTTGGGCATCCGAATCTCGCTATCCAGGTGCTTATGAGAACTTCCGCTACAACTTTTGCTGTTATCTCTGCTACTGGTACAGCTTCCGGCCATCTCGTTTCTCTGTCGATCATTGTCACGATGTATCTGTTTCCGTTGGATTCTGGTAGTGGTCCGACAATGTCTACGTGCACGTGGTCTAATCGTGCTGTGGGTGGAAAAATTCCGATTGGGGCCGAGTTGTGCCTATGTGTCTTGCTTTTCTGGCATGCCTGGCATGTTTTCGCCCAAATGCCGACGTCAGTATTCATGCGGGGCCAGAAATAGTGCTCGGAGATCATTTTCTTCGATAATCTTATTCCGGGATGTGTTATGTTGTGCATGGTGTCGAATACTTGTTTTCGAAGTGATTTCGGCACATACGGTCGTAAACTTGGTTTTGTATTTTCGCAGTGTAGTTGTCTTGTTCCTGATAATGTCGTTGTTTTCCAGTTAAGGTTGCAATTTTTTAACAGCTGAGTGAGTTCAGTGTCATTGCGTTGCATATCTGCTAACTCAGTCCAATCCACAGGTGTGGGGCAATCTATTTGCTCGAGTCGCGATAACGCGTCGGCCACCGGGTTCATGTTACCGGATAGGTGACGTATGTCTGTCGTGAACTGTGCGATGAACTCGAGGTGACGTAGCCGTCTTGGGGCTATCGTTTTACTTGTGCAGGTTTGTTTTGTAGTGAAAGCATGACATAACGGCTTATGATCGGTGTAAACTATCAACTCTCTTCCCTCGACATAAGGTTGAAAATGCGTTACTGCCATGTAAATGGCTAGCAATTCCCGATCATACGTGCTGTACTTTGACTGCGTTTCACTCAGTCCCTTTGAGAAAAAGGAGAGTGGCTTCCAGTTTCCGTTTTCATACTGTTGTAAAACGGCGCCCACGCACGTTTGAGATGCGTCTGTCATTAGTGATAACGGGCAATGCGTTGTTGGTGAAGACAATGTAACGGCGTCGCTTAGACTTGCTTTACATTGATCGAATGCTTCTAATGCCTCTGGAGTCCATTGTATTTCGGTTTTGTCATTTTTCTTCGATCCAATGAGGTATTTGTTTAACCGAGCTTGGTGTTTGGCTGCTTGTGGTATATTGTTCCGGTAGAAGTTGATCATGCCTAAAAATCTTCGCAAATCTTGTACGGTTTTTGGTATAGGGTATTTGGTTATCGCTTCGACCTTGTCTGGTAATGGTTTGATACCATCTTTTGAGATCTGATATCCGAGGAATTCTACTTGCTGTTTGCCCAGTATGCATTTGGCTTGATTTATTGCAATGCCATGTTCGTCTAACCGTTTGAACGTTTCTCGTAAATGTCGACGGTGTTCGCTGGTTGAAGCTGACGCCACTAGTATATCGTCTATATATACGAATACGAAGTCAAGTCCTGCTAAGACTGTGTTTAGGAATCTGACAAAGGTTTGCCCTGCGTTTCGTAGTCCAAACGGCATTCTTGGAAATTCGAATAGACCGAACGGGGTTATTACTGCAGTCTTTTCTACGTCTTGTACTGGAATCTGATTGTAAGCCCTTTTTAAATCGATCGTTGAATAAATACTGGTTCCTGGTAGTAGGTATGTGAAATCTAGTAGTTTCGGAATTGGGTATCTGTCCGGTACCGTGATCGCGTTCAATCTCCTGTAGTCACCACATAGTCGCAACTCGCCGTTTTTCTTCGATGTCACGTGCAAAGGACTTGCCCACGGACTCTTGGAAGGCCTGCATAACCCTGTCTCTAGCATGTGTTCTATCTCCTTCTTCACTCTTAGGTATTTGTCCGCTGGCAAAGGTCTTGACTTGGAGTAAACAGGATGTCCATTGGTGATGATTTGGTGAACAACGTCGTGCTTCGGTCGTGACCCTGTATCGAGAGGTTTCAAAATGTTCGGGCAATCTGCTAAAATGTCTGCGTAGTCTTCGGTTAATCTTACGGTCCGAAGTGTAGGCGTGCTTGACTTCATTAACTTTGCGTTACTCTGAAGTCCAGTTGTACCATCAATCAAACGTTTATTCCGAACATCCACCAAAATGTTGTTTCTTTCTAGAAAATCGGCTCCAAGTATTGGTTGCGTAATGTCAGCTACGATGAAAGTCCAACGGTACGGGCGTCTCATATTCAGATTCAACGTCAGCGTTTTGTCGCCATATGTTTTTATTTGTGTACCGTTTGCAGCGTATATTTTATATGTGTCGTCAGCTTTTAAACGATTCCCTCTTCTAGGTATGGCTGAAATGTTAGCGCCTGTATCTACCAAAAAACGATACCCACTTTTTCGGTCGGTAACGCATAGGCGGTTTGACGGTATGATAGCGCTGACGACCGCCTCTGTCAACGCTGAATTTAGTTTTCCGACGGTTTCTTCCAATTGCATGGATTTTCACAGTTCCGAGCTCGATTCCTGTACCGATGATGATACCTACATAACCAGTTGGGACTGTCGGGTGTAATCCTCGTCCTGGAGTGTGATCTTGTGCGCGACTGGCTTCGGTTGCGCCTGTAACTACGGTGTCTACCATTATTTGCATTGGATTTCAAGGCTGCTATTTCTATGGTTAGCTTCTTCATTTGGTTGACCATCTCAACCATAAGCTGTGTTTGTCCGCTTGATATTTCCGACACTTCGCCTGATCGTCCTTCCAATATCTTGTCCGCTATGGCGGCGAGGTTGTCAAGTTTCTGATCTTGACTGACCGTTAACACTGCTCGAACGTGATCGGGGAGTCTTGATATCCACAAACCATGGAGGGTTTTTTCGGCCACCTGACTCTTACGTGCCAATTCCCTCATTCGTCTCAACAGTTGCGACGGTTTTTGGTCGCCTAATTCCACTTCACTGACCAGCTTTTGAAATTGCCGCTCCTCCGATTCTTCGTACACGGCTAGGAGTCTTTCTTTAACAGCACCATATTTATTAGTGGCGGGGGGTGACATTATTATGTCGGCCACTTGACTTACTGCGTCTTTGTGGAGCTTGGACAGTACGACTCCGTATTTTACTTCGTCACCCTGTTTTTGGGGAGCCATCATTGTCTCAAACTGCGCGAACCACACCCTGGGCATCTCTATCCAAAAATCCGGGATCTTCGAGGATATTCCTAATGCTGCGGCTTCGGCCTGACTGTTGTCCGTCGCTCCGCATGCTGGTAACACACCACAATTTCCACTTGTGCTCATGTCTTCGGTAACTATATGCCTCTTGAAAACCAAAACCAGTGAGATCCGCTTGTGGAAGGCTGGTAAGGTTGTGCAGTGCAGTTACCACGACACGAGGAAATCACTTTAAATCGCGGCGCGTGTTAATTCAAATCGGGGTCACCAGATGTAAGTGTATCTTCTGTGTACGTGTTGTTGGGTGTTATGAGTCATGTAAATAAAACAACTGGTTTCGGTGAGCACTAGTACACAACTGCTATATATAATTATTTATTTGACCATTATAATATTTGCTGTGCATGCGACATGTAATGTGTCGATGCACCACAGTATCACAGGTACCAATTATGATGAGTGGAATGACACTTTTCCAGATTTCACGTTTATTCTGTTATTTGTTGTATACAATTTAACCGCATAAATAGGTTCTCTTTATTTTCTGAAAATGTATTCTTTATTTTTATGAATAAAGCGCTTTTATTAAAATTTATACAAGTCTAGAATTTTCAAACCGTAAATAATAATTATCAATCAAAATTCAACTGCATATATGATAAAGATTTTTGTTTGTTGTATGTATATAATTATATACTTATTAATTATATATAATATAATAATCTATACTCATATTACAAAAAAAAAACTTTCCGATTTGTATTTATGCGAGTAACGAATAAACTTAAAAACTTCTGGACCGATTTCAAAAAAAATTTCACCGTTGGAAGTAACACTACCGGGTGACATAGGCTACTTTTAATCCCTGCATTCCCACGGGAATGGGAACTACGTGGATGAATAATATAATATAATATTATTATTATTATCGGATGCCTCGCGGTCAACCGCTAGTAATAATAATATTAATATTATAAAGAAGAAAGATTTGTGTTTTTGTAAATAACGAATAAACTTAAAAACTGCTGGATTAAAAAATTTCATTTACCGTTGGGAAGTTACACTATCCCCGGGTGACATAGGCCACTTTTTATCCCTGTATTCCCACGGGAACGGGAACTACGCGGGTGAAACCGCGAGGCGTCTGCAAGTTTATGATAAAAATGCATACATGGGTCAACTTTTCACATGGGGGAAGACAAGAACTAGATACTACCAAATAGACATTAGTTTTGACTCGAATGAAATCTAGGTCTACAGGTCTACATGCCTAGGTTGAGGGGTCATATTAGAGAGAGGTATAATCCTCAGAGCACTTTGCGGCGAGCTGGTTGGCAGTGGCGACCCCACAGACCCCATCTCCCGGAAGAAGTTTTGTTCCTAATCTCCGACTTGCCTTTATTGGGTGGTTGGCGTGAAGACTGGCGAGGAACAGAGCTCCCACCTCTCTCTTGCCTATATCGGCTGATTTGAGTGGAGATTCGCAAGAGCAGACGTGTTTGGAGGATGCAACTGTTCTAGTAAAGGTTGGTGAGGACATGACCATCTTTCGGGCTCTGGAATCTGGGACTTTAGGCACACGGTTGGCGCAGTGGTTGAGCGATTGCCTGCTGCGCTGCGTGTCGCGGGTTCGATACCAGCACGGAAAAAGTAATTGTATGATCTACATATAGTTGTTTCGGCTCTGGGTGTTTGTGTTTGTGAGTTTGTATGTTTGTAAACGCACCCACGATACATAAGAAATTCTTAGTGTGGGGTAAAGAACAAAAAAAAACCGGTTAAGTGCGAGTTGGACTCGCGCACGAAGAGTTCCGTAGCATTTCGCAAAACAACGGCAAAAAATCACGTTTGTTGTATCGTAACCCCCCTTAAATATTTATTTTATTCTGTTTTTAGTATTTATTATTGTAGCGGCAACAGAAATACATCATCTGTGAAAATGTCAACTGTCAAGATATCACGGCTCATCCTAGTGACAGACAGACAGACGGACCGCGGAGTCTTAGTAATAGGGTCCCGTTTTTACCCTTTGGGTACAGCACCCTAAAAAAACATTGTGATAGTCGTGCAATACCCATTCACTCCTCAAACACCTCAGGACATGTCCCCTTGGCGACACGTCACTATAGTACTAGGTACCGATTCTGGGGGTTCATTAATTGAGTGTGCTATCTATCATCCTCTACCATTTTAAAGCCCTCAACAGTAGTCAGGCAGGGGCCAATAGTTAGGCAATCAGTCAACTAAACAAATAATAAAAGTCTAATATTTATCACACGAAGCACCGATCACTTTTGACATCTTAATGGCGGTCACAACTTTGTATGAAACTGGTGCACGAAATACAATAAATTGTCCAAATTATTAAGTTTAATTAATAATAATATTCATAATTAACTTAAATATTTTTTTTTTTTTTTAATCGTAATTTTTTACTACAAAATATACAAAGTACCTTAAGCTTAGGATAATAAGGCATTTTGTATATATTATCATAAAAAAAATATTTATTGAATTATGAATGATTTTTAGACTAAATAGTTTGTGAAATAATAAAAATAACGTAAGGTACGGACAACTTCGTAAAGACAAATGGCATAAAAATATAATCTACAAAATCAGAATCAGATAATAATATCTATTGATAAAAAGCGGCCAAGTGCGAGTCTGACTCGTGCACAGAGGGTTCCGTATAAACAGCTACATTCAGCTCAGTTCATTATCAATAAAAGAACCGAATATTGCTCTAACGAAGCGAACTTTATAGTTCGAAAACTGTTTTCCCTGTACATTTATATACAAGTATTTTTTCTAACTACATTACTTATTACTATATAGGACTGCGTTATGTAAGAACCAATTAACCGCCACTTTACGAAAACTGAGAAAATGAGCTTCAAAGATTTCAATGATAAAATTGTCGCTGTGCGTACAAATATTATGTTTAGAGTATAATTTTTATTCTGAAGATATAAAATATGTATTATTTTACATTAGTTAAAAAAATAGAAGGTTATCTAATAAACTTTTGTAGTTATAGCCATATTTCCCCTTAATTTATTAATGTGTTTAAGCCATATTTAGACTTTTTTATTTATCAATAACGTGCTATACGACATTATTGTCGTTTGATACTCTATTGCGATTAGTTTGGGTTGTAATAAATTGCAACATAGGATTAAATCCAGTAATTTTAATAAAATATACTTAATTAAAACAAAATATGTTGTGATACTTAAATAAATGAATGTTTGTAGTTGCACTAAAACTTTTACTAGTTATTTAAGAATATGCAAACACTCTTTTCTTTTATTCATTACACTGTACCATTTTTTTTTATTCTACGTCTTCTACTTCAAAATCTATTGATCCATTAAAACCTTCAACATCATCTTCTAAATCACGGGATCCAGTTAAATTTTCATAATATTTTCTCGCATCAGATGGAATGAGGTGAAGGAGGGATTTTATATCATCCAGCTTTGGTTGAGAAATAGGTTTTTCCTTGTGGCCAAAGTTGCTCATAATGCCTTGACAAATACAATGGGTTATTTATTGCCCCTCTTTTTGGTCTGTTTATTGAGATCCACTTCATGGGTTTGACCGCCATGACTGCTTGAAAGAAATACCCGACCAGGTTTATTCTTAAAAATATTTATTTCTTTAGTTTTCAACCAACTTATAGCATTTCCTTCTATATCTCTTTTTCTATTTACTATTGTCTTCAGCATTTTAGAAACTCCGACAAAATCTATTCTTTCCATTTTAGTAGCTATCAACTTGTTCCTTTTACGACAACTGGTCATCACATCAATGTAGTCTTGTGGAGTATATAGCCGTGTATGGGTTTTTAGGGCTTATTCGATATCACTAAACTCACTATCATTTTCCAAGAAGCTATGCCCAGGAACCATAAATCGTAGGGTGATTTTCTCTAGGTGGTCATTTTCTTCTAGTACTGCAAATAGTAGTAGAGTTATCTTAATATTTCAGTTCTGGCCATATATTATATTCTCGTAAATTTGTAAAGCCTACTTAGCTGTGATAGTTTTCCTTTTAATTTCGTTGTATATACTACTGCCGTGATTTTTTTTTCGTTCTGAAGAGAGCTATAGTTTCGAATGAATCTTGACAGATGTACACTAAGCACTAGTTTTTGGCGCGAATAAGGGGGTATGACACAAGAGATCAAGTAGGAATATGGTGGGTTGGATTGAGTTGTGAATTCGTGATAAAACCTAAGGAGAAATACAGTGAGAGTTACCTACTGATTGTTCGTGTAGACCATACAACGTGCAGCGTGGAATGTCGTTTCAGTTATTTGCCAATACATAACGTGATTAGTTACATTGTGAGCCTACCTACCTACCTACCATACAATCAAAGAAGTTGATTTGTTTAGCCTAGCCCGAAAAGAACCCCGAAATAAAATACTTCGTTGGAGGTTTACTTTGCTCTTAATGATTTCTTATCAGCATGACACAAACGAAAATAAAAATAATGCCAGTCACCTAAGACTGTAATTTTTATCCTGAAAATTAACTAATCTATAATCTGCATTTTCAGAAAACATGATAACACAGTTCCGCGTTGAACAATAAAACAAACAATGAGCTTTGATATAAATACCCTTCAGTTGCAACGACTTACAATCACTCGTCGACGAGTATTACCAGTATGCGTTTCCTTGCTCTGCTAGCACTTTGCTTCGCGGCCGTCGCAGGTATGTTCTTAAATGTGTTTTTTTTTAAGAAATATTACATAGTAATATATCGGCAGGCTCCCGTTCTGACATATTCGTTTATTTTGTTTTTTGCGAAATATTATAATAAACTAAAGGATAATTAGGATCTTTTGTTGGATGGAACAATTCTTGTATTGCCAATATTTTTTAATTAAAATATTGGTATCTTCCATGCCAATAAGTTTTTTCAAGGGTCTCAAGTTTTTAAAATATCTTCGTTTTTTTTCAGCCGTCCCCTCCAATCCCCAGAGGATTGTGGGTGGTTCGGTCACCACCATTGATCGGTACCCCACCATCGCCGCCCTCCTGTACACATGGAACTTGAGCGCATACTGGCAGGCATGCGGAGGTACTATCCTGAACAGTAGGTCTATCCTCACCGCGGCTCACTGCACCGTGTAAGTATTTTCTATTAGATATCACTACCTTATCATCAAATTCAAAGCCAGGTAGTATAATTATTTCCATTCTTTGACAGTGGCGACGCAGCCAACAGATGGCGTATTCGTGTCGGCTCCACTTGGGCTAACAGCGGCGGTGTCGTTCACAACGTGGCCCAGAACATCGTTCACCCATCATACAACGGCAACACTTTGGACAGTGACATCGCCGTGTTGCGCTCCGCCAGCACCTTCTCTTTCAACCAAAATGTCCGTGTCGCTCCCACCGCTGGCGCCTACTACTACCTAGCTGACAACCAAGTCGTCCGGGCTGCTGGATGGGGAACAACATCTGTAAGTTTATTGATGTTTGCTCACGTGTTCAACCCACAGTCAAAATTTTCGGTTTGTTATCTGTTAATATTTGCATATATATTTCTATTTCACAGGCTGGTGGAGCCGCTTCAGAACAACTGCGTCACGTCGAGCTTAGGGTGATCAACCAAGCCACTTGCAGAAACAACTACGCTACCCAAGGTGTCGCTATCACAAACAACATGTTGTGCTCCGGCTGGGTCGGCGGTGGTCGCGATCAGTGCCAGGGTGACTCCGGCGGCCCTCTCTACCACAACAGTGTCGTTGTTGGTGTCTGCTCTTTCGGTATCGGCTGCGCTCAGGCTAACTACCCTGGTGTCAACGCTCGCGTGTCTAGCTTTGCCGCTTGGATCCGAAGTAACTCGTAAGAAGTAGCTTCGTGATATAGTTCTGATTGTCATGTTTAAAATAAATAAACTTTTAAGTAACGGAATGTTTTAGTTTTTGTTAATTGTAGTTTTGCATAGATATGCCATATCGCCTTCTTACTTCTTAGATTTGACGTTAGTGTTAGTATACATTAAAAATGATTTTAAAACTTATCGTTTGTTATGAAATATACATCAACAGTGTCAATGGATATTTTGAGTTTTTAAGCATTACTTTAAAAATGCTGGCCATTTGAAAACGAATAAAATGTTTTTTTTTTGTGATACATTAATTTTACATAAAAAGAATCAGAAGCCTTGTATGCTCAGAAGGGTGTAGTAAGCCTACATTTCACCAGTTATGTTATATTTACTTGTAAAAGGGGGACGAGTTTATTGCCATCAAATAGCACAAGTTCAGACGCCGACCTGTTACTAAGAAATTCCAGATGGAAATACCCAGAAATAGTTTTTCCGACGGTGCAATTGAACCCAGGATCTCAACACGTCATCAGATTAACGGACAGCGTTCATTATATTTTTCCAGTTATCCACACACCAGAATGTTTTGGTGAGCCAGTTGAACCAGAGATGTTTTGGTCCTGTAGTAAAAGTTGTTTATAATGATGGAAAGGGATCACGCGGATATAGTGCCTGAAACATCACAAATAATATCACTTAGACATACTAACATAAAATACATACATATAGTACCAAATAATATAATAATAAATATTATATATATAACAGAGAAAGAAGAGTATTTCCTTGTAACGCAATGTTAGTAAAATCAAATTCAATAATTTTTATTTCACATAAGCCTACATGGGCACTTATAAAACGTCTACAAAATGTACACGGTTCGGGTTGGTCGATTCCTATGGAGAAGAACCGGCAAGAAACTTCAGGGTTACTCTTTTAAAAAATTGTTTGGTTTTACAATATTTCCATTTTACAGCAGTACTTAGATGGGGGAACAACGCAGGCCCGACAATAAGTCGTAAGAAACTAAAACAAAAAATGATTATATAATAAATAAACAAAAGATTAAAAAAAGTAAAACGAGATAAAATGTTAACAAATGTTAACAATCTAGAAATCTAGAAGGCCTACAATGTTCACACATTTACAAAACAATCGGTAAAATAATCTATACAAAGTATAACAAGACTAAATTTAACATGTGGCACAAAATTCTTAGCAAAGAGCTATAAAGATAAATTGAAAACCATTGTAAAAAGTCTTATTAAATGAAAAAAAAAATTAGATTGAGAATAGTTAGAGATATCCACATATTTGTGCCGTTTATGAGTTACCAGGGAAGCCACATGCGCAGAAGGAGCTAAAACCAAATATTTTTATCTTCAACGTAGTCCTTGATTTTAAATATGCTTTTTTTAATAAGGACACGTTTGATGTGATTTTTGAACTTTCCATCGGTCAGTTCTATAACTGACTTTAGCAACTTGTTATAAAAGCGTATACTGTTTATAAGAAAAGACTTGCTAGTTTTCGTTAATCTGAATTTGGGTATTACAATTTCGTGTTTACTGGATTATGGAAATATGGAAAATTAAATTATGGAAGCCGCTTCTAGTTTTTAAAAGCCCTCGATTTATGCGGAAATACAAAATACATTCTAAAATATATAGTGAAGGTAGAGTCAGTATATCGATCTCTTCAAATTTTTCTCTGAGGGTCTCGCGAGGACCCATTTTATAGATCGCACGGATTGCCCTCTTTTGTAAAATGAAAATTGAGTCAACGTCTGCTGCTGATCCCCACAGCAGTATGCCATAAGACATAATACTGTGGAAATAAGCATAGTATACTATGCTAACCTAACTGTGGCTACATCGGTTAGCTGCCTTATTTTCCTAACTGCATATGCAGCTGAACTTAACCTACCCGAAAGAGTTCTAATGTGCGCGCCCCACTGCAGTTTTGAATCGATAGTAATCCCTAAGAATACAGTTTCAGCTATAAATTCAAGATTTTTGCCGTCAAGATTTAAATTAAATATATATATATTTATATTTGTTTATTTTTTTGATTATAATTATGATATTTTAAAATTGTGCATTGGATCCTACCCTCTTTTGTCATCATTCTCTGTCACTCTCTAGGGTTTGCTGTAAGAGAACACAACATTGAGTTAAGCTCGCCTTTGTACATGTACTTTATCATCGCATTGTATTAAATATTGTTTTTGGTGTACAATAAAGAATTAAGAAATTAAGGAGAGTAATAATTACGACGATGTCATCCCACGATCATGGACTAATTTATGAAAAATAATATCCACACCGTAGTATCTCTACGTTGCCGTCGTGGTGACTCCAATGAAATCTAGGTCTGTACCGGTAGAGTACTACATTTCCGAAACATACGTAGGCTCTGGAATCTGGAATTTTAGGAGCAATTATTTGTATGACCTACAGATGGTTGTTCCAGCTCTGGGTGTTTGTGTATGTGAGTTTATATGTTTGTAAAAGCACTCACGACGCAGGAGAAATTTCTGGAGTGGGGAACGTTAAAAAAAATACTTTGTGATAGTCATGGAATACCTCTTCACTCACTCGCACCAATAACTTTTGACATCTTAATGAGGGTCACAACTTTGTTTGAAACTGGTGCACGAAATACACTAAATTGTCCAAATTATTAAGTTAAATTAATTTGTTATTATTCATAATTAACTTGAATAATTTCACTTTTTTTTTCAGAATCATCCCTTGTTACTACAAAGTATACAAAATATATAATAAGTCATTTTGTATATGTTATGATAAAAAAAATTGTTTTCAAGCCTTATTGAATTATGAATGATTTTTAGAGTAAATAATTGGTGAAATAATAAAAATAAGGTAAGGTACGGACAACTTCGCAAAGACAAATGCATAAAAATATAATCTACTAAATCAGAAACCGATAATAATATCTTTTGATAAAACCAGCCAAGTGCGAGTCTGACTCGTGCACAGAGGGTCCCGTATAAACAGCTATATTCAGCTCAGTTCATTATCAATAAAATAACCGAATAATGCTCTAACGAAGCGACAAAATTAACTTTGTCATTCGAAAACTGTTGTCCCTGAACATAATTATACAAGTTTTGTTTTGTAAGTATTTTACTTATTACTATATATATACTCGTAAACTTGTAAAGACTTCTTAGCTGTGATAGTTTTACTTTTAACTGCCGTGATTTTTTCACACATCCAAAAGAACCGCAAAATTGGTTGTCTCTAACTATTCTCAATCTCATTAATTCTTTGTTTTTTTTTGCTTCTTTTGATTATTCTTTTTACAATGGTTTTCAATCATCTTCATAGCCCTTTGCTAAGAATAGTTACAGCACTGATAACAATATTTGTGCCACATGTTAGATTTAGTCTTTTTTTTATTTTACTTTTGTATAGATTCCTTTACCGATTGTTTTGTAAATGTATGAACACTGTAGGCCTTCTAGATGCTTGATAACATTTGTTAACTTATTAGCTCGTTTAATTTTCTTTTGTTTAAGTAATATGTAATCTTTTTTTTTTTTTTTTTTTCTTACGACTTATTGTCGGGCCTACGATGTCCCTACATATCTAAGTACTAATGCTGTAACAAGGAAATATTGTAAAACCAAACCATTTTTTAAAAGAGTAACCATGGAGTTTCTTGCCGGTTCTTCTCGCTAGGAAACGACCAACCCGAACGGTGCACCTTTTGTCGACGTTTTATAAGTGCCCATGTAGGCCTATATGAAAAAAAAAATTGATTTTGATTTTGAATTATTTGGCTGGCCGGGCCACTTGACTCTAAGTAAAATCAGCAATTTAAAGCTTAACTTTACGCAAACGGATACTTGAATCAAAAAATGGTTTTGACAACCCCGTAATATTTTTGAGTGGCCAATCCAACGATACTCCACACCATAGGACAGATGAGAAAAAAATACATCCCACTTTACGTGTACAGGAAGTATTTTTTTTTTTTCATATTTTTATTTTACCTATTTGTCGGCGTGGTGAATATGTACCCACTAGAATGTAGGTTAATGTATACATTAGAATAAGGACGATAACGTACTACATCCGATCCGTGTTCGTGAAATTTCGGTGCGAAGTAGTCGTAGTACTCCTTGTAGGTAAGCTTAGGCACTACATCCGAAATCTATCCGTCATAATCTGTCATAATTCAGAACACTTTGACTTCAAAACTCAAATCGCAGACACGGAGGTGTAGTGCGTAACCACCCTAACAAATAGGCTTTAATTTATAAACATATAAAGTACTAACACCACGCGGGCGGAGCCGAAGGCGGGGGCTAGTATAAATAATAATCGGAATGTTTGTGTTCACGGGATTGAAGTGATGTGTTGATGTGTTGGACACACGATCTAAATCCCAACTATCATGCTCACTAACGTTCGTTGTTTTACATAATGCATGCATGTGCACAACTGGATAGTTTTTTCGGAAATATTTGAATTATAATGTTTAAAGATGACGATAACTGATGAATTTCAATATACATAAGACCAGATTATTGCAAACACCGAAAGATTGCAATAAATCTGGAAAGATGACAAATGTGCAGTTTAGTGCAGTAGTTTTTACAGACATTCAGACAAAAAATATTTCTAAAACCTCATGTATTTTTCTTAAGTTTCGCCAATCCATCGGTCAGTTATAATTTAATAGGCTTTAATATAGGTATATGAAAGACAAAAAAGGAAAGCATCATCTGCCTAGCCTTTTCCCAACTATGTTGGGGTCGGCTTCCAGTCTAACCGGATTCAGCTGAGTACCAGTGTTTTACATGAAGCGACTGCCTATCGGACCTCCACAACCCAGTAACTGGGTAAAACGGTACACCTTGGCTAGACTGGTGTTAGATATCAAGCTTCTGACTAGTCGTAACGACTGTCAAAGATCTTCAAATGACAGCCGGGACCAACGGCTTAACGTGCTTTCCGAGGCTCGGAAAAGAAAAAAAAAAAAAAAACATACATAATATATATGTCAGCATTTCAAAAGATTTTGTTCTGAAGAGAGCTATAGTTTCGAATGAATCTTGACAGATTTACACTAAGCACTAGTTTTTGGCGCGAACAAGGGGGTATGACACAAGAGATCGAGTAAGAATATGGCGGATTGGATTGAGTTGTGAATTCGTGATAAAACCTAAGGAGACATACAGTGACAGTTACTGATTGTTCGTGTAGATCATACAACGTGCAGCGTAGAATGTCGTTTTAGTGATTCGCCAATATATAACGTGATAAGTAACATTGTGAGCCTACATACAAGCAAAGAAGTTGATTTGTTTAGCCTGGCCCGAAAAGAACCCATGCAAATAATGGGCTTTTCTGACAATTACACTGTATTTCCTACATATTGATTAACACCTTGAGTGCCTTTTGAGAAATTTGGTTCCCAAGACAATTGTTTTTCTATTAAGTCTCTTAATTAGCACTCAAGGAGTTAACTTATAATTAAAAAAAAGCGGGTTGTTAAAACTGTCGAAATAAATATTTCGTTGCAGGTTTACTTTGCTCCTAATGATTTCTTAACAGCATGACACAAACGAAAATAAAAATAATGCCAGTCACCTAAGACTGTAATTTTTATCCTGAAAATTAACTAATCTATAATCTGCATTTTCAGAAAACATGATAACACAGTTCCGCGTTGCACAATAAAACAAACAATCAGCTTTGATATAAATACCCTTCAGTTGCAACGACATACAATCACTCGTCGACGAGTATTACCAGTATGCGTTTCCTTGCTCTGCTAGCACTTTGCTTCGCGGCCGTCGCAGGTATGTTTTTAAATGTGTTTTTTTTTAAGAAATATTACATACGAATATATCGGCAGGCTCCCGTTCTGACATATTCGTTTATTTTGTTTTTGCGAAATATTATAATAAATAAACAAAAGGATAATTAAGATCTTTTGTTGGATGGAACAATTCTTGTATTGCCTATATTTTTTATATAAAATATTGGTATCTTCCATGCCAATAAGTTTTTTCAAGGGTCTCAAGTTTTTAAAATATCTTCGTTTTTTTCAGCCGTCCCCTCCAATCCCCAGAGGATTGTGGGTGGTTCGGTCACCACCATTGATCGGTACCCCACCATCGCCGCCCTCCTGTACACATGGAACTTGAGCGCATACTGGCAGGCATGCGGAGGTACTATCCTGAACAGTAGGTCAATCCTCACCGCGGCTCACTGCACCGTGTAAGTATTTTCTATTAGATATCACTACCTTATCATCAAATTAAAAGCCAGGTAGTATAATTATTTCCATTCTTTGACAGTGGCGACGCAGCCAACAGATGGCGTATTCGTGTCGGCTCCACTTGGGCTAACAGCGGCGGTGTCGTTCACAACGTGGCCCAGAACATCGTTCACCCATCATACAACGGCAACACTTTGGACAGTGACATCGCCGTGTTGCGCTCCGCCAGCACCTTCTCTTTCAACCAAAATGTCCGTGTCGCTCCCACCGCTGGCGCCTACTACTACCTAGCTGACAACCAAGTCGTCCGGGCTGCTGGATGGGGAACAACATCCGTAAGTTTATTGATGTTTGCTCACGTGTTCAACCCACAGTCAAAATTTTCTGATTGTTATCTGTTAATATTTGCATAAATACATCTATTTCACAGGCTGGTGGAGCCGCTTCAGAACAACTGCGTCACGTCGAGCTTAGGGTTATCAACCAAGCCACTTGCAGAAACAACTACGCTACCCAAGGTATCGCTATCACAGACAACATGTTGTGCTCCGGCTGGGTCGGCGGTGGTCGCGACCAGTGCCAGGGTGATTCCGGCGGC
Source organism: Orthosia gothica (assembly GCA_949775005.1). Classification (NCBI taxonomy): domain Eukaryota; kingdom Metazoa; phylum Arthropoda; class Insecta; order Lepidoptera; family Noctuidae; genus Orthosia; species Orthosia gothica. The sequence goes on along the minus strand of OX459063.1, from coordinate 11,100,075 downwards.
CCTCTCTACCACAACAGTGTCGTTGTTGGTGTCTGCTCTTTTGGTATCGGCTGCGCTCAGGCTAACTACCCCGGTGTCAACGCTCGCGTGTCTAGCTTCGCCGCTTGGATCCGAAGTAACTCGTAAGAAGTAGCTTCGTGATATAGTTCTGATTGTCATGTTTAAAATAAAAAAACTTTTAAGTAACGGAATGTTTTAGTTTTTGTGCCTTCTTACTTCTTAGATTTGACGTAAGTCTAAGTGTTCTTTAACAGTGATTTTAAAACTGATCTCTTGTCATCAAATATACATCAACACTGTCAACGGATATTTTGCCTTTTTAAGAATTACTTTATAAATGCTGACCATTGCCCTTTGAGTAACTGTAAGCTTTCTGATAAGGCCCATTGTAACGACCACGTCTCAGAGCCATATGTTATCACTGGCAACACACAATGGTCATAGACTCTCGTCTTGAGACACTGTGGTAAGTTGGACGAGAAGATACCGCGGCCGAAACAAGAACTTTCCGAACGCTGCCCAGCCGAGTCGGATTCGACGGTTGACCTCTTTCTCGAAGTTGGCCCTACCCAATTGGATCTTTTGTCCCAGGTAGACATAGTCACCCACAACTTTGAGTTTAGAGTCTTCAACCTTGATAGGAGTGGGTATCATGGGCATTCAACATCAACTTGGTTTGGCCATGTTCATCCTAAGACACACTCTTTCGGAAGCTCTACTGAGATCATCAAACATTGTACTGAGGTCCTCCATGGTCTCAGCCGTAACCACTATATCGTCGGCCAATCGAAGGAGTGATGTACTCGCCATTTACGTTGATGCCTAGCCCTCTCCAGTCCAGAACCTTGAAGACATCCTTCAGCGCAGCGGAGCAGCTTCAAACAGCTTCGGCGATATGACGTCTCCCTGTCTCACACCTCGCTGCAGAAGGACGGGCTCTGGGGTCTGATCCTAAAGTCGAACTAACTTGGTGGCGTTTTTGTATAAACACTTCAACACTTCGATGTACCGGTAGTCAATGTGGCACCGTTGGAGAGACTGCAGTACAGACCAAGCCTCGACCGAATCGAAGGCTTTCTCATTAAATATCTCGATCTCCCTCAGAAGCTCCGGTCATCGGTCTTCAGTTTCGTGTGCTAGCTCTGCCCAATAGACAGATCTCTTGCAAAGACCTTGGAGCCCTTGTTCTGCTCAATCGCGTCTTTAATACTTTCAGTATTAAAGCGGCGGAGGTCGCTTTTCAAGGACTTTGAGATCCGTCTATTTAGCTGCCGGTATTTCAAGGCATCGTATGAAGACTGCAAGATCATCTCACGGCTCTCCTTCATGAGCTTGAGAGTAGGTTCAGAGAGCTTTTTGTTCCTATCTGTACGGCCGGTCTTGAAAAATATAGACCCAACTGTATGGACAGCTTCCACGAACCCATCGCTGTATTTGTCCACGGAGCTCCCTAGGCACTCGTAACGATTCTAGAGTTCGAGCTGAAAGCTCTCGGGGTTTTGGACCTGGATCTGTGCCGGACGGAGCGTGGACTTCATCAGTCGAGACCTTTCAAGCTTAACATTAATGTTCAATGTGCCTCTTACCATGCGGTGATCGCTCCCGGTTTTCACCGAATTGATCACCGAGACATCATTGAACATTTGCTTATTGGTTGACATGATGAAGTCGGTCTCGTTTTTAGTTGCACCATCGGGGCTTAGCCAGGTCCACTGCCTGTGCTCACGCTTTCTGAAGAAGGAGTTCATCATGTAGAGGCCCTCCTTCTCCATAAAACTGGCCAGTAGGTGACCCCGGTGGTTCCGACGTCCAACTTCAAATTGCCCCACTTGCAGCTCATACTCGTCTCGTTTTCCCAGTTTACCGTTGAAGTCACTCATGACAACGGTGAAGTGAGTTTTGAAACCATGCGTGGCTTCAGAAATATCCTCATACATGGCCTCTGCCTCGTCGTCGGGGTGTGCCGAGGTCGGGGCGTAGACCTGTATGACCTTCAGCGAATATCTTGCGGATATTCTGAGTATAAGGTACCCCTGGTCGACACACTCTCGATCTTCTCCACGTTGTTCACAAGGGACTTGTGGACGATATATCCGACACCACCCTGGGACTAACGGTCACCCTCTCGGAAATAGAGTAGGTTCCCGGATTTGAGGATTATCGAGTCCTCCCCCTCTCTACGGACTCCAGATAACCCTATAATACTCCATAGTAACGTGCTGCTGTGTTATATGTTCCCAGATCCAGTCGTCGGTGTTTGTTGGGGTAGCCGGGTCCACTCCGGGGAATCTTCAACCCCTTGCCACGCCATCGCCTCGACCACTTCCGTAGCCGAGGGTAGACGGGCTGCCGGGCACTAGGGGCCGTATTTTCGGTGTGCTATTCATTAGGGGTAGGGGGGTTTGCCGTAATCGCCACGCTTGGCAGTCGGGTTGGTGATCGCAGTTAGTTGGTTGTTAAAGTGCACAGAGAACGATGCTTCTCATTCTCTGGTATGTCCCTTAGTCGCCTCTTACGGCACCCACGGGCAGATATGGGATGGTGAAATTCTTTACGTCCGTCACCATATGGGACGAGTGTAATGCCATCAAATGGCACAAGTCCAGACTCCGGCCTGTTACTATGAAATTCCAGATGAAAAACCCAAATATAGTTTTCCCGACTGTGCACAACCCAGGTTCTCAAAACGTCATCGGTATAACGGATAGCGTTCAGTACATTTTTGCAGGTATTCAAACATAAATACTATATTTTTTTCGCGGTTTGGTCCAGTAGTAAAAGCTGTTTGTGTATAATGATGAAGAACGCGTTTATTCTGTTATTAGTTATATAAGATTTGAACGCATTTATAAAAACAACAAGTGTGCAATAGGAGTGTGCTTAGGAGAATCTCTTACAGACAAGAAGAGAGAGGAGGAGACGGATATCGGGCCTACAAATAATATCACTTAGACAAAATAACATAAAATACATACATATTACTAAATAATATATTAATAAATATCAAATATATAATAGAGAAAGAAGAATAATATAATAACGACGATATCATCCAAGATCAGGGACTAATTTATTACAAAATAATATCCGCACCACAGTATCTCTACGTTGACGTCGTGGTAACTCCAATGAAATCTAGGTCTGTACCGGTAGATCCTACTTTGCCGAAACATGCCCAGATTGAGGGGTCATTATTAGAGAGAGATAAAATCCTCAGAAAACTTTGCGGAGAGCTGGATGGCAGTGGCGACCCCACAGACCCGATCTCCTGGAAGAAGTTTTGATCCTAATCTCTGACTTGCCGTTGTTGGGTGCTGGGCGTAAACACTGGCGAGGAACTGAGCTCCCACCTCTCTCTTGCCTTTATTGGCTGACTTGAGTGGAGATTCGCAAGAGCAGACGTGTTTGGTGGATGCAAGTATTTCAGTAAAGGCAGGTGAGGACTTGACCATCTTTCACTTTCATACCTCTCCACTTCTCAAGCACCTCAGGACATGTTGTCCATTAATTGAGTGTGCTATCTATCTCCCCCTGCCATTTTATAGCCCATATAATAACATAAAATAATATACTAATAAATATCAAATATATAACAATGAAAAGTTAAGGAAAGGAAATATTCCTTCACCAATGAAATATGGCTGTCCCCAGGTAAAACGCCGCAACAGTGTTCTAAAGCAAAGCTTACCAGTAAAAAGGTAATGGTAACTGTTTGGTGATCTCAGCATGGTGTTATTCACTATAGCTTTCTCCAATCTGGTCAAGCAATAACGGCAGATGTTTACTGTGCCGAACTCCGAACAATGATAGCAAAACTATTAGTGAAACAGCCCCGACACATGAATCGATCTTCACCATCATTGCTCTATGATAACTCGAGACCTCATACAGCACGAAAAGACACATAACAGAAACCATTTTAACTCTATAACAACTGCAATTAGAAACTATTCGTCACCCTCCGTATTCGCGCGACCTTGCTCCAACGGACTACCATTTTTTTCGTGATTTGGACCATTTTTTACGTGATAAAAAGAATTATTCTCAGGAGGTAGTACAAAATGCTTTCACACAGTTTGTCGAATCTAGATCACCAGAATTCTATCGCAAAAGCATAAATTACCTTCCTATTAGATGGCAGAAATGTATAGATAATAATATTAATTATTTTGATTAAATAAATATATTAAATAAAAAAACAACTATTTTCAATTCTTCAGTACAAATCGGCAATTTCATACTTTAACCCCTAATATTATAAAGAGGAAAGATTTGTTTTTTTTGTATTTTTGTATGTAACCAATTCTACTGGACCGATTTAAAAAAAATCTTTCACTGTTGGAAAGCTACACTATCCCCGGGTGACATAGGCTACTTTTTATCCCTGTATTCCAACGGCAACGGGAACTACGCGTGTGAAATCGCGAGGCGTCCGCTGCTTTATAATATTTATATGAATATGGATTTTGCCGCATGTGTCATTTTTGTTTTCTATTTGAATTTAGAATGCAGAAAATCAATCTATTGTGTCTAGTGGTTGCAAGCGATACTGCTGAACATGAGATCCTGGGTTCGATGTTCCTGACAGGCAAAGTGTTTATTGGGTTTTCCCATCGGTTGATGGCAATAAGCTCGGGGACTAGATCGTTACTGTTGAAATATGTCTTCTGCAGATATACTTCTGGCTTACGCTTCAAGGGATACAGGCGTGATTTTTTTTTAAATAAATGAACCACCAACAAATTGACGTTTTAATCGTTTTCAAATGGCCATCATTTTTAAAGTCATGTTAAAAAAAACGTAAAATATCCATAGACAGTGTTGATGCGTGTACTACGACTAATGTCAAATCAAAGAAGTAAGAAGGCTATAGGGGATATCTTTTCAAAACTACAAATAACAAAAACCAAAACATATCGTGGGTGAAAAGTTTATTTATATAAAAACATAACACTCAAAATTATATCACGAAGCCACTTTTTATGCGTTACTTTGGATCCAAGCGGTGTAGCGGGACACGCGAGCGTTGACACCGGGGAAGTTAGCCTGAGCGCAGCCGATACCAAAAGAGCAGACACCAACAACGATACCGTTGTGGTAGAGAGGACCGCCGGAGTCACCCTGGCACTGGTCGCGACCACCATTTGGCCAGCCGGAGCACAACATGTTATCTGTGATAGCGATACCTCGGGAAGCGTAGTTGTTTCTGCAAGTGGCTTGGTTGATAACCCTAAGCTCGACGTGACGTAGTTGTTCAGAGGAGGAGCCACCAGCCTGCAAAATGGAAATAGTAAAGCAAATATACATCTCCGATCAAACGAAACAGATAATATTGGATATCTATTGAACATGAGACCAATCGTCAATAAACTTACGGAAGTTGTACCCCATCCAGCAGCCCAGACGGCTTGGTTGTCACCAAGGTTGTAGTTGGCGCCAGCGATGGAAGCGGCGCGGACATTGTTGTTGAAAGAGAAGGTGCTGGCGGAGCGCAACACGCAGATGTCATTGTTCAAAGTGTTGGCGTTGTAGGATGGGTGATTTATGATCTGGTTCACGTTGTGAACGACACCAGCACTGTTAGCCCAAGTGGAGCCGACACGAATACGCCATCTGCCGGCTGCGTCACCACTGTCAAAGGATGGCAATAATTATACAACCTGTCTTTGAATTTGATGAGTAGTAATGTCTAATAGAAAAATACTTACATGGTGCAGTGAGCCGCAGTGAGAATAGCCCTGTTGTTCAGGATAGTACCTCCGCATGCCTGCCAGTATGTGCTCCAGTTCCATGTGTACAGGAGAGAGGCGATTGTGGGGTACCGATCAATGGTGGTGACCGAACCGCCCACAATCCTCTGGGGATTGGAGGGGACGGCTAAAAAGGAGAATAATGTTGTAAAGTTTCTGGACCCATAAACAAAAGTAATGGTCAAGTTAAGATAAAAAAAATATTGAAATCCATCCAAGAAATCAGAAATGCCAAAAAAGCAATACTATTTTGCAAAAAAAAATTAACGATCGTTTAGTTCATTCTAATCTTTTGCAAAATAGATTCCGTTTTCAAATAGGTATTCGTATCATGTCAAAATAACACAGTTAAGAACATACCTGCGACGGCCGCGAAGCAAAGTGCTAGCAGAGCAAGGAAACGCATACTGGTAATACTCGCCGGTGAGTGATTGTAAGTCGTTGTAACTGAAGGGTATTTATATCAAAGCTGATTGATTGTACTTCTACGTGGAAAGATTAAATGGCTTTATTGTTAATTATCTTTTACCCAAAAATATAAAGGTGTCTACAGATGTGTAAATAATTTCTCTAAGTGGTGATTTTTTTGCTTTGTAAAAATAATTTCCTGTCTAGGAAGTCACGTAGACTATTGCTTTGCAAAAAATGATTGGAGCACATTTATCAATTGCAGCGAGAAATTTTTGCATTGCGTCTGTTCAACTTAAAAACGAGACGTAGGACTAAGAAAAAGATTTTTACGAATAAATACAACCGACTTCTAAAAAAAACACTACAAAGTGAAAAAGAACTTAAATTTCAGCAGTCAGTGTTTTTGTTTCTTCGTTTTTTGACACCGACTTCCGATAAGCAAGTTATTTTTCACTTTGTATTGTTTTTTCAGAAGTCGCAGATTGTATTACTTGTAAAAAGTTATTTATTTTTCCCTTTTTAGTTGTGGTACATAGTGAACAAGTTCTCTAGTAAGGTTTCTATAATGCACAAAGTAATGCAAGAATAGATTACGCGAATAATATAAAACTTGAACATAACCGGTGAAATGAGAGTGTACCAGGCGATCTGTACCCCACACACATTTGCGTACCCCTTTAGAGCGCACCGGCGTGATGTTACGTTATGAACAGACATGCGATTGCTGCAATCCCGAGAGTTTTATCGTTGATATTGATGAGTTCTATTGTACATCTCCGAAGTTCATCATCAGATTTTTTCTAAATCTTAATCAAAATCGGTTTACCTAGTAAAAAGTTCTGAAGTGACACACATAAAAAAAACATACAGTCGAATTGAAAACCTCCTCCTTTTTGAAGTCGGTTAAAACATATAAAGCTTCATAAGTCTGATACTTTCAAAAATTTGTTGCAAGATAAACAAGATAAACTGTTTTATTTTAGCTAAGTGCCACAAAAATTTACCTTAAGCGCCCCATACAACTACAATACTATTGCAAACTATAGATGATTGCACAATATTATTCAATATGTAGGGGTAGTATTGAAAAATTGCGATATGATTGAACAAAAGTATGAGCAAGCTTAAATATTATTGCGCATTATTTTTTTCGTACACCATGTAGGCTTCATATTGTGCATTATTTTTTAGTTCAAAGTTTGGAGGGGTCGCGATCGGTCAGTCACGGTGTAGCGTAGGGTTGTGTACTAAAATCTAGCAAAATGGCGAGCAAGAATACTTTCTGTGAGTGTAGAGTGGCTTCTTTTCAACCATTCTTTAACCCATTTTCGATTTTTATTTATTCAACAAGATCTCCAGTATGGCTGCCGCCAAAACTTCGTCGTCAGACATGTTGCTCGTGCGAAAATATTGATGCGAATGGTTTGTCATTTTATTGTGTGAATATTAATGAACAAAAGGGATATTCTTTAAATCTACAATATTCATCATCATCACCATCATCATATCAGCCGAAAGACGTCCACTGCTAGACATAGGCCTCCCCCAAGCGTCGCCACATTGACCGGTCCCGTGCGTCCCGCATCCAGCGAATCTCCGCAACCTTCACCAGGTCATCGGTCCACCTGGTGGGAGGCCTTCCAACGCATCGTCTTCCGGTTCGCGGTCGCCACTCCAGAACTTTTCTGCCCCATCGGCTATCCGTTCTGCGAGCAATGTGCCCTGCCCACTGCCACTTAAGTTTGGCAATTCTTCGGGCTATGTCGGTAACCCTGGTTCTCTTGCGGATCTCTACATTTCTGATTCGATCACGCAAGGATACTCCGAGCATAGCCCTCTCCATTGCCCTTTGCGTGACTCATCATCATCATCATCATTTCAGCCGGAAGACGTCCACTGCTGGACATAGGCCTCCCCCAGGCGTCGCCACATTGACCGATCCCGCGCGTCTCGCATCCAGCGCCTTCCCGCAACCTTAACCAGGTCATCGGTCCACCTAGTGGGAGGCCTTCCAACGTATCGTCTTCCAGTTCGCGGTCGCCATTCCAGAACTTTTCGGCCCCATCGGCCATCCGTTCTGCGAGCAATGTGCCTTGCCCACTGCCACTTAAGTTTGGCAATTCTTCGGGCTATGTCGGTAACTTTGGTTCTCCTGCGGATATCATCATTTCTGACGTGATCACGCAAGGAAATTCCGAGCATAGCCCTCTCCATTGTCCTTTGGGTGACCTTAAGCTTTCTGATAAGGCCCATTGTGAGCGACCACGTCTCGGTCCCATAGGTGATCACTGGCAACACACACTGGTCATAGACTTTTGTCTTGAGACACTGCGGTAAATTGGACGAGAAGATACCACGCAACTTCCCGAACGCCGCCCAGCCGAGTCGGATTCGACGGTTGACCTCTTTCTCGAAGTTGGACCTACCCAACTGGACCGTTTGTCCCATGTAACTGAATCTACAATATTATTGTGCAATATTGGCGATTGTGCAATACAATTGATCGTCTAGCTAGGGATAGTATTGAAATATCGAACACATGCATGAGTAAGCTTAAATTGTACTACGCAATCAATATCACACAGTAATATTGTAGGTGTATGGGACGTAGTTATGTTATATCTTTGTGCGAGATAGTATGTAAACTCCTTTACGGAATCATTAATGGATTTTTTTTTATCATTCTTATCATGATGGGATCATAATCCAAAAAAACAACAGCTGTTATCTGACCGAACAGATAATTGTTTTTAAAATTAGTCATTAAAATGTCTTCTTTCTGTAAATGTGCACCCAACGCTTTTAATTTTTATTCAAAAAATTTCTTCCAAAAAATACAACCGAGACTTGCAATTATAAAACACAACCGAGTGCTAAATAACTTTTATTTTTGATGTCGGTGGTTCTAATATTGTCTATTTAATGACACTTACTTCCAAAATTAAAGATATTTTGACTTGGTAGTATTTTTTTATTTGGAAGTTAGTTGTAGTTTTTGTAAAAAAGTTTATTTCTTTCGTTCTTATATTTATAGTTACATTTCTAAAAATTGCAGAGTATTATTATGAAAAGGTTAGTTTCTATTATTGATTATGTTTAAGGTTTAAGTTATTTTATATGGGCCCTGTCGCCATAAATAAAATAAAAATAAACATTTAAAAATACAAAAATAGGAGCCAACCGGTATCGGGAACAGGGTCCAAGCTACCGGTGGTCAGGGATCCTGAGAGAGGAACCTCCTGACTATACGCGCCGTGTCCAGGAGTACCGCTTTCTGGATCAAGCCCTTGATCTAGCTGCCCAACGAGAGCCTCCTAAGATGTTCGGCGAGGCTCTTGGCTATTATGCCACTGGCATAATTATTATTATTTTGCTATTTTTTTATTTCATTTTTTATAGAATAATATTTAAAAATGTAAAAATATGTAAATATGATGAATAAATGTAATAATACACGATAAATTAATAATGACGGCCAATGGCATAATAGCCAAGAGCCGCGACGAATATCTGAGGAGCCTCCTCAGATATTCGTCGCGGCTCTGAGATCCGTTTGCATAAAAATAAATCTTTAAATTGAATTTTTTTGCTAGAGTCAAGTGTACCCCTGCCAGCGAAATGGTTGCATTTGGCTATGTGAAAAAAATCACAGCAGTAGTTTAAATAACAAAATTAATAGGAAAACTATCACAGCTAAGTGGGCTTTACAAGTTTACGAGTAATAGTCGATCAACTTAAAAAATGTACTTGGAACACAAAAAAAATTGTACAAGTGCCGTTGAAAAATAAAAAAATAACTTAAATAACAAATTTCGAGAACGAAATAGTGAATACCTACATTCAAAATTTTTCAAATTCCGAACGAGAAAGAAACAAGGAGCGTGCGTGGGAGGATCCAGGAACAAACCAACCATTCCCCTTGGCTCTAAAGCGCGCTCGTATCGCAATTGACGTACTTCATATAGATTATTTATTGCAATTTATTTACGTTGGTTGTTTGTTCCTATCATTGAATAATTTCATTTTACTTTTTGGTAGTTGAGTAGCTTTGAAAATACTCATACTAAAATATTTGTTTTCGGTTTGCAAATATTTGGTGATTTTAACGAAGACTATCTCCGTAACGGCAATACTGCAGTATTAAAATTGTTAAGTGACGCTTGTTATAAATCTTTATTATTAGGGCTTGCCTCTACCCGCGGTGGTACTCAAATAGATAATATATTTTGTAACTTCACTTGCGAAGATGGATTTTATAACTCCTTATTCAGTTACCATCTTCCTTTATGGGCCCGTTTTTAAACGTCGTGAGCCGCTGAAAGCGTTTTAATGTTCATGTAACTACAAAAAACCCTCTTCTTAGTCCGTATTATTACTTCACAACCCTATTATTGCGCGACCGACATGCATTTGGCCGGTTTGTTTGTATTTTTGAATGTTTTTTTCTTTTTAGTATGTGTACTGTAAAAATATTTAAAAATGTAATTAATAAGAAAATAGTTAAATAAAGGACAATACACGATAATTTTAAAAACACTGACCGACAATTATAATATATAAATAATAATAATAACATGTTTATTGGTGCAAAAAACATACATTGCAGTCAATGTACAGCTATATTACTTACTCAATCCGTTACCTTCGCATTTTGAATAGTTTTGTGATGAGCAGGTTGTTCTATCAGTCCCATCAATCTGTTTCTGGTAATGTCTATTCGCATGAGAATATCTTACTGCTATAATCCAACCTCTATTGAAGAGCTCCATGACGTGAAATTTGTTCTCAATCTTGGAGCATTAGAAAGAAAGAAGAAAGAAAGAAAAATATTTATTTGTGACCCGCACAGGAGACACGAGAAAATAAGCATACACTTAAAGAATAATAATAAAAAACCCTGTGCGAGACCAAAACTGCCGTGGTATAACTAAAATGGCGTTATCTGACATCTGGTCGATTATTTTAAAATATATATCGATCGATAGATTTTTTTTCTCATTAATATATCATCAAAAGTAAAAATCGACAAAATGTCGGATAACGGAATTTTAGTTATACCACGGCAGAAAAAGGCTCCTATCTCAGCATGTGCAGCGATATCCAAATAAAAAAGTTAAGTTATTTTTCACTTTGTAGTTTTTCATTTGGAAGTCGGTAGTATTTTTTTTCAAAAAAGTTTTTTATTTTTCTTTTTAGTTTTACCTACCTAATAGCAAGTTGTTTACTATGGTCCCTTTAACTCCAGAATAGATTAACCGAATAACATGAAACTTGAACATAACCGGTGAAATGAGAGATCTGCTTACCCCTTTAGAGCGTACTGGCGTGATGTTATGTTATGAAATGGTATAAACAACAAACAGACATGCGATTGCAGCAATCCCGAGAGTTTTGCCGTTATTTATTGAAGAGTTCTGTTGTGTATCTCCGAAGTTCTTCATCAGACGTTCACCAAATTAAAATGGGACCAATTTCGAAACATACTCTTTCAAACAAAAAAAGAATTTTCAAAATCGGTCCACAATTGAAGGAGATATCGGTGAACATACATAAAAAAAAAAAAAAAAAAAAAAAAACATACAAGAAGTCGAACATAGAACCTCCTCCTTTTTTGTAAGTCGGTTAAAAAAGGGTAATAACGCTGTGCTGATATTCTGATAGGACCTACTGTTGATGCCACGGATACCCTTACGAAAACAGGACTTATATAATAAAATAAAATAGAAGAATATATAAATAACAAACAAAATAGAATAAAACACTGAAGGATTGAACAAGGATAAAACACTGATTACGCTATAAATGGGTGCTAAAGTTACAATAGCGAACGCAGTATGCAGCTGAGCCCCTTTAACAAAGATTTGTGAGACATACATGTATACATACATAAACTCACGCTTAAATTTCCATGGAGTAGGCAGAAACTACATAAAGCTACCTGCTACGATCCCTACATACTTCTTTTGCTTTACTCACTTTCATACATCTAATCTTACACGCACACCGGTTATGAGTAGTGCGCACCTGGCCTTTCTGAAGAATATCACCTATAAGGTCTATGTATGTCTTTCTAGGGCGTCCCCTCCCGGCGTTTCCATTCACGTCTGCCTTGTAAATACTTCACCTTATCGAGCATTGTACTGACGTCTGCCATGGTCTCAGCCATGACCACTATATCGTCGGCAAACCGAAGGTGAGTGATGTACTCGCAATTGACGTTGATACCTAGCCCTCTGCAGTCCAGAACCTTGAAAACATCCTCTGTTGCAGCGGTGAACAGTTTCGGAGATATGACGTCTCCCTGTCTCACACCTCGCTGCAGAAAGAAAGGTTCCGAAGTCTGATCCCGAAGTTGGACTGACATGGTGGCATTTTTGTAGTATAGTTCTTATATTTAATTTTATTAGATGAGTTTTTGTAGTATTGATACCGTAATTTGCGTTTAATTTTGCAACTTCGTTTTAGACCTTTACTTATCCAGTTTTTGATGTTATTATTGTTTGTGCTGATCTTAACTCTTACCTTGGGGAAGCAATGGTCGTATAATAGACGTACCAAATCATGAAATTCATTGAATGCGGTATTCGCGTCAGTATTTGTATAAATGTCGGACCAGGAAAGGTTTTGTAAGCATTCTTTGAATTTTCGGATATTATCTGAATTGTAATCTCTTTTGTAAATATAGTATATTGTGGCTTTATCTGGTTTGTGTTTAGTAGGAAAGCTCATCATTTGTGCTGTATCATGATCTGACAAATGCAGAGGTAAAACGGATGCAGTTGCATTGGTAATGTTGCTTAGGATATGGTCAATACAAGATAATTTACGTGTGGGCACATTAATGTGGATTTTTAAGTTAAAATTGTTGGCCACATCCCGTAGCTCATTTGTAATGTTGCCTTTTTTTTATGTATTTATATTAAAATCTCCGGCTACAAAAATGTTTACCTTAGATTTGTATTTTTTTCGCAATTCATGTAAAAGATTATATTATTTTGCTAAAAACTTATTAGGGTCAGATTATTTCTACGATACGGTCAGATGATTACTACATATTAATTCTACGCCACCGGCTTCAAAGTGTTTTGTGTTGCATAGCTTTTTTCGAGAGAAATGTCTTTATAATTTAATCCTTTTTTAACTAATATATAGGTGCCGCCCCTTTGTTGTACTCTACAGAAGCTGGTAGCCATTTCATAGTTATAATTATACTTTTGCATAATTCTCATTGCCTCTTTTAATAAAAGTTTCAGATAGACATATTACATCTGGATCATTTTTTATCTCTTTTAATTCTTGAATAGTAACCTCTAGTAGTTCTTGTTTGGAAAGTAAACTAGCAATATTTTGGTGAAATATTTTGAAATCATTCATTTCCCTGGCTTGAGACACGAAAAAATGAGTCACTCTTTTTTAATACAGAAAAATAATAGGGTATAGTTCATTTTTGAGCCGCAGCATTGGAAGGCTTTGTGCTATCAAACCTACTTTGTACTTTAAAGTAGTAGGGAATTGTCCCTTTTTTAGGTCCCTGTAAACTAATGTCAACTTTGAAACTTGATTTTCTACTCGCGATTCTCTTTCAAATTTCACTGGAATTCAAGTATTTATCATTATAATCACTACAATTTATGTGCAATCTATGTGTAATTTAATGAATTACAAATATCAGATACTTTTGTGGATGTTTGTTTTACAAATTGTCATTTTTTAAATTGACTACTTATTTTTTTTAATAAGTTGTTTAACTTATTGACATATAACGACGCTATTAACGACATTTAGTACAATTACATTGTAGTTTTTGAATGTTTTTAGTACAATTTTTACTGAGACAAGATAAATTTAAGTTATGGTCATTTTCACCCACGCAAATTACGAGTTTGTCGTCTGCTGACGATTTGATATTTACACAGTTCGTATTTCGTTACACGGTGCATTTGGCTTTGTTTCAGCGATGACTCTGTATCTTTCGTACAGAGTATTTGTTCTTGAATTTGAGATGGCTGCTGCTAGCCCGACGCAAAGCTGAGATCCACAAATGAACATCTTCCTCTCGCTTAAGATTTTTTGCCCATTTGTAGCAGTGAAAGTCTCAACAACACTGGGGCTTTTCACAATGCCCTGCTTCAGTTCAAGAATTGTATTTTTTTTTTTTTTTTTTTTATTATATGAAATAGGCTTGCGTTTGACCACCATCTCACCTGATGGTAAGCGATGATGTGGTCGACGATGGAGCACGCTTGCCTAGAAGTAACCTATTCACTCTTGACTTAAAGACTCCCAGGTTGTAGCTATCGGGAAACACAGACTCAGGCAGGGAATTCCACTCTTTTGCTGTTCGTATAATAAAAGTGTTCCCAAAACGTTTGGTGCGTATGGGTGGGATGTCCACCATGTATCGATGACGCATCGCCGTACGTCTTGTAGTCCGATGATGGAACGGGCTAGGAGGAATCAGTTCATGCAATTCCAACGCACACTCCCCGAAATGTAACCGATAAAAAACCGACAGGCTGGCAACTCGGCGCCGATGTTCAAGGCTCTGGAGCCTAGACTCGACCAGTATCTCATTGCCGATAATTGTAGTTTCATAGATATTGTTACTATGTTGACTAAGTTCCATTAATGTTCCAATACACTCAGTAAGGGTAGCAATCTCTTTCTCTGCGATCTGTAGTTGCTGTGTTAGGGTTAGAATGTCATCAGCCTATAGCTGTCCACCTTGTGAAGATCGCCACTTCACCTAGCCGTCCTATCTCTAGAACACGTCTACTCTAACGATCATCCGTACGGCTAACATGGCCAGCACATTGCCACTGCAGTACGTTAGCAGCTGGATGATTTGCTGAAAATCGATGCCAATGGCGTGAAATTGGAGAGGCCTATGTAAAGCAGTTGGCTGCTGTAGGCTGGTGATGATGATGATGTATGGTGCACTTACGAATCGTCAATGTTACCATGGTGTATGTCCGTACTGAATTCGCCGATGAATTGACATACCTGTAACAACAAAAAAATATGGTTTAAATAATTTTCAGTCTCATCGCGTTATGATGTTCTGACCATGCTTATCTAGCAATAAGAGTAGTGTGTGTCCAGAAATTGCGTCCTGTATGCGCTTATGTATAATGCCTGGTTTGGATGGTAATAATAAATCTTCTAGTATAATCAAGATAACACATTTCTTTCCACAATCTCAAACTTCCGCACTCCAAATCAGTGGGCCGAACAAAGAATAAATCTAAAAAACCGGCCAAGTGCGAGTCGGACTCGCGCACGAAGGGTTCCGTACTTGGTAAATTGCGGTTTATGATTTATGACGTATTAAAAAAAAACTACTTACTAGATCTCGTTCAAACCAATTTTCGCTGGTAGTTTACATGGTAATGTACATCACATATTTTTTTTAGTTTTATCATTCTCTTATTTTAGAAGTTACAGGGGGGGGGACACACATTTTGCCACTTTGGAAGTGTCTCTCGCGCAAACTATTCAGTTTAGAAAAAAATGATATTAGAAACCTCAATATCATTTTTGAAGACCTATCCATAGATACCCCACACGTATGGGTTTGATGGAAAAATATATTTTAGTTTCAGTTTCAAGTATGGGGACCCCCAAAATTTATTGTTTTTTTTCTATTTTTGAGTGAAAATCTTAATGCAGTTCACAGAATACATCTACTCACCAAGTTTCAACAGCATAGTTCTTATAGTTTCGGAAAAAAGTGGCTGTGACATACGGACGGACAGACAGACAGACAGACAGACAGACAGACAGACAGACAGACATGACGAATCTATAAGGGTTCCGTTTTTTGCCATTTGGCTACGGAACCCTAAAAACACAATATTGATACCTAACCCTCTCCAGTCCAGAACCTTGAAGACATCCTCTGTTGCAGCGGTAAACATTTTCGGAGATATGACGTCTCCCTGTCTTACACCTCGCTGCAGAAGGAAAGGTTCCGAGGTCTGATCCCGAAGTCGTACTGACATGTTGGCATTTTTGTAAAAACACTTTAATATCTCGGTGGTAGTCGATTTAGCACCGTTGGATAGACTGCAGCACAGCCCAAGTCTCGATTAAATCAAAGGCTTTCTTGTAGTCCACAAACGCTAAGCAAAGAGGCAGGTTATTTAACTATAGTCGTTCCGTATGGTGTTGCCGGACGTTAAGAATTTCGTTTAGGGGTCCTGGTCCAACTTTAATGTCCAACTAGTTCGACTACGGGTCTTCGGTAGGGGCAGTTGTCCAACTAAAAATAATGATTGGACAACTGTCCCTACTGAAAACCCTTGGTCCAACCTTTTTTTTTTAAATTATTTATATTAACATTCATCATTTCACGATTTTGACAAATTCAGTAAAAAGATAAGCGTGTTTAGTGAAAGTCACAGAACAAATAATATCTTGGAAGGGTCGCATGCATCCCATATCTTCCCGTGGTGTCGTAAGAGTCGACTAAGGGACATGACACACCCGAGAATTGGCAGCATCATTCTCTGTGCACTTTAACAACAAACTGTGATCGCAAACCCGCCTGGCAAGCGAGGCGATTACGGCAAATCCCAAACAGTTTTTATTTTTTATTTTTAATGAAATTATTTAATTTCTTTTTATATCTTTAAATCACCAAAAACAGTAGTCATATTTTAGTACTATATTGATTTTTAGGGTTCCGTAGCCAAATGGCAATAAACGGAACCCTTATAGATTCGTTTTGTCTGTCTGTCTGTCTGCCCGTCCGTATGTCACAGCCTTTTTTTTCTGAAACTATAAGAACTATGCTGTTGAAACTTGGTAAGTAGATGTATTCTGTGAACCGCATAAAGATTTTCACACAAAAATAGAAAAAAACCATAAAATTTTTCACCAAACCCATACGTGTCGGGTATCTATGGATAGGTCTTCAAAAATGATACTGAGGTTTCTCATATATTTTTTTCTAAACTGAATAGTTTGCGCAAGAGACACTTCCAAAGTGGTAAAATGTGTGTCCCCCCCCTTTAACTTCTAAAATAAGAGATTGCTAAAACTAAAAAAAAAATATGATGTACATTACCATGTAAACTTCCACCGAAAATTGGTTTGAACGAGATCTAGTATGTAGTTTTTTTTTTTTATACGTCATAAATCGTAAACCGCAATTTACCAAGTACGGAACCCTTCGTGCGCGAGTCCGACTCGCACTTGGCCAGTTTTTTTTTTACCTTAAAACTTTTTACAGAAACAAAAACTCAGACGTTTACTTAATCGGCCTAAATAAACCTCTTTTCAATCATCATACTAATCTTATTAATATAAATGCGAAAGATTGGATGGGTGTATGTTTGTTACTCAATTACGCCAAAACGGGTGAACGGGTCGGGATGAAATTGGGACAGGGATAGATTATAGTCTGGAATAGCACATAGGCTACTTTTCATCCCATGACAATGTTTCCTTGGGATATAAAAATACTTTTCACGCGGGCGAAGCCGCTGACAGAAGCTAGTAATCACACTATCACGCTAATCACACTTCACGCTAATATAATAAAGGCGAAAGTTTGTGAGTGTATGTGTGTCTGTGTGTTTGTTACTTTTTCACGCTCAAACGGCTCGACGGATCTGGATGAAATTTGGCACATAAATATAAATTATTTTTATTTTTATTTTATTTTAGTACATGGAGGACTTACAGCTAATAAATATAGATAAAAAGAATACCATAGTCAACAGAAAGCCAATTACAAATCTTCACGTATAGACTTAGAATAATAATTTATGATGTGAGCACAAAAACAAAAAAAAAACGCACCGCTTTAATTAAAGTAACATTCAAATACTTATTTTGCAATTATATGACTAAAAAGCAAAAACAAACAATATAACCTATTGCTACTTGAAAAATTTGAGGCTTAAGCACCTTCTGGCCAAATTCACACTGATTGTGAATGGATCCAAATCATACTCCTTGCATATATCATTGAAATTTCTGCTTGCGCGCACAATATAACTATTCTGCCTATAATTCGAAGAAGTATGAGGTACACGTATGGGTGGATTAAACCGAAATGTTTTACATGGCACATTGAAATAAAATTTTGACAATAACTCGGGGTTATCAATGTTGTTATTGAGAATTTTCAGCAAGAATAAACAGTCAGCGATCTTACGTCGATCTACAAGTGGTAGCAGATGATACTTCTTACAGAGTCCAAGATAATTGGTTGACTGATACGGAATCTTTTGATGAAAGCAAAGATATTTTATGAAACGTCTTTGGATGTTTTCAATGCGGTCAATATATTTATGATAACGTGGATTCCATATCTGAGACGCATACTCCACCTGACTTCTTACAAAAGTGCAATACAATATTTTAAGTGTTTTAGCTAGGATTATAGTTAGGAGGTAGTTAGGAGATAGGAATAGCACATATGATACTTTTTATACTGGAAATATGTTCCGTCGGGATAATTTTCGACTTTCTCGCTGGTGAAGCCGCTGGCAGAAGCTAGTCATCAATAAACCAGGATGGATTTTACCCAGATATTGAGTTTAATGAAATATTTATAAAATAAAGATAAATTTGTGTAGTTAAGATAAATTACAGAATATAAAAAAATGTATTTAATAATTTATCAAGCTGTTTACTTAGGGCTGGCGTACACGGACTGCTCGAGCAGTTAACGGCTGACCGACGTACACGGACCGCTCGAGCGGTCGGCGTTGACTGCTTGAGCAGTCGGTTGTTGACTGCTCGAGCTGTCTCTACCAACCGCTCGAGCAGTTGAATTTCTACCGCAGTCTGTCATGGATTCTGACGAGGAAGCACTGATTTTGCTGCTTCTGCTCAAGCGGAGACGACGGCGGCGACGTCAAAAGAGAAAATTTTGGGTTCATCCAATTTTGGAATTCGAAGGTCGTAGAGCTGTCGACTGCTCTAGAGCCGCCGACGGCTCGAGCAGTCAGTGTATGCCTCGCGACTGCTCGCGAGCGGT
Organism: Orthosia gothica; assembly: GCA_949775005.1. NCBI lineage: Eukaryota > Metazoa > Arthropoda > Insecta > Lepidoptera > Noctuidae > Orthosia > Orthosia gothica. Next base: position 11,080,923 of record OX459063.1, on the reverse strand, counting down.
CGACAGCACGATGGAATTTCATCATGTAGTTGACGGCTTGAAGCGGTCGCGACTGCTCGAGCAATCGTGTGTACGGCAGCGAATGACTGGCCATAGTTCACCGCGCGGTCGCGGCTTCAAGCAGTCGGTCATAACTGCTTGAAGCAGTCCGTGTACGGCTGGCCTTATGACCAATGATATTCAAATAAACAGATACGTCACTCACAAAACAAATGAAAGTAGTGTTCCGCGCAGCAGCGGCAGCAAACATACACACTTTATAGTCTATAATATTACGTTAATAAGTATTAGATAAAAAATTATCCATTCGAAATTAAAATAAAATGTCATTCTTCAAAATGTTATTGACCAATGCGTGCACTGACTGGACAGGTCCACTCAATCTGGCTGGTTCTTTCCTCAAAAGACCATTTCAGACATCAGTCTACATGGTCTTCACATGATCTAATCAAGATTTGGTCAGGACTTTAAAAGAGACTGTGAGTTTGTTTCGGCCTTTCTTCTCAGAGTAGTCAGATAGGAAACACCGACCTCATCCAGTTTTAAAAAAAAATATGTTAGACATGTAAAAGTGTTTGTACTAACCAACTTACAGAAATAAAATGATTTATCATTCATTAGAATTAGACCAGATTTATTTTTTACTGAAATCATTAAAATGAAAACCATCCAAGTTAAAATTTAATCGTCAGATCAACTATCATAATAAACTTCAACATGTCAGCAAAAATTTCATAAAAGTATAATTGTCAGTGTTATAAAAATTGTTAAAATAAAATTGTAAGCAATTAAAAAAGGTCTAAAAAGATTAAAAAAACGGCCAAGTGCGAGTCGGACTCGCGCACGAAGGGTTCCGTACCATTATCGTAAAAAACGGCAAAAAAATCACGTTTGTTGTATGTGAGTCCCATTTAAATATTTATTTTATTCTGTTTTTAGTATTTGTTGTTGTAGCGGCAACAGAAATACATCATCTGTGAAAATTTCAACGGTCTAGCTATCACAGTTCATGAGATACAGCCTGGTGACAGACAGACAGACAGACAGACGGACCGCGGAATCTTAGTAATAGGGTCCCGTTTTTACCCTTTGGGTACTGAACCCTAAAAAAACACCTTTCCAGCGCCCGATACACGGGTGCATGTAAGGACTGCTAGTGCTGCATAAATGGTCCGTCCAACCTATTGGCAACGACGGCAAGGAGACTGTTGCCGCTGCCCCACTTTCTACTCGCTATCGAGGTGGGTGACCTCTTGCGCATGCTGGCAAAAACAGTCAACACGGACACTCGAGAACATTCCCGATGTGCTGCAGAAATGTGGCAGCTGCAGCAGCACCCTCAGCGCGTTATTATATTGAACTCGGAAGCGCTGTAGGCTTTCTGCACAGACTACTCGTATAAAAAGATGTGCAGAAGGCTCGAAACAAGATGATCTTTACTTCTTTCGGGAAATCATATTCACCCTCACCGACAGCGCCCTCCTTTCTCGCTCAATGATGTCACAATATGGCTCAGATACTTAAAACTATGCACCCGCTCCAAGAGCACCCCGCTCAGTCTTACTGGTGAAACCTCCAACGGACACTTAGAACTCGAATTGAAGATCATAAGCTCGCTCTTTTTCACGTCATATTTTAGGTCATGTCTTTGAGTGTACGTTTAGCAACAAGTCTAGATTGTGGGGCCAGATTAAGAGAGAGATAAAAGCCTCAGGTCAGCTTTGTGGCGAGCTGGTTGGCATTGGCGACCCTACAGACTATCTCCCGGGAGAAGTCTTGTTCCTCATCTCCGACTTGGGCGGTCAGAGAGAACACTGACGTGGAACAGAGCTCCCATCTCTCTCTTGCTTTTATTGGCTGACTTGAATGGAAATTCGCAAGAGCAGACCTGTTTGGAGGCAGGAAGTATTCCAGTAAAGGATGGTGAGGACATGACTATCTTCCGTGTTCTGGAATTGTTGCGATAGAGACACCAACACCCCTCAAGCACCTAAGGGCATGTTGTCCCCTTGGCGCTACGTCACTAAAATGCTAGGGACCATTTCTGGGAGCTCATTAATTGAGTGTGCGAATCACCCCCTGTCATTTTTTAGTGCTCAATAGTGGCCAGGCAAGGGCCAATAGTCCTTCTACAATTTCTGGCAATCTGTCGACTAAACCTCCCATACACATAACGCAATATATTTTGTTATAGTCCTGCATCAACCGGGGTTTTCTGGTAGCACTTACGTAGTGCATACAAGAGTAATAAAATTAAGTTCGATGCGTGTCACATTCAATTTATAATACTCACAACGAATCTTTGTCTCTGAAGTTGGCTGCAAGACCCTGCGCAATACCTATTTTTGTGGCAATGTTGAAGGTGAATATAGCATTGTGTAACTGCCTCTCTCCCTCACTTACTTTAGTCGCATCGTCCTATCTCACTTATGTTATGCAGTAATACTCGATAACAAACTATTTATTGCGCAATGGTTCGCAGAGCCAGCTTCAGAGACAAAGATCCGCTGTGATACACTATAAAGGTGTGTATACTATAAAGGTGTCTATCTGCGAGTTGGCGCTGGCTCCTGGCACGCCTTTCAAAGGTTTGGGACCCCGAGCTCCTGGGATCGTCAAAAACATATAAAATATTATACCAAAAATAATACATATTTAATTTTGGTATATTATTTAATAATTATATTATAAAAAAATGGTAATTACAAAAATAATGATTCAGTCACGATAAAATAAATTATAAATGTTTAATATTTATCACACGAAGCACCGATCACTTTAGACAGCTTAACGTGGATCAAAACTTTGTTTTAAACTCGTTCACGAATAACACTAAATATGTTCAAATTATTAAGTAAAATAAATTTATTATAATTGATATAACTGTAATCATTTTATATTAATTTCGTTTCAAAATCACTATTTTTTTACGCCAAAATATACAAAGTACTTTAGGCTTAGCATAAGACATTTCGTATATTTTAACATTAAAAAAATGCAGATTTCAAGCCTTATTCCAATATATTAATGATTTTGTGAAATAATAAATATAAGGTAAGGTAAGGACAACTTCACATACACAAATGGCATAGAAACATACTTAATCTAATATAGTAGATAATAATATCTAATGATAAGAATGGTACCTACGTGATGTGTCAATCTTAACTTAAACATAAAAGAGCATGCATACTTACTCTGGGTGTAATTTTAAAGCAAAAGTTTTAATATAGTGCTTTCTTTCTTCGTGCGGAGTGAAAAAAATTGTGAGCTGTCAAACTATCCAACCAAGGTGGGATGACAGGTCACTTCAAGCTCTCTCCACCTCATTATTCAATAAATAAAGATCTTAGAGCCTAAAAGTCATTGTATTCTGCCTGCAAACAATCTTGCAAATTGGTTACAATAATAAAGTCATTAATTATCAGTACATAAATACAATTGTAAACAACTAATTAAAAACCAAACAAAACCAAAATAACATTTATATTGCCATACTTTAAATTGCCAGATTATAAAAAATGACGATTTTTGTTTATTTATTAAAAATGACAACAAAATAAATTAAAAAGATCAATAAAATGTCAAATAACAAAAATTTAAAAAATAACAATCAAACAATAAAATAACATTAACAAAAATTAAAATGTTTATATTCACGGTGAACGTGAGATAAAATTATAGGAATTGACCGGTTGTTCTGACATAGTCCGCTTATGAGCATTTAATTATTAGCGGTTTCGCCAGTGTTAGAATAGAAAAAATCCTATCGAGATTTTACGACCAGAATAAATTTTTCACACTTACCATACTACTACTACTAATTGCTACTAGAAATCTTTATTTGCCAGGGTGCTGGAGAGCTTGCGCTATGAAGCGGTTATCAAGAGCTTGGCTTATTTTTCACATATATGTATAGAGTCGGGTATCCTACTTGTGGCTATAGGAGACTCGGAAAAGGTAGAAGAAATAAAAATGCAAGCCTTCATTAGAAATTGGAAGGCAGGAGAAAGTGTAAGCATCTGGCAGTTGCCCGTAAGAGACAAAACAAACGTGACCGATCTTAATGGCGGTCGGGAGCAGTCGGGAGCAACTGAAAACTGCGCAAAGAGCGGCAAGCGGCGCGGGGTCCGAGCGTCGGTAACCCTCGCACCAACCCTTCAATGACTACGGACAGCACCTAATCCTAACTCTTTTCTGTCTTCGTATATATTACCAAAAAATAAACACAAAAATACAAAATATGTCTTTCACATATTAAACAGAGGTACAATTTGTACTTGCTTTAGCCAAAGTAAGTTCGCGTCGCTAACACTACTGATATTACAGATGTGAAAGTTAGTGAGGATGGTGTTACTCTTTCACGCAAAAACTGCTGAACGTATTTAGATGAAGTAGTACAGTAATGTTAACATAGACATTAAAATGACTCAGAGACTATAATTTGTAAACATATTGGGGCATTCCACGCGGCCGGAGCCAAAGGCGGCAGCTAGTATTTAAATAATAACTGTAATGTTTGTTTTCACGCGATTTAGATGATTTGTTGAGTGTGGTTGAGTCAACTGTATTGCGCTTTTACGTTATACGTGTACGTGCACAATATAAAAATGCACTTATTCAAATTAATTAACTATTTCTAAATAACAGCATAGGAAAACCAAAAACAATAAAAAAAAATTACAAGTCGACATAGTCTGTAATTTTTATCCTGAATATTAACTAATCTATAATCGTCATGTTTAGAAAATATTATGATAACACTAAATCGTTCCGCGTAGCACTATTAATCAATCAATCAGTTTTGATATAAATACCCTTCAGTTACAACGACTTACAATCACTCTTTGACGAGTATTACCAGTATGCGTTTCCTTGCTCTGTTAGCACTTTGCTTCGCGGCCGTCGCAGGTATGTTCTAAACAGTGTTATTAAGAAATGTTACTAAACGAATGATATCAAAAGAGGAGATTCTTTTGATTTCATTCGTATATCAACATTTTTTACGAAATAATATAAACTAAAGGATAATTAACCTATTTTAAAACTTGATAGATTTGTTAGATACCACAATTCTTGCATTGCCAATAGGTATTTGTTATGTAAAAATATTGGCATTTTCCTTGCCAATATGTTTTTTATGGGTCTAAGTTTTAAAAATATCTTCCTTTTTTTCAGCCGTCCCCTCCAATCCCCAGAGGATTGTGGGTGGCTCGGTCACCACCATTGAACAGTACCCCACCATCGCCGCCCTCCTTTACACATGGAACTGGAGCGCATACTGGCAGGCATGTGGAGGTACTATCCTGAACAACAGGTCCATCCTCACCGCGGCTCACTGCACCGTGTAAGTCTTTTTATATTAGATGTCACTACTCTTCAAATTCAAAGACAGTTTGTATAATTATTGCCATCTTTTGACAGTGGTGACGCAGCCAGCAGATGGCGTATTCGTGTCGGCTCCACATGGGCTAACAGCGGCGGTGTCGTTCACAACTCGGCCCAGATCATAAATCACCCATCATACAACGCCAACACTTTTGACAATGATATCGCCGTCATACGCTCCGCCAGCACCTTTGCTTTCAACAATCAAGTCCGCGCCGCTTCCATCGCTGGCGCCAACTACAATCTTGGTGACAACCAAGCCGTCTGGGCTGCTGGATGGGGTACAACTTCCGTAAGTTTATTGATATTTGCATTCGTGTTTACGTGTTACGAATCGGAAAACTTTGACTGTCCGTTAACAGACAATATTTTGTTTCTTTTTACCGGAGATTAATATTTGCATAACTATTTTCAATTCGTAGGCTGGTGGCGCCGCTTCTGAACAACTGCGTCACGTTGAGCTCAGGTCTATCAACCAGGCTACTTGCAGAAACAACTACGCTACCCGAGGTATCGGTATCACCGACAACATGTTGTGCTCCGGCTGGTCCGGTGGTGGTCGTGACCAGTGCCAGGGTGACTCTGGCGGTCCTCTCTACCACAACGGTGTCGTTGTTGGTGTCTGTTCTTTCGGTATCGGCTGCGCTCAGGCTAACTTCCCCGGTGTCAACGCCCGCGTGTCCCGCTACACCGCTTGGGTCCAAAGTAACGCATAAGAAGTTGTTCGTCACAAAGGAACGGTTGATTTCTCAGTCTGACTCTGTTCTTAAATAAATTAATTATAACCCTACAAAATGTTTTCTTTCCTTAACTTGTATTTGCAAACCTTATTCGTATATAAATTCACCTTCATTCATCAATATTATACTTATTTTTAATTATATTAAATCAGCATGAATCATTTTTTTAAGAGGGTTCATGTATCAAGACTAAAAGTATCCTCAGTCTTCACCCTTGAATATTGCACACACTTGATACCTCAAACCTTGTGAATGGAAGATATGCTTTAGGTTACCGCAACATGCGATGCAAGATTTACTAATAAGTGCTGATGTGCTGATTTCCTGAAAGGTATATAAATAAGGACGTATACAAAATCTTATATTAAAGTATATAGCAGGTGTTAAAAAAAGCAAGATGTATTGCGATTAGGAAAGAACTAATGAAAGCAAATAAATCTTCAAAAGCTATATGGTAGGTTGTGAATAGACATAGGAATACAAAACCAAAATGCGAAAGTAAAAGAGATATACTCCTTAAAGTTGATAATAAAATAATATCAAATTTTCTCAAACACGTTTTATAAACCTGAAACAGTAGATGAAATAGATTCTTTTGAACAAAAAAATTTGCATGATAGCGTTAACAGAGTAGACAAAGAAATGACATGCGAACTAGTCACGGCATATGAAATAAAGAAACTAGTCAATTCAATGGCTATTAAGAAATCTTCTGGACATGATGAAATACCAATACAGACAATTAAAGATCATATCGACATACTGGCCCGACCTCTCAAGCATCTAATCAATAAGTGTATAAATATGAGCATGTTTCCTGATCAACTCAAGATAGCAAGTGTCTTACCAATTTATAAAAAAGGTTGCAAACTAGATCCCAACAATTATAGACCGAATTATAGATTTCTAAGATAGCTAAATAGAAACAAAATACTTAATCACAATCAATTCGGTTATCAGAAAAATGTGGGGACAAGTGACGCAATTAATAGTTTAATGGAAAAAGTAGTTAGCGGAATCAATGATAAATTAAAAGTCGTGGGGCTATTCTTTGACCTTAGTGCTGCTTTTGACACAGTAAATCACAAGCTTCTATTTAAAAAAATTGAGCATTATGGATTACGAGGAATGGTTTTAAACTTATTTAAATCTTAATTGGAAAATCGTAAGCAATATGTAAGATTAAAGTAGAAGAAGAAAACTGTGAGAAAATATACAAATCGGGACTTAAACTAATAAAACAAGGAGTTCCACAAGGTTCTATACTAGGGCCAATCTTGTTAATTTTGTTTGTTAATGATTTGATTAACTTTATGCTAAAAATAAATGATACTGAACTTGTTTTATTTTCTGATGATACGAATGCTATTATATTCGCTAAAGATCTAGATAGCCTTAGTAATAAAGTAAATAACGCTTTGACTCTTTTTCATTCTTGGTTTGGCATCAACAATCTCAAGTTGGATGCTAGCAAAACGAATGCTATTTTATTTAGAACAACTTCAAGAAATAAAGAAACGATAGATATAAATGTGAATAATGATCGAATAACATTGGTAGACAGCGTGAAATATTTAGGTATTTATAATGACGAAAGTTTAAACTGAAAAAGGAACTGACAGCTATAGAAAGCTCAATTAGCTCAGCTTGCTTTGCTTTCGAGATTTAATTGATATTGAACAATTAAAGGTACTCGTTGTGTATTATTCGCTTGTAGAGTCAAAACTCAGATACAGTATCACTTTATGGGGAGGCAGTTACGCATGCAATTTAAATATTGCTTTTGTTATACAAAAAAGAGCCATTCGAACCATGGTAAGAATTCCACAGTGGGTATCGTGTAAGGAGTATTTTAAGGAGTTTCATAAACTAACAGTCCCTTGCATTTATATTTTAGTACTACTCACGGATCTTCTGAAAAAGTTATATAATCTCGAAACACTTGAGGAAAGAACTAAGCGGGAAGCTACAAGGCGTAGGGACTTACAGTATGTGATACAACCACATTTGGAAATATGTTGCAACATACCAATCAGTTAAGCTATTTAATAAGCTGCCCATAAAATTCAAGTCAATTTATAACTTAACTCAGTTTAAGCTTCAATTATAATCATTTCTGATAGATAAATGCTATTACACGCTTGTCGAGTTCCTCTGTGACACTTACACCTAGACTGCTACCAAATCTATATCATTGACATTTATAATAAAATTTGTATTTAATTGTTTTTATATTTGCATATGACATCTTTAAATGACATAGATATGGATATTTTATAAACAAACTTTGACTTTTTTTTGGCTTTGTTTTAGATTGAAATAGCAGTATAATAAATATCGTTTAATGAATATTTTTTGCTGTTTGTTTGTAGCTTTCGGAGTTGGGGAGTAATAGTTACCGACTCTATATTACTGTCATTTATATTTTTATTTTATTTTTACTTTTGCATTTTATAATGAAATTTGAATATAATTATTGTTGTATTAACATTTTTTTTTGACATACCTGGATACTATATAAAAATTATTTGACATATTTGCATACTTTATTGACATTCTTAAAAAGTGATTTAGCAGTATTGCTTAATGGATAATTCTTGCTGATTGTCTGTAAAGCTTTTATTTTTTGTTCTCAATCTTAAGATGACATTATATTTTACGATTGACATCTTTATTTGAATCTGAATTTATGTGTTTTTATATTTGCGTTTGACATTTTTGTTTGACATATTATCTCTATATAGTATATGAATATCGTTTTGACATCATTGAATACTTGTCTGACTATTTGAAGTTTGAAATAGAAGTGTATTATTGTTTGATGTAAAATTTTGGCTCATTGTCTTGTAATTCTTTCAATGTTAGTTTGTATTGTGTGGTGGTGCTTGTTGCCAATTATGATTTTTCGTCACAATGTAAAAATTGATGGGAATATAATAAATACAATACAATAGTGTTCATGTTTGATCACTGAATTGGTAGTGGTTATACCTAGCACTATCACTAGGTAATTAAGAAACACTTACTAAAAAGCTAGTAGTTAATGAGTTTTCTATTGACGGAATAGCTTCTACATTTGGTTCTGTACGAACTTTAGGATGAGATATCCCATATGAAGGAGATGAGGTGACTGAACAACTGGTAATTTTCAGTAGCAAAGCGTGTTAGAAAAGGCGTGTTAGTAATGTCCTTTAGCCAACACAATTGTATCGAGGTTAGTAACGGTACTGGTCATTTACGGATTTTCAGAACAGATCTTATGGTGCGTAACGAAATACAACAACCGCCTTCAGACCTGAATTCACTTGCTTACTTTCAAAGTAATATTTTGATAGCAATAGATCTCACGATCGTTTTCCTTACATAAAAACTGAGTTAGTGAGCGATAGTAAAGGGTTACTGTTAATAATCTGATTTTAAAGATACTGATCCGAGTTAATTCGTGAAGCTCCTTCACACGAGGTATTAAGAAGAAAATATTATCAGGCTAGATTCCCTTTTATTAGCCGTCAGTATGTTCCAAAATCTTTCGAGTAAAAAGCGCGAATCTTGTGAGAAGGATTGCCGATCAACTAGCTTCTCGGGAATTGGACATCATAGTTCATGACAGTGGTAGTGAAACCAAATCTGATTAATATTTCAACTCATGAGACAAAATCTGGACCGCACAAAACAAAAACAAAGAGGTTTCATGAGTTGAGTATGAATTGCCTTTGAATTATAACAAACCGTAACAGCATTGTTACTATTACTTTGTTTAGTTGTTGAACTTGTTGAGATAATTGAATAAATTAAAGATGGGCCACCTAAAGAAACCATAAGCTACTTGTTGATCCTCTGACCATTTTTTTCTAATGAGTAGTGTTGTGTGGGAAACTTTAGTATGAAAAATAATAGGCCCTGTATTAAGTCCGCGATAGGTGTTTATGCCAGGGCAGTGATCGTTGTAAAATGAAAGTTTTAAATAGGTACTCTTAGAACATACAAATGTGCATACGGTAGGATAAGGAAGATGCCAGCGGATCATGCACCAGTCGATGTTCATGTTAAAAGGATTTTAATGATGATGAGCAAGCTTAATATGTCGAATAATTGAGGTTTGTTTGGAGCAACTAGTGGTACATGGCCCAGGGTAATGATTTAGCTAAAGAATAGTTCTAAAGAACAATGGCAGGTGTCCATACATTGTTTTAACTGAGATTAAATTCCTACGTAATTAAATGAAAAATAATTGGTTTAACTCAAGGTGATGTTCTAAATTAGTTTGTGCAAACATTTTTGTTAGGGAATGTCGAGAATAATAGATATTCAGTCATAAACTTTTGTAGGTTATGTCTGGGTAACTTTTAATAATGTGTTTAATAGGTAATATTAATCAATTTCGTAGAAATGAAAGGGGAATATCGCATTAGTATTTCCCTTACGTAGTTATTTCAGCATAAAATGTATAATAAACTCTTTGAAAAGATAATATTTATTTAAACTAAGCGACTTTGACGTGTATCAAAATGTCGTCGTCAACAACCAACCTAATTTTTTTTTTGACTTGGATACTAGTCTTTCTGCCAATCATTAATTGAAAGTAATTCATTCATTTCTACTACACTACAATATTCTTACCTACCTGCAAGGAACATCTACACTTAGACATAAACTGTATTGTTAACTGCAATAAATACAATAATGGTATTATTACTTAATATAGTTACTACTTGTCACTTAGCAGATAAAATATATAATGGCAACACTAAGCTAAAGAAATTAACTAAGAGACAAATAACTTTTTATTTATTATGATTTTTTGTTATCCGTTTTTAACCAGCCCAATTATACTTTAAAAAACCTTGACAATTAATAGAATGTCTTTCTTATATAACTCAATTTCAGACGCTCAAATTTAACTGAGCTAAGATTTCGCCATTGTTCTTTCTCTATTTTCTCGAATCCAATGATCTAGTTTGGTCAGGAGTAGCCCAGCGTTGTGTTGCAACCGGCCTTTGTGGCAACTGTGAGCCTGTGTGGCAATTGTTGGCCTGTGTGTCAACTGTTGGCCTTTATGGCCTTTAGGCCTGTTTGGGAATTGGAGGCCTTTATAGCAACTGTAGGCCTGTATGACACCTTGAGTCTGTGTGACACTTTGTCTGGTGTTTAAGGAACCTTACAGAAAGTTCCTATTGAGTTATGAGGTTAAAAAAAGTAATCTCTCATAGTCACGCGAGTGGTGAGGTCACCATGATAATGTTGATGACGTTCGAATCGTCAAGGCCATTACGAAAAATGGAAATAATTTTGGTTTTCTTTTTGATTACTATGCGAAGATCGTGTTAAGAAGACACACGAAGCTCAAGTACCAATTGAGATAGTAGATGAAGTAGATAATGCATTGACGTAATATAGGACAGACAAACGGTTTCTGAGTTCAGAGAGATGAGTAGACTCGACATCGTGAGGATGTGCGAGTAGAGCAGTTGTGATTGCTAAGAGAGCTATGAGATAGCTAGGAGAGCTATTTGATGGCTAAAGATCGTGAATAAGATACCTGGTGTCTTGTTTCTTTTGTTTTATTTAATGTGACATTAATGACTATCAGTACTTGGACTTTGTAATCACGAAGATTAGGTGCTTTTAGGTACCAAATCAATGATTAAGATACTATTTTATTCATATTGGAAATATAATTACTCGATCCTTGCTATAGTGAACAGAGAGATTTAAATGATCATGTTTGATTGTGTCAAAATATTTCCTCACTCGCCTAGAGTATGAGTCAGGATTGGACGAGCGATTACTGTTTGGAAATTTTGTATTTTTTAGAAAAACATCCTTCGTATGATTGATTGGATGGAGTGGACTAAAGACGTGTGGCGCATGACAAGATGAGGTGACATGGAGCAAGGACAAGATGATGCCTGCGGGTTATAGATTTGGGGAGTCTGTCACCTGAGAGACGCCCGAGAAGGCGACGTGCTATGTTCCACGCTTTCCTCTCAAGAGGAACTACGGCCTTTAGAATACCCTGTGGTTTTAGTCAGTAGGAGTCTGACAGACCCCTCAACTTTCCCCAAGGGCTGAGGACATCCATGAGGATTTCCACATGATTCGATACCCAGTCGCACGTGACACCTACTGATTCAGGTGTTTTCACAGATGTCAACATTTGACGTATTTTTTGTTTTTAAAACTATGCCTATCTCAGTCGTACATGTAGTGTAATAGATGACGATGACATATAACCACTCAGGCAGCCGCCAGCCCCAGCGGTCAACTACATGAGGCGTAATTTTGAAAGCTTGTGTTATTAAAAATATGTATGGGGAGATGTAATCTAATGATTGATTTATGTAAAATAGGGTGTAATTATATATAAAAATAAAATAAAAAACATAATAATGGTTTACTTTCTTTTTTCTATCTACTTTTGTAAAATAAACCTGGGCAAATTTCGTTTCTGCTGACTTTACAATTTATTTACCAATATTTAACAAGTCCAAACTTCAGTTTGGACTTGTTAAATATTGGTAGTCGTGATGAAATATAGCTTATTTCATCACGATTTTAACAACATAAGTTTCATGTAGGGTTCCCATAGAAAAGTTTCGAGATAACGGCGTTTTAATCGCGCGCGAAAATTTCGCGCCATCGCGCCCTGCGAACCCGTCACGGATCTGTCAAAATTACAAAAATGGCCGCCACGGTTCAGAGGGCAAAAAACCTGACGATGAGGAACAGACGAGGACGCCTGTCTCGCAGGATCCCGTGTCGGGTTTAGTCAATAGTAAGGACGTCAAAACAAATCGCCACCTGTCAGCAAAACAAGACTGACTTTTCTGACCACTTGCGTGGTGGGGACAGAAGACAGTTGAGTACTGACAGCCTTAGGTCTAACACATTGTAGAATCAGTGTCGATCCGTAATATTAGTAAACAAGATTGTAACTGTGAATATTTGAATAAACCCAGTGTATCAAATAAATTATGTAATTTCATTTGCACGATTGTACCCACTGACCTGCCCACTCACGATGTCTTAACCTGAGGGAATACATCGTGACTTCCCGATGTTTTACATCTATCGGCCAGCCTTGATGCGACATATATATATTTTAAAATCCAAGTCGTTTTGGAGAAGTATCCAAAAGTTGCGAAAAAATAAAGCAAATCTATTAGTTACACGAAAGAACCTTATTTCAAAAATAATGTACATGAATCAATAATACTTTTTTTTTTTTTTCAAACCTTTTAACTAAGCCGTTACTAAGGAGAATGCTTTAGAAAGTAACCGTTTTATGGCACTAAAGCGGTGGAAGGCCTTAAAGGTAATCCCTTGGTTGCGGGACGCACGAGATCGGTTAATGTGGTGATGCTTGAGGTACGCCAATGTCCAGCAGTGGACGTATGTCAGCTGAAATGATGATGATGATGAATGAAATACCTACAGCAGTCATAAGGAGTCTCTTTAGATTTCTAATAACTCCCGGTAGGTATTTTAAATTATTACGCGGAAAAAATCGTTTTGTATTAATTGTACAACTTTAACCACTCTCGGTATTTCTAATCAGAGACAAAAGGGAAATGGAGAAAATCCCATCACTAATAAATAACATTAAAATTATTAGTGACGAATTTCAATAAAGTATTTCTTAACATTAGTACAACTCTGCCATTGACATAACTGGAAATGGCGTGAAGTAACCAGTTTCAACACCGGATGGCTGTGCCCAACTACCCGCTAACTTCAGATCCGGTTCAGTCCAACTCGACTGTTTAGTTCGCGTGATCACCTCGAAGTGATTTGGACGTTAAATACGTTGATAGGAAGGTACTGCTCTAAACCAAAATAAATTTTGCTAATTTTGCTAGTTACTAAAAACCTAATATAAATTGAATTATTTATTTATTTTTGGTTACAAAAACCATCAGATGTCGTGGGACACCTAGTTAGAACGACGTTTCTATCGTAATATAATAACAGACACATTAAAATAAAAAATGACAAAAAATATATTAAAACTGATGGATGTTATTCTCGTACTACTTTCTACGTAGGAAATTGAAAAATCAAATTCATAATCCTAATTAATTACTATGTTACCCATACACTATAACAACGAGTATCATTTGCAAGCAAATGTCAAAACGGGCCTTTTATATTTTTTGACAACTTTAACAACGTTGGTTAAATGAAGAATATCATCCATCACTCTATCAAGACCTCTTAAAATCACACTGGCCATCTGTTAATAACAGCGGTCAAGGTTTTAAATATTGAACGAAATAAAGTAGGTACTATAGCAAAAGTACAAAAGTATGTAAGCGGCGGCGCGCAAAAGTGTAGGACGGACACGTTTTCTCGTGTATCTGCCATCCGCCAAACGCGCGATAAGGAACTATGTTACAATGAGAATTGAATTTAAAACTATACAGTTTGTGCTCCAAAAACCGTACGTAATGTGGTAATGCCAGTAACTATGGCAAATGTCGAGAGTCGTCAAAAATCGTCTAGCGCGAAGACTCGAAGAGTTTCAGCCACCTGAGCATGCCGGGTTCCGAGGAGGATACAACACCATAGATGACATCCACACAGTGCGGCAAATTATACAAAAGACCGAAGAGTATTATCGGCCCCTGTGTTTTGCTTTTGTGGACTATGAGAAAGCTTTTGACTCCATCGAAACCCAGTCTATTTTGGAGTCTATGCAGCGATGCCAAGATGACTGGCGATACATCCAAGTGCTGAGATGTCTTTATGAAAACGCAACAATGGCCGTCCAAAGTCAGGACCGGCAAACTAGGCATATCCCACTGCGTCGAGGGGTTAGACAAGGGGACGTAATTGCCCCGAAATGTTTAAGTAACGCGGTGGAGGATATGTTTAAGATGGTGGACTGGGAAGGATGCGGCATTAATATTAATGGCGAGTACATCTCACACTTGAGATTTGCGCATGAGATCGTCATAATGGCAGAGTCGCTGCACGACTTGCTTGCTGCAGATGCTGGATGACCTAGCTAATTCTTCTGCACGCATCGGTCTCCAGATGAACTTGGACAAAACCCATTTTATGTTTAATTCACACGTCACTCCGGGATCGATTGTGGTCAATAGCGGTGCTTTCAAAGTTGTTCGAGAATACGTTTACCTCGAGCAAACTCTGCAGTTTGGTAAGAACTACTTTGAGAAGGAGGCCAACAGAAGAATACAGCTGGGCTGGGCGGCGTTTGGAAAACTTCGTCGAGTCTTTTCGTCGCCTATCCCACAAAGCCTGAAGACTAAAGTCTTCAACCAGTGCGTCCTACCTGTTATGACCTACGGTGCCGAGACGTGGACACTCACAATACGGCTGGTTCATCAGTTCAAAGTTGCTCAGCGAGCTATGGAAAGGGCTATGCTCGGAAACTCTCTAAAGGATCGAATCCGAAACGAGGTGATCCGGCAGAAAACGAAACTTGTCAACATAGCTCACAGAATAAGTAAGCTGAAGTAGCAATGGGCCGGCCATATAAGTCGTAGAACCGATGACCGTTGGGGTAAACGTGTTCTTGAGTGGAGATCGCGAAATGGTAAAGTAGGACGCCCTCAGGCAAGGTGGAGCGACGATCTTCCCATTGTTTGTATAAGGTAGCAGCTGGATTATACCGCTATTTGTTTTGATTTGCCAAAAATCGAACCAAATAGCGAGCAATGGGAGAGGCCTATGTCCAGCAGTGGACTGCTATAGGCTGATGATGATGGCAAATGTGGTTACGGTCCGTAGCTGGTCAAATGCAGTTTGTCAGCCCTTATAGCTTATCAAGTTTGTAAGCACTAGCACGCTAAGCTGTTGGTCCGGACTGTTAATTGTAGCTCATTGGTAGTATTCAGAAGCCCGACAGCCTCACAACCGGTCTTGCCAAGGGGTATCGTGTTACCCAGATGCTGGGTTATTAAGATCAGAAAGAGGCAGTCGCTACTTATAAAATACCATTCATATATTATGTACTACGCACTAGATTTGGCGAACCGGACACTCACTTTTCGACTGAACTGTACTGTAATCCGTACACCTTACTTTACACGGAAAGAACGAAACGCGTAAGTGAGCGCTTACAACGTTTTGATCGTCAGTAAACTAAATTCTATAAGCGATCTATTCAGTGCTGTAAACCGGTTACTTTCTAAAGCATACTCCTTAGTAACGGCTAGGTTAAAAGGTTTGAAAACAATATATAATTCTTATTGATTCATGTACGTTATTTGTGTAACATGATTTTTTCGTGTTACTTAAAAAAAATGTAAACAACACGATATGTTTCGCTACTTTTGGATACTCCTACAAATTGACTAGGTTTGAATCATACATCGGATTAACTTTGACCTTAGCCTAAGGCGTATACAACGCCTTAAGCTAAGGTCAAAGTTCTCTTCAAGAAGGTGAACTAAATAGGTGGTTATCAGCCGGGGTGATTGATTAATCGCCTGCAGTCAGTGGCTTGCTTTGTTGTAGGTTACCATGTGCGAAATAGCATATGATAACGACAATCAAGCAAATTTACGAACTTGATAAGGTTTTAGTCGATAAGCATGCACCTACCTGTACATGCAACGTGCTTTCCGAGGCACGGAGGAAACTCGGTATGTTGAAATGGTCACCCATCCACGGACTGACCTCGTCAAGCGTTGCTTAATCTTGAAGATCGACCCGTGCGGCTGTTATTATTTAGCCACGAGCGACTTTCAAAAACCAGTAAATCACCTTTTATTTTGAAAGCTGACCAGCTCGATTTTTACCCGACTGCCGAAGGAGGGTAATGTGTTTATCAGTCTATGTGTGTATGTATGTATGTATGTAAGTATGTATGTATGTATGTATGTTTGTTCCTATATGGCGTGCCAGAGACCAAACGCGTTGGCCGATTTTGATGATTCATACGTCAATCGATGCGTCTTAACCCTGCGAGTGTCATAGGCTACATTAAAATTGGATAATAGAAAACCGGCCAAGTGCGAGTCGGACTCGCGCACGAAGGGTTCCGTACTTGGTAAATTGCGGTTTACGATTTATGACGTATTAAAAAAAAACTACTTACTAGATCTCGTTCAAACCAATTTTCGCTGGTAGTTTACATAGTAATGTACATTATATATTTTTTTTAGTTTTATCATTCTCTTATTTTAGAAGTTACAGGGGGGGGGACACACATTTTACCACTTTGGCAGAGTCTCTCGCGCAAACTATTCAGTTTAGAAAAAAATGATATTAAAAACCCCAATATCATTTTTGAAGACCTATCCATAGATACCCCACACGTGTGGGTCTGATGAAAAAAAAAATTTTTAGCTTTAGTTTCAACTATGGGAACCCCCAAAATTTATTGTTTTATTTTTATTTTTGTGTGAAAATCTTAATGCGGTTCACAGAATACATCTACTTACCAAGTTTCAACAGCATAGTTCTTATAGTTTCGGAATAAAGTGGCTGTGACATACGGACGGACAGACAGACAGACAGACAGACAGACATGACGAATCTATAAGGGTTCCGTTTTTTGCCATTTGGCTACGGAACCCTAAAAATGGCGGATTTTGGGTGCCATATTATGGGGGCCCAAATTTTTTTTCATCAAAATAAAGGGTTTTAAGAGGTGATTTCAAAAACTTTTTTACAAAAAAATACTACCGACTTCCAAATGAAAAACTACAAAGTGAAAAATAACTTAACTCTTGGAAGTCGGTGTCTTACGTAGGTACCATTTTTTTTTGATATGGACACCGACTTCCAAGAGTTAAGTTATTTTTCACTTTGTAGTTTTTCATTTGGAAGTCGGTAGTATTTTTTTGTAAAAAAGTTTTTTATTTTTCCCTTTTTAGTTTTACCTACCTAATAGCAAGTTGTTTATTAAGGTCCGTATAACTCCAGAATAGATTAACCGAATAATATGAAACTTGAACATAACCGGTGAAATGAGAGATCTGTGTACCCCTTTAGAGCGTACTGGCGTGATGTTATGTTATGAAATGGTATAAACAACAAACAGACATGCGATTGCAGCAATTCCGAGAGTTTTGCCGTTATTTATTGAAGAGTTCTGTTGTGTATCTCCGAAGTTCTTCATCAGACCTTCACCAAATTAAAATGGGACCAATTTCGAATCATACTCTTTCAAACAAAAAAATAATTTTCAAAATCGGTCCACAATTGACAGAGATATCGGTGAACATACACAAAAAAAAAAAAAAAAAAAAACAAACATAAAGTCGAACATAGAACCTCCTCCTTTTTTTTGTAAGTCGGTTAAAAATATATAACACTTACGTGTTTAAATGTATCTAATTCGAAAAAAACTAACTAAAAAGTTATAAATAAAAAAACTTAATTCAAAAAATCAAAAAACCCGACTGCTTCAAAAGTGAACTAAAAAGTCGTAAACAAGGAAAAAATCATGCTGTGCAGGCGGAGGATACACCAGATTTTGGTCAGACAGCCCGCGAATATGTATCCTCCGACTGCACAGCATGATTTTTTCCTTGTTTACGACTTTTTAGTTCGCTTTTGAAGCAGTCGGGTATTTTAATTTTTTGAATTAAGTTTTTTTTTTGCAGTATTTTATGTTTGAAATATTGATAATTAAATTATTCTCTAGCTCTAATAACAATATATTTGGGGTTGACGCATCTTGTTTTCTTCATCCATACTTCTATATTAGTCAGCAACTCAGTAGTCATTTCCTTTTTATGGTTCCGTACCCGAAGGGTCAGGGGAAAATATGTGTTACTTTCCGTCTTCATAAAATCTAATGAAATTATATTTTTGACATATTATGGCAATAAGTTTGGAATAGGACCAAATTGAATTTATTAAAAACGTTAAATCCACAGTTAGCTAAAAAAAAGTTTGAGCCTTTTTAAGTTGCGGCACAAATTCTGGGAAGTAATGTCTACGATAGACTTAAAGAAATACCTATTTTAAAGCAAGACACTATTTTATGTGTAGATAACAATACAGCATATTTACTGGCTAGCAAATTAATGTTCCTCATTAGATTACAAATCGAATATTCATCATTAGATTAAAAATCACAATGAAGCACTCTTGCCAGTGATGACATATGGCTCTGATACGTGGTCGCTTACAATGGGCCTCATCAGAAAGCTTACAGTCACTCAAAGGGCAATGGGAGAGGGTTATGCTCGGCGTTTCCTTGCGTGATCGAATCAGAAAAGTAGAGATCCGTAAGAGAACCATGGTTACCGAAATAGCCAGAAGAATTTCCAAACTTAAGTGGCAGTGAGCAGGGCACATTGCTCGCAGTACCGATGGCCGATGGGGCAGAAATGTTCTGGAGTGGCGACCGCAAACCCGAAGTCGTTGCGTTGGAAGGCCTCCCACCGATGACCTTGACCGATGACCTGGTAAAGGTTGCGGGGATCCGCTGGTTGCGAGACGCACGCGACCGGTCCATGTGGCGACGCTTGGGGGAGGCCTATGTCCAGCAGTGGACGTCTTTCGGCTGATATGATGATGATATAGACTAACTCATAATTTTAAACTATACATATACTTATTCAAATTCAAATTATTTAATCATTCCTTAAATAAGAGCATAATAGAAACATAAACAATTAAATCAAATTATAAGTACCCATAGTCTGTAATTTTTATCCTGAAAATTAAATAATATATAATCTTCAGCTTTTGAAATCATGATAATATGAAATCGTTCCTCGTAGCTCAATAAAGAAACAATCACCTTTGATATAAATACCTTTCAGTTGCAACGACTTACAATCACTCGTTGACGAGTATTACCAGTATGCGCATCCTTGATCTGCTAGCACTTTGCTTCGCGGCCGTCGCAGGTATGTACTAAACTGTGTTATTGAGAAATGTTACATACGAACAGAGATGTACAAAATGGTTTTAAAAAAGCATTTAAATACAAAATGCAAAATACTTTTAAGATTTACTATTTCAAATGCAAAATACCAAATAGTTTTGCGTTTTGTATTTCAAATGCTAAATGCAAAATAGGTATTTTCAAAATATTTTTTCAAAATAAAATACCTTTTGACCAAATCTCAGATTTTTTAATTATTTTAGGTATTTATCATGAGAAATAGAGACACAATGCCAAGCCGAACAAAAACGTCTTATCACATGGCACCTTATGCATGACATTTCGGTCATATTTATCAGTACGCGTATCAATAAATTCTGTAATGTTATTAATAATAATCACTTTAAATAATGTAAAAAACTAGACTAATGAAAAGAGGGCCATGGCTCCATTTTATGAGTTGCGTGGCCATTTATTTCGGTTGATTGTGCATCTAGTTCTTATTTTATCACTATAACCCTTTTCTTTTATTAATAACTGGAGTGTTATTGTTAAAAAGTGAAAAAATTTACATAAATTTTATTTATTACGCTTTTTAACCATACCATTTGTTCAAAAACATCATCACTCATTTTTCTTCTGTGAAGTCTCATAATCATCCCACCGTACGAATCAGTACAGTAACCACTTCACCAGCACCAGCAAACAATAAACCCGTGAAATCGAATCGTCGGCGTCAGCGGCGTTGCGTTTCATAGCCATAGATAATGTTAGACACTAGTCAGACATATGGCGCGCACTCTGACAAAAGAAGAAAAAAAAAGAAAAAACCCGACTGCTTAAAAAGCGAACTGAAAAGACGTAAATAAGAAAAAAAACATGATGTGCAGTCGGAGGATACATCTGGTTTTGGTCAGCCAGCTCGCGAATATGTATCCTGCGACTGCACAGCATGTTTTTTTTCTTATTTACGTCTATTTAGTTAGCTTTTTAAGCAGTCGGGTTTTTGATTTTTTATTTAACACTTTTTAGTTAACATTTTATCGCCTCTTAAAACCCTTTATTTTGATATCCCACACGACGGGATAGGAAGAAAAAAAAAATTGGGCCCCCACAATATGGCGCCCAAAAGCCGCCATTTTTCTATTGTTCAATTTTAATGTAGCCAGTGACACTCGCAGGGTTAAGTCGAATCGATTAACGTGCGAATCATCAAAATCGGCAAACGCATTTGGTCTCTGGAACGCCACATAGGAACAAACATACATACATAAATAGACTGATAAAAAACATTACCCTCCTTCGGCAGTCGGGTAAAAAAGGGCGCGCATGGCTAGCAGGCACATCTATCGGTCAAATTCGGCAATACGAGCGTCAATCGTTCATTTCATTTTTAACCCCGCCGGAAAAAGAGGGGTGTTATAAGTTTCACGTGTGTTGCTGTGTATCTGTGTGTCTGTCTGTGGCACCATAGCGCCTCAACGGATGAACCGATTTTGATTTAGTTTTTTTTGTTTGAAAGGTGATTTTGTCGAGAGTGTACTTAGCTATATTTGATTTATATAGCTTATTAAATCGGTTCAGCCGTTCAAAAGTAATGCACGTTTAACTGTTTGAATCGGGGTGTTTTCGCAAGATAAATGTGTCGGGGGTTTTTAAATTTTGAAATTTTACTTGTGTTTGACTGGTAATGTTGGCTAAACTTAGTCACAAAGTATTTTGCATTTTGAAATGAATATTAAAATGCAAAATACATCTCGAAAGGTATTTCAAATAAAAAATACAAAATGGTTTTTACTAAAAGGCATTTAAATGCAAAATACAAAATAGGTATTTTGCATTTTGTATTTGCATTTTAAATAGAAGTATTTCAAATAAATCGCATCTCTGCATACGAATATATCAGAAGGATCCCGTTCTGATATATTCGTATGTAACATTTTTTGCAAAATATTATAATAAATAAATAAATAAAATACTTTAGATCTAATAACCTTGATAGATATGTTGGATGGCACAATTCTTGCATTGACAATATTTTATATATAAAAAAAAAATTGGCATTTTCCATGCCAATATGTTCTTTATGGGTCCAAGTTTTACTAATATTCCTTTTTTTCAGCCGTCCCCTCCAATCCCCAGAGGATTGTGGGTGGTTCGGTCACCACCATTGATCAGTACCCCACAATCGCCGCTCTCCTGTACTCATGGGATACGATCACATACTGGCAGGCATGCGGAGGTACTATCCTGAATAACAGAGCTATCCTCACCGCGGCTCACTGCACCATGTAAGTATTTTATCTCCCGACGGAAAAAGAGGGGTATTATAAGTCTGACGTGTGTATCTGTGTGTTTGTGTATTTGTGTATCTGTCTGTGGCATCATAGCTCCTAAACGGATAAACCAATTTTGATTTAGTGGTTTTTTTTTGTTTGAAAGGACCATTATCTGGAGTGTTCTTAGCTATTTTTAATGAAAATCGGTTCAGTCGTTCAAAAGTTAGGGGCGTTTTACTGTTTGAAGCGGGGTATTTTCGCTGGATATTGTGTCATAATTACGTTATCAATAGATTGTTAATCGAAGCGTGTCTTCGACTAGATAAATTATGTAGTTTAAAAAGAGTGATAAAAAAAATGTTCTGGCTCAACTCAACAAATTTTAAGACAGGTTGTATAATTATTTCCAACCTTTGACAGTGGTGACGCAGCCAACAGATGGCGTATTCGTGTCGGCTCCACTTTCGCTAACAGCGGTGGTGTCGTTTACAACGTGAATACGATCAAGAATCACCCATCATACAACAGGGGCACTATGGACAATGACGTCGCCGTCTTGCGCTCCAACACCACCTTTACTTTAAGCAACAATGTCCGCGCCGCTACCATCGCTGGCGCCAACTACAACCTTGGTGACAACGAAGTTGTCTCGGCTGCTGGATGGGGTTCAACTTCCGTAAGTATATTCATGATGACTCACGTGTTCAACTAACAGTAAAAAATCTGTTTGTTGTCTGTTACTACTTGCATACATATTTCCATTTCACAGGCTGGTGGTTCCGCTTCTGAGCAACTACGTCATGTCCAGATCTGGACTGTAAACCAGAATACTTGTGCTCAAAGGTATGCTACCGTTGGTGACACTATCACAGCAAATATGTTGTGTTCCGGCTGGTTGGACGTTGGCGGTCGCGACCAGTGCCAGGGTGACTCCGGCGGTCCTCTCTACCACAACGGTGTTGTTGTCGGTGTCTGTTCCTGGGGTAGAAGCTGTGCTCTAGCATTCTTCCCTGGTGTCAACGCTCGCGTGTCCCGCTACACCGCTTGGATCCAAAGTAACGCATAAGAAGGGATGATTTCTTAGAATGGTTATGTTTTTAAATAAAAAAACTGTTACCCTAAAAATTGTTTTATCTGTAATTATTACACTGTATTTGGAAACCTTATTGCTGTTTAAAACTATCTTCAAACATGAAACCTAACATTATTTTAGTGAAAACGAACAAATTATCTACCGACATTAAAACAAAATTGTTCGATGCTTTAATTACATAAAACAATTATGCATACATAGCAACTAATAATATGATTGGTACACTATATATAAATTCTAAATAAGACACTAACTATTGCCAACGCTATTCACTTCTTAATTTTTTGAAGATGACTGAAAAAATAAAAGCTTTCATATTACAATCGCACGGGTGTATCAATATTAACCAGGCATTGTTTGTGTGAAAACGATATTGTGGCTGTAACTTTGGGTTTCTTATGTATCATTTGGAAAATCTTGGCAGACCAGATTTGCTTCAGTGGCTAGATCAATGATAATAACAGTGATAACGCATGAACGAGTATCTATCTGTTACAAAGTATTATGAAGCCGACATATTGATTTGTGATAATATGGTTATCGGTTGTAATAAAATTACGGTTTTGTTTCACTTTTCTTATCATCACGCCAATATGCCTTGAAGGTTTAGCCTTTCATATTCATCATCATCATTATCAGCCTATAGCTGTCCACCTTGCGAAGATCGCCACTTCACCTAGCCGTCCTATCTCTAGAACACGTCTACTCTAACGATCATCCGTACGGCTAACAAGGCCGGCCCATTGCCACTGCAGTACGTTAGCAGCTGGATGATTTGCCGAAAATCGATGCCAATGGCGTGTAATTGGAGAGTCCTATGTAAAGCAGTTGGCTGGTGATGATGATGATGTATGGTGCACTTACGAATCGTCAATGTTACCATAGTGTACGTCCGTACTGAATTCGCCGATGAATTGACATACCTGTAACAACAAAAAAATATGGTTTAAATAATTGTCAGTCTCATCGCGTTATGATTTTTTGACCATGCTTATCTAGCAATAAGAGTAGTGTGTGTCCAGAAATTGCGTCCTGTATGCGCTTATGTATAATGCCTGGTTTGGATGGTAATAATAAATCTTCTAGTATAATCAAGATAACACATTTCTTTCCGCAATCTCAAACTTCCGCACTCGACTCTCAATTTTGGCCCATACATTGAGGCATTGAGGCTCAGCTGGCTGCCAAAAAGCTGGGGATCCTAGCGAAGGTGAGGAGGTACTTCACGCCAGAACAGCTGCTCAGCTTGTACCAAGCGCAAGTTCGATCATGCATTGAGTACTGGGACGTTCTCATCTCTGGGACGGATCTGCCAAATACC
The DNA here is from genome assembly GCA_949775005.1 of Orthosia gothica. Taxonomy (NCBI): domain Eukaryota; kingdom Metazoa; phylum Arthropoda; class Insecta; order Lepidoptera; family Noctuidae; genus Orthosia; species Orthosia gothica. Next base: position 11,056,289 of record OX459063.1, on the reverse strand, counting down.
AGCTTGATGCACTAGAGTCGATCGAAAAGTGGGCCAAGAGGCTCATCGGCAATGAAGCACTGGTTAATTCAAAGCTCCAGAGCCTTGAACACCGTCGCCGAGTTGCCAGCTTGTCGGTTTTTTATCGGTTACATTTCGGGGAGTGTGCGATGGAATTGCATGATCTTATTCCGCCCAGCCCGTTTCATCATCGAACTACCAGACGTACGGCGAAGCGCCATCGGTATATGGTAGACATTCCACCCATACGCACTAAACGTTTTGAGAATACTTTTATTATGCGTACAGCTAAGGAGTGGAATTCCCCCGGAGTCTGTGTTTCCCGATAGCTTCAATCTAGGGGTCTTTAAGTCAAGAGTGAATAGGTTACTTCTAGGCAAGCGTGCTCCACCGTCGACCACATCATCGCTTACCATCAGGTGAGATAGTGGTCAAGCGCGAGCCTATAACGAATAAAAAAAAGGACTAAAAAACACAATAAAAATTATTTTTAGTGCTTGTTGTAAAGGCTTTCACATTAGAATTTAAGCCATGTTGGATGTGCGTCGGCTTAATTCTTGCATACAAAATAAAAATGTCCACAAGCTCCCGACCTTTTTCATTTCATTTTTTTTAAACTACATTATTTATCTTGTAGTAGACACGCTTAGATCGACAATCTATCGAACACGTAATAGATTGTCGATCTAAGCGTAAGCGGGCGCACGGTTGGCGCAGTGGTTGAGCGATTGACTGCTGCGCTGCGTGTCGCGGGTTCGATTCCCGCACGGAGCAAATATTTGTATGATCTACAAATAGTTGTTCTGGCTCTGGGTGTTGTGTATGTGAGTTTATATGTTTGTAAACGCACCCACGATACAGGAAGAAATTCCTAGCGGGGGGCAAAGATTTAAAAAAAAAAAAAAAAAAAAAATAAGGACACGATATCTTGCGAAAATACTCCGATTCAAATAGTTAAACGCCCATAACTTTTGAACGGCTGAACTGATTTGAAAGAACACTCTCGATAAAATGACCTTTTAAACAAACAAAAAAACTAAAAAAGTCAAAATCAGTTCATCCGTTTAAGAGCTATGATGCCAGAGACCAAATACACAGGTACACACGTCAAACTTATGACACCCCTCTTTTTCCGTCGGGTGTTAAAAACGAACGAGCTTGGTCAAACTGACCGTGCAATTTCAATGCACGCTCTCCAAAATAGAATTAACTCTTAGATAGACTAAACTGTACAGCTCTTCAAAATAACCAAAACGTAACCGATAAAACCTATATACGTTTGGTAGGATAGTATGGGCTATATAAAAGGCTCAAGTCGGCGATAATGTTTAAGCTCTGCAGCTTGCATCGACCAGTGCATCATTAAAGATGAGATTTGGCCCGTTTCAGAATCAGATGACAGCTGTACTCTATCTAGGACTGAACTTGCGCTTGCAGTTTTGCTGGTACGGTATGAAGTACCGCCTCATTTAGGCGTCCTCAGCATTTGCTTAGGGGTGAGACGAAAGTAAGGTCACCAATCCCACCGCACTATTCCCAAACCACTGCAACTCCTGAAAGCCAGAATCAACAGTGGTGACCACCAGAAAAGCGACGAGGAAATGAAGCTCGATGAAGTCCCGGTGAATGAATTAAACTGTCTGGGATCCCGCAACGAAGTAAGGTCACCAGCAACTCTTAAAATAATGACGAGCAGCCTCATTGCTGTGTAAGTACCTAATACATAACAACTGGGTACAGCGAGCGCTTGAGGGAGGCCTATGTGCAGCAGTGGACGTCTATTGGCTGAAATGATGATGTGAATTATCTCTCTCTTGTTCTTATACACTACTGTCTACCTACATTTTTACTTTCAGCAAGTCTGCAGGAAAACAGTCTTTAGAAATAAGCAACTCATAATATTTTCACAAAGGCTTCATTCTGACCGCGTCGGTCAACCAGAACGCACGTTCCCTGCCCACGAAACTCCGGTCCTAAACGCACAGTCAATCTAGAGGGTGTGGTGGAAAGCCAAACTCTAGTGGTCTCGACTTTCAAAAGCCAATAAATCCACGTTTTTTTCAAAATCAAAATTTATTTATTCATTTAGGCCATTAAGCGGCACTTTTGAACCTCAAAAAATATAAAATTAAAAGTAATGATAATTGATTCTACCGTCCATTCGGAAATGTATCTTGTTATGGAGCAGAACGGACAAGAAACTCCACACTAACTCTTTAAAAAAAAATAAGTTTTACAAGTATTTGGTTGCATTATTCTTGTTGGAAAATACATATTTGTGAGAACGAAGCAAAAAAAAAACGCACTCAAAAGCGTCTAGATTAAAACAAACAATTAAAAATACAATATATAGGTAATTAAAAACAGGCGAAGGCAGCTAAGTTATGACCAATAATGACAAATGACACATGGATCGGCACTACTCAGTTCAACCATCATGAAGGGAACCGAATGATCCAACACATGTGACACCATCAGAGAGACATTAGAGAGAGCATGACACACCATCAACTGCCAGGGCACCAACAGAGCACACTAAAGTCAACGAACGACACAAAATTACGGTAAATGGTAGATTTACAGTTGGTACATAGTACTCACATATGTGCTGTGCAGTTATATAATACAAAATAAATTGAGTTTATACAAAACGAATATATTCATACAATCTTCAGCAGGTCCAACAATACTTCAGAACTTTTCTGCTTATCACTTGTTTCTGTGCCCTAGTGGCTGTGGAGCTGGACTAGCGTTGAGCCAAGCATTTTTATAATATGCCTGCCTGCATAGTGTGCGTTTTATACCAGTTTTGAATTTCGCCTCATTCATTCCTAGAATATGGGGCTGTATTTTATTGTAACATTTTATATAGTACCCCATAAAAGATGACGCTGCTTTAGCCAGCTTGAAACCTGGTTGAGTTGATTGGTCCCTATTTCTAGTAACATATTATGTCTATCGCTGTTTTTACTAAAAAGATGTAAATTCTTTCTTATGCACATGATGTTTTCGTAAATATATTGACAAGGTACCGTCATGATGTTAATGTCCTTAAACAGTTCCCTTAGAGAATCGCGCCGGTGAAGATTGTATATCGCTCTCGTATCTCGCTCGTTGCAAAGACCTGGCTTGTTGCGTTGTGTGTTATTCGTATTAAAATGAATGAGCATTTGATTTAGCATTACCTTTTCAAATACCTTGCTGAAAACCGGCAGCACGGATACTGATCTATAATTATTTGTGTCTTTACTGTCCCCGGATTTAAAAAGTGGTATAACCTTACTATGTTTCATTAGATCCGGAAAGACCCCTTGATCTACACACAAATTAAAAATACAAGCTAAGTGCGGCGCTATAGTCTGAATATTGGAGGTACAAACTTTGATGGACATTCCCCATAGATCTTCGGTCAGTTTTATCTTTATTTGCTTAAAAGCCTTTATTAGAAAAAGCTTTTATTTTGAAAGGCAGCTTGACCAGGTCGATTTGTTGCAGTATTTTGGAAGTCTTCTTCATCTATACTTCTCTATTAGTCGGCTACTCAGTAGTAATTTCCTTTTTAGGGTTCCATATCCGAAGGGTCAGGGAAAAATATGTGTAACTTTCCGTCTACAAAAAATCTAATGAAACCTTAATTTTGATATTTATGACTCTTAGGTTGGAAAAGTAAAAAAAAAAATATATTAAAAAGTTAAATCCACAGTTAGCTACATAGTAAAACAAAAGTTTGAGCCTTTTGAAGATGCGGCCCAAATTCTGGAAAGTAATGTCATACAATAAACTTAAAGAAATACCTATTTTAAAGCAAAACACTCTTTTACGTGTAGATAACCTTACAGAATGTTTACCGGTTAGCAAATCAATATTCTTTCGAGTATTCATCATTAGATTCAAAAACAATGATGCCGTTTTAGTTTTCTTCAAAATCGGGCCCGTGACTCCTTCGAGCGTTTTTCTTTACTCCCCATAGTTTCGGATTTGGCCATCCGCGAAAACTCAAACTGTGTAGGTACGCATCATTAACCGAAAGAAAACTTTCGTATATTTGCAATTAGATTTAGGGTCAGAAATTACTTTCAGAAAAAATGCTTCTTCTTTGATATAACAATTCGTCGCTTTTCGCAATAACTTTAACCGAGCATAATATTTCATGAACCTTAAACATAAAAGCTGTAACAAAATGTAAAAAAGCGTTGTATTGTTGTATTTCAAACAACGCTCTTTTTTCTGTCGGAGGTTAAAAAGGAACTCAAAAGGCCATTTTTTAAACTCGCAAGGGAATCAAAACATAAAGGGTTCTTCCCGTTGACCTAGAATCTTGAACTTTGACCCAAAGCTAGACGCCAAGTGACCACTGCGTTTTTTTCTGTTACAAGTTGTATATTATATAATTTATCCGCATCTATACTCTTGAACTTCCTAAAAGTTTTTTTTTTTTTTTATAATTAAAGAACTTTTAAGTATATGTAATATAATCAGGTCATAGTAATTTCAAACAGTTAACAATCAGTATAAATCAATATTCAACTACATTGATTGATAATGATTTTTGTTAGTTTTATTTAAGATAAATATACATACATAGGCCTAATCTGTTCATGGGGGTAGACAGGAACTACATTCAACTATGTAGGTACTATTTATTTTAAACTTTATTGTACACCACATAATAAGTGCAGGTCAAACATTTATAAAATGGCCATTTTGCAAGTGTGCAATGCCAATTGCACACCTGTTGGTTGGTCTTAATGCTCAGGCAAATCTCTTGGAGACAATCGATGCATTGAAAGAGAGGAGATGGATATAGGGCTGTCTGTGTACAAAACATCACAAATAATACGAAATTAGATTTCTACGGCATAAGGGGCAACGCTTATGAATGGATATCTAGCTATTTAAGTAATAGGAAGCAATATACAGAGATATCCAAAGTTGTAAAGAAAGGTGACAGAATATATTCTAAAGAGAAATTTAAATCAGTAGCAATAACAAATAAGTCTGGTGTGCCTCAGGGTAGTATTCTTGGTCCTTTGCTTTTCTTATATCTAGCTATTTAAGTAATAGGAAGCAATATACAGAGATATCCAAAGTTGTAAAGAAAGGTGACAGAATATATTCTAAAGAGAAATTTAAATCAGTAGCAATACCAAATAAGTCTGGTGTGCCTCAGGGTAGTATTCTTGGTCCTTTGCTTTTCTTAATAAAGAAAAGCAAAGGACTCGTGGTATTAAATAATATATAAATTTTAATATAAATATAAAACATAAAACAGAGAAATGAAAGTAATAATTACGACGATATTATCACACGATCATGGATTAATTTATTACTCGTAATACACCCACCGCAGTATCGCAGTATCTCCACGTTGACGTCGTAGTGGGGCTTGCGTGCTGCAATGAACCCAAAATCTGTTACGGTAGATCCTACTTTGCCACGACATGCCTAGACTGAGGGACCAGACTAAGAGAGAGATAAAATCATCAGGGCAGCTTTGTGGCGACCTGGTTGGCAGTGGCGATTCCCGCAAACCCGAGTTCCCAGGAGAAGTCTTGTTCCTTACCTCTGCGTAGAAGGCTTGCCTTTATTTAGCAGTTGAAGTTTATACTGATGATGAACAAAGCTCCCACATCTGTTTTGTCTTTATTGGCTGACTTGAGTGGAGATTCGCAAGTCGTGTTTGGAGGAAGACAAGGCTGGTGAGGACATGAAAATCTTCCGGGCTCTGATAATTTTGTGATAGCCGTGGAATACCTCTCCACTCCTCAAGCATCTTAGGACATAATTATTGTTCTCTTCGCGCTACGCCTAAACTGCTAGGGTGCTGCCGTATCTGGGGGCTCATTTCTTGAGTGTGCTAATCACCTCCTGCCAGTTTTTAGCCCAGACAGGTTTGTTCAGGCAGGGGCCAATAGGCCTTCTAGAGTTTCAGGCAATCGGTCCACTAAACCTCTCAAACCCATAGCCATAGCCCAATAGATTGTTTCTCTATATATTGTAATAATAATGCACAAACCGTACTAACGTAGTGCATACAAGGGTAATAAAAAAAAGGTCGGTGAGCTTCACATTTCTTTTAAAGGTGTCTTTCTGCGAGTAGGCTCCGGCCCTTGGCACGCCTTTCAAATGTTCGGGACCCCGGGGCCCTGGCATTGTCAAAAACATATAAAATTATAGTATACTAAAACTAATATATCCTTAATGCAAACCATGCACGATCATAAAAAAATCACATTAAAAACATTACAAAAATAAAGATTCAGTCACTTTAAAATAATTGGTAAAATTTCTAATATTTATCACACGAAGCACCGAACACTTTTGACATCTTAATGTGGATCAATGTTTAACTTTGTTTTAAACTTGTTCTCGAATAACACAAAATTTGACAAATTATTAAATTTAATAAATTTGTTATAATTAATATAACTGTAATAATTTTATATGAATTTTGTTTCAAAATCCCCTTTTCACGCCAAAATATACAAAGTACGTTAGGCTTAGCATAATAAGGCATTAAAAAAATGCAGAAATCAAGCCTTATTTAAATATAAGAATGATTTTTAGACTAAATGGTTTGTGAAATAAGGTACGGACAACGCATGCACAAATGGCAAATAAACTTACTTAATCTAATATATCAGATAATAATATCTAATAATAAATTGTCACCCACGTGATGTATGTGTCAATCTTAATTTAAACGTAAAGGAGCATGCATACTTACGCTGGGTGAAAATTTGAAGCAAAAGTTTCAATGTAATGCTTTCTTTCTCTGTGTGGATTGAAGAAAAGGTCAGCTGTCAAACTATCCAACCAAGGTGGACAGGTCACTTCAAGCTAACTCCACCTAAGTTCAAATTTCAAAGTTTTTATTTGCCAGAAAAAACATTATTCAATAAAGATCAAGCAAAACCAAAATAAAATTTTGTATTAACACTTTAAACTGTCAGATTTAAAAAAATACATTTTTATTTATTAAAAATGGCAATAAAATTAGAAATATCAATAAAAATATGTCGCAAAGTAAAAAAAAATATACCAATCGAAAAAGTAAAATTAAATAAGAATTACTAAAATGAAAATGTTTGTATTCAAGGTGAACGTGATACAACTAATGCACCTATAGAGACTTCTATCTTCTATCATATTCCACTTATGAGCATTTACTTATTATCGATTTCGCCAGTTTTAGAAAAGAAAATAATCTTATGGGGTATTTACGACCAGAATAAAAGTTTTCACACTATCCCAACTACTAGTGTTTATTTGCCAGGGAGCTGGAGAACTTGCGCCACGAAGCGGTTATCAAGAACTTGACTTATTTTTCACATTTATGTTTAGAGTGTGGTCTCCTACTTTAATTACAAATGAGGAAGTTTGTGAGGATGGATGTTTGTTGGTCTTTCACGCAAAAACGACTGATCGTATTTGGATGAAATAGTACAGTAATATTAACTTATACATTAGAATAACACAGAGGATATAATTTGTAAACACTTATAGGGGAAGCACTAATCTCACGCGGGCGAAACCGAAGGCGCTAGTATTTAAGTAATAATTGTAATGTTTGTATTCACGTGATTTCGATGGTGTGTTGAGTGTGGTTGAGTCAACTGTCTCTCTCTAACGTTCGTTCTTTTACGTAATTTGCACAACTAACCTACTTTGCCCGGAAATATTTTATTTATTTATTTATTTAAAAAAAATATTGTTTTGGCTTCTTTTGGTGTTATAAGACCCTCATATATTTATTTCTTAAATTTCTCCTATCCATCGGTCAGTTATTATTTTACTATGTTTATATTATAGGTACATACATACCTACATTATATAGATTAACTCCTAATTCAAACAAAAAATGTGGATTGTTGAAGCTGTCATAATAAAACATTTCGTTGGACACACACTGTGCACTTAATTATTTTTTTAAAACAGCGACAATGAAATAACACTAGTCGCTAATGTCTGTAAGTTTTATCCTAAATATTAACTAATCTATAATCTTCATGTTAGAGAATATGATAACACTAAATCGTTCCGCGTAGCACAATTAATCAATCAATCAGCTTTGATATAAATACCCTTCAGTTAGAATCACTCGTCGACGAGTATTACCAGTATGCGTATCCTTGCTCTGCTAGCACTTTGCTTCGCGGCCGTCGCAGGTATGTTCTAAACTGTAATTCTAAGATATGTTACATACGCATATATCAAAAGGATCTCTTTCTGTTATATTCGTATTTTTTTTTTTGCGAAGTATTATTATAAACTAAAGGATGGTTAAGATCCTTTGAACTTGATAGATTTGTTGCAATTTTGTATAGGGTTTTAAAATATCTTCCTTTTTTTCAGCCGTCCCCTCCAATCCCCAGAGGATTGTGGGTGGTTCGGTCACTACCATTGATCAGTACCCCACCATCGCCGCTCTTCTGTACTCATGGAACTTAAGCGCATACTGGCAGGCATGCGGAGGTACTATCCTGAACAACAGGTCTATCCTCACCGCGGCTCACTGTCCCTTGTAAGTATTTCTCTAATAGATATCAATACTCATCAAATACAGGTTGTATAATTATTTTCCCTTTGACAGCGGTGACGCAGCCAACAGATGGCGTATTCGTGTCGGCTCCACTTGGGCTAACAGCGGCGGTGTCGTTCACAATGTGGGCAGTTTCGTCATTCACCCATCATACAACAGTTGGACTATGGACAATGACATCGCCGTCTTGCGCTCCACCACCACCTTTACTTTAAACAACAATGTCCGCGCCGCTTCCATCGCTGGAGCCAACTACAACCTTGGTGACAACCAAGCCGTCTGGGCTGCTGGATGGGGTACAACTTCCGTGAGTTTATTGATGTTTTCTATCTTGTTCAACCGACAGTACATTTTTTGAGTTTATTGTCTGATAATATTTGCAAAAATATTTCCATTTCACAGGCTGGTGGCTCCTCTTCTGAGCAACTACGTCATGTCCAGATTTGGACTGTAAACCAGAATACTTGTGCTCAAAGGTATGCTACCCGTGCTATAGCTATCACTGCCAACATGTTGTGTTCCGGCTGGCTCGACGTCGGTGGTCGCGACCAGTGCCAGGGTGACTCCGGTGGTCCTCTCTACCACAACGGTGTCGTAGTTGGGGTCTGTTCCTTCGGTATCGGCTGCGCTCAAGCATTCTTCCCCGGTGTCAACGCTCGCGTGTCCCGCTACACCGCTTGGATCCAAAGTAACGCATAAGAAGGGATGATTTCTTAGAATGGTTATAATTTTAAATAAAAAACTGTTACCCTAAAAATTGTTTTTCTGTATTATTTCACTGTATTTGGAAACCTTATTGCTGTTTAAAACTACCTTCATAAATCAAACTTAACATTAGATAAGATAAGATAAGATAAATTTATTAGGATACCTTTCTTTAGGTACATTAAGCACAACAAGAAAATAAAATAGTAAAAATTATTGCAACATTATTTTTAATGAAAACGAAAATTATCTACCGACATTAAAACAAAATTGTTCGATGCTTTAATTTGTTAAAAGAGCAACTAGTAATATGTTTGGTACACAATATTGAAATTCTAAATAAAACACTAACTATTGCCAAGATTACTGAAAGAAATAAAATCTCTCAAATTACAAATTATCGCACGGGTGTAACGATACAATCATTGTTTCTGTGGAAACAGTATTGTGGCTTAGAACTTTGAGTTTCTTATTTGTATAATTTGGAAAATCATGTAAGGCCAGATTTGCTTCAGTGGGTTGATCAATGATGATAACAGTGATGACGCATGAACGAGTATCTATCTGTTACAAAGTATTATGGAGCCGACATATTGATTTGTGATAATATGGTTATCGGTTGTAATAAAATTACGGTTTTGTTTCACTTTTCTTATCATCACGCCAATATGCCTTGAAGGATTAGCCTTTCAAATTCATCATCATCATCATCATTATCAGCCTATAGCTGTCCACCTTGCGAAGATCGCCACTTCACCTAGCCGTCCTATCTCTAGAACACGTCTACTCTAACGATCATCCGTACGGCTAACATGGCCAGCCCATTGCCACTGCAGTACGTTAGCAGCTGGATGATTTGCCGAAAATTGATGCCAATAGCGTGTAATTGGAGAGGCCTATGTAAAGCAGTTGGCTGCAGTAGGCTGGTGATGATGATGATGTATGGTGCACTTACGAATCCTCAACGTTACCATGGTGTACGTCCGTTCTGAATTCGCCGATGTATTGACATACCTGTAACAACAAAAAATATGGTTTAAATAATTGTCAGTCTTATCGCGTTATGATTTTTTGACCATGCTTATCTAGCAATAAGAGTAATGTATGACCAGAAATTGCGTCCTGTATGCACTTATGTATAATGCCTGGTTTGGATGGTAATAATAAATCTTCAAGTATAATCAAGATAACACATTTGTTAGCGACGAGACACGATTAGCATAAGAGGCCTATATGATTAAGTGTAGATATAGGTCTACCAGAATCTCATGGCATTTTGAATTTTTTTTAAATTGTGATTTTCATATGGCAATGTCAATTGTCACCAGTCAAATCAAAGTACTTGATGTGTCAAAAACTGCTGAATTTTTTTCATATTATTTTGAAAATTTATTATTTTTGTGAATATGTCGAAAAACCCACTTCGATCTCAAGCGAGACTTATTGTTTTCAATGTGTATCATAAAATAAGGGAAGAAGAAGGCGTAAATCAAACTCAATCTTTGATTTTAAAGTGCGTCGTAGAGTGGACCGGTAAGTTGGACTGACTTGTTTTGATACATTTAGTTTATTTTATATTTTTCTTACTTCATTTTTATTTCTTTCCATTACTATTATATGGTAAATTGTAGTTCAGGGCACATCGAATGATGGCCGGAAGGAAATGGCAACAGTAATGTTACTATTACTAATTCTTCGACAAGATTATTGATTTTAACGGAGATTGAGAATCTTTGACATAAGAAAAATATTAAGTAATAATCTGCGCCCTGCAGTGGGACGCATATAGACGGGAGTTTTTGGCGGGATTTTGTCGAGTGAAGTTCAGTGGCTGTTAATATTATTTGCAAATTGATTCCTAGTGGATATTGTGATATATTATTTGTGTAGTTTTGTGTCTCAACTGTCTACGCAACTGGACAATTTGTAAAATCATTGACAGAAGCGATCTCGGGATAATGGAGCGGAGTATTTTATTGTAGTATTGACTGCCTCTGCAAAGCTTACTGGGAAGACTGACTCGATACAATTTGCTGCCAAATACTCCAAAAAACATTAGAATCTGTTATATCCGCATTCTAATGCATACTAAAGAATAAATATAAGATCCAAAACTCTTTCCAAAGACGTGGCTAAAAGGTCCTAGCAACCAGGCCATAAAATTTACATAAAAAAAAGTATATATAGTGTGATGATGATGAATGACTATAAGTAACATGATACATTTTATTATTTTTTACAGACTTTATACATAAAGAGATTGGTTTTGAATATGTTAAATGCCAATGAAAAAGAACCATTTTGATGGAGAGAGATGACATAAAACTACAAAGATACAAGTTTTTGAAATCCCAGTGGAGTTCATGGAATCGTTTTCTAGTTTTCTAGTTCTGAATGAGGTTTTAAGTTATTAGTATGATTTAAATGATATTTATTAAATTAGTACATAAATTAATATTCAATTGATTTATTTTTCCTATGTTAAGAACTCGATGTATAACAACATTATTCATACACATACCTATAATACTCACAGTGGATCTTTGTGTCTCTGAATTGGTTGCAAGACCCCGTGCAGTACCTATTTTTGTGTCAATGTTGAAGGTGAAGATAGTGTAAGGTTGTGAGTCCGGGGAGATGAGTTAAACAAGTCTCTTCATTAGAATCTCCTTTATTACTGCCTTTAATCATAGAGTACAATTGTTTATATACGTGTTGATAGGTACAGTAGAATACATGAGCTCACATACATATGTCTTACACACTACACGCCCACCGGCTAAATAAAATAAAAATAATGGTTACACTTATTTTTATTTTTAGGTTATAATACGTGTATAGTCATTTTTTTTTTTTTTATAATATGCAGACAAAATAATGACGAAAATAAAATATTGGTACAAAATATAGGGTTACACACAGGAATACATTTAAAAAAATAATAGTACAATCTATTTTTCAACTTAAAGTTACATGCTAACAGCTTATCATTAGGTAGTATATGGTCTGGTTCTATTTTTATGTACTACTAGCTGACCCAGCAAACTTTGTTTTGCCATAAAAAGACCAAACATTTATCTACCCTACCTACCCGACCCTACACTACCCTACCCTACCCGACCCTACACTACCCTACCCTACCCTACACTACCCTACCCTACCCTACCCTACACTACCCTACCCGACCCTACACTACCCTACCCTACCCTACCCTACCCTACCCTACCCTACCCTACACTACCCTACCCTACTCTACCCTACCCTACCCTACACTACCCTACCCTACCCTACCCTAACCTACCCGAACCTACACTACCCTACGCTACCCTACACTACCCTACCCTACACTACCCTACCCTACCCGACCCTACACTACCCTACACTACCCTACACTACCCTACACTACCCTACCCTACACTACCCTACCCTACACTACACTACCCTACACTACCCTACACTACCCTACCCTACCCTACCCTACCCTACCCTATGTCCTTCTCCTGGTTCTAAGCTACCTCCCTGCCAATTTTCAGCTAAATCGATTCAGCCGTTCTTGAGTTATAAGTGAAGTAACTAACACGACTTTCTTTTATATATATAGATTACTTCTTTTCCTTTATACAGTATTTTTAAATTTGGGTTACAATCTTCTATTACTTCGTAGGGTCCTATATATAGCGGATCAAATTTGTTTGCTGTTTGTTCATTCTTAAGTAGTATCATGTCACCATTACTGTATGTTACAGGATTGGTATATGAATCATATCTACATTTCCTGATCTGTTTACTATTAATTAAATTTTGTCTCGCGTCATACTGTGATTTTTGAAGCTTATATTTGAGTTGTTGTGGATAGTCATATAAGTTATGTAATGGTTCAATATCTGAAGTTATATTACTTGGTAAATTGCACAGTTTTCCAAATACCAGTTCATATGGAGTGTATTTAGTTTCCGTATGTACAGTGGTATTAAAAGCAAAGCACCAATATGGAAGCCATAAACTCCAATTTTGGGGTTGGTTCTCTGTTTGTATGCGAAGGAATGAAAGTAGATTTTTATGAGTATTTTCTAAGCCTCCAATTGATTGGTGATGATATGCTGTAGATGTTGATTGGGTTATTTTTAGTATTTTACATACTTCATTCATTACTTTCGAAACGAACTCCGTACCGCGATCTGATATTATATTTCTCGGAATGCCATAACGTAATACAAAATTATTAATGAAAGCCATTGTCACTGAAATTGTATCCTTATTTCTAAGCGGGTAAGCTTCTACATACTTGCTAAGATCACACTGTAGTGTGAGTATATACATATAATTATCACTATCCTTACTTAAGGGCCCAACTAAATCTAAAAATACTCTATCAAACGCCGAATGACCTGTATCAGTCAGGACCATTGGCTGTTTTATGTGCTTGAAATGTTTCTGTCGCTGGCATTTATCGCAGCGATTTACAAACTCTGTGACGTCATTTACCAATTTCGACCAAAAATAACGCCGTTCTATATTATTTATCATTCGTCGTATACCGGCGTGGCCGCTACTCGGTAATAAGTGGTAGTCATTTAAAATTATACGTTTCGTATCGTGGTCACTTATTACTTTTACACCTTTTATAACATATAAACGTGGTCCGGACCAATTAGGTGTAATATTTATGCTATGAATTAAATCTCTTACTATCTCAATGTTTTCATTACTTTGTACAATGTACAGACTATCAAGTTTCATTAGGTTACAGTAATAAGCCAACTCCCGTACAAAGGCATCTCGTGCGCATTGTAATCGGTAAGATGGGTTTACTCTTAGTATACAATTTGATGCATCATAATTAAATATAGTATTTGATTGGTTATTCCATTCTTTTTCATTTACGAACCTTAACTCAGTGCAATCCTTTGGTTTTTAAGCAATTCCGTAACTCTTGGGTGATCAGTCCAGTCGTTCATAGATCGCTTAGCAACCATAGGGTTGTCACTCAGAACTTGTTCATTTCCTTCACGCATACGCTTTTTCTGGCCTCTGGTTAATACAGACACAACGTGCTGGTTTATTTCCTTCAATTCATCGCTTGTTATACGGATACGTGACATGGCATCTGCAGCTGCATTGTCAGTACCTCGAACATATTCTATTATGTAATCGTACTCCTCTATTATTAAACGGAATCTAGTCAAACGGCTAGATGGATTTATTTGATTAAATAAGTAAATTAATGGTTTGTGGTCGGTTTTGATAATAAATTTTCTACCGTAAAGATAGGGTCGGAAATACTTAACAGACCATACGATAGCGAGTAACTCTTTTTCTATCGTGGGGTACCTAATTTCTGCTTTATTAAGACTACGGCTTGCGTAAGCAATTGGTCTGTTATCACTATTGCAAAGCACGGAACCGATTGCATATCCGGACGCATCTGTTTGTAAAACGAAAGTATTGTTTTCATCGAAGTTGGGATATTGTAATATTGGTGGTGATATTAACGACTCTTTCAGGGATTCGAAGGATTTCTGACACTCATGCGACCATTCAAAGTTAAAAAATTTTCGACACAATCTGTTAAGTGGTAAGGATATTGCGGCAAAATCTGGTATAAATTTTCTATAAAAGTTGACGAATGCTATGAATCTTTTTGTTTCGTCTGCATTTTTGGGTACGGGATAATTTTTCACTATGTTTATTTTATCTAAATTTGGTTTAATTCCTTCAGATGTTACAACATGTCCTAAAAACTGCATTTCTTTTCTTAGGAAATCACATTTCATTGGATTAAGTTTCAAGTTAACTTTGCGTAATCTAGTTAAAATATCTATAAGATTTTTATTGTGGACTTGTAAATTACGACCAAAACAGATTAAATTATCTAAATATACAAATAATTTGTCGTATGTAAGTCCAGACATGGCAATTGTCATTAGACGAGAGAATGCACTTGGGCTAATTTTTAATCCCATAGGTAACCGGGTCATTTGATATTGGCCTGATGGCGTAGTGAATGCTGTATACTTTCTGCTTTCTGGTTGCAATTTTGCCTGATAATATGCTTGTGATAAATCTAATTGTGTAAAATACATTGAACCGGATAAAGAATCTAAAATATCGTTAATATTCGGGAGTGGAAATTTATCGTCTAAAATTCTAGTGTTTAATTTACGAAAATCAATAACCAGCCTCCATTTCTTAGAATTATCATCTGATTTTTTGGGTACTAACAAAATTGGGCTTGACCACTCACTTTTTGCTGGTTCAATGATATGTTCAGAAAGCATTTTCTTAACTTGTGCTTCAATTTCCTTACGCTGTGAAAAGGGTAACCTGTACTGTCTAGTATAAACTGGATCAGCATGTGGTTTTAACATTATACTTTGTTCGTATAGGTTAGTGGTAGTTAATTTATCGTTTGGTAGATGAAATACATCCGAAAATTTAGCACATATGTTTTCGATTGATGACCTTTCTTCATTGTTTAGATGATTTAATTTTAAAAGAGAAAACATTGTACGTACTCTCTCTCCATCAATATTACTGTCTTTTCCAAAGTGACTGATGTCATAGTCTGATAATAAATGTATTTCCGGTCTGAAATAGTTAACATCTACTTGTGTTTCACGAGTATTTAATATTTGTATACAAATTTGTCCATTGTTTGGTTTACATATACTTCCGGCTATAAAAACTCCGTCGCATAATTGATACGGTAATATTACGCAGTCCTCGTTAAAACTACTGTCTAACATAACTATTTTTTCACATCTCGGTGGTATTCTTAAAAAGCAAGTTTTATTTAACGAACTATTAATCATGGGCAGGGTTATACTATTGTCATGTTTCTTTAAAGTTATCGTATTATTTTCAAAATTCAAAATAGCGCCATATTTGCTCATAAAATCTCTGCCAATTATACCATGTTGTAAACCTGGTAAGTTGCGCATAATGTAAAATTTGTTTACAAATTCCTGTCCATTTGCGATCAATGTAACATAAACGTAGCCTGAAGTTTGCACTTTGCCCCCAATGCCATTTATATAAATGCGTTCCGTTTGGACTGGAATATTCCAACGTGCCACAGTTTCATATTTCAATACTGATAGTGATGCTCCTGAGTCTATAAGTAATCCATATTTGGCACCCTGTACTAAGAATTCCACCGAGCTGTTATTGTTACAAGCAAATATAAAATGATTATCGAAAAAACTGTAATGGTTCAGTAATTTGTCTTTCTGTAGGTTGGGGAGTTCGATTCTGGTCAGTTAAATCGATACTATTCATGGCATTTTCTATGACATGTACATTACCATTGCGCGTGAAAGTCCGTCCAGGCCTACCACGAGATGAACCCCGGATGTGACCACGATTATTGCTAAACTGTTGTTGAATTCTTTGGTTTTGCCTATGATTATGAAAAGAACCTCTACTATTCCCTCTCTGTAGAAATCGATTGTTATTTGAACGATTAGGGCGTCTATTATTATTATAACTATATCCGCGATTATTAAATAATCTGCCTTGGTATCCGACATAAACAGAAGCGTCAGTATTTTGCCGACTGCATGACAATTCCTCATCCTTGGCTGCTCTTATTGTATCTTTCAGGTTATCATAATTACGCGCTGCTAAAATAGTGCGGATTTCGCGGTTTCGCAAGCCATCAATGAAACATTTTATTGCAATCTTCTCATTTTGAGGGCGTAATATTTTATGTGCATTTTGTTCATCACCCGCTTGCGCGACCGTCAAATCCACAAAAAGCTGTTCGACCTTGGATCCATACTTTTCTATAGAAAAACCGTTTTGGTTTATTTGTGTTAACTCCTTGTGTATTGCTGTACTAGACTTCTTTGTAAGAAGGTGTTGACGCATTTCAATTATAAGTGACTCACAACTATTATAAGAGGTCGACAATCTTAATTTTGCGCTCTCGGTTAATCGGGTTTTTAATATAAACTTAACTAGCATTTTGTTGCCTTCTTCGGTGAGTGAAGAACTGTATAACTCTATGGTATCTATTAAACTTTTCGTGATATTTTCATCACCATTCATAATTGGTAGTAGAGCCACGGCAGTCCTATAATTAAAAGCCTCCATATTGCCTACCTCGGTTCTAGTCTTGACCGTATTCTGAGCACTTGGTTGAGAACTGTACGTTTTGGAGCAAAATGATTCTATTTGAGTATAAGTCTTTTCAAATAAATCACAGTACGACTGTATTTCCTGTAAAACACTTGTACTAAGTTGCTTACTTTCAATCGGTCTCGATAAGGTTTTAATACAACCATCAAACTGATATTTTAATAACGTTGCTTCCTTCAACTTTTGTTTCAGAACAGTTTCTGTTCTTTTAGGATAACTTAGTTTTATTAAATTATGTTCAATATTTTTTAATTGGTCATATAACAAGTTAAGCTCATCTGCCATTACCAAACCAAATAAGATACATAAAAGATTTACAGATTATTTGACAGTATGTACTTAAACAAAAATATATTGTCCATTAATCGTTCGGTAACTTTTCATGTTTCACTCAACGATAGAACACCACTTCACTTATCACTGAATATATTTTTAAACACTTACTGCGGTTTCTGGGCTCTGATACCCGTCTCCTGGCGAGTCTCCTGGCGCTGCTGGCGGCATTCGTAACAAACACGAGCCTCCGGGATCGGTCGACGAAACGAACGTGATAGGTTTTGTGTGAAAACCTCATTCCTTATCCATGAATGATGACAATTTCGGTACAGTTTATACACCGCATAAAGTCCAGCTACTCCAAGTAAGGTGCACATGATAAACATCACGATACTAATGTTCGATAAGTGGTACTCTTGCATAGAAGCAGAATTTAAACCACCCGATGCACTTTGTGTTATAAAAACGTCTTCTTTTTGTACATCTGACCGGCACATTGTAGAGAAAACAAAAACTCCCGTTTTAAAAGACAAAAGATAATCACTTATATCATAGTCTATTAATGTCTTTCAAATAATTAAGTAACGCGGCCGAACGCGGCACCCGTCTCGGATGGCAGGGTCGCCATGTAAGGTTGCTCACAACCTTACATGACTTGTTTAACTCATCTCCCCGGACTCATCCGGGGAGATGAGTTAAACAAGTCTCTTCATTAGAATCTCCTTTATTACTGCCTTTAATCATAGAGTACAATTGTTTATATACGTGTTGATAGGTACATTAGAATACATGAGCTCACATACATATGTCTTACACACTACAATAGCATTGTATAACTGTCTCTTTCACTCGCTTATGTATGTCACATCGTCCTATCTCGCTTACTCTATGCAGTATACTCGATGACAAACTGTTTCTTACGCAATGGTAGGCAGGACCAAGTTCAAAGACACAAAGATCCGCTGTGACTACTATAATATAGGTACCTCATGTTCATTATTACTAAAGACATAAATAAAAATTAAACAGTATCAAGATCGTTTAATCCAATTTCCCCAGTATTGCACACAACAATTTTTTATTTCCACATTTGCCATGAGATTCTGGTAGACCTATACGTAAGTTGTTTAAAATAAAGAGTAATTTTAAGCGTAGATGATATTAAGGTGTAGGTCTTATCTTTAAATTGTTATTGTATAATGATCAAGTAGACATCTAAGTGTAGGCTAGGAATAATGAATTGCTGTATTCAGCGAGGCATTTTAGCATAGAAAGAATAATAGTTTTACCCTAAGATTAGAAAGCGGCCCGCCTCCGATATACTCGGTTCAGGTAACAAGATTTTGGATCCGGCATCGGCCAATAGCGTGCCGGAACGAGAGGCCCTAAAAATGCGCGCCTTTCAACTTCTAGTTACTTAAGACGCCACCAGGGTATTTTTAGTATATGGGCGTTTTTAGTGTTTAAATTAAGGTTTTTTGTTGAAATGTATTATAATTAGATAGATGTAGCGTTTCAACATGTATTAGTCATAAGTTCAACATTGTAAGGGATGTTTTACCGCAGAAAAGAGCCAAAGAAAGTTCCCCATACCACGCTGCAAGAGTTTGGCGCTAACAAGTAAGAGCGTCCTTATTGGCCGACGCTCGCAAGTCCAAATTCCCGCTCGGATTGGAGTGTTGTGGTTGGTTAGGTCAGTAGAGACCACGCGTAACCCATAAGCGTGGGGATGCGTCTGTTTTTATAGAGGCTACACATCTGCGGTCAGACATTCCGAATCAACAGCGTCACCAGTGTACATTCTAAGAAAATAAAACAACGAGAATTATTCAATCCAACAAAGGCTTTCTTTTGTGCCTATAACGCCGCTCACGTACTCCCGCCAGCGAACCCTATCAAGTTAATAAGTCAATAGTAACATCTAGACATACAGTCATCAACAACATTTCTTTCCGCAATCTCAAACTTTCGCACACGACTCTCAATTTTGGCCCAAAAAGCCAAAAAGCTGAGGATCCTAGCGAAGGTGAGGAGGTACTTCACGCCAGAACAGCTGCTCAGCTTGTACCAAGCGCAAGTTCGATCATGCATTGAGTACTGTTCTCATCTCTGGGACGGATCTGCCAAATACCAGCTTGATGCACTAGAGTCGATCGAAAAGTGGGCCAAGAGGCTCATCGGCAATGAAGCACTGGTTAAGTCAAAGCTGCCGTAAACACCGTCACCGAGTTGCCAGCTTGGCGGTTTTTTATCGGTTACATTTCGGGGAGTGTGCGATGGAATTGCATGATCTAATTCCGCCCAGCCCGTTTCATCATCGGACTACCAGACGTACGGCGAAGTGCCATCGGTATATGGTAGACATTCCACCCCTACGCACTAAACGTTTATAGAATACTTTTATTATGCGTACAGCTAAGGAGTGGAATTCCCTGCCGGAGTCTGTGTTGCCCGATAGCTACAATCTAGGGGTCTATAAGTCAAGAGTGAATAGGTTACTTCTAGGCAAGCGTGCTCCACCGTTGACCACATCATCGCTTACCATCAGGTGAGATAGTGGTCAAGCGCGAGCCTATAACGAATAAAAAAAAAAAAGGCCTAAAAAACACAATACAAGTTATTTTTAGTGCTTGTTGTAAAGGCTTTCACATTAGAATTTAAGCTATGTTGGATGTGCTTCGGCTTAATTCTTGCATACAAAATAAAAATGTCCATAAGCTCCCGACCTTTTTCATTTCATTTTTTTTAAACTACATTATTTATCTAGTAGTAGACATGCTTAGATCGACAATCTATCGAACACGTAATAAGGACACGATATCTTGCGAAAATACTCCGATTCAAATAGTTAAACGCCTTTGGGATCAGGAATCTGTGCATTTCCTGATGGCCCTTTCTCGACTTCACGGGGCTGGGATGACGGTACGGATTAAATGAAACACCACCGTAGATTCTCCAACAAGCACACTTTTATTGTCGAGTTTCCAATCTTACACTTTGTACAGTTCTTATAGTTAAACGATTAGTCGTTGGAAGAACGGCAAGAAAACAGTTGGATGGGATCGGTTGTATAAACGTAGCTTCACAAAGAATTTGTGAAATGCGAGCGCTGTTTTTACCAGACCCGAGTTCCCGTGTGTTAATAATTCAAAATTGGCTGTCTTTTTGACCATAGATTACATCCCCCCAGGGATGGGGCCGCGCGCACCCAAATCTATCGGTTTTACTAGACCCGAGTTCCCGTGTGTTAATAATTCAAAATTGGCTGTCTTTTTGACCATAGATTACATCCCCCCAGGGATGGGGCCGCGCGCACCCAAATCTATCGGTTTTACTAGTCGTGTGCGCGTGACCCACAGATTATAAATCACTGCGAGTGAGCGTTCACAGAACGCTACACCACCCCCCTACGGAGAAAGGAAAAACATCTCAAAGAAAATTACAAAAACACATAAAAAAAAAGTAACTTACCTACTATAACAAGGTTATAAATCTAGAATATTCCTAGCTTTTACCAGCCTACCGGTTCTAGTAACGGTTGGTGCTGGCACTGGCAGAAGGGGAGTAGGAATAGAAGACGGTGGGGAAGAAACTTGGGGTAGTGGTTTTGGAGCGGTAGGTACAGGGATCAAAGAGGTCGAAGGTTGGTAAGAAGCATGTTGTGGAGTTATGTTCGGTTGCACATCTGGAAGACGACTCGTGTTAAATTCCACAAATGCTGGTTTAATGCGGTCAACACTTACAACCACTTCTCGATCTTTGACCAACAAAGTGATGGTTTTGTCATCGTTAGAACGATTAATTATCCTATAAGGTCCTGTATATGGTGACTGCAGTGGGCGTCTGACTGTATCGTCTCGAAGGAAAGCATGTGTAGCTGAAGAGACTTCCTTGTAAATAAACACACCGGGCTGGCAGTGACGAGATGCAGGAGTTGGACGAATGTTAGCCATTCTGTGGCGCAGTTGCGCTACAAAATCGGTAGTATCACTAGTGCTATCCTGATCCAGGTTGGGTACAAGTAGTTCCCAGGTAGCCTGAGTGGCTCCCCGTACACCAGCTCAGCGCTCGTGGCTTTTATGTCTTCCTTGAAAGCGGAGCGCATGCCTAAGAGGACGAGTGGGAGCGATCGGACCCAGGAGTCACCGTGACACATTAGAGCAGCCTTGAGTTGACGGTGGACGCGCTCGATCATGCCATTTGCACTAGGATGATACGGAGTAGTCCTCACACGCTTGGTGGCACAAAAATTCATCAACCGTTGAAATAGCGCGGACTCAAATTGGCGCCCTTGATCTGTGGTCAGTATATTAGGCACTCCAAAGCGTGCGATCCAACCGGTTACAAAGGTGTCTGCGACTTCTTCCGCCGTCATTGTCGTCATAGGCCATACCTCTGGCCACCGAGTAAATCTGTCAATTGCGGTGAGACAATAGTTATACCCATGAGAGTGAGGTAGGGGGCCTATGATGTCGATGTGGACATGGCGGAAACGACCTGTTGGCGTTTCGAAGTTACCTAGAGGTGCCGTGTTATGACGAGTCACTTTATTACGTTGGCAATGTAAACAGGTGCGTGCCCATCGGCGGCAGTCGGTGTTGACTTTTGGCCATACGTAGCGCTCAGTCACCAGGCGAACGGTGGCCCGTATACCAGGATGGCTAAGGTTGTGACATCGATCGAAGGCAGCTCGACGAAAGGGTGATGTGAGGAAAGGGCGAGGTCTCCCAGTAGAAATATCACAGGTGACAGAGGTATTCGTACCTGGCATAATAACGTCTGTCAATTGCAGGCCAGTACCGTGTTGTCGTAGATTAGATAGCTCCTGATCTACTAGCTGAGATTTTGCGAGAGCCTCGTAATCCTCTTCCAGAGTAATGGCCTCTACGCGTGACATTGCATCGGCTACGATGTTGTCTTCCCCTTTTATATATTTGATATCGGTGGTAAACTGACTGATGAATGATAGTTGATTCAATTGAGCCGGTGGAAGTCTTTCTCGGCGCTGCGCAAATGCGTACAACAGCGGCTTGTGGTCCGTATATATGGTAACGTGTTCTACTTCAAAAAAATGCCGGAAGTGTTGCACGCTTTCATACACCGCTAAGAGCTCTCGATAGTAAGCTGGCCACTGTGTCTGCTTGGTTGTCAATTTCCTGCTAAAAAAAGCTAGAGGGTACCAATCGTTCCCTATCTGTTGTTGCAAGCAAGACCCAATATGAACGTTTGAAGCATCAGTAAATAGAGCTAAACTGGCGTTAGAGGCCGGATGCTGTAGAAGCGTTGCACTGCATAGACTTTGTTTGCATGTTTCAAATTTTTCGAGAAGATCCGGTGTCCATGGAAATGGTTTAGCACCCTTACTGTTAGTTGCGGCCAATGCATCTATTAGAGGGGCTTGGTACTGCGCAGCCCGTGGGATAAAACGCCGATAGTAATTTAACATGCCGAGGAATCGGCGCATGCCTTGAACTGTTTTTGGGGGTGGAAAATCCAATATGGCTTGGATGCGGTCTGCTGGAGGTCGTGTGCCTTCTGCGCTGATGTAATGGCCCAGAAATGTGGTCTCACGGACGCCAAGAATACACTTGGTTGGGTTTACTACCACCCCATAGTCCCGTAGACGACCAAAAAGGATCCGAAGGTGTTCCCGATGGAGAGCCTCATCAGCTGAGTGAACGAGGATATCATCCACGTAGGGAAAGCAAAAATCTAGACCCCGTGTGACCTCATCAATAAACCGCTGGAACGTTTGACCAGCGTTTCGTAGCCCGAAGGTCATCAAAGGGAATTCGAAGAGGCCAAACGGGGTGATGATGGCAGTCTTCGGAATATCCTCTTCGGCCACGGGAATCTGATGGTAGGCTTTAACCAAGTCTATAGTGCTGAATATCTTCGAGCCCGTGAGATTATGTGCGAAATCGTTGATGTGCCGAACTGGGTACCTATCTGGTACGGTTCTTGCGTTCAATGCACGGTAATCGCCACATGGGCGCCACGTATCATCTTTTTTTACGGCCATATGGAGTGGAGATGACCAGGCACTTTTAGATGGGCGTGCAGTACCGGATTTCACCATGTCTTCAAATTCCTTTTTGGCCGCTACTAACTTTTGAGGGGCCAGTCGGCGAGGACGGCACGAAATTGGAGGCCCATCTGTAGTTTTTATAAAATGCACGGTATCGTGCTTTATCACCCTTGGTACGCCAGGTGGACGAGTTATTTCTGGGAATTCTGCTAGTACATGTGCAAAAGCAGAATTTGACATAGCCACGGCCTTGACGCTTGGTTGGTTTGATAACATAGATACGGCGGATGATGATAAATTTGTAAGGCTGTCAACCAATCTCTTAGCTCGGCAATCTGGTAAGAGATGATAGAAGGACAGAAAATCCGAGCCAATGATGGCAGTTGTGACGTCAGCCACAACAAACGACCAAACGAACTGTCGCCGAAAACCAAGATCAAGAGTCATGTTTACGTTGCCGTATGTCTTAATGCTGCTGCCGTTTGCCGCGCTGAGCTCATATTCGGAACTTTTTCTCCGATTAGAAAGCCAGCTGCGAGGGTAGCAGCATAGATCCGAGCCAGTGTCAACCAAGAATTGTCGTTTGGTAGCTCGGTCTGTAACGAAAAGACGACGGCTGGTTTGTTGGCTGTAGTCGCAATCAATTGCCGCCGCTACTGATTGCGAAGTCAGTTTTCCGCCTTAAAGTTGCAGGGCGGGATGCATTTGAGAGCTTTTACGCCGTAAGTTCTGTGGTACCAACAGCGGTAATTGGATCGGCCGACACTGTTCTTACACGAGGACTTGTTTGCATCTGCCAAGCGTTTCTGGGGCCGATTGGAAGCGGATGATAATACAGCAATTTGCTTGCTGAGTTCGTCAATCCGCTCCATCATAGGGGTCAGAGGAGACACTGAGTCAGCATAAACGTTTGCAGGTCCCGGTTGGGCCTCAACGATTCTATCGGCCAAATCGGCCACTTTTTCCAACGGAAGGTCACCGTGAGCTGCCAAAATACCTTGCACGTGTTGGGGGAGGCGCGAAAGCCATAGCTGGCGGAGAATTTTATCATCTGAAAGGGAGGTTCCAGACAGCGATCGGAGGTGTCTCAAGAATTGAGACGGCTTTCGGTCTCCGAGTTCGTTTTCACCAATGAGTTGTCTCACTCGTAGTTCTTCTGATAGTGAAAATCGTTTAATTAGAGCCTCTTTCAATTTTTGGTACTTCCCTTCTGCTGGAGGGTTGATGATGATATCTTCTATTTCACCCGCCACCTTATGGTCTATTTGACTGAGGACGTAGCTGTACTTGGTGTCATCTGTGTTGATGCCCGCTAGATGGAACTGCGCTTCGGCTTGTGCGAACCACACCATAACTCTGTCCGGCCACAAAGGAGGCAGTTTGACTGCCACGCGACATACAGCAGGTGCGTCCACTAGCTCCGATTTAGGGTGTGTGACGCTTTGCTCTTGGAGAGCTCGTAAGGCTACGTTCTCTGCCTCCAGGGCGGCCAAACGTGTTTTTATCAAATCTTGATCCATGGTGTGCAACTCTGGTAATGGAAGGGAAAAGTAGAAGAAAGTTGAGATTAAATTTAGTTGCAACTAGCAGCCCAACCGACACTAGTGAATTTAACAATCAATTAAATGTTCAGTGCGCAGCTAGATCATTACAAAATATCTCGTAATTATTCCGTCAATGTATTCAAATACATTACAATAATGTAAATCACTTAAAATACCTATAAGAATGAATTAAAATATTAAAAATATGTACACTGGTATTTATACATGTAAAACCTGTATGTACATAACCTCTTTATGGCACAGAAAAGCTATGGTTGTATCAATAGAAGAACAAAAAAAAAAAATATCTTTGAAAATAAAATGAAATGGAAATTAAATAACTGAACGAATGAATGAATGTACGACATGTAACTTGAAGTTTTTACTAAAGTTCGTAGTAGCACCCATATGAAGTGGAATCACTGATAATACTGATATCAATACTGTTCAGGTGATTAACAGAAAGTAGTCCAATACGAGCACAAATATTTTAACGGTACTTGCGTGACAAACTTCACTTCTCTTGTAGTAGCGTCTGCGGTGTTATTGCACTAATTATTCTGCAGGCTGATGCTGAAGTTTGGTCGGCAGGCCGTCGTCATAAACAATTACAATATTGTTGCTGTTGTTGGAATCTTCTTCTGAAGTAAATCACGTCGACGGTCACCACTTTGGGATCAGGAATCTGTGCATTTCCTGATGGCCCTTTCTCGACTTCACGGGGCTGGGATGACGGTACGGATTAAATGAAACACCACCGTAGACTCTCCAACAAGCACACTTTTATTGTCGAGTTTCCAATCTTACACTTTGTACAGTTCTTATTGTTAAACGATTAGTCGTTGGAAGAACGGCAAGAAAACAGTTGGATGGGATCGGTTGTATAAACGTAGCTTCACAAAGAATTTGTGAAATGCGAGCGCTGTTTTTACCAGACCCGAGTTCCCGTGTGTTAATAATTCAAAATTGGCTGTCTTTTTGACCATAGATTACATCCCCCCAGGGATGGGGCCGCGCGCACCCAAATCTATCGGTTTTACTAGTCGTGTGCGCGTGACCCACAGATTATAAATCACTGCGAGTGAGCGTTCACAGAACGCTACACGCCCATAACTTTTGAACGGCTGAACTGATTTGAAAGAACACTCTCGATAAAATCACCTTTTAAACAAACAAAAAAACTAAAAAAGTCAAAATCAGTTCATCCGTTTAAGGGCTATGATGCCAGAGACCAAATACACAGGTACACACGTCAAACTTATGACACCCCTCTTTTTCCGTCGGGTGTTAAAAACGAACGAGCTTGGTCAAACTGACCGTGCAATTTCAATGCACGCTCTCCAAAATAGAATGAACTCTTAGATAGACTAAACTGTACAGCTCTTCAAAATAACCAAAACGTAACCGATAAAACCTATATACGTTTGGTAGGATAGTATGGGCTATATAAAAGGCTCAAGTCGGCGATAATGTTTAAGCTCTGCAGCTTGCATCGACCAGTGCATCAATAAATATGAGATTTTGGGCCGTTTCAGAATCTGTTCAAGCGCATCAACCTAGTATTGCAGTATGGTAGATCCCCAGAGATGACAGTTGTACTCCATCTACGACTGAACTTGCGCTTGCAGTTGTGCAGCTGGTACGGTATGAAGTACCACCTCATTTAGGCGTCCTCAGCATTTGCTTAGGGGTGAGACGAAAGTAAGGTCACCAAGCCCACCGCACTATTCCCAAACCACTGCAACTCCTGAAAGCCAGAATCAACAGTGGCGACCACCAGAAAAGCGACGAGACAATGAAGCTCGACTAAGTCCCGGTGAATGAATTTAACTGTCTGGGATCCCGCAACGAAATAAGGTCACCAGCAACTCTTAAAATTGATTGATCTACAAAAAATCTAATGAAACCTTAATTTTAATATTTATGGCTCTTAGGTTGGAAAAGTAAAAAAAAAAAAAAAAAAAAAGTTAAATCCACAGTTAGCTACATAGTAAAACAAAAGTTTGAGCCTTTTGAAGATGCGGCCCAAATTCTTGAAAGTAATGTCATACAATAAACTTAGAGAAATACTTTTTTTAAAGCAAAACACTCTTTTACGTGTAGATAACCTTACAGAATGTTTATCGGCTAGCAAATCAATATTCTTTCGAGTATTCATCATTAGATTCAAAAACAATGAAGCCGTTTTAGTTTTGTTCAAAATCGGGCCCGTGACTCCTTCGAGCGTTTTTCTTTACTCCCCATAGTTTCGGATTCGGTCATCGGCGAAAACTCAAACTGTGTAGGTACGCATCATTAACCGAAAGAAAACATTCGTATATTTGCAATTAGATTTAGGGTCAGAAATGATTTTCAGAAAAAATGCTTCTTCTTTGATATAACAATTCGTCGCTTTTCGCAATAACTTTAACCGAGCATAATATTTCATGAACCTTAAACATAAAAGCTGTAACAAAATGTAAAAAAGCGTTGTATTGTTGTATTTCAAACAACGCTCTTTTTTCTGTCGGAGGTTAAAAAGGAACTCAAAAGGCCATTTTTTAAACTCGCAAGGGAATCAAAACATGAAGGGTTCTTCCCATTGACCTAGAATCTTGAACTTTGACCCAAAGCTAGACGCCAAGTGACCACTGCGTTTTTTTCTGTTACAAGTTGTATATTATATAATTTATCCGCATCTATACTCTTGAACTTCCTAAAAGTTCTTTATTTTAAGTATATGTAATATAATCAGGTCATAGTAATTTCAAACAGTTAACAATCAGTATAAATCAATATTCAACTACATTGATTGATAATGATTTTTGTTAGTTTTATTTAAGATAAATATACATACATAGGCCTAATCTGTTCATGGGGGTAGACAGGAACTACATTCAACTATGTAGGTACTATTTATTTTAAACTTTATTGTACACCACATAATAAGTGCAGGTCAAACATTTATAAAATGGCCATTTTGCAAGTGTACAATGCCAATTGCACACCTGTTGGTTGGTCTTAATATTCAGGCAAATCTCTTGGAGACAATCGATGCATTGAAAGAGAGGAGATGGATATAGGGCTGTCTGTGTACAAAACATCACAAATAATACACTCGTGGTATTAAATAATATATAAATTTTAATATAAATATAAAATATATAACAGAGAAATGAAAGTAATAATTACGACGATATTATCACACGATCATGGATTATTTTTATTACTCGTAATACACCCACCGCAGTATCGCAGTATCTCTACGTTGACGTCGTAGTGGGGCTTGCGTGCTGCAATGAACCCAAAATCTGTTACGGTAGATTCTACTTTGCCACGACATGCCTAGACTGAGGGACCAGGCTAAGAGAGAGATAAAATCATCAGGACAGCTTTGTGGCGAGCTGGTTGGCAGTGGCGATCCCGCAAAACCGAGTTCCCGGGAGAAGTCTTGTTCCTTACCTCGGGAGAAGGCATGCCTTTATTGAGCAGTTGAAGTTTATACTGATGATGAACAAAGTTCCCACATCTGTTTTGTCTTTATTGGCTGACTTGAGTGGAGATTCGCAAGTCGTGTTTGGAGGAAGACAAGGCTGGTGAGGACATGAAAATCTTCGGGGCTCTGATAATTTTTTGATAGGCGTGGAATACCTCTCCATTCCTCAAGCGTCTTAGGACATAATTATTGTCATCTTGGAGCTACGTCAGTAAACAGCTAGGGTGCTTCCGTATCTGGGGGCTCATTTGTTGAGTGTGCTAATCACCTCCTGCCAGTTTTTAGCCCAGTCAGGTTTGTTCAGGCAGGGGCCAATAGGCCTTCTAGATTTTCAGGCAATCGGTCCACTTAACCCTTAAACCCATACCCATAGCCCAATAAATTTTTTCGCCATATATTGTAATAATAATGCACAAACCGGGGTTTTTTGGTCGTACTTACGTAGTGCATACAAGGGTAATAAAAATATAAAAGGTCGGTGAGCTTCACATATAATTTAAAGGTGTCTTTCTGCGAGTTGGCTCCGGCCCCTGGCACGCCTTTCAAATGTTCGGGACCCCGGGCTCTGGCATTGTCAAAAACATATGAAATTATAGTATACTAAAACTAATATATCTTTGCACGATCATAAAAAACAAACACATTAAAAACATTACAAAAATAAAGATTCAGTCACGTTAAAATAATTAGTAAAAGTTCTAATATTTATTACACGAAGCACCGAACACTTTTGACATCTTAATGTGGATCAAAAGTTTGTTTTAAACTTATTCACGAATAAAACTAAATTTGTCAAATTATTAAGTAAAATAAATTTATTATAATTAATATATCTGTAATAATTTTATACAAATTTTGTTTCAAAATCACCACTTTTTACGCAAAAATATACAAAAGTACGTTAGGCTTAGCATAATAAGGCATTTTGTATACTTTAACATTAAAAAATGCAGATTTCAAGCCTTATTTAAATATAAGAATGATTTTTAGACTAAATGATTTGTGAAATAAGGTACGGACAACTTCGCATGCACAAATGGCAAAAAAAAATACTTAATCTAATATATCAGATAATAATATCTAATAATAAATTGTTACCCACGTGATGTATGCGTCAATCTTAATTTAAACATAAAGGAGCATGCATACTTACTCTGGGTGAAATTTTGAAACAAAAGTTTCAATGTAGTGCTTTCTTTCTCTGTGTGGATTGAAGAAAAGGTCAGCTGTCAAACTATCCAACCAAGGTGGACAGGTCACTTCAAGCTAACTCCACCTAAGTTCAAATTTCAAAGTTTTTATTTGCCAGAAAAAACATTATTCAATAAAGAACAAGCAAAACCAAAATAAAATTTTGCATTAACACTTTAAACTGTCAGATTTAAAAAAATACATTTTTATTTTTATTTATTAAAAATGGCAATAAAATTAGAAATATCAATAAAAATATGTCGCAAAGTAAAAAAAAAATATACCAATCAAAAAACTAAAATTAAATAAGAATTACTAAAATGAAAATGTTTGTATTCAAGGTGAACGTGCGCCATTTTTAGAAAAGAAAATAATCGTATGGGGTATTTACGACCAGAATAAAAGTTTTCACACTATCCAAACTAGTAGTGTTTATTTACCAGGGAGCTGGAGAACTTGCACCACGAAGCCGTTTTTTTTTTTTTTTATCGTCAATAGGCTTGCGCTTGACCACTATCTCACCTGATGGTAAGCAATGATGTGGTCGACGGTGAAGCACGCTTGCCTAGAAAAAACCTATTCACTCTTGACTTAAAGACCCCAAGATTGTAGCTATCGGGAAACACAGACTCCGGCAGGGAATTCCACTCCTTAGCTGTACGCATAATGAAAGTGTCCCCAAAACGTTTTGTGCGTATGGGCGGGATATCCACCATGTACCGATGACGCATCGCCGTACGTCTGGTAGTCCGATGATGGAACGGGCTGGGCGGAATCAGATCATGCAATTCCAACGCACACTCCCCGAAATGCAACCGATAAAAAACCGACAAGCTGGCAACTCGGCGACGATGTCCAAGGCTTTGGAGCTTTGACTTGACCAGTGCCTCATTGCCGATGAGTCTCTTGGCCCGCTTTTCGATCGATTCAAGTGCATCAAGCTGGTATTTAGCAGATCCGTCCCAGAGATGAGAACAGTACTCCATGCATGATCGAACTTGCGCTTGATACAAGTTGAGCAGCTGTTCCGGCGTGAAATACCGTCTCATCTTCGAAAGGATCCCCAACTTTTTGGCCGCCAGCTGAGCCTTTCCCTCAATGTATGGGCCAAAATTGAGAGTCGATGTCAACGAAACACCGAGAAGCTCAAGATGGTCTGTTATCGGCACGGTTAAAACTTGGCTTATTTTTCAAATTTATGTTTAGAGTGGAGTCTCCTACTTAAATTACAAATGTGAAAGTTTATTAGAATGGATGTTTGTTGGTCTTTCACGCAAAAACGACTGATCGTATTTGGATGAAATAGTACAGTAATATTAACTTATACATTAGAATAACACAGAGGATATAATGTATAAACATTTATAGAGGAAGCACTAATCTCACGCGGGCGGAACCGAAGGCGCTAGTATTTAAGTAATAATTGTAATGTTTGTATTCACGTGATTTCGATGGTGTGTTGAGTGTGGTTGAGTCAACTGTCTTGCTCTCTAACGTTCGTTCTTTTACGTAATTTGCACAACTAATCTACTTTGCCCGGAAATATTTTAATGTATAGTAACAGCTCGTCTATAGATTAATCTAATATAAAAAATTCTCGTGTCACAGTTTTCGTAGCCAAACTCCTCCGAAACGGCTTGACCGATTTTGATGAAATTTTATATGTATATTCAGTAGGTCTGAAAATAGGTCAACATCTATTTTTTTTATTATTTTTTTTGAATGGTTAGGTTAGGGTAGGGTAGGGTAGGGTAGGGTAGGTAGGGTAGGGTACGTAGGGTAGGGTAGGGTAGTGTAGGGTAGGGTAGGGTAGGGTAGGGTAGTGTAGGGTAGGGTAGGGTAGGGTAGGGTAGATAAATGTTTGGTCTTTTTATCGCAAAACAAAGTTTGCCGGGTCAGCTAGTTATGTATAAAGATTACGATAACTAGAGAACAAATTTGCAGTTAAGTGCAGTAGTTTTTACAGACATTCAGACAGACAGACAAACAAAATTTTTGAAAAAAAATATTGTTTTGGCTTCTTTTGGTGTTATGAGACCCTCATATATTTATTTCTTAAATTTCTCCTATCCATCGGTCAGTTATTATTTTACTATGCTTATATCATAGGTACATACATACCTACATTATATAGATTAACTCCTAATTCAAACAAAAAATGTAGATTGTTGAAGCTGTCATAATAAAACATTTCGTTGGACACACACTGTGCACTTAATTATTTCTTAAAAACAGCGACAATGAAATAACACTAGTCGCTAATGTCTGTAAGTTTTATCCTGAATATTAACTAATCTATAATCTTCATGTTAGAGAATAATTATGATAACACTAAATCGTTCCGCGTAGCACAATTAATCAATCAATCAGCTTTGATATAAATACCCTTCAGTTAGAACGACTTAGAATCACTCGTCGACGAGTATTACCAGTATGCGTATCCTTGCTCTGCTAGCACTTTGCTTCGCGGCCGTCGCAGGTATGTTCTAAACTGTAATTCTAAGATATGTTACATACGCATATATCAAAAGGATCTCTTTCTGTTATATTCGTATTTTTTTTTTTTTTTTTGCGAAGTATTATTATAAACTAAAGGATGGTTAAGATCCTTTGAACTTGATAGATTTGTTGCAATTTTGTATAGGGTTTTAAAATATCTTCCTTTTTTTCAGCCGTCCCCTCCAATCCCCAGAGGATTGTGGGTGGTTCGGTCACCACCATTGATCAGTACCCCACCATCGCCGCTCTTCTGTACTCATGGAACTTAAGCGCATACTGGCAGGCATGCGGAGGTACTATCCTGAACAACAGGTCTATCCTCACCGCGGCTCACTGTCCCTTGTAAGTATTTTTCTAATAGATATCAATACTCATCAAATACAGGTTGTATAACTATTTTCCCTTTGACAGCGGTGACGCAGCCAACAGATGGCGTATTCGTGTCGGCTCCACTTGGGCTAACAGCGGCGGTGTCGTTCACAATGTGGGCAGTTTCGTCATTCACCCATCATACAACAGTTGGACTATGGACAATGACATCGCCGTCTTGCGCTCCACCACCACCTTTACTTTAAACAACAATGTCCGCGCCGCTTCCATCGCTGGAGCCAACTACAACCTTGGTGACAACCAAGCCGTCTGGGCTGCTGGATGGGGTACAACTTCCGTGAGTTTATTGATGTTTTCTATCTTGTTCAACCGACAGTAAATTTTTTGAGTTTATTGTCTGATAATATTTGCAAAAATATTTCCATTTCACAGGCTGGTGGCTCCTCTTCTGAGCAACTACGTCATGTCCAGATTTGGACTGTAAACCAGAATACTTGTGCTCAAAGGTATGCTACCCGTGCTATAGCTATCACTGCCAACATGTTGTGTTCCGGCTGGCTCGACGTCGGTGGTCGCGACCAGTGCCAGGGTGACTCCGGTGGTCCTCTCTACCACAACGGTGTCGTAGTTGGAGTCTGTTCCTTCGGTATCGGCTGCGCTCAAGCATTCTTCCCCGGTGTCAACGCTCGCGTGTCCCGCTACACCGCTTGGATCCAAAGTAACGCATAAGAAGGGATGATTTCTTAGAATGGTTATAATTTTAAATAAAAAACTGTTACCCTAAAAATTGTTTTATCTGTAATTATTACACTGTATTTGGAAACATTATTGCTGTTTAAAACTATCTTCAAACATGAAACCTAACATTATTTTAGTGAAAACGAACAAATTATCTACCGACATTAAAACAAAATTGTTCGATGCTTTAATTACATAAAACAATTATGCATACATAGCAACTAATAATATGATTGGTACACTAAATATAAATTCTAAATAAGACACTAACTATTGCCAACGCTATTCACTTCTAAATTTTTTGAAGATGACTGAAAAAATAAAAGCTTTCATATTACAATCGCACGGGTCTATCAATATTAACCAGGCATTGTTTGTGTGAAAACGATATTGTGGCTTAGAACTTTGGGTTTCTTATGTATAATTTGGAAAATGTGGGCAGACCAGATTTTCTTCAGTGGCTAGATCAATGATAATAACAGTGATAACGCATGAACGAGTATCCATCTGTTATAAAGTATTATGGAGCCGACATATTGATTTGTGATAATATGGTTATCGGTTGTAATAAAATTACGGTTTTGTTTCACTTTTCTTATCATCACGCCAATATGCCTTGAAGGTTTAGCCTTTCATATTCATCACCATCATCATCAGCCTATAGCTGTCCACCTTGCGAAGATCGCCACTTCACCTAGCCGTCCTACCTCTAGAACACGTCTACTCTAACGATAATCCGTACGGCTAACATGGCCGGCCCATTGCCACTGCAGTACGTTAGCAGCTGGATGATTTGCCGAAAATTGATGCCAATGGCGTGTAATTGGAGAGGCCTATGTAAAGCAGTTGGCTGGTAATGATGATGATGTATGGTGCACTTACGAATCGTCAATGTTACCATGGTGTACATCCGTTCTGTATTCGATGTATTGACATACCTGTAACAACAAAAAAATATGGTTTCAATAATTGTCAGTCTCATCGCGTTATGATTTTTTGACCATGCTTATCTAGCAATAAGAGTAGTGTGTGTCCAGAAATTGCGTCCTGTATGCGCTTATGTATAATGCCTGGTTTGGATGGTAATAATAAATCTTCTAGTATAATCAAGATAACACATTTCTTTCCGCAATCTCAAACTTCCGCACTCGACTCTCAATTTTGGCCCGTACATTGAGGCAAAGGCTCAGCTGGCTGCCAAAAAGCTGGGGATCCTAGCGAAGGTGAGGAGGTACTTCACGCCAGAACAGCTGCTCAGCTTGTACCAAGCGCAAGTTCGATCATGCATGGAGTACTGTTCTCATCTCTGGGACGGATCTGCCAAATACCAGCTTGATGCACTACTAGTCGATCGAAAAGTGGGCCAAGAGGCTCATCGGCAATGAAGCACTGGTTAAGTCAAAGCTGCCTTGAACACCGTCACCGAGTTGCCAGCTTGGCGGTTTTTTATCGGTTACATTTCGGGGAGTGTGCGATGGAATTGCATGATCTAATTCCGCCCAGCCCGTTTCATCATCGGACTACCAGACGTACGGCGAAGCGCCATCGGTATATGGTAGACATTCCACCCATACGCACTAAACGTTTTGAGAATACTTTTATTATGCGTACAGCTAAGGAGTGGAATTCCCTGCCGGAGTCTGTGTTTCCCGATAGCTTCAATCTAGGGGCCTTTAAGTCAAGAGTGAATAGGTTACTTCTAGGCAAGCGTGCTCCACCTTCGACCACATCATCGCTTACCATCAGGTGAGATAGTGGTCAAGCGCGAGACTATAAAGAATTTAAAAAAAAAAACACAATACAAGTTATTTTTAGTGCTAGTTGTAAAGGCTTTCACATTAGAATTTAAACCATGTTGGATATGCTTCGGCTTCATTCTTGCATACAAAATAAAAATGTCCATAAGCTCCCAACTTTTTTTTTTTTTTTTTTTTAAACTACATTATATTTATCTAGTAGTAGACACGCTTAGATCGACAATCTATTGAACACTTAATAAGGACACGATATCTTGCGAAAATACTCCGATTCAAATAGTTAAACGCCCATAACTTTTGAACGGCTGAACTGATTTGAAAGAACACTCTCGATAAAGTCATCTTTTAAAAAAAAAAAAACTAAGTCAAAATCAGTTCATCCGTTAAAGAGCTATGATGCCAGAGACCAAATACACAGGTACACACGTCAAACTTATGACACCCCTCTTTTTCCGTCGGGTGGTAAAAACGAACGAGCTTGGTCAAACTGACCGTGCAATTTCAATGCACGCTCTCCAAAATAGAATGAAATCTTAGATAGACTAAACTGTACAGCTCTTCAAAATAACCAAAACGTAACCGATAAAACCTATATACGTTTGGTAGGATAGTATGGGCTATATAAAAGGCTCAAGTCGGCGATAATGTTTAAGCTCTGCAGCTTGCATCGACCAGTGCATCATTAAAGATGAGATTTTGGCCCGTTTCAGAATCTGTCCAAGCGCATCAACCTAGTATTGCAGTATGGTAGATCCCAGAAATGACAGCTGTACTCCATCTAGGACTGAACTTGCACTTGCAGTTGTGCTGGTACAGTATGAAGTACCGCCTCATTTAGGCGTCCTCAGCATTTGCTTAGGGGTGAGACGAAAGTAAGGTCACCAATCCCACCGCACTATTCCCAAACCACTGCAACTCCTGAAAGCCAGAATCAACAGTGGTGACCACCAGAAAAGCGACGAGACAATGAAGCTCGACTAAGTCCCGGTGAATGAATTTAACTGTCTGGGATCCCGCAACGAAGTAAGGTCACCAGCAACTCTTAAAATAATGACGAGCAGCCTCATTGCTGTGTAAGTACCTACATATCAACTGGGTACAGCGAGTTGCACGGGACCCGGTAATGTGGCGACGCTTGAGGGAGGCCTATGTGCAGCAGTGGACGTCTATTGGCTGAAATGATGATGTGATTTATCTCTCTCTTGTTCTTATACACTACTGTCTACCTACATTTTTACTTCAGCAAGTCTGTAGGAAAACAATCTTTAGAAATAAGCAACTCATAATATTTTCACAAAGGCGGCATTCTGACCGCGTCGGTCAACCAGAACGCACGCGTTCGCGCGTCCACTGCTGTGCAGTTCACTGGTACATTCCTGGTACACGCACATTTCACCGGTAATGTTCAAGTTATTTATATATAATTTATACCAAGATAAAAATTGCATTAAAAAAATTGTTATAGTGCAAATTGTTATTACGAATAAACGATGAAATTATTAAAAAAAAGCATATTTGAGACATCGAAATGCAAAAAAAATAACCCTGTATTACACTACCCTAACTGGCCCATACAAATCTAAAGAAAGAAAAGACATTGTTTTATTGTCGGTTGAACACACCATTGAATTGTCTTGTGTTGAGCTTGATAAGCATATTGTAGTGTGCGTCTACAGACCTCCAAGTTACCAGAATCTATCTGTGTTTGACTCTGTAATGGAAGATGTGTTAAAAAAAGTTAGTACTAGTAGCAAATCAATTGTCATATGTGGCGATTTTAACATTAATTTATTAGAGAATAACACTAACAGTATCAGGTTGTTGGGTCTTTTTAAATCATTTAATCTGGAAAATGTTTTTATGGAACCAACCAGAGTGACAGGTTCTTCTGCGACTTGTATAGATAATGTTTTTTGTAATTGTGATTACTTTGATAAAGAAATTGTAAATAAGTTAGCATCTGATCACAGTGGACAAACAATAACGTTTAGTACCTACATACCTTTACAAAAAATACAAATAAAATTTAGACAAATTACTTGTAAAAATTTAGAAAAATTTAATAATACCGTGAATAGTAAGTTATGTGTTCAAAATTTTAATAATATAGTGGACCCAAATGAGTTCTATGCCGAATTTTCTAAAGTACTAAACACGCAATTTAATAAGATTTTTCCACTGAAAGCGAAAAGTATCTACACCAAGTTCGTATTTAGCGATTGGGCGACTCCAGGCATTCGTAAAAGCAGGGAAAAGCTATATGAACTTGTGGTGACACATTGTTGCACTATCGATGACATAGCACTTTAGGTTTTCAGCACGGTTGCCACGCCGCGCAGGGAGCGCAGTGTTCTCCTGTAGTGTGTAGTGGATAGTCGTATATAGTCTAGAAAAGTACTGTAAAGTGACTGTGAAATAAAGACACAAAGTTTTACCTCCAACTTCACCTTTTATTTACTTCACTCTCAACAATTAGAAAAGGCTACAAAAGTGGTGACCCCTGTGAAAGAACTTTAAAGATACGGAAATAATACGGCCTCAAAATGACGACGCCACCTATTTTACCAGAAACTGCGGCACTCTCACTAACGTCAAGGATCTCCGATTTCTGGACGAACCAGCCTCGAGTGTGGTTTATAAGAACGGAAGCGACGTTGGCCCCACAGAAGCTAGGAGACCACTCAAAATTTGACCTTGTGGTATCAAAGCTCAACAGCGACACCATAAGTCAGTTAACGGATTTTTTAGTAAATCCACCAGAAACAGGCAAATACGAGGCGCTGAAACAGAAACTAATAAAAATATACGAGGACTCTCAAACAAAACAGATAGAAAAATTAATCAATGAAATGGAATTGGGAGACCAGAAACCGTCACAACTTTTAGCAAAAATGAAAGCCCTCGCACGAGACAAAGTAACAGACGGAACATTAAAAGTTTTATGGCAAAATCTTCTGCCACCAACAGTACGCGCAGTACTCACCGTCACGGAAACAAAAGACTTAGAGAAATTGGGAAATATCGCCGATGACGTGAATGAAGTTACTAAAGCAAGTGTAGTGGCAACGGTATCGCAACAGCCCTCAACATCAACGACAAGCGTAACAGAGAGGTCAATATTAAATGAAATAGCAAAGTTAAGTGCTCGTTTTGATGAACTGGAAAACCGAGGAAACAGGGCACGCAGCAGAAATCGTTACCTGACACCTAGCACGCGAAGCAGGAGCAGCTCACGAGCACGGCGTTCAGAAGAGGATCCGGATTGGCTGTGCTTCTACCATTTCCGTTACGCAGACAAAGCGCGGAAATGTGTAAAGCCATGTGCGTGGAAGAAAGCGGAAAACTAACAACGGAACAGCCAAAGGCGGAAATCTGTTCCGTACGTCCAGC
The DNA here is from genome assembly GCA_949775005.1 of Orthosia gothica. Taxonomy (NCBI): domain Eukaryota; kingdom Metazoa; phylum Arthropoda; class Insecta; order Lepidoptera; family Noctuidae; genus Orthosia; species Orthosia gothica. The sequence goes on along the minus strand of OX459063.1, from coordinate 11,017,675 downwards.
GAACCGCCTCAGTGTAAGAGACATAAATACGGGTTTAAACTTTCTAGTAGACACAGGAGCAAACGTGTCCGTCATACCAGTAAACAAAAAGAATCAATTACATCCGGAAAGTGAATATAAATTATACGCAGTGAACGGAACAGAAATCAAAACATACGGTGTAAAAACATTAGTGTTGAACCTGAAATTACGACGAGTTTATAGATGGGACTTTATAATAGCCGACGTGAAACAACCCATACTCGGTGCAGATTTCTTGGGACACCATAACCTGCTAGTGGACGTGAGTTCAAGGAAACTGGTCGACCAGGAAACGGAGCTAAGTACAGTGGCATTCCTAGTAAGTAGCTCTCAACTATCATTGAAAATGTTAAATATGGACCATCCCTATCACGATATCATTTCTAAATACCCGGATATTACTAGGCCTACATCTTTTAAAGATCCTCCTAAGCATTCAGTAGTACATTACATAGAAACGACCGGCCCACCGGTACATTCGCGTGCAAGGCCATTACCACCGGACCGGTATGTCAAAGTTAAAGAAGAATTTAGAATAATGCAGGAGATGGGAATATGTAGGCCCAGTAAAAGCCCGTGGGCGAGCCCTTTACATGTGGTACCGAAATCGAATGGAGACATTAGACCCTGTGGTGACTACAGACAATTAAACGCAATTACCAAACCAGATAGGTATCCAGTCCCAAGGTTACACGAGTTTACGTATGTGCTGGCGAACAAACAGGTATTTACACATTTAGACATTAATAGGGCTTATCATTTCATACCCGTAAACCCAGAAGATGTAGAAAAAACGGCTATTATCACGCCCTTTGGTCTGTTTGAATTCCCCAGAATGAGTTTCGGGTTGAGAAACGCTGCCCAAACATTCCAACGTTTCATGAGTACAACAGTTTTACAGGGATTAGATTTCTTATTCTCATACATCGATGATGTCATCATAGCTAGTCATGACCATGAGCAACATAAGGAACATTTAAAAATAGTTTTTGAAAGATTCAGTCAATTCGGAATAACCATTAATACATCAAAATGTCAGTTTGGAAAAGATAAAGTAGATTTCCTGGGGTTTGAGGTGTGCAAAAAAGGTATCACACCGCTAAAATCCAGAACACAAGCAATAATGGAATTTCCTAAACCAAAAACAGTGGAGGAATTAAGAAGGTTTCTCGGAATGGTCAATTTTTATAGACCCCACATACCAAAAGCAGTAGAGTCACAAATGAGCCTCAATAAGTTCATACATCAGTCCAAGAAACGCGATAAGACATTGGTACAGTGGGACGATAAAGCCAACCAGGCTTTCGAAGAATGTAAACTTAGCTTACAAAAAGCGGTTACATTGTCACACCCACACAGCGGGGTACCTATGGCTCTGATGTGTGACGCATCGGATACGTGTGTAGGCGCGGTGTTACAACAACAAGTTAAAAACCGTTGGGAACCGTTGGGATATTTTTCAAAAAAACTCACACAGGCCCAAACTAAGTATTGTACCTATGATAGAGAATTGTTAGCAATATATATGGCCATTCAGTATTTCAGGAAGTTATTCGAAGGGCGAGAATTAACCATATATACGGACCATAAACCAATAACATATGCCCTTACAAAACTAAATAGCAGTAACTCAGAAACACCAAGAAGAACACGATATTTATTATTCATTAGTGAATTCACAAACGATATTCGCCATGTAGACGGACTACACAACGTTGTTGCTGACTCGTTATCTCGTGTTGCGGAGTTGTATTGCCCAACGAACATAGGTTTCGCAGAATTAGCGACCGCACAGGAAACGGACGAGTATATAGCACAAGTATTAAATAACAGTAACAAAAAGAGCAGTGTAAACTTAAAGAAAATACACGGACCCACAGACAATAAACCGATTTATTGTGAAACTTCTAAAGACACCGTCCGACCATATTTACCAGAAAAATTCAGACGCATGGTTTTTGACAACGTTCATAACTTAAGTCACCCCGGGGTCAGGGCAACAAAGACGTTAATCACACAAAAGTATTTTTGGCCCGGTATGAATTCACAGATAGGTAAATGGGCCAAATCATGTATAGCATGTCAAAAATCAAAAGTACAAAGACACACAGTATCAGAATTAGGCGTTTACTCGGAATGCGGCAAGTTCGAACACATTCACATAGACATAATAGGTCCGTTGCCCGTTACAGCAGAGGGATATAGGTATTGTCTTACTATAATTGATAGGTTCACTAGATGGCCGGAAGCCATACCATTGAAAGAAATTACAGCAGAAAATATAGCCAAGGCACTATATGATTGTTGGATCACGCACTATGGGTGTCCAGTAAAAATCACTAGTGACCAAGGAAGACAGTTTGAAAGTAATTTATACAATCAATTAATGAAAGTATTAGGAATCGAAAAGATTAGGACAACAGCTTATCATCCCCAAAGCAACGGCATGGTGGAAAGATGGCACAGGTCACTAAAAGCATCGTTGATGGCCAGAATCAAAACAGAATCGTGGTTAAGAGAGTTACCTACCGTTTTATTCGGTCTGCGCGTAGCCGTTAGAAGCGATACAGGATACAGCGCCGCTGAGTTAGTATACGGGCGTACAATAAGGCTACCGGGAGATTTTTTTACTAGCAATTTAACACAAAACCAAGATATAAATTCCTACGTAGAGGAACTTAAGAAAACAATAGGGAATTTTATACCTCATATAAGAGAAAACAAGGGACGCTCGTCGTTCGTGCATCCAGAATTAGAAACGTGTAAATATGTTTTTGTTCGCAATGACACAGTGCGTAAATCGCTGCAACCGCCCTATGATGGCCCATACCGCGTCATAAGTCGGAAGAAGAAAAATTACATAATAGAATTAAATAATAGACAAGCTTGTATTTCAATTGACCGATTAAAACCAGCATTTTTAATAACAGACAATGAAAAAGAAGACGGGCAAGAAAGTACCGTGCACGACATGCCGAGAAAGGTAACTAAAACAAAACCGCAAACAACAAAAACAAACGCGGCAGGACCCTTAACTAAAGAACAAATCGTCACTCGCAGCGGTCGCGTTAGCAAAAGAGTAAGATTTTTTGATGAATAACTAGGCACAAATACAACATATTAGGTACCATATGTAAGAGGAATGCGCCTTAGAATAAGCAAAACAAAAAAAGGTTATTTTATATATCATTTGTATGGCGTGGGCATGCAAAATATTGTGGATCCTAATGGGATGTTTATTTTTATGGCAGAATATTGAACATGCCCACTACCCTTAGAAATACGTAAAAGATATGTATCACTTAATATCGACCCTATCCATTGGGAGTCGGAAAAATAGAATAGTTATAGGTAATTTAGTTAAGCCATCCGTATATACCCTTATAAAAATGTAGTAATAAAAAAGTAATTTAGTAGTAACAACATTTAGCAAAACTGCAACTATTGAGAAAATGTATAGTGTAAGGTTGCAACAGTAATATAAAACCAGTTAGTTAAGTCAGCATATACGTCAGTAGGTCAACTAAACGAACCGAATGCCTTATAACATCATATTTGTAAATTTACTTAGACATTAAGAGCAGCCAGTTGTTGTTAGTATACGAAACAAACAATACAAAAAATGTGTAACAGCCAGGCTAAACCACAGCAGAATAATGTGGCAGTGTCCCAAAGTGTGTCAAATGAGGTCATGGGACAACGAGTCGGTACGGTGGAAATGTTTATGATAGCATTTGCCATCATTTTCGGCATCGTGTTATTATGGTTAATGAGACACCAATGCAAAAAACATGTGCGGAACTGGTTCCGCAAAGAAGCAGAAGTTATTGGATTGGCTGCGGTAAATAAAGGCTTTAACGCACCACGGGCAACTTCTACTCGAGAAAACGATACTTATTAGTGTTAGTAATTAAGGTAAATTGTGTAGCACATAAGCACCATTTTTGTAACGGTATATAGGAGCATTGTAACTAGAATGTGTTTTTGTGATTATGTTTCTCATGTAAAAATTGTCATGTTTAACAATAAATGTAAGGAAAATGTAAAAAGTCCACATGATGTGTAAAATATAAATTGTCAATGTCGTCATAAGTCGAAGCTTAGTTATTTGTAACGCCGGACGGACGGCGCGAACTTTTGCTGATAAGAGAAACATAAACATGTGACGCGAAGGTATGTAGGAGTAATACATTGAAAACAATGACGTTATGTTACTAACTAATGTAAAAACAAATGGTAAAGGAGAATGTACCCAAATATTTTTGTATAATTTTAACAAATTATAAAGATAGGGGGGGAATACTGTGGTGACACATTGTTGCACTATCGATGACATAGCACTTTAGGTTTTCAGCACGGTTGCCACGCCGCGCAGGGAGCGCAGTGTTCTCCTGTAGTGTGTAGTGGATAGTCGTATATAGTCTAGAAAAGTACTGTAAAGTGACTGTGAAATAAAGACACAAAGTTTTACCTCCAACTTCACCTTTTATTTACTTCACTCTCAACAATTAGAAAAGGCTACAAGTGTATAATGCAAGCTTTGATAAATATGTTGCGAATTATTCAAAAACTTTTAAAAATGCATGCAAAATAGCTAAAGCGCTGTATATAAGCAATAAAATAAAATCAGCAGACGATAAAATAAAAACTACCTGGAAAATAATAAATAATGAAACAGGTAGAAAAAAACAGCGTAATACTGAAATTAATTTAGCGACTGCACATGGTCCCATACATTCAGATGTAGAGGTTGCTCAGGAATTTGAAAACTTTTTTGTTAATATTCCTTTTAAAACTACAGCAGCTTTAAACTCCTCACCCGTGCTCTCTGCTGACTTACTTAGAAAGAATGTAAATGCGTGCCCTTCGGAGTTTAAGTTTCAACATACAAACCCCCAGGCTATTTTAAAAGCTTTTAAAGATCTAAAAATTAAATCAACAGAAGATCTTTGGGGATTATCTGTAAAAGTATGTAAATCAATCATTGAAACTATTGCACCCTATTTAGCTTTCATTTTTAACACGAGTGTCGATCAAGGAATTTTTCCGGACCTCATGAAACACAGTAAAGTAGTTCCATTGTTTAAATCCGGGGATAGCAAGGAAGCCAATAATTACAGGCCAGTTTCAATTCTGCCGGTTCTCAGTAAAGTCTTCGAAAAGTTAATGCTCAACCAATTGTTGCGTCATTTTAACAAACATTCCATCTTTCATGATCAACAATACGGTTTCACCAAAGGGCGTTGCACAACTGACGCTGGCGTCACCCTAATAAAGAACATCTTTAACGCCTGGGAAGAAGCACAAGACGCCATTGGAATCTTTTGCGACCTCTCGAAAGCGTTCGATTGCGTTAACCATGAGACACTATTGTTAAAACTCGAGCACTATGGGATTAGGCTTGAATTACTTAGATCATATTTGAAAGCCAGACAACTTAAAGTTCAGGTAAACGGCGTAAACTCACTAGGGTCTGAAATGACAATGGGCGTTCCTCAAGGCTCTATATTGGGTCCATTCCTCTTTTTAGTTGACATTAACGATTTGCCCCAATTATTACAAAATCAACCGAAGATCGTGTTATTTGCTGATGACACATCTTTGATATTTAAAATAGATCGACGATCACAAAATCTTGATGATGTGAATAAGTCTATTCATCAGGTCCAAACTTGGTTCACGGCAAACAATTTGGTACTAAATGAAAAAAAAACCAAATGTATTAGATTCACATTGCCGAATGTTAGAAGTAGCGAATGTGACATCATATTGAATGGAGAAAAGCTGGACTATGTAAATCAAACAGTTTTCCTAGGAATCACTCTAGATGACAAATTACAATGGGGGCCTCACATAACATCTCTGGCAGGACGGCTGAGCTCAGCCGCTTATGCTGTTAGAAAGATAAGACAGTTAACGGATGTAGAAACCGCGCGTTTGGTCTATTTTAGTTACTTTCACAGCATTATGTCATACGGTATTTTACTGTGGGGTCGGGCGGCTGACATTGAATCAATATTTATATTGCAAAAGAGAGCTGTCAGAGCCATATATAAGTTAAGTCACCGAGAATCTCTTAGGGAGCTATTTAAAAAGATTAATATTATGACAGTTTCTTGCCAATTCATTTATGAAAATATTATGTATGTAAGGAAAAATTTAAATCTCTTTAGTAAAGTTAGTGATAGACACAATTTTAATACCAGAAATAAAGATAAGTTAGATCAACCATCATATAGATTAGCTAAAGTACACACATCTTTCATGGGGTACTGTGTTAAATTCTATAACAAAATACCTTGTGAGATATTAAAGTTAAATGAAAGAAAATTTAAAACAATAGTTAAAAGCACACTTTGTAAACAAGCATATTACAAATTAGATGATTATATTCAAGATAAGAATGCTTGGAAACATGCTGGTCCTGCTCCATAGGCCTATCTTTGGTGTGGACAAAATCAAAATGGTTAATTTGTATTATATTCATAATTATAGTAACGCTTTATTTTTATTTTTTCTTCTTTTTTTGTTTAAAAAAATTGACTCGCACACTGTTCTGTTGTTGTTTAATTAGGTAATGTACCTATGTTTACCATTACCTTTTCAAATACCTTGCTGAAAACCGGCAGCACGGATACTGATATATAATTATTTGTGTCTTTACTGTCCCCGGATTTAAAAAGTGGTATAACCTTACTATGTTTCATTAGATCCGAAAAGACTCCTTGATCTACACACAAATTAAAAATACAAGCTAAGTGCGGCGCTATAGTCTGAATATTGGAGGTACAAACTTTGATGGACATTCCCCATAGATCTTCGGTCAGTTTTATCTTTATTTGCTTAAAATCCTTTATTAGAAAAAGCTTTTATTTTGAAAGGCAGCTTGACCAGGTCGATTTGTTGCAGTATTTTGGAAATCTTCTTCATCTATACTTCTCTATTAGTCGGCTACTCAGTAGTAATTTCCTTTTTAGGGTTCCATATCCGAAGAGTCAGGGAAAAATATGTGTAACTTTCCGTCTACAAAAAATCTAATGAAACCTTAATTTTGATATTTATGGCTCTTAGGTTGGAAAAGTAAAAAAAAAAAATTAATTAAAAAGTTAAATCCACAGTTAGCTACATAGTAAAACAAAAGTTTGAGGCTTTTGAAGATGCGGCCCAAATTCTGGAAAGTAATGTCATACAATAAACTTAAAGAAATACCTATTTTACAGCAAAACACTCTTTTACGTGTAGATAACCTTACAGAATGTTTACCGGTTAGCAAATCAATATTCTTTCGAGTATTCATCATTAGATTCAAAAACAATGATGCCGTTTTAGTTTTCTTCAAAATCGGGCCCGTGACTCCTTCGAGCGTTTTTCTTTACTCCCCATAGTTTCGGATTTGGCCATCCGCGAAAACTCAAACTGTGTAGGTACGCATCACTAACCGAAAGAAAACATTCGTATATTTGCAATTAGATTTAGGTTCAGAAATGATTTTCAGAAAAAATGCTTCTTCTTTGATATAACAATTCGTCGCTTTTCGCAATATCTTTAACCGAGCATAATATTTCATGAACCTTAAACATAAAAGCTGTAACAAAAGTAAAAAAGCGTTGTATTGTTGTATTTCAAACAACGCTCTTTTTTCTGTCGGAGGTTAAAAAGGAACTCAAAAGGCCATTTTTTAAACTCGCAAGGGAATCAAAACATGAAGGGTTCTTCCCATTGACCTAGAATCTTGAACTTTGACCCAAAGCTAGACGCCAAGTGACCACTGCGTTTTTTTCTGTTACAAGTTGTATATTATATAATTTATCCGCATCTATACTCTTGAACTTCCTAAAAGTTATTTTTTTTTAATAATAAGTTTTTTTTATAAATAAAGAACTTTTATGTATATGTAATATAATCAGGTCATAGTAATTTCAAACAGTTAACAATCAGTATAAATCAATATTCAACTACATTGATTGATAATGATTTTTGTTAGTTTTATTTAAGATAAATATACATACATAGGCCTAATCTGGGTAGACAGGAACTACATTCAACTATGTAGGTACTATTTATTTTAAACTTTATTGTACACCACATAAGTGCAGGTCAAACATTTATAAAATGGCCATTTTGCAAGTGTGCAATGCCAATTGCACACCTGTTGTTTGGTCTTAATGCTCAGGCAAATCTCTTGGAGACAATTGATGCATTGAAAGAGAGGAGATGGATATAGGGCTGTCTGTGTACAAAACATCACAAATAATACACTCGTAGTATTAAATAATATATAAATTTTAATATATATATAAAATATATAACAGAGAAAGGAAAGTAATAATTACGACAATATTAGCACACGATCATGGATTAATTTATTACTCGTAGTACACCCACTGCAGTATCGCAGTATCTCTATGTTGACGTCGTAGTGGAGCTTGCGTGCTGCAATGAACCCAAAATATGTTACGGTAGATCCTACTTTGCCACGACATGCCTAGACTGAGGGACCAGACTAAGAGAGAGATAAAATCATCAGGGCAGCTTTGTGGCGAGCTGGTTGGCAGTGGCGATCCCGAAAAACCGAGTTCCCGGGAGAAGTCATGTTCCTTACCTCGGGAGAAGGCTTGCCTCTATTGAGCAGTTGAAGTGAATACTGATGATGAACAAAGCTCCCACATCTGTTTTGTCTTTATTGGCTGCCTTGAGTTGAGTTTCGCAAGAGCAGTCGTGTTTGGAGGAAGGCAAAGCTGGTGAGGACATGAAAATCTTCGGGGCTCTGATAATTTTTTGATAGGCGTGGAATACCTCTCCATTCCTCAAGCGTCTTAGGACATAATTATTGTCATCTTGGAGCTACGTCAGTAAACAGCTAGGGTGCTTCCGTATCTGGGGGCTCATTTGTTGAGTGTGCTAATCACCTCCTGCCAGTTTTTAGCCCAGTCAGGTTTGTTCAGGCAGGGGCCAATAGGCCTTCTAGATTTTCAGGCAATCGGTCCACTTAACCCTTAAACCCATACCCATAGCCCAATAGATTTTTTCTCCATATATTGTAATAATAATGCATAAACCGGGGTTTTTTGGTCGTACTTACGTAGTGCATACAAGGGTAAAAAAAAGGTCGGTGAGCTTCACATTTAATTTAAAGGTGTCTTTCTGCGAGTTGGCGCCGGCCCCTGGCATGCCTTTCAAATGTTCGGGACCCCGGGGCCCTGGCATTGTCAAAAACATATAAAATTATAGTATACTAAAACTAATATATCCTTAATGCAAACCATGCACGATCATAAAAAAATCACATTAAAAACATTACAAAAATAAAGATTCAGTCACTTTAAAATAATTGGTAAAATTTCTAATATTTATCACACGAAGCACCGAACACTTTTGACATCTTAATGTGGATCAATGTTTAACTTTGTTTTAAACTTGTTCTCGAATAACACAAAATTTGACAAATTATTAAATTTAATAAATTTGTTATAATTAATATAACTGTAATAATTTTATATGAATTTTGTTTCAAAATCCCCTTTTCACGCCAAAATATACAAAGTACGTTAGGCTTAGCATAATAAGGCATTAAAAAAATGCAGAAATCAAGCCTTATTTAAATATAAGAATGATTTTTAGACTAAATGGTTTGTGAAATAAGGTACGGACAACTTCGCATGCACAAATGGCAAATAAACTTACTTAATCTAATATATCAGATAATAATATCTAATAATAAATTGTAACCCACGTGATGTATGTGTCAATTTTAATTTAAACGTAAAGGAGCATGCATACTTACGCTGGGTGAAAATTTGAAGCAAAAGTTTCAATGTAGTGCTTTCTTTCTCTGTGTGGATTGAAGAAAAGGTCAGCTGTCAAACTATCCAACCAAGGTGGACAGGTCACTTCAAGCTAACTCCACCTAAGTTCAAATTTCAAAGTTTTATTCGCCAGAAAAACATTATTCAATAAAGATCAAGCAAAACCAAAATAAAATTTTGCATTAACACTTTAAACTGTCAGATTTAAAAAAAAAAATTATTTATTTATTTATTTAAAAATATGTCGCAAAGTAAAAAAAAAAATACCAATCGAAAAAGTAAAATTAAATAAGAATTACTAAAATGAAAATGTTTGTATTCAAGGTGAACGTGATACAACTAAAGCACCTATAGAGACTTCTATCTTCTATCATATTCCACTTATGAGCATTTACTTATTATAGATTTCGCGAGTTTTAGAAAAGAAAATAATCGTATGGGGTATTTACGACCAGAATAAAAGTTTTCACGCTATCCCAACTACTAGTGTTTATTTGCCAGGGAGCTGGAGAACTTGCGCCACGAAGCGGTTATCAAGAACTTGGCTTATTTTTCACATTTATGTTTAGAGTGGGGTCTCCTACTTAAATAGTAGTGGTCAAGCGAAAGCCTACTGACGATAAAAAAAAAAAAAAAAAAAATTACAAATGTGATAGTTTGTGAGGATGGATGTTTGTTGGACTTTCACGCAAAAACGACTGATCGTATTTGGATGAAATAGTACAATAATATTAACTTATACATTAGAATAACATAGAGGATATAATTTATAAACATTTATAGGGGAAGCACTAATCTCACGCGGGCGGAACCGAAGGCGCTAGTATTTAAATAATAATTGTAATGTTTGTATTCACGTGATTTCGATGGTGTGTTGAGTGTGGTTGAGTCAACTGTCTTGCTCTCTAACGTTCGTTCTTTTAAGTAATTTGCACAACTAACCTACTTTGCCCGGAAATATTTTAATGTATAGTAACAGCTCGTCTACAGATTAATTATGTATAAAGATTACGATAACTAGAGAACAAATTTGCAGTTAAGTGCAGTAGTTTTTACAGACATTCAGACAGACAGACAAACAAAATTTTTGAAAAAAAATATTGTTTTGGCTTCTTTTGGTGTTATGAGACCCTCATATATTTATTTCTTAAATTTCTCCTATCCATCGGTCAGTTATTATTTTACTATGCTTATATCATAGGTACATACATACCTACATTATATAGATTAACTCCTAATTCAAACAAAAAATGTGGATTGTTGAAGCTGTCATAATAAAACATTTCGTTGGACACACACTGTGCACTTAATTATTTTTTTAAAACAGCGACAATGAAATAACACTAGTCGCTAATGTCTGTAAGTTTTATCCTGAATATTAACTAATCTATAATCTTCATGTTAGAAAATATGATAACACTAAATCGTTCCGCGTAGCACAATTAATCAATCAATCAGCTTTGATATAAATACCCTTCAGTTAGAACGACTTAGAATCACTCGTCGACGAGTATTACCAGTATGCGTATCCTTGCTCTGCTAGCACTTTGCTTCGCGGCCGTCGCAGGTATGTTCTAAACTGTAATTCTAAGATATGTTACATACGCATATATCAAAAGGATCTCTTTCTGTTATATTCGTATTTTTTTTTTTGCGAAGTATTATTATAAACTAAAGGATGGTTAAGATCCTTTGAACTTGATAGATTTGTTGCAATTTTGTATAGGGTTTTAAAATATCTTCCTTTTTTTCAGCCGTCCCCTCCAATCCCCAGAGGATTGTGGGTGGTTCGGTCACTACCATTGATCAGTACCCCACCATCGCCGCTCTTCTGTACTCATGGAACTTAAGCGCATACTGGCAGGCATGCGGAGGTACTATCCTGAACAACAGGTCTATCCTCACCGCGGCTCACTGTCCCTTGTAAGTATTTCTCTAATAGATATCAATACTCATCAAATACAGGTTGTATAATTATTTTCCCTTTGACAGCGGTGACGCAGCCAACAGATGGCGTATTCGTGTCGGCTCCACTTGGGCTAACAGCGGCGGTGTCGTTCACAATGTGGGCAGTTTCGTCATTCACCCATCATACAACAGTTGGACTATGGACAATGACATCGCCGTCTTGCGCTCCACCACCACCTTTACTTTAAACAACAATGTCCGCGCCGCTTCCATCGCTGGAGCCAACTACAACCTTGGTGACAACCAAGCCGTCTGGGCTGCTGGATGGGGTACAACTTCCGTGAGTTTATTGATGTTTTCTATCTTGTTCAACCGACAGTAAATTTTTTGAGTTTATTGTCTGATAATATTTGCAAAAATATTTCCATTTCACAGGCTGGTGGCTCCTCTTCTGAGCAACTACGTCATGTCCAGATTTGGACTGTAAACCAGAATACTTGTGCTCAAAGGTATGCTACCCGTGCTATAGCTATCACTGCCAACATGTTGTGTTCCGGCTGGCTCGACGTCGGTGGTCGCGACCAGTGCCAGGGTGACTCCGGTGGTCCTCTCTACCACAACGGTGTCGTAGTTGGGGTCTGTTCCTTCGGTATCGGCTGCGCTCAAGCATTCTTCCCCGGTGTCAACGCTCGCGTGTCCCGCTACACCGCTTGGATCCAAAGTAACGCATAAGAAGGGATGATTTCTTAGAATGGTTATAATTTTAAATAAAAAACTGTTACCCTAAAAATTGTTTTTCTGTATTATTTCACTGTATTTGGAAACCTTATTGCTGTTTAAAACTACCTTCATAAATCAAACTTAACATTAGATAAGATAAGATAAGATAAATTTATTAGGATACCTTTCTTTAGGTACATTAAGCACAACAAGAAAATAAAATAGTAAAAATTATTGCAACATTATTTTTAATGAAAACGAAAATTATCTACCGACATTAAAACAAAATTGTTCGATGCTTTAATTTGTTAAAAGAGCAACTAGTAATATGTACACAATATTGAAATTCTAAATAAAACACTAACTATTGCCAAGATTACTGAAAGAAATATAATCTCTCAAATTACAAATTATCGCACGGGTGTAACGATACAATCATTGTTTCTGTGGAAACAGTATTGTGGCTTAGAAATTTGAGTTTCTTATTTGTATAATTTGGAAAATCATGTAAGGCCAGATTTGCTTCAGTGGGTTGATCAATGATGATAACAGTGATGACGCATGAACGAGTATCTATCTGTTACAAAGCATTAGGGAGCCGACATACTGATTTGTGATAATATGGTTATCGGTTGTAATAAAATTACGGTTTTGTTTCACTTTTCTTATCATCACGCCTACTTGAAGGTTTAGCCAGATACCTTTCATATTCATCATCATCAGCCTATAGCAGTCCACTGCTGGATAAAGAGGCCTTTCCAATTGCACGCCATTATTTCGATTTTCGGCAATTCTCATCCAGCTACTACCAGCCACCCTGCGAAGATCGTCGCTCCACCTAGTCTGAGGGTGTCCTATCTTACGTTTAATAGTTTGCGGACTCCACTTAACTACATGTTTTGCGAAAGAGTGTTATGTGCATTGCTCCTCTTATTTATAACCATATACCAAAAATGGTCAAGGAGCAACCTTTATGAAAATTTTAAAAGTACCTTAAAACATTACTAGTTTCAAAATGCTATTACTCTGTATCAGATTTCTTGAATGACAAGACTATTTAATTTTTAATGTTCTTATATTATATGAATTTCATTGAAGTAAAAAGAATAATCTGTAGTAGTATAAATTAATAAAAAAATTGCATGCCATGAGCCAGAATGAATAAGGATCCAAAATATTGTATCACCTAATTGTATTAAAGTTAGACTATTCGAAAATTCTTCGATACAAACTTAGTCTAAAGATTACTCCACTGTTTGACGATGTACGTTCAAAATAAAAAATGATATCAATTTATCTCATCATTATCTAGTCCTGTATGGAAACAAAAATGTAAAAAAATAATAATTAAAGTTATGAGCGTCGAAATTTCCATATTTCAACACTAATTTTAACGCATCTTTGGGCGGAAATAAATACCATAAGAAGAATCAAAATTGCAAAACGGCCTGCATACAGGGATATATTAGTAATTCAACAATGCAAATATTGTTATTTTATAAATATACATTTATTTGTTTTCCCATTATATCTAGACTCCCAAAGGTCTGTTTATAAAATTTCGCGCGCTCGTTTTCGTCCGAAATCATCATCCATTTCGATAAAATTTGCAAAACTGCTAATTCATACGCAAACTAGCTACTTACTGCTCATCACAGCATCTATTTCTTTCGCACGTATTGTCGGATAAGATAGCATGCATTTTAACCCCGCGCACAAAATAGTTTGTGCCGTCGAATAGTTCAACCTTAATTACCTACATTCTAAGCAAATAAATAAATCTATCTATCTAAGGTCAAAATTCTCTTCAAGAATGTGAACCGAATAGGCGGTTATCAGCGGGGGTGATTGATTGATCGCCTGCAGTCGCTGGCTTGTTTTATTGTAGGTTACCAGGTGCGAAATAGCATATGATAACGACAATCAAGCAAATTTACGAACTTGATAAGGTTTTAGTCGATAGTCATGCACCTACCTGAAGATGCGTGATTTTAATCAATCAATTCACATCCACGATAATTCCGCTATATTCGCTGGTGGAATCTTTTTAATTTTGTTGCTAGCTGAAAATGTTTGATGAACAGGATCACTGCGGGCAGAGTGGGATGAAATGATCAGATAACTACAGAAGTGTTTATAAAACCGTGCACCATTTGCTTGGTCACGTACTTGAACTCTTTTCCATAAAAACACAAAAAAACTTTTTGACAAAAAAAAGCATCCGACTTCCAAAACACAAATTGAAAAATAACTTCAATTTCGGAAGTCGGTGTTCCGGTTTTTGTTTCTTCGTTTTTTAACACCGACTGCCAGGATTGAAGCTAAATAGCTTAACCAACTTCCAAATAAAACACTACAAACTGAAAAAAATCTGTTTGTAGTGTTTTTATTTGGAAGTTGGCTTGCATTTTTTTGACAAAAAGACAAAATATCACTTTTTAGTTGGTATTAATTGGACCAGTTCAGTTCAGTTGTTTCAGTGGTGGTTAGGTACCTATAATGCCCAAAGTGATGCCAGAATAGATTTACCCAATAACATGAAACTTGAACAAAATCGTTGGAATAAGAATTTGCCAGGGTGAACTATTCACACCTCCCCTACCCCTTTAGAGCGTACCAGTGTGATGTTATGTTATGTAATGGATTGCATAATCAATAAACAGACTACATGCGATTGCAGCTATGCCTAGTGATTTGCAGTTATTTATGGAAGAATTCTGATGTATATCTCAGATCTAATAAATAAAAATAAAATATTTATACAATAACGTTCAACAATGCTTACATACTAGATCGTATGAATTTCAGTAAATAAAGGTCATACAGATAGAGTAAACCCTGACTCCTAAACTAGGAGATCCTGTGACTTACGAGTCAGTGTTCTGCTGTCACTATGATACCAAAAACCTTTTACAAAAAGTGTGTTATGTTGATATACAAAATCATGGCAAAGAATAGGGTTTCAAAGTGCAATAAAATTATTTTCATAAAATTAAACTACTACTAGAACTAGAACTACTAGAATACTAGAAAAAGAAGAAGAACTAGAAGGAAGGGGAATGATTAAACGGAGTTTTGAGTGAGTGTGCATAATATGACAGTTATGTAATTGTGTGTGTGGCGTGGAGGTGTATATGTGAGTGAGCGTGTGGATGAGGAGGTGTAAGTGTACGTAAGTGTTTGTTTGTATATATTCGCCTATATTGTTAGTATTTTTGTGTATCTTGCTGAAATGATTGAGATTGTGATTGATTAAAATGGGTAGAAGAAATTTTGTACGGCTACTGTTGGAGGTGGAGTAGTTCTTCTGTTTGGATGTAGTTAAAATCTGAGATAAACCACATAAACAATACAGTCGAATTGATAACCTCCTTCTTTTCGAAGTCGGTTAAATAATTGGTCCTTAATATTCCTTGCACAATTTGCTTGGACCCGTACTTGAACTCTTTTCTACAAAAATGTTCCAAATATTCCTTAGTATACTAAAGTCAATTTTGAATATTAATCAGCAACTTTGATCATTAACTTAGCTAAGAAATCGGATCACGGTCGTGTCATGATCTTAAATTAACAATATATATTGTACCTGCCCACGAAACTCCGTTCCTAGGCGCACAGTGAATCTAGAGCGTGTGGTGGAAAGCCAAACTCTAGTGGTCTCGACGACTCTCGAAAAGCAATAAATCTCCTCTTATTTTGAAAGACAGCTTGACCAGCTCGATTCGTTGCAGGTTTTTGGAAAATTTTACAGAAATAAAAATATTGATTTGCAAAAATTTTATTTTGTTATAACTGAGATCACTATCATTCTCTAGCCCTATATTTGTAGGTTAGTATTAAGTTATTGTTAAGGTTAGCCAGAAACTACAAACCACCATCTAGGTACAATGACTTCATGGACTAATTTACGAATTATCTATATATATATAATAAATACACTTTTAACTTCTTAATGTGGCCCAAAATGTTTAAACTGGTGCACTGCAGCACTTTTTAAAACTCAAAATTTACAAAATACTTTAGCCTGAACACATAAGGCTAAGATCGATTGTATATTTTGATTTCTAGCTTAATTTAAATATATATCTTTCAGATTAAAAATCTTTTGTGGTATAATAACAATAAGGTTAGGCACGTTGTTTTGTAGAGTTTCGTTTCACATAGATTTTTTCTTATATTATCATTTCATAAAATAATCAATACGCAGAATAAGTATTCTCCGTATTGATTATTTCATATACTTTGGAAAAATTTAATCATTGGTTTTTGTTACAAATAAAATTGAATGTTTCGATATATATCATAGGATAATAAATCAAATATTCTTTAAACTCATATTGTTTAGTTAATATTAAACTTATTACTAAAAAAAACATTTTATTTTCTTTAATGTTGATTTTGCAACTCCGCCGGCGCTGCGGAAAGCGCAACCCCTTCGACCTTATGTACCAAAGGATAGGCACACATGCTCATCTCCGCAACTTCAGCTGGTTAGTCGCCAGAGGCCTACTCAGCCTACTACAGCAGCCTATGGCTCGCACACCCGTGCAACTTGAGCGGTAACAAAGTATAGGCCCCGCCTATACTTTATTACAACATACGGGGGTTGCTCTCCCTTCGCGCCACCGGTTTTTTATAGACACTCCAGGGCTAGACGGCCCCGGCTCAAGCAACTGAAGGAACACGGGTGGTGTTTAGTCAGTATAAGCCTGATACGCCCTCCTGCTACAAAATGTAACGTTTGCTCCGAAACGAAATTCTTTGAAATTTCTGTCTGCGAAACAAGGGAGTACCATTCGGTACGAACAACTTCGCATACCCAAATGACATTTGGAAACATTACCTAATGCATCAGATATATAAAAAATGTAATGATAGAAATGATATAAGATGTATCAATCTTAACCTATGCGTAAAGGAGCATGCATGCCTACTTGCATATTGTATATTGGCGTGTGCGCCTTGAAGCCTTCTATCCAGCTAACTCATCCAGGTTCGTGACTAAACACCCTGAAGATATTCTCCAGGATGAGTGATGGATGAAGGGAAACTTTGTTGATTTTTCAACTTAAAAGCTATTTTCTTCTAAAACTATACAAGTTACATCTATTCTATAAATATGGCCTTGTAGCCCTTCTATAAGGCTATAGAAATATTTTACATTTATAGTTACATTTACATCTTTCAGGCGCGTAACTGCCTGAAAGCGTCAGTTCGACGAAAATGTACAAATTTACAACATTAAAAGTTAATTTGTACTGAAACTATCTGAGGTAATTCTATCTACAAAAGACGACCCGGTAGCTATTCTGACAGGCTATCTTAAGGTAGCACTTTAAAAGAAGCAACTCTAACATTCCAGCGCGTGCCCACCCTGGAAGGGTAAATTCATGAAAATTTGTGTGATCCCGCAACCTTGCAAGTTGACTATCTCCCAAACCATCAAAGCTATCTTCACTCTAAAAGTATGGTTAGGAAGACAAGTAAACAGGCTATCGAGTGGTAGTACTTTAAAAGGTACATCTATGAGCTTTTATAAAAACAGCTAATTTTGCAAGATTGCGCGATCCCACCATCTTATAAGTTGGTTTGTACTTAAACCATTCGGCGATATTCATCATTCATAAATCATTCTGAGTACGTGTCAGCAGGCTCCCGAGAGGTAATGCTTCAGAAAGCATATCTATAATCTTTCAGGCACCAAGTGTCCCTGAAAATGGTCAGTCCGCTAACACTAACACATATATAGAAACCTCTGTACTGGTTCGTACAAACACATTATCACAACTAAGTTATTTATATATTAGAACTACATGGCTTTAATCAAAATACAGGGCCTAGGTATCAGGAAGGTTACCTGGAAGCGCTAAAATAAAAATGTCATGATTACTGACCACTTGTTTAAGGAAAATGTGCCTGTATTTACCGTTACAGGGTGAGATTCTATAAGCTTTCGCAATTTACTGTCATTTTGTACTGATTATCAGCCAAAGACATCGAGTAAACTTAGAACACCTAGTTTGTGTTTTCTAACAAACTAAAAAGGGAAATAAATATTCAAGAGCGTGTCACTGGATCGCACCGACCGCTACCTTAGACCTTGTTATTTCATGAGTCTCGATGATATAAATTTTATTTTACTTTACCTATTACATTTCTTTTGACGCTCCGTCGCGAACAACTATAATTAATCCTCACGTTCTGATAAGTACATGATAACACCAAATCTTCTAACACTAATACTTCCGCGTACCTACTATTATAATTAATAAATAAATCAAACAATCAATCAGCTTTGATATAAATACCCTTCAGTTACAACGAGTTACAATCACTCGTCAACGAGTATTACCACGATGCGTATCCTTGCTCTGCTAGCACTTTGCTTCGCGGCCGTCGCAGGTATGTTCTAAACTGGATGTTTAAGAAATGTGACATCCGAATATATCAAAAGGTTCCTTTGTGTTATATTCGTATTTAACATTGTTTGTGAAATTATAAACAAAAACCTAGTTAAAATCTTTTGAACTTAATAGATTTGTTGGATGGAACAATTCTTTCTTCAACTTAAATTTTTCATGTCAATATGTTTTTTTTAATGGTAAGTTTAAAAAATATCTTCCTTTTTTTGCAGCTGTTCCCTCCAATCCTCAGAGGATTGTGGGTGGTTCGGTCACCACCATTGAACAGTACCCCACAATCGCCGCTCTTCTGTACTCATGGAATACGATCACATACTGGCAGGCATGCGGAGGTACTATCCTGAACAACAGGTCTATCCTCACCGCGGCTCACTGCACCATGTAAGTATTTTTCTATTAGATAGGTACTCATCAAATTCAAACAAAAGTTGTACAATTATTTCCCTCCTTTGACAGTGGTGACGCAGCCAACAGATGGCGTACTCGTGTTGGCTCCACTTGGGCTAACAGCGGCGGTGTCGTTCACAACTCGCTCCAGATCATAAATCACCCATCATACAATGGCAACACTATGGACAATGATATCTCCATCATACGCTCCGCCACCAACTTCGTTTTCAACAATCAAGTCCGCGCCGGTTCCATCGCTGGCGCCAACTACAACCTTGGTGATAACCAAGCCGTCTGGGCTGCTGGATGGGGTACAACTTCCGTAAGTTTATTGATGTTTGCTCAAGTGTTTAACGGACAGTCAAAATTTTCTGTATGTTGTGTGTTAATATTTGCATTAATATTTCTATTTCACAGGCTGGTGGCTCCTCTTCTGAACAACTGCGTCACGTCGAGCTTAGGTCTATCAACCAGGCCACTTGCAGAAACAACTACGCTACCCGAGGTATCGGTATCACCGACAACATGTTGTGTTCTGGCTGGTCCGGTGGTGGTCGTGACCAGTGCCAGGGTGACTCTGGCGGTCCTCTCTACCACAACGGTATCGTTGTTGGGGTCTGCTCTTTCGGTATTGGCTGCGCTCAGGCTAACTTCCCTGGTGTCAACGCTCGCGTGTCCCGATACACCGCTTGGATCCAAAGTAACGCATAAGAACTGGCTTCGTGATTGTTCTGAGTTTTATGTTTTTAAATGAATAAATTATTAACCCTCGGAATGTTTTTGTTACTTGTATTTTGCAGTAAAACCTCAATTTGGTGTGCCATTTAGACAAAAAACTATCTGTGGTAGCGATCTATCGCTCTCCCTCATTAAATTCGAATGAAAATTTTGTCAATTTCTCATCAAGTCTGATAAATTTTTACGAAAACATTAATCCTATATGCTCTAATATCGCTCTTGTAGCTGACCTAAACATTGATATAAAACAAAATAATATGAATGAGCGAACCTTGGACTATCTCACGCTGAATGCAACTCATGGTCTTATGCCAACACACCTATTAAGAGATGAGAAGTGTTTATACCATATATTTTAAAATCTAGTCTAATTTCTACTACATTGGTTTTAGAAGCACTCGTAACTGACAACAAACCACTACTGTTAAGTATGGAAAATGCAAATCCGGCACATAATTTTTATACAACATTCACCCTTAACCACAAAGCGATTGTTGAGGAGTTAGAAAATATGAACTTCATAGTGATATATGAGATCGAAAACATAAATGCGGCAATGGGTAAACTCATAAGTATTATAAAATCAGTAATATCAAATCATTAAACAAGTTAAAATCCCTAGACAAAAGAGAATCATTAAACCCTGCATAACCCCTGCTCTTTTAAAATGTATAAAAAATAGAAATAAAAGGCACATAAAATCTAAAAAATCACCAGATAATATTATTCTAAAAACTACTTATTCACGTTATCGCAATTTCTGCAACAACCTACCAAAAAGCCAGAAATAATCCGAAAGCCTTATGGAAAACTATTAATCAGATAACTAATACCCATAAAACTAAAATTAGTCCAATGGAGCTACTCAAAATACGAGACAGCATTAAATCCTCAATAAATTAGGTTGGCCAAAAAAATTAGGTTGGAAAATAACGAATGACAATAAATCATCATCGGCCGATGGCCATTCCTCATCTTCACCTACGAGTACCCGAAATTCACCCGTAAACTCTCTTACCTTCCTGGAAGTAGACGAGGCTGATGTTGAGTCCCTTATCCTACAACTACGTTCTGACTGTGCCATCGGCTGGATCGACGGTTTATCATCGGTAATATTGAAAAAAATCAAAATCAAAAAAAAATAAAAAAAATATTTATTCAAAAATATCGACAAGTACTGGTTCCACCAATTACTTACCTTTTTAATCGTTGATTACAGGAGGGTGACTTTCCGGAGGCTTTTAAAAAGAGCTGTGGTCCATCCAATATACAAGAGGGGGAGCAGAGACTGTGTTAATAACTACAGACCGATCAATTCCTACCAGCACTCTCTAAAATTCTTGAAAAAAATCTCAATAACAGTCTACGAAAATTTCTTGACAAAAACCAACTCATTGCAAATAACCAATACGGATTACGGACAACTCTATCCACAGAAGATGCATGTCTGGATTTCACGCAACAAGTTGCCTAAAACCTAGACAAAAAATCGATTTGCCCAGGTATATTCCTAGACCTTTCGAAGGCTTTTGACACAGTCTCTGTTCCCAAACTCATCAGAAAGCTGGAAAATATCGTAGTGCGTGGAATGGCATTTTTTAAAGATTACCTAAACAATCGGTAGCAATGTATTAAAATTGATACTTACTTAAGTGGTGAGTTTCTAGTATCCTATGGAGTTCCCCAGGGTGGGATCCTTTTCCTGAGACTATTCCAGATCTATGTAAATGATCTTTGCAGACTGAGTCTCCCAAACGGTAGAATTTATGCTTACGCAGACGACACCGCAATTCTTGCAGACGGAATCACTTGGGACATTGTGTAAACAAATGCAGAGATGACCATGGCTGAAGTTATTGGGTGGCTAAACTCGAACCTTCTTACATTAAGTCTACAAAAAACGACTTATATTCCTTTTGCTATGAGACGTAACGCTAAACCATCTCCTTCTTTTAGTATAACTGCTCATTCCTGCACAAATCCGCCCACTCACTGCACTTGTCCTCATATTGCAAGATCCGAAAGTGTTAAATACCTTGGAGTACAGATAGACGACGGACTGAGATGGGACCAACAAATCGACACCGTCACCACCAGAACATTCGTCTCATACATATATTTTAGTCTCTTAGAGTATCCGCCAACCAAAAAGTCCTTATGACGGTGTACCAGGCACTATGCCAATCAGTTATTGGGTATTGCATAGTAGCGTGGGGCGGGGCCGCAAAAACTAGCATTTGTGGGTGTTTGTGGACAGGCTTTGCCTTAATCATGGTTCCATATATATTAGGAATGGTTAGGGATGTGTTGTGTCATGTTGTGATGAATGAGCAGTAAGATCCGGACAGCCGATTGTCGATTCTCTGTTTAGCTTACATATCGACACCTTTTCCCTAACATCCTTTAAGACTTAAAGGAACCGGACCCAAAATGTTTATATAGTTTTTCGTCAGTAGAAAATGTTGAGGATCACGATAAGTTTTGATTCAAGAAGACATATCTCATTATGCCCATTAAAAACAACAAGAATGTTATTAATGTAGGTTAATGTTATGACTGCTTTTCTTTTCGAAATGCTATTCTTTAAATGTCCAAATAACACAACTTAAGAGGAAATGCGGGCAGAGAGCGCCGACTGAATTTCCTAAGTAAAAAGTCATAATTCGAGGTTTTGCTCTCGTCTATTTCCTCCTCCAGTATTGGAAAAATTTAAAAGATATGCCATAAATTGAATAAAAATGTTTAATTAAATTATTGCTTCTATTTTGTTATTTATAGTCGTCAAATTTGTACACTAGGCCTCTGTAGACGTCGGCGCGTTCCCTGACACGATGGCTAGCCCACCGGTTAAACGCGTCCCAAAGGGTTATGGCCATCCGGCTGGTCCGGGGATACCGCACGGTCTCCGGTGAGGCGGCGAGTCTCCTTGCCGGATTGCCGCCATGGGATCTGAAGGCAAAAGTCTTCGTGCAAACATGGGAATGGTGCGAGGAGGCAAAATGGCAAAATGCGCGAAACTCCGTTGCCGCGATAAATCGCGGATCGGCGGACAGAGCTCCGGCAGGATCTTATGGCGACCTGGGGAGGGTGACTGTCGCAACCCAGTGAGGAGCACGCCACAATTGAGGCGGTAAGGCCTCTCTTTGAGGAGTGGCTTGAGAGGCGTCACGGCATTCTCACCTTCCGCCTGACGCAGGTCCTTACCGGACACAAATGATTCGGGAGGTTCCTGTTCAGGATAAGGCGAGAGGTAACCGGGCGTCACCATTGTGTGGACCGCCCGGAGGACTCGGTGGAGCATACGGTGGAAGTCTGCCCAGCTTGGGTGGAACACCGCCGTGTCCTCGTGGAAGCGATCGGCGGTGGTGACCTCTCACGTCCGGCCCTGGTTCAGGCCATATTACGGGGTGAGAGGGCATGGGAAACTGTATTCTCCTTCTGCGACGCAGTAAAGATTGCATAGGAGGAGGCGGAACACGTGAGGGAGACGCAAAGGAGACGCCCTCACGCCCCTAGCCACCGCAGGGGATGCCCTGGGCGTCGAGCGTCGCAAGCCGATTCCTGGTCACCGTAGGCGCGGGCTTGCGGACGGCAAATAGTGAGTAAGTAGCTCGCCGTCCGATAAGGACCAGGCCCGAGTTTACGGCGCGTAGTGTTCCAAGAAATGTCAGCAAAAGTGACAGGGCCGGCTAGGGCCGATGTTTGTAAGAGAGTTGTCGCGGCCCCGGCATAAGCAACTGAAGGAACACGGGTGAGTTTTAGTCAGTAAAAGTTTGACATGCCCTCCCGCTTCACCCAGAGCGTGAGATTGGATGTTTTACAAACCAAAAAAAAATAAAAAAAATGCCTCTTTAGACATCGCATGAGCATATTTTGAGGGTTGTTATGTTTCTAAAGATATAGTATCATCAAAAAGGAAAATATAGAGGCACAAATTTTTAAATCTTTTTTTTTTTCAGTCTATAAAATATCTTTTAAATTGGTCAAATATTGGTGGAGGAAATAGGCGAGAGGCAAACCTCAAATTATGACTTTTTACTTAGGATATTCAGTCGGATATCTGCGACCACGTTTCATCTTAATAGGTCCACTGTCCAATAAAACAATAGAATGAATCATATATGATTCATTGGACAGGGAAACTGTTAACTGTTGCCAATCATTATATGAAACCGCGTAGTCGCGTAATTCGTAGCGGCGTGCTACAGCGCTACGGGCTTTGCTACGAGGTTTGCTACGTGTTTGTTGAAAGGTTTTCAAAGGGGGAATTTTTAACTGCACCTCTATTTAGAAATTTAAGCAAACAAAATATCTCCACTAATAACCTACTGCAAAACAATATTACTCACCGTAAAACAAAAATACTGATTTGCACACAAATTATTCAATTAAATATAAAATAAATGTGAATTAGTCCAAGAGCGAGCGAAGCGAGCTCGGGAGCTTAGGGCACCCCGACACGGATAGGTTAGGTTCGAAGGAGATGACGGGAGCTGAAGTGAGCGAGCAAAGCGAGCGAACTCAGCTCCCGTCATCTCCTTCATGTTAGGTTACTTTAGACCCTGCAGACAGAAATAGGAGCCCTGCGCAGCGGGGCTCCGTCGACTTTGTTTCGTTTCCCCCCCTCCCTTAAAACTTAAATATTTTGTTGCACTCGAAGAATTATTAGATTTACTTTTAGTTAACAGATAGTTATTCAGTAAAACAGTTAAGCTTTAAAGATCTAGCAGTATAGTATAATTCATTTATTTGATGAGCAAATTTAGTGTGCAATTCAGTATTTTTGGTAGTAATTTCGAATATTTTGATTGAAAAAAGGGGAATTACAGTTAAAGTATTAAATACCACCCTTTTCAAAGTACCAAATTAATTCTTGTACAAATAATAATTAAATACCTGCTACTGAGCTCTGCTCGGGTGAAAATAGGGTAAAAATAGAGATTATATATTGTGAAAATAGGGTAAACATATAGATAGCTAGATTGATTTTTGGAATCTAGTTAGATTTTTAATAACTCCGGGTAGGTATTTGAAAAAGTACGTTGAAAAAATCGTTTTGTATTTGTAAAAATTTAGCCATTGTATTCAAATCATTGTTAAAGGAAGCAGAAGAAAAGCCCTCTTATAACGTCATTCAATATAATATTT
Source organism: Orthosia gothica (assembly GCA_949775005.1). Lineage (NCBI taxonomy): Eukaryota > Metazoa > Arthropoda > Insecta > Lepidoptera > Noctuidae > Orthosia > Orthosia gothica. The sequence goes on along the minus strand of OX459063.1, from coordinate 10,992,522 downwards.
CTGCACACCAACACAACTCTGCCATCGATATATCTGGAAGTGGCGTGAAGTAACCAGTTCCAAACAAGCCCAGTTATCACAGTGCATACAGTTAGCAATCAGCCGGTAACAAACTACCGACCAACTTCGGATCCGGTCTAGTCCAACTCAACTGTGTAGTTCGCGTGAACAATTCCAGCAGCTCAACGTGATTTTTACGTTACATACGTAAATCGTAATTATGCTACTTACTGAAAACAAACTTACTGAAACTGCATTATTTATTTAATTTTGGTATCAAATAATTACAGATGTCGTGGGACACCAGTTGGACGATCTTTCTTTCGCTATATAATAGCAGGCGCAATAAAATCTCAATTGTCAAAAATATACATTAAAACTGATAGATAATGTTCTCGTCCGTTTAACAACGTTAACGTTGCTTAAGTGAACGAGAATATCATCCATCACTCTATCAAGATCAATTCAAATCACACTGGCCGTCTGTAAAAAACTGCAGTCGAGATTTTAAATATTGAATACGCCATAATACCATCCGCCAAATTCGCGAAATGGAACTTGGTTACAATAAAAATTTAAAAAATTTAATCCATACAACTTATGCTCCAAAAACGTAAGTGTAATGTGGTATTGCCAGTAGCAATGGCAAATGTGGTAACGGTCCGTAGCTGGTCGAATGCAGTTTGGCAGACTTTATAGCTTATCACGCTTTTGCTAGTTCGCTTCCTAAGCAGTCAGGATTTTTGAATTAACTTTTTAGTGTTTATGTACGTAGATCGATTTATTATAGTAAGTATAGAATAAAATCTTGAAATAATATTTTACCTTTGTGTTGCTGTAGGGTACTCGTATAAAGATAAGATAAAATAAGATATTTATTTTGCAAATATGGGTAAAAAAAAACATGGTGACATAAACAATACAATTAGGAACAGCCATATTTAACCAGAAGGCATGCAAAAGTTTAAAATACAGTAGAGATGCTAAGTACATAATAATAACAATGTCAATATAAAAATTAATCAACTATAATTACAATTTAATTATGAAGTATTTCAATAATTATTTATTTACACAATTCTTCTGCAGTCACATAATTCGTATTGGAGTTAAATAAAAATTAAATTAAATAAAAATTTAATGTCATATTTTTCAAATTAATAATCATTATAAAAAGCAATCAAGAAATGCCTTTCTCCATTAAAAATTCCGTTACACTATAATACGCTTTGTCTACTAAAAAATTTCGAATTTTTTTTTGAAATAACGTCAAGTTTAATTCTTTCCAGCTCTTCGGTAATTTATTGTAAACGACTGTTATAATTAAAGTTATAATTAATTAAAGAGTTTTTTTTTTGTTATAAATGTGTAGTCCGATTTTTTTTTATTTGGCTCTGAAAACAGTCAACACGAAACGAAAATACGTCTGTAACAGCTAGTAAGTACATACTTATATTCTACAAGCTGACCCCCGCGGCGTCGCTCCCGAAAAAATTATAGCCTTTGTTACTCAGGAATAATGTAGCTTTCCATAGGTGAAAGAATTTTTTAAATCGGTCCAGTAGTTTCGGTGCCTATTCGGTACAAACAATCAAAAAAATCTTTCTTCTTTATAATATTGGTATAGATAGATTACGGATAATCTCTAGAAAGCTTAGGCTCTAGTATATACAAAAGTGACAGTATATCAGCGGTAATCACTTTCGAGAAGCCGAAATGTATAGTATTGTCAATGCCATACTGTCAATTTAAAGATAAGCAGATAAAATGTTTTAACTACTGTTGAGTTCTCGATTCGATTTTGGCTTGCGAAAATGTCGAACTTGAACTTATGACATTTTATTGGTACCATAACATATATACAATTGAAAATTCTAAAAACAAAAACAAACCTATATACAAATACAAAAGGGAGACGGAAAAGACCTCATTGTGCATCAAAAAATTCGTCCACATCGATGTCAATGAGAAACGTGCCCAGAACGCTGGCAGCATTGCCACGTTGGATGGCAATGCTGATTCTCTGGCCGAAGAAAAGGCCAGCCCTCTGGTCACGTGAAGAGTCGACGAGCTTTGTACTAATTTCTCGAGAAACTCGATGCGCACTCGGACCCCATGGACCTAATGTTTCAACACCAAACGGCTCAAACATATAATTCCCAATTAGGTTGTTATATTTGCGCCGTTTGAGGTTTTCTGCACCGGCAGCAGCCGCCCCAGCACAGCCCGCCGTGCTAAGAAGATGGGATGGCGCAAGGGTGTCGACACATGTTGCATCCCACACCAAAGGCCTACCCACCTTCCAAGGCATTATGGTCATCCCGTCTGGTCTCTTCCCATCGTCGCGTGCCAAGCCATTGGGTTCTAAAACAGCTGGCACCCCGGCGGTGACAAGAGCCCGACGTATGATGTCATTAATGCTGGCGTGCCGTGCTATCCGACCAGCGCTCCTACTGCAGGATAAGCCATGGTGACCGAGGCGGTCGACTGCTTCACCACATTGACAACGATGTGGAGCTCCGCTAGGAGCACCCAAACGCAGACATGTAGCGATCCGGAAGGTATTGTCACTCAACATAGTACCTATGTTTTTATATATATAACTACTTAATATTTACGAGTATATTCCTTGCGTTTTGAGTCTGTTGGCTAAATTTTCTATGCAAATTACCTTTGCGGTATAATTTTCTGTTTAGCTGCGTGACTTACGCAACATACGCCAAAAACATAATAAATGTATCTCAGTTTTAAAACCCCTGGGGAGCCATAAGTAAGTAACTCGTTTCCTTGGGTTTAAATTATGTTGTATAAATAACCATGGGATTTATTCAAAATGTCAAAACACCACGGTAAACGTAGTATACAGGTTAAATTTTAATTAATTGAAAATATTTCCGGTGGTGAGACCACTCATGTACTCATCTAGAACAACTTTTACAATGGGAACATCTAAAATATTAAAAAAAACCGGCTAAGTGCAAGTCTGACTCACACACAAAGGGTTCCGTATAAACAGCTACATCCACCAAAATAAATAGGTAACATTACTAACGTTCATAAACAATGAAAGCACCGAACATTGCTCTAACGAAAGGACAAATTTAACATTGCCGTTCAAAAACTGTTTTCCCATACATCAATGTGCAAAATGTTTACTTCTCCAAATACATTTTAGAAGTTGGTCGACTATTACTCGTAAAATTGTAAAGCCTACTTAGCTGTGATAGTTTTTCTTTTAATTTCGTTACATATACTACTGCCGTGATTTTTTTTCACATATCCAAAAGCAACCATTTAGTTGGCAGGGAGGGGACGCTTAATTTTACGCAAACGGCTCCCTGAATCGAAAAATGGTTTTCCAAACCCGTAATATTATTGAATGGCCTATCCTACGTTACCCCACACCATAGGATAGACGAGAAAAAAATAACAACAGCTTTTTACGTGTACAGGAGGTATTATAAGAAAAAACTTGTTTTTTTACCACTTTGTCGGCGTGATTATTAATGTATATATTCATGCCAAATTATAGGTTTCTAGTACTAAGAGTCTCTGAGTACGGACAGACGGACATGACTACATGACTACGGAACCCTGAAAAGTTAGCCACGACCCTTATGTTCGTATTACTCGATAAAACAACGCAATTTCAGGGTTGTTCATAGAAAAAGTTGTTTATATTTACGATTACTAGTACCCCCTGAAGATTGTCAAGTCATCCTATATTTTAAACTGTTAAATATATCAACTGTGCACCTTTTATCGCAAATTCGGTCAATATAATAAAGATAAGACGCTCGTTTATATAATTTATTGTTAAACGATAAGTTAATTTAATGAGAAGGCTTAAGTGATCAATCGAGTGACGTTATTGCTTAGGTTTGTATATCGAACCATAAAATAGGTCGTGTGGAATTAAACACAGATTTTGATTATTGTAAACAAACTCATAAAATGTTTGTAGATAAAGGCTATTATTTTGACATTTGAATTACACTAATTTAAGCAGTAAGTATTATCGACCAGTGTGTCTATGACCAGTGTGTCTATGGCCAGTGTGTCTATGACCAGTGCGTCTATGACCAGTGTGTCTATGACCAGTGTGTCTATGACCTGTGTGTCAGTGACCAATGTATCAATGACCATCAGTGTGTCTATGGCCAGTGTGTCTATGACTAGTGCATTTATGATCAGTGTGTCTATGACCAGTGTGTCTATGACTATTGTGTCTATGTCCAGTGCGTCTATGACCAGTGTGTCTATGACTATTGTGTCTATGACCAGTGCGTCTATGACCAGTGTGTCTTTGACCAGTGTGTCTATGACCAGTGTGTCTGTGACCTGTGTGTCTGTGACCAATGTGTCTATGACCAGTGTGTCTATGGCCAGTGTGTCTATGACTAGTGCATTTATGATCATTGTGTCTTTGACCAGTGTGTCTATGACTATTGTGTCTATGTCCAGTGCGTCTATGACCAGTGTGTCTATGGCCATTGTGTCTATGACCAGTGTGTGTTGCACGGGATGACCTATGGCTCTGAGACGTAGTCGCTCACAGTGGGCCTCAACAGAAAGCTTACAGTCACCCAAAGGGCAATGGAGAGGGTTATGCTCGGAGTTTCCTTATGTGATCGAATCAAAAATGTAGAGATCCGCAAGAGAACCAGATTTACCGACATGGCCTGAATAATTGACAAACTTAGGTGGCAGGGTGCTCGCAGAACAGTGGCCGATGGGGCAGAAAAGTACTGGAGTGGCGACCGCGTACCGGATAACGTTGCGTTGGAAAGCCTCCCACTAGGTGGCCCGATGACCTGGTGAAGGTTGCAGGGATCCGCCGAATGCGAGACGCACGGGACTGGTGGATGTGGCGACGCTTGGGGGTGGCGTATGTCCAGCAGTTGACGTCTTTAGGCTGATATGACAATGATGATGATGAAGCAGTAAATCTACATTGATAACAGGTACATTTACTAGGTCAAATAAGCAATCGTCCCACGTAATATAAAGGTATTCACCTGCCTTTAGTTGAACTGACTCGATGAGATGTTGCGACAGACTGGTTTATATTTTTTTTTTAGTTTTGACACGGCATTCCATACAAAGGTACATGTGCATGTGAATGTATGTGTGTATGGCCATATGTGTACTTATATTTAAACATTACCACGTAGTGTACGCTCGAACTGAAGCCACCGATGGACTGACATACCTGTAACAAAAAACGAAGTTTAGTTAATTTTCTGCGTCATCTCTACATAATATATATGTACTTTATCCAAAAATTAGGTTTGTAACTGTGGACATAGACCAAAATAACTTATTCCTTTGAAGGTATAATGTACCGATACATTGATTAAAAATAATGCAATAGTAATTTTATTTGTATTTTGTTTTCCTGCAGAACACGTAGCAATCATTACATAAATCCATTTCATTCAATGGGCGTTCGACGATATGCCTTTCAAACATAATATCAATACATTCAATCTTCTCTAATCTGAGCCACAATTATTGGACCTTGAGAACTTAACAAACAGAAGATTTAAGGATGACTTTCGCATAACATCCCTACTAACTAAGAGCGAGTCTGAATCACTGCTTTGATGCTATAAGTGGTATTTACGCAATGAATTATTTAACTTGTTTCAGTCTAACTTTCCATCTGTTGTGGCTTGCCTGACGAATGCCAATGTCAGCGGCGGAGACACCCGAACGGCGACGGATATAGTCGAATACCTGGATCGATTTTTCTAGTTGAACTTTCCGCGGTTCATGTATGCTGGCAGTCTATTTGTATTATTAGTAGGCTATTTTAAGGACAGATTCTGACCTTTACTTCGCAGTGCAATGCCAGGGCCTTTTGCAGTTCAATCGGAAACATACCGTTTGTTTATTTAACCGATTTGTTTCTTGTCAAATCTTATATAATAATCTACAGATCAGTATCTTTCAATTTGTGTTGTGTGTATTCACATTGATAAGTAGCTACTTTTCGGCAGTGTTAGTATCGCGTTAATTTTTATCAAAGACTTGATATGATTAATAACATAATGAGTGGTTTGATGTTTTAGATGCGAAGTTTTACGATTAAATAACATATATATATTGACCAAGTCCTTGCCATACCATACAACAGCTGAGACAACTTAAAGAACGAAAGAAAGAAAAAGTGTTTATTTGTCACAAAACGACATACGTACATATTAAAATATAATAAAAAAAATATTGCCAGATTACAATTTCAATGACATTAAGTGGTTTAATAAAACAAAAATTTAAGTTGAGAATTCCACTTAACACACTCAATTAATGAGCTCCCTTAAAGGGTCGCTTGCACTTTAGTGACGAAGCGCCATAGGGGCAACATATCTGGAGGAGCTTGAGAAGTGGAGAGGTATACCACGGCTATCAGGACTATCCCGAAAATACAGTCAAGATCCCTACTAGCACCTTACTAGGTTACCTATAGAGGTATATACCTCTGACACCCAAGCTAAGATTGAACTTGTATTTTGAGAGTCAGGGCCCTCTAAGTTCACTAGGAAAATAAAATGCATACAGTTTGGAGTATAGTACACGTCAAAAACGAAACTAAGACTAATGGCCGATTTCTGAATTAAGTATTCGACGCTAAGTACGTGCTGATCTCGATTTAAGCATCTGTCACCCTTGATCATCTGCCACTTTAAGTTTTCTGCGATGCTGAGCAAGGTTTGAGTATACGTAGTCAAGTCATGCCAAAGTATACCTTAAGTCATACAAAAAACCTTCATTGACGATCAATTGGGTTTCACAACTGAGAAAAACACATTTGATCATTCTCGAATTCTCAAACCGTTGTCAACGTTACATCATCAGTGTAGCCAGATTGGGCGCCTTTTTGCCATTTAGGCTACTTGGAAGGGTGCCGGGGCGACCAATTTTTACGAGCGGCGCCAATTAGGTTACCTCCAAAAAAAAATAAGGCGATTTTAGGCGATTTCGGAATGAGACTATCTAATACAACATTATCTGAGGAATGATGTAAATAACTGGAAAATAAAATGCTTTTTTCACTATTTTTCATTATACTTCAGTTGCAACAACACAGGGAAATAAACAAATGCAGAAAAATGTTTTATGTGGAACCAATAATGATTATTGTGGCTAATGCATTTAAGTTTCGAAGAATGTTTCGTGGTATTAGTGAATAATGGTCGTCTTGAGTTTTTTATAAATGGAAAAACTAAATTTTCGGCGACTTAGGGCTCGTCGAATCTGGCTACACTGGTTACATTTGGCAAGAGTAAAAATGTTCTGTGCATTTGGCAGTTTATAGTTGACAAGTCTGTGCTTAAACGGTGATCAAGCGAAATAAATACAAAATAATATATAAACTTATAAAACGAGTGACGAAGAAGACCTTGTCTTCCTTGGAGATGCCTCGACGAAGACCGATGCGTTGAAGAAGACTGTTCGCCCTGAATTATCGAAAACATTAGATCGGATGCAAATATTTCACGCCTGATAGATCTCAGATGCTCGAAGAACGGATGGTCAATGGGGCTGTTAGTTCTGGAGTTGCGACCGCGTGGCGGAATACGCAGCGCTTTAAGGCCTCCCTCTGTAGACCGATGACCTGGTTTAGGTCACGGAAATCCGATGTATGAAAGACGCACAGGACTGGTTGATGTGGTGACGCTAGGGCAGTCCTGTATCCAGCAGTCTTTTGACAGAAATGATGACTATGTTGAGTGAGATCTTCAAGAAAATATTCAAAATGTGCCAGTGTTTGTAGTCGACAGTAGCTTTTCCTGCGCGGAAACCGACAGTTATCCAACAGGAATTATGTGTAAAGTGGAGATGGACCGGTTATATGATGCGCGATAACCAAGGGACATGGAGAAAAGTGACATGGAGAAAATTGACAAATTGGTACACAAGAGATGGGAAAAGATGCCGTTGAAGACAGTGTCATAGATGGAAATGGGATATGGGAAAGACCGCTGGTCCAAGATGTAGGCAAAAAGTGTAAGCGATGGTGCTCTGTGGTGTTGGCGAGTAGCTCAGGACAGACGCCAGTGGAAACTGTTAGTGGAGGCCTATGCCAAGCACACTGAGATTAGGGACATTTTATAAACTACGTATAGTATTGTATAGACTTCAGTTTTATTTCTCTGATTTCAGAATAAAAGGCTTTGTTTTTCCGTTTATTTATTTTTATATCTATTATTTAATGTATTCGTTTTTTGTTATTATATCCTAGGTTCTAATTCTGGTCATTGTGTGTGATTTCAACCATTGAGGTGTGATTAACAAATATCCAAACATACAGACTTTCATACCTATATAGAATAGGGATTATTATTAGGATCCACAAAACAAGACAGGTTACAACGATGAAAATGTGTACAGAATTTGGCTTTAGTATGATACGATTTTGGTATCAGAACAATAAAAGTTGATTAAAAACAACATAAGTCTCATTTATTTATTATTTTACAAAATTAGTAGGTAGAACACAGTCCTCCTTCATAATAGCAACACATATCGAATGGCACCGACCCTGGCTAATATTGTTTATCTTCGGAGGCTCTTCGATGGCTAGCAAAGTCTTTGGTCATGAAAACCCAGGTCACTCATTAAAAATTTTATCACAACAGTCCACATCTGTTGGTAAATCACAATTGCAATCAGATTCCAATGCATATGCACGATTTCTGTGTGTGTCGGTTCTGTTCTGGTTCTGTTCCACCTTGAGAGATCTTGTGAAGTTCTGAGTAAAATATTCTGTAGTTCTATGAGGTATCACAAGAAATAGCAACTGCTCGCCTGAACACATTCACTTCTAGTAATTATAAGCTTCAATTCTGGATTTTAGCAATAACAAATTATATTAGATATTATTTTCTTTCGATAAGACATCATTGACAAAATAAAAACGGTTGCCATGACAATCTTATATTAAAATGAAGACTGTGACAATCTTGAAGTAATTGACTAGTGCCTACGATCCATTTCATAGTTTTATAATAAGGTTGTATACATTTCAAATAGGTATCTATTAAATTGCTTAAATATGAAAAATCAAGTTATTAAAGATTATAACGTCTTTAATAAATTGTTTTTTTTAATCTTGAATGAAGTAGATAATATAATAAGAACGTACTTTTTATAGCTGTATAAAATTTATAATAGTAAATTTTATGCAATCTTGTGATATCTCGGATTCCTTTTGTAAAATGGAACGTAAGAGTGAAAGAAAAAGCGAATGGAACTTTGACTAGTGATGTGCACATAACTCGAGTTGCGCAACTTGAGTTAGCGCAACGTATCTTCGTTAGTTAGAATTAATTATTTATTTCGTTTATTTGTTAAAAACCACTTTTTTACATATTTGACAGACAAATTGGATAACTTCCTCGAGAATGTACGAGATGAGGCACAACACCGAGGGAAATGGAAGGAATGGGGAAGCCTTAGCCCAGGAGTGGGACACCACTGGCCAAAAAAAAAAAAAATTATACCCTATTCGTTGTGGACAACTTTTTTTCACGTCAAACGGTTATAATCCGACTAATTTAAAAAATACAACCTTGATCGCAAAATGGTTAGTTTTTTAGCATTCTTTAATTGGTTATCATAATAGTTCCAAACTCCTGGCTATCTGATGCTTTTTAATGTTGGTTATTGGTTTTGCTTCTACCTTTTTTTTATTCAAACTTTAATAATATTGATATTGTTGTACGAACACATATATGAAATAATGGTTTAAATGTTTGACATGTGTGTATTTGGTTGATCTATATTATATTTTATTTTAGATTTTGGTAATAGCAACTCGAGTTCGGAAGAATACCACTCAAGTCAACTCGAGTTAGCCGCAACTCGAGTTGCACATCTCTAACTTTGACGGGTCCATACTTAAGTAGTTACTTAACTGAGCTAGGTAGATTCTCAATTGAGAAACGTAAAATACTCAAACGCTTCCTAAATTATTTGACAATACTCAACTAATTATTGCTGCTTTACTTAAATCAGAAACCGGCCATAAGGGTACAGAAAATATAAAATAATAATTAATTAATTAAGAGGCAAACCGTATACGTGTATGTACTGTGTTTATGCTTTGTTATGGAAAGTGTGCATGTATGTTTGAGGATGTGTGAGATGGGAATACAATTCAAAAAAAAAAAAAAAAGTTTATTTGACACAAAGGTAACACGTAACATGATGATGCTAACTCCCAAATTAAGCCTGAGCCTGTATTTTGGGGGCTAGTGAATGAAAACAATAATATTAGTAGTCCCACCATAGTATCTCTACGTTGACGACGGAGTGGGGCTTGCGCGCTTTAATGATCCCTAGTTTTGTGCTGGTAGATTTTACTATGCAACAACATGCCTAAAGTCAGGGGCCAGACTAAGAGAAATACAATCCGCAGGGCAGCTTTGTGGCGAGCCTGAGGGCAGTGGCGACCGAGAAAAACCGATAAAGGCAAGCCGGAGATAAGAGAAAAGACCGAGGAGAAGTCTTTTCTCTCATCTCCGGCTTGCCTTTATTGGCCGGTCGGAGTGAACAATGACGAGGAACAGAGCTCCCACATCCCTCTTGCCTTACTTGGCTGGCTTGAGTGGAGAATCGCAAGAGCAAACGTGCTCGGAGGAAGGAAGTTAACCCAGTAAGATGCTGATAGAGATCTTCACCGTACTTCCGGGATTATCCTGATAGTCGTGGTATACCTCTCCACTTCCCAAGCTCCTCCGGATATGTTGTCCCCAGGGTGCTTCGTCACTAAAGTGCAAGCAACCCTTTATGGGGGCCCATTAAGACGGTACCATGACCAAAAAATCGGCATGAGATATGAGCGTTCCTATTGGTCTAGCGGCACTGGTGGCGCATGAATTACAGTAGTGAATACGCCCAGATTTTAGAATAAAATCTTTATTAAATCGAATTTTGGCCTTTTGAAAAAAAAAAATCTACAAAAATGTTCGTTATTAAATTGCCTATCCATTAGTGTTAGTACAAAAAATAATCAATGAACACTTTACGAGGGGATGCATAATATCAATAATTATTTCTCATTTTTATGTTTTTTTGGAAGTAGATTAGTGAAATATATACAACATTAAAAAAAAAACTAAATCTACCATTTTAGAATCAATATTATGTAGAAATTTAATGTATTTTTGTTAATTGATATTTCTTATTAAATAACGAGTAGATAGCTCCTAAAAACAGCACAAAAAACGGCTTGCGCGGCGTTTTGCTTGGGGTACCGCCTTAATTGAGTGTGCCAATCACCCCCTGTCACTTTATAGCCGTGTAGTTTGACAGTGATCGGGCAGGGGCCAGTAGTCCTCCTATAGTTTTTGGCAATCGATCCACTAAACCTACCAAATGCATAGCCCAATAAATTTTTCTTTACATTTCACATTGCCTAATACATGCCTAACAAGGCCTTTATGGGTTGGCTTCGGCCCCTCGCACGCCTTTCAAGGGACCGGGGCCCCAGGTTCCCGAGATTGTCAAAATCCAAAAAAAAATTAGTATTAGGTACTTAAGTTGTGTTAGTAAAACGATAAAAAAAACAATATTATAATACTTACTACCTACACTTGATGTTACCGAAAAGAAATAGGGTGAATCAAAAGCTAGGCAGATGCATTTCTCTCTCAAGAAGGTTTCCACTCACCATAATGCTGTGCCGTGGGAGACACACAGCACGGCGCTGATTTTCAGTGGATTATTAATATCATTATTATTAAATTATTCTGCAATTATTTATTTTTAAATTATTCATTACTTTTTGGAATTTAATGGTTTATCAAAAGTTTATTTATTTAAACTTTATGCAACATGCAGGCACTTAGGCGGACTGAATGGAGGCATTTTCTACCAGTTAGCCAAGGGTGGTGGAGAAACGTGCGAGTACCGTCTGCTGTGATTATAGGCCATCCCGTCTCTTGTGTATTCTAAACCCACACAATTCCGGAATTGGTTTTAATATTGTCCATTTTATAGGTGCTCCAGGGACTGATTTGTGATAGGATTTGTGTGAATTGTCCAAGAATGCTTGTATTATTTTTATATTATAATTAAATTCAAATTCAAATTATTTATTCGTGTGATTTTTGGTAATTTACAGTAGGTCTTATAATATTATAATAAAAATGTGCGCAAAAATCTACCCATTGGGTTTACACTATTACAAAGAATAAAACATCATTGACATTATCGTAGCGTATAGCGTCAGTAAATTTAAGAAAACAAAAAACATCATCGATATTGTACAATAATAAATAATCAATTCATAAAAATAACAATTATTATAATTCAAGTTGGATGTCAAAATAGTGGAATTCAAATAATTAACAAAGAAATCAATAATAATAATAAAAACAAAATATGAAATAAAAATGCAGTCAAAGATACAATCATAAAATTAGATGTCAAATACGGCGGTAATGAAATGTCAAAAAGGTCAATAATTCTATATAAAACTAATATTTAGATTACAACAGTACTTTGTCCTTCAGAAAATCAGAAACATTATAATAGGCTTTTCTTACGAGAAAGTTCTTTAGATGCCTTTTAAAAAGAATAATATTCAAATTTTTTATTGTTTCTGGTATATGGTCATAGATTATTGGTGCCATACAAAAAACACTATTACGCATCAGTGCTGTTTTTGACTGTCTCGAGCATAACATATTGACATGTCGTCGACTCCGATTATTTCGATCTGATAGCTTTGGGAACAGATTTGGGTTTGATTTCACAAACACTGCAACTTCGAAAATGTATATACAGGGTAACGTCAGTATTTTACATCTAACAAAAAAAGGTTTACATGTGTCTGTACATTTTAACCCAAACATTGCCCTGATGCACTTTTTTTGGACTTTAAATATAAGTTCTCGATTGGTTGAGTTGCCCCAAAAAATAACACCGTATCTTAATATTGAACTAGACATGCCATGGTATGCTGTAACAACAGCGTCCGTTCTTAAGACTGGTGCAAGTTTATATAGAGCGTAAGCAGATTTGCTAAGTCTCTTTGCCAAATCTATCGTGTGTGCTTTCCAATCTAGTCGTTGGTCTATGGTTAACCCTAGGAATTTGGACGTGCTTACTTGGTTTATTTGTTTGTTCTCGTAATTAATATTCATAGTCAAATTTTTTCGTTGGTTAAATGTCATTAATTTGGTCTTGTCAATATTTATCCTTAGATTATTGTTATTCAGCCATTGTATTATTGAGTGTATAGTATTTGTAACGTCATTATCATAATTTAATTTGTCTTTGCAGTCAATGGTTACTGTGCTGTCGTCGGCAAATAGAGTCATGTGATGTTGCGTAACTTTTGGCAGGTCATTTATATACAATATAAATAGAGGAGGGCCAAGCACGCTGCCCTGTGGCACACCATATGAGATTGTTCTATCACGCGACCGATAAACCCTTTCGTTCTTAGTTTTTGTATCTATATGAGATATTTCTACATATTGTTTACGATTTTTTAAATAGGACTCGATAAGGTGTAAGATATTTCCTCTTATTCCGTAAGCTTCTAACTTATTCAGCAAGAATTAGCCTGTACTATTACACTGCTGGACAAAGGCCTTCCTCCATTATGTCCATTATTCCCGATTTGGCGCTACTTCTTGCAAATTCCTAAGAAAGACATCCTAATCTACCCGTCATCTCTTTGTGGTCTGCTGCAACCCATCTCATGCTGTGCAGCCTTCATAGCCACGTCGACGATTTGTGTTTCAGAGCGCATTATAGTGTTTCGATCGTGATCCTTTATTTTTAACATCAAGTATATCTACTGCAGTCCATAGGAACACGTAAAAAGTATCGATACTATGTGGTATCGAGTACATTTCCATTCGATACCGATACTTTTGTACTCGATTCTTTGCTTTCAATACTTTTACTCAATGAGTACGTTTTGGCAGGTATAATAAGAAATTAAGTTTGAAATGAATAATCTTAAAAATTATCCATTTCAAACTTGCGACCTTACGGCTTATGATTATGGTTATGGCAACGCCATCTAGTTTACTCATTCTGAACTTAAATTTATATGCCCAAAGTACTAAATAATTTAATTTTCTTTTAATTTTTTTTTAATTTTTCAAAGTCAAAGTCAAAGTCAAATATATTTATTCAATTAGGCCAATAAACGGCACTTTTGAACGTCACATAAATTAAAATTAAAATCTACAAGTAATAAAAAAAAAAAAGATTCTACCGTGCATTCGGAAAGTAGATTGTTATGGAGAAGAACGCACAAGAAACTCCATACTTACTCTTTTTAATTTACAGTTGTCTTTTTCTCTTATTGTATTTTTGTGTACCAATACCATTTTCTTTTTCATGTCCTGCTCTACTGAAGTTAAACTGACGTTATTTACTGACTGATATTGACCTATGCTCTATGCGCTTTAGGGGCCCTAAGAAAAGTACTCGATACCTTGAAGTATCGATACTTTTGTTTCGATACTTTTATGACTACGTTTTTTTTTTTCAATACTACTCATGAGTACAGCATCGATACTTTATATTCTATACCGTGTCCCTAAGTTCATAGTACATAGGCAAACCTAAAGACTCCTAATGACCATGCCCTACAGTACAAATGTCTAAAGTACATAATATAAATAATGTTAATATTAATCATGACGCAAATTACATTATCGCGTACCAACGCAAGTATCAAGCGATTAATTATACTTAGGTATGGTTCATTAAAAAGTATTACACTATCTTGTAGTTTACGCTTTATTATGTCAAAATAAGTGCGCATTTAATCGATAACGTCGAATTTATCTGCAAATTAATTATTTATACTAGGAAAATGTTTGTGTGGATCATTTTACGAAGGTATACCTACTGACATTTTTCAGACAGAAACTATATTGCCTGTATTTCCCACTGCAGGTCTACTTACTCTTTTCCAACTTCTCTCTGTTCAGAACTATTTGGAACCATTATTTATAAAAAGAGCTGCCAACACCACGTGAATCTGCTGCGATATCACCTGCTGTGAAAAATTTCCCATGAGGTCGTGCATTTGCGTTTTATACTACGCCATTGTTAGGTTCAATACACTCTTGGTGGTCCAATAGCTTTAGCTCACTGTCGTTTTTGATCAATTAATGGGAACTGCTAATATTAGTCTATGGATCCTCAAGGGAAAAGAAAGTGTGGCCGTTCCCATCAAACCTGGCGACGCAGTGTTGGCAAAAAAGACGAGTATCGGAATGATGTGGAGCGAGGTGAAGCGAAAGACTGCTTGTGATGTAGGACTACTGTGGACGAACTCTGCCTCAGCAGAGGATATTCTCGTAGGATCTTAGTCAAGTCTATTATTCCTGATCTCGTCTCGTGGTAATTAATGGATGTGGTCTTGGATTGAACGACCGTTCCCATAATCTTTTCTTGCTATTCTAGTAGCTATATGCTTATCACACATTCATTACATGAATCCGAGTTGTAATATTACACTTGAATGCTTCTGATGAATGACCATGTTCACAATTTCAGCCGGACGTGGTCCACTGCTGCCTTCATCGACTGGTGTTGTGGTCTCCCAGCGGATTCCCGCGGCCTTCAATAGATCATCTTTACGTATATTTAGTTTTATTTCCTGAACAACACAATATTGTCCCCATTTGCATTAGCTGATATACTGAAAATACTGAAAAATTATCAAGAAATATTAATTAATTCAAGATATCGAAATATAAGATTGGCCATCTTTATCGTCGAATTCAATAATAACGAATTATAAATTGTTGCAGATTTCAAAATATTGTGAAACATTTGTGAAAAACAAAATACAGTGCCACAAGGATCTTTTTGCGCTTGTATATCGCGCCAGATAAATATGGAGGCCATCAGTAAAAATATGAAAAAAAAAATGTTGATATGCGGATTTGTGACACGCACTGATACAAAGATCCTTCTGCAGCTAAGGATAAATATTGAATGCATGTCAATTATGTATTACAACGAAGTGCCTTGAAACAA
Organism: Orthosia gothica; assembly: GCA_949775005.1. Taxonomy (NCBI): domain Eukaryota; kingdom Metazoa; phylum Arthropoda; class Insecta; order Lepidoptera; family Noctuidae; genus Orthosia; species Orthosia gothica. Next base: position 10,976,496 of record OX459063.1, on the reverse strand, counting down.
CAAGTCCATAACAGATAATGCAAGTAGTAATATTTTGCATGATAAACGTTTTATCTTTTTAAATCTGGGATTAATAACTAAAAAACAAAATAATGATGATAGAGAGTGATTGGGAAAAACCCAAAAACTTTTATCTTTTGATAAATTGCTATAATTTTATTGAATTTGAGTGACTTGGTTAATATGGTTGGTGGTTGGATTAATATTAATATAATATTTGTCATCGAATTACGAATTAGGTATGTCGAGTTTCTAAGAAATTCTAGATACTCGTAAGTCGAGAAAGATATATTTTCGAAGCAATGAAGTTGCGCAACAAGCTGTTGAAAGTTTATAATATAGAAAAACTGTTTTGGCTAAAAATATTACTTATAAACAAAACCTGTGTACCATCATTATAAATACTTTGGATGTGTTACTTTACGTACAGTCCTTCGAAAGTAGGATAGATGTACAGGCGGACAGTTGGAAGGGCGAACAGTACTTTACTATTATTATAATATAAATAGTAAAGTACTGTTCGTCTGTTCGCCTTATAAAAAGATAATTATTATCTTTATTGTTAATTTTAATTTCTGAAAAAATGTGCTATTTAGAGACATCGTTTTATATTTCCTGTAATCTTTACATAAACTTCTATCACATAGAATAATTTCACATTTTACTCTATGCAAACTTCGGAGCTAAGGAAACGGTTTAATTTTTTTTTTTTAAACCCCTAACTATGAGGCCTAAAAAAAGCATGTGACTGATGATTTGTTTTTTAAGAACCCCTTTCAGTCGCAGTTGAAAAAAATACTTTTCTATCATATTTGAAAATAGTTGGGCAAACGTCATCTAAAACTATTCCAAATTTCAAGTTGATAGCATTAGAGTTCTTGAGATATCCAGCTGTGTCAGACGGACAGACAGACTCATTCACACCACAAGGGCACCTTTTTACCATTTTCGTACGGAACGCCAAAATTTTATCATTATCACCCAGTGACGTAGCAATAGCTTTCACAAGGATCCGCGGATCCCCCGCGGGTAATAGCTTAAAATCTAAACGCTTAAATCATGGTCATTTAGAAATTACTTAAACATGAAATGGGTACACGCTAGTTAAGCTAAGCCGCATACAAATAATGGTTACATTCAAATAAAATTCGTAAGTAATGTCCGTATTTTTTTTTAAGTCTTCAATTGATTAAATTTAGCCATTTACGTAGATGGCCAACATATTTATGATTTCTTCTGAATCCAGTTCAAAAACTATATCACGATGAACGCTCATCAACGCAAGTCCAGTTAGTCGTTCATCTCCCATGCTGTTTCTCAAGTTTTTTTTACGTCTTCATCGTTTAAAAACATATTTTTGGGTTTGCTGTGGACACTGGGAGTGTGGCCAAAATAGTGAGCAGCTTTTTAGGATTCCGTTGTCAACAAGGAACCCTCATAGTTTCGCCATGTCTGTCTTGTGTTTCGTCATGTGTGGGGAACCGTTGGATGTCACATGTCTTCGCATTTTTGGTTCTAGTACATGCCGGTTTCCTCACGATGTTTTCTTTCACCGTCTGCGCCTGCCTGAGTTCGAACCCATGACCTACAACTTTTAAGTCGTGGCCGTTACCACTGGGCCATCACCATTCAAGTCAACAATCGCTATTGCTGGTAGAATATCACTAGTCTTAACCCTCTACTCAATAATTAAACCTCAATATGATGTCAGCCTTGATATCAGAATAAAATTGACCACTGGGCCATCACCATTCATGTCAACAATCGCTATTGCTGGTAGAATATCACTAATCTTAACCCTCTACTCAATAATTAAACCTCAATATGATGTCAGCCTTGATATCAGAATAAAATTGACCACTGGGCCATCACAATTCATGTCAACAATCGCTATTGCTGGTAGAATATCACTAGTCTTAACCCTCTACTCAATAATTAAACCTCAATATGATGTCAGCCTTGATATCAGAATAAAATTAACCACTGGGCCATCACCATTCATGTCAACAATCGCTATTGCTGGTAGAATGTCACTAGTCTTAACCCTCTACTCAATAATTAAACCTCAATATGATGTCAGCATTGATATCAGAATAAAATTGACAATGTCAGGTTCGTGTGACATTGATTTGTGGTATTACTATCGTGACGCCCTTGATACATCCACTTTACGCCAGCTGACGATATAAGGATGGGGTGTTACACCCCTGTTGTTAACTGTAGAAATCTATTTAATATTATAGCTATGTATGATAAGTTGTTTACAGTTTTATTAAGGTTTATCGTGTTACCCAGTAACATTGTGTGGGTCAGACAAGCAGTAGCTCCTTATAAATGTCTGTTATTTAGCTAACTATCAGTATTTTATTATTTAACCACTGTGGGCTTCCAGTCTAGATGCACGTTACTTTTGACTTTGTTAGAAATGTTTTTTTTTTGTTTGTTATGTTTTTAATATTTGACAATGAATTGTATTTTTGTAGCTTTTTGCAAGGGAGTCAATAAGAATATTATTTTTTTGTTAATTTAGTATATTTGTATTTTTTTTATTTGGATTTACGTTCTAATTTCGATGATGGGTGACGAACGAGGTTACTTGCGATGTAATTGTTGATGTTGCTTCTTTTTATGTACCAACTGTGCAAATATTTCGACACAAATGTAATTTTTGTTATGAAATAAATAACTTGAACTTGAACACGCAGCTGCATCAGTTTAAACTAGATGCCGGCAATGGAGGCCGATCCTAACATAGTTGAGGAAGAGCTAGGTATATTTATTGTATGTCAATCTGTTTGGTGATGGATCACACAAATTACTAAGCGGACGTTGGCCGCTACCCCATTGGCGTTTTACGAGCTTTGGCGTTTCTACAACGTCTGCGAAGCGACGACGCTGTGCAGACGCAACGTTGACGTCGCGAGACTCTAGTAGTAAGCGTTAGTGCTGAGATTTCGCAGCGTCAACGAAGCATCAACGACGCATCAACGCGACGGTGACGTTGCGTTCATGGCAACAGGTACAATCAATCGCCGTCCCGCTCTGTCCGTGCCGTGTGGGCTTAAATGTAGTCTCCGGCATTCGCAAATATTTATAAAATGCCCATTCATTCTTTTTAATAAGTGCGAAATATTCACTTCCTTGTAACCGATATAACCTTATAGGACTTGCCCAAAATTGACGATGAGACTTTCTTTTCTTTTACGTAAAGTTCGTCGAAGTAGCAAAACAAACAGTAGTGTTTCCTCGAGGAACGAGGAGGAACGCCAACGCTCGTAAAGCGCCGGTGGGATAGCGGCCTCAGATATGGGCGTAAATAATAGTTATATGTCTGAGAAAAAAAAAAAAAAAACTTTTATTTCTTACAATCAAAAAAATTTGAGTTGAACTTAATTTTCTAATGTATACATAGCCTATGATTATATCTATCTATACCAATATTATAAAGAGGAAAGATTTTTTTGTTTGTTTGTTTGTGTGTTTGTTTGTACCGAATAGGCTCCGAAACTACAGGACCGATTTCAAAATTCTTTCACCGTTGGGAAGCTACACTATGCCCGGGTGAAATTGGCTACTTTTTATCCCTGTATTCCTACGGGAACGGGAACTACGCGGGTGATTAATAATTATATTATAAAGAGGAAAGATTTTTATTTTTGTATGTTTGTATGTAACGAATAAACTTAAAAACGAATGGATTGATTTCAAAAATTCTTTCACCGTTTCACTGAAAAATACCATCTACTTAAAAAAACTGAAAGAACTTCGACTACTAAACTGGAATTTGTGTCCGAAACTCATTACTTAGCAATAGGTTAATTTAAAGTTGGATAGTATATATAAAAATAAAAATTTATTATTCCTTCATAAGTATGTACAAACACAAGTAATGCTGTAAGTACTTAGTCTCCATTTCAAGACCACAATATTGACATTATCGACCTTCGACATTCACAGCAGCCTTGAGTCGCCATGGTCAATCAACAACGGAACACCATAAATTAGTGAACACATGCCCTTCATAAAAGTCAGTTAATTTGTTTTCCTACTATTATTGTAGTCAAGACTGATTATACTTAGTTATAACAGTTGTGTGGAAATTGGTTGTCGTGGTACGGGTATATGAGGTGGAGAAATATTAGAGTGAGATAAATTCTGAGTTAGAGGGGTAGATGAAGACCATAAAAAGATGAATGACTTACCTGTGGTGATATGGCCAGAATGCCTACTATTATCTACCTACCAATTCTTTTTCTAGGGTCATTCTCCGCGGAGAATCTTAACACTGCCATTCAGAAAATGTCGTCAAATGCACAACGCCATCTATCGAAAATGGAGTTCAACTGTCCGAATATCTGAAGTATGTGTGTTGTGATATTTTACTTCTTTGAAAACTTTAAATTCATATATTTTTTGTTAGAGTGAACCGATTGCGAAGAAACAAAAAACTAAGTAGTTACGCAACAGACAAAAAAATTAAATTTACATAGTATAACATATTTAATTAAAAATAACTACCTATATATACACTAGCAAGTTACGCAACAGACAAAAATTTAAATTTACATAGTATAACATACTTAATTAAAAATAACTACCTATATATACACTAGCAAGTTACGCAACAGACAAAAAATTTAAATTTACATAGTATAACATACTTAATTAAAAATAACTACCTATATATACACTTAAATAAAAATAAAATAAAACTACGAACGCGAATAAAAGGGCAGGGGCGATGATCATAGGGCGTCAAATATAGACAAAATGCAAAAATACTGGCCTTTAACATCCTGGTTATTTTTGTTGGAAATAGTTTCGATGTACAAAACAACTTTCCTAGAGATTTATTTTATGTATTGATTGAAAATGATGAATCATAAATAATAGCCGGGGTGTTAAAGGTTTTATTGTGATAATGATGATTGATATTGATATTAATGATATTGATTTAATATTTATTAAGAGATGGTGGCAAATTCAGATGTATGGAAGAATTTGAATTGCGTCGACCTGAAATAATTGTTTTGTGCGACCTGAATTAAGTTTTATGTGTACATTAGATAGAAAACCAACAGTTGAAAGCTTTAAACAAAAGGCCTATAAAAAATTGGGTAATAAATCGAGTGTACAACAAAACGAAAAGATCACACTTAAAATTTATTTATAATTCAAATATATACAATTGAATATTTGTAATTTTATGACTAATAAAAAAACAAACTTACATACAAAGGGAACAAGGAAAATGGCTCATAGCGCATAAAAAAATTCATCCACATCGATGTCAATGGGAAACGTGCCCAGAACGCTGGCAGTATTGCCACGTTGAATGGCAATGCTGATTCTCTGGCTGAAGAAAAGGCCAGCCCTCTGGTCTTCTGGACATGTTCCCGGATGACAGCGATGTGGAGGAGTACTTCGACGCCTAAATGTACCTGTCTTTTGTATATAGTGTAAGTAGTTAGGTTTAGTATAAGTTTGTATAGTTTACTTTTGTTTAGTATTAAGTTTGTACAAATGTTAAGAACTTTAATTTTGTTTGTTGAGCCAAAACGATTTATGATACAGTTTTCAATAAAACGTTATATAATGTAATCTTTTGGTTGATTCACATTTTCAATAAAAAATCAATGAATTTTAAATAATCTAATCTACCTATCATAATAAATATCCTGTCATTTGAAACAAAGCTTACCAACTAATCATTGCCTATATTTAGTTTATTCATCATACTTAAGTATTAGGATAATTAATTGATCGATCGATTTAATCAAGATTATGTTTATAACTCATTAGTCGAACCATGTGCTGGATAACTGACTGAGAATCGATCTTTGGAATAAATCAATGATGGTTTAGCTGCTGACGTTTTTTTTGTCGACGATTATTTAATAGTACCTGGACGATCGAGCTCTGCTCGGGTTAAAATAGAGGAAACGACGTTTTCTAAAAATGAAACCTAGCTAGATCGATTAATCGCCCCCGAAACCCCCTGCATACTAAATTTCATGAAAATCGCTGGAGCTGTTTTCGAGATTCAGATTATATCTATACCAATATTATATTACCATTACCATTATTATTTGTTTGTTTGTACACATACATAACATACATAAACTCACGCCTTTTTCCCATGGGGGTAGGCAGAAACTACAGAACGCCACCTGCTACGATCCTTACATACTTCTTTTGCTTCACACACATTCATACATCTAGTCATACACACACGCCGGTTATGGGTATTGCGCACTTGGCCTGTCTGAAGAACATCACCTATAAGGTCTATATATGTCTTTCTAGGGCGTCCCCTCCCGGCGTTTCCATTCACGTCTGCCTTGTAAATACCTTTCGTTAGTCGCCTTTCATTCATCCTCTCAACATGGCCAAACCATCTTAACATACTCTTTTCAATTTTAGTCACTACTTCTACTCTTCTTTTAAACCACAACGTTGTCTTATTACCTCATTCCTCAATCTATAATTTAAAGTTACACCACACATACTCCGCAAGGAGCGCATTTCTTCTGCATTAATCCTACTTTGATGTCTTTTTAGCCATACCCAACCTTCACTGCCATACATAAGTGTAGGCACCAGCACGCTGTTGTGAACGGCGAGTCGGGTCGAGGTTAGTTTGTTTGTAAAAATTCTTTCACCTATGGAAAGCTACATTATTCCCGAGTAACATAGACTATAATTTTGACGGGAGCGAAGCCGCGGGGGTCAGCTAGTTATATATAAAAGAATTGCTCGTTTATAGGTTTTGGTTGAGATAGATATATTGATTGAGTTGAGTAAACTAAACATAACGAGAAGATTTGTGGCCCAGTGGTCCCGACTTACAACTTATGTATGGTTGTATGTTGTGGGTTAGAACCCAGGAGCGCCGCCACTGACGTACTTTGTGCCAAGAGGTAGGCGCTTTACTTTGTGTAATTAACTTTACTGATGTCAAAACGGTGAAGGAAAACACTGTTCAGAAACCGGCAACATTGTGAGGAAACCAGTTTATTCTAAATACAAACATTCAAAAACATGTGACATCCGCCAATCGGGTATAGGCCCGCGTGGTGGTCTACAACCTCCTACCTCCTTCCTTTTATAGATGCTGTGGATTGTCAGCTGATTATGATTATGCGTCACTATACTTTATAAAAAACACTTTTTTGCAAAAAAATACTACCGACTTCCAAATGAAAAACTACAAAGTGAAAAATAACTTTATTTTTGGAAGTCGGTGTCTTTCGTAGATACCAATTATTTGCGATATGGACACCGACTTCCAAAAATAAAGTTATTTTTCATTTTGTAGTTTTTCATTTGGAAGTCGGTAGTATTTTTTTGCAAAAAAGTTTTTTATTTTTCCCTTTTTAGTTTTGCCTACCTAATAGGCAAGTTGTTTAGTAAGTACCTATTACGCCAGAACAGATTACCCGAAAAACATTAAACTTGAACATAACCGGTGAAATTAGAGTTCTGCGTACCCCTTTCAGTATACTGGCGTGATGTTATGTTATGAAATGTTATAAACAATAAACAGACATGCGATTGAAGCAATCCCGAATAATTTGGCGTCATTTATTGAAGAGTTCTGTTGTATATCTCCGAAGTTCTTCATCAGATCTTTAACAAATTAAAATGGGACCAATTTCAGAACATGTTCTTTCAAACAAAAAAAGGATTTTCAAAATCGGTCCACAATTGGCGGAGATATCGGTGAAAATACTTAAAAAAAAAAAAAAAAAAACACATACAAGAAGTCGAACATAGAACCTCCTCCTTTTTGGTAAGTCGGTTAATAAAAGAAAGCTTGATCTCTGCGACAGCTGTCAGTAACAAAAGCGCTTGACAGGCTTCCAATAACTTAAACGTCAGTTTGACATATGTCGCAGAGATCAAGCTATCTTTTATAAAGTATAGATTATTTCGTTAAATAAATTTTGGAAAAACACCATTTTTGTTCAGTTGGTAGCCCCCACGAATAGTCAAATAGTTTAGAGAGTTAACCATTATTTGACCATTTGTTAGATTAATAATTAACGAATAGACTCGTTTTACCGAAATTTGAAATCTTTGGTTAGCAAATTTAACCATTAGTTATGTTAACCAAGTATCAAAAAAATCACCCCAAGGCTGCTTATTTGCAATTAGGAGTCAGGATTTTTGCCGATCAAATGGGTTTTCTTTTTAATTTGGGAAATATTTCTAATCAAGTTCTATATGCGTATCCACTTAAATTACAAACGAAGTTCCTTCTCAAACAAAAACTTAACAACAAGATCGATCGAAAACAAAAAGGAAACAATGGTATTATATGATCCGGTACCATTAAGTTTAAGACTCCGTTCAACAATCGGGGCCGAGCTACGCTAGTAGTTCGCAACTGCAATTATTTTACTCTCGTTAAGGCCATGTATATGGTGATGAGCGTAGCTATGTGCTAATGAGTTTTAGTTAAAGCGAAATTAAATCATATATGGGTGTCGGTTTTCCCATGGGATCTTTAAAATTACACATCCATAATACACACAGTAAAAGGTGACTTTATCGCGAGTGTTCTTAGCTATAATTGTTGAAAATCGGTTCAGCCGTTATAAAGTTATGGGCTGTTTTACTGTTTGGATCAGGGTGTTTTCGCAAGACATTTTGTCATCTTGCGTGTTCAATAGATTGTCGGTCAAAGCGAGTTTACTGCTAAATAAAGTATGTAGCCTGCCTATATCAATCTGCCTAGCCTTTTCCCAACTACATTAGGGTCGGCTTCCAGTCTTACTGGATTTAGCTGATTACCAGTGTTTTACATGGCGCGACTGCCTATCTGACCTCCACAAGCCATCAACTAGGTAACACGGTACCCATTGATAAGACTGGTGTCAGATCTCAAGCTTCTGACTACCCGTAACGACTGTCAAATATCTTCAAATGACAGCCGGGACCAACGGCTTAACGTGCATTCCGAGGCACGGAGGAAACTCGCTATGTTGAAATGGTCACCCATCCACGGAACGACCTCGTCAAGCTTTGCTTAACCTTGAAGAACGACCCGTGCGGCTGTTTTTATTTTGCCACGAGCTCCTCCTCCTCAAAATAATGTAGAATGAAATAAAAAGGGTCGGTGATTCAATTTTTTAATTTTTCTTGTCTAATGTTGGAGTCACACAACAGTTCTTCACGGTAATGCTTTCTTTACCGTTTTTAGAGCATAGTTGATTATTATTTTATCTTATCTTATAAACCTTATTACTAATGTTTTTCTTGTTTTAAAAGCTGACACCATATTCTAAATAAACAGGAAAAATATTAATAAATATTAATAGGTAGTAGGTGCCTTCAGGATTACCTCCTACAAAGAATTCATCGCAGGTGTTAGTCAGAGATGTTTTTGTTAGTAGGTTAGATAACTTATATATTATATAGAGATATAGCGCGATAAAAAGAATTAGAACCTACGTTTATAGATTATTCTGGATTATGACTAATTCCGTTTACAAAATAAATACTACAATAAACAACTTGTAATCTTCGTACGTCATCGTCAGCCTAACTTTTTCCCAATTATGTTGGGGTCGGCTTCCAGTTTTACCGGATTCAGCTGAGTACCAGTGTTTTACATGAAGCGACTGCCTATCTGACCTCCACAACCCAGTAACTTGGTAACATGGTACCCCTTGGCAAGACTGGTGTCAGATCTCAGGCTTCTGACTACACGTAACGACTGTCAAAGATCTGCAAATTTTAATGACAGCTGGGACCAACGGCTTAACGTGCTTTAAAGCAAAAAATACGTGTCCAATATTATTTGACAATCTCACTGACGGACTAAATGTAATTATAATTGTTCTACCTAGGAAACATCCTTTTTATTACACCAATGGAGCACAAACTTATTTTTTTTTTTTGGATGCCGAGTCACCCACGTGCGTAGGAGTATACCCCTTTTTGTTTCCCTACACGTGGTCCCCGGGTGATGCAAATCAGGTGACATTAACTGGTGGTAGGCTTCGGCCGAAGGCTTGTGACCATCCACCGGGCAAAGATGTACCGCCAAGCGGCCTAGCCGTATTCCGGTACGATGCTCGGTTTAGCCAACTAGAGGAGTTGGGTCGAGATAGCTATAGCTGTTCCACTGCAGGCTGACTAGCCTGACGCGCGCTGTTAGGGATGTTTCGGTAGACTAGTCGCGGAGGGTAGTGGGATCCGAGGCACGGTGCGCCGCTGGCCAACCGCAGGTAGTTGGGGGCCCAAGTAGTGTGCCAGCCACACACGAAAGGCTGCCCCACCAACTGTCGAAAAATCCCGGAATGCACCATCGTGCTGGTTGGCGACCAGACGGGAGGGCCTGATGGACATTTCGGTGGGGCTCGGGCGTAACCGCAGTCTCTAGACTAGTGCCCCAATGATGGCGTCTTTTCAGTGCGTGTCTGTAGGTTAGCAGCGTGGAACCTTGTCTCACTTCCATCTCATCTATAATTCCATTCACTCTTTTAAATCATAAATCATAAATCATAAATCATTTATTTCTTTGCAAATATGGGTGATTGGTACATAGATGTTTTTTAAAGGTAATTAGCTCCTCCATATTCTACCGTCTTGTGGGCATGCAAAAAATTATTTCATTCACAAAAAATAGTAATATAAAATTGTAATGATAATATAAATTTAAATGTCAATTTATCAAAATACAAAAAAAAAATATCTTTTTTAAAATTAGTCAAGTGAAAGTAGTAGAATTTTTATAATAATGTCAAAGAGAATAATAAATAAGTCAATTTGGAAAAAATATAAATGTCGAAATAGTATCATACATGTCCATCACAATAATACGTTTTTATGTCATTGTAATAATTTATCATTAAGAAAGTCATCAATTGTGTAATAACATTTCTCTATTAATATTTGGCTTAGTGCCCTTTTAAATTTTATTACAGTCATATTTTTTATTGCATCAGGTACTTTATTATAGATTCGTGGGGCAAGACCAAAGAAACTCTTCTGCATAAGTGCCGTTTTACATTTTACTTGGGATAGTTTATTAACTTATTATTTTATTTTATGTCATGCAAAGGAAAAGGAATACTGGAATTAAACAGCAGCTGCACCCCCTCCCCCACAAAGTGCACCTCACCAATATTAGAGATCTGCACTCAAATATCACTGCAGTCCACTATCACCTGGAGGCTAAGAAACCAGAGCTCATTTTCTTTACGGAGTCGCAGATAGCTAATCCGTCAGACGTGTCGTACCTGTCTTACCCAGGGTTCACCCTGGAGCACAATTTTAGACCACGGGCGAGCGTATGTATGTACGCCCGTGACGACATTTGCTATCGGCGTCTCCGTAACCTTGAGGACTCCAGATTCACAACGCTCTGGGCTCTGGTGGACACAGGTCTTGATAAAATTATCTACGCCTGTGTCTACCGTTCGCACAGCCGAGATCAGGAGACAACCAGGCTCACAGTGAGATTGCTGACGCGGCTCAGCAGCGGTACCCTCCAGCCCAATTAGATAAGAATAATTGACCAAGGTGACATATAGAATAAAAATTATTGTAAAGGAGTTGTGTTACAATTTTGGTGTAGACTAAGAGTTCATAAAAACGGTGGATCCTCATCTAATTACAATCTGCAGCCTTATTGCGTAATGCATTTGTCCAATCACAGGCAAGATGAAAGACGCGATGTGGATTTCCGTCTATGTGATTGGTCAATTTTTTATACTCATATAGTAATAAGGCCACTGGCCTTGTTTATTACAAATACGTAATTAAGTTAAAACGTTACCATTAGAATGTGTTCAATAGCACTTTTATTATTGTCTCTATCAAGGCGAATACACTTCGGTCTAGTGTTTATTTAGTAGCATATTTGCACTTTACACTATTTACGAATTCGTTTTGTTCTTTTTAGTCTGCTTAATATGTTTATGTGGTCATAAAGTACATACAACTTATTTTCAAACCAATGGCGGCCTCTGAATTAACAGATGTTCCCTTTTGCCTTAAATATGTAGCATATACATAGGTACATATGTTTATACAAACTATATCCACATAAACGTACAAAGGACATTTTGACCGCAATAAAAAACACATTTGGTGAACCCTTTTATCCACTGATATCGGAGAACGTTAAGCGACGTCCAAGAATATACAATAAATCAATCATGGACGGGCCTAATAATATAATAAATTATCTAACATGTCCACGTTAGAAATAGGTATTGCAGACCCAAGCCTATATTGTATCCCTGAATAAGATTACTTTAGCTTTTGTAAAAATCTGAGACCTTTTATTTAAGCTCAATATTACTGAATGATTTATTTTTGTCAGACTTTTTATTTAAACATTCTCCTTCCTTCCAGCCTTTTAATTTTATCACTGCTGGGATACAGGCCTACTCTCTGTGAGAGGGAATGGGCGGTAATCCACCACGCGGGCCCAGTGCGGGTTGGTGGATGTCTCATATCTTCGATTTTTTGGTTCTGGGACACATTTCCTCACGATGTTTTCCTTCTCCGTTTTGAAAGCAGTGGTGATGAAATAATTTACACAACGTGCCTGCCTGGATTCGAAGCCACAAACTACGACACGCGGCCGCGGCCGTTACCACTGGCCCAACATTACAGAATGATATATTCTTTAACAACGTGTGTTAAATCCTACTAATATATGTCCCAGTATCTTTGTTTGTTGATCGTTTGGAATACACATGATAATCTGGGCCAAGGTCTATCACCTTGGCCTAGTTGGAGCAAAGGATACCATTTTATTCCGGAAACCTTTCCTATTCATGGGGTAATTTTAGAATTGCACGTGGCCAAAGCCACTGGCAAAAGCTAGTAGATATAATTATATTTTTATTTTATTTTGGAAAATAAACGATTACACACTACAGGACAACTACACTACACTACAGCAGTACAAACAATTTGAGCACGAAAGAAAAACAAAAGTGCAACATTTTCCACATAATATAAAAACATTTTACAAAATTAAAAAGATTAAAGCTTTAGTTAGATACAACTAAACAGGCATGCAAAGAAAGAAAGAAAGTAACGAAGTTATATAAAAACAAATAAAATTTCTCACTATATAATAATCAAAATTATTAAATCATCATTAAATTATTACAAAAAAAAACAAAACAAAAGAATATACGGATTAAAATGTCAGCATAATTAAATATCTCACGCGTCAACAAAATAAATTTAATTGTTACTATACATTTATTATTGAATATTTGCAATAATTAAATTCTTGCTAAATTATATTTGACTAGCTGTTCCCCGCGGCTTCGCTCCCGTGGGCCACCCCACAGGACCCGTTTCCGGGATTGAAAAATAGCCTATGTCACTCAGGAATAATGTAGCTTTCTATTGGTGAAAGAATTTTTAAAATCGGTCCAGTAGTTTCGGAGCCTATTCGGTACAAACAAACAAACAAACAAAAAAATCTTTCCTCTTTATAATATTGGTATAGATTAACATTTATAATTGAACATATTGTAGTGCTTATATAGTCATAGAGATATATTATATTGCACTTGGCCAAAGCCTCTGGATGACATTAGACATAATTGAACATATTGTAGTGTTTTTATTATATTATGGCATGTGTGATGTGTATACAGACATACATTTTGACTACATAGATAGAATATTACTTTGTCGACAAAGCTTTGTAGGTTCTAGATAAAAATAGAGCAAGAACCTCATGCTATACCCGAACAAGCAGATATCTAAATTAAATCAAACAAGTTAATTTAAAAACCGACTGCCAAAAAAAACACTACAAAGCGAAAAATAACTTTCTTTTTCGAAGTCGGTGTCTTTGGTTACTATTTTTTTCAGAGTTTCGACACCGACTTCGGAATAGAAAGTTATTTTTCATTTTGCAGAGTTTTTTTTTGGAAGTCAATTTGGTTTTTTGTTAAAAAGTTTTTTATTTTTCTCTTTTTAGTTTTGATAGGTACCTCCGATTGCCATAAAAATCATATATAGCCAAAGTACATCTCATGACGATTCCAATAAGCCCAAACACAACTAGGATACATTGTTTTATTTCAGAGTTCCAGTGCCTACCTGGCGGCTTCATCATCAGATCAGTTTGATGGTACCATTTTCATCAGTACTATTTATTTATAAGTATTTGCTTTATCATAGTCGTTTAACTATTCTATACCCATTTCTTATATGTACCCATGACATATTTAGCATTAAGGAGTTCCATTGGCTATCTGTCGTCTTCTTCACCAGTTCCACTTCACCAAATGATACTTTCTGAGTGCAAATGATTCCATTGTTGATGAAAATACCAAAATCGCTATATGTATGCCTATAATATTTAAGGAGTTCCCTCGATTTCTCCAAGATCCCATCATTAGATCCTGACCTGATGACTATGGGACCAACTAGGAAGAAGAATTTTCAAAATCGGTCCAGGCGTTTTTTTGAAGTCGGTTAAAAAAATGCAGAGAAAGAAAGAATTTCACTGATTTGTTTCACACAATGGGATGTCGGAGACTATTTTTCAATTCTGAATAATTTAATTCATTTATGTACTGTAACAATTAATGAATCTTGGTCGCCCTAACGCTTAATGAGGTAACATTTTTCTTAGAATTTTCCTTATTTTCCGTTTTTTTTTGTTTCAAAAGAGTCTAATTGCTCTAATATTGGTAATGATCGCCTTTATTGAGGAAAACGGTATTGTTTTTATTATTGTAACAAAACATTTTTTGTTTGTTTAGGACGCCCATGTTATTGTTATATTAGAAAAGTCGAAAATAATCCCGGGGAACATATTCCCGTAGTATTATATGTGCTTTCCTGACCATAATCTATCTCTGTGCCAAATTTCATCCAGATCCGTTCAGCCGTTCTGGCGTGAAAAAGTAACAATCATTAAAACACTCTCACAAACATTCACATTTATAATATTAGTGTGATTACATCTTTACCCAGCACTGTTCAGACACGTTTAGCTACGTATATATTTTATCTAGGACCTGGTGGCCTTAGTGCGAACGCAACGTAAACGTTAATTTGGATTGAAATTGGATAAGCGCCGTCTGGGGACGGTAAGGAGAAACCTCTTTTCTCGAGTTATAACGAAATATTATGATGATGATAATCTTATTCTTAGCGAGTCAATGGCAAATATAATGTAGCTTTTAAATATTATGATTAGACCAGAATTCAGCTAAGGTCACACCACTTGCTCTCGCAGCAAGAAGGTTTTCACATGTATAGGTGACAATGATGTAAAGGCAGGTATGGTAGTATATCAACAATAGATTCTAACAGGTCATCGATCTCATAAATATTGCAACGCACGACGAAAGTCTATGACCATTGTATGTTGCCAGTGACGTGGTCGCTCACAATGGACCTCATCAGAAGGCTTAAAGTCACCCAAAGGGCAACGGAGAGAGCTATGCTCGGAGGTTTGGAGGTGAGGCGTTTCTTGCGTGATCGAATCAGAAACGAAGACATCCTCAACAGAACCAAGGTTACTGACATAGCCCGAAGAATTAACATATGACATAGCGCCAACCTTAAGTGACAATGGGCAGGACACATTGCTCGCAGCACAGATGGCCGTTGGGGCTAAAAAGTTCTATAGTGGCGATCGCGTACCAGCGTTGACAGCCTCCCTCTAAGTGGAGCGACGACCTGTTCACGGCTGCGGGCGTCTGGTGGATGCGAAACGCACAGAACCAATCAGTGTGGTGACACTTGGCGGAGGCCTATGTCCAGCAGTGGACGTCTTTCGGCTGAAATGATGATGATGACACGGCACGACCTTTTGACAGACTAAACTAACTTAATGCCGCTAATATCATTTACGCAAACATATAGCTTCCCATTCCAAGGATCAAATACTTAAAACCGGTCTTAAAAGTTTAAGAAAACTTCAACTGCAGTTGAAAGCAATGATAGGTAAACCAAGCAGGTCCAAGCCACGTATCGAAGGAAACTTTGACCCTTCTTCCCCCCTCCCTTTTCTTCGAGCGAACGGCTAAGTTACAGCAACTTGCTTAAGTACCTACGGAACTTAGTTGGGAACTTCGCTAGCATTGCGTGGGATGCTCGGATTATATCACATATTTATGTTCCCTTATTGGGTCAGTCGGGCTGTTAAGTACGGAGCATTGGCACTGCTCAGTTGCATCTTCAACTAAGTTATCAAAAGTTTATTTGTGTAGTCTGTTCGGTTACAAAATGCAAGTAAGTTACAGGCGATAAAGTTATGTTACTTACAACTATTTTGGACTATTTTGGACATCTTGAGTTGCTACAAATAAGTCAAAAAATTACAGAACTGCTAAATTTGCCGAACTTGTATTTTTTTTTTATCGGCATAATGTCAAAGCAAAGTTACAGGCACTTGTCCCACCGCCGATGAGTAAGTGATTAGCTATCCACTATTTTCTCGGTGAAGAAACGTATCAAAGACTAGCTTTTGCCCGCGGCTTCGCACGCGTAGACTACATGCTTCTCATTACCATATTTTAACAGTACGGACAGAACAGTCTGGTCCGGTCCGGTCCGTTCAGTCCTGACCGACTTTCATACAAAATTTCATCCCCTTAGGGGTGGAATTCACAGAAATCCTTTCTTAGTGGATGCCTGCACAGTATAAAGTATCCATGTGCAAAATTTCAAGTCTCTAGATGATTTCATTATTCCCATGACTTCATCCCCCTTTTCACCCTCATGGGGGTGAAATTTTCAAAATCCCTGTGAAACGTGAAAATTATTTTTTAATCTTCAGCCTAAACCCAAAATATAAAGATCCTGACTTTAAAACTGACGGATTTTCATACAAATTTTCATCCCCAATTCCACGCCCTTAGGGGTGGAATTTCCAAAAATCCTTTCTTAGTGCTCACCTACACTACCAAAGGAACCTACATGCCAAGTTTCATGATTGAAGCTTCAGCCGTTTGGGCTGTGCGTTGATGGTCAGTGAGTGAGTCAGTCAGTCAGTCAGTCAGTCAGTCAGTCACTTTCTTCTTTTATATGTTTATATATATAGATATAAGATTCCGTGTCAATAAAAGAGACACACATATTAATAGTTGCTCGCTGACATGCATGCCAGCGAGTACTCTCTCACCACAAGTTTGTCGCAGCGACAAGAGTTATCAAAGTTATATTTGCTCAGCGATACTCGTTCAGCTAGCTCTCTTGCTCGCTTGGCGGTTAGAACCCAAGCCGAGAGACCAACCAGCGGTCATTTCTACCTACAGTGCGCCCGCCCCAAGCGAGTGGTGCGAGTAATCGCCCGTCGCATAAAAACACTCGCTAATAGCCGAGGAAAAAACTATCGGAACTACACACTCGCTACTTGCTGCTCGCCAAATAGTTTTTAGTTTCTAGCTTTACTCGCTACTCGCTGATCGTCGGCGGTGGGTCAAATGCCAATCAGCCATTGCCAGCTATCAAAGATTTAAATCGCTAGATGAGGCCAAGGCGTCGGTTTGTGTGCTCAGTGTTTTTAGTAAGGACACTTTTCGATCGATATAAAATTATAAATATGAACTCATATTAATAGGTCGGTAGGCAGCCGAATTCGTCTAGAAAGGACGTTGGAAAACTTAGTTCGGCATCAAGATACGCATTTATTTTAATAAAAAAATTAATTAGTATAGATAAAAATCATATCATTAACTAGAGGTAAACTAGATAATTTATAAGTCATTTGCATATACCAATTACTCTATGTCGGTGTTCCACACAGAGTTAACCATTCATCAGAGCTTTTTTTCATTTTAGGTCCTAATGAATAGTTAAGCTCTGTGTAACAGCTCCCAGCGCTTTGCCATTCATTACAAATTGACTTAGAAAAGAGAAAAGTGTTTTTGCAAAGTAAAAAATCTATAGGAATTTCTACAAATTTACAGGGGCATAGAACGTTAGCGGCTTCCATTTTCGTCTTACAGAAAAGTATCAATTTTAAAATGAGGTCGACTTCTTTGAAAATAACACCTACATACTTTGACTAATATTAATCTAACTTGACATTTAGAGGCTTCGATCAACAATACAAACTAGATGTAGGGTCAGCGCAAGAAATACCTCTCGATAAATAACAGCTCACTTGAGACGTGAGCTCTTATTTTGTCCTAGTAAATATTGGAAAATGTAAGGTAGTAAGTACATTTTCACGCGGACAGAATCTTGCATTGATTTTGTACGTGACACGCTCGTGATTCGTTAACTAGTTGGTTATTTTTGATCGAAGTTTAGTGGTATTTTTATCGGTTTTTTTGTAGAAGGAGGCTTTTAAATTAGGTCATGTTCCGATAAAGCATCCTTACACTGCACACTGATAGAAAGCTACTGCATCAGTCGAGCTTTTTTGATCAGAGAGCTCGACTGACAAGCTAAGGCGTAGTTTAGTTGTACATGTGTGCGTGTAATTGTGTATGTATGCAGCAAGGTGAAGTTTTAACCGGCGTCACCTTATTGTTTGCAACGTTCCATCTTGACTTTTTATTTGATCTGAGATTGAAAAGCGATAGTATATGTCGTTATTTTTAATCGATTTAAAGCTTTTTTTAATAATATTTTTATACTTATTTAATTTATTTATGCTGTAAAAGGCATGTGCAATGTATTATCTTGAGCGAAACAGCTATTGTCCCGATTATTTACTATTTTTATTTTCCATGAAAACTCAAGAACACTCGAGATCCACCAGACCAGTATAATTATACATTGTACAGTATGTCCTTCATTCAACAAAGTCTAAATGTATAATTCCATGGTCTGTGACTTACCTTGACTAATACTGCTGTAGCCATCAGGGGTCATCAAAGGCGTACCTCCTCCGTCGTACATGTTTCAAGGTATAATTATACAGGTACGAAAAAAACTTTTTCACATCACTAACTTCTCACACACAGGCACAACACTATTGTTACCACATTTATGTATTACAACATAAATAAATTTACAACTACATGCGTGATTGTTTTCGTGTAAGCTTTAGTAATTTATTAATCATGAATTTCAGGGACCTTGGCCGGAATACGTGTTGAAACGTAAACGTACATTCCAATGTTAACATTTCATGTTGAAACACATAAGGAAAGTAATTTTATTCGTTCTTGACTTTTAAAACAAGTAAAATATGAACTGTCTTTCTTTATGTAAGACAAAGGGAAAACTTTCAAGAACGAAACATCAGCGATATCTCAAAGGCATGACTTAAGTTTAACATTCAAGGAACAAAATTAAAATGATAGCAGCTTTCAAAGAATATTTGAGAAGTTAACTAAGTTTATCTGTAGAGTCCAAGGCTTCGGATTTATCTTAAGGGTCAAAGCACACTCAGACAGACTGTAAGGCCTATTTTTTTGATCCGACGTTAACTCAGCCTAACTGGGTCTTAGCGAAGCAAAACACGAGGCGTTACGCTAAAAATATACAAAGCATATTGACCCGAATCTATCCGATTTGACTATTAAGACAAACAAAGACCACATTCGCGGAAAAGCGCGCGAAGACATGTGAATCCACGTTCATCCTACAGAATTTTACGTGACTTTTCGACTCCAATTAACGTAGTGTAGATAGTGATCATTGACCGGAACGCATCGATGCTTTTGAGATGTGGTGCTGGAGAAAGATGCTCGGTATGCCCTGGACAGCATTTTTGACTCACGTCTCCATATTGCGAAAACTCAAAATGTCCTCGCAGCTGTCATTCGAGTGTCTGCGCAGAGTTCTAGAATACTTCGGCCACATTGCAAGGAAAGACGGTGGCCACCTCAAGAGGCTCATCATTACTGGTAAAGTAGATGGGAAAAGGCCTCGTGACCGCAACCCAATACGTTGGTCTAACCAGATCCGCACCACTTTTGACTCTACAGTTTACAATGCCCTCCACACCGCCAGAGACAGAAACAGATGGAGAAAGATCGTTCGAGAGAAGGTGGTGCAGAAGGGAGGTCACGACCCTCAATTCTGAGGAATACGAAGCAAGAAGGGGGAGATACAGGTTCAATACATACACAATATGCTATGTTAACTTTAAGACCGACGGCGACGGGTCGTTTCGCTAAGTCTCTATCTCAATGTGCTTCGACCTTTAGAATTGTTGGTCCCTCTTTACAATTTCATTACTGCGGTGCGAACGCTCATCATAAATCAAGACGAAATAGAGCCTCCAACAAAGTTATTTACAGTAGATGTTGTTTTAACAATGAATTACTGGTCCAACAATATATTTAGCTTTATGTTTCGATAGTCAGACTATTAATATTGTCTTTATTAAGGGACTATGATTTTGATTTAGGTTGATTGATTGCGTGGTTGAGAACAATGACGGTTTTAGTAAACGACCGTGCAAAATTCAGTCTATTGTAGACCAAAAGATGTTATTAAGGGCTGTTCAGTTGGAGACGCAATTCAAGAGTAGCTTGTAAGTCTGAGGGTTATGTAGGTAAACATTAAAGTGTTATGAAATGAAGATGACTTTCTGCACCATCTTCTGATAATTTTGGTGCAAGGAGGATGAGGTGGTAATCCCACTGCACTATTCCAAAACCACTGCAACACCTGAAAGCCAGAATCAACAGTGGCGACCACCAGAAAAGCGCCAAGGCAATGAAGTTCGACGAAGTCCCGGAGAATGAATTTAACTGTCTTGGATCCCACAATGAAATTAATCAGAAAAGAATAACAGAGGAGCAGGAATAAATACAAATTTCCACTTCCCTTCATATCAAGCAGGGGACTGAACAAACAAGGTCAATAGGCACCAAGGGTCGTGATGTGCTAAGTAAGGTAACCATAAGATGCTTTAACAAATCGTAAAGTCACGCTTGTATTCCGAAAGGGTTGGACAGAGGGGTACGAGTACATAAAGTAAACCCACATTTTACCAGCTATATTTAAGTCTCCCCTATAACATGAGACGACCCAATTTCCATGAAATGAGACAACAATCGGGAATATCGCTGGTGAGAATCTCAGATGGAAAACACTAACAGTCTTATTACAAAAAACTCAATAAACCTTGGTTTAAACCTGGCCTATCAAGTCCAGGCTTCTCTGCAAAACCATGGTCTAAATTTGTCCGTATTACAAAACTTAAAAAAACCCTAGTCTTCTTAGTACCGTCATTTGAACCATTGTCAATATATCAACCACAGAATAAAACAAATATCATTCGTTCACCATAATATCGTTCAATTGCAACGTTCCGTAAGCCCAGAAAAGAAATCTTTTTGATAATACGATAAGGATTAAATGATGTTTAGGAGTGTTAAAATATTGACACTTTGTTATTTTGCATGTATATAAACATTAGTTATTTTATCGATTGCAGTTTGGTTTAGGTTTAAGCACATTTCTTAAATTTGTATAATTTACTAATAATACATCTACTTACGTGTAACGAAACGTAACATTCTCGCGCGTTACATGAAACCATAACAATAAACAAAACCATCGCTCGTTGAACAAAGTTCATTACGCTTTGGATTTTGAAGTTCTCCAAGTCTCTATTATAATAATTGCCTCTTTGTTAATAATGTGTTAGTATAATAAGTGTTGTGATGGACCAACAAAAAAATAAACATCTGAGAATTGGAGTACCCAGGAAAAAGTCATATCCTCAATATCAATTAAATCCACCATGTTAATATCCATTTTCGGGTAAAAACAACACAACACAATGAAAAAGATTCTATAACCTAAATGAAAAACTTTGACAGATACGACTTAGACCACCGTTAAACTAGGGGCCGCCGAGCTTTAGCGTTAGACCATGATATGGTCCATGGTTTATCGCTAAACCATTATTTGTAATATCATTTTTATTTAAACCGTGGTTTATAGAGATTTAAACCTGGGTTTTTAGTTAAACCGCTTTTTGTAATAAGACTGTAACACTTTACGCGACCGAAATTAATATCGAAATGATTTTTTAATTTAATCTATATCCTTTTAAACCCGTTTGAAAAAAAAAACGTTGCCCCACACTAGGAATTTCTTCCTGTATCGTGGGTGCGTTTACAAACATAAACTCCGGATAAACGCCGGAACAACTATCTGTCGGTCATACAAATATTTGTTCCGTGCGGGAATCGAACTCGCGACACGCAGCGCAGCAGTCAATCGCTAAACCACTGCGCCAACCGTGCGCCCAAAGGTTATTGTAGTTGCTTATTCATAAATAAGAATATTAATTAATACAAAATTTTAATTACGTAAGCAACATGACGTTATTTCATCGAAGCTTGTTGAATTTGTAAACATTGTTGATTTGTGGTATGTCCTTACCAAAATATAATAGTAGCTATCGTGGAATTGATATTAACTACTGAATAATAAATTTCTTCATATAAAAATCGACATTAATATTATAATAAATACACATTTTGATGTCTTACGTTTTTATTATTCGTACTTGTTTCAATTATTTATATTGGAACATAACCTCGAAAACCAACAATACTTCCTCTTTTGTGATATTTCTCTGTCACTTAAGAGTTTGTTGTAACTGAACTCAACTTTGTGTTGCTCACCTTTGTACATATACTTTATTCTTTTATTTTTTTGGTGTACAATAAAGATTTTTTTTAAATATTACTCCGATGGCTTCCAGTACCTGTTTTTTAAGGTTCAGTACACGAAGGGTTCAATCAGAGCGCTATTACTGTCACTCACGTGTCCGTCGTCTGTCACACAGGTTTTACAACAAAACGTTTGGGGCTACAGTCTTCACAGTATAAGCATCTTGTTGACCCAAAAGCACACAAATTGTAAAAAAAAAACATTTTTCCATATATTTAACGAACAGACATACATAGACCTTATAGGTGATGTTCTTCAGAAAGGCCAAGTGCGCAGTACCCATAACCGGCGTGTGTGTATGACTAGATGTATGAATGTGTGTGAAGCAAATGAAGTATGTAAGGATCGTAGCAGGTGGCGTTCTGTAGTTTCTGCCTACCCCCATGGGAAAAAAGGCGTGAGTTTATGTATGTATGTATGTATATTTAACGAAATACCCATACAGAAAAAGGGGGAGGGGCGAAAAAAAAAGTTGACCTACCCCATCGAGTTGGGTAACGTTGTTTAGAGCTAATTACGTAGATAAACACTGTAATTTTTGTTTCAAAAAATATTGGAAAACAAAGGAATGAGAAACCACCAAAGTCAGATTTTTATAAAAAAAATTGTTCCGAAGAATTTTTTATTATGTCGTCATGTAATAAAGCATAAGTTAATCAATGAGTAGCTCACGTAGGACTAAAAATCCAAAGACTTCTTTTATGATTTTCACAATATTGTGAAATCCAAACTGTAGTAAAGCTTTCTAACCCCAAGCAAGCTTTCATTTGCATTTGTGTCGTTACATAATGTTGTAACCGCTTGACATGTGAATCATTTGAAATATAACAACAAAAAATTAGGTTAGGTCTACCATAGATTACCAACGCTAGTAAAATGTTTGGTGTGATGTCACGTTCTTGAAAGCATAAAACTTATTAGTATATACTTTTTTTAAAAGCTCTATTATTTTAACAACATATTTTTCTCCACAAATTTATTACCAGGATATGTTTTAACTTCTACTCCAGTGTTTATTTCAATCACTTTAATTTACAACACACATTTATAGAAAAAATCACATACAACTTTTTACTACGGATTTTTTTACGTTGTTTTCGCGGCGTCGTGGCACGTCGGTACGAGCCTCGTGGTGGGACTCCACTACCACCCCCTGGCACCACAAAACCCACCACACAGAACGTAGAAATGAATGGAGGTGGCATTTCTTTATCGATGTAAATGAAGTTGGGAATACATTTTTGTAAAGTCATCGCGCTGTGGGTTCGACAAGGTGATGTGTTCATTTTAGGGCATTTCCTAATAACGTTTAGATTGGAAATCCTATTACATTAAACGCGAAACTATGTAAAGATGGATAGATGTTTTTATAATCTTTCACGCAAAACTACAAACAGATTTTGATGACACTTTAAAGTAAGTTGACTTATGAATCAAAATAAGACAAAGGCTTTTATTGGAAAGTACTAAAGTACCAAAATGTTTAATACAGGCCTGCGGATCACAAAGCCAACAGCCAAACACTGGGGCCCATAGCAATGTTGCGACTCTTGGATTCTACCAGGTCTATACACGCGAAACTGCAATACGCATCAGCGGTCAGCTAGGGGTCTGTTCTTTGAGATACTGGTTCCTCTCTGATAGGTCGAAAGGGATACTTACAACTATACACTTACCCTTGTCCTCGTGGTGGTTTCCTGGTCCAGCGTGTGACATACTTTAGACGTAGGTTTTATTGACAATTATATTTGGAAAGAACTAATTCCACATGGGTCAAGCTGCGTCATCATTATTATATTTTATTAGCTGATATAGAAAATAGTAATGGCGTATAGTTCTCGCCAAACTTCTTAGCTACCCTGAAGTTGGCATGCCGATGCGCAACACGCGGCGCGGTGCTGTTTCTGTATCAGATTTACTACTGCGCAGCCATAGTAGCCAACTTCACGGCGGCCAAGAAGTTTGGCGAGGACCATACAACTTCAATTCTACAAAAGCTCTGCAATAATTTCTGTGCTTTAGTGATTTAATTTAAATCCAAAACTTCAAATGCAAATGAGATACGTCGCAGTTTTGCTACTTTGACAAGATTATTTGAACAAACTCGGAGCTGTACTTGGTATGCAGAACGTGGCACTGGCGTATCGTTGATAGCACTTTGACAAATTAACGTTGCGGACTCCCTCCGGTCTCATTTGAGATTTCATTTGAAATAAGTTGAAGTTAGCTGAAAGTGTAATCAATCTGTTCCCGACTTGTTTTGCTCTAGGAATCTGGTTTAGCTTTCTAACGGTGAAGGGAAGCAGTATAGTTCTCACCAAACTTCTGGGCCGCCCTGAAGTTGGTTTTCCGATGCACATGGCACGAATCGGTGCTGTTTTTGTCGTGCGCTTCTTGCGATGATGTTCTACCGGATATCAGGTAGCCGGATATACGGCTATCCGGCTACAAAGTTGGCCGAATATGCGGTATCCGACCAAACAGCTATCCGTTTCATCTCTATTCAGAATATACTTAAATAGCTTCTGCGTGCGGTTTCCCCGTGAACATTATTCCAAGAATTACTCCCGGGATAAAAGTATACTGTATCCTCATCTAGGACATGGTTAACCCTTAGAGCAAGTTTTATCCAAATCCCTTCAAAAAAGGTCTCTTTTTAACCGACTTTCCAAAAAGGAGGAGGTTCTATGTTCGACTTTATGTTTGTTTTTTTTTTTTTTTTTTTTGTTTATGTTCACCGATATCTCCGTCAATTGTGGACCGATTTTGAAAATTCTTTTTTTTGTTTGGAAGAGTATGTTTTGAAATTGGTCCCATTTTAATTTGGTAAAGGTCTGATCAAGAACTTCGGATATATATAACAGGACTCTTCAATAAATAACGGCAACACTCTCGGGATTGCTGCAATCGCATGTCTGTTTATTGTTTATACCATTTCATAACATAACATCACGCCAGTACGCTCTAAAGGGGTACACAGATCTCTCATTTCACCGGTTATGTTCAAGTTTCATGTTATTCGGGTAATCTATTCGGCGTTATAGGGACCTTAGGAAACAACTTGCGTATCTATTGGGTAGGCAAAACTAAAAAGGGAAAAATAAAAAACTTTTTTGCAAAAAAATACTACCGACTTCCAAATGAAAAACTACAAAGTGAAAAATAACTTAACTCTTGGAAGTCGGTGTCCATATCTAAAAAAAATGGTACCTACATAAGACACCGACTTCCAAGTGTTAAGTTATTTTTCACTTTGTAGTTTTTCATTTGGAAGTCGGTAGTATTTTTTTGCAAAAAAGTTTTTTATGTAAAGGTCTGTTTCTGTCCGACTAGACAGACAGACATACAGAGTTACCTTCGCTTTAATACTATAAGTATGAATAAGTATGGTTTGCACACTAGTTATTTTTTTACTTTGGTTTTATTTTTTTTACAGGAATATTGCTATCTATTTTCGTAACCCCGCAATAAATCAGAATGTATCCCAGGGCCATTAATAGTAGTTACTGTCAAGGTAAAGTTCTGTCCATTAAAAATAAGAAACCTCAATAAAATATTACTGGCTGAATGTCACTCGTCCATGTAGACGTCTGAGCTCGAAATAGCCCACTGAATTTTTAATAAGACATTGAGAACTTACTTTCATGGCTCCTAGTAATTTACGTAGCCTTAGTATACGGCCGTGACATTGCATGAAAACATGGTATCGATTTGCTTGCACATCACTCCTATATTTTGTTAGCTGCTTGTAAATTCTGCTCGCCTGGTACCTGGCTTGTTTAACTGTTGGAAGGCCTTCCTCCAAGTCAAGTGATAACCTGGTTAAGCGTGTGGGATTCCGCTGAATGTGAGACGTATAGGACCGATTTACGTGTTGACACTTGGGGGAGGCCTATGTCCTGCAGAGGACGTCTTTCGGTAGAAACGATGATGATGAACGTATCAATTTGCTTGCATATCTCTCCTATATTTTGTTAGTACTGCTTGTTAATTCTGCGCTCCTGGTACCTTGCCTGTTTAATTGACTAAGTGGGGTATAAGTAATGCAATGCTCGTTTGCGTAAGGCACGCCCTGTTTTCGCGTGCATGCATTTCTTTGTTTGTTTATTTTGTTCAATAAATAGTACACCTTTGTTTGTGGCAATGGAAGAAATGGGTGGACTTGTGAGTCATGACTTCATGAACGTATGGGAGTTGGTTCTAAATGGTAGTATTAATTTGATTAAATACTAATCTATATCTGAAGTCGCAGACAAATTAATTGTTCATAATTCGTTGAATTTATCTGAAAAATTAAGCACGTTATTTAAAATATTTCACCCACTTTTTTACGTCTAAACATAAAATTACAACAAAGTTGCACCGAAATTAAATGAACCAAAATTTCACCAGTTATGTTGCATCGGTTGTGTGCCATAATTACCGACACAATTAACAAGTTATATTAAAAATATCCCCGACATATTTTTATTTGATGCAACATAATTTATCTAGTAGTAGACACGCTTCGATCGAAAATCTATTGAACACCTAATTATTATACAATATCATGCAAAAACACCTCGATTGTAAACAATAAAACCCCAATACTCTAACAGTAAAACGCCCATAACTTTAGGACACAGCTAAACATAACTAAGAACACTCTCGATAAAGTCAACTTTCAAACAAAAACAAACGAAATCTAAATCGGTTCATCCATTTAGGAGCTATGAAGCCACATACATATACAGAAACACACAGGTACACACGTCCAGTGTTCCGTCGGGGGTTAAAAAGCATTTCGTCTCGCGTGGATCCACGTTTTAGGCACTCATGGGGTGAAGTCCCATATAATAAGGGGGCGAGCCTATTGTCATCACTCGGGCATAACTCCGGGCTGCAACTAAAAAATTCCAGATGGAATAACCAAATAACACACCTTCATGATTATAACAGTTTCCGTTAATCTTTACCCGACTGACGAAGGAGGGTAATTTGTTTTTTTATGATTAACTTAATTGACCTTGGGCATGTTTCCCATTGACATCGATGTGGACGAATTTTACGTATATATATTATTTGTAAATAAAAAATATTGAATTTTATGTTGTTTTATTGTGAATTTGCTTTTGTGCTATTTTAATTGTGTATTTGATTTAGTATTATTCTTATTGAGAATTTGAATTGTATTATTTTGATTGTGATTGTGTATTATTTTGATTGTGCATTTGATTTTAATTGTAATTTTAATTTCGACTGCATTTAGATTTAAATTTTTTTTTTTTATAATTTTAATTTTGGTTTAATTTTTTATTTAAATTTTGGTTATGGTTTTGTTTTAACTTTGATATAACTTTTAACATTTATTATTTTATGGGACATGTGGTGCTAACCTATAAAACATTGTAGTAATAACCTTAAATATAAGAAAACTTTATTATGTAATAAATAAATATGATAAGCTTATCTTTAACCTTGATGCTTGACGTACGTTGTACCTTACATTCCCGTACAGCCATAATATTGCAAATAGCACTAAATTACTACTTTACTTATAGGTAAAGCTATAGTAGGCTAGGTACCTTACATATTCATGAAGTTTGCCTGAACATGGAAACGCTCGATAACCTGCAATAATACCCTTACATGTTGCCGCGAGTATTTTCAGCGTACATAATAATTACTAAATTGTGTTTGAGCTTCGTGTGGGGTGATGCCTATTATTTAACAACCGATAGATACTCGTATAGCGAGTTTGTATTAACTGGACTACGGTGATACAAAATGGTTATTTACTAACCCATCAATTAGTTTGAACCATTATTGCTATATAAGCATTGTTCATGGAGCTCATGGTTAAGTAATAACAGTCGCACGGATCGATGTTTAAAGTTAAGCAACGCTTGCCAAGGTCAGTCCGTGGATGGGTGACCATACATAACGCAGACATAAATCTAACTAGATGACGCGATTGTATGTACTTCGCGTGCCAAAAAAACGGAGTAAAGTTACACGTACGATCAATGATCGTAATCTGAGCTTTTCATTAAACATTATCGGCACCGGGAATCCACCGAAATCTAGAAAAATGCCTTGTATGCCATATTGAGCTGTAAAGAATGTATAGAAAAGTTGGCCGAGGCATTGGAAATGTTTTCTTTCTTTGGTAAGTAAATTTGTTTTTAAATTGTTCGTGAAAAAGTGGCACGCCTGGTTTTCATACAGATGGAGGGACTTGCGTTATCTAGTTAGATTTACGTTTCTGATACATAGCATGCCGTGATTTCTCCTTGCCTTGGAAAGCACGATCTTGGACAGTCGTTACGGTACTTGATGCCATAAAATCTGATGCCAGTATTGCCAAGGGTTATAGTGTTAACTATTTATCGGGTTTTGGAGGTCTGATGACTACTTATCAGGCTGCTGGCCTACTCGACTAATACTCGCTATAAGTGAAAAAATATTCAGCTGTCTACGATTTGGCTTGATACCTGGCCTAACATGGTTGGGAATAATTCAAAAAATCAAAAAACTCGACTGCTTAAGAAGCGATCTAAAAGACGTAAACAAGAAGAAAATCATGCTGTGCAGTCGGAGGATACATATTCGCGAGCTGGCTGACCAAAACCAGATGTATCCTTCGACTGCGCAGCATAATTTTCTTCTACTTTAAGTCTTTTTAGTTCGCTTTTTAAGCAGTGGGTTTTTTGATTGTATGTATTATATTAACTTTTTTTATTTAAATATTTTGTATTCAACGTTTTTTTTTTTCGGATTAGCTACATTTAAAAATATAAGTATGTATTATTTTTGAAATCACCTCTTAAAACCCTTTTTTTGATACCCCACACCATGGGTTTAGAAGAAAAACAAATTTGTGCCCTCACAATATGGCGCCCAAAATGTTTCTATTTTTCAATTTTAATGTAGCCAGTGACAGTCGCAAGGTTAATATCCCGATTGACGTAAGAATCATCAACATCGGCCAACGCGTTTGGTCTCTAGAACGCCACATATGAACTAACCTACATAAATAGACTGATAAACACATAACCCCCCTTCAGCAGTCGGGTTTAAAGGCAAGGCAGATTAATTGTTATCTATGTATTATATGATCAATAAAAAAGTATTGGTGCAATTTAGTGTAGGTTAAATACTCGTCGATTTCACTGGATTATAGCAAACACAGTCAGTTTGTAATAAATCATGCGAGATTATTAATTCGATATATTGTGAAAGGTAATTTCAAATAGAATAAATCCCATCCATATACCATATATACCTCCAAGTGCTCTTATAATATTGTTTCATTCATTAACGACATAAATACTTGATCCCACAACACAGGGTATCCTAGTGTGGGGTCTAGGGTTACTTTAATGCCCGTAATGTTTGTATTTTCTTGTACATACTATAATATATGTTATATTTTAGTTGTGCTTTATGTATGTATAGAATGGTGTCTCAATAAAATGTATCTTATATTATCTTATATCCCTGTCTTATCACCAAGAAAGAGTTCACAATCTCACGCGATTTATTATAAACACGCGATAATTGCAATAACCCGGTCACATATGAAGATAAACCACCGGAGGGTAGAAAAGATTTGAAAGGTCAAAAATTTAAAGGCAGAAAGAAAAAGAAGAAAGCAAATAGACTAGTTTTTTGCTTTCTTATATCATATAAAAAAACTTTTTTGCAAAAAAATACTACCGACTTCCAAATGAAAAACTACAAAGTGAAAAGTGAAAAATAACTTAACTTTTGGAAGTCGGTGTCTTTCGTAGGTACCATTTTTTTGCGATATGGACACCGACTTCCAAAAGTTAAGTTATTTTTCACTTTTCACTTTGTAGTTTTTCATTTGGAAGTCGGTAGTATTTTTTTGCAAAAAAGTTTTTTTATTTTTCCCTTTTTAGTTTTACCTACCTAATAGCAAGTTGTTTATTAAGGTCCCTATAACTCCAGAATAGATTAACCGAATAATATGAAACTTGAACATAACCGGTGAAATGAGAGATCTGTGTACCCCTTTCGAGCGTACTTGCGTGATGTTATGTTATGAAACGGTATAAACAACAAACAGACATGCGATTGCAGCAATCCCGAGAGTTTTGCCGTTATTTATTGAAGAGTTCTGTTGTGTATCTCCGAAGTTCTTCATCAGACCTTCACCAAATTAAAATGGGACCAATTTCGAAACATACCCTTTCAAACAAAAAAAGAATTTTCAAAATCGGTCCACAATTGACAGAGATATCGGTGAACATACACAAAAAAAAAAAAAAAAAAAAAAAAAAAAACAAACATAAAGTCGAACATAGAACCTCCTCCTTTTTTTGTAAGTCTGTTAAAAAATTACAAAAACGAAAGGAAAAACTTAAATACAATTAATACAAAGTATGCGTTACAACACAACCACGCAAAATGGTCATCGTTCAGCATAATGCTGCGACTCGGTGCGAGAAAGAACCACAGCGCTGGTTTTCAGCGATAGCCGGTGTCGACTGGATGACGCCGAACAAATAAAACATTAGGAGCAAGTGACGGAGTGAACAGTTATAAGAATGTAAACAGATGACGGTAGCTGAATAGTATAATAAAAAAAAAAAAATTGACGAGCAGTGGTGGCCTAGTGGTATCGACCGTGACTTACAAGTTATGGGTCGTGGATTTGACCCAGGCGCTTTTCTTTGTGTAACTTATTTCATCACTACTGCTGTCAAAACGGTGAAGGAAAACATCATGAGGAAACTTAAAAAATGTCTTAGAACCAAAAATTCGTGACATCCACCAACCCACACTGGGCCCGCGTGGTGGGTTACGGTCCATTCCCTCTCACAGAGAGGAGGCCTGTGTCCCAGCAGTGGGAACATTAAAAGGCTGATGATGATGATAATAAAAAAATAGCAAATAAAAAAAAGATTTACTTTTTTGCGTACAGAATAAAAGTACAAATATAATAACAAGATGTTATAGTATTGTTTAGTATATGGATTTTAGAAAATGGGTTATTTTTGTGTAAAGGTGCGTCCTCACTGAGAGCATTCACATGTAATGAGCATTCGACGTCGAATATTCGAGTGGTGTGGACGTTGAGCCGAGCGTTACAAAGCTTACACGCAAGCGCAAACTTAGGCCGGTGTGGACGTCGCAACGATTTTCGCGGGCACGGCTCGCATTCGAATGTTCACGCAAATAAAACGCTCGAAAGCGAGTACTCAGGTGATGAAATGAATGAGTATGTATGTAGGAATATTACTGGCCACTTGTAAAGCATGGAACAGTTTCTTGATCTTTAGTGTTTGTGACCAACAAGGTCAACAAAAAAAAAAACAAAAAAGCCACAACCGCAATGACAATTTACGTGATCATATTCGAATGCTCCAAGCTCGCAAGGGAATGTTCAACCGAACGTTCATAGTTTTACCCGAACGCGAATGCTGGGCTCGTTGGGAAGCATTTGTTGCTCGCCTACAATTGCTTGTTTACAAACGCTCACAAACGAATGCTCCCAGTGAGGACGCTCCTTTGCCCGAAAAATCATAATAACTAATATTATGAATGCGAAAGTAACTCTGTCTGTCTGTCGGTTACCTTTTCACGTTTTAACCGCTGAACCGATTAAAATGAATTTAGGTATGGAGATAGTTTGGGACCCTGAAATGGACATATGATAGTTTTAATCCCGGAAATCATCTATAAAGGGATGCAAAGAGGGGTGGAAGTTTGTATGGTGAACTTGTCAAGTAAGGCGGCCAACACTACTGCAATACTATTGCGCGATATAAAGAAAAGGCTGTTCGAAGTACTAATGCTACGCATACAGAGTCACGAGCAACAGCTTGTAACCTATATGCAGAAGTGGACTGGCATGGGTCGAGCTCGCAGACAGTAGTGGTAGTAAACTTTGGTAATAAATATAACCCCCATTTATTGCATTATTAAATAATAATAGCACCTAACTAAATAACAGAATAATGGCTAATTCCTTCGTTCAAAGTGCTATTTTCAGTTCTGATACATGTTTTCGATATGTATCACAAACATTCTGTTGTACATAAGTCAAAATATATCCCATCCTATTTATCTTTAAATTTAGTTATTCATTCTCATATATTTTTTATATATTGTATACCAAGAGAAAAACATACATAAAGGAACCTTAAAATTAAAACAAACATACAACAGGCGGCCTTATAGCTTGCCGCGATCTCTTCCAGGCAACCTTGAATGGAAAGAGTAAGCCTAGGTCAGCAACCTTATTCCTTGTCAAATTGGACTAAAACAATGAAATAATATAACTTTACACATATATTCTTCGAAGACTTAGTTTGATGGACAAATAATAAAAGTCTGCCTCATCACAACTACACATGTCGGGGTCGGACTTCAGCCTAACTCGATGCAGCTGAATACCAATATTGCATACATGGACTACTATCTGTCTGACCACGACCCAGTACGTAGATCATCATTCAACATTTCAGCCGAAAGATCTCCACTGCTGGACATAGGCCCAGCCTTAACCAGGTCGTCGCTTCACCTAGAGGGAGGCCTTCCAACGCAGCGTCTTCCGGTACGCGGTCGCCACTCTAGAATATTCCGGGCCCAACAGCTATCCGTTCTGCGAGCAATGTGCCCTGCCCCACTGCCACTAAAGTTTGGCTATTCTTCGGGCTATGTCGGTACCTTGGTTATCTTGCGGATATCTTCATTTCTGATTCGATCACGCAAGGCACAGCAACTCCGAGCATAGCCCTCTCCATTGCCCTTTGGGTGACTTTAAGCCTCCTGATGAGGCCCATTGTGAGCGACCATGTCTCTGTACGTACGTATAGGTACAGTTGTTCTATCTCACGACGGCGGTTTCTGTGTGCATAAGCTCGGGACCGCTCAGTATCGCCTTAGCACGCAGTAACAATGTGTGTGCTTCTACACACGGTCAAGACCAACCCACCGTCGTGACAAACTGTAACACATTATCCCGACCAATGTCTTAACGTGATTTTTGATGCACGGAGGAATATCAGTATGTATAGAGGTTAATCTATCCACGGACCTACCTCAAGCTTTGCTTAAACCTTGAACATCGACCCGTGTGACTACTTTTATTTTTAAACCGAAAAAATGAGGAGGTTCTCCATTCGGATGTTTCTATTTTTGTTTGGCACTAGATCCTCCCATAACGACTAAATAACAAAATTCTCCACAAATTTCCTTGTTTCTTACCACATAATGGGTTATTTACAAACCATTTCCTTCCCCCACTCACATACTGAAGGCACTCGTTGTGTTTAATAATAAAATAATACAAGGGCAATGACAAGCCCCATTGCTTTCGCGCAAGAGAGCAATTTTCTCCGCTCAGTTGAGTCTTACAACACATGCGGGATCTTGAACATCTGATTCTGACTGTTCTATCTAGTATACTTAGTTATTTTCTACGACTGTGCTCCTGTGACATATCGTACAGGAAACACTTTCTACCACTAAAACAATATCTTGTAAATATTTTTTTGCCTGAAGATGTCTTTTGTACTAATTTATGATCCTTTTTAGTTGATTTTCAATAAAAGTATATTTTGTGATAATTTAAGTTCTTTATACCTCAAAATCTCTCATTTAATAATACATTTATCTAATCAAAGCAGAAAGATTTTAATAATCCCTTTAAATATTGGCATGATATATTTTTTAATAGTGAGTGGTACCGTGCACTATGTTAAAATTTTTCACCATGCTGTCGCCGGGTTAAGGCCGTAGTCTTTTTTTTTGCTAAATTATTGTATTGCCATTAATGGGTCTAAAATAGTTACTTACTGATCAATATATTAAAGTATGATATGTATGACCTTCTCTGTATGAGAAGAGGCCTTTGTTCTGCAGTGGTACAATAACATGCTGGTACATATTATTTTGACTTTGACAATGTCGGGACTCTGGGGTCTCGGTCCTTACAAAGGCGTGCGAGGGGCCGAAGCCAACTCGCAGTGGCCTTGTTAGGCATGATCAGGAAATGTGACATCAACCGACGATTATCTCTGTATGCACACGCAAGTGCACCCAAGGGCAATCCCCGGTTGGGGCAGGACTATTGCAAAATAAAGAGAAAAATGTATTAGGCTATGGGTTTGGTAGGTTTAGTGGATCGATTGCCTAAAACTATAGCAGGATTATTTGCCCCTGCCTGACCACTGTTGAACAACACGGCTATAAAATGGCAGGGGGTGATTGGCACACTCAATTAAAGGGCCCCATAAAGGGTCGCTTGCAATTTAGTGATGAAGCGCCAAGGAGGCAACATATCCGGAGGTGCTTGAGGA
The DNA here is from genome assembly GCA_949775005.1 of Orthosia gothica. Classification (NCBI taxonomy): domain Eukaryota; kingdom Metazoa; phylum Arthropoda; class Insecta; order Lepidoptera; family Noctuidae; genus Orthosia; species Orthosia gothica. The sequence goes on along the minus strand of OX459063.1, from coordinate 10,941,586 downwards.
GTGGAGAGGTATACCACGGCTATCAGAACAATCCCGGAAGTACGGTCAAGATTCCTACCAGCATCTTACTGGGTTAACTTCCTTCCTCCGTGCACGTTTGCTTTTACGAATCTCCACTCAAGCCAGCCAATTAAGGCAAGAGAGAGGCGGGAGCTTTGTTCCCCGTCAGTGTTCACCGGCCAATAAAGGCAAGCCTTAGATGAGGGACAAGACTTCTCCCTAGAGATCAGGTCCGTGGGGTCACAACTGCCGACCAGCTCGCCACAAAGCTGCCCTGCAGATTGTATCTCTCTTAGTCTGACCCCTCACCTTAGGCAGTACATATTTTCCATTTATTCATTTTATCTACATATTTTTAAATTTTTAAATATTATTCTATAAAAAATTAAAATTAAAAACATTTAAAATACAAAAATAGTAGCCCACCGGTATCGGGAACGGGGTCCAAGCTACCGATGATCAGGGCTCCTGAGAGAGGAACCTCCTGAAAATACGCGCCGTGTCCTGGAATACCGCTTTCTGGATCAAGGCCTTGATCCAGCTGCCCAACGAGAGCCTCCACAGATGTTCGTCGAGGCTCTTGGCTATTATGCCATTGGTCGTCACGATTATCGGCACAATGACTGCTGTATTTACATCCCACATGCCGACAACCTCGCGAGCCAGATCAAGATACTTGCTTTTCTTATCTTTCTGAGCCTTCACGAGGTTCTCGTCATGGGGGACCGTTATATCAACAATCATTGCGTTACGCTCTAGTTGGTCTATCACCACTATGTCAGGCTTATTTTCAACAAAAGTCCTGTCAGTGAGTACATATTATTATTGGTTTATTTTATACCTATATTTTTGAAATGCTAATTCTTTAATTACAAAACAAGTATTAAAACACCCGCCTAAACTAAATGATAATATTTTATTATTAATATAAGCAAGTACTCAGAATAGTGATAATTCTGTATTTATTTTGTAGAGTTTCGTATTTTCAGCTACTGTTTTGGATAATAAGTTAATCTACAGGTGTGATTAAGACGTGAATGTCGTGATAAGTCAAAACTATCATCGGGTAGATTAGTTTTATCACTGGATATGATTATAATACCGGTATATTAGATAGTAATGTAGGTACTTATATAAGTGACGTTAGTACTTGTTAACTTTTTTTACTTAACAGTCAATGTTTTACTGGGTGTTAACCTGTTGTTACCTACACAGAATAAGCTGGTTCTTGATCGCTTTCTTTGCAGTAAAACTAAAAATTACGTAAATTTTTCGGTACCGAACAGGTTCTCCCCCTAATAATATAGAGTTTATCATAAATGACAAATTGACCTGCAACATGTTACCTGTGAATGTAATGCGCGATAGGGTTAGGGCGTACCCCACAGGCGACGCGCAGGGGCAGCACCTGGCCCCTGTGGGAAATGGACTATGGTTGTTGCACCTCCCCGGGCGGGGGCAACGGGGGACAGGATGGTATGGAAGAAGAAAACGTGTTGCGCCGACCCCAAGTAACATGGGACAAGGGCAGGAAGATAATGATGATCATAAATGACAAATTATGGGTTTTCTTAAAATATGGTCTTTCTTTCGTCTTAAATAATCGTCTTTAACAAATAAAATAAAAAAAACAAAATATTTTTATTTTAACTAAAACAACTATAAAAGTACTTTAGAATTGTCAAACAAAATATACTAAAATGAAGCTAGATGCACATTCGCCAGCGTCAGTAAGTCTCTATGCTGAAAAATGTGCAAGAAACTCCACGGACACTCTTTTCTATCAATAAATTTTAATAACAAGTTACATAATTCTTGTTAGAAAATAAGACCTATATGAGAACGATGTGAAAAGTCGTGCACGTAAAAGCGTCTAGAGTCAAATAAACAACCCCAAAATCCAATAATTAATTAAAAAACAGGTCGAGGCAGCTAAGTTTCACTAAAAACCCTATGTTTACAACAGCAAACAGAGGATTCAGTCCAATATCTACAACTGTACTGTGGTCATCTTTAGTACAGAAGCCAGCACACGGTAAACATGAACGCCACTTGGCAAAAAGTACTAAAAAACCTTATTCGCCTTATTGGCGCCAAGCCCCAGTATTTCACAACAACTTAGTAGCGAACTGACGAATGTAGGGCAAGCAGGGCTGGCCAGAGGAGGGTCGCACGCGATCATCTGATAAACTGGAATCTTCACGAAACTCGCGACCCCTGGACGTTAAACTGGTAATTTTATACACGATTATGGATAAAGAAGGCCGTTAAATAATCTGTTTTACATATCTTTATGTTCATAGCCGTTTTTCATTACGGGATTTGTGGAATGTTTTATGATAGGCGTTCAAGGTTAATGCGGTATCGGCATCTAAGGTTGTTGTGTGATGATCGTTTTTTTTGTTATTCTGTGGTGTCCTATTCCTGGACAAATGCTTTATTCCTTCCTTTTCTCACGGTGTTGTGCTTCATCTCACCAATCCTTGAGGAAGCATCCCGCCATCTTTGCCTCGGTCTGCCGCGACCCCGTCTAACTGTATCAGGGCTTCAGTCTTACGACATACTCTTTTTGAGCTACGTCGGCAATTTGCGCTCTAGAGTGCATTGTGGTGTTTTTATTTTGATCAGTCAAACCAGTTTAATTATATTCCATCGCCCGTTGGCAGACCTTGAGTTTGGACTTCTGGAGGTATCCCATAGCCCATAGGTATAGAAAGGTATATACTTGTCGCCAATTTATATCTGAAGCCACTGAAAAAAGTTAGTCGTCTTTATAAATAAAAAACCGGTCAAGTGCGAATCGGACTCGCGCACCGAGGGTTCCGTACAAGCAGCTACATTCACCAACATAATTAGGTAATTAGGTCAACGGGAACTACCATAAAGGTTTTCGACCCAAAACCTATAGGGTACTTCCGGTTAACCTAGAATTATCAATTTTGGTTAAAAGCAAGGTCTTACAGTATAAGTAAAGGGAAAATTACGAAAAATAAAAAAAGTTGAAAATTAAGGTAAATTTTGGTACTTACAAGTTTTCGCAAAAATCAAAATTTACCCATATCTTTTTATCGTGTTGAGTCAGGACCTTGATTTTATACACTTAATAGGGACTATAGACCTCAGTATCTGGTATAAATTTCAACTTGCTAGGTCCACCCGTTCCTGAGAAAATCGGTGGTGACACACGGACAGACGGAGAGACAGACGGACAAAAAGGGGTTCCTTTTTTACCTTTTGAGGTACGGAACCCTAAAAGGGTAAAACAATGAAACAGTTCCAAAAACGAACTCAGTCAGTATCATTTACAGTGTTAAATTCACTGATTTGCTACTGGGTTTGTTTTTCAACGTGTCACAGAGAATTAGCGCTTCCCATTTAACCACATGATTGGATTGCAACTCACAATCCGCTCTGGCATACACGTATTTCAGGTGTGGATAATTTTACTTTTTCTACAAAAACTAGCCATTTGAGTTTTGGGAGACTATGACTGCACTTTTGAACCTTGACTGTATATGTGAGGCTTCACACCTGCTGAAGTGGCTACTAGAGCAGGTAATTAATCATATACACCGCATAAATTTCAGACTTAAAATAGCGCAATGAAAAACTTTTTAACTAAAATTCAAACAGACTTAAAATAACTTCCTTTTCGGAAGTCGGTGTCGGAAAACGAAAAATAGGTACCAAAGACACAGACTTCGGCAAAGAAGGTTATTTTTTTTTTTTTTCTTTGTTCTAGTTTTGGTAGTTACCTCCAATTAACATAAAAATAATTTATAGCCAAACTACATCTCACGACGATTCCAATAAGCCCAAATATGACTAGGATACATTGTTTTATTTTGGAGTTCCATTGGCCATTGTGGTCTTCTTTATCGGTTCTACTTCACTGAATGATACTTTTTGTGTGCAAATGATTGCGTTATTGATGACAATACCAAAATTGCTACATCATCATCATCTTCCTGCCCTTGTCCCATGTTACGTGGGGTCGGCGCAACACGTTTTTTTCTTCCATACCATCCTATCCCCCGTCACTCCATCACTGACGCCCTTTTCTTTCATATCACTCCTCACACAGTCCATCCATCTTTTCTTTGGCCGTACCCTCCCTCTCCATCCATCCACATCCATATTCATAACTCTTTTAGTAACATGCGTTTCATCCTTCCTCATCACATGACCATACCAGGACAAACGGTTTCCTTTCAACTTTTCTGTTACTGGCGCCACTTTCAAACTTCCTCACTACCTTCCTTACTAACTTTCAAATTGCTACATGTATGCCTATAATATTTGAGGAGGTCCCTCGATTTCTCTAGGATCCCATCACCAGATCCGGATTTCCTTATCATGGTACCACTCTTGGGATATGTCCTTGCCAACAAAGAAGAAATCATCAAAATCGGTTCATAAACGACAAAGTTATCTGCGTACACACAAAAAAAAAAAAAATCGGTTGAATTGAGAAACCTCCTCCTTTTTGGGCAGTCGGTTAAAAATATAAAGTTAGGAATTGTTAAAATACGTAGATGTGATAGAAAGGTAGACAGATGTCGTCAGATGTTATCAAAATAAATCATCATCATCAGATCAGCCGAAAGACGTCCACTGTTGGACATAGGCCTCCCCCAAGCATCGCCACGTTGACCGGACCCGTGCGTCTCGCAACCAATGGATCCCCGCAACCTTCACCAGGTCATCGGTCCACCTGGTAGGAGGCCTTCCAACGCAACATCTGCCGGTTCGCGGAAATGCTTTAAAGTAATTATTTGTGGAACTAGAAATATTTCAAGTACGACATCGATAGCAAAATTTAGAAAATTTGCAATATCATTTTAAATTCTTCAGTAGATAATATATAAACAAACCAGTTTTTACACATTGTGTCTGCGAAGAGTCACAACAATGTATTATTATCAAGTGCAAACTGTGATTCTATTATATGGAATAAACCTTGTTCGTGGCTTTTTCAAAAATGAAGATTATCTACTCGAAAATGTACAGTATCTTTATGTCAATATATTGCGAAGGTCATATTGGATAGAGCAACCAGTCGATCACTTCAACATTTGTGATTTACGCACCTGAAACAGTAATATTACAAAATACTGAATTCTTGGAAACCGGAAGGTCCAATTCTACTTTATCTTAATGGCGAAACATCTATCAATATTTAATTTACACTACTCTTTAATAATTATGACAATTGCCTTGCATCTTTCGTTGCATTTTTTTTGTGGTTAGTGTTCTCAATGCTTATCTCGAGTTAGCATACAATCTTTATTATAGTAAACGCACTGCTGTAATACATAAAGAAAATGTTATATAATTGTCACACTCTTCTCTGATCACTGATGTTTATTAAGATGCTCTTGTTATTTTGATATTATGTAATGAGCGCGGAAGTCCACATTTACTTTCATTGCGTATGTATGTATTTATGAATCTAGTATCTGTTTTTGTGTATCTATTATAATATAATGGTATCCATCTCTCTGTCAATATTGGTAATATTATTTGTTACATCAATGACAACACTATTTTATGGTTAGGCAATCACTGTCCATTCCATGTTGCCTGGAAGAGATCTCGGCATGCGATAAAGCCACCCGTTGTATGTATTTTACTTTTAAAAGTTTACCTGTTGTTATACTCTGGTGTCATCATCATCATCATATCAGCCGAAAGACGTCCACTGCTGGACATAGGTCTCCCGCAAGCGTCGCCACATTGATCGGTCCCGTGCGTCTCGCAACCAGCGGATCCCCGCAACCTTCACACGGTCATCGGTCCACCTAGTGGGAAGCCTTCCTACGCAAAGTCTTTCGGTTCGCGGTCACCACTCCAGAACCTTTCTGCCCCATCGGCCATCCGTTCTGCGAGCAATGTGCCCTGCCCACTGCCACTTAAGTTTGGAAATTCTTCGGGCTATGTCGGCAACCCTGGTTCTCTTACGGATCTCTACATTTCTGATTCGATCATGCAAGGAAACGCCGAGCATAGCCCTCTCGATTGCCCTTTGAGTGACTGTATGCTTTTTGATAAGGCCCATTGTAAGCGACCACTTCTCAGAGCCATATGTCATCACTGGCAACACACACTGGTCATAGATTTTTGCCTTGAGACACGGTGGAAAGTTGGACGAGGAGACACCGCGCAACTTTCCGAACGCTGCCTTCTCTGGTGTACAATAAAGTATATATAAATAAGATTATCATTTTATTACATTAAATATCAGCTGTCTTGAAATTCGAGGAAGTATTCATCTCTATAAAACAGAAAAGCAATCTGTTCATTTGATGTGTTTTGCTATAAGATTTGTGACGTTTCGCTTGCTTCTGTTCTTTCGTTCTAGAAAAAGTGATATGTATCAGCGATAAGGATCAATAAACGTTCAAAATGTTTGTATTCACTTGACAATTTCAATAGCGCTTAGCATTCTCATAACTTATAGCCCAGGAAAACATTACTACAACTCAATTACAACAACCAATCTGCGTAAAAAAAATCTTGCCAAGTAATTTCACCGGAATTATGTTCTTTACGGTAGTTGTAATGTTGCCTGAAAAGTCCATTTAAAACCCATCAGTGCAATAAAAAATGGTTGTCAAAGGGCCTAAAAATCAGATTCTCTATTTCGTTTTGCGATCAAAAAGCTAGATTAAAACGTTTTGCTTATTATCTGTACCTAATTACTTGGATCTGGCTGCCTTACATGCATGTTTTTCATGTGCGTTGTCGTTCGGACAGTGGACCAATAAAGGTGGTTACCATTACCAGTGAAATATCTACCTATTGTCCATAAATATGTTGCTTCTGCCCCCGTACCATGACGTGTCAAAACTATCATGATGCGACTGGCAAATGATACTAGTCATATATATTTGTTCCTTACACACACTTGAAAAAACCTTACTCTAAGATCTTATGGTAACTCCACTGTTAAACCATAGATCACACGAAGTATTATCACTGACGTGCGATCGACTGTACTATTACATACATCCTTGCATGCTTTTTGAAAGCAATTATAAAGAACAACAAAAATGAAACGAACGACAAGATTTAAGAAAAACCAAATGAATGTACTTTTCGAAAACAATTGAATTTCATTCTTCAAAACTGCGATGTTCAGTTGTTCACAAAAGACATAATACTCCTACATTTAAAATTTCTGACGAACAATTCGCTAAGTTCATCGCCCTCTGGTACCAACCCGAAGGTATTACTGCACGCGAAGCCGTGGTATTCGCAATGGTAATCATGTCACGCATCCATGGTGTGCAACCACTGGTTGTATTGATCCGTGGCAGTTTCAGTAAACTAACTGTTTTTGTGGTAACGAGTTTTGGGTACCTATTTCATAATATAATTCATCTGGTATGTAGGTAATGACCAAGTTTTACTATGAAAATGGTTTAGAGAGTCGTTTTAAATAATTCATTTTCCAAAACAAAAAGACAGGGAAGGATTCCTATGTTTGTTTCATTGGATGAATACCTACAGTATTTGTAGTATGAAAAATTTAAAAGTTTGGAATTTAGTTTTAACAGCCTTTAAAGTAACTACTGGCACACAGGCCTCCACTTTGTATGGAGGAGAGAGTAGTTATCCACCACACGGTGTTAGTTAGTTAGTATTGTAAGTGTGGGTTAGTTAATAAGAAAGACATATTTTTACAAAGGTAGCAGGTATCGGCAAAACTTGCTGATTACTGTTTATTTTAGGGTTCTGGGATTCATCCTCAAGATTTGATTTATGCTATTATTGTATGGACCAGTGGTGGTCCAGTGGTAACTGCCCCGACTTACGTGTCGTAGGTCGTGAGATCAAACCCAGGCAGGCGCTTTACTTTGTGTAAAAATTTCATCACCACTGCTCTTAAAACGGTGAAGGAAAACATCGTGAGAAAACCGGCATGTCCTAGAACAAAAAAACCGGCCAAGTGCGAGTCGGACTCGCGCATGAAGGGTTCGGTACTTGGTAAATTGCGGTTTACGATTTATGACGTATTAAAAAAAAACTACTTATTAGATCTCGTTCAAACCAATTTTCGGTGGTAGTTTACATGGTAATGTACATCATATATTTTTTTTAGTATTATCATCCTCTTAATTTAGAAGTTACAGGGGGGGACACACACATTTAACCTTGCGAAAAACTATTCAGTTTAGAAAAAAATGATTTTAGAAACCTCAATATAATTTTTGAAGACCTATTCATAGATACCCCACACGTATGTGTTTGATGGTTTTTTTTTTTTTAGTTTCAGTTTCAAGTATGGGGACCCCCAAAATTTATTGTTTTTTTTTCTATTTTTGAGTGAAAATCTTAATGCGGTTCACAGAATACATCTACTTACCAAGTTTCAACAGCATAGTTCTTATAGATTCGGAAAAAAGTGGCTGTGACATACGGACGGACAGACAGACAGACATGACGAATCTATAAGGGTTCCGTTTTTTGCCATTTGGCTACGGAACCCTAAAAATCGAAGATGGGTGACATTCACCAACCTGCACTGAGCCCGCGTGGTGGATTAAGACCTCTCTCACAGAGAGGATGCATATGTCTAAGCAGTGGGAATTTTATAAGGCTGATGATGATTGTTGTATGACCAACAAAAGCAAAGCTGCCAAACTATGGGTGACCCCCAAATCTCTGTTGAGGTATTTATAATAATATATTAATAATAAATAATAATAATAAATCTTTATTCAGATATTACAAAAGGTAAAAAAAAAAACAGTTTAAATCTTAGATAACTAATGTAGGTATAATAATGTAAGATGCCTGTACTAGGTAATCCTGTATCACAGGCTGTAGGAGCTCTAAATATATGCTTATCGTAGGACAATAGAATTTTAACAATATTTAACATAATATATGAAGTCTAAAAATAGTGGTAAGATTGTATAAGTTTGGAAATTAATTTTAATTTACTTAAAACTATAAATATAAAACTAAATTACTAGGTCATAATATTACTTAATGTCTTATTTACCTATATTGCAAAAAAGTGCACTTTGATTACACATAAAAAAAGATTGAGAAATATTTGCTAAGCAGAATTGTGAAGTCAACATTGCAAAACTAAAACATAGGCACTTAATTTTTGCAGCCAAAGACTAATAAGCTTACCCAGCAACAAATTGATGGTTAGTAGGCCATTGCAGTGTCAGCCGCAGACGTTCAACGCGTGTGACCTTGAGTATGACGTACTAGACGCCCTCATAGCCGATAGAGTTGATGTGCCTGTATTCCGCTATTTTCCTAGCAGGGCACTCAGGGTCTCCCGTTTTGTGATTGTTGGGCTTTTTAAATCGCGAACAAGTTGCGCATTTCGATGAGTCCGCTTTCTAAGTGCAATCAGACACCGAGTGTCCAGCTTCACCGCAGTGAGCACACACAGAGTTGACCTCTCTGCATGTTTTTGCTGCATGACCATATAATTGGCACTTGTAGCATCTGGTAACCAGAGTGAAGTCCCTAACAGGGCAGGACGTCCAATTTATAAACAGCCTTGATGTGGAAATTAGGGCTTTACGTATATTGGCTGGAATTTCAATAATGTAATTACAGCTCGACGCATCTTTCCTTCCAGATTTGTGGCTTAATTTAACAGAGGCCAGAAAGGACTCCATGGACATCTGTGGCAACTTGTCGGGTATGTTCTGCTCGTAAATGCACCTCAAGACTTCAGTTTCAGCCAGGGAAGACGGCACTCCTACAATCACGATCCGTGGTTTGCGCTTTTTGGGCTCATCGGCGGTTAGTCCAGATGTAGAAAGCTGGACGGCGTTCTTGATTTTCTCGGCGTCTTGCTTGGTCTCTGTGCTAATAATAACACCTCCATTTTTGGTCTTGCGGACTCCTCGTACATGCAGCTTCATTTGATCAGGTCGTATGATTTTTGTTACCATGTCTTTTGTTTCGTCACTGGACTTGAGTTTGTCACTAGGATAAATGACCACTGAGCTTAAATTGTTAGGTCGAATGAAATCATTTGATCCCTTTTTCACCATGTCGGCAAATGAAACATTACCCGCAGTGCCAGAGTCCTTAATCGTCTGCTTGAGCTCTGAGATGTGTTCCGTCAAATTGCGCTTTTCTTTTAAGGCATCAATCATATCGTGTGCTACAATTGCTTTCTGCTTCAGAGATTGGTATAGGACTACCATCTGAGAGGTGCCAGATCCTATTTTACGACACAAGTTAGAAATTTTCAGTTTCTGTTCCGAGTTTAGTTTGCCATCCGAGGCAATAGAGCAAACCTCATTTAAGTGCTGCTCTATAGTTGACATCCATCTTTGTATGTCGGGCGTGGATGCGACTTCAATCGAGAAATCTGATTGGGCTGGGATTTGCGTCGTCGACTTCGCTGGCGAGGTGGAGGCTTGAACTCGGCCGCTTGGATTACAGGAACTGTTATCCATTTTATTTGATAGTCACTTCACTGTTTCTAAGTTTTCATTATAATGTTTACAAAACTACACAGTAGGCAAAAATGTATACAATAAAGAAGGTCACTATTATAATTGTTTTAATTAAATATTGCTAACGAGCACGTCTGTATGCTACGAGTGCGCACGAAATTATCTTATTATATTATTAATATTGACAGAAAGTAAACAAATCAAAATGACACATCAAATTAAATAGAAAACATATAAAGCCAGTACTATAGAGTTTGGAGTTTGCTAAAACCTTTTCTAACATCCTCCCTTTTTGGAAAACTCTATAACGTTAACCCAACCAGCCCACAAATAAATGCCAATCTAGGCTTGAAAACAGGCTTAGTCAGAATATCAGCACATTGGTATTCAGTAGGAACATATTTGACTAGTAATTCTTTATCAGTAACTAATTCTCTGACATAGAAATGTCTAATCGCAATGTGCTTCGTCCTTCTGTGCAACTCTGGGTTTTGCGCAAGCTTTATAACTGCATCATTATCAATTTGTAAAATTGGGATATCATTCAGTGTCGTTATCTCATTGAAAAGTCTTCTCAGCCATACTATCTCTCGTGCTGTTTCGCTTGCTGCGACTATTTCAGCTTCTGTGCTCGAGATCGCTACAGATGTCTGTCTGCGACTTGCCCAAGAGATCACTCCTCCTGCATAGATGCACATAATTCCAGAAGTCGAACGTCCTGTACTTTGATCTCCACCGTGATTAGAGTCGCTGTAGCATTCTAACTCTCCGGGTTTGTGTCCCTTTTTGTAAACGATTGCCGAATCTAGTGTTCCTTTAAGGTAACGAAATATACGTTTCACCTTACGAACATCTTCATTCGTTGGACTGTCAAGTGTTCTAGATACCACGCTTACGGCATATGAAATGTCTGGTCTGGTTCCTGTCATTAGGTATGCCAGTGCACCGACAGCCTCCCTGTACGGAAACTTGGCTTGTTCATTGTCCGTCTCCGTATCTGACTGTCCTTCTTTAATTATTGGGGTGCTGATTGCCTTACAGTCACTCATTCCAAATCTTTCCAAAATCTTCTTGGTATACAATTTTTGAGAGACCTTGATGGAACCATCTTTGTGGTTGTTAATTTCTAGCCCAAGAAAGTAGGAAGCTGGCTTCGTGGTAATCTTGAACCTTCTCTTTAGTTCAGCCAAAAACTTTAATGATTCCTTTTGATTAGTGGAGGCAATCAAACCATCATCAACATACAGTCCTATGATAGTTTTGCTCTCAATTTTTTGTTGTTTATTTACAACCAATCGAATAAATAGACAAGAATCAGTGTCTGACTGTTTAAATCCGATTGTCTTGAGATAGTCAACTATGCATTTATTCCAACAACGCGGAGCTTGTTTGAGTCCATACAGACTTCTCTTCAATTTGCAAACTTTGTTTGTGCCATCGCTAAATCCTTTTGGTTGATTCATAAAGATATCTTCATCGAGTGAGCCATTCAGAAATGCAGTGGCAACATCAAATTGCATGAGAGTTAGCCCTTCGTTTGCGGCGATACTTAGAATTGATCTGATTGTCGCCAATCTAGCTACAGGGCTGAATGTTTCATCATAATCAATTCCTTTCTCTTGCGTGTAGCCTCTTGCCACGAGTCGTGCTTTATACTTGTCAAGGCTTCCATCGGCATTTATCTTCTTCTTGAAGACCCATTTACAAGATATTAGTTTTCTATCTTTTGGCCGATCTACCAAAATCCAAGTTTTGTTGGAATTTAAAGATTTAACTTCGCTTTTCATAGCCTCGAGCCATTCAGTCTTCTGTGGACTTTTTATAGCGTCTTCGTACGTCGTGGGCTCATCATTGATCAAAGCAGAGACAATAAAGTCATCATATCTGCTTGGAGCATGCAGTTTAGACCTGTCACGAAGTGTTCTAGTATCAGGGATATCATCAGGATCTTCGTCTGAATAATTTATTCGACACCCATCTGGTTCAGGAGACGACTCGTCCAGATGTTCCTCTTCTAGACTTAAATCATTAGATGTTTGAGGCAATACTTCCGTATTTTGTGGTACTCCCTTGCTTCAAACATTGGTTGATTTTGTGGAGTCTTTGGAAATTTGAGTTCGATTTCTGTCGTAGTGCGTTCATCCTCTTCCTCTGATATATCTGATTCCAATCCAACTGATTTTATTAGAGTTTCTTTAAATGTAACATCTCTCGAGCGAATCAATGACGGTTCGTTTTTATTATTAAATCCCAGTAATCGATAGCCATCATCACCATCATATCCAATTAAAATACATTTTTGAGCTTTCTTTGACATCTTTGTTCGCTTCTGTTTGGGAACATGTGCGAAACATTCTGTTCCAATGACTCTCAGATGTTTTATGGACGGCTTCTTTACAAACCACAGTTCAAATGGTGACTTTCCTTCATGAGAAGTTGGCCCAGTTCTGTTCAGGATGTACGCAGCCGTGTTAACAAGCTCTGACCAACAGGCAAGTGGAAGTTCTTTGTGAGCGTGCATCATAGTGCGAGCGGCTTCTACGAGGGTTCGATTTTCTCGTTCACTGGACCCATTTTGCTCTGGTGTATATGGCATTGTAAACCGGTGCTGTATACCATGCGAGTGGAGTATCTTCTCAATGGCTTCGTTTTTGAATTCTCCTCCATTGTCGCTGATTATTGTTTTAATAACATGACCAGCTGTCTTCGTTTCATTGATCATCTGCACGAGCTTGTCTTTGACTTCAGACTTATGCTTTATGAAGTAAACATGACGAAAATTACTGTAGTCATCTTTAAACAATACAAAATTCCGAAACTTCATGAATGAATTTGGAAAAGGACCACATACATCTGTGTGTATCGTCTCTCCTGATTCTTTAGCTCTTTCTCTTCTTCCAAATTTATGTCTGTGTGTCTTTCCATATACACATCCTGTGCATAATTCAGAATCGAGTTTGACTTTGATACCAAGTTCCTTTTCAATCAATTGTTTAACGTGTCTTTTGTTCTGATGAGCGAATCTTTCATGATAAAGTTGCAAGGTGTTTTCTGTTGACAAAGTGCTCACTTCTGGGGTTGGATTTCTAATAGTCTGAACTTTCAGCTTATAGAGACCTCCATTCTTGACACGTGTGCCAATCAAGTTCACTTTTCCATTGTTTATCAGCTGACAGGATTCTCTCTTAGATGTGAATACACTATTTTGTAGCTTGTCTTGAGCAGCGAGTACAGAGAACAGGTTGCGTCTTATTGCGGGAACGTACCAAACATCACATAATGTGATATGCTCTTGTCGATCATAAATATCAGCAATCAATTCGACTGTTCCTTTTCCAATGGCTTCAGTTGTAGATCCATTTGCAATGGTAACCGTCTGATTCTTAGTGAAATGTTGAAAACTGGAGAATATGTCAGGTTGACAGGTGACATGGCTTGTTGCGCCATTATCGACATACCAATTGTCAAGATCTTCAAGGTTGGTTACTGCTTCATTGGTCTCAACTTGCATAAGAGTCAGTTTTAAGTTGATATTGTTAGCTTGTTTAGTAGATGGTTGTTGTTCTTTGGAAGGTTTTCCATCAGCAATCCATTTTCGACATTGTTTGACGTTATGCCCAATAAGTTTACAATACCCGCATTTCTTTTTCGTTTTGCGAAAAGACTTCTGTGTAACTAGCGCTTGAGCCTCAGAATCTTCTTCTTTATTAGTCAGAGATCTTTCGTAACTGCAAATTTGCGCTGTCAAATTTTCAATGTTACGGTCCTTTTTTGACATGAGCATCCAACTTGACTTGAACGGGAAGTAACTATCGTCTGGTAACGTTTCTAAAATCTTGCTTAAGAGAAGAATCTCAGGAAGATCAAATTTGGTTTCGTCCTTACGTAGCTCAACCTTTAATTCATGCCATATGTTTTTCAATTTGGATATATTCATGGACATGTCATGTAAGGGATCTTTGCGATAACTAAAGAAGCTGTAGCAAACGTTATAGCTTTTATCTTCAGATGTGCCGTCGAAAAGGGTATGTAATTCATCCCAAATCTGTTTCGCACTTGTGAGTCTCATTACCTTTTGCAAAGTGACATCTGACATATTTGCCATTAACATGAGCATCGCGGCACTATCTTTTTCATTATAGTCTTGTAGAGCTTTTTGATAATTAGCCTGGTCTGCCGGTGTAGCTGATGCACCAGGTTGCGTAGGAGGCTTAAGATTGCCGTTGATAGCATCTAATCCGCCAGGCGTTCCTCGAAGCAATAACAGTACCTTGCAGCGCCATGTTGACCAATTTTCTTTACCTTCCAAACGACCAATATCAATTTTACAGCTCGTCGAAGGAGTTGACATTTTGACAGATCTTGTTCGAATTTGGTTTGAAAATCGTTGCTAATTTTTATTAAATAATTATTTTACACAATCACATAAAATATTATTCTTTGCTCATTTCAAATATCACGAAATATTTTCAATATATTTTTCGTTACTATTAAACCGTGCTCTGCTACCATGTTGAGGTATTTATAATAATATATTGACAGAAAGTAAACAAATCAAAATGACACATCAAATTAAATAGAAAACATATAAAGCCAGTACTATAGAGTTTGGAGTTTGCTAAAACCTTTTCTAACAATCTCTGCCTATCTCTTTCTGGAAAGCGGTCGTGATTAAATGTAAAAGGCAGCTAGTGCATTATCGTTTTTTACACAAAGTGCTATTGATGGATGAACATGAACATAGGGTATTTTAAAGTGAGCTTGATAAATGAACGATCTGCCGAGGACAGCCATCTGTCAGCTGCTTCGACAGGCGAGCGGGAAACGTTTTTAACAGTTTTAGTTTTTGCAGATTTTGATTTGTAGATACAGTCTTTTGGTTAGTTTATTTTACAGAATGATTTAGGACTGATTCAGGTTTAATATTTCCTTTATTCGATAGACTGAAGCATTTTCCCATTTTACTTAGGGTCGGTATAACATCTTTCTTCTTCTATTCTTCTCTCTCAACCGTCACGCTATATTTAGACAGTGTTTTTATTATTTACTATCTGATCCCCCGCGGCTTCGCTCCTGTCAACTGGTTATCTACCTACCACCTACCTATCTACCCTGCCTGGTAGTTAAACAACAACAACAACAGTTAAACATAGAAATAACTTTATATTTTATATATTTAGCAAGATATTACAATACGCCCGTCTTTAGGCGGCTTCAATCCAATTCTGTCACGTTCAAACTTAACAAAAAACATCTATAGCTATTCTCTGTTCGAAATTCATACATCTTCCAAGTAATAAATATTGCCAGTGTTTTAATAGGCAAGTAGGTTGCCTTCTCAAGTGGTGAGTCCTCACATGAGCTACGCCCCTACGAATAGACGCACAGAATCATATGAGGTGCTTCTATTCGAAGTCTTGAAAGGATATATGAATCCTACCTTATCCTAACCCGAACATTTACCTAACAGAGGAATCAAAGTACAATTGAGGTACGACCCTTAAAAGGGGAAGGCTTATTCATGACAAACGAGTTATCGGATACTCCGATATGTGCTTTTAACTTCAGCCGACGTGCACATAAGCACTAACAAATCAACGCCGTCATGCTTGAACCTCCTTGGCCAAAACCTCTGAAAAAGGAACAAGGCGTCCTCCCAACACTAATAAGAATGATGCGTCAACTCACATCGACCCGGACGGGGTTTAAATTCAAAAATTCAGATATGACACAATATTACCTTCTCGGGGGTAGACAGGGTGAGCAACAGTTAAACATAGAAATAACTTTATATTTTATATATTTAGCAAGATATTACAATACGCCCGTCTTTGGGCGGCTTCAATCCAATTCTGTCACATTCAAACTTAACAAAAAACATCTATAGCTATTATCTGTTCGAAATTCATACATCTTCCAAGTAATAAACCAGTACCACACCAATATTGCCAGTGTTTTAATAGGCAAGTAGGTTGCTTTCTCAAGTGGTGAGTCCTCACAGTACCTACCTGCCCACCTACTTTACCGGTAGCTAGCTCTACGCACCAGCCCTACCGATCAACCTACCTACCCTACCCTATACTACAAACCGTACTTACCCTACCCTACCCTTACCTACCCACCCACCTAACCTACCCACCTACCCTACCTTCTCTACCATTTCTACCAATTTGTTAAAGTTATTTATTTGAATAAGAATTAATACTACAATACGAATGTAACCAACTGTTTCTACCAGCGTAGCGATCTAATTAAATTTTAGAACACAAAAGCTGCTAATGTGACTTAACTCTGATAGTGAGATATATTATTCTCTCGAAGACTTTCTTAAGTTAATAATGAGTACTTTAATCATGTAGTACATGATTTTTATGTATCATCAATAGTTTTCTCAGCGCACGCCAAATAATGAATTTTATAGGCAAAATGTTGCATCTTTGGGTTACATTATTGCAATTTTTAAAAGGATTTCAATTTGTTTTTAAATAATTTATAGTTACACGAAAATAATGTAGCTTTCCTCAGGCGAAAGATTCTTTTAAATCGGTTCAGTAGTTTCGGAGCCTATTCGGTACAAACAAACAAAGAAAAAAACCTTTCTTCTTTATAATATTGATGATATAGATTATTTGTTTTTAATTGACTCCCTTTTCTTTCATGTAGTATTTTCTATTGTTCTGTATTAGTCCCACTTACACCAAAGACTTAACTAAGGCTCAGTTTTTTGCTTAAGTCTTCAACTTATTTGACCATTTGTGATGCCAACAATTGATGAAAAAAAGTGTTATTTTATTACAGATAAAAAAAATGGGCCTTAGAGTTAGTTGCTAACATGAGGTTAATAAAAAAATATGTCATACATTATTGGCCGTGTTAGCATGTAACTCAGAGTTAGTAAGATAACCCAGGATTTGGTACCTGGGGTGGTCACGGCATGCAACGTGTATTGGTGCGCCGGTGACGGGGGTACTCCCCAAAGGAGGGTCCGGTGACGGACAGCCGCGGCGGGTTCGCGGATGTATGCTTACGCGTGCTCGTGATCCCGCCATAAGCGGCATAGGAGGTGTTTTAGTAGGTTGGAGTCCCACACAACTGCGCTACTGCGCGGGCGATACTCCCGTGGTAGCTCAGTATGAATGAGCATTATTCAAAGCTAAAAAAAAACGACGATATGGTAGGTGACGAAGTCGTCACCTACCTTTTTAAAACACAAAATCAGCGTTTAGTTTATATGACCTAAATGTGCTGTGTTAGCAAACAAATACAATATAGAACCAACGTAAACCACCCTCCCTGATGCCTATTCCCTAGCACCAGACCAATTCAACAAGAAACAGACCTAACTAAGCCCAAATACGTTCAGCACATAAACATAACTAACCCTGAACACGTCTTATTTGCATTGAACGGCAAACAAGTTCAGTGCATCGGTCACCCTCGATCGCCACACCCTATTGATCCACTCAGCCGCGCCTTTTAACTCTTTGCTCACCACTCGCAAAGTACACAGCTTACAAGTGAAGGTTGGTACGGTAAAGTTTAGGAAAGAATCGTAAATCGTGTTGAACTTTGTTTCGCTTTTACACTGCAGATTCTTAAAACGGGACGTAATTTTTGTTGATTTATGTTTAAGGGGTTTCATCAGTTACGTTGTTTGAAATCGGGCAAAAGGAATTGTTTAAGTTGGGATATTTTTTCGTGAGTTTGAGTTATTTTAGTTGAGTTGAATATTGTTTCAATAATAATAAGGTAGCAACTGTTAAAAGTATGGAGTAGACCATAACGACTAGGAGTGTAAATACTGCGTGAGCAATTCACGAATTAACAACTCCAAACATTATTGCCAGGCGCAATAATTTACTTTAAAAACCATATAAATAAGACTGATAAAGTTTCTGGTTAGTAAAAATTATATAGATATTTGCAAAAAAGAGTATGATAAGTTATTTCCCATCAGTAATATTATACCCATAGATAAAAAAGTAGAACATTTGTTAGGTCTGGAATATTATTATAATGATGATTATAAAGTTAATGTTAAAACAAGTACAACGCACGTAGGTCTAGAGAGAACAAACTGTTCCAACTAAGGATAACAAATTATTATGGTAAGAGAACATCTTAGTATTTGGTACCTAATGTGTTTTCTTTAAAACATTCTATAAAAAACTTGATTGATTTAACAATTAAGACAAAATTTTATAACATTATACAGGATAGCAAAGAGAAATCAATATGTACGTAAGAGTAAACCGTAACAGTATAATATATAAATATATAAGTAGTAACTTTGTAGATATTGGTGCATTGTGATGTAAAAGAGCGCCTCTTGCCATCAAACCTAAAAGTATGACGAGTATAGAATTAAGTAAAACATCTGTATTAAAATATAATAAAAAAGTAGATACAATAAAAATCTTTTTTGCAAAAAAATACTACCGACTTCCAAATGAAAAACTACAAAGTGAAAAATAACTTAACTTTTGGAAGTCGGTGTCTTTCGTAGGTACCATTTTTTTGCGATATGGACACCGACTTCCAAAAGTTAAGTTATTTTTCACTTTGTAGTTTTTCATTTGGAAGTCGGTAGTATTTTTTTGCAAAAAAGATTTTTATTTTTCCCTTTTTAGTTGTACCTACCTAAAATAGGCAAGTTGTTTCGTAAGGTACCTACCTATAACGCTAGAATAGATCACCCGAATAACAAGATACTTGTACATAACCAGTGAAATGAGAGATCTGCGTACCCCTTTAGTACGTACTGGCGTGATGTTATGTTATGAAATGGTATACACAATAAACAGACATGCGATTGCAGCAATTCCGAATGATTTGCCGTTATTTATTGAAGAGTTCTGTTGTATATCTCCGAAGTTCTTCATCAGATCTTCGCCAAATTAAAATGGGACCAATTTCAAAACATACTCTTTCTCAAAAAAAGAATTTTCAAAATCGTTCCACAATTGACGGAGATATCGGTGAACATACATAAAAAAAAAAAAAAAAAAAAAAAAAAAAAAAAAAAAAAAAAAAAAAAACATACAAGAAGTCGAACATAGAACCTCCTCCTTTTTGGTAAGTCGGTTAAAAATAGGCCATATACCAATAATACTAGTTCTCATTCTTCCTCAAAAGCGAAAGTCAATCTCGCTGAGTGGAAATTGCAACGCATAGGGTAGCAGGCGCTTCGTCTGTCAATCAATGGCTGATGGAAGAAAAATACGTCGACCGGGGAGACAGGGACGGATTCAACTTGCGTCCTTATAAATTCGTAAATCGAATCATTGAAAGTTTGTAATATTATCGTAGTAATATCGCTGGATTAGGGCCTAGGATACTTTTACTGCTGGTATTTAAACATTCCCTTGGGATAATTTTCGACCTTTGCGAGGACGAGACTTTTTGTAAAAACTAGTTATCTTTAATAATTGCTTATTTAGGTCAGTGTTGTGAACTTTGAATTCATTTTTGAGTTACAGGTTAGGTACATGAATTAAGTTATAGTTAGCGAAAGCGATTGGTTTATTTATACTATTTATATTGAAAAACGTGAGTAAGGATCTTCATTTTTTTCTTATAAGTGTTAGCTTATAGTAAAGACAAAACATCAAAATACTTTTTTTTTGTTTTTTTGTTTGTTTTTTTTTTTTATCAAGCCGTTGCTGGCCCACAGCTAGACAAAGGCCTACGAGCAAATAAATCAACAGTAACTTAAGCAATTCACCAAGTTTCTAAG
This sequence comes from Orthosia gothica, assembly GCA_949775005.1. Classification (NCBI taxonomy): domain Eukaryota; kingdom Metazoa; phylum Arthropoda; class Insecta; order Lepidoptera; family Noctuidae; genus Orthosia; species Orthosia gothica. The sequence goes on along the minus strand of OX459063.1, from coordinate 10,921,408 downwards.
TAATTTTGTTTCTAAATGCAGCCCTGCACGACATCATTCATGATAGAAGCATTGAAAGTTACATGATCCGGAGTGTGCGAAAAATCTCACAGAGCATCGTGTCGTTCGGCATTCCTCTGTAACCTTTTGTGAATATAAATGTAGGTATACCTTTTCTACATGAAATGTAGGCAGCATAGAGAAATGAACTATTTGTTTTTCTTATACAAGTTCACTTTTTATTCCTTGACAATATTGCAAGGATGATTATGATTCTGCCTAAATATTAGTCCATATTCTAGCAGGTATGTTAGTGAAAATTATGAGGCATTTTAAGATAACAGATATTGATTCAACCTAAATAGAAACCCAATTAAATACAGTTTCAAACAAAACTTAATTCAAGTCATTATAGCCAATTTATTCTTGATTAGTATTTAAACTAGCACCTTTTATTGCTACAGACGAAGCGTGTGTGTATTATTAAATTGATTCAGATACATAAAAACTAATTTATGTTACACAAAAATCAATAATTTTTTTAATGTTTTTTGTTTTTTTTTTTAATTATAGTTTTTTCCACATTCGTAAAGCTTTAAACCCGTTCAGATGTATACATTAAATTAGCAATAGAGTCAATTTGCAAACTAACTAGATATTTTAGGAATGAATTTGAAGAATTGTCAAACACCTGTAAGGGCCAGGGTAAATTACAAACTAGCAGACCGTGGAGGCCGAAAGTTTCTGAAGTAACAACCGCGTACCGAGAGACGCAGCGTTGGATTAGATGGCCTCCCATTCCCACTCAAGGTGGGTTGATAATCATGTAAGGGTCTCGGGAGTCCGCTGGATGCGAGAAGCACACTTTGCCACATCGAACAGTCCTGGTTGTTGTGGCGGAGTTTATGGGCTTAGGATGTCTAACAGTGGACTAGGTAGGTAGACAGGAAAGAAAAATATACCTCTTAAGTAAAGTTAGTGATAGACACAATTGTAATACTAGAAATAAAGATAAGTTAGATCAGATTAGCTAAAGTATACACTTCTTTCATGGGGTACGGTGTTAAATTCTATAACAAATTTTCTTGTGATAAAAACTAAATGAATGGAAATTTAAAACTTTTGTTTAAAACACACTGTGCAAACAAGCATATTACAAATTAGATGATTTTATTCAAGCTAAGAGTGCTTGGAAACATGCTGGTCCTGCTCTATAGGGCAATCTTTAATTTAGACACAATCAAACTGGTTAATCTATAAATTCATATTTATGGTATAGTTCTTTTTGATTCTTCTCTTTTTATTTTTAAGATATTGACTCGTATACTATTCCGTTGTTGTTGAATTTACGTAAGTATGTGAGAACCATGTTCCTATTTAACAAATAAATAAATTTACCTGTAAGTGTTTGTAATACTATTATGTAGAATAGTAGTGTTAGTCTGGGTGCATCGTCCTCACGTATATAAATTTATAAATGTATGTAAATATTGTAAAACACTTTTCTTTATAAAGAGCAACTGTGGAGTTTCTTGTCCGTTCTTCTCCATAACAAGCTACATTTCCGAATGGACGGTAGAATCAATTATTATTACTTATAAATTTAAATTTCTGACGTTCAAAAGTGTCGCTTAGTGGCCTAATTGAAATAAAGAAGTTTGGCTTTGACTTTGACTTCTTTCGGTTGAATTAATGATGATAATTTTAGAAGGTACTGGGTAGGTACGCTTATAAAAGTTAAGTCCGTAAACTCGTTTTCTTTTTTATTACCCTATTCCTAGGTACATCGTTATCTCTGAACACGTTTTCCCGTATTTCGTAGAACTAAGATGCCTCAGATACCGACATTGACGAGTATCAGGCGTTTTTCTTGAGCATTTCGATGATAAACCTTCTGAGTAAAAAGAAAAGCGCGATAAGTTGCTAATCCATCTCTCCGCTGTGTGGGATAACACAGCTGTTTCCATTTTCTTCCACACCGAGCTTACCATAGTAATACTTCAATAAAAATATCCAATTTTCTTGCATAATTGGAGGCTTTAAAAACATCTGGAGGCTACAAGAAACCGCAAAATTTGAAATTGGTGCGACCAGCCAACGCGACAAAGTTTTGTCGTTGCTTTATCTCGTGGCTAAACAAGATATTACAGCGTACTCTGAGGTTGCTATGTGTAGCATTTACGCTTAAAATCAGGGTAAAATTTATGATTTGTAGAATTTTCTATGACCAAACAACGCAACAAAATTTTGTCGTTGCTTTATCACGTGGCTAAACAAGATATTATAGAGATACCAGCGTATTACAGAGTGTAAAGGCATGTTGACATACAGAACAAGTACATCAATCACTACACTCACCTCGCATGTTCAAGGCGTACTGGCGACTTAAGATTTCAAGGTATAAGTCCATGTTTTTATTTAATTTTATTTATTTTCAGCCTGAATTATCCAACTGCAGAGACAAGGCCTGCTTTTTTCTTTCTATTTCTCGTGGTTTTGGGCAAGTTTAAACCAGTCTTTTCTGTAAGTGGCCAGTTCGTTCTGCCATCTTCGTCTGGGTCTGCCACGATGTCGCCGTACATGACCAAGGTATATTTTTCTTCAACAATTTCAATGATGTCTTAGATAAACTTAGAAAGTATCTACTTTTATAAATTAACGAAAGTTACCTTAAAAAAATCATATCCATACTTTTATTGGTAAAATTTTGAATCTAGTTTCGACACGAGAAAATATGTCGACAAAATTTTGTCGCGCAGCGAGTAACCCTGGCAAGCCTGTATATTTCCTGCCTAAGTCGGGTAGATTACTTTCTGTCTCAGCTTGAGTTATAGCCGACTTATCTCTGACTTTTATAGTGTCGTACGTAATCAGGTAGACGGCTCTGGTGTGTATCTGTAAGATATATTGCACAGATGGATAATGGATGAATTTAAATGTGCGGCGAGAGTTTTAAATTGAGACGGTGGATTATATTTAAGTGTAATCTGAGAGTTTCATTTAGTAACTGGTAATAGAAGTTATCATCTTGATCACCTTTGATTCTATATGAATGGATTTATCAACGTGGTATAAGCTATGTTGCTGTCGATTCAGTTGTGATTCCCAGCTGACTGCAGGCGACGACAGCAGGCAGCGTGTCGCCGGGACACTACTATTTTCTATATATTTCTAGGTAGGCGACGATTTCATAGTACCAGTACACAGAAACCAGTAGTATCGCGGTCGACTGCTGCTATGCCAAGAGTTTGCTACGAAATAACACCTTTATGAGGTCTTATAATGGCAGTATTAAATGTCCAAATTTGACTATCTAAAGTAGCACTCAATATAACAATGGTTTACGCAGTATTACTAATACATAAATAAACCCGTAACCCTTTAACCTGTTTTATTTTCTGGGCTTAGTCAATAAACTATTTGATTAGATTGAGTTATTATTGACTCTCTGCACGTGTTGGGTCACACTGTTAGTGCTGGGAGTAATTGAAATAAATAAATAATTGTACGCAGATTGAAAACGTCACTAGATAACCAGAGTCTTACTTACTATCGTATAATCGTCCCCGCATTGTTATACTGCCAATTCCTAGAGATTAATTTCATTGTTTTGATGGTTTTGGATAGATTAGATACAGGCATTATTTTAATACAGTTGTCGGCACGTAACTTGGCAAGATTCGTTATTTGCAAACATGTAGTTATTTAGGTCTCTTTGGTTACCAAGCGGGACGCGGGGAACGTTTAGCACCTTTCCATGCGCGCGAATTGTTGGTTAGTAGACAAAATGTCAGTTGACAATAAAATTCCACTCTACCACCAATCAGCAAACTCGCAGGTTGTAAAAATTTTTCGTCTCGTGCCTATAATTATTTTATGAAAATTCCAAAAAAACACTACAACGTAAAAAATAACTAAGATATCTGAAGTCATTGTCAAAAAACGAAGAAACAACAACAGGAACACCAATTAACAGTACTAAGTGGCAACCCCTGTCAGATACGGAACCTTACTTAAAAAAAAAAAAATGGGACCGCTAGAGAAGCACCAGCTTTCAAATAAAAAAGTGTCATCAAAATCAGTTCACTTAGTACAAAGTTTTGAGGAGCGACGCATTAAAATGAACAGTCGAATTTAGAACCTCCTTTTTGAAGTCAGTTAAAAAGTATACAACAGAACAGTAGGTTTAGGTTCAGATGCGGTGCGTTATCTCATTCCCCGTGACGCGTCTGTTGCACACCGTGTGTACGTAAGCTATTGTATTTCTATTGTGTCTCTAATTAGACGGTTAAGGCGCCTCCCCGAGCAAAACGCCGCGCTAATCTTTTTGTGCAGTTTTTAAGAGCTATCTACTCTTTATTTAAGGCGGTACCCCGAGCAAAACGCCGCGCAAGCCGTTTTTTGTGCTGTTTTTAGGAGCTATCTACTCGTTATTTATAAAGAAATATCAATTAATAAAAATACATTAAATTTCTACATAATATTGATTCTAAAATGGTAGATTTAGTTTTTTTTTAAATGTTGTATATATTTCACTATTCTACTTCCAAAAAAACATAAAAATGAGAAATAATTATTGATATTACGCATCCCCTCGTAAAGTGTTCATTGAATATTTTTTGTACTAACACTAATGGATAGACAATTTAATAACAAACATTTTTGTAGAATTATTTTTTTCAAAAGATTAAAATTCGATTTTATAAAGATTTTATTCTAAAATCTGGGCGTATTTGACTACTGTAATTCATGCGCCACCAGTGCCGCTAGACCAATAGGAACGCTCATATCTCATGTCGATTTTTTGGTCAGGGTACCGTCTTAAAAAGAAATATCAACAAGTAAAATTTCACAATTTAAAAAACCCCCGACGCATTTATCTTGCGAAAACACCCCGATTCAAACAGTAAAATGCCCATAACTTTTGAATGGCTGCACTTATTTGATTCAAACATAGCTAAGAACACTTTCGACAAAATTACCTTTCAAACAAAAAAAACTAAATCGAAATCGGTTCATCCGTTTAGGCGCTATGATGCCACAGACAGACACACAGATACACAGATACACAGATACACAGCAACACACGTGAAACTTATAACACCCCTTCTTTTTCCGGCGGGGGTTAATTAATAAAAATACATTACATTTCTACATAATATTGATTATAAAATGGTAGTATACTTTTTTTTATGTAGGTATATTTTTCACTAATCTCGTTCCAACAAAACCATAAAAATGAGATATAATTATTGATAGCATGCATCTCCTCGTAAAATGTTTTTTTTTTTTCTAACACTAACGGATATACAATTTGATAACGCACATTTTGTAAGTTTTCTTTTCAAAAGACCAGTATTCGATTTTATAAAGATTTTTTTCTAAAATCTGGGCGTATTCACTACTGTAATTTATGCGCCACCAGTGCCGCTAGGCCAATAGGAATGCTCATATCTCATGCTGATATTTTGGTCAGGGTACAGCCTTAAAGGGAAAGCATACCACAAAAATATTCAATTTTAAATTACGCTGTCATTTGCAGACTTTTTAAATTGAATGTTGTTTTGACTTGGCAGTATAATTAATTATGAAACACGTAATTGCATTATTTGTATCTTAAAAGACTAAATCAAACGTGACAGACAGTTTTTGCAAATAAGATATTTCTTATCTCTAAGTTTTTTTGCATGATTTTTGCCAGATAAGTTTTTAACTATTAAGTCAGATGCGTATGTAATATTTTATCTACCTGCATAACCTTTTTCTTCTTTGACAAATTCATCCAAAGATCCCTTTTGGCGATAAACTTCGTAATTGTAATTTGTTATCTTGTGAAATAGGTAGAACACTCCATATATCTTAAAAACCAAAGAAATTTATTATTTCTACTTATGTAAAGCTTAAAGAAGGAAGTTAATTCAAGCTACTACAATATCTATCAGAAATCTGGCATTGGTTTTTAACAACTTTACCTTTAGAACCCTTGAAAAAATTAGGTATGAAAGATCTATATATCGCCTAGGGGATAATTTAGGACTGGCCATTTAAAGTAGCCGATATTTCCCGAGCAGCATTGTTTCACGGGACCAACAGGCACATACAATATTTGAAAATCTTTTAAAAAAAAAAAACTAACCGACTTCCGAAACAAAACACTTTGGTACCTATTGTTTTCCGCTTTGAAGTGTTTTGTTTTGGAAGTTTTGGTAGGTAGGTACCTCCGATAAACATGAAAATCATTATATATTATAGCCGAAGTACATCTCATGATGATTCTAATAAGCCTAAACACGGATAGGACACATTGTATTATTTTGGAGTACCAGCGCCTACCTTCCAGTTTCATCATCAGATCAGTTCAATCGTACCATTTTCATCAGTACCATTTATTTATAAGTATGTATTTGCTTCATCATATTCGGTTAACTATTCGAGTTAACTTATACCTTTGACATACTTAGCATTAAGGACGTCCAGTGGCTATCCGGGGTCTTCTTCATTAGTTCCACATCACCAAATGATACTTTCTGAGTGCAAATGATTGCATGGTTGATGAAAATACCAAAATCAATATATGTATGCAAATATCATAGTATTTGAGGAATTCCCTCGATTTCGCCAGGATTCCATCATCAGATTCTGACCTGATGACTATGGGACCATCTGGGCAGTACTCCTCCGTCAAACAATAGAAGAATTTGAATTTACAATCACGATATAAATAATACTTTATAGTCCACGAAGGAAAATTTGATATGAGACAGAGAATTATCCCAATTTATTTGGAGCTGCGCAACATGTTTTCTCAATACATCTCTTTTAGTCGTCTTCTCAGCAGTCATCCTCTTCATCCATCCTTTTTTTTTGGTTTTGTATCGATGAAGGGAATAATTTAAGTCATAGATTCGATGTCCAAATAACAGCCACCTAGGTGGTGGAACGGCCCTCCCGATGGGTTCCCGCACTGTCGAGGCGGGGGGTCAGTAACAGGGGCTTGGTCAGCCATGGTGAAGCGAAGAGGAACCCAAGGCGGGGCCGCTCGTCAGGGCATTTGCCGATAAGCCAACGACGTAGCGGCCAACATGTAGGATGCGGTGCTGCCTGGGCGACATCGCAACTGAGGCGGTTCGCGTTGTCGTATGGGGCCTCCCAAACCCAAACGATATCGCGGCTGAGGGTTGGAGGACGTGGCGGGAGAGGAGTGCCGGTATTGCGGTGCACCGCTCTCCCTACCTTTCGCTGCCTGCAGGGGGTCGCCACCGTCTGATCGCCGACGCGGTGGGGCCGCAGGGGAGTAGGAGTGTCGGTATAGCGTTGGCCGCTCTCCCTATGTCCTGCGGCTGAAAAATGGTAGCTGGCGGGGCCACTGACCTTGACCCATCACAAGGGGACCAAGGATGCCATTCACAGGGTTGTTTAGCACCCATGTGCTGGTTTGGTCTCTAGGGTGGTCACGGCGCACAGTGTGTTCTGGTGCGCCGGTGATGGGGGGTACTCCCCAGAGGAGGGTCCGGTGACGGACAGCCGCGGCGGGTTCGCGGTGAGTGCTAACGCGTGCCCGTATTCCCGCCATAAGCGGCACAGGAGGACACCGTGCAGTTTTAGTGGGTTAGAGTCCCATATAACTGCGCTATCTCTCCGTGGTAGCGCAGTATGCATAAACATTTCTCCAAGATAAAAAAAGGTGTTGGAACGGACCTTTAGTATCACAAACCCGTTCTGAGACCTAAAGACACCTTTTGCTTGTTTGCTCGTGTATGTGATCATGCTTTTTAGGAAACATTTATTTTATTCTGGCTATTATATGAATCTGTATAATAATTAAAATTCGTGGTCAAACAATGCAATATTTAATTTACAAAACGTTGCGCAAAAATAAACATTTACTTACGTAAATTCACTGCATATAAACTCTGCATAACATAATATAAGTTAAGAGTAAAATAATGACTATCTGAGATAAGCACCTTTTAATTTATCTACACTAATATTACAAAGAGGAGTACCGATTTCGTAAATTCTTACATTGCGTATTTTAATATAAAACATATCGCATGGCTTTTAGCAAGTGCTATGCGATATTTTTTATATTAAAATACGCAGACAAAGTCAAGGGCAAAAGCAAGTATTTTAGAAGCAAGGATAGGTACAGGTGGGAAAACATTGTCAAACAAAAAATATTTAACAGTCGTGGACACGAGACAAGGCAATGCGCCTCAAATGGATTTGGGTAGAGCGTCTGGCTAGAAGTGGCGATGGCCGAATAGCGGCCAAGGCTTTACCGAAGGAACTAAGACTGTCCTTGGCCAAAACCGTGACGGGTTGATAATATTGTCTTAGGCGCGGCAAGCACTTTATTGAGGGGCACACAGCAATGGGAAGTATGGCAGAAGAAATGCTCTCATACAAAATTGGAATACGTTTGTATGGGCTAAAATCCACTGGTATTGCCTCTTAAAAAGCTATCATCGTCATAAATAACGTCATAATTATTATAGAAGATGCAGTATCATCGATGGAACTTACTAAGAAAGGTAGTGTATATAATTGACTTTTGTTTATTCTTTCAGAGTTCAGAATCCGATATGCTTTCAAGGTTGTCAAGGTCACGTGAAATAATACTAATAGTAGGTGTACTTATCTCAGACTGGTTAGAAAGTAGTAAAATCTTTTTTAGGGTTCCGTACCCAAAGGGTAAAAACGGAACCCTATTACTAAGACTCCGCGGTCCGTCTGTCTGTCTGTCTTTCTGTCTGTCTGTCTGTCTGTCACCAGGCTGTATCTCGTGAACCGTGATAGCTAGACAGTTGAAATTTTCACAGATGATGTATTTCTGTTGCCGCTATAACAACAAATACTAAAAACCGAATAAAATAAATATTTAAGGGGGCTCGCATACAAAAACCGTGTTTTTTTTGCCGTTTTTTGCGATAATGGTACGGAACCCTTCGTGCGCGAGTCCGACTCGCACTTGGCCGGTTTTTTTTTTATAACATTTGTACATCTTAAAACTGTGATAGTAAAAGATTTATGATTTACGTTTTTGATAACTTTAACAATCATCATTACTCTTTTACTCTTAATTTGTCTGTAATATTATATGTACAGGTTGATTTTTTTGGTCAGTTTCTGTAAAAGGTTGTAACTTATTGGTCGGTAAAAATCTGATGTTCAGTTGCATTCGGTTATACTGGGTGATGCCAACATATACCGACACGCTGAAATTTTAATGATAATTTTTCCGCAGCGAAATGATTTTGTCTTGGTAATGCAATCGATTTTTATAATAAAAAAATTGAGTCATGCAATTTCAGATTAACAATTGTGAAAAACAAAACTCGAAAGTGACGTCAAACCAATTGTCACCCGCTATAGTTGACCGGTGAACCAATAGAAGCGCGAACTGGGCGTGCTGACACGGGCCACGCGTGCATTTACGTCTAGGGAATTACTACTGGTTCTCTCGCTTTCGAGTTGATGAATATTACTTTTATAACTTCTATATCTTTTTTTTAATCGGCTTTTTAATGCGGCATTTTTAATTCAAAACTCAATCCGTTGGTGACACTGTGGACGTGATAAGTGTCAAATAAAAAATAAAAAGTATTTCGCCTGATAGATCTATAATAATCAGCAAACGTTAAAACGTTATTTTGGTTTAAACTAATGCTACAATAGGGTAGTTGACTGAAAATTTGTTTTTTGTCCGTAATAAAAAATATTGGACAGCATTTTTTTTATTTTGACACGTAAACATAAAGAGACGACGATTTAATGCATTGAAATATCGTATGACGTCACGCCGTTAGTACACTTTATACTGACGTAGTGTCGTCATAAGCCCCCACTCCTGAACTTAGATGCGCTCTATGTTTGTATTTTTTTATTGATTTGGTAAAGCAAAAAAGACGTGTCCAATATTATTTGATAAACTCACTGATAGACGAAATATTATAATTATATTTTTTTCTAGTCAGGAAACATCCCTATCATTCTTTCATCCATGTCAACCGAATGTGTGACTGCCACATCTATAGTAAAATTATTTCACATAACAATACAATGTAGGTATAACAAGTTTAAATACAATGCTTGCTTTAGATAAAGTACGCAAATATGTGAATCTTAATAAAACCAGTGCCATACAATGTGGGTAGTTTTGTTGTGTTTCGTGATTAGTGCCAAAATGGTTGCCGAAGAGAAGAAAGAGAAATCAAAGTTGATGGAGAAGAAGTATGAATATGTGGCACCAGATGGAGGATGGGGCTATTTAGTAGCCATCTCTGCTATTATTAGTTTTGTGAGTAAAGTAATAATATTATTAAGAGGGGACTCTAGTGAGACTTTCTCCATACAAACACATTCTGCTGTTTTCTTCGTGGATAATGCCTGTAGAGCAATTATTTTTTTCCATAAAATCTAGGTCTAATTAATACGTGCCTGTATTATTTCCTTTTTTCCAAAACATAATCACAAAAAGAAATAAGACAATCCAAAAATCCGAAAAAATGCCCGTTTTTACCGCCATGTTCGGAAGACTTTCAGACAAAATTTATAAGTTTTAACAAAAAAAAAAGATAGGGGCATAGATATACTTTTCCTCTAAATTTTGATATAAGAATTTTTTAGATCAGACCAGTTTTCATGAATAAAACAGCAGAATACGTAACGTCTTTTAGTCAAAGTTTTTGTAGGTAAAATCAGCCTGAGCTGCAGTTGTCCCTTTCGCACTTTACGGGGTGAGGTTGGAGGTGACGCGACGGCAATAGTTTCTTCAAATACCTATTTTTCAAATTCCTGTTGACTAGAGTCCGCTCTTAAGTACCAACCGAAAGGACAGGGTGGGCAGTGCAAATTGCTCGTAGAACGGATGGCCGTTGGGCCATAAAGTTCTAGAGTGGTGACCGCGTACCGGAAGATGCAGCGTTGGAAGGCCTCCCTCTAGGTGGAGCGCGACCTGGTCAAGGCTGCAGCCGACCGGTGGATGCGAAACGCACAGGGCCAATCAGTGTGACCTGAGCACAGCCAGCTTTATGGGGGCTTTTAAGCGGTTTCTGTCAAGACGTGGTTCCGTTGGTAAGATTTATTCTGACAATGGAACCAATTACATCGGTGCTAAACGTAAGCTTTCGGAGCTCCAAAATTGTTATGTTCGAAACACCGTATTACGGAATTTGGTAGAGCTAAGCTGTAAAATCGCATAGATAGGGCCCTCAATATCCCGGCTGGCGGTTCAGTACACAAAGTGAACATTGTTCATCATCATCATCATTTCAGCCGATTTCCTCTGCCACGGGGTCAGCGCTAACAAAGAAAATTTGGTTCAAATAAATGTTACGATGGCGTTAGCATCGATTTGTTATTGGGTTATGTGCAAAATTAACATTTTCTAGAATTTATCATAAAAGTTGTATGTTGTTTTTCTCATATTTATTTTCTATACCGAACGGATACCGCTCTTTAAATAATTAAATTGCACAATAACGAACGACTACCAACAACTTGAATTTGGTACAGTCAGCTCAGTCAATACTAATCAAATTGAAGGCAAATGCTCATTTTTGGCCATGAAACGCCCAACAATTTACTTTTGTAAAAAAAACATCTTATTTTATGTTTATTAATCGCAGTATTCATTTATCCAATCAAGATAGCAACATTTTTGCACAAAAAGGTCAGTATCGGGTAGGATCGTCGGTATATGAAAACCGTTTTAAATTGATCAAGGAATGTTTTAAAAGTAAAAAAGAACTCTATATAGATCTTTATTCAGACGATACTTTTTTTTTTTTTTAACTTTTGTCAATGTGAAACATGATGCCAGAATGCTGGCAGCCTTGCCACTTTGAAGAGTCGACGAGCTTTGAGCTAATGTCTCGAAAAACTTAAATTGCACTCCTACCCCATGGACCTAATGTTTCAACCCCAAAAGGCTCAAAAATATAACTTCGAATAAGGTTGTTATATTTGCGCCGTTTAAGGATATCTGCAGCAGCAGCAGCCGCCCCAGCACAGCCCATCGTGCTAAGAAGATGGGATGGCGCAGGGGTGTCGACGCATGTTGCATCCCACCGCAAAGGCCTACCCACCTTCCAAGGCATTATGGTTATCCCGTCTGGTCACTTCCTATCGTAATAAAAAAACATTTTTAAATTAGAATCATTTTAAAAGGATTGAGGAACATTTTGCATATGGAAGTAAGTGAATACTGTGAATAGGTAAAAAAAATAAGCGATGTCATTCAGTTTTAAGCGGTCCGTTAATTTTAAAAGTTAAGCTTATTTAACAGGTAAATGCAGTTTTAGGGTACTGCTGTTAGCTTATTGTATCTTTCAGACACATATACCAGTTTCGAGGAGGAGCGAAATAGTAGTTTTTGCAACGATAATAAATAAGGAGTTATTAAAACACGAGTGTGATAATAGTACCAGACGAGTGTTTGAATACCTAACTATGTGCCGTTGCATAAACTATTTTATCTTAACTCATACAGTTGAAATAAAGCAAAAGTGGAAACGGAAAAAGTGTGCGGTTTGGCGGGAAAGTTAGATTCTCATTGCGCATGACTGCGCAGCGCGCGCATCCATAGACAATGACACTGTTTTTCTACATTAAGTCAATGAGCCCATAGGTACTAATAAATAAAAAAGTAAAAGTATGCTATAAAAATTAAAAAAAGGTATTTCAAAATGAAGTTTTTTGAAAATCGAAGGAAAATGTTGCACTGTAATGTTTTATTTTTTTTATTTTACTTTTCCTCGAAAAAAGTACGTGTTTATAGAATATTTTTTGAACTAATATTTGGAACATTACGTTTTGAGTGTAGATAAAGATACTTATTTTCTCGAATGACTGCCCGGTTTGGTTCAGCTCACTAATACTAGCGTTTGCAACCTTGCTACTGTAGAGAACTAGCTCATTTTTTTGTGATGGAAAATTATCCAATAAGTTCAGCAGCCTTATCGCGTAATGAATTCGGCAAGGCAAAGGGCAAAGAGCATGAAAATTCGACCAATCACATCACATGCAAGATGAAAGTCGCGATTTGGATTTCCCGTCTATTTTTATACTCTTTGTCCTTAGCCTCGCCGAATTCATTACACAATAAGGCTACTGGACTTGGTTTCAATTATTGGGTCGGGCAAAGTTTTTTTGGCATTTTAGATTTTAATATTCCCACCATCAGTTAGTTGTCTGCATGAGTGCCCGGCAATAGGCTCACCTATGAAATGATAAATAAATATATAATCGATGGGAATAGGTACAAATTCTGTTTTCCCGGTTAAACAGAATTTGTACCTATTCCCATCGATAGATTTCATGAAAATAAGGCGTGATATTATGTTATGATTCTAGAAATACATTGTGTGTTATTTATAATATTTAATTATTTCGTTTTCAGTCGACCACAACGGCGTTCAGCGGGACCTTCGGGATGATTTACGATGAATTTATGAACGAGGTATCGTTGAGTTCTGCTGGTGTCACTCTGCTCACGGGAATATTCTGCGTATCTACAGCCTTAGCTGGTAAATATGCATTTACTACTCTTAAATTCATCATAAATTGGGTGCCTTGGGATGGAATTCACCGGTGGAAGAGGTCGCGAGATGACGTAAATGCCTACTGTAACGGCTGTTACAAAGTGGTTCAAGAAAAGAATATCCCACAAAAAAATTGCCAAGACGAGACTCGCACTGACAAAGTATTATCAGAGCTCATGTAGAGCCAAGTTTCTAATTCTATAAGCCCATATGCCATAATATTATTATTGTAGTTTATAAAATGAAGGGGTGCTGAGGCCCTCAAGCGGCGCAAATACTGTAACCTAATTGGTAATTAAAGTTTTGAGCCGTTTGGGGTCGAAATGCTTGGGTCATGGGGCCCGAGTGCACGTCTCCTTTTTAAGGAGATCTCTCGCCGACTGATCGACACTGTGCGTGACCAGAGGGCTGGCTCTTTCTTTGCGCAAATAATCAGCATTGGCATTCAACGTGGCAATGCTGCCAGTCTTCTGGGCACCAGGGGCATGAAACTGCCGAACAAATCTATGATTCAAAATTGAACGACTAAAGCTAGCGCCATCTGACGGTGCAGGTCCTTCTAATTTTAAAGCTTGTTTTATGTAAATCTACCTAGATGGCAGTAAAACCGCAGACTATGTATATTTGTTAGTAAATTGATCAAATTTAAAATTCTAAATTAGCAGAAATGTTTTAATGATAGTGTAAATTTATTTTAAGTATAATATTTCGCTTAAATAGCACTTTTTTTAGCACAGAAAATAGCACTTTTTTTAATAGCAACCCTTGCAAAATGTTTTTTAAGTGCGGCAACGAATTTGTGAACTTGATGAAGTTTGAAAGTTTGAAAAGTTTGAGTGTCGTTGGTGTCTATCAGTTGTTTGCGATTTTCCGTGTTTTTTGATATTTTTCTACGACTTTGCGCTCGACATACGGAATTACGAACCCTGTGTATTATCTGAAACCACCTTTGCTTTGAATTTGGACACCGATTACTGCTTTTCTGATCTACTTGGCAATACACCTGGACTACTGAGTTTTGCTTTCCGATTCGGATAAAAGAAGGATTCGAAACCCAAAATGCCTAAGAAATCGCGTTTACGTTGCTTTTTTGGGTGCAAAAATGATGGTAAGTTCAAATATATCTCGGACTTTACAGTGGCAAAACCTTTTCGAAAAAGTTTGTTTGTAGGTATTTTGTAATCCTTAAAATAATTATTAAAAGTTGAAATGAAAACTCAATCAAATAATACGCAAATTCTAGTCAAATGGAATTAAATTATTATCATTTACAATTCATGCTTCTTGTATTTTCAGGACCACTGCACTTATTTCCAAATCCCAACACTGGCTCATGGGAGGTCTTGGAAAAATTCAATGTTTGGAAAAGTGTACTACCTGCATCAATACAGGAGAAATTATATTTTTAACACTGTTAGATTTTGTAACAACCATTTTCTGGAAGGGTACTGTTTACCAAGTCATAGATTGACAAAAAATGCTGTTCCAACTTTAAAGTTAGGTAAATATTATTTCAATATTTTTCATTCACCAAATTGTTTACAAAAGTCACTGTGTTTTAAGTTATTATCGGTTTTATATGCAGTTTAAAGGTCTATCCACACATATCAAGGCCATGCCCGGGATGTGACAGGGCCGGGACCAGGCATTGAAGGTTCGTCACTGGCTTGTTCACGGCCCGTGCACGGACGTGTGTGTACGAGTTCATATAAAATTTACACACCAATATTTTTTTGAGCTCGTTCCGTCCTTGTCCCGGGCACGGCCCTGATATGTTTGGATAGACCTTAAACGATTATTTTAATTCACTCATACTGTAAAAAAAATATAATATAGTGGAATAGTATTTAAAGAGTTATGAAAAGTAGCGATGTGAATAGAGCCCGAATTATGAGTAAGAAAGGGTCAATCATAAAAATATACATATTGTGTACTTTTTTCAAGACGAATTACATTTTTGTAGATTTAATATTTTTGAGTTCGGTCCCTTCATTCCGAGGGTGCGATTTATTTCTTTCTTTTTATATAATCGTGTGCATAAAACTATATATAGAATTGTTTGTATTTGATACAATAAATGTTTTAATATAAATATTTCTTTTATTTATCAAATACCTAATTTAACTATTTTCATAAAGTACATAATGGAGAAAAGAACACTAGCGCGGCCTGCAGGATTTTTTTGGAACTAAAAGCGCCCTCTGATGTATTATTTTGGAACTAAAAGCGCCCCCTGATGGTTAGGGGCATCAAACAACACACCTTTTTTCGTACCTAGAGATGCGCATCTATCTCTGTATATAAGTGTATAGTCTATGCTGGGCACGTTCCCGGATGAGAGCGATGTGGAGGAGTACTTCGACACCTAAGTGTAATTTTCTTTTGTATATAGTGTAAGTAGTTAGTTTTTTTTTTTTTTGTATAGTTTACTTTTGTTTAGTGTTTAAGTATGAACATATTTACACCTTTGTTTTTGAGAAAATAAAGTTAAAAGTTATTTGGTAACTATAAAAACATTAAAAAAAAAAAGTTTATAAAATATACAATTATAAAGCAATATCTTATACAATTTTAAATTATTGTTTCATTTACATGCAATACGTGCGAGATAGTATTTGTGTAAAAGGATCTATCAAAACTATGTGAATAAGAACAACACTGCATATCAATGAAGGTGCTAGCTTTTCATTCAAATCAATGATTTTATTGGAACATTACACATGATTACAAAGTATTAGTGTTAGTTAACAGCTCCTTTGACACCTATATGTTGAAAATTACTGTGAGGCTGCTGATCTTAGCAGACACTAGACAACAACGCAGAAGATTATTATTTAAGGATATGGTCTGCTTCTTCTTTTCGTGGTCTGTTTCTGGTGTCAGAGTTAATTTAACTTGGCTATTTCAGACTTACATTAACTATATAAGTCCAGGTTTCCTCACGATGTTTTCCTTCACCGTTGCCTGTGATGTCCAAGATAAACTTAGAAAATGTATATGAATTTAAAAAGTCATATTGGTACTTGCCCATTTGAAACCACGACCTCAAGCACGAGAGGAGAGGTCTTAGCCACTGGCCCACCACCACTTCACACACACGATTGGATATGGTGCACCGACATGAACGGAGAGTGATCAGACCCCAGATACCGCCAACTTCCAAAGAGTGAGCTGCCACTGAGAAACTTCTCAGGGCTTTATTTTCTAATATTACAGAAAAAAAATCAAGCCCTGTGTTGACAGTTTTTTTTGTGTGTTTTTTGTGTGTTTTGACAGTTTTTTTATGGCTTAAGTTCATTTTCCATCACGCCACTTCACGTTACTCGAGGTCGGCTTTTCTAGGCCTGACACGCCACTGGTTCCACTGATAAGCATCATCAGTAGATAGACCGTACCTCTTCATGTCAACAACACTTGTCATCCAAGAGATTAGCGGTCTACCTCTCCCGCTCTTTTGTTTCATCATGGAAAGGCAGTTTTTACCACATTTTTTCTTATCACTAGTGTACAGTAACTCTAAGCCATAAAAATTATAATACTTTCAGGTTTCTTCACTTTTGCCATGCTGAATATAATGTCAATGCGATGGCTTGCTTTCGTCGCTTCCATCATATTCGCCTTTGGGACACTCGGCACCGTCATCATGACATCTACTCTAATGTTCTACCTTACCGCGGGCATTTTTCAGGTAATTTAATTTTCAATCTTGACTAATATTTTAAAGAGGGAGCCCGAATTTTGTGACCTTATTCAGATGTGTAGGGTAATCTCTGCAACCACTACGCCTATTTGAAAAATATTGTAGATAGTGCATATTTTCAGATGGTTATAGTCTGTAAATCATTATGACTAAGTCAAATCTGAGGCGAGCCTCTGTTCCTCTTTAATCTGTTCCGGGACCTTAGTTATTTTCTAGCCTTTTACTTGGTTAGTATGTACAGTTTTCGCCAAATATCTTGGCCTTTATGAAGTTGTCTTTGCTTGGCGATTACAGTAAGTGCAGTAACTGAAGAATTGTTCTCGTCACGGCATATGCCGCTCTTAAACTAGACTTTCACCTTAAATCCTAAACCCAAATCCGGTGTTGCTTATAGTTTAGTTGTTACGTTTTACGTTATAAGGTCCGATGGGACTGGTTTATACATTTGTATAAAAGTCCCTAATTATAAAGATAAAAGATAAAGATATATTTATTTCTGAGTATATGGTACATTAAGATCTTAATAGTAAACAGTTTCACATACACTACCGTTGCCGGTGTAGAAATATTAAAATTAACTTACAAATTCAAAGTGTCCATGTTCTAGGCCGCAAAAATATAATTCTAGTAAGTAGTTTGTCATCGAAACGCTAAGAAGAGGCTATATTCCCCTATTGCGCGTCAATAAGCAGATACAATAGAAACAACAATAGCTTACGCATACATGGAGTGCGCGCGACGTTTGAGGCGTACAATATTATAAATTAGTTTAGATAAAAAATAGTCAATTTTATACAATGTTATAATAATTATGAATGAAATGTCAAAATTTAATAATCATATAATGTCAAATGCCTAAAAAATATAAAAAAAAATAAAACAATTCAAGTTAACAAGTGTAAATAAGTATTAATAAAATGTAATGTCAAAATTTATAATTTAAAAATTCATTAACTGAATAGAAACAATTGTCTAAAAGCCAGGCAAATATTGTTTTCCTAAATTTATTAGTGGGCAACACTCTGATGCGTGAGGGTAAATTGTTAAATATTTTGATTGCCATGCAATTGGAATTCCTGCTATACAATTGTAGTCTCTGGCTAGGTGCAAGTAATTTATTTGGGCTTCTGCTTTTCACTCTTTTAGAAATGTGTTCATACAATGGGAACATGTGCGAATACCTTTTAACAAACATACAAATCTCAAAAATATATAGGCAAGGAAGTGGAAGAATTTTCAGTGCTTTAAATAATGGCTTGCAATGATCTAAATATTCTGCTCCATACACAGCTCTGACGCATTTGTTTTGTGCAATGAATGCACTGTTCACATCTACTGAATTGCCCCATATAACGAGTCCGTAACGCAGCACTGATGCAACATAGCCATGATACGCACTTAGGGCTGTTTCTTTGCTGGCTATTCGTCTCAGTTTTCGAAGAGCAAACACAAATTTGTCGAGACGAGTGCAGACCTTTTTTACATGTTCTTTCCAATTTAATTTTTCATCTATAACTATTCCCAAGAATAAGGTTGAAGGTACAGGTTTCAAAATTGAATTATTGTAGTGTATTTGAGGTGGTTTCACTAAAGAATTGTATGTTTGAAACTGTACTAACTTTGTTTTTTCAATGTTTACACGTAAATTATTCGATTCCAGCCATTCAATTGCTTTTAGTATTTCATTGTTAGTGTCAGTTTCTAGGTCATTCCTATTTGAAGATTTTATTGTGAGAGTAGTGTCATCAGCAAATAGTGTACAATTATGTTTTAGGTTCTTGCAAAGGTCATTTACGTATATTATAAATAATGGAGGCCCCAATACGCTTCCCTGAGGAACACCACAACTATTTATTTTTATAAAAAGATAAAAATATATACTAGGCTTTCCATGCACATGTCGTGGCACGCTGCCGTTTGAGAGATTTACTACTGCGCAGTAATTTGTAGCCTACTATAGAATGGAAAACTAAGTAGATACAAACTGTACCAATTAAGTTTTTTAGTAAGTGTTGACTGAGTAAGTTGACAGCATATAATTACCTAGGTATTTTTCGTAAAAAAACTTTTACTATTTTCCACCTCTCGTAATTATAGTTACTTATGTTTAGCTTGAAAACCAATAATAATAATAAAGCTTTATTTATTCCACACATACAAAACAATACCAATTTAACAAATAAAATTAGATTATTTTAAGTAATTTAAATAAGTTCATCAAAAAATTATTATTTTAGATATTTCGTTAATAAGAAATAGATGAATCAGATTACAAGATAAACAATACATTGGAATTCAACATTATTAAAAATAAGTTCATCAAAAATATTATATTATTGTTTGTTTGTTTTTTTTTTTTTTTTTTTTTTTTTTTTTTTTTTTTTCTCGTTGGTAATAAATAGATGAATTAGATTAAAAAAAATAAGACACTATATCGAAATTATAAATTAAAATAACTTTGATTATAGAAATTGATTGATTAAATAAAAAATTCATTAAGTATACATATTATAAAAATAATTCATAAAAACAAGTTAATTTATCTGATTGATTAAAAATTTGATTACTTAGCATTAAATAAATTATTTAAAATGATAAAAAATAAATTACTAGTTTAAAAAACGATTAAGAATTAAATAACTTAAGATAAAATCAATCAATTACTACTAATACATACAACAACAATCATCTGAGATTGGTTTTGTGTGGACCCCTTTCGGGTAAAAGCCTCCTCCAAAGTATTTTTCCAATTTTATTACAGTAAAGTTTATATATATATTACATATTCTTTATTCTGGTTTATGTTAAGTACATAAAGCTGTTTTCAATTTCAGTAGTTTTTCAAATACTTAATAATAATTTTACACGCGTAGTTTTTGACTTTGGAGGGTTTTGGTCTGCTACTCCCGCGGTGACCAGCCGTATTGGGAGGGTGGGAGGGAGGTGAGCGCGGTCGCTGTTTTTACTTGCTACTTTTCGTAAATAGAGCTTGATGGCACTGGTATCGGTGTTGGCGAATGTTTCACATATGGTAGAATTGATTGTTTTTTATTTTTCTTAGAGTTCTGACGATTTTTATCGTCTCCGGTGGGTGAATTCGTATGGGACCTCTTTTCCCCACGTGCATTATTTTGCTCAGTATAACTAGGTTTCCCCATAGCTTTGTTATTGTTTTTTTTATTTTCTAAGATAATTAATTTATCATATTTGATGGTAACTCTATTTCCTTTTTCTTTTTCTAGTTTTGCCTGTTCCTTCAGTTCGGCCCTCTTTGCCAGTATATTTTTAGGGTAATCTTCTTTTATATAATAAGCGCAATCTTCTAACTTTTTCTTGTTTTTTAAGGCCATAATTTTCACACCCAACGTAGTGAAAGTTATCACGATCGGACGTACTTTGCCTTCCACTTTTTTCCCTCTTCTTTGGACTACCTCTATGTCATTTGGTATGCAGCTGATTTCCAATGTATTCGTCATTATTCCCAGGATTTTATCTTGAAGTTCGAAATAGCTTTTCTCACTTTCTTCAACTCCGAACATTACTATATTTTTCTTCCTCATTTCTCTTTCTATGTAGTCCAACCGGGCACTTTGGTGTTCGAGTTTCGATTGTATTTCTTGGTTTTCTAGATATAGTTGTTGGAATTTGTGATTCATGTTGTCATTTATTTCATTAATAATACTTTTGCTGTGCGATTTTATTTCTTCCTTTTGTTCTGCGATTTGGTTCTTTAAATCTTGTAGAATTTTCATTAATTCAGCCATTTTAATAAGCGCTGAGGTGCGTTTTTGAGATTGTAATAGATTTATGCCAAGAGGTAGAGCTGCTCGACGCTAGATGGCGCTTTACGTTCGGTACAGCTGCTCAACGCTAGATGGCGTTACGTGTCTTGATCACTTGTATTTTGATGTTTACGATGATGATTTCTAGGTTAAACGATTTTGATAAAATGTTTATTGTACCTTTCGGAAGCCTTGAGTATCACTGTAGTCTACTTATCATTTCGTATCTCAACCACTGCACTCCAACTCGCACAAACAACAAGAATTTTCAATATAATTTGCACTTTAACCAGCTACTTGTCGTCGCCGATTTTGCCACACACACAAGATTTCCTGACAGTACTATATTCTCATTCGCTGCATATCTTTTAGAAATTGCTGATTTGCATAAATTTCACTAGAAAAGCGTATTAAGATTTAATAATTATTGAAATGTTTACGGAGCCGATGTTGACACAAAAGCGCGGTGTCTACCCTGAAAACCAATATATATATATAAATAATCATATCAATTCAGCCGAAAGACGTCCACTGCTGGACATATGCCTCCCCCAAGCGTTGCCACACTGTCCGACCCCGTGCATCTCGCATACTGCGCTACCACTGGGAGATAGCGCAGTTATGTGGGACTCGAACCCACTAATACTCCACGGTGTCCTCCTATGCCGCTTATGGCGGGTACACAGGAATGAGTTAGCACTCACCGTAAACCCACCGCGGCTGTCCATCACTGGTCTCTCCTCGGGGAGATACCCCCATCACCAGCGCACACACTGTACGCCGTGACCACCCCAGAGACCAAACCACCACATGGGTACCAAACGACCCCGTGTATGGCAACCTTGGTTCCCCTGTGACGGGTCAGGTCAGTGGCCCCGCCAACTGCCACTTTTCAGCTTCAGGGGATAGGGACATACCCTGCGGCCTAACCGCGTCCGCCATCAGACGGTGGCGAAACCGTCCAGGCCGCGGAAGTAAGGTAGAACGCTGCACCGTAATACCGAAGAGCTTTTTGTTTATAATTATCTGTACAACGGTTCTTGAGAAACTTAGTCCCGACCGTATGGACAGCTTCCACGAACCTATCGCTGTATTCGTCCACGGAGCTCCCTAGGCACTCGAAACGATTCTGGAGTTTGAGCTGAAAGCTCCCGGGGTTTTAGACGTGGTTCAGTGCTGGACGGAGTGTGGCCTTCATCAATCGAGACCTTTCAAGCTTAATATTAATGTTCAATGTGCCTCTTACCATGCAGTGATCGCTCCCGGTTTACACCGAATTGATCACAGAGACATCATTGAACATTTGCTTCTTGGTTGACATGATGAAGTCGATCTAATTTTTTGTTGCACCATCGGGGCTCTGCCAGGTCCACTTCCTGTGTTCACGCTGAGCTGTTCTGAGGAAGGAGTTCATCATAAAGAGGCCCTCCTTCAACATAAAACTGGCCAGTAGGTGACCCCAGTGGTTCCGACGTCCAACTCCAAATTGCCCCACTTGCAGCTCATCCTTGTCTCGTTTGCCCAGTTTTGCATTGAAGTCCCGCATGACAACGGTGAAGTGAGTTTTGAAACCATACATGGTCTTCACCTCGTCGTCGGGGTGTGCCAAGGTCAGGGCGTAGACCTGTACGACCTTCAGCGAATATAGTGAGCATATTCTGAGCATAAGGTACGCCACCCTGGTCGACACACTCTGGATCTTCACCACGTTATTCACAAGGGACTTGTGGACGATAAACCCGACACCACCTTGGGACTGTCGGTCACCCTCTCGGAAATAGAGCAAGTTACCGGATTTGTCTTCGGACTTCAGATAACCCTACAATACTCCATCGTAAACTGCTCAATTCCACTTCGAGTTCGGTGATCTTCTCGTCGGTCCGAAGTGTGCGCGTGTTGTACGTTGCCAGGTTCAGTCGTCGGTGTTTGTTAAGGTAGCCGGATCTCGTCCGGAGATTCTTAGCACCCCTTGCCATGGCAATATTATGGCAAAATTATATGTTCACCAATCCGTGAAGCTTGATTAAAACCTTGAGTGCCCGAAACGTAGATCCACGCGAGACAAAACGGTTTTTTAATTGTTTCAGTAATTCCGGCACTCAGCCGATTGAAGAATAAGTCATCATAAAAGGTGGAGATTTTAAAATTAATTGCTTTTATGTTCCAGGGTGCGGGCTTAGGAATAATGTTAAACTTATCATGTTCAATAATGAACGAGTACTTCGTCGAGAAAAGGGTATTGATAATGAGCTTCGTACAAACTGCGACAGGTGAGTGATTATTACTTTTGATTGCAATCTGTATTACGGATATAGAATGTGTTTTAAAAACATGTTGCGCCGACCCCAAGCAACATGAGACAAGGGCTGGCAGATGAAAAGTGAACCATTCTACATTAAAGAAGAATGTTTAATAAGATAAAAAAGCGGAGTCCAAAACCATCACTCAGCAGCGGGAGGAAAAAGAGCCTGCCGATGTTGATCACGATTTTAATAGATGGATAGAATATTTTTTACAATTTCAGTTACAGATTTAAATGAAGCAACTTTGTCATAGGGATCCATTTGGTTTGGCAACTTAAATAATAAAAGAAAATAACGTAATTTCAGGGGTCAATGCCATGGTCGCTCCAATATTCGTCAGGTGGTCGATTGAACAATATGGATCAAAGGGAACCCTGCTGCTCATCGGAGGCCTATCTTTGCACAACTTTGTCGCTGTGTTACTGATGCAACCAGTTAGATGGCACATGAAGAAAGTTGAAGTACCGCAGGCTACTGAACTAAGTAAGTATCCACATACATAGCAAATACCTTTGCTTCTGGAAAAGATTATCTTCTATCAACAACTGCGTCACGAAAGCCATTGGTATATTCAATAATGTATAGGATGGCTAAGCGCTATCGATATATAACACATTGACATCAACAGCCCCAAGTTGTTACCAAGAAATTTCTTATGGAATTAAGCTGTCCTTAGTACTCGCGAAAGCGTTTTCTAGACTACAGGAAAAGCGATGTTCGTTACTGATTCGATAACTTTACTTTTTTACTTTTTTTTTATTTTACAGGGTTTCTTCTAGAAGTAAACAATGATACCAAGAAACTAGATACGCCAGTGATAAAATTAACAGATTTAGAAGGATGTCCTACAAAAGAAGAGTTAGCAAATTCTCTTGACTTTCCTGAAAATTATGAAAAGAGAAGCGGTATCAGGTATTTCCTTGTTTTGTCATAATTTAATTTTCAGTTGAATCAGGGCGTTTACGTTAATCGAGTTTTTTTTATAAATACATTAAATTAGAACTGGCCAAGTGAATGTCATGTAATAGGGTTCGGACAGACGGACAAAGCGAAACTTTAAGAGTTCCTTGTTGACTATGGAACCCAAAAATGTTATCTATACTAATATTATAAAGAGGTAAAGTTGAGTCTGTGAGGTTGTAGGAGGTAATCTCTGGATCTTCTGATCCGATTTAGATGAAATTTGGCATGGCGATAGTTTGATAACTTGGGAAGGACAAAGAATTTTTGTATTCCCATGGGCTGATAAAACATTTTTTACGCGGGCGAAGCCGCGGCCAGAAGCTAGTTATTTAATATACTGCATGCAGGGCAAAAGCTCCCACAATTCCTTCAAGATGCAATTCAAGCCGTTTCACTACGTATTCTAGACGGGCCTCGAGGAGGTTGTTCATCATAAGGACCGACTGTGTGGAGAATTATGCCCAATAAACTTGATAATAATTATAAGTTCTCTATATGCCCCTGTTTTTAACACCAGCTGCAGCCCAATCTACGTAAAAAATCATGTAAAAGTACCATTTAGGTTAGGTTAAACGGACTTACACGGACTGGTGCCCTTAACTCCACCTTTATGCACTATATTTTGCGTACGGGTGGGTTAAATAATCATTCGATCCACCCCAGCTCCTAAAGGAAGGCCAGCAGTGCCTTGGTATTGCTCACTATCACTCGTAGGGTACCTGGGTCACCGAAGTATTTTCCTCTATATGTAACCAATTGTAACCATTTGTGTTCTGTCTTGTACGCATTACAGGAAAATTGTGGACTCATTCATAGACACGTCACTGATCAAACCGTTCTTGTTTTCTTTTGCTGCTATTGGACCTGCCATGTGCTCTAATGCCGATGGTTTATACGTGGTTATGGCTCCACAGTACTTGTACTCCATGGGTTGGAGCCAGGTCAGTTTGAATACAAGTTTATCTTTTAACATATATATTAGCCATTCATGACATTTCAGCTTTGGTTCTGCATTCGTTGAAAGAGCAGTGGAGGCCCTGTGGTAAAGGCCGTGTCTTACCTACGTGGCGAAGGTCGTGGGCTGGATGCGAGGTAGGCGCTTTACCAAAAATTCGAAGACATGTGACATTCAACCCACATTGTGCCTGCATGCTGGATCATGACTCAGTCCCAGCTTACAAAGAGGAAGCCTGTGTCATAATGTGATAGTTGCCGCTATTGAAGCGGCAACTATCCTTATGCAATGTAATGCTAGTGTCACAGCACCACTGACTCCTTTGGTACTGCTGATGCCTATTGACGATGGCGACCATTTGCCATAAGGTCGGCCAAGGTTTGGATTTGTGTGCCAGTAAAGTTTCTATACTACTTTGACTTAATATACCTATAACCTCCAAATTAAAACGCTTGACGACAATAATGAGGTAACAATGCAATCCAAAATCTTTAATTGTTTCTTTACACCCTAAAAATATCCAGAACAAGAAAAAGATATAAATAATAACTCACTTTTCAGGATAACGTAGCAATGGCTATAACTCTGTACGGGTTTGGTGACTTGGCAATGAGAGTCGTATTCACAATTGTTTCAAAGTGGATGAACAAACTAGGACTCCAGAATATTTACATAGTTGGTGTAATTGTTGCGGTCCTGTCAAGACTTGGTAAGACTAATTCATTTTCGCAGTCTTTTAATTAATTAGGTATCAGTGGAACTTTATGAGGCTTGCATCCTTATTGCGATATTTCAAAGATGGCGCACACGTGTACTTTGCTTGCAATTATTGCTTCATATTTTAAAAAGTCCGAGTCATCTACATCAACACGCAATGAATACTGTTGAATGGTCAAAATGAAAGCGTGCGTGCGTTCTTTGATCTTTCAATAAAGTTACGCAATTCGAATGCAGAAGTTGTTAATGATTCAAGACGTCTCCACGAGCAAAAAATTTAAGTACGTCCGGCATCTATTTATTATGTATACTAATTAACATCATTCTACCGACCCTGAATAAATTGGGCCAAGGACCATCTTGACCTAATTTATTCGGGGTTGGTACTCGTACAACATGTCTTCTTCCGTACTTCTTTATAAGTCGTCATCTCAATAAAATCAACCCCTTTTAACCTGACTGTCGAAGGAGGGTAATCTGTTTATCAGTCTTTTTATATATGAATGTATATATGTTTGTTCCTATATGGCGTTCTAGCGACCAAACGCTTTGGATGATTCTTACGTCAATCGATTCATCTTAATCTTGCGAGTGTCACTGCAATTACATTACATTAGAATTGGAAAATATAAAAATGGCGGATTTTGGGCGCAATTTTGTGGGGGCTCAATTGTTTTTTTTTGCTACAGGTTAAGCCGACCTACATCCTTTAAGAAGTTTTAGTTTCCATCATTCCTGACTTATTTAGATATAAAACACCCTTACTCTTCCTTGTTTGTTTTCGGACGATCCATTGTCGTGCGCGAGATAGAGTACTATATTCAATTCTCTGATGAGGCAATGTCTAAATTCGACTGACCATGGTTTGGAGCCGAGTGTAGCCGCGCCGACGTGGTTAAACACAAGACTTAACAGGCATGGGTCGGCGGTCAAACGCGCAAGGCAATTGACGTGAGTCAGAAGAAGAGAGCCTTCAACACGGCTGCCAAGTCCTGCAAAAAGTTGATGCGAAGAGCACGGTTTGACCACATTAGCACAGTCGGGAACAATCTTGCTTAATACCAAGCGGGTAGCAAAGCATTTTGGTCCTTGGCTAAGTCGGTCGAATCAAACTTCTGCCGCCCATCACTGCAAACACTGCTGAAACCCGGTGGGTCACTGGCCCACTACGCTGTGAAAAAGGTATACTTGTTTGACTCCCTTTTTGCGGAATCTTCGCGTCTGAATTCTGTTGGCACGCAGCCTTCTCCTTCTCCTGATGTATGAGAGACGAGTATGTTGGACATTCGCATCCATCAAAAAAACGTCCGTAGGTTGCTGTGTAGCCTTGATGTGAACAAAGCCAGTGGCCCTGACGGGATACCACCAATCGTACTTAAAACCTGTGCGCCTGAATTGTCTCCATCCTTGACACGCTTATATCGCCTTTCGATTTTCTTTCTTTCAGCAAGCTTTTTTTACAGCTGAGAAGTGGAATGCCCTTCTGGAGTTTTTGTTACCTGATAGTTACAACCTTGAGGTCTTTAAGTCAAGAGTGAATAGGTTACTTCTAGGCACGTCCTTGCCGTAGACCTCATCATCGCTTACCATCAGGCGAGATAGTGGTCAAACGCTAGCCTATAGATGAATAAAAAACCGGCCAAGTGCGAGTCTGACTCGCGCACGAAGGGTTCCGTACCATTATCGTAGAAAACGGCAAAAAATCACGTTTGATGTATGAGAGCCCCACTTAAATATTTATTTTATTCTGTTTTTAGTATTTGTTGTTATAGCGGCAACATAAATACATATTCTGTGAAAATGACAACTGTCTAGCTATCACAGTTCATGAGATACAGCCTGGTGACAGACAGCCAGACAGACAGACGGACCGCGAAGTCTCAGTAATAGGGTCCCGTTTTTACCCTTTTGGGTATGGAACCCTAAAAAAACCCAAATTTAAGTTTTCAAGGTATTGAATGGTGAAGTTTATTTTTTAATTGCCGATTTTTGTATATTGCCCTAATTTTTTGTGGGTTATTTTTGCGTCACATTAATTTGTGTTTGTGATTTTTATGTAGTAGATAAGTTGCTTTATTATTCTCAACATTAAAATTGCAGTTAACTGAACCAACGTGGTAGACGATTTATGGTTATAAAATGAAATAAACTCGTAAAAATATTTCTATGACAGTCATGCTGCAGATGTGCTTAAAAATATCTACGTTTTATTAGCTATCCAACAAGGTATAACAATATTTGCTAAATAAAACCCTTCTTAAGGGGCGTCTAAACGGGCTATATTTTACGACAATTTGTGGCTGCAATACTGTGGCCGGCAACATTGCTAGCAATACCAGCCACACTATGCAATATTTTAAGGATGGCCCGGCATTATAGCCACATATTTTTTGGTATGACAAAATGTTTTTATGTGTAGCCGGCGTGTGGCCGAACGATCGCCTCGCAATCGAAAATACTGCAATATATCTGGGCCATCTATATTGTTGTTCTGTTTTACTGTATATGCGCGTCCCTTTCTCCCTGCGACGTGAAGTACTTTGCTTTTACTTTACATTCGGTTTGCTTCTGCTTTACTTGTTTTTCGTTTTTCTGCCAAAACAATGTAAGCAGCTGCGATGAGCGTCATTTCGTCGGCCATTGTTGCTGGATTGTGTGGCTCATTAAAGGGTTCTGAATCAAAGGCCATACTATTGCAGCCATATTGCAACATGTTGCCTGCAATTGATTGCTCAGCCATAAAATGCACTAAAATGTTTTTTTGATGGCTGGGCAATGTTTGCCAATAATTGCAGCCACAAATTGTCGTAAAATATAGCCCGTTTAGATGCCCCTTTACTTCATTTGCCGCATCGATTGTTCTCTGTCTCAAAACATCAACACAATTCATATTCAAAAGTCAATAAACTAAATTCAATAATTCCAGGTATGCTATGGTCAAGCAGCGTTATGGCCAAAATGGTGTACTTCACATTGATGGGTGTGGCTCACTGCTCCATCACGGTCCTTATTCCTCTGGTCATCTCCGATGCCGTGGCTCCTGAGAAGTTCACCTCGGCTGTAGGAATCAGTCTACTACTTACTGGGGTATTCAGTATTGGCATTGGACCTGCTGTTGGTATGTAGTTCTTCTATTTTTATCAAATTATAAAGGCAGGGGTCACCAAACCGCCAATCTAATTTGTGTGGACCATAAGTTAAGAGTACAATTAAAATTACCGATGAAAATGTCCAAGATTTTAATGAGTACACCAACTTTAGTCCAAACTTGGGACGGAGAGCTGAAATTTTTTGCCTAGCAAAAAATTTCACTATGAAAAAAAAAAGAATGTTCGTGTATCCTTGATTCAGGTGGCTTTTTAAACCTTACGGATCACGGCGAAAATTTTATTAAAAACTAACGGACACCACGCGGTTTCAACTGCGTAGTTACCGTTCCCGTGAGAATACAGGGATAAAAAGTAGCTAATGTCACCCGGGGATATTGTAGCTGCCCAACGATGAACGAAATTTTCATATCGGTCCAGTAGTTTTAAGTTTATTCGTCACATACAAAAATATAAATCTATCCTCTTTATAATATTTTGATTTAGTTTTTTTTGTTTGATAGGTGACTTTATCGAGGGTGTTCTTAGCTATATTTGATGCCGCAAGATATCTTGATATTGTGTTGTTATCGTGTTTCGATGGCGTGGCGATCGAAAGCGTGTTTACTGTTAGATAATGCGTGTTTATATAGTTCAAAAAGATATTTGTGTCGAGGGTTTTTTAATTTTTCTTGTCGATGTCACTGATATTTTGAATCTGTCTGTTATTTTTTTTTGTTGTTACTCACATTATTTTAATTTATTTATAGTTAATTAAATCAACACAAAGACCAATTACAATAATTAACATACAAATAGGAAAATGTTGTCACATAAATTCAGTAATTCACAATACACTACAATGAATAGTGTAGTGCCAATATAATCATCACAAATAAAAAATAAAAAATTACAATACATTTAATAGACAACAATAGATAAATATACAGTGAGATAGATAGTGAAATCACAATTATAAGTAACTCAAATATAACAATAATTATATTCAACATGGCACAGGGGAATAGCAATATATAATCAAAATAATTAATAATTCAAAAATAAAAAAAACAATTAATATGGAATAGTAGACACACTCGCATACTTTCTCTCACAGAACACCAGACATGCACGCATTAGTTTAGTCAATTCGTCCGCAAACACATGACATTCAGGATTGGCAGCCAATAGATCACTGAGCATCTTCAAAGCACACAGTACATACTTCAATGTTTAATAATATTATGTACTGGATCTCAGTTAGGTCATTAAATAAATACCATAACAAAGGCTTTTGGTTCTCGTGATATTGCGCAGAAAACTGTTAAATAACAGTCTAACCTAAACCAATTATTTATTCATATCTGACGTCTATTGCAATAATCTCATAAATTCAAATAACTTAAATCTGGCTACCTAGCTATCATTCGTGAAATATGTGGCGAAAACGATTAATATCGTAATATTGTTTTTTATTTATTATACCTTTGGTGTGACATGTTACTGTTTGCTCTGACACTTTTCACAGGCGCAATATTGTTTTTTTTTATTTAATGCATGGAATTAGTATGTATCTACTGTATAATATTGTCAATTTATGAATACTTTGGAATGCGACTGATAACTCTGACATTTTCCACAGGTGCCGTACGAGATTACACAAACAGCTACGCATATGCGTTCTACGCTATAATATCGCTCTATGCATTGATAGCTGTGCTATGGCCAATAGAACTGATTGTAAAGAAGAACAACAAACTAAGAAGGAAAACAGCAAAGAATTCAAAATCTAGTCAATTTAATAAAGAATCTAAGTGATTTTTTCTAGCGTGTTCGTTTTATTTGTTAAAATTATTTAGGGTGTCGGGTGTGATTCAGGGATCCGTGTTGGGGCCGCTACTGTTCCTGATAATGATCAATGATCTTTTATCTAAGATTAGGTTTGCTAAATGTTTGCTATATGACGACGACATAAAACTGGTTGCGCAAATCAGAACAGACAAGGATTGTGAACTCATGCAAATGGATGTTAACGCCATCTGCGAGTGGAGCATTACGAACAAGTTATTTTTTAATACTGTCAAGTGCTTCGTCGTGAAGTTCGGTCGGGGTTGCGACCGATCCATTACGACTACAGTTTGGTTGGTGCAGTAATCACTCGTGTCACCACCATAAAGGACTTTGGAGTGACCTTCGACCGCTGTCTGACCTTTAAAGATCACGTCGTTAACCTTGCGAAGGAATCTTTCAGGCGCCTGGGATTTGTTTTGAGAAATGCTCGTTGCGACCCCAGTGTTAGTAAGCTTTTTCCGTTTCGAAGTAAACTCGAATCCAGTGCTTGTGTCTGGCACCCATATACCGCGACGTAGACGTTAATTCTAGAAAAAGTACAAAAAACCTTCCTTAGATTCGTATACCAAAGGGTAAACCATTTCTTCCCTTATATGTACCCCACGAATAACTTTTTAGGTATCTTGGGTTTTAACTCATTGGAAGTGAGGAGAGGTTACGATCAGCTTGCAGTAGCATGTAAGATCCTATGCGGACGGATTGACTGCCCTGAGCTCCACGGCCTTTTCTGCCGACTGTTTGTGCCCAGCAAATACGTTGGGCACCGCCTCAGTCGACGTCCCGACCTGTTCGCACCACCACCATCCAGAACTGTCGCCAGGGCAGAATCTCCAGTGTGTCGTGTTTTGAAGATGCTCAATGCCCTCTTGACTGCCAATCCTGAATGTGATGTGTTTGCGGACGAATGGAATAAACTAATGCGAGCATGTCTGGTGTTCTGTGAGAGAAAGTATGCGAGAGGCTTTAACAATATCTGGGGACTACAAGAAACCGCAAAATTTGTAATTGGTGCAACCAGCCAACGTGACAAAATTTTGTCGTAGCTTTCGGCTAACAAGATATCCTCTAGGGTTGCTATTTGTAGCATTTACCCTCACAATCAGGGTAAAATTAATTATTTTTAGAATTTTCTATGACCAGCCAACGCGACAAAGTTTTGTCGTTGCTTTATCACGTGGCTAAACAAGATATTACAGAGATACCAGCGTATTACTGAGTGCAAAGGCCTGTTCACATACAGAAATAGTATGAGCATCAATCACTAAGCTCACCTCGCAAGTTCAAGGCGTACTGGCAACTTCAGACTAACTTCAAGGTATAAGTCCATGTTTTTATTTATTTTCAGCCTGAATTATCTAACTGCAGAGCCAAGGCCTGCCTTTCTTCTTTCTATTTCTCGTGGTTTTGGGCAAGTTTAAACCAGTCTTTTCTGTAACTGGTCAGTTCGTACCGCTCTCTTCGTCTGGGTCTGCAGCGATGTCGCCTTAAATTTGCCGTGACCTAGGTATATTTCACTTCAACAATTTCAATGATGTCATAGATAAACTTAAAAAGTATGTAGGTAAGTATATAAATTAAAGAAAATTACTTAAAAAAATCATATCCATACTTTCCTTGATGTAATTGTAAATCTGGTTTCGACACGAGATAATACGTCGACAAAATTTTGTCGCGCAGCGAGTTACCCTGGCAAGCCTGTATATTTACTGCCTAACCCCCAGTTTCCCAGCTCAAAATTAACGGAGAATTAATGTGACAAATTGTCAAGCACGCGTTATCTGCTATGATTGGTTGAATAAATTTTCAACAGCCAGTCACAGCAGATAACGCGTGTTTGACAATTTGTCACATTAATTCACCGATAATTTTGAGCTGGGAAACTCGGGGTAAGTCGGGTAGATTACCTTCTGTCTCAGCTTGAGTTATAGCCGCCTTATCTCTGACTTTTATTGTGTCGTACGTAATCAGGTAGACGGCTTTCGTGTGTATCTGTAAGATATATTGCACAGATGGATAATGGATGAATTTAAATGTGCGGCGAGAGTTTTAAATTCAGATGGTGGATTATATTTGTGTGTAATCTGATAGAGTGATAGAAGTTATCATCTTGATCACCTTTGATTATATATGGATGGTTTTATTAACGTAGTATATGCTAAGTTGCTGCTGATTCAGTTGATTCTCAGCTGACTGCAGGCGACAACAGCAGGCAACGTGTCGCCGCGAGACTACTATTTTCTATATATTTCTAGGCAGGCGACGCTTTAAACTTTAAACCAGTAGTATCATGGCAACACGTCGCGTCGCCTTCTACTGCTGCCAAGAGTCGGCTACGAAATTACACCTTTTGAGGTCTTATAATGGCAGTGTTAAATCTTACAAACAGCGTGCCCAAAATAACTAATGGCCTTTTAGGGACGAATAAGTAATACGCCGGTTTTTCTGATACAGTACGAACTGTATCAGAAAAACCGGCGAACCGGGAAACCACGAAGTTTCCATTAGATAAATGCCGATGAAAATGCTTCAATGAAATCAGCCAAAGATTTTTAATATCATAACATCTCACCTCATTTCATCGACATGTTAGGCAGACATATACCTGCTTTAGTACCACCTTCTCAGCAATTATTTGTTTCAATAGTGTTGTTCAGAGGTTGGTGAAATCTAGTCCTAAATCCAAACTCTAGGTAACTAATGAACAGATGAAAAAAAACAGTACCACTTTGCCGTCTAAGCAGTAGGTGTTCGACGACTAGAACAACAGGTTTTCAATGTCATACTCAAATCTGTCACAATCATCTTAATCAAAATCTGCCTCAAACCTCAGCCTTCATCGTAACAATATAATTGTATTTACCCCATGTTATCATCTTAGATCCTAAGCAGTAAAATTAATAACGAACATTGTTGACAGGAGATAAAAGATATAATTGTTACCATACTGTTTTATTCATTATGGGAATACCGTTGCATGTTGTTCTTCGTTTAAAATGAGTGCTAAAGATTGTAATGTGAAGAAGAAGTATGAATTCGTGGCTCCTGATGGTGGTTGGGGTTACATGATTGCCATTGCAGTGATTTTGAACATTGTGAGTTTTCTCTTCTTCTTTAAATAGTATATCTAAAATAAATTCGCTGTCAGCCTCTGTTTGCTTATTTGCTTTCTTACGCTTCTTCTCACGCAAAGGACAACTTCAACGCAACTTTCTTGATTCGAATTTCGCTAATAGAAAGAGCTATATACGAGGGAGGGTTGTTTATATAATTTATCCTAGTCACTAATCTTACTAATTATTATTTATTATTATAAAGGCGAAAGTTTGTAAATATGTTTGTATATTTGTTACTCTTTCACGTAAAAACTACTCAACGGATCTGGATGAAAATTGGCACAAAGATAGACTATAGTCTGGTATAGCACAAAGCAGCAGTGGAGCAGTGGTGGCCCCGTGGTATCGGCCGCGACTTACAAGTTATAGGTCGTGGGTTCGAGCCCAGGCAGGCGCTTTACTTTGTGTAAATTATTTCATCACCACTGCTCTCAAAACGGTGAAGGAAAACATCGTGAGGAAACCGACATGTCCTAGAACCAAAAATTCGAAGACATGTGACATCCACCAACCCGCACTGGGCCCGCGTGGTGGATTACAGCCCATTCCCTCTCACAGAGAGGAGGCCCGTGTCCCAGCAGTGGGAACATTAATAGGCTGATGATGATGATGTAGCACAAAGTATACTTTTTATCCCGGGTATATGTTGCATCGGGATAGTTTCCAACATTCACGCAGGCAAAGCCGCTTGCAGAAGCTTTTTCTTTCTTTTTTGTGTGAGGATATGGCCACCTCTGGTGTCAGAGTTAATTTAGCCGCCTCTGGGAACCCCACAGGCTTCTGACTTGGTTTTTTCACATTAACTATATAAGTCCGGGTTTCCTCACGATGTTTTCCTTCACCGTTGCCTGTGATGTCCAAGATAAACTTAGAAAGTACATATGAATTTGAAAAAGTCACATTGGTACTTGCAGAAGCTAATAGATCATGAATCAATACATAATCTTTGCTGGACGTTAAGTCTCATCATCCTGCCCTTGTTACTTGGGTACAACAACTTTTTCCTTCCATTCTCAACTGTCAACCATCACGATTTACTCCATTTCTCTTTTCATGGCGTTTATTTATTTATTACTAGTTGACCCGGCAAACTTTGTTTTGCCATAAAAACACCACACATTTATCTACCCTACTCTACCCTACCCGACCCTACACTACCCTACCCTACCCTACACTACCCTACCCTACGCTACACTACCCTATCCTACACTACTCTACCCAACACTACCCTACACTACCCTACCCTACACTACCCTACCCTACCCTACCCTACCCTACGCTACCCTACCCTACCTACCTACCTACCTACCTACCTACAATACACTACACTACCTACCTACCCTACCCTACCCTACCCTACCCTACCTACCTACCTACACTACACTACTCTACCTACACTACTCTACCTACCTACCCTACCTACCTACCCTACCCTACCCTACCCTACCCTACCCTACCCTACCCTACCCTACCTACCTACCTACACTACTCTACCTACCTACCCTATCTACCTACCTACCCTACCTACCTACCCTACCTACCTACCCTACCTACCTACCCTACCTACCTACCCTACCTACCTACCCTACCCGACCCTACACTACCCTACCCTACCCTACACTACCCTACCCTACGCTACACTACCCTATCCTACACTACTCTACCCAACACTACCCTACACTACCCTACCCTACACTACCCTACCCTACCCTACCCTACCCTACCCTACGCTACCCTACCCTACCCTACCCTACCCTACCTACCTACCTACCTACACTACACTACTCTACCTACCTACCCTATCCAACCAAACATTTTTTTTTTTTTTTTTTTGCTTTTAAACCTTCCCTGTATTCTGTCGAACATAACAAAAAAAGAATTATTCAAATCGGTCCAGCCGTTCTCGAGTTTTAGCGAGACTAACGAACAGCAATTGATTTTTATATATATAGATATGCTTAATTGTACACCATAAAATACATTAATAAAAAGAAACTAAAGTCTAATACACATACAATGGGCGACTTATTGCATGCCGCGATCTCTTCCAGGTAACCTGGTACGGACAGTATTTGCTTGGACATGAAATGGGGCGGTCATTGATGTAACAATAACAGTGCTAAAATGATATACTACAAAAGATACAAATATAAATACATAAGCTATGTAATAGATACCTAAATAAATACATACCCACTTAATATATAGGTAAATAAAATAAAATTTCAAAAATGACGACAGTCTATTGATAATAACAGTATATGTTTCAAATTAACAAGCTCAGAAGAAGACAGCGACAGATAATGTTCCTATACAAGTCTTTTGAACACAGGCAATGATTGAGCACGTTTGATTGGATCTGGCAATGCATTCCACAGACGAGTAGCCTGTACAGTAAATGATTTATCCAAAAAAGTCGTGCAATGCGTTGGCATTTCAAGTCGTAAGTTCTCTGATGACCTAAGAAATATTGTGAGGGAATCGCGGCGTAATTGGAAAAGATTCTTAGTGATGCCCTTTCAAAATGTGTCATTATCACAACAAAAAGTGCGAAAGACCAAATGGTTCAGTAGTTTAAACTTATTCCTAGAGCAAAACAGTCGTAAAGTTCTGTTTCATTTATTTGGTCGTGTGTTTCATGTGAGATGTCCCTGACAGACAAGCCACAAACGCATAAGTGAAAAATTATATGAAAGAGCCGCGTTATGAAACAAATGTCACAAACCTTTGTCACATAAGGTCTGATATTATATTGCAGCTTAAGATTGCCTTGGAAAAGTTAAAAATAAGTATACAACATTTCTGTAACCATTTAGTGACCTTCAACATGTTTGTCAAAGTAGTGATGTGAAGCGGATATTGCTGTTATTTTTGTAGTGATGAGCCAATCGTAACTGCGATGAAAATGATTATGGTGAGACGAATGTGTTAGAATCATAGAGGAACTCCATATAAAAGTATCGATATATGTCAAGATGGTTATTTACTGTGTATCAGCGGTCCTATGTATGTGGTGTATAAGGGAAAGGTTTTATGAAGAAAAGCACAAAAAGACAAGACTATGTATTTATTTCAATTAGGCTTGTCAATTAATTCATATTGAGGCTCGGAGAGCTTACCGCCCATTCGCTAGACCTAGTTCTCGTGGAGAAGAAGGGCAAGAAACTCCACGGAAGCAACAATGGTTGTAAAAGTATTTATAGATATATTTTACAACCATGTAAATATCGTTTATTACAATAAAGATCTAATTCTATTATGGCCATTATATAATGAATCTTGTAACATTTCACAATGTTATGTAATCAAAACAACAAGGATAAGGCAAGGAACATGACTAGCCCTTAAATCAATTTAACATTATTATGAATAAAGGCCACAATATGAAATAGACTTTCTACACAACCATTAGCAATAATCAAGTTATAATATAAAATAACTTACGTGAAGCTTGTGTAGTCCATCTTTCACAAAATATAACAATTCAGGATAACAATATCAATATCAATATCACTATCACTATCACAACATAACAACTGGTCTGTACTGGCTCGTAGTTCACAACAAAGTGTGTCGACTCACGAATTACCCACTATTTATAGCAACGAGTCGACCTGTCAAACGTCCCCACCATTTTCTACATTTCTATGAATAATCTCACAATTAGGTCAATAATCAATTCTTGAGTAATGAAACCTTTTTAAAACGTATCAACACAATTAGGAATTGAATATCGCCTATTTAGTCATTCTTAATCAATATTCGAAAGAATATTGATGCTAATTGACAGTATTTTACTAATTGTCTCAAAGGACTTATAATACTAAAATGGTAATATATTATCCAGGATACATCACAATGATCATTACAAATTACGTAATATTTTATAGAAATATCATCACTTTGGATTATATGTAAGTTTAGAGTTATTTCCTGTTCACACAACATTATTTACTCAGGTGGGTACTCTAACAATTGTAGATATTTGACAACACAATAATAATTTAGGTAGGTACTTCGACATTTGTCGGTAGAAGCTTAATAAATATGACAATTTGTATTTTGTAGCAAACCATTGTGCTTATAAAGTGGAAATTTATTATTTAATGACGTCACACGTACTTCCAATACTAACAAATGCATATCATATAATATTGTATGTATGTATTGTATGTTATTGTGTCTAAGTAATATTATTTGAGTATGAAATTTTATACACTGACAGGCCTAATTCCTTCTTCAATCGTACAGACCATCCAAAGGTTGTCTGTAAGAGGTTGTGGTGTACAATAAACTATATAATAATTAAATAAATAAATGCACCCGAAAATTATTTCTCGCTTTTGTTTTTATTTTTACTGTATTAATTTTGTATTTTTGAATAATTCCAGTCAACTTCAACTGCATTCGTATCCAGCTATGGGCTGCTGTACAAAGAGTTTCTTCAAGAAATCGGCGGTAGCTCAACTAATGCCTCACTAATACGTGGTGTGAGTGCAATATGTACAGCAATATCAGGTAAATTATTTTCATTACGTATATTGTACAAGTATTTGCGGTCCTCTATCAGTTTCGCTAGATTTTATTTAATAAAACAAAAAAAAAATCTTATCACAAAATTCTTAGAAATCTCCACAAAGTCAATGTATTCTTTCGAAGTTTTGGCCTTTCGTTTTATGACCATTTGATAGAAAATGAAAATTGTTGTAATCTTAAAAAGGTTTGACCGCCTCCTTTTAGTTTTTGGTCTATCTTAGTTTTCTGAAGGCCAATTATAACACTTGTTTTTATTGACTATATAACTTTTGTGACCAATTGAAACCCTTTCTGTAACACTTGTGGGAAGATGCTGCATTTCGCAGAATATGAGTAGTAGTAGGGTATAGATTAACGATTCTATACCCGACTTTATATTTTACACAGTAGTTTTTTTTTTTTTTTTTTTTTAAACCTTGCCCCACACTAGGAATTTCTTCCTGTATCGTGGGTGCGTTTACAAACATATAAACTCACATACACAAACACCCAGAGCCGGAACAACTATCTGTAGGTCATACAAATATTTGTTCCGTGCGGGAATCGAACCCGCGACACGCAGCGCAGCAGTCAATCGCTCAACCACTGCGCCAACCGTCCGCCCTATTAATAAGGATATTTTCCTTTCAAGTGTCTTGTTTTATTTTCAGGTTTCCTGACGAGTCCTCTGCTGTCGTTCATGAGCTTCCGAATGGTGACGCTGGCAGCTACACTAGTATTCAACACTGGAGTCATTTGTATCATATTTGTGAAGTCAGTGTTCACGTTCCATTTATGTCATGGAATATTACAGGTACTTACTACCACAATGAATACCATTGGTACTTATTAGTATAGCTAAAAAGTGTAAAGAGTAAATTTTGTTGTGAAATGGACTACCACAAATTGCTGACATAGGTTCTTTTTTGTTTTTGATAACCTCGCGCTTGACCACTATGTCACTCACCTGATGGTAAGCGATGATGTGGTCGACGGTGAAGCACGCTTGCCTTGAAATAACTCTTGAATTAAAGCCCCCTAGATTGTATATATCGGGAAACAGAGACTCCGGTAGAGAATGCCACTCCATAGCTGTACGCATAGTAAAAGTATTCTCAAAGTATTTCGATGTCGTAAACCAACTGCAGGATTCATTTATCTGACACATTATTATTACTGTTACGACATGATTTTTGTAACTGTCTATTATCTACCGGCGTCGAATTTAAACTATTAAAGACCTATCTAACAAGATTTAAGGCGGTACCCCGAGCGAAACGCCGCGCAAGCCGTTTTTCGTGCTGTTTTTAGGAGCTATCTACTCGTTAATCAAAAAGAAATATCAATTAATAAAAAAACCTTAAATTTCTATTTAATATTGGTTCTAAAATGGAAGATTTCGTTTTTTTTTTAATGTTGTATATATTTCACTAATCTCCTTTCAAAAAAAACATAAAAATGAGAAATAATTATTGATAGCATGCATCTCCTCGTAAAGTGTTCATTAACTATTTTTTGTACTAACACTAATGGATAGACAATTTAATAACGAACATTTTGGTAGTAATTTTTTTTTCAAAAGACCAAAATTCGATTTTATAAAGATTTTGTTCTAAAATCTGGGCGTATTCACTACTGTAATTAATGCGCCACCAGTGCCGCTAGACCAATAGGAATGCTGATATCGCATGCCGATTTTTTGGTCAGGGTACCGTCTTAATGTGGTGTCTATAATGAACGATATAAACTAATGGTAATGGTATGGTAATTACATTACCTAGCCCAATTTACGTTACAATGGGTCAGTTGTCGGACTTGAAGCTTAACCAACACACACCATGAGTTTGGCATCGTTGAAGCTCAGTTTACGACGCGACAATGAAGGCACGTAGTCCCAGTTGATTTGCAGTCGTCCACTGGGTGACCAATGAATTGTACGCTGGGTGCTATTCTTGCCAACAGTTTGCCTCTAGACGCATACTAATTTACGAGCTAGAATGGTGATGTGTCATTCGATGATTGTATCCGTTTAAACTGCAACATCTATTCACGAATGGTATTGTTGAAATTTGACCTCATCAAGATTCTCCCTTTTTGCCGTGTTCCGTATTATGAAATTACACAATTACTCGTATTTTACGAGGTAGAATGATGATATGTCATTCGATGATTGTATCCGTTTAAACTGCAACATCTATTCATGAATTGTATTGTTGAAATTTGGCTTCATCAAGATTCTCCCTTATTGCCGTGTTCCGTATTATAAAATTATACAGGTACTCGTATTTTACGAGCTGGAATGATGATGTGTCATTCGATAATTGTATCCGTTTATACTGCAACATCTATTCACGAATTGTATTGTTGAAATTTGACTACATCAAGATTCTCCCTTTTCGCCGTATTCCGTGTTATGAATGAATGAATGACATAAGTACTTGTATTATAAAGAGCTAACGTTCATATATATTCAGATGTGGGCTAAATGTGTACCACCGATATATCAAAGTCGATATTAAAGAAATGCTGTAGGAAAACTTAGGTTTCTTTTTATCCCTGAATGTTGAAATCTACGGTACCTGTGGAATACGGCACTGTAGCAAAACCGCAGTATAAAGTTAGTTTGTAATAATTTACTCAAGTTTATATATCTTGTAAATGATTCAATTCATGTCGACAGACATAACAACTAATCAAAATGTTTTACTGTTTCAGGGACTTGGTTACGGATTGATATACAATTTGTCCTGCACTTTGTTAAATGATTATTTCGTGAAGAGACGACTATTGGCGATTAGTTTAGTCCAAAGTATTGTTGGTAAGTTACTTATTAAAGCTACATCTACTTAAATGTAGATTGATGTGTTTTTGTTTTTCTCTATTTTGTAGTTTGATTTTCGAATGTGTAATGAAACAAATGAACACTGACACAGCAAGGACAGCGGTGTATGATATGTGGTTCCTCCCTCTACAACCAAAATTATTTCAAGGCTTCTCTTTGTACCAGACTGCTCCAGAAGAAGGCTCATGATTTTGTAACTTAGTGATTGATTGTTAGAGAATGCTACAATCCGCCTTGTGTACTATACTATCAATAGATAGTAACCATCAAAACATAAAAGCTACACAACTCCATTTAAAAACAACAACGTAATAAACACGACGATACTAACAGACAACCTTTAGTTAATGAAAAATAAAAATCCTCATACAAAACAAATAAAGCGCGAGCTCGAAGCGCGAATTTTGATGAATGATACGTCAAACAATTTGGATGGAGTCCGTCGATGACGTCAGCTGACAGAGTGCTTTGTTGTCCCTCCCTATCACAAACAGGACTTTTTAGATTTTCAAAAGCTTATTGTGCATGGATATTCGATAAAAGAGTCTTTAGGGATTTGAAAGAAAATTGATCTTTTTCATTGGCCTTGTCTGTGCATGAAGTAAGTGGACGACTATGGAGCAACCAGAAAGTGTGTCACTTTAGTGTAGTGTACTATATCTAAATCTAAACAAATACTAAAAAAAGGTAAAAATTCTAGAAGGAAATCTCTATTATATGTAAAATTTTATAGGTAAATTTTATCCCGGAAAAAAAATTGTTCTGATGGATAGACCAAGGCGGCCTAGGGCTTTAAAAGACTTTCCTTCAAATTTATTGTTAGTATACTATTTACCGTCTCGTTAAAGTCTGTTTACAGCTTCTGTATGATGGAAATTGAGATTTTTATTTCATCGAGCCATAAACATAAATTTCGTTATAAGAATGACACTTTAGTGCTAGTAAGGTTACACAAGGCGATGTCCAAAGTGTTCACGTCTGGTAGTTCATGTAATACGTGACAGATGGCGCCACTCATAGAACAAGGAATCTTTCACAGCGCATCAAACACGTTCGGTTTCATCATAAATGTGTGTATTTTCCTATGGAATGTCTTTCAATGGCGATTCTGTTAATGCTACCTCTCAATCCTTCAGGTTTTGGATAAGCTTAAGCAAGGGATGGGATGACATTTCGTTAGTTAAAGATTGGTTGATATAGTTTGTGAATTCTGTGTCTTAGTTAACTTTATTGAATTTATTT
Organism: Orthosia gothica; assembly: GCA_949775005.1. Lineage (NCBI taxonomy): Eukaryota > Metazoa > Arthropoda > Insecta > Lepidoptera > Noctuidae > Orthosia > Orthosia gothica. The sequence continues at coordinate 10,878,816 of OX459063.1, read as the reverse complement.
GCAATAGCATAGTTCAGACAGTGGCCTCTGTGTTTATGTACTTTAAAACGACCAGAATTTAAGTCTAATTGTTTGGCTCGCAAACTGTGACAAAACAAAACCCCGAATAATTAAACTAAATTCGTTTCATTCCGCTTGAGAACTCCTAAATCACCACTTATTTCTTCTCACTCATCGAACCGCTAACAACGATCGTACAGTACAATAAAATGACAATATTTCCGTCGTCTTACAATGTTAAGTATTGCGAATGGATGTGCACAGCATCCACTCAACCGTGTCCTGTATGGAGACGTTACGTTCGCTTAAGTGCATCGTGTCTTGAATTGATCCTTAAAATGAAGAATGAAGGTACTATGTCTTACAAAATGTTGTGTCTTTTCTAAGATGTAGTGATATATTTTACGTTATGGTATTATTTGGGCTGTGTGACAAAGTATTGGATTTTATATTTATGGTTTGATTGGAACCAGACACCTGTCTTAAAAAGGGTATTGTGTTAGCTTGTAACTGTACTGGTGGAGCAGTGGTGGCCCATTGGTATCCGCCGCGACTTACAAGTTGTAGGTCGTGGGTTCGAGCCCAGGCAGGCGCTTTACTTTGTGTAAATTATTTCTTCACCACTGCTCTCAAAACGGTGAAGGAAAACATCGTGAGGAAACCGGCATGTCCTAAAAATAGAAATTCGAAGACATGTTTCATCCACCAACCCGCACTGGGCCCGCGTGGTGGATTACGGCCCATTCCCTCTCACAGAGAGGAGGCCTGTGTCCCAGCAATGGGAACATTAATAGGCTGATGATGTGATGATGTGATGTGTAACTGGATTAAGGAGTGACAACCGGGCATACATCTCGACTACGGGCTGGTACTGCTGTAAAGCTTGATGTCAATAACTGTAAATACATAAAAGATGTCAGAAATCAAAATCATTGTGACGATGATTTTACAGGGTTTTAACAAAAAAAAAATTCAATCTATATAGACACGAGCAGTTCATTAAATATTCAGGACATTTTGCAAAAAAGTCTTCACAAACAATGATAAAGCTCCTTTCACGTTAGAAGGATTCATTAATAAAACCGAGTATTATGGTCTACCGCATATGTCTAGCGAACCTAAACGATTTCAGCAGACATTTCATACGGACTCAAGACAAAAGAAACAATAGCATTTCGTATGTTCCTTTCACACAACTTTGCAAGGAATTTTATTACAATTCTCAATATCTTCATAAATTATATAGCCTATGTGTTCTAGCATATTTTTTTGTTATTTATATAGCTTGATAAAGATAGAAAATAAATTTTAAAGTATTTATTACATGACAGCAAAATATAGTAAGTATACAGAAGAGTCAATCCCGCCGTTTCGATAATTGACTCCTAAACTTAACAGATTCAATAGGGTTGCTACTATATTGATGTCAAATTTAAAAATAAACCGGCCAAGTGCGAGTCGGACTCGCGCACGAAGGGTTCCGTACCATTTTCGCAAAAAAAGGCAAAAAAAACACGTTTGTTGTATGGGAGCCCCCCTTAAAAATTCTCTGTTTTGAGTATTTGTTGTTATAGCGGCAATAGAAATACATCATCTGTGAAAATTTCAACTGTCTAGCTATTACGGTTCATGAGATACAGCCTGGTGACAGACAGACAGACAGACGGACCGCGGAGTCTTAGTAATAGAGTCCCGTTTTTACCCTTTGGGTACGGAACCCTAAAAAGAGTAGTTTTTATAAGTTACAAACATAAATACATCGATTCGTTTTAACATACATCATATCATGCTATCATCATAGAAGTGTTTTCGTCTATGAACTTTAATTTAATTTTTTATTAGGTATTGAATTTTTAACTTCTCACATTGTTTTTTTTTACCTTTACAACTTACTAGCTGTTCCCCGCGGCTTATCTCCCGTGACCCACCCCACGGAACCCGTCTTTGCGATAAAAAAAAATAGCTTATGTCACTCAGCAGGAATAATGTAGCTTTATACTGGTGTGAGAATTTTCAAAATCGGTTTAGTTGTTTTTGAGTTTATCCATTATCAGTGAGGCCATTTATACCTCAGAATTTGAATAAATTAAAATATTCGTTACTTTTTTTAAAACAAGAAAGTGTATTGTTTTATTTATTAAAAAAATGACCTCTGTTGTGATTTTAATAAAATATTGGTAGATTAGAATAAGAAATCATCGATTGCGACCTTGTTTATGCACAATTATAGTATTTCAACGTGGAGAAAATTCACACGTGCTTTTATACATGTGCAAGGCATTGAAAAATATATAATTACTAGCTTCTGCTAGCGGCATCGTCCAGGTGAAGTCGTAGATTATCCTGAGGGATATGTTCTCTCAGGATAAAAAGTTGTGCCAAATTTCATCCAGATCCGTTCAGCCGTTCTGGCGTGATTGAGTAACAAACATACACACATATCAATCTAAACTATCACATTTATAATATTAGTAAGATTTTGAACTTCTTCCAAGACTGAATGACGTGACAAACGCCCGCGCTAGTACTTGTGACAGCCCTGACTGAGCTTTTCCAATAATGCCCAAGAATCCCTGTAAAATCGTTTTGTCAATGTGTGCATGCAAAATATCGCTTTTTTCGTAGTGGATTCTCAGTCTGCTGCGCGCCGCCGCTTACTTACTTTGTGGTGACAGGCAGTAGGAACGTACCTGTAAGGAAACATTCATTATAATTCATCATTATGTTACCGCTTTCAATTTATATTGACGCTCGAATAGGATGATAGGTTCAGAAGAATGGATTTTGATAGATCACTTCCTTAGAAAATGTGCGTTTATGATAAGTTGCCTTGAGGAGTAGTTTGAAAGGACCATTTTCCTACAAACAGTTACAAGTTTTTTATACCGTGCATTGTCCTCCAAATCAAACGTGTATACAAAATGTCAGTTCAATTAGTTGGGAATAACTGTTTCAAAATTCAGTTGCAAGTTTTGATCCAAGTTAAAAAAAAAAAGCTTTTGCAACTGGTTCCTATATTATGGATGCATCACAAAGAATAGAACATCGCGCTGGCAGCAACTGTAGACGCCACGCAAATGAATTGAGTACATGTATCAGCTGTAATAGCCAAAGTCAGAATTCAATTGAACTTCAATTTCGAAGAATATACATATACGGTGACACTCACTGACACGCTTGGTTTTTACGCAAAGTTTTGACAACGCTAGTGGCCAACGAGGGGTCTCAGTGTTCTGTAGAAAGAAAAGAAAAGAAAGAAAAATATTTATTTGTGACCCGCACAGGAGACACGAGAAATAAGCATACACTTAAACAATAATAAAATAAAAAACCCTGTGCGAGACCAAAAAGGCTCCTATCTCAGCATGTGCAGCAATATCAAAAAAGGTAATAACGCTGCGCTGATATTCTGATAGGACCTACTGTTGATGCCAGTACAATGAAGACGTTGAATAGGACTGTTGACAAAAAAAAAAAATTTAATCCGTCAGTTAGATACGTATTATTCTTTTGCCACGTAAACAAAAATTACGACAATCCAGTGCGTTGAAATATCGTATGACGTCACGGTGTGCTACATTTTGTACTGACAAAGTGACGTCATACAAACCCTCACTCCTGAACTTTAATGCGCTTTATCTTTGTCAATTTATATTTATTTGGTGAAGCAAAAAATACGGGTACAATATTATTTGATAATCTCACTGACGGAATTTTTAGAATTATCATTTTTCTACCCAGGAAACATCCGAATTTGTCTAATCGAATCTTTTCTTTTTCAGCGGTCATATTAATGGTAGCACCCCTTTTCGTAAAATGGTCTTTAATAAAATACGGGTTCCGTGATACAATTCTTATAATGTCAGCGCTCACAATGCACAATTTTATAGCAGTAGCGCTAATACAACCAGTCAAATTGCATATGAAAAGAGTTGAAGTTCCAGATGGCGGTAATGGTAAGTTCATTTATAAACCTAATTTTATGTTTGTGAGTTGCTTCACGCAGAACAACCACTCTTGGGTCCTCGGCTGCTTAACCGAAATTTTCTATATTGAGTATTGTTGAGCCTTATTAAATTACTTATAAAGCCTCTAGCGAGGGCACATAACTACTTCTAACTTCTTTTACTATACCCATTTTCCAAGTTTTATCTTGTAACTTTGAGTTTTGGCTGGAAATTGTTCAACTTGATATTTTAAGGAAGCCTAGCATCAACAGTACTATTGGTAGTCATATTTTGTCTCAGTGAATGGCGGACAAGTTTCATATGCAATGGAACGGAGAAGCGTACCTAACTAACATTTGAACAAAATACAGAAAAGCGGTTTCATGGCAGAAATTCAATCGCAATAATATTTTTCAATTCAATGTTATATGAATTACTTATACTAAAAAGTTAAACCTGAAATCGGGCAAAGATATCATCTGTTTCTTACATACTTGTATATGGTCGAGCTAGGTATGCAAACATAAATGTGATATATATGAGTTATATATTTTCATATTCCAGCATTCAAGTTATTGTAATTCATGAGCATTTTCCCCTTGAGCTACCCTGTAGAGCTACGCAAGCAAGTTTGCTTCTTATTTACAATACTAAGAAATACAAATAATAAAAATATAAAAACTTTGTTACAGAAAAGTTGTTGCATGATAAGAAACTGAACGAAGAAGCTGGCACAGTCGTCGTGCCAATTATCAGACTGACAAACACAGATGGCAATCTTTCCGATCCGAATGAGAAATTGTATTTAGCTTCAAAGGGCGATGAGTCCGGTGAAATTAAGTAAGTCACAAACAATACTTTTGAATACGTTGGTTATTTTGTTTAAGGCGGTTCCCCGAGCAAAACGCCGCGCAAGCCATTTTTTGTGCTGTTTTTAGGAGCTATCTACTCGTTATTTAAAAAGAAATATCAATTAATAAAAATACATTAAATTTCTACATAATATTGATTTTAAAATGGTAGATTTAGTTTTTTTTTAAATGTTGTATATATTTCACTAATCTCCTTTTAAAAAAACATAAAAATGAGAAATAATTATTGATATTATGCATCTCCTCGTAAAGTGTTCATTAATTATTTTTTGTACTAACACTAATGGATAGACAATTTAATAACGAACATTTTTGTAGAATTATTTTTTTCAAAAGACCAAAATTCGATTTTATAAAGATTTTATTCTAACATCTGGGCGTATTCACTACTGTAATTCATGCGCCGCCAGTGCCGCTAGACCAATAGGAATGCTCATATCGCACGCCGATTTTTTGGTCAGGGTACCGTCTTAATACTCTGTTGTTCAAGAATTCTTATCTAAAACCAATTGGGTTTCAGAAAAAAATTGTTTGCTCTGATCGAGATCAGGGTTGTTGCTGATGCTGATATTTTGTCATTGACATCAGCGGATGCTGGTGATGATTTTAATAATGTATTTTACTTCTCAGCCATAATGTCACGTCCGTGTCTGAACTTCGCACTCCGCCAGCATTATCATCCAATCACTTTCCAGTATTTTTTCAGTGGCTGGTGGTTTTACCCATCATAATTTTAAACAATAAAGATATTCAGAAGCAAATTGGGTTGAGTACAGATCTTATTTGGATAAAAAATATCTCACTAACATCTACTTCTTATAATTCTATAAATACAGCAGTTGACCAACTCCAAATTGCCATTCTAATGAGTCGCGAAATAAACGTTACACCGGGCCCTTCATCTGTTAATCGCTACACCTTGCCAAGATGCGTCATAGTCTTAATTTCAACTAAGACAAACTTAGAAAAATGGCTGCAAAAGAAACGAATCCTGTAACTAAGATGCAAATATATAAACATTATTAAAACTAAAATAAAATACCAAATCCAAATATATAATGAGAGAATATGGAATGACAAACTAGCCCTTATCGATAATCCATCTACCGATAGCTGGTGGATTGTTAAATCTCTTCTCTGACCTATAAGCCGTCAATGATTCCTCCTTTAAAGTATGAAAGTTGTTGTCTGCAGACATGTCACTCTGTCACTGTCACTCGAAATTCAGCATTAATAAAATCAGCATCTCTCAAAGTAGGAAGCCGATGCTGTTATTGAAAATGCTGCTGATAATCCGCGTATGCTGATGCTGATGTTCGCAACAACCCTGCAGCCTAATTGCGTAAATGAATTCAGCAAGGCTAACGGTTTGACCCAATGAAATAGTATGACAAATATTCTTTAAATAAATAAGTATTGCCAAATATTATTGGACTCTTTCGAAAAGAGAATGCCTTAGGCATTAAGTCCACCTTTGTAACTTTTGTGCATGTTGTTGTATGTATGTATATTTTACCTATTTTATTATGTTATATAATAACTGGTTTTGTTTTTATTATTAAACAATGCACCTGCCATGTTATCTCTTCACCACCCTTGGTTGACTGGTAGAGAATGCCTAAGGCATTTAATCCGCCTTTGTACCTTTGTGCATGAAGTCTAAATAAATAAATAAATAGTTTCAGAAAGGTCACCAATTTTCTCGTAGACAAATCCCTATGTGAAAAGTTTTTGATGTCCTGCGTGTGTGCTGGTCCAGCTCTTGCTATGTTTGCTGATACAACGTACTCTGCAATCCTGCCACAAGCATTGTTTACTACTGGATGGTTGCAAGTAAGCCTTTTTGTTTTTTTTGAGTGTGATGTCCGTCACAATATTCTTTATTTATCTATTGGCAGGCTTGCAACCTAGGTATACCTTTTAATTATTTCTGAGGCACTAAACAAAACGTCACTCTATCAGCTATGGCAATTGTCCCTCCACCTGCCAGCTAAATGATTGCTTTTGGGTATGTAAAAAAAATCAAGGCAGTAGTATATATAAACAAATTAAAAGGAAAGCTATCACAGCTAAGTGAGCTATACGAGTTTACGAGTAATAGTCGACCAACTTATAAAATGTACTTGAAAAAGTAAAAATAATGTGTATTATGAGGACAACAGTTTTCGAACGGCAAGAATTTTGTCCCTTCTTTAGAGCAATGCTCGGTGCTTTCATTGTTTATGAACGTTAGTAATGTTACCTGTTTATCTTTGTGAATTTAGCTGTTTATATGGCACCCTCTGTGCGCGAGTCAGACTCGCACGTGTCCGGTTTTTATATTTGTTAACTTTTTGATCTGTCTCAAAGAGTTTACAAATTTATTTATTTTATTGCATACATTATCGACCTGCACCTGTAGCCAAGTTGACAATCTACAATCGATAACGCTAGTAGAAAACGAATCAATGTACGGGAAAGACACATCTGAACGTTAAGTCACGTGTTCAGACCAAAAAAATTGAAGGTGTTAACGATTGTAGAAAGAGATTCTATATGTAACGTTTGTAACTTGGCTAGGAGGGCTGAGCTTTCCAGTCCTAATGTTCGTCAATTACTACTCCTAAAACTGAGTTTGTGTCACTTGTATAATTTGTGGTATGTCAATTCTATAATTAAGTTGATTTTGAAGGAGTCGAAGCGAAGCGATGCATCGATCTAAAAATGTTGCTCCATATATCAATCCTATCCCTATGACAATAACAAAGTATGTAATAATTCTTTAAATGTATCATTGCGTAATATCACGCTTATATTCTATGAAGGGTTACGCAGAGGTGTACCTGTAACTCCACCCACATGTCAGCAGTTATGTTTTACTTCCATGTAATAGAATGCCATGTCATCAACCGGAACACGGGAAACAAATGCGATCTTCTACTAAGAAAAATTTCAGTGTGCTGTAGTATTTTTATAGAGTCGATCGAAAAGTGGGTTAAGAAGCTCATCGGCGATGAGGCACTGGTTAAGTCAAAGCTCCAAAGTCTTGAACATCGTCAGCGAGTGTGCGATGGAATTGCATGATTTAATTCCGCCCAGCCCGTTCCATCATCGAAAATACCAGACGTACAGCGATGCGTCATTCATCACGATCCTTGATGTTCATCATGGTGGACATCCCACCCATACGCACTAAACACTTTGGGTATACTTTTATTATGCGTACAGCTAAGGAGTGGAATGCCCTGCCGGATTCTGTGATTCCCGATAGCCACAATCTAGGGGTCTTTAAGCTAAGAGTGAATAGATTACTTCTAGGTAAGCGTGCTTCACCGTCGACCACATCATCGATTACTATCAGGTGAGATAGTGGTCAAGCGCGAGCCTGTACAAAAAAAAAACATATAACATGTATTTTTTAAATTTCTCGTGGCAGCCGATCCCACCTAACTGGAGACCGATTCTCTAAGATTTGATTTCAAAGATGGTTTCTTTCCGCTGATTTCTTATTTAAATTAGAGTTTATCTATGCTTCGTTTTTATCTCCGGTTCAATCAGACTCCTTATCTCGACTAGACTGAGATCAACTTTATTTAGTTATCGATACAAAATATCTAAAATTATATGTGCGAATTTGTTTATGTAATATAAGCGGTAAAATCTAGAAAATATTGGTTCGGTTTCTTTGTTGCAAGAGTTCATTGTGACCTTACACGTGATCTGCAAACGTGAGTGAACTGATTAATTATTGGGTATTAGAACTTTAGCAAATAATGAAATTTGGCACAGTCGTTAATTGGTCAACTTATTGTAGCTAAGGATAATAAATTATTATTTAATTTTGTCTTTTATGAAGCACGTGTACTAAACTTGATTTAGATAGTATTAATATAGATGAAGTTTTTATTTTAATGTTTACGTGCATACAATTATATATTTGTTAGACACCTAAGGCGTAATACATCTCAATCTTAATGAGGTAATATTATAAAGACAGAGCCCGAATTTTGTGAGTTTATTCTCAAGTGTAGGGTAATCTCTGAAAACACTAATCCTATTTGAAAAATTGTTTCACCATTTGAAAGATAATTATACCAGATGGTTATAGGTTACAATTATTATTTTCTGGGCAAAGCCTGGGTGGGTTACTAGTTAATCTTATAAATTAATGTTCCGATTCAATACTCATTTCATATTAATATAATATTTTGTATAATACATTACAAAGGCAAAAACATGGGCATACGCACACTTGACTAATACAAAGTAGTAACACAATATTTGAGTAAGTACAGTAGTAGTTTGTTTATGAACTAAAGATAACTAAAGTAATTATTTGCTTGGTAGTAGGCAGGGCAAATTGCTCGCAGAATGGTCGGCCGATGGGGCCGAAAAGTTCTGGAGTGGCGACCGCGAACCGAAAGATGATGCGTTGGAAGGCCTCCCACTAATGTGCTGGTAGCGAGACGCACGGGATCGGTCAATATGGCGACGCCTGGGGGAGGCCTATGCCCAGCAGTGGACGTCTTTCGGCTGAAATGATGATGATGAATTATTTGCTTGCAGGATAACGTCGCGCTGGCCCAGTCCCTGTATGGGTTCGGAGACTTGGCTATGAGAGTTCTGTTCGTAGTTCTAAGTAATTGGATGCTCAAGTTGGGCAGCCAAGAAATTTACGTCCTTGGAGTTACGCTCGGCTTGGCGTCGAGGCTTGGTAAGTCTTGCGTGTTCGCAGATGTCATACAATGTGGGGACAACAATATTATAATAAAATCTAATTTAGCATACCAGGAATACTGGTCAATAAGTCATTTGAAATCTTACTCCTTACTAATATTATAAAAATGAAATTTTGGATGGATTTGTGTGTAGTGGATGTATGTTTGTTACTCAATCACACCAGAACGGCTGAACGGGTCTGGATGAAATTGGCACAGAGATAGATTATATTAATGGCACATAGGCTACTTTTTATCCCAGGAATTTGTTCCCTTGGGACGAAAAATACTTTTCACGCGGGTGAAGCCGCTGGCAGATGCTGGTTATCAAATGAATTCAATCACAATAATGCTGCGCAGACTATCAGTTTTGCCCATATTTGATTAGCTAAAGTAACACTCAATATCACAATAGTCCAAGCAGTATTACTGATACATAAATAAACCCGTAACCCTTTAATCTGTTTTATTTTCTGGGCTTAGACAATAAACTATTTGATTTTATTGAGTTATTATTGACTCTCTGCACGTGTTGGGTCGCACTTAGTGCATGGAGTAATTGAAATAAATAAATAATTGTTCGCAGATTGAAAACGTCACTAGATAACCGGAGTCTTACTTACTGTCGTATAATCGTCCCCACATTGTTATACTGCCAATTCCTAGAGATTCATTTCATTGTTTTGATGGTTTTGGATAGATTAGATACAGGCATTATTTTAATATAGTTGTCGGCACGTAACTTGGCAAGATCCGTTAGAAGCGCACAAGTCGTTTTTTAGGTCTCTGATACCAAGCGGGACGAGGGGAACGTTTAGCACCGTTCCGTGCGCGCGATTGGTTGGTCAGTAGACAAAAGGATAGACTGACCAATCGTTTCGCGTCCACGTTCCATTCGCTCTATATGGTGGTTGGTCAGTTCACGCACTATGCACGAACTTACTCTACGCCGAAACCTTGCCAAGTTACATGCTGTTTTCAAAGTTACCGTTTTGCTGGCTCACTCCCCGTTAAGATATTCAAGACAGCCCGCGAAATGCTGTGCCGTAGTTAAATATTTAGTTAGTTAATAAATTTGGGTTTCTTGTCCGTTCTTCTCCACGTAGGCATTTTCCGAACGGATGGTAGAATCACTTTATAAAAATCCAGGCCTAGTTTTCCCTCCAGCGACGCCCTGAGCCGAGGTTCGACCTCACAGGGCGTAGCCCTAAGCGTGGTCGCTTAGGTATAGCTTTTTGTGCCTGGTTGGAGGCTATAGTTTAGTCTCTACAGGATCGCCCGGTTAAACAGTAGCCAATCACTTGGGTTGAGCTGCGAGACGACAAAAACTAAAAAAACTTAAAAATAAAATCGCTGGCTCACATTATTTGAGTGATTATGTGCAAGCTCGATAAGATCTGTTATATACATCAGTTCTAGTAACAATAGTATTATATTTTATCATATTTATCGCAAACCAATACCACCAATGAGCACTCTCGCAGTTCGTAAAAATCTATCGTCTTGTACCTATAATTATTTTATGAAATTTCATTGTAACATTGTTGCAGCGGATCTCTCCGTGGAAACCTTTAAGCTGCTGTATCTAAGCTTAACCTTCAATATAAGTAACTACAATTTTACTTCTCAAATTTGTATCCTCCCCAGGTATGTTATGGTCAAAGAGCTACATAGCCATGATGGTCTACATCCCACTGGTGGGAGCCTCTCACAGTGCTGTCACCATTCTCATTCCACTGGTAGTAGCTGATGCTGTGGCTCCTGAGAAGTTCACAGCTGCTTTAGGCATGCTGATGATGCTGTCGGGCCTGGTCAACTTGGTGCTGGGACCTGCTATTGGTACGTTTAGCTGTTCTAGAATTGTTTATTCTAGTACACTTTAGCGAGGGTACTACATCTAATACAAATACTTGATCCAATTTCGAATTAAGTACGGACGGACATCTGGTGCCCATATAAATAGTATGCCCTAAGCCAGATTATGTATCTGACAGGGGTTTCCATTAGCGAGTTGTAGCTTCAGTCGCTTAGTACTGTTACTCAGGCTGGAGGTTTACATTTATTAATACAACTTCGGATTATCAGACGCCAATCTCGTAGATTTGCGACAGAGAAGAACAATAAAAAAACTTTTTTAATAAAAAATCCAACCGACTTCCAAAAAAAACACTACAAAGTGAAAAATAACTTACATTTCTGAAGTCGGTGTCAAAAAACGAAGAAACAACAACAGGAACACCAACTTACAGTGCGGTACAGTACAAAGTTTTGAGGAGATACACATTAAAATAAACAGTCGAATTTAGAACCTCGTTTTTGAAGTCGGTTAAAAAGTATACAACAGTACAGTAGGTTTAGGTTCAGATGCGGTGCGTTATCTCTTTAACCCCCTGACGCATCTTCTGCACACCATGTGTGCGTAAGCTATTGTATTTCTATTATGTCTGTAATCAGACGCTTAGTAGGAAAGCGTACCACAAAAATATTCAATCTTATAATTGCGCTGTCATTTGCAGACTTTTTAAATTGAATGTTGTTTTGACTTGATAGTATAATTAATTATGAAACACGTGAAACTTAAATCTCATAATTTAATTGCATATTTTTATCTTAAAAGACTAAATCAAACGTGACAGACAGTCTTTGCAAATAAGATATTTCTGATCTTTAAATAAGATATTTCTTATCTGGAAGTTTTTTTTTGAGAAACTGTATAGGTACCAATGATTTTTGCCAGATAAGTTTTAAAATGTTAAGTCAGATGATACATATCTAAGACTACCTGCATAGTTTTGCTTCAATTTCAAGTTCATCGAAGATCGCTTTTAGTGATATTAAAAACTTCGTAATTGTAATGAAACAAGATTATCTTGTGAAATAGGTAGAACACTTCATTTATCTTGAAAACCAAAGAAATTCATTATTTCCACTTATGTAAAGCTTAAAGAAGGAAGTCAATCCATTCCAGCTACTACATTATCTATCAGAAATCTAGCAATGGTTTTAAAAACTTTACCATTAAAACCCTTGAAAAATTAGGAATGAAATATCTATATATCGCCTAGAGGATATTTCAGGACTGGCCATTTAAAGTAGCCAATTTTTGCCGAGCAGCATCGTTTCACGGGATCAACAAGCACATACAATATTTGAAAATCTTTTTTACAAAAAAATCGAACCGACTTCCAAAACAAAACACTTTGGTATCGATTGTTTTCCGTTTTTCGACACTGACTTCGGAAAAGAAAGTTATTTTATGTTTTGTTTTGGAAGTTGGTTTGATGTTTTTGTTAAACATATTTTTTTAATTTCTTTTTAGTTTTGGTAGGTACTCGTAGCTATCTCCAATTACCATAAAATTATTAATAGCCAAAGTACATCTCATGACGATGTCAATAAGTCCAAACACGACTAGGATACATTGTTTTATTTTGGAGTTCCATCAGATCAGTTAAATTTTCATATTTGTTTCACCGTGGTCGGATAACTATTCGACATATCTTATACCTCGTGACATACTTAGCGTTAAGGAGTTCCAGTGGCCATCTGTGGTCTTCTTCATCAGTTCCACTTCACCAAATGATACTTTTTGAGTGCAAATGAAAATACCAAAATCGCTATATGTATGCCTTTAATATTTGAGGAGGTCCCTCGATTTCTCCAGGATCCCATCACCAGATCCTGACTTGAACTGATGGCCATGGGACCACCTGGAAAGTATACCCTTTCAAACAAAAGAAGAATATTCCAAATCAGTCCAGGCGTCTTTGAATAATTGGTGCACATAAAAACGAAAATTTAAAAAGATTATGACGAATTGAGAACATCCTCCTTTTTTATTTTATTTATAGGAGCAGTGCGAGAGCTGTCAGAAAGTTACGGACCAGTGTTCTACCTCATCGCATCCTGCTTCGCCATCATCGTCCTGTTCTGGTCGATAGAACTGTGCTACAAGAAGAACAAACACAAGAGACTGCAGCGGAGGGAATATTTACGAAAGAAGAAGTTAAATAAATGATATGAATTTACGTGAATATTTGTTGTTTCTGTTTTGATTACCTTCTGTCACCTTACCTATAGAACTCACCTACACTCACGATAAACAACACTTTATTGTCTACTAGCGGACGCCTCCTGGTTTCACCCGCGTAGTTCCCGTTTCCGTGGGAATACAGGGATAAAAAGTGAGTCTCAACGGTGAAAGAATTTTTAGAATCGGTCCTCGGTTTTTAAGGTTAATCGTTACATCCAAAAATACAAATCTTTCCGCTTTATAATAATTATTATAGTATATATATAGACGAAGAAAAATTCTGATAAGAGGAAGAGAATTATCCCAATTTATTTAGAGATGCACAACATGTCTTCTAACATACATATATCTTTTTTAGTCGTCATCTCAGCAGTCATCCTCGTCATCCATCGTTGAAGGGAATATTTTAAGTCATAGATTCGGGTTTTAAGATGTCCTAGGTGATGGAACAACAAACACGTCCTGAGACCTAAATACACTTTTTGCTTGTACGCACGTGCCAATGATTATGATTTTTTAGAAAGCATTTATTTTATTCTGGCTTATAATATGAATATGCATAATATTTAAAATCCCTTGTCAAACACTGTAATATTTAATTTACAAAATATTGTGTAATAATTTCATTTTGTTACGTAAATTCTCTGCATAAAAACTCTACATGACAGTGTGAGTTAAGATGAAAATAATAAGTACCTGAGATAAGCAGATTAGACCGTTTGATTTATCTAAACTAATATTACAAAGAGGTGTTCCGATTTCGTAAATTCTTCCATTGATGGGCAGCTTTTAGCAGGTGACATGAGATTATATATTAAAAGACAAAGCCGAGGGCAAAAGTTAGTATTTTAGAAGCAAGGATAGGTACAGGTGGCAAAACCTTGTCTAACAAAAATGATTTCACTATCGTGGACACAGGGAAAAGGCGATGCTCCCCAAATGGAGTTGGGTAGAGCGTCTGGCTAGAGGTGGCGATAGCCGAATAGTGGCCAAGGCTTGACCGAAGAAACCAAAACTGTCCTTGGGTAAAATCGTGATGGGTTGACGATATCGTCTTAGGCGCGAAAAACACTTGAATGAGGGTCACACAGCAATGGGAAATATGGCAGAAGTAAGGGGGAGCCTATATTGAGCAGTGGGTAATTCTGGGCTGAAATGATGATGATGTGGGGGCGGCCGTGGCCACGGGCTGTAGTAGTGGCCACGTTGTGCCCAAATTCCTAGCAGGATAAGCTAGCTCCATGAAATTTGAATAACATGTATTCGGCGGAACTGTCGCCTACGCTCTACTGAAAGAGACCCGGAAACCCCACCCGGAAAGAGTGCGAGACACACAGCTGCATCTGGAACTGAATTTTCCTGGAAGTTATTTTTCACTCTGTAGTGTTTTTATTTCGAATTCGGTTGTATTTTTTTTGTAAAAAGTTTTATATTTTTCACTTTTTAGTGGTTCATAATGGACAAGTTCTATAGTAAGGACCACATTGATGCCAGAATAGATTACACGAATAACATGTAACTTTAGACAACCGATGGAATTAGAGTCTACCAGGGTCACACATCTGCGTATACGTTTTTTTTTTTTTAAATTAAATCATACATAGCATACTGGCGTGATGGTATGTTATGAAATGGTATAAACAATAAACAGACATGCGATTGCAGCAATATCGAGAAATTTGCCGTCATTTCTTGAAGAGTTCTGTTGTATATCGCCGAAGTTCTTCATCAGATCTTTACCAGATTTAAAAGGGACCATTTCGAAATAAACTTCATTCGAACAAAATATTTTGCATATCGTTTTATATATGACGGAGTTATGCCCGAACACACAACAAATAATATAGAAACACCCGAATTGAGATCCTTTCGTACGTCGAACGTTTCGAATGCCCCGCTGTTTTCGCTTACAAAATTGGAATACGTTTGTATAAGCTAAAATCCGCTAGTTTCCTCATAAAAGGCTATCATCGCTATAATTGTTATCTAAGATGCAGTATCATCGATGCAACTTAGTAACAAAGTTATCCTATTTACATAATTGACTGTTGTTTAGTCTTTCCGAGTTCAGAATCTGATATGTTTTCAAGGTTGTCAAGGTCGTGTGATATAATACTAATAGCAGGTGTTCTTGCCTCAGACTGATTAGAAAGTAGTCAAATGTTTTTTATAACATTTGTACATCTTAAAACTGTGGTAGTAAAAGAAGATTTATTAATTTAGTATTTTGATAACATTAACTATTACTCATCATTACTCTTCTACGCTTAATTTGTCTGTAATATTATACAGGTTGATTTTTTTGGCCAGTTTCTGTAAAAGGTTGTTACTTTATATTGGTTGGTTTGTGTTCAATTGCATTCAGTTATACTGGGGTGTGAAAATTTTATGGTTGTTTTGCCGCAACCAAATGATTTCCTATTGGTAATAAAATCGATTTTTACAAGATTCAATGTATGTATGTTAGTGTGTTCGGGTCAAATGTTGTTTGTTGTTGTTGGTTGAGCTGGCTGGTGCCGATTCATGCGTCATGTTCGTGAACAGGCGCCGTCAGTTAGGATTGGTCATAACTTAAATGCTTCGGATGTTAATGTTTTTCTAGTACCTATTATATAACTGCACAGTACATGTGTGAGTACTTTTAATACTTTATACCTTTACGTAGTATAGTGTGTAGTGCTATTCTGGGTGCATTGTCCTCACATATGTGAATTTATTAATGTATGTACTTATGTACCTAAATATTGAAAAAAACATTTTTTTTTTAAAGCGTTAGTATGGAGTTTCTTGTGGATAACAAGCTACTTTCCGAATGCACGGTAGAATCAACTTTTATTCCATGTAAATTTAAATTGTGACATTCGAAAGTGCCGCTTGGTGGCCCAGTTGAAATAAATATCTTTTGTCTTTTGTCTTTTTGTCTTTTGCCTATGTTGCAACTGGATTTTTAAGCAGTTATTTATTTATTTAAACTTCATGTACAATGGTGATACATAGGCGGACTAACAACCGATTAAGATGAAATTTTGCATACACGTTTAGTTTGATGACAATGCATGGTTAGATTAGTGACGTCATTCCAAATCCAATATGGCAGACTAGTTATTTTTTGTGCACTGCCATGATGGGTATCAAATGAAAGTATTGGCTGAGTAGAATACCAAAAAAAGCTTGTTTTAAAATATATTTTATTGTAATAATAATAATAATATAGCCTTTAAAATGTATTGAATAAGAAAAAAGATAAATAAAAGAAATAATAATATAGCCTTTTATTCAGATCCATATTACAAATATATGATTAAAATACATAGAAAACTTAAATTTAATGTAAACCTTAATCTAGTCTGTTATTTGAATTTTACTTATTTTCTGGAGATCTGTATGCCAGTCGACAAAGGCCTCCTCCAACCTTTTCCACTCATGTCTTTCTTGAGCCACTCTGTTCCATGTGACGCCTGCCACTTGTCTTATGTCGTCATCCCATCTCTTTTGCGGTCTACCTCTTTTCCTTTTACCTTCTCTAGGATACCATCGATACCATCCATTTTACTCCATTTGTCTTTTCCTCTTACCATATGCCCTGCCCATCACCATTTGAGCCTTCTAATTTTGCACGTTATGTCTATAATCTTTGTTTTGCTTCGTATTACACTTATATATATATTTTATTGTAATAATAAATAAACATGAGAAACAAGAAATTGCAGTTTGACAATTGTGAAAAACAAAACTGGAAAGCTACGTCAAACCAATTGTAACACGCAATAGTTAACCGGCGAACCAATAGAAGCACGAACCGGGCGAGCCGACACGGGCCACGCGAGCATTTACGTCTAGTGAATTACTACTGGTTCTCTCGCTTTCGAGTTGATAAATATATTATTTTAAAACAAAAAAAAAATTGTTAAGTTTAACTCTATGCTTCGATAGTAACTACTGATGGCAAATAGTTCTGCCGCGAGAAAACAAACACTCGAATTTCAAACTGTATAATTGGGCAAATTCTAGGTAGATGATAATTTATAGAAGTTGATTAAATAAAACTTTTTTGAATGGGTTTTTTAATGCGGCATTTATAACTCTAAACTCAATCCGTTGGTGACTCTTTGTGGACGTGATGAGTGTCGAATTAAAACAATTTTGTTCATGTCCTTATAGAACTATAACAACCAGCAAAAGTTAATATCCTACAAAATGATAAAAAAAATCTCATAAATGTCGGTTTATACTCCTTCAATTCCAACGCGCAAAATTTTAACCACAAGCTGTATCTCAAAAATATCAACTGAAGGTGTGACTGGCAAGTCTATAGTAAAATTATTTCATAGAATAATACAATGTAGGTAATACAAGTTTAAATACAATGCTTGCTTTAGATAAAGTACGCAAATATGTGAATCTTAATAAAACCAGTGGCATACAATGTGGGTAGTTTTGTCGTGTTTCATGATTGGTGTGAAAATGGTTACCGAAGAGAAAAAAGAGAGTTCAAAGTTGATGGAGAAGAAGTATGAATATGTGGCACCAGATGGAGGATGGGGCTATTTAGTAGCCATCTCTGCTATTATTAGTTTTGTGAGTAAAGTGATGTTATTATTAAGTACCAAACGAAAGGACAGGGTGGGCAGGGCTTGCTCGCAGAACGGATGGCCGTTGGGGCCGAAAACTTCTAGAGTGGCGACCGCGTACCGGAAAACGCAGCGTTGGAATGCATCCCTCTAGTTCGAGCGATGACCTGGTCAAACGCACAGGACCGATCAGTGTGGCTACCTTAGGGGAGGCTGAAATGATGATGGTGAACCGAAAAGAAGAAGTATGTAATTTGACGTGTATGTGAGGAATTTCAAATGGCAATAAGAGGCTCCAGATAAGTGTCATTCGATGTGAACGATGGGCATAGATTTTGTGACTTTTCGATAGCGATTGGCAATCCGAAACTATTTGACTTTGTAGGGTGCCAAACCCGAAGGGTTCAACGGAGCCCTATTGCTGTCACTCACGATTCCGTCTGTCTGTCACAAAACTTTGTTCCGTAGATGTTTTTAACTTCCCATTGGTCTATGAACTTGAAATTTGGTGATAATGTTTATTATTACGTATATTTTACTAACAAATACCAATATATTAATTCGTAATCCATACTAATATTATAAATGTGAAAGTAACTCGGTCTGTCTGTCTGTCTGTCTGTCTGTCTGTTACCTTTTCACGCTTAAACCGCTGCACCGATTTAGATGAAAGTTGGTATGAAGATAGTTTGAGACCTGGGAAAGGACATAGGCTATATAGGTAGGGTAGGGTAGGGTAGGGTAGGGTAGGGTATGGTAGTGTAGGGTAGAGTATTGTAGGGTAGTGTAGGGTCGGGTAGGTTAGGGTAGGGTAGAGTAGGGTAGGGTAGTGTAGGGTAGGGTAGTGTAGGGTAGTGTAGGGTCGGGTAGGGTAGGGTAGGGTAGGGTAGGGTAGGGTAGGGTAGTGTAGGGTAGGGTAGGGTAGGGTAGGGTAGGGTAGGGTAGGGTAGATAAATGTTTGGACTTTTTATGGCAAAGCAAAGTTTGCCGGGTCAGCTAGTCGTTAATAATCGTTAATAGAATGTCACTAAACTTGACTCATCTAAGGTTTTTGACCGGAGGCTTTCGACATTTTGACATTTCGGCTATCGCTATCGCTGATAGAGGCTGTCTACAGTGACAGCCTCTCAGGTTACTTTTCCAGCATTTAAGACCGCATGTATGTTGAAAATTATTCCACGTACTATCAGGATAAACTTTCCTTCAGTCATTGTAGGATCATTGATTCTACTAAACGTCCCAACATACAAACATTCACATGTATAGTTTAGATGTACGTCACGTAAGTCGGGACCATTACCACAGGCCCACCACTGCTACCATTTAAGGTAATAGTGATGATTGTACAACTCAAATCTATAAATTTTTAAAAACATCGAACCATGAACTTTTACTGAAACAATTTTAAAAGTCGCTACTTAACCTAGCCACCTTTAAATATAGCTCTCGCCAAACTTCTAGGCCGTCCTGAAATTAGCTTTCCACATGCGCGAGGCACAAAACGGTGCTGTTTTTGAATGAGATTTTCTACTGCGCAGCCATTGTAGCCAATTTCAGGGCGGCCAAGAAGTTTGGCGAAAACTGTATCTTATTTTCATACACAAACAAACCTCACTCATATTATACAATCAATATCAACCACACTTTCGCCGAACTCTAAAACTGTGTTAGAGTTGTGCAAGGTTGCAATCTTAATATGTGCCTACCTATGAAGCTATGACGGAATTGTGCAAGGCTTTAAGTATTTCGGGAAATAAAGGTTTAAAAAAAAACATCAGTGACAAGTAAAGTCTGCTAAATTGCAGACGTTGACGTCATGAGTTATTATTATGAAACAAACTCATATTTTTACATAATATAATGTAATAAATATTAGTGAGAGTCAGATAACAGTAATAGATAGTCAAATAAACTTTTGAATAGTCATAATTTAATCGTGTACGTGATTAATTCTGACATTTCATTATCTATTTACGCAAATTGTAGAATTTGTGTTTACGGAAAAGTGCTCGGATCCTACCTATATGTACTTATATTTATGTGGGCAATAAGTACATATAGGTTGGTTTTGCACAAAATCAAACAGTGTAGTTCGAATTGGTTCCAACAAAAGGTGTTTAGCTACAAAAGCGAGTCTGAACGATGCCGCAAAATCAAAAATTATTTTCAAATGGGATGCAACATGTGTCGACCTTATTTGGCACAGATTTTTTCTTGTCAATTACACATCACGTTCTCGTAGCAAAATAATAATAGCCGCAGGGTTTGATCCTCGAAGTTAAGCAACGCTTGCCGAGGTCAATCCGTGGATAAGTTACCAATCATTACGTACCGAGACTCTTCAGGCCTCGAAAAGCGTGGCTGTTGGTCGCAGCTGTCGTTTTGTAGATCTTTGTCAGTCGTCACGGGTAGTCAGATGCCTGAAATCTGACTTCAGTTTTGCCATGGAGTGTCGTGCTGGCCGTTACTGGGTTGTAGAGGTCAGATAGGCAGTCAGTTAGGCAGCACGAAAAGGCTAGGCAGGCAAGGCTTCGGTATATAAAAACCGTTGTAAAATTACCTATGTCATCTTTAAACGTAAAAATACCCTTCCAATAGGCTATTGTTCAGATAGAGATACATTTAGCATCAGCAGCTGCCGCCCAGATGGGATGGCGCAAGGGTGTCGACACATGTTGCATCCCACAGCAAAGGCCTTCCCACCTTCCAAGGCATTATGGTCATCCCGTCTGATCTCTTCCTATCGTAATAAATACACAGAATTTGCATAAAATTATCGAATACTGCAGGATTTTAAATTGGTATCATTTTAAAAGGATTGAGGAACCTTTTGCAAACAGATGGAAGTGAGTGAATAGATCAAAAAATAAAGAAAGAAAGAAAGAAAGAAGAAAGAAAAAGTGTTTATTCGCCACAAAAACGACATTCAATTTTTTGATTTTTCCTTAAACCCATCGGTAGTATTAGTAAGTACTTAAATTTAGTTAGTAAAGTAAGTTAAAATAAAATACCAATTTTGAGTACAGTACAAGGATGATGAGTAGGTAAGTACAAGCAGATGCATGTCGTGACTGTGACAAGAAGGCTTGTCACAGTCAATCACTCAGCAAATCAGACCCACAGCACAGCGCTGATTTGCAGTGGAATAAACGATGTCATTCAATTTTAAAAGAGAAGCTTAAGTAAATACAGTTTTAAGGTTAGCTTTTTGTATCTTTCATACACATTTACCAGTTTCTAGGTGGAGCGAAATAGTAGTTTATGCAACGGTCATTATAATAGGGGTTATTAAAACATCAGTGTGGGTTTATCACACGAGTGTTTTAATACCTAACTATATGCCGTTGCATAAACTATTTTATCTTCACTCATACAGTTGAAATAATACAATAGTGGAAACGGAAAAAAAATGTGATATGGCGGGAAATTTAGATTGTCATTGCGCATGACTGCGCAGCGCGCGTATCGATAAACAATGACACTTTTTTTCTACATTAATCAATGAGCCCATTATGCGCCACTAAATTAAAAAGTAAAAGTGTGCTATAACAATTAAAAAGTTATTTTATGATGCAGTTGTTTGAAAATCGAAAGAAAATGTTGCACAGTTATGTTCTTTTTTTAATGTTACCTATCCACGTCAAAGCAGTACTTGTTCGCTTATAGAATATATTTTGTTTAAATTCATATTTGGGACATTACGTTGTGAGTGTAGTTAAAGATATTTTCTCGACAGACTGCCTGGTTTGGTTTAAGCGTTTGCAATCTTACCCGGGTGTGCTGCGTCACCTGAAGCTGTGCGTGCCAGATCGGTACGTGTGGAGGCGGCGTCAGCCGCCACTGCTGGCCGTGCCTGCTGCTGGAACCAATCTATTGGCGAAAACACCTCTCACCCGGACAATCTGTGTGCTCAACGAATTGCATGAGAGGCTAGACATATTTTCGTGCAATTTGAGTGAATTCACAAGAGTTTTGTTAAATTTTGTTAGATATAATTAAAATTTAGATGAGTAACGTTTAATTTTATATTAGTTTAGAAGATATTAATAGTGTTAGAAGTTTAGGTTTATATAATTATTATAGGTACATTTATTTAAGAACTGATTTTAGATTAAGATTTCAACCACTCTATTGTATTGGGTTCAACCTGTAAGATAGTGTGTGTAAGTTAAAATAAATAAATAAATACTGTTGAGAACGAGGTCCTTTTGTTTTGTAATAGGAAATAATCCAATTACTTTCGGTCCTAGTTTCAATGACTGGGTTGGGCAAAGTTTTTTTTGGCCTTTTATATTTTAAGATGCTCACTTGTCTGGATTTCTGCCCGGGCAATAGACTCGCCCCCTATAAAATGAGAGAATAATATAAACGTTGGGAATAGGTACGAATTCTGTGTACCTCTGTTTAACCGGGAATAAGGCGTGATATTATGTTATGATCCTAGAACTAAATCATCATTATCAGCCTATAGCAGTCCACTGCTGGACATAGGCCTCTCCAATTGCACGCCGTTTTGTTCGATTTTCGGTAACTGCCACCCAGCTGCTACCGGCCACCGTGCGAAGATCGTCACTCCACCTAGCCTGAGGACGTCCTACCTTGCGTTTACCAGTTCGCGGTCTCCACTCAAGAACACGTTTACTCCAACGGTCATCGGTTCTACGACTTATATACTTATATGGCCGGCCCATTGCCACTTCTGCTTACTGATTCTGTGAGCCTTGTCGACAACTTTGGTTTTTGCCCGGATCACCTCGTTTCGGATTCGATCCCTTAGAGAGACTCCGAGCATAGCCCTTTCCATAGCTCGCCGAGCAACTTTGAACTGATGAACCAACCGTATTATGAGTGTCCACGTCTCGGAACCGTAGGTCATAACAGGTTGGATGCACTGGTTGAAGACTTTGGTCTTCAGACTTTGTGGGATATGCGACGAGAAATACATTGTGTGATGTTTATAATATTTTATTATTTCGCTTTCAGTCCACCACAACGTCGTTCAGCGGGACCTTCGGGATGATGTACGATGAGTTTATGAACGAGGTATCGTTGAGTTCTGCCGGTGTCACTCTGCTCATGGGAATATTCACCGTATCTATAGCCGTAGCTGGTAAATATTCATTTAGTACTCTTAAATTCATCATAAATTGGGTGACTTAGGATGGAAGGCACCGTTGGAAGAGGTCGCGAGACGACTAGACGCCTACTGATAACGCAAATGAGCGTGAGTAAAACTCAGACTGAACCCACTGTTGTTGTAACAATCTGTTAGGTTAAGCGGGCTGGTACGAAGTGCCTCAATAAAAGAATATCACACGGCACACCAAAATCATTTTTTGTATGTTGCACCGACGGGACACCAATCCGACACGACCGGAGAGTGATCATCAGACCCCAAACATTCGAAACCCGGGGGTATTACACCGCCAACTTTCAAACTGTGAGCTGCCACTGAGAAACTTCTCGGGGCTTGAATTTTTTTATATAGCGTTTCAATATGGACAGATTTTTTTTTTGCATCTTTCGTTCATCTTCTACCTCGCCACTTCACGTTACCCGAGGTCGGCTTTTCTAGTCCTGAGGCGCCATTGGTTCCACTAATAAGCATCGTCAGTAGAAATCCCGTACCTCTTCATGTCTTTACTACTCTCCCGCTCCTTTGTGTAATTATGGCAATGCAGTTTTTACCACATTTTTTCTTATCACTAGTGTGCAATAACTCTAAACCAGGGATGGCGAACCTTTATTAGAAAACGTGCCATTTCTATTATATATTTTTTTTATGTGACAATGAAGTGCCACCAAAAAATGTTGACTTTGTCTTAAATGAAAAAAAATATAACTCTAAATGCTTTGAATAAATCAATTCTTTCCTTCCACCCAGAAATTCTTACAGCAATCCTAATATTTATTTACAGTTGTATGTTGTATTTAAATAAAAGTAGGAGTTGATGTCATTTCTGCTGTTGAAAATTACCTAGATTCTAAATATCCTCATTTTGGCGTGCCCAAAATATTTTGTCGTGTGCCACCACAGGCACGCGTGCCATAGGTTCGCCATCCCTGCTCTAAACCATGAAAATTATAATACTTTCAGGTTTCTTCACGTCTGCCATGCTGAATATAATGTCAATGCGATGGCTAGCTTTCGTCGCTTCCGTCATATTCGCCATTGGAACACTCGGCACGGTCATCATGACGTCTACTCTAATGTTCTACCTTACCGCGGGAATTTGCCAGGTAATTTAATTTTCAATCTTAACTAATATTATAAAGGAAAAGCGTGAGGTGAGAGTGTGTAGGGTAACCTCTGGAACTACCACGCCTATTTGAAAAAATCTTTCTCCATTTGAAAGGTATGTTTTTTCAGATGGTTATCCATACTAATATTATAAATGTGAAAGTAACTGTCTGTCTGTCTGTCTGTTACCTTTTCACGCTTAAACCGCTGAACCGATTTAGATGAAAGTTGGTATGAGACCTGGGATTGGTAGTGGGTATGGTAGGTAGGGGTATGGTAGTTTGAGACCTGGGAAAGCATATAGGCTATTTTTTTTTCATAAAAGGTTAGGGTAGGGTAGGGTAGGCTAGGGTAGGGTAGTGTAGGGTAGGGTAGTGTAGGGTAGGGTAGGGTAGGGTAGGGTAGTGTAGGGTAGGGTAGGGTAGGGTAGGGTAGGGTAGTGTAGGGTAGTGTAGGGTCGGGTAGGGTATTGTAGGGTAGGGTGGTGTAGGGTAGGGTAGTGTAGGGTAGTGTAGGGTAGGGTAGGTAGTGTAAGGTAGGGTAGGTAGGGTAGATAAATGTTTGGTCTTTTTATGGCAAAACAAAGTTTGCCGGGTCAGCTAGTAGGTTATAAATCATTATGACCCTGTTAAAGCAGGGAAGAGCTACTGTCCTATATAGCTGCAATAATTAAATGGTAAAAAAGAGGGGCCCTTTTTTATGCCTTTTGCTTGGTTAGTAGGTATGTACAGTTTTCGCAAAACTTCTTGGCCTTCCTGAAATTTGCTACAATGGCCGCGCAGAAAAAAATCTCATACAAAAATAGCACCGCGCCGTTCTATGCGCATTGGCAAGCCAACTTTAGGGCTGCTAAGAAGTTTGGCGAGTACAGTAAGTACAGTAAATGAAGAATTCTCGTCACGGTATTTGCCCATCTTAAACTCGGCTTCCATACTTCTGCTCCGGTTCTGCTTATAGTTTAATTAAGTTTTTGTTGTTACGATTTACGTTATAAGGTCCAATGGGACTGGCACACTGCTGATACATTTGAAAGAAGAAAAATATACTAGGCTTTCCATGCACATGTCGTGGCACGCTGCTGTTTGAGAGATTTACTACTGCGCTGTAATTTGTAGCCTACTACGGAGTGGCAAACTAATGAGATACAAACTGTACCAATTACTTTTTCTAATAAGTGTTGACTGAGCGAGTTGACAGCATATACTCGTAACTAGGTATTTTTCGTTAAAACCTTTTGCGTTTTTCCAACACTGGGTAGAGGAAGGTATAGTTGTTTGGCTTGAAATTATATTCTGTTAATTAAGTTAAGTTTAGAAATACATCAATTATGGCAAAATTATATGTTCAGCAATCCGTAAAGCTTGATTAACCCCTGGAGTACCCGAAATCTGGACCCACGTGAGACACAATTGTTTTGGTAATTCCGGGACTCAGCCGATTGAAGATTACGTCAACATAAAAGGTGGAGATTTTAAAATTGATTGCGTTTATGTTTCAGGGTGTGGGCTTAGGGATAATGTACAACTTATCATGCTCAATAATGAACGAGTACTTCGTGGAGAATAGAGCATTGATCATGAGTTTCGTACAAACTGCGACAGGTGAGTAATTACCACTTTTAATTGCAATCTAATAACATGATCGATATCGATCCCAAGTAACATGTGACAAGGACAGGCAGATGAAAAGGGAACCATTCTACATTCTTCTTCTTTCGTGTCGATAAACTCAAACCATTCAGATTTTGTCCGACCAGTTAGTAGCTACTCGGACAGCTCTGTCATTTGCTACGTTCAAATCCCGTATGGTGCAGGTGGTCAGGAATGAATGGCAGACAAGGAGGTAGGCCATATCTTGAGAAGGGGCCCCACACTGGCACTGTGTTTTGGATGGGTCTATGATACTCCATTTGGCCAGGTTGTTTCTACAGCGGCCAACCTGGGTCCGCAATCGGTTTAGGGATTTCCAGATAGGCCACTGTAGTTCGTTTCCAGGGGGCAGAGGCTCTGCCGGGGTGATGAAGTGTGGAGAAGTGGGTGTGTATGTTTCCATAATTCACATCTCTCGTCAGTTGCGCTGGCTTTCGAGGAGGTCGTATGTCTCAAGAAGCTCTTACGACTCTTCAGCCGCACAGGTTGGAGTTGATGCTCATATAGTGGGTGCCGTACTGCCGACTGTCCCGTTGTCTTGTTTGTCCTTCTCAATGCGGCTGGCTACTTCGCGACGAACTAAAGAATTATTCTATTATTTTAAATTATTATTATTAACTATTCTACATTAAAGAAGAATGTTTCATAAGATAAAAGTAGCGGCGGTTGAAACCATCACTCAGCAACAGGAGAAAAAAGAAGCTGCCAATGATAATGACGATTTTAATAGATAGAATAATCATTGCAATTGTACACCATAAGTCACAGATTTAAATGAAGAAACTTTGTCATAGGGATGCATTTGGTTTGGCAACATTAATCATCATCTGCCTAGCCTTTTCCCAACTATGTTGGGGTCGGCTTCCAGTCTAACCGGATTTAGCTGAGTACCAGTGTTTTACATGGAGCGACTGCCTATCTGACCTCCACAACCCAGTAACTGGGTAACACGATACCTCTTGGCTAGACTGGTGTCAGATCTCAAGCGTCTGACTATTCGTAACGACTGTCAAAGATCTTCAAATGACAGCCGGGACCAACGGCTTAACGTGCTTTCCGAGGCACGGAGGAAACTCGGTATGTTGAAATGGTCACCCATCCACGGACCGACCTCGTCAAGCGTTGCTTAACCTTAAAGATCGACCCGTGCGGCTGTTATTATTTAGCCACGAGCTCCTCTTTTTTTTTTCTCCTCTCTTTGGCAACTTTAATAACAAAAGAAAATAACGTAATTTCAGGGATCAATGCCATGGTCGCTCCAATATTCGTCAGTTGGTCAATAGAACAATATGGATCAAAGGGAACCCTGCTGCTCATCGGAGGCCTATCGTTGCACAACTTTGTCGCTGTGTTACTGATGCAACCAGTAAGATGGCACATGAAGAAAGTTGAAGTACCGCAGTCTACTGAACTAAGTTAGTATCCACATACATACCAAATACCTTTGCTTCTGGAAAAGGTTATCCGAAAGTCCTAGTGATGAGAATTTCCATCAACAACTGCGTCAAGAAAGCGATTTATTTATTTTAATTTATCTATATATATAAAAATCAAATGCTGTTCGTTAGTCTCGCTAAAACTCGAGAACGGCTGGACCGATTTGAATAATTCTTTTTTTGTTATATTCGACAGAATACAGGGAAGGTTTAAAAGCAAAAAAAAAAAAAAAAAAAGTTTGGTTGGATAGGGTAGGTAGGTAGAGTAGTGTAGTGTAGGTAGGTAGGTAGGTAGGGTAGGGTAGGGTAGGGTATGTAGGTAGAGTAGTGTAGTGTAGGTAGGTAGGTAGGGTAGCGTAGGGTAGAGTAGGGTAGGGTAGGGTAGTTTAGGGTTGGGTAGTGTAGGGTAGTGTTGGGTAGAGTAGTGTAGGATAGGGTAGTGTAGCGTAGGGTAGGGTAGTGTTGGGTAGGGTAGGGTAGTGTAGGGTCGGGTAGGGTGGGGTAGGGTAGGTAGGTAGGGTAGGTAGGTAGATAGGGTAGGTAGGTAGAGTAGTGTAGTGTAGGTAGGTAGGGTAGCGTAGGGTAGGGTAGGGTAGGGTAGGGTAGTGTAGGGTAGGGTAGTGTAGGGTAGTGTTGGGTAGAGTAGTGTAGGATAGGGTAGTGTAGCGTAGGGTAGGGTAGTGTAGGGTAGGGTAGGGTAGTGTAGGGTCGGGTAGGGTAGGGTAGGGTAGGTAGGGTAGATAAATGTTTGATGTTTTTATGGCAAAACGAAGTTTGCCGGGTCAACTAGTTTATTTATAAACACAAGTTGTCCTTAGGATTACACAAAGCACACCATAAGGCCCTTGGGGTCTGTCTTAGCATGCCATGGTCTGGAATTTGATCAACGCCCTATTAGTAAATTAAGGTGTAATCAGGTCGATGTAGTGTTGTTTCAGCTTGCGCTTCACATTTTTATTGTTCATTGAGTCTCTAATGTCTAAGGGTATTTGGTTTAATAAATTTGGTATTATGGCTGATGCAGTGCGTCTACCATAAAAATATTTTTTGCGTGGTACTTGTAAAGATTTTGAGTTTGCTTGTCGAGTATTCACATCATATCTTACTGGAACTTGAATGTCAGTGTTATCGAAGGAACAGTCAAGGGTCAAATGCGCAGTCATACACTCCCAAAACTCAAATGGCTAGTTTTTGTAGAAGAAGTTAAATTATCCACAACAGATTTAATAACCGCGAGAAGTTGAAATTCCGCTGCCTACAAAAAATTGCCTTTTCTGTTTTTGTTGAGTGTGACTGCACTTTTGACCCTTATACTCGTAGTACCTATATTTTCAACAAGTAAAATTTCAAAATTTAAAAAAACCCCGACACATTTATCTTGCGAAAAAACCCCGATTCAAACAGTAAAACGCCCATAACTTTTGAACGGCTGAACCGATTTTATTCAAACATAGCTAAGAACACTCTCGACAAAATCACCTTTAAATCAAAATCGGTTCATCCGTTTAGGCGCTATGATGCCACAGACAGACACCCAGACACACAGATACACAGACACACAGATACACAGCAACACACGTGAAACTTATAACACCCCTTTTTTTCCGGCGGGGGTTAAAAATATATAGGATGGCTAAGCGCTATCAAAATGTAACGTAATCAATCTTTGAAGTTTTTGCATTTCGATAATCTCCATCACTGAGAAAATGACACTGTCAAGGGCCTCAGGGGTGTATAGGGTTGTAGAGTCACACTCATTTTGCCAGCTAAAATGTACTCGTAATACGCATTTTATAGACTTTTCCAACACATTGACAACAACAGCCCCAGGTTGTTACCAAGAAATTTCTTATGGAATTTAGTCATCCTTAGTACTCGCGTAAGCGTTTTCCAGACTACTGGAAAAGCGATGTTCATTACTGATTCGATAACTTTTTTCACGTAGGTATCAAGTTAAGTACCTGGAGACCGAGCTCCGCTCCGGTGATAATAGTGAAAACAACGTTTTCTAAAAATTAAACTTAGCTAGAGATCGATTTATCGCCCCCGAAAGGCCCTGCATGCTAAATTTCATGAAAATTGTTGGTGCCGTTTCCGAGATTCAGATTACATTTATATAGATACATATATAAAAGAATTGCTCGTTTAAAGGTATTAGAAAATTAAACATGTATTTTCATTACTTTACAGAGCTTCTTCTAGAAGTGAACAATGATACCAAGAAATTGGATACGCCAGTGATAAAAGTAACAGATTTAGAAGGCAGTCCTACAAAGGAAGAGTTGGCAAAATCCCTTGACTTTCCTGAAAATTATGAAAAGAAGAGTGGTTTCAGGTATTTTATTGTTTTTTTATGATATAATTTTCAGTTTAATCTGGGTGTATACATTCAAGTTTTTCTAAATACATTCAATAAGAACGATAAAACGTTTATAAAAAAAGTTATTTATGAATATACTGCAGGAATCCACAGGCAGGCTCCACAATTCCTTCAAGCTGCAATTCAATCCAACACTACGTATTCTAGACCGGCCTCGAAAGGGTTGTAAATTTTAAGGCATCCATTGTGTGGACAATTTTGCCCATCAAACTCGAGAATAAGTAGTTCTCTATTTATAGTCTTTGTTTTGAACACCAGCCCGATCGTCAAAAACGTAAAAAATCTTTAGCCTTAGTATTGCTGACTATTTCTCGTAGTGAGTCACCGAAGTATTTTGCCCTGTATGTAACCAAATGTAATCATTTGTGAACACTGTACGCATTGCAGGAAAATTGTGGACTCATTAATAGACACCTCACTGATCAAACCGTTCCTGTTTTCTTGTGCTGCTCTTGGACCTGCCATGTGCTCCAATGCCGATGGCCTATACGTGGTTATGGCTCCACAGTACCTGTACTCCAAAGGTTGGCCCCAGGTCAGTTTGAATACAAGTTTATCTTCCAATAGATTTAATAGCCACTCGAGACATTTCAGTTTTGGTTCCGAATTAGTTGAAAGGACAGTAGAGGCTCTGTGGTAAAGGCCCTATCTTACCTACGCGGCGAATATCGTGGGCTGGATGCGACGTATGCGCTTTACCAAAAAATCGAAGACATGTGACAACCAACCCACATTATGCCTGCATGCTGGATCATGATTCAGTCACAGCTTACAAAACGGAAGCTTTTTCTTATTATTTTTTAAACATGGAGAATTGCTCATGCATATTTATTTATTATATGCTTTATTGTACACCTTAAAATAACATTATAAAAAGAAACTTAAAATTAATACAAATACAATGGGCGGCCTTATCGCTTTCCGCGATCTCTTCCAGGCAACCTGGTATGGACAGTAATTGTCTGAACTTGAAGTGGGGTTGTCATTGGTGTGACATTAACATTGTGAAAATACTACATTATAATAGATACACAGATAAATACATATGCTATGTAATATATATATATAATGTGCTAATTTATAATTATCCTTGGATATTATGGTGAACAGTAAAACTATAAC
The DNA here is from genome assembly GCA_949775005.1 of Orthosia gothica. Taxonomy (NCBI): domain Eukaryota; kingdom Metazoa; phylum Arthropoda; class Insecta; order Lepidoptera; family Noctuidae; genus Orthosia; species Orthosia gothica. The sequence continues at coordinate 10,847,868 of OX459063.1, read as the reverse complement.
CAAAATTGAGTTGCTCTGAAAAGAGAAATTTTATTTTATTACTTAAACTAGTTTTAACACTTTTACAAAACATGCCTTAGCATTACTTAATAACTAATTTTACCTGAAAAGAGAAACAACATTTAAAGCTATTGTTTCACCAGTCTCATTAATCACTATTATTTAAATATTCAAATTACAATATAGTTCTCACTTAAATAACCTCTATAATTATCAAGCTGTGTCAGTCCTTCAATATGACAGGACGCTCCATAGAATCAAACAAGTTCACAGATAAATTATACATCAAAGTTATTACGTGGCAAATTCAAATGTACAAACTAAATGAAGTGTCACGCACTTTGTTTACATCTCCCCCCCCCCCTCTTTCTAAATTATAAAGTTTTACTGTTTTACTCTACTACTGGAATAAGTTTTGTAATATGGAAGAGATTCGACTCTGACTTTTTGTGACCCGTGTTTACTTTTTAAATTGAATTGGATATTTTGTCTACAATTTGATAAGGTCCAATTTTCAACTCGTCTAGTTTTTTTCGGTTTAACCGATTTCCGTTTTCAACATATACAGAATCTCCGACTTTAAGTTCATAATGTTTTCTGTTTTTATCAAATCTTTGTTTATTATAATTGTGGGATTTTATGCTATTTTCTAAGGCAATTTTTCGGTCTCGCAATAGATGATTCTGTGTTATATTTTGTTTCAGTTCATCTGGTAGAATGTCAACATTTTTTCCCTCCAATAAATATTTTGGAGAGAACCCTGTTACACTATGTTCAGTTTCGTTATATTTTTCAGTGCATTCGTGAGCAATAGTTGTCCAAGCAATTTTGTCTCTCCTTTCATTAATCTTGCAACGAATTTTGTTTACCAACGTTTGGTTTAACCTTTCGTTCAATCCATTTGAAAATGGCGCATTTACTGCTGTAAAAACTATAGGTATATCTTCCTTTTCTAAAAAAAATTTGAAATCCTTTGAATTTATGCCTGGATATTGATCTGATAGAATCAAGTAAATTTTATAATCTTGTGTTACTTTTTGGACAAGTTTTATAAAATCATTTGCACTCTGGGTTTTGGATGTCAAAATATAGGCGTAACGAGTGAAGTGATCTACTAGAAGATGTAAATATTTTTTTGTTGAACGAGCACCACCAAATCCCCCTATGGTGTCTATAGACACTATTTCGAACGGATAGGTAGCGGGACCTAAGTGAGACATTAGTCCAAACTTGTATTGTCCTCTAGATTTATTTTTTATACAGACATCACAGTTTTCGCAATTTTTTTTTATATTATCCAATAAGTTTTTAGCTTGATAAAAGGGTTTAATCTTGTTTGCCATTTGTTGTCTTCCTATGTGGCAGTAGTAGTGATGTACATGTTTTATAATTTTTTTACTAAACTCCTCAGTTAGTACAATCTTTTCATTTTTTCCTATCTTTTTATAATATATATTATGTTTGAAAATAAGTTTATTTATATTTTGTTTTATATCTTCATTTTTATCTTGATCATTTCGTATGTCTTCTAATTTCACAAAATTTACTACTTTTAAACTACTATCTTGATTTTCATACGATTCTAACACAGGGTTTCTGCTTAAAGTGTCTGCCTCTATATTATATTTCCCCGGAGAATATATTATTTTAAAATTGAACTGCGACAAATAATACGTTAAATCGCCCAGTTCTTCGTCCGTTCTGGCTTTAATATTCATTTTTTCTAAAGGTTTGTGATCTGAAAAAACCGTGAATGTTTTTCCTATAAGCCAGTGTTGCCAGTATTTTACCGCCTCTTTTATTGCCAAACACTCAAGATATATGGCTTTTTTCTTTTTTTGAGAGTCGTTTAATTTTTTGGAAAAATATGCACAAGGCTTTTCATCACCGTTGGGTTGAATTTGTTTTAAAATCGCACCTATACCTTGTATGCTAGCATCTGTATAAATATGTATTGGCAAGTCTGGATCAAAGATGGCTAGAATAGGTTTAGAGCAAAGTAGTTTTTTTATTGTATCAAAGGATTCTTGACATTTATCAGACCAAACAAATTTTTCTCCTTTTCTTAATAAATTATGTAAAGGATCCAATATAATTGAAATATTTGGCACATATTTTCCATAGAAATTAATTTTTCCTAAAAATTGTCGGACATTTTTTTGTGTTTTTGGAATTGGAAATTCTTTTATGGCAATCAAATTATCTTTTAATGGAGTGACAGTATTGTTTTTTATTATGTGCCCTAGATATTTTACAGAGTCCTGTGCAAAGTTACATTTAGTGAATTTTAATTTAAAACCTTCTTTTAAAATTGCTTCCAATAACAAAGATAAGTGTTCAATGTGTTTTTCGAACGTTTCAGAAAATACTAAAATATCGTCGATGTAATTGACAGTAAAATTTGACAATTTATGCTTTCTTATAATACTACTCAAAATTCTCTGAAAAATAGCGGGAGAAGTTTTTAAACCAAAAGGTAAACAAGTCCATTGAAAGTGTGCCTCTTGAGTAACAAATGCAGTTTTGTGTCTATCTTCAATTTTAAGAGGTATAGACCAGAATGCTGAGTTTACATCGAATGTTGAAAAAAATTTACATTTCCTTGTTTTAACCATTAGATCCTCGATTAGCGGAAATGGTTGCGATTGGGGAACTACAATTTTATTTAATTCGCGAAAATCTATACAAAGCCTTGATCTCCTTCCTTCGTCTTTTTTAAATGCTAGTGTTACCGGAGCGGCAAAAGGGCTATATGACTCCTCAATTAAATGATTTTTTAGTAATATTGATATTTGATGTTCAATTTCTTTCATATCCTCAATAGAGCACCTATACGGTCTTTTACTACAGTATTTATCTATCAACAAATCAATATGGACTTCATAACCTTTCACAGTACCTATATCATATTTGTCTTTAGCGAAGACTGAATTATACTTGCATATCAATTTATCAATATCAGATTTTTTTTTAAGATCTAAATTATTTACTGAAATATCAAAATTATCGACTATTATATTTTCATTAAAGTTTATTTTATACTCATTAATGATAGTTTCTTTTTTATTTTTCTTTGTAATATCCTCAACTTTTTTTTCATTATATATACATTGTTTATTCTCTATGCCACTACCTGAACTGCCAGGAACTTCGTTAGTGTTTATAGGTTGCTTTTCTTTATTTTTTATGTAGTTTTTATTATTATTGCTGAGGACATTTTGGGTGATATTTAAATTCTCATTTTGAGATAAATTAAATTTTTGTATACAGTCTAACCCAACTAGGAAATCATAGTCAAAGTTGTCTTCATCTATAACAAAAATATTAACATGTTTTTCAATTTTGAAAATTTTTATTTTTAAAGTTACCATTCCTATTGATTTTTTTACGCCATTAATTGTTTTTAAACCTGCGTTATTATCATTAGTAGGTATTTTTTTTAAAGATAATAACCTTGAATTTATTAAGGACACATTAGATCCTGAATCATAGATTCCTGATGTTTCCAAAGTGTCATTTATTAGTAATTTAATTTTTATTAATGGCGGCACTATTCGTTTTTTGGATCAATTTCATTTAATTCTGTCTCTAATTCAGAATTGTTAACACTCCTTATTTGATCTTTTTTTGGTCTATCGTTATTTTTAATTTTGAACCAACATTGGGATTCCGGGTGGTAACGTATACCTTTATTCTCTTTTTCACAAATTTTACACGGACTAAACTGGGACTTCACATTTTTCTCTTTAATTTTACTTTCGGAAGTTCCTATCTTTTTATCAAATGTTTTTTTGTTTACCATATGCTCTAAACTTCTTAGATTATTAAATAAGTCTTTAGTTTCCTTTAAACTATTCCTATCAATCTTATCTGCAATAAAATTCGGTAATCCAGTGGCAATCAGATCAATTAGAGTAAGTTTATCTATGGTTTTATTTATTTCTAATAGTAGTCTCTCTTTCTTTAACGCATACTCCAGTAATGAGCCCTGTCTGTATTTAAATAACATTGCATACCTGATCGGTGACCAACCCTTATCCGCATATGTTTCACAAAAGTTCTTTTTCCACATTGCCCATTCTGAATTTATTGTATGTTTTATAAGCATGGAACTATACCAGTCTAAACAAGAATCTTCTATAAATAACCTAAAAATTTCAATTTTGTTGACATCTTCTTCTATTCCTATACGAACACATTCCGCTTCAAAGGTAGTCATCCACTGGGACACATTTGTTATCTTGCTATTGAATTTTTCTATAACAAATTTTTCTACCATTTTCCCCATATTAAAAGGTTTTGATGAATCTTTCTTTATTTCAGCAAACCTTTCTATGATTCTTGCTAGAGATTCTTCTGAAATCCCTGTTGAAGAAGTTTGTGGTTTTGGTTGTTCTGGTTTTGTTTGTTCCTCCAATAGGTATCCCATAAATTCTTTATTTCCATCTTCATCACAATAAACCGCCTTCATCTCCGGGTTCATGGAAATCCACACCTGTCGTTTCTCATGCCGTTTTAGTAGTGTAGCCTTTACTTTTTGATAGATTTGGGTCTTTATTATTGCATCATGTAATTTTACAGGCTGTAATTTATCAGGGATCGCAAAGGTTCGGCCATCTAGATCCGTGATTGACGTTACACAAATAATACTTGTTTTTACATCTTCACTGGCCTTGACCATGAACTCAAATCTTAATTTCTCCATTATTTCTGGTAACCAGCTGTACAAATGTTGTTTTATAATGTGCTAATTTATAATTATCCTTGGATATTATGGTGAACAGTAAAACTATAACCAAAATTGAGTTGCTCTGAAAAGAGAAATTTTATTTTATTACTTAAACTAGTTTTAACACTTTTACAAAACATGCCTTAGCATTACTTAATAACTAATTTTACCTGAAAAGAGAAACAACATTTAAAGCTATTGTTTCACCAGTCTCATTAATCACTATTATTTAAATATTCAAATTACAATATAGTTCTCACTTAAATAACCTCTATAATTATCAAGCTGTGTCAGTCCTTCAATATGACAGGACGCTCCATAGAATCAAACAAGTTCACAGATAAATTATACATCAAAGTTATTACGTGGCAAATTCAAATGTACAAACTAAATGAAGTGTCACGCACTTTGTTTACATATACATAAATACATACATACTAAATATAATGGCAACAAAAAAAAGAAAAATAATGATGAATGACTCTATTGATAATCACAAATCAACACGCTAAGACGAAGACAGTGACAGGTAATGTTCCTTTACGAGTCTTTTGAACACAGGCAATTATTGAGCACGTTTGATTGGATCTGGCAAAGCATTCCACAGACGACTAGCCTGAACAGTAAAGGATTTATCCAAAAAAGTCGTGCAATGTGTTGGAATTTGCAGTCGTAAGTTACCACTGGAAGATAGCGCATTTATGTGGGACTCCAACGGTGGCTCCACACTAAAACTCCACTCCACTCCTCCTCCTGTGCCTCTTATGGCGGGAACACGAGCTCGTTTTAGCACTCACCGCGAACCCACCGCAGCTGTACATCACCGGACCCTCCTCTGGGGTGTAACCCCCATCACCGATGCACCAGAACACATTGCACGCCGTGACCAGCTAGCGGCAACTATTATTATGCTATATAATGCTGTTATCAGAGCACCACCGACTTCTTTGGTACTGCTGATCATTGACGATAACGACCATTGACCCAAAGGTCGGTAAGGGTTGGTTTGTGTCCCAATAATATTTCTATACTACTTTGACTTAATATACCTATAATCTCCCAATTAAAACGCTAGACGACAATAATGCGGTAACAATGCAGTCCAAAATCTTCAATTGTTTCTTTACACCCTGAATATATCCGGAACAAGAAAAATATCTAAATAATAACTTACTTTTCAGGATAACGTAGCAATGGCTATAACTCTGTACGGGTTTGGTGACTTGGCAATGAGAGTCGTATTCACAATTATTTCCAAGTGGATGAACAAAATGGGAGTGCAGAATATTTACATCGTTGGCGTAATACTTGCGGTCTTGTCAAGACTCGGTAAGAATAGTTCATTTTCGCAGTCTTTTTATTAATTATCTGTGGTAAGTTAAGGGGCCTGCATCCTAATTGCGATACTTCAAAGAAGGCGCACATTAATACTTTGCTTGAATTCATTGCTTCATATATGTGAATCGTGTAATCTACATCTACACACAAAGAATACTGTTAATGGTCAAAATGAAAGCGTGCGCGCGTAATTTGATCTTTCAATCATCATCATCATGCTGGACATAGGCCTCCCTCAAGCGTCGCCACATTGACCGTTCCCGCCACATTGAGCGGATCCCCGCAACCGTGGGAGGCCTTCCAACGCAACGTCTTCCGGTTCGCGGTCACCACTCCAGAACGTTTCTGCCCCGTCGGCCATCCGTTCTGCGAGCAATGTACCCTGCCCAGTGCCTACTGCCACTTAAGTTTGGCAATTCTCCGGGCTATGTCAGTTATCCTGGTTCTCTTACGGATCTCTACATTTCTGATTCGATCACACAAGGAAACGCCGAGCATAGCCCTCTCCATTGCCCTTTGAGTAACTGTAAGCTTTCTGATGAGGCCCATTAAGCGACCACGACTCAGATCCGTATGTCATCAATGGCAACACACTCTGGTCATACACTTTTGCCTTGATACACTGTGGTAAGTTGAACGAGAAGACACCACGCAACTTCCCGAACGCTGCCTAGCCGAGTCGGATTCGATCTTTCAATAAAGTTAGGCAATTAGGATGCAGAAGCTGTAAATGATTCAAGGCGCCTCCACTAACAAGAATGTTAAATACGTCCGGCAGCTATTTATTATGTATACTAATTACTATCATTCTACCGACCCCGAATAAATTGGTACAAGGACCACCTTGACGTTAAGTTGCTTTATTATTCTCAACATTAAAATTGCAGTTAACTGAACCAACTGGGACTACGTAGTAGACCTAAATTGATAGTTATAAAATTAAATAAACTCGTTTTTTTTTTCTTCAGACATATTTGAAAAAATCTATCACAGTCATGCTTCAGCTGTGCTTAAAAATATCTAAGTTTCATTAGCTATCCAAAAAGGTATAACAAGGTAGCACACATACTCTCATTCTGTGTCTTAATCCACTTTTCAATGATATATTTATTAACCCCTTCTTATTTCATTTGCCGCATCGATAATTCTCTGTCTCAAAACATCAACAAAATTCATATTCAATAAACTAAATTAAATAATTCCAGGTATGCTATGGTCAAGCAGCGTTATGGCTACAATGATGTACTTCACATTGATGGGTGTGGCTCACTGCTCCATCGCGGTACTCATTCCTCTGGTCACCGCGGATGCTGTGGCTCCTGAGAAGTTCACCTCGGCGTTAGGAATCAATCTACTACTCACTGGGGTATTAAGCATTGGCATTGGACCTGCTGTTGGTATGTAGTTCTTCTCTTTTTATCATATTATAAAGGCAGGGTTCACCAAACCGCCAATCTATTTTGTTTTTTGCTTGTTGACCATAAGGTAAAAGTACTATTACAATTACCGATAAAATGTTCAAGATTTTAATGACGATGACGACTTCGGATGGATAGGTCTAGGCAAAAAATTACACTATGAATATAAAAAACCGGTCAAGTGCGAGTCGGACTCATGCACCGAGGGTACCGTACAAACAGCTATATTCACCAACTTAATTAGGTAACTAGGTCAACGGGAACTAGACGGGGTCGCCACCGTCTGATGGCGGACGCGGTGGGGCCGCAGGGGAGGAGGAGTGCCGGTATAGCGTTGGCCGCTCTCCCTATCCCCTGCGGCCGAAAAATGGTAGGTGGCGGGGCCATTGACCCTGACTCGTCACAAGGGGACCAAGGGTGCCATACACGGGGTCGTCTGGCACCCATGCGCTGGTTTGGTCCCTAGGGTGGTCACGGCGCACAGTGTGTCCTGGTGCGCCGTAGATGGGGGGTACTCCCCAGAGGAGGGTCCGGTGACGGACAGCCGCGGCGGGTTCGCGGTGAGTGCTAACGCGTACCCGTGTTCCCGCCATAAGCGGCACAGGAGGACACCGTGGAGTTTTAGTGGGTTAGAGTCCCAAATAACTGCGCTATCTCCCCGTGGTAGCGCAGTATGCATGAGCTCCACGCTGAAAAAAAAAAAAAATGTCAACGGGAACTACCAGATCGGTTTTCGACCCAAAACCTATAGGCTACTTCCGGTTGACCTAGAATTGACAATTTTGGTTAAAAGCAAGGTCTTGGAGCACAAGTAAAGGGAAAATTCCGAAAAATAAAGAAAGTTGAAAATTAAGGTAAATTTTGGCACTTACAAGTTTTCGCAAATATCTAAATTTGCCCATATATTTTTCTATCTATAGACCCATAGGACTATAGGTAGGTAGGTAGGTTTAGGGACTATAGTATATCTGGTATAAATTCCAAGGTCCTGAGAAAATCAGTGGTGACACACGGACAGACGGACAAAAAAGTGATCTTATAAGGATTCCTTTTTTACCTTTTGAGGTACGGACCCTAAAAAAGAAATATACATATAATATTTAACGTTGATGGAGGGGGGGGGGGCTAGTTGACTTCGGACCGGGGTGGCAATAATATTTAAAAAAAACGGACCCCAAATTAAAGTAATTAGTAATCCCTGTTATAAATTTTTGGGACTCTTAAGGCTCAAAAAAAGTGACATTCAATCTATACCAATATTATAAAGAGGAAAGATTTTTTTTGTTTGTACCGAATAGGCGCCGAAAATACTGGACCGATTTAAAAAAGTCTTTCACCAATGCAAAGCTACATTATTCCCGAGTAACATAGGCTATAATTTTGACGGGAGCAAAGCCGCGGGGGTCAGCTAGTCAGTTATAAAGATCGTAAAACGTCCAAATTTTTTTGGGATTGATTGATCCAGCGCAATCGCATATATTTTAACACTCGATGGAAAAAGAGGGGTCTTATTAGTTTGACGTGTGAAAGAGGAGTGTTGACGAAAAAAGAGGGGTGTTATGAATTTGACGTGTATATTTGTGTGTTTGTGTATCTGTCTGTGGCATCATAGTGCCTAAACGGAAGGATTTCAATTTTTTTTTTTTTTGAAAGGTGACTTTATCGAGAGTGTTCTTAGCTATATTTGATGCCGCAAGATATCGTGTTATAAATTACTTGTTTCGATGGAGTGGCGAACGAAGCGTGTTTACTATTAGTTAATGCATGTTTATATACTTTAAAAAGGTACTTGTGTCCGGATTAAATTTTAATTTTTCTTGTGGCAGTCGGTATCACTGAAAGAATGGTAATTTTCTGGGTCCTGTTAAGTATGCCTTTTTAATTATTGCAACTTAGTTACGTTAGTTTATCTGTCCGATAGTGAATTAAAACGATACAAAGACCAATTACAATAACTGACATATAAATAGGACAATTGTGTTACATAAAATCAGTAATTCACAAAACAACACTGTGGTATCCTATAATAAACGACAGAGCAATACGTGCCTGCGTCTACCTACTTATGATTATTAAGTTGTCACCCACATTCGGTGACAGGACGTATCCATGTGGAGCTCTGTGCTTACTGATAATTTGAGTGTATTATTATAAACCCCAACCCCTAATTAGTGAACACCACATTGGCGACGAGTAAAAGCGCAGTGAGTAAAGTGATTATATCAAATAATGTCCCACTTACGGAAATTGGTCAGCAACAAAAGTATTATTTTATTGCATGTGTTTTGGAAAAAATAAAAGATAATGAGGGTAGTAAGTAATGGAAATGTGAAATTTAGCAGAATGTTATTTTTATAATTATTTGCCTATTCATGAGCGATCCGCATCGGCGATAAGCTGATGGATGTGCTACATAAATCATTGAAATCATTACTTGACTTGTGTAAATAAACAAAACCGTGTACCGAAATGTGGTTATGAAATTCAAATAAAAACTACATTTCGACAGCAATAAAAATCTCAAACCCGGTTTAATCCGGTTGACCAAATCCGTTTGCTAATAAAGCGATGGAGCGTTACCAACGTATATAGTTATAAAACGATCCATCGCACAAAACAATAATCACTTATTCAAGTTCAACAGTTATTCAAGCAAAACAAAACTATCTATTTTCTAAACTGCCTAATTTTCAAAACGATATATTTCTCAAACATCACTCGTTACTTATGAAACGAAACCAAAGCTGTGTCACAACGCTATAAATCCCCGCAAACTATAACATACCCACTTGAATTTGTCAACGTAGCTGGTTGAAGAGAATAAGCCAGATAGAGCGTTTTGATGCGTGCGAGTAAGAGAGCTATATTCTTTTGGGGTGGATGATAAGCTGAATTTGACAATGCGATAATGAAGCTTATTCCTAAGTAACTTAGGACGATATTATTATTATGTAAAACTTCGTTTTGAACTTTGACTTTGTCGCATACGTTGCGATTGTCACCTGCGACACAATTGTTTCGATTTATTATCTCGATATGTACTAGCAATCACATAAATGCAATGTTAATAGCAGGACGTGGAATCCAGCCGGTCCTAAGCTTGGTAATGTACTAAGGGAAGTTCATCGAATACTATAAAAATCGTTTGGTAAACGTGTTTAAGTTAAACCGTATGGTAACACATTAAACATTTAGAAATAGATAGTTGCCAAAATAGATAGTTTTGTCAAAGGTTGACCAATGATCAACGGTGTCGTTACGTTGTTTAAAAAACGATAACGACACATCAATTGCCAATCATATCGAAAGATATTATTGGATCTAAAGTAAAAAAAAAAAAAAATGTTGTCAATCATATCGAAAGATATTATTGGATCTAAAGTGAAAGGTCGAAATAAATGATGTCAATCATATCGAAAGATATTATTGGATCTAAAGTGAAAGGCCGAAATAAATGATGTCAATCATATCGAAAGATATTATTGGATCTAAAGTGAAAGGTCGAAATAAATGATGTCAATCATATCGAAAGATATTATTGGATCTAAAGTGAAAAAAAAAAAAAAAAAATGATGTCAATCATATCGAGAGATATTATTGAATCTAAAGTGAAAGGTCGAAATAAATGATGTCAATCATATCGAAAGATATTATTGTATCTAAAGTGAAAGGTCGAAATAAATGATGTCAATCATATCGAAAGATATTATTGGATCTAAAGTGAAAGGCCGAAATAAATGATGTCAATCATATCGAAAGATATTATTGGATCTAAAGTGACAAAAAAAAAAAAAAAAAAATGATGTCAATCATATCGAAAGATATTATTGGATCTAAAACAAAATATTTGAACGGTGAAAAACGAATTATTGGGTCAAAACAAGATGTTTCAGCGATGAATCGTAAATTCATTCATTCAGTTATTTTATTGAATGATAAAAATGAAAAAGTTCCACTTCGATAAATTCGAAGCAATGTGATGCCAAATTAGGTATAAACTTGTTGTTAAAATAAAAAAAGTATCATGAAATTTGTTAAGGCTAAATAAGAATCAAATCGAATGCATTTTGTACTGACTATTATATTCAAATAAGAAAAAAATAAATAAAGAACCGTTTCCTGAGGTGATAGACTGGGACTCGAGTTAACTGGCAGTCTGGCACTTAACAGGTACTTGAGGGACTTTTATGCGGCTTGCTAGCTAGAGTTTGTTTATTTAAACATTCCAACGTAAACAAAGCCACTGAACTCTTGTTATGAATAGAGCTTAATCAGTTTAAATATAAACTTAATTGTTAATTTTATAATTAGCATTTTGATTATTTTGAAAATGTTATAATTATTGCAAGAAGTTAATTTGAATGCAGCTAATGCAACATGCACTGTAAATTTAAATGTAAGTAGCAAAAGCAAACACTAGAGTCAGCATAACGTTGTCAGAGCCAAAATGCAACAAGTACTTGCCTTATTAAAATTGATACATGAACAAGAGGTATAACCTCTTTTGTCGATATGGCAATACAATCACAAACGTGATAACTAACGGTTTCTGCCGTATTTATGCCAATGTAGAGATGAGCACTTTGGCACTTAAAGATAATGCTCAGTTACCAATACCTAGTACAATGAATGAGAACAGAATAAAAGGAGTTTTCTAATGTTATTTCCAAAAACACTACAAAACAAAGGCCAATAAAAGAAAAAGTCCCAACTTTTGTCAAATGACAAGATAATAAAAGCTTAAATGAGAAGCTTAAAAGGTCCACTTTTCTAGACTATATTTTTCAAGTCAATGACGATGCAACAATTGATTACAAATTTGCATGTGCAAAGCTTATTGGATGAACAGTTAAGACAGTAAAACTAGCTCTAAATGATTAGTGGTAAAAACTAATAATTTGGGTAAAAGCTGCCATTGACCCTAATGTACCTACTACAAAAGGTTTTGGTCTGAATTCCACTAAAAATAAACAAATTTCCAAATTCGAAAAGGTTTATCTAGAGATTTCTATTTTCAAAACAATTCAATCAATTTGGTCGACGAATCTTGTGGATGAAAGCTACCATTTTCGTTAATGTACTAAAACAAACACTTGGTCTGAATGCCACTGAAAATAAACAAATGTTCAATTTCGTAAAATTAAATCTAGAGATCTCTATTTTCAAAACAATTTGACAACCTCATAGTTAAGTCCCAATTCCTGGAATCAAAGGTAAAAACACAATACGAGCTAAAGACATCATGGAACCCGTAAATAAAACCATAATCTAGGGTTTCTCCAAGTTTTAAAGCCTGATAATGATTATATATATATATATATTGCTTGGCGAAGGAGTGCTAAAACTTATATAACAACAAATGTAATAAAAACAATGAAAGAAAAAGGGAATTGTCAAACGCACGCGTCTGCTACTGCGATTGATCGAATCAAAAATTTGCATCACTTGACTGACGTTTAATTGTGATGCGTTTATAATAATTTAACCGGTTGGTGAAATCGACGGTTAAACACAAACGCTCAAGTACTTGGAAAGTATAAGAGTAATCCAGTTTTCTGGATCAATTTTGTTGGCAAGTGGATCCTTAATTTCACAACTATAAAATCGATCTATAGTTTTGAAACTAAAATATTGTGTCTTTATATTGCCTACCCTTGGCTACAATGACACAAAAGTTTGTATTGCACCCAAGTAGTCGCTAACACCAGTTCTGTTACTTTAGTGACTGTACTGGTTCAGTTCGACAAACAAAAACAATTAATTTCACTCATGTGGAAACTAAAGTTTGACAGTGTACTGTCAGAGAAAAAAATATATAACGAGACGATATTAGTCGTTGTACAAAAAAGAAAAAAAGAGAAACGAACTCTTAAACTGGTTCTTTGGCCAAATAAAAACAAAGACCTAGTTTAATCATGAGTCCAGAGTATTTAAATATGAAATATGTTTAAATCCATATAAGGACTACTAATGTAAAATCTAAATATTTTACACAAGATCGAAATTGTGAAACTTCTAGACAAAACACAATAATAGTGTTATGAAATATATTTCAAAAGCCGTAAATCGTAAAATTATAACATCAAACAACGGCAGATAATACTGTTATTAGTTATTCAATACATGCTGTAAAATCTATATGATTTGATCATCAGACATAAACCTACAGGGTTCTCAATTGTCATTCATAAAAAAAAAAAAAAAAAAACAACCTGTAGGAGGCCGGAAGGTTATCAATTAAGAAGTGATGTTTCGTAAGACTTTAACTAAAACACTGTATTGATTAAAACATATTATATATACGTACTTATGTACCTAAATATTGTAAAAATTATTTTTAAAAGAGTAAGTATGGAGTTTCTTGTGCATTCTTCTCCATAACAAGCTACTTTCCGAATGCACGGTAGAATCAATTTTTTTTAAAAGAGTAAGTATGGAGTTTCTTGTGCATTCTTCTCCATAACAAGCTACTTTCCGAATGCACGGTAGAATCAACTTTTATTCCATGTAAATTTAAATTGTGACATTGAAAAGTGCCACTTGGTAGCCCAGTAGAAATAAATATCTTTTGTCTTGTCTCAATAAATATCTTTAATGTAATTACACTTGCAAAATAATTATTATTATAAAAAGGAAGAGATGTGGTATCCTATAATAAACGACAGAGCAATACGTGCCTGCGTCTACCTACTTATGATTATTAAGTTGTCACCCACATTCGGTGACAGGACGTATCCATGTGGAGCTCTGTGCTTACTGATAATTTGAGTGTATTATTATAAACCCCAACCCCTAATTAGTGAACACCACAAATACAATAAACAGTGTAGTGCCGCCATGGTAGTGGAATGGCAATATATTATAATCAATATGATGAATAATTCAAATATAAAAATACAATTAACATGGAACAGTGGACACCCTCGCTTTTCTCTCACAGAACACCAGACATGCACACATCACATTCAGGATTTGCAGTCAGTCATTGGTCATTAACATCTTCAAAGCACAAAGTACATATTTCAATGCTATTAATCTTAATTCCATTATTATTTTTTATATTATGTACTGGAATACAGCTTGGTCATCAAATAAATACCATAACCTTTTTGTTTTTGATTCTCGTGATATTGCGTAGCAAAATGTTAAATCCGGAGTTCCGGGTTTCCGGAATCTTTGTTCCCTGATAGCTACAACCTTGGGATCTTTAAGTCAAGAGCTAATAGGTTTCTTCTAGGCAAGCGTGCTTCACCGTCGACCACATCATCGCTTACCATTAGGCGAGATAGTGGGCAAACGCGATTCTATAGATTATATTTAAAAAAAAACGTTAGAAATATATACGTGAATTATAAGTCTAACCTAAACCAATAATTTATTATTATCTTACGTCTTTAATAATGAAATAACCTCATAAATTCAAATAACTTTAATCTGGCTACCTAAACGACAGATATTAACATAAGGTATTTTAAATATTGTCACTTATCATTCATGAAATATATACGAATAACCGAAAGCGATTAAATCGTAAAATTGTGTTTTTTTTTTAAATTTATCATATCTTTGCTTTGACATGTGACTGATTGCTCTAACACTTTTCACAGGCGCTTTTTTTTTTTTTTTAATTTAACGCATGGAATTAATATGTACCTATTGTATACAAATATCAATTTATGAATACTTTGGCATGCAACTGATTACTTTGATATTTTTCACAGGTGCCGTACGAGATTACACGAACAGCTACGCAAATGCATTCTACACTATATTAGCGCTCTATGCATTTATAGCTGTACTATGGCCAATAGAACTAATTGTAAAGAAGAACAACAAACGAAGAAGGAAAACATCAAATAATTCCAAATCTAGTCAATTTAATAAAGAATCCAAGTGAATGTTTTTAGCGTGTTCGTTTTATTTGGGAAATCAATTGGATGAGAGTTACAATTATTTATGGCGTCAATGAGATCCTTATTTTTGCTAGGATCATCATTGCAAGTAGAAATCATTTATTAGAAGCTACACGTTTCTTCCTCTCTAAACATCGTCGTCTCTATAATATTTAGTGTGGTTACTTTAGGGTTATTCTGGTGGATGAAATGGTGACAGGTCACTGGAACAACTTACGACCCACGGATGCCCCTCAAGTTAAAGGGTAAAATCTACAAGTCCGTGATTAGACCTGTCATACTGTATGGATCAGAATGTTGGGCTGTGAAAAAGATGGATGAAAGGAGATTGCATGTAGCAGAGATGAGAATGTTGAGATGGATGTGCGACGTGACGAGATTAGATAAAGTGAAAAATGAGTATATTAGAGGCAATTTGAAAGTGGCGCCAGTGGCAGAAAAGTTGAAGGGAAACCGTTTGTCCTGGTATGGTCATAAGATGAGGAGGGATAAAACGCATGTCACTAAAAGAGTTATTAATATAAATGTGGATGGATGGAGAGGAAGAGGAAGGCTAAAGAAAAGATGGATGGACTGTGTGAGGAGTGATGTGAAGGAAAAGGGAGTCAGTAATAGCATAACTAGGGACAGAACGGTATGGAAGAAGAAAACGTGTTGCGACGACCCCAAGTAACATGGGATAAGGGCAGGAAGATGATGACTTTAGGGCTATTCTGCATAAAACTCACCGTGATTAATTAGATGTAGTGAGCCCGAAGTAACCTGTCAAGCTAAGTATGCCAGAGATTGACCGCGCTCTTCTAAATTCTCTCTTCTGATTTCATGGCCAAATTGTTCATAGAATAGAACTACTGATCATGTAAGTTTAGTGTATATGTCATGGACTAAGTGATAAATCAAAGCACTATGTAAATAATGTTTTTTAGAGGTTTGGTTTTAACAATAAAATACAACACGTAAAAATAAATTTAATAGCCATGTTAGCCTTCCCGATAAACTCGAGGAGCTCGTGGCTAAATAATAACAGCCGCACTGGTCGATCATCAAGGTTAAGCAACGCTTGACGAGATCGTTCCGTGGATGGGTGACCGTTTCAACATACCGAGTTTCCTCCGTGCCTCGGAAAGCCCGTTAAGCCTTTGGTCCCAGCTGTCATTTGAAGATCTTTGACAGTCGTTACGGGTAGTCAGAAGTCTGAGATCTGACACCAGTCTTGCCAAGAGGTATCGTGTTACCCAGTTACTGGGTTGGAGGTGAGATATGCAGTCGCTCCATGTAAAACACTGGTACTCAGCTGAATCCGGTAAGACTGGAAGCCGACCCCAATATAGTTGGAAAAAGCCTTCTCGATAAAGTGGTCGAAAGTTGGACTGACCGAATACGCTTTATTCGAGCCAGCCGTGGCACCCATATACCCGAAATCATGTTTAAGCACTAATGGCATAAGAATATATTTTATATAAAGCCAATAACATGGCAAATCAATTATTTATCCTTTATAATGCCCGGGCAATATGAATCAAGTCAACGCAATATAAGTTTTTAAGCTGACATGGTCACAATCACGAACAAGTGTCAAAAGTGGATAAAGTGAGCATCGTCTGTTGTGAAAAATGTCGAGTAACTAGTGAGACGAGTTCTGGTGGTAGCGGCATCGTACGTGAAAAACGAGTGAGGAAGAGGGTATTTATTTATTTATTTATTTATTTATTTATTTATTTATTTATTTATTTATTTATTTATTTATTTATTTATTTAATTATTTATTTATTTATTTATTTATTTATTTATTTGTTTATTTATTGGTTTATTTATTTATTTATTTATTTATTTATTTATTTATTTATTTATTTATTTATTTATTTATTAGGTTAACCAACAATTGTTTACACACATAAAAATACATTGCGATTGACAGATATACATTTGCAAGTGTAACAATCACTTATAGGCTAACACCGCATGTACAGTAAACGGTTCAAATACACAAAATAAATATTTTATCTTAAGATTAGGTTAGTTTTAGTATAACATTCAAATTCACCAAAAACATATCCACATCAAAACTGCAAACACAAATTCAAATCCCGAACAATAAAAGTGGCGATAAATTATACATTAAAAAAAAAAAAAAAAAGGGTAGACAGATCTGTCAGTTTGTAAATAAATTCGTGATCATGGCGCTTGTAACGGTGCCGAAATATCGAGCTCTCAACCAAAATCAAAAACATGGTAAATATCCCGAAACAAATATTAATTTTAAGTCAACACAAATAGGGCAATGTAATAAATACTGATTTAAACTTCATTATCTTCTGGTCATTATGAAAATTGCTGCGTAACTATTGGGCAATTTGATAATTATAGTTTTTATTTTAAATACTCGGTCAGCAAGAATTATGTACGAAATAGTAGATTTTACAACGAGTGCACAAAACGAACCATTTTTATCCGAGACTATTAGCAGTTTAAAATGGTTCTGTGGACGAGTTATAAACTCTGCTTTTCATTTCGATTGCGAGGAAATAAAACAGTAGTAATTTTAGCAAATTTGAAGAAATTAATAAACGAACGAAAAAACAAGACCTGTTTCTCGCGCTTTTTTTTTTAATCTTACGGCATTGATATAAGGCTTGGGCTGCAGACCTATACAGCCTAGTATTAAATTAATTTTGTAACAATTTTTTTTTTTAATTTAATTAAATAACCTACCGTATTTTAATTTAAATGTTAATATATTTTATGTCTTAAAAAACACATAAAGGCAAATAAATTAAAGTAAATATTATAAAATAACAAATTCTATCTGTGAACTTTTTATTGTGTTTGGCTGTATGGCTCATTTTCTTTGCCTTAATATAGATACATTTATAAATAGATGCGTTAATGCACTTGTGCACAAAAATTGATTTTGTGCAGCCTATATCCTGCACAAATAAGCAATTTTAGAGCATGAGAAGTGAAAAAGTTATTTTCACAGAAAAATATATTATTTGGTCATCAAGATTATAGAACCAGTTAGCATAAAATAATAAAGGTAAGCGGTGCCACTATCTTCAACCAATTAGTCCAAGAGCGAAGCGAGCTCAAGAGCTTAGTGCACCCCGACACGGATAGGTTAGGTACAAAGGGGATGATAGGAGTTGAACTGAGCGAGCAAAGCGAGCGAACTCAGCTCCCGTGATTTGTTTCATGTTAGGTTACAGAAATGGGAGCCCCGTCGACTTTGTTGCTTAAATAGTAATCATATTTTATTTTATATCATCATCGGACTACAAGACGTATGGCGATGCGTCATTTATGGTGGACATCCCACCCATACGCACAAAACGTTTTGGGAACACTTTTATTATGCGTACAGCTAAGGAGTTGAATTCCCTGCCGGAGTCTGTGTTTCCCGATAGCTACAATTTAAGAGTGAATAGGTTATTTCTAGGCAAGCGTGTTTCACCGTCGACCACATCATCGCTTACCATCAGGTGAGATATTGGATAAGCGCAAGCCAAATGCGCAAAAAGCGCAAATCGACAATAAAAAAATACCTATTATACTGATTCTATTTTAAAATTAATGTCAATATTAAAACTAGTTTAATAAAACACAATTTTTTATTACCCTGCCCAATAAATGATGGCCCAGAAAGCCCGACCATTTTAATTATTTCAATAGCTATTAGCAAATTGCCTACTTATATTGGGCATTTTTGAAATTGTCTGGGGCATTATGGATTGGCATATTAATGACTTGGTCCATAACATATACATTGTCTTAATATTTTTTCTCGCTTTAGCCTGACAGTTTTTGCCCATAACGAGTGTTGTTTCTGATATATACATTTGGTTTAAAAACCGATATTCCAACCAATATGCTTCGAATATTCACAATAATAATTTTCTCATTTGATTGCATCCAATACCAGATCAACCAATCAGCTCCAATCCTCATCTCAGAGTTTGCACAGTATAACAAACAACTAATACACCACATTTCTTTGATTCCCCCCAACCTACGTAGCTACAGAATTCTTTTCAAACTGCACAATGAAGTGAACCAAGTTGTCGACCAAACAGCGCAAGAGCAAATTAAGTAAAACTAGAGCTGGTTTATTTATCCACTGTGGCGAGTCTATTTACTGTGCAGTCACAAAGAACTGAACTTTAAATCGACTCACAATTTTACCAGAGAAAATCGGCTTCGAAATTTAAATTAGTCGTTCCATTTCATGAGTATGCGGCCATGCGCTAATCAAAGGAATTTTGTGAGACAGTGGTCAGGTGCAAGCTGTAGCTATTAACTAAAAACCGGCCAAGTGCGAGTCGGACTCGCGCACGAAGGGTTCCGTACTTGGTAATTGTGGTTTACGATTTATGACGTATTAAAAAAAAACTACTTACTAGATCTCGTTCAAACCAATTTTCGCTGGTAGTTTACATAGTAATGTACATCATATATTTTTTTTAGTTTTATCATTCTCTTATTTTAGAAGTTACAGGAGGGGGGGGGACACACATTTTACCACTTTGGAAGTGTCTCTCGCGCAAAATATTCAGTTTAGAAAAAAATATATTAGAAACCTCAATATCATTTTTGAAGACCTATCCATAGATACCCCACACGTATGGGTTTGATGAAAAAAAATATTTTTAGTTTTAGTTTCAAGTATGGGAACCCCCAAAATTTATTGTTTTATTTTTATTTTTGTGTGAAAATCTTAATGCGGTTCACAGAATACATCTACTTACCAAGTTTCAACAGCATAGTTCTTATAGTTTCCGAATAAAGTGGCTGTGACATACGGACGGACAGACAGACAGACAGACAGACATGACGAATCTATAAGGGTTCCGTTTTTTGCCATTTGGCTACGGAACCCTAAAAAAGGAAAAAAAAAATCCAAAGTGAATGGCGTAAAAGTGCCATAATGTGTTATTTGCGGGGCTGTAGTTCTTTGTGAGCGGGATTGACAAAAATTCGGTGAGGTATAAAGGTGAACGCGCACCTAGACGCACCGCACTCGCCGCACGCGCCGCAGTCATCGCATTTTATAAATCTTTATATGAAATCGTATGCAGCCTCGCGCACCTATCCGCGCCGCACGAGCCGCATTTCAGCAAAATGCTGTAGGAAAACGGATTCCACCAACGCGTGCGGTGGACGTCATCAGACTCGGCGGGCGATGCTGGCCGCGCGGTAACATGATCCGTATCCGTATGAAAATATAGTTCAAGATTTACAGAAGTGGATAAAATGCGTGCGGCGCGTTCGGCGTGGATAGCGCGGGGCCAAGAGAAAATGCGATGACTGCGGCGAGTGCGGTGCGTCTAGGTGCGCGTTCACCTTTAAGTGCAGCCGCCATGTTGTTATTCTGTTTAGAGGTAGCGCGCTATGTTTTGCTTTGAAAGAAAAAACTAAACCTTAGAGGATCACTGTCGTTTAGGTGTATCTTTTTCTGATATAATAGCTCGAAGCACGCAAGTTCCTTTTCATTTTGATAACTCAACGTTATTAAATGCGAGTTTTAAGCTGTCGAGTAGGTAGATGGATTTTTGAACATATGATGCAACTATTTTCTGCCAAAGGTATTATACGCCCGCGCGAATAGTGTTTTGGTCCCGGGGGAACTGTTTAGGACCTAATTAAAGGCTTCTAAACTAAAGTGGACTGTAAATACTTATATTATGGTTCTTTAGTCCCCGTAAGTTTGCTAACTCGAAACACTTCACAACGAATGCACGCTACCACAAAAAACTTAACACCGTAGCCATGTGATCTCGAATAACCAAATCTCTAATTTCACCAATTCGAATCACTTAACAACAAATGCGCGCTTCTACGCAAAACTTATCGCCGAAGCCACGCGACCACGCTTAACCAAACCTCTAACGAAAGACACCAAATAATTATTTAATACATCAATTTCATCATCATCGTTTTTGGATCCTAGATGGTACATTTCGTACCTGCCCAATTGTTTTTATCAGATTTATACGGTGCACGGATTAATTGGAGTCCACGATACCGTGCAAAAGGTGGAAGGTACCTTTGGTGTTTGGGCTCCTGTCCGACAAAAATAAAATAATTTATTGTTTTTTTATTTAATATAGTAATTACTGACTTCGAGAAGGCGTCAATAAATGCGGTGAAACAAGTGTTCCCTGAAAGTAAACACAAGTGTTGTTACTTCCACCTGGCTCAAAGTATTTGGAAACATATACAATCTGCTGGTCAATCCAAACAATATTCAGAATCGACATCTTTTGCTCACAAAATGCGTCATTTGGCCGCATTAGCCTTTTTAAAACCATATGAGATACCTGAGGCTTTTGAAATACTAAAAGAAAAAGTATTACCCAAGGATGCAGTGAAAGTCAAAATTTCGCTTTTATAATATTACTAAGATTAATGCAAGCAAAGCACGCGTGCACGGCGTGCACTATTCTTTGAAGTTGCGCTATTAGGGACCTGGTACCGAAAACAAAATATAAACTAAGCTTAAGCACAGTTTTTTAAATAAAGAGTTTAACAGCTAATTTTAAAGTCAAAACGGTAGAACTAGTCGTACCAGAAAGATCTAGTTTATATCTATTTTGCATTTACTATTGAATTGGCCATTGTTGAGATATTCGGGCAATTATTTCTAATTTATCATTTATTTATGCAGTCTGCATTAATGTAGTTGTAATAATTTGCTTAACCTGTTTTGAACTGCCCAGACACGGATTATTAGTCTTCTGCAACTAAGTGCGACTGTTCTGAAGCAGGATGCAGAATTGAAGACCGCCTTTGTACCCATAGTATTAAGTTGCTGTGAAAATATATGTGTTATTTCTTTTTTTGGTGTACAATAAAGTATATTCTATTCTATTCTATTCTTTTTACTCTTTAATTTTTGGTTGTTGCAATCCACTTTTCAGGTCTGTTTTTGACGTTACCAGGATTCATGATCGGCCTCACAAGAAATATTTTCTGTATCATGAAGGAGTTTTAAAATTATAAATCCATAACAATTAATCATCTTCCAATAAAATACTATCCTGCTAACATAAAGAATAAACACAAAATGGATTTGTGTTACTATTTTACGCAAAAACTACTGAAAGGCTTTTCAAAGTCAAATATATTTATTCAATTAGGCCAATGAACGGCATTTTTGAAAGTCACATAAATTAAAATTAAAATTTACAAGTAATAAAAAATGATTCTACCGTGCATTCGGCAAGTAGATTGTTATGGAGAAGAACGCACAAGAAACTCCATACTTACTCTTTTAAAAAAAAATGTGTTTTACAATATTAACATAGTACATACATTAATATATGTGAGGACGATGCACCCAGAATAGCTCTACACACTATACTACGTACAGGTATAAAGTATTAAAAAGCATTAACAGGAAATATAATTAATTTGATAAGTAGGAACATGGTTCTCACATACTTACAAATATTTACTCACCTTATTTACCTCATTTACTTACTTTTGTTGAAACTTTACAGTAATATTGTTTAGATATCAAATTAACACTAGGGTTTAATTTATAAAGATGTTAAGTACAACATGCCCGGGGCTGGAACCGCGGATGGCAGCAAGTAAACTAAAATCTAGAATAATTTATCCTTTACCAGTGGGCCACCACGACATTCGGTAGATATGGTGAGGAGTGGATGGTGATGATATGATATGATTGAAAAATATTAATTCTAACGGACTTCCAAAGAAGGAGGAGGTTCTCAATTCATAGGAACTCAATTTTATTTTTTATTTTATCCCCTTTTTTAAAGGCGCCTGGACTGATTTGGAAAATTCTTCTTATGGTTGAAAGAGTATACTTCCCAGCCAGTCCCATGGTCATCAAGTCAGGATCTGATGATGTGATCTCAAGAAATCGAGGGAAAACCGTAAATATTATAGGCATACATATAGCGATTTTGGTATTTTTATCTACAATGCAATTATTTGCACTCAGAAAGTATCGTTTGGTGAAGTGGAACTGATGAAGAAGACCACAGACGGCCACAGAAACTCCTTATGTTGAAAGTTTCACTAATAGGTGTAAATAATGAAAATAAAAGTCCAAGTTAGCAAGTATGTGTACAGTCAAAGTACTTACTAACACAACTCGATTCCACTGATTTATGTTGAAAGATTTCGATAACGTTTGGGGCACCTGGGATCTTGGACTTGAGCACGTTAATGTCAAAAAATACAAACCATCCAATCACAACTGTCTATATTGAGTTGAGCACGAGTCAATGCTGCCGGAATACCGGCCTTATTATGTAAATAAATATTATGTTAATTTAAATGTAGAATATATTATAGATCATAATATTTTATCACTATCACTTTTGTGGAAAGATTATCATTTCAAATAGGTAATGAAAACTTGAAGATGGCGGAACGAAGCAAAACTCTTTTTTATTTATTTATTAGCCTATCTACAGTTGTCACACTGTTTATTTAAAAATACAAGCAATATGATACAAGCATAGTGTACAATATGATGCGATAGACACGGCATGCAATAAATAAGTAACTATTCACAAGTAAAATATCAAAATTA
Organism: Orthosia gothica; assembly: GCA_949775005.1. Taxonomy (NCBI): domain Eukaryota; kingdom Metazoa; phylum Arthropoda; class Insecta; order Lepidoptera; family Noctuidae; genus Orthosia; species Orthosia gothica. The sequence continues at coordinate 10,823,907 of OX459063.1, read as the reverse complement.
AAAAAACCCCCGACACATTTATCTTGCGACAAGTAAAATTTCAAAATTTAAAAACCCGCGACACATTTATCTTGCGAAAACACCCCGATTCAAACAGTAAAATGCCCATAACTTTTGAAAGGCTGAACCGATTTTATTCAAACATACCTAAGAACACTCTCGACAAAATTACCTTTCAAACAAAAAAAACTAAATCGAAATCGGTTCATCCGTTTAGGCGCTATGATGCCACAGACAGACACACAGATACATAGATACACAGATATACAGACACACAGATACACAGCAACACACGTGAAACTTATAACACCCCTCTTTTGCCGGCGGGGGTTAATAAAAAAACCCGACTGCTTCAAAAGCGAACTAAAAAGTCGTAAACAAGGAAAAATCATGCTGTGCAGTCGGAGGATACATATTCGCGGGCTGGCTGACCAAAATCTGGTGTATTCTCCGCCTGCACAGCATGATTTTTTCCTTGTTTACGACTTTTTAGTTCGCTTTTGAAGCAGTCGGGTTTTTTGATTTTTTGATTTAACTTTTTTTATTTATAACTTTTTAGTTAAGTTTTTTTCGAATTAGATACATTAAAACATATAAGTGTTATATATTTTTGAAATCACCTCTTAAAACCCTTTATTTTAATACCCCACACGATGGATTGACCCCACATTAAGACGAATCAATTGACGTATGAATCATCGAAATCGGCCAACGCGTTTGGTCTCTGGATCGCCATACAGGAACAAAAATTCATACATACATAGACTGATAAACACATTACCCTCCTTCGGCAGTCGGGTAAAAATATGGTCGTTACTTTTGATAGACTTGGCGCTTGAATTTTCGAAGTGTTGTGGAATAAATGTCTATTGATTCTTCGCAATTATTATGAAGCCTGCAAAGTCTGGGGATGGGGTAATGGGTCCTGATACAGTTTTGCGAAATGGAGGACGTAATAGTTTGATAGTGTGACGCGGATAGTTGTAGAGTAGGTTAAAATTAAGGGGGCAGTTTATTTTACTCTGAAATATTTTAAAAAGTATCTTTATCTTTTTAGTAAAGATTGGTCCTTGGAAGCTTTCGGATGAGAGTAGTAGAAGAAAATAGAGTAGCCCAAATTGTTCCACTGCCAAAGATCTCTCTTTGTTAGTAGAACAATTCGGGCTGCGGAGCTTTTTGCGGCTTTTCTTCTGCCCAGCTATAACCCATTTGCAGTTTGGGGGACTGTCTTTATGTAGAATTTTGACGTCAATAGAGTGCTGACTCGCAGCCTTATTTGATAACATGACTTTTTATTTAATAAACAATCAATCTGCCTAGCCTTTTCCCAACTTTATTGGGATCGGCTTCCAGTCTAACCGGATTCGGCTGAGTACCAGTGTTTTACATGGAGCGACTGCCTATCTGACCTCCACAACCCAGTAACTGGGTAACACAGTACCCCTTGGCAAGACTGGTGTCAGATCTCAAGCTTCTGACTACTCGTAACGACTGTCAAAGATCTTCAAATGACAGCCGGGACCAACGGCTTAACGTGCTTTCCGAAGCACGGAGGAAACTCGATATGTTGAAATGGTCACCCATCCACGGACCGGCCTTGTCAAGCGTTGCTTAACCTTGAAAATCGACCAGTGCGGCTGTTAGTATTTAGCCACGAGCTCCTTTTTATTTAATAAACAAACATTCAAAATGCTCTGATCACCGCAAGGCCAAAAGTCTAAATTTTTACATTGTAAATAGACTATTTACAATAAATAATTCAAAATATTTATTGTCTTTTATTACGCTATAAATATTCTCTTTGTAATGATAACCCTGATTGGTTTACGAATAGTAAATTAAGTGGACATATTAACCACTGTTTGACTGTTGAGTTCTTTATTTGCATTACCAGTTCATTAAACAGTCTGGTGATCTTGTTGAAAAAAAACCAGCCAAGTGCGAGTCTGACTTGCGCACAGAGGGTTCCGTATAAACAGCTACATTCACCAGAATAATAGGTAACATTACTAACGTTCATAAACAATGAAAGCATCGAACATTGCTCTAACGAAGGGACAAAATTAATTTTGCCGTTCGAAAACTGTTGTCCCCATACGTCATTGCTGTCATCGATAAGCCGCCTTTGTACCCGTAAAAATAAGTTTTCTTGTAAAATAGATGTTTAACTTTCTCTTTTGGTGTACAATAAAGTATATTCTATTCTGTTATATCAATATACAATATTTTTACTTTTCCAAATATTTGTTTTGAGTAATAGTCCTCCTATTACTCATACTTGTAAAGCCTACTTAGCTGTGATAGTTTTCCTTTTAATTTCGTTACATATACTACTGCCATGTTTTTTTTACATATCCAAAAGCAACCATTTAGATGACATACTGGGGAATACTTGACTCTTAACAAAAAATAGCCATTTGAAGCATAAGCTTACGCAAACGGATCCCTGAATAGAAAAATTGTTTTCACAGACCTGTAATATTTTTGAATGGCCTTTCCAACGATATCCTACAGCTACACCATAACTTTACCACTTTGTTGGTGTGATTAATAAATGTTTCAAGTACTAAGAGTCTTTAAGCTAAGCTGCGGACGGATAGGTGGACATGGCGAAAGTTTAAGGGTTCCTTGTGGACTACGGCACCGGAAAAGAAGGTTTTAGTATTCTGAAAATATTGACTGCAAGATTTAATGCAACAATGAGCTCGTGGCTAAATAATAACAGTCGCACTGGTCGATCATCAAGGTTAAGCGACGCTTGACGAGGTCGGTTCATGGATGGGTGACCATTTCAACATACCGAGTTTCCTCCGTGCCTCGAAAAGCACGTTAAGCCGTTGGTCCCGGCTGTCATTTGAAGATCTTTGACAATCGTTACGGGTAGTCAGAAGCCTGAGATCTGACACCAGTCTAGCCAAGAGGTATCGTGTTACCCAGTTACTGGGTTGTGGAGGTCAAATAGTCAGTCGCTCCATGTAAAACACTGGTACTCAGCTGAATCCGGTTAGACTGGAAGTCGACCCCAATATAGTTGGGAAAAGGCTAGACAGATTGATTGATCTAACATTGGTTTTGAATTAAATCCAGAGAGCCTAGCTAGAAAAACTGACACACCTACTATAAGTGATATCGATTTTTAATAATTATTGTTAACCCATACATTTATTTGATACTAGCTGACCCCCGCGGCTTCGCTCCCGTCAAAATTATAGCCTATGTTACTCGGGAATAATGTGGCTTTACATAGGTGAAAGATATTTTAAAATCGGTCCAGTAGTTTCGGAGCCTATTCGGTACAAACAAACAAAAAAATCTTTCCTCTTTATAATATTGGTTTGGTATGGTATAGATGCGATGAATGCCAAAATGTCACGTTGTCAATACCATAATTTATTACAATTTTGGACTTTTGACAATCATTATCACTAATAGTTTGTCACTTTATCTATATTCTCTCGGCGAATATCTGTATTCGCGTGTGGCTGATCACGCATAGGTATAATGCAAGCACAACACACAAAACACTCCAAAATAAAAAACTTAAACTAATATCATAAAAAAGTATAATGATTTGTATGTTCCTTTGTTTGTTTTTTTGTAGAAATAATCTCTTAAAGCACTGAGCCGATTGCAGAATTGGTTTTCACGGATCTAAAGCTACACTATCCCTATCGCTTAGATTCATAGAATTTTTTTTCCGAAAGTAACGACACATTTTTTGGGAAAAAAATTCTATGTGTGGGATAGCCGAGCGAATCTTGGGGAAATAACCAGTCTAAAATGAAACATAAAACCTAATAAATATTATTTTAGATGCACACATATAATGGACTGATAAAAGATTTGATTACAACCCGTCATTTGTTATTTAATCAAGATCGAGATAGTGATCTGATCCGCGGTTGACGACAAAAAACTAAAAAACGAACAAAACATATCTTTATTTTGAGTTTAGTTTTATTTTTCAAAACAATCTATTGGTCAAGGCTGGTCTGGAAAATACTAGAATAAAATGGCTATTGAAAATTTTGCATTGGAATGTAGACCCTGACAACAGCAGGATTTTCTGTTTTTGTTAAATAATATTGCGTTATCCCATGTAAGATGAGGTCGATTATGACACATGAATAGCTAGTGTAGGTATATACTACGGGTACGTCTCATATCATATTAAGTTATTTGGTATATTGTCATTTCAGTAACGTTCACAAGATATAATAAACGTGGGTTACACAACTGTTGATATAATTTCTTTAGATATAACATTTATGTGCTCAAAAACTTATTTCGTATAACGTTATTGGTTAGAACGTTTGTTTAAAACATTTAATATTGATAACATCTTTATGGTTAACACACCGATTCAAAGCAATCCGACTCGGATGGGTTATATTAGGTCCTCACCTATGAAATTGGCGTTTTGTCGTACTGGCCACTTTGATCAATCAGATATCTAATCTTTGATTAAGAATTCCAATTTTAAATTTATACAGCTATTTACTCATTGTTTTTGTGTTCGGAAAACCGTAATTCATATGTTTTTTCCTCTTTTGGTTTATTCTTTGCGCCAGTCAGTTTACAAAATGGAAAACTTGATATATCGCGTTATTTACGAGTACGAGTTCCATCGTGGCATGTGCTGCAGAAACGGCTCGAAGGATTAATGACGTGTATGGTGACGGTGTCGCAAAAGAAAACACAGTGCGTTTTTGGTTCCAACGTTTTCGTTCTGGATATTTCGACCTGCAGAACAAGCCCCGTGGATGGCCGGAGACCAAAGTTGATAATGAAGAATTGAAGGCTATTGTGGAAGCGGATCCATCGCAAACCACGTCTGAGTTAACTGCAGGCTGCGGTGTTAGTGATAAAACTGTTTTAATCCACTTGAAGCAAATTGGGAAGGTGAAAAAGCTTGATACTCAATTCATGAGGTACCCACCGTACCTCATGAATTGAGTGCAGCAAACCGACAAACGCGCGTCGTCTGCTGCGTTATATTACTCAACCGGCACAATAATAAACGGGGTTTCAATCGAATCATTACCTGTGATGAAAAGAAGATCCTATACATTAATCGGAAACGTTCATCGCAATGGCTGAACCCGGGCGAACCAGCCAAATCCTACCCCAAGCGAAAAAAAAACTTACTTGTGAGCGTTTGGTGGACTTGTCGTTCACTACAGCTTACTTAAATCTGGCCCGACGATTACGGCGGATGTCTATTGTCATCCGCTCTGGTCAATCGCTCTAGGCCACTGCTGCTTCAGGACAACGCTAGACCACAAACTGCACAACAGACGGCTACCAAATTAGAGGAGCTTTAATTGGAATGTCTAAGACATCCAACTTTCTCCCCGGACCTTGCTCCAACAGATTACCACTTTTTTCGAAATTTGGATAACTTCTTACAAGGGAAAAAATTCAACTCCGATGGGGCAGTCCAAAGCGCCTTCAAATATTTTATTGATTGCCGTCTGAATGGTTTTTTTAGTAAAGGGATCAATGAACTACCTATGAGATGGCAAAAGTGCATAGATAGCAATGGTACATACTTTGATTAAATATATTATATTTAAAAAAAAAACGTCTTTATGTTCCTAAAACGCCAATTTCTTATGTAAATACCTAATATTAGGTTAGAAGGTTAAGGCGTGAGTGGAGCAGAGTGCCAGGTTCCCTCTATATTGGTGAATCATTTGGGTTAGGTTTGGTTAGAACAGTGACCATTAACGCGCGAAGGCGAACGAGTGAAGCGAGCGTGCTGTGGGAGCGGCGTGACAGAATCGAATCGCTGCAAAACCGACTCCACGTAGTCTTGTCTGCCCTACCCCTAGAGTGTTATTTAAAATCGCGTAGGTGCGGAGGGGCGAGGCAGCCCGCGAGCTTAGAAGGCTGGCCGCCGAAGCTGCGTCGATAAGCTCGCATGGGACCGCCGGAGCCCCGCAGCGCCTGAGCCGTGACAGAAACCATGCCTGCTGCATATTGCATGCTTGCTTGCATTTTGCGTGCTTGCTTGCATCATGCATGCTGCATGCGTGTATGCTTGTTTGCATGTCTGCTGCATGCATGGTGTATGCTTGGGTTTTTACTAGGCGTTTTATTATAATATCAGACTAAATAGGTTTTATGTCTTTTGAGTGGTACAACAAAACGATTTTTTATTCAATGTATGCTATGCTTATAAAAAATTGTTACTTTAAAATTATTTCAATCGTTTATTATATTAACTGATCATCATATCAAATAATGTAATACATAAGTGTTTGCCGCTATTCTTCATAGTTTCAGATTTGGCCATCCACGCCCACTTAAAAAACTCATGTATACCTACACATTATAACTTAGTCACACTCAGTCAATCTTTGATACATTTTTCATTTAATATTTAGAATATTTTTACGTTTATACTAAATATCATTTTATAATACATTTTCTAAACCAGTGACTGGTTTAGAAAATGTAAAGTAATCATAACGGTATGGTTTTGCATAATTTTAATGAACTTTATAGTAGCTTCTACATCGCCGCCGGCGCTGCGGGAAGTGTAACCCCTTCGCCCTTATGTAAAAAAGGATAAGCACCCACGTTCACCTCCGCAGCTTCTAGGTTTTTATATTCACTCTAGAGTTAGCAGCCAAAACACTACGTGCTACGTGAAGTCGGGTTGCCCCGATTCGATTTTGGAACAGATTCGACCTATTTTAACCATAAAATGTCATGAACTACAAAAGGATCTGAATGAATTACATGTCATATTAGGTCACCGACACAAAAAAATGGCGGAAAACGTTCCATTTTATGATCGTACTAATATTATTTTTTGTTTTTTTTTCTATTATAATATGATAAAATAAACAAGTAAAATTTCACAATTTAAAAAACCGCCGACACATTTGTCTTGCGAAAACACCCCAATTCAAACAGTAAAATGCCCATAACTTTTGAAAGGCTAAACCGATTTTATTCAAACATAGCTAGGAACACTCTCGACAAAATTGCCTTTCAAACAAAAAAAACTAAATTGAAATTGGTTCATCCGTTTAGGCGCTATGATGCCACAGACAGACAACCAGATACACACGTGAAACTTATAACACCCCTTTTTTTTCCGGCGTGGGTTAAAAACTTATAACACCCCTTTTTTTCCGGCGGGGGTTAAAAACAAACAATGTTTTTAATTATTTATCGTTGTTTTATAATAATTTATAGTTAATCATTTAAATTAGTGACTAGTGTAAATAGTTACACTAGGAACTAAATTAAATGATTAATTAACCAACTTAATGTCTATTTAATGAGTATGATTTTTAAGAAATTGCGTCATAATAAGTCAAAAATATGTATGTAATAATATATATGTTAATGTAATAATATGACTTATATAGTTAATATATGTCTAAAATAGCCAAGTCAGAGGCCTGTGTGGTTTCCAGAGGCGGTTTAGGTTAACTCTGACACCAGAGGTCGCCACATCATCACACGAAAACTAGAGGAATAATAATAATATGGAAAACGTTTTTATTCCAAACGTTGTTTTATGAGATAAAATGAATTGTTTGTCAAATAAAACGTTGAAAACAATATAATTATCGATTTATTCTTCGTTCGGCCCGAAGTTTTGTCCCACATTCCAAAAAATTCTTAGTTCGGCCCACATCATCATTGAAGTACTGTTTCGTCCCATATTACAAGTACTTTAATGGTACAGTCAATAAAAATAACACACATACATGCACACTGAAGCGTAAAATAAAAAAAAAATACATAATTTTTTTCGACTTATAATCGTACTTTAGAATAGTCAAAGAAAAATATGAATCTAGTTGCACATTAGCAAGCGTCTATCTCTATGGAGAAGAATGTGCAAGAAACTCCACGGACTCTCTTTTTCATCAGTTTATTATTTGGTTACATCATTCTTGTTGAAAAATACATGTGTGAGAACGATGTAAAAAGTCGTGCGCGTAAAAGCATCACGAGTGAAACAATAAATAAAAAAATACAAAAAATTGGTAATTAAAAACTAGCCGAGGCAGCTAAGTTGAGTTGGCGAGTAAGCCAATCCCAACTGATGGCGCCCGTTTACGATCATGACGCATGAATTGGCACCACTCAGCTCACCCATCATGAAGGGTATTGAATAATCCAACAATTGTGCCACAATCAGAGAGACAGTTGAGAGAGCATGACACAATCTCAACTGCCAGGGCACACACAAGTCAACGAACGACACATAAGTACAGTAAATCTTAGATTTACAGTTGGTACATAGTACTCACACATATGCTGTGCAGTTATCACTAAACGAAATTGAGTTTATACAATAAAAATATATGCATACAGTCTTCAGCAGGTCCAACAATACTTCAAAACAATAATGTTCTACACATCACTTGTTTTTGCGCCCTAGTGGTTGTGTAGCAGGGCTATGATTGAGCCAAGCATTTTTATCTGCGATGAAAGCGCCCAACTTATAATATGCCTGCCTGCATAGTGTGCGTTTAATACAAGTTTTAAATTTCGTCTCATTTAGTTATAGAATGGGGGGAGGAATTTTATTGTAGCATTTTATACAGTACCCCATGAAAGAACTACTTTAGCCAGTCTGAAACCTGGTTGAATTAATTGTTTCCTATTTCTACTAACGTAATTATGTCTGTCGCCGTTTTTACTAAAAAGTATTTTTTTGTTTGTTTGTTTTATCTTGCGATCAGTCTTTCACTATGAGCAGATGAAATGGTTCGGATGGCGTGTTAGGCTCTACTCTCAGTGGAGTCTGCCCCATCTTTACAAAGTCACTCTTCTGGCTCACTGTTTTAAAGTTCGAAAATATCCAGCCGCTTTTTTAATCGGCGGATGCTTTCTGGGATTGTAAGTTGTCCTGCGAGCATGTTCGGATGATTGAGCAGTCGGGATTTGTACTGGACGCCATGTGCATTTATCTCCTCATTGACCATAGGAATATTGAGGATTTCATGAATTTCTGTTGTTTTGATAAACCATGGTGGCGTTGGATATTTGTTTTAGTATATTATTTTGTGCCCGTTGCACTTTCATTATGTTGGAGGCGCTGGCTGATCTCCAAAGTTGGATGCCATATGTCCAGATTGGCTTCAGTATGGTCTTGTATATTAGAAGTTTGTTATCTATCACCAGTTTTGAGTTTTTTCCAAGTAGCCAGAAAAGACACAGAGGTCGCGATTTTAGGTACTAAAAATATGAATGTGATTTTTTTCTCACGTACATAAATAATAAGTTTCATAAATATATTGACAAGGTACCGTCATGATGTTTATGTCCTCAAACAGTTCCTTTAGAGAATCGCGCCGGCGAAAATTGTATATCACTCCGATAGCTCGTTTTTGCAGAATAAAAATTTACTCAATGTCTGCACCCTTCCCCATAGTAAGATACCGTAAGACATTATACTATGAAAGTAACTAAAAAAGACCAGCCTTCGGTATCTACATCAGTAAATTGACGATTTATTCTAACAGCATGAGCTGCCGAACTTAGCCGCCCTGCAAATGATATTAAATGAGGATCCCATTGTAGCTTTAAGTCTAGGGGATCACCCTAGACTCCTCAGGAAAACCCGTTTTATCGACGAATTCTAGCTTCTCCTTGTTTAATATAATGACACAATCAGTACTTTTGACATTCGGAAATGCAAACTTTACGCACTTTGTTTTATTTACCATTTAAAACTAAATGATTGGCAGTGAACCAATCTTGAACCTGCCGTAGGGAGTTATGTACGCCGTCAACCTCACTGTTAAGTCTAATTATAAAATAAAATAAAGATGTGTCATCAGCAAATAATAGCATGTTTAGTTTATTTTCCAACAACACAGAAGTTATATGCGTACTGAAGTGCAGCGATGAGTCCAGTATGACGCCCAAATATTTATCCTTAGCTATGACAAACTCGATCAATTCTCAATCATTCTTTATACACACTTTAAACTGGTGACGAATGAGTACTAATATTGAATGCACCACTTTGCATCACAGGAGCTAGCGTGAAGCCTGTTTCGCTGATAACGGAAAGTAATGCTATTGGCCAAATGAGTCAAAACAAACAAAGGACGCAATATATAAAAGGGGTGGACCTTTTTTACCCGCTCTTTTAAACAGATTCCGGTGATTTCAGCTGTACCTATACGTATAACTTGCTCAATAAGACCGGCTATAAAGTGTTATTATAATAATACGAGTACATTTTCCATCGCGGAGAAGACAGAGAGGAGCGGTGGTTTTAAATAGTTTATTGATGTTAAATATTTCAAAATACGTAACCCTTTTTAATAGCTGATTGTACAAACAAGTAAGTTTGGTACATACAAAAAAGATATGGGCCGTAGAAGGAATATAAAATAGGACGAAACAGGCATAAAATAATTAAAATTATATTTTGGGACGAACGAAGCATATTGTTTGGGACGAACCAGGATTTTGGCATTTGGGCCGAAAATCAGTGGGCCGAACGAAGAATAAATCTAATTATCACGGGAAATTTAACGCGACGATTTCGATTGTTTGTTTACCTATTTCGCCCGACGTAATCGTCGCGTTAAATTTCCCGTGATAATTATATTGTTTTCAATTATGAAACGCGAAAGTTTTATAGTTAATAAATAAAACGTTATTAAAAAAAAAAATATCGGATAATTATCGGTTAATTCTTAAGTGAATTATTTGGCAAACATGTTGTTGTATAATGATGAAATGACAGATCATTTTTTTGCCAATCAAATATTTTTTTAGTAAACAGGCATAACACCGGTATCAATATATATTTTAAACGATAGACCTAATGATTTTCGATTAAATAAACGTTATATCCAATAAAGTTATACGAAATAAGTTTTAGAGTAGGTATACAAATGTTATATGTAAATAAATTATATCATCAGTTGGTATCTTACGTTTATTAACCGACTTCAAAAAAAGGAGGAGGTTCTCAATTTGTCGGAATCTTTTTGTATGTTACCCGATTACTCAAAGACGCCTGGACCGATTTGGAAAATACTTCTTTTGTTTGAAAGGGTATTTTTCCATGTGGTCCCATGGTCAACAAGTCAGGATCTGAGGATTAGTTTAAATAATAATATAAAAAGTATATTTATATATTATATTAATTATATAGTTTCATGCTTATTACTCGTGTCACCCGTGCGCGTCACAATTTTTTTTTTCTTTTTAGTAGTATAGTACATATGGCAAAGTTGGTATTTTCATCACCAATGCATTAATTTGCACTCGGAAAGTATCATTTGATAAAGTGGAACTGATGAAGAAGTACACGCAAATGGCCACTGGAACTCCTTCATGCTAAGTATGTCACGGGTATAGGATATCTAGAATAGTTAACCGACTATGATGAAGCATATACTGATCTGATGATGAAACCGGAAGGTAGGTACCGGAACTCCGAAATAAAACAATGTATCCTAGTCGTGTTTGAACTTGTTAGAATCGTCATGAAATGTACTTTGGCTATAAATGATTTTATGGTAATTAGAGTTACATAACAAAACTAAAAAGAGATATAAATAAAAATATAAACACTACAAAGCGAATAATAACTTCGGTGTTGAAAAACGGAAAATAATGGGTACCAAAGACACCGACTTCGGAAAAGAAAGTAACTTTTCGCTTTGTAGTGTTTTGTTTTGGAAGTCGGTTTGATTAGTTTGTTAAAACGTTTTTTATTACATTTTGTAAACGTTATACCAAATAACTTTATACGATAAGAAAGGCACCACTAATTATGCGCGTTCGATTTAAGAACGGCAAGACCTTTGAAAGTTCTCGGACGACCCCTTTTTGACTATAATAACTACATATATTGCAAATAGCACAGATAAGAAAAGTTATTGACCAAGAACTTTTGCGGTAGTACATCACATCTTTCCACCTTGAATATGTGACACCCAAAGAGGACTAATCTAATAGAAAAGCGTAGTTTCACCTGTACCTACGTATATTATCTGATACTTCCTCGTTAAAATATTATATAACTTAGATGCTAGAGACTCATCAAAATAAAAAATAAACAAAGAATGGTTTTTACCAGAATATTAAGTAATTTTAGACAAAAACAAACATTAAATTTGCATTAAATTTCGCAACCTGCGACCGCCTTTTGAATGCTTTCAATGCTAGTCACCTGACATTTTCGATATTTTTCCAAGACGGGGGTCTAGAACCATCAGTGGAAACTACCGTTGTTTATTTGGTTCACGTCTGTTTATATTAAATTTGAAATGTGGGGACCTTCACCAAACACAACCAGTGTACCTTGAGCCTTTTATGGGCCTAAAAAATGTTAACGTACCACGTTCTGCCAAACGTGGTTTTGATGACGTCAAAATACCAACGGATTGTGAACCTGTTAGCGTTAATTATTATGATTTATTAATTGTTTAAATATAAGTAAATGTAGCGTGGAAGCACGTGGCGTCTCTTAGTAACATGGCGTTGATCGATCGATCCACGAGGCGAAGACGCGCTTGCGCCGATTTTGTGTCACGGTTTGAGCATGCCATGGCATGTTAAGATAACTGTCTCTTAAGGTTCCCCTAGTCGACGTCACGAACTATTTTGTGCTCGAGGTTAAAATGCATGCTATCTCATCCGACAACACGTGTTAATGATAAAGATGCTGTGATAAGCAGTAAGAAGCTAGTTTGCGTACGAATTAGCACTTTTGCAAATTTGTGTTGCAATGGAGGATGATTTAACACGAAAATGAGCTCGCGAAATTTTATAAACAGGATTTGGGAGTCTTGATATCATGAAAAACGACTAAATGTATGTTTTCAAAATACAATTATTTGCATTGTTGTATTAGTAATCCAACAAATCCAAATCCCTGTATGGAGGCCGTTTTGCAATTTTCCTTATTCTTATGGTATTTATTTCTGCCCAAAGATGCGTTAAAATTAGTGTTGAAATATGGAACTTTCGACGCTCATAACAATTTTTTTGTTTCCATACAGGGCTAGATAATGATGAGACAAATTGATATATTTTTAACGATATTTTATTTTGAACGCACATCGCCAAACACATAGCTACTCCTCGTATTCGACAGACTACGTTTGTATGGAACAATTATCGACTAGTGTAACCTTAAACAAGTTAAGAGTTGTCTGAAAATTACCCCTTTTCGTTCATTTCCTTCGATTCTATTAAAATAAGGGTAAATAAACCCATTTTACTATACAAGAACATACCATTTAAGACCTACTAAAAGGACCTAACATTTTTTTGATAGTAGTTAACGTTTTCCTAATTCCCGACATTGTATGGTTTATTATTAATTTTAATTCTTTGAAATATTTGTACGCTGGAATTTAAATTATATTTGTATTTATTTTGTGTAACACCTATGTAACAACAATATTCTAACAAATAAATTTATTATTATTATTATTGATTTAAAAAGATCTGGGAATAGTCACTAGCATTCATCGACGGGTGTACCCCACTGTTGCGAAGTTCATTACCACGATGTACGGTACTGCGAAAGTTTACCATTGCAACGTACGTTGTCGCGAAAGTTCTTTACTGACATTTGAAATTCATGAAGTCTATTGCTGTGAGTGTTTTCTTTCTTTATTCGTCTACTTTGAAAGTACTTCTTGTTCCAGCCGTCTAATTAACCTTCATCTATTTGTAAATTAACAAGTAAGTAATTTGGAAAGCAAAGTTCATCGCACTACGAAAGCATTAACTGTATTTCAATCAGCAAAAAGTTAACCTAATTACATTAGAAAAAAATCAACAGCCTTCGGCAAAATCAACAATTTCTTTTGAACATCGTCTTTGTCATAACCAACTCTACCTACAGTTTGAAATAATTGCTACACTTCTTTCAATCACATATTAGTAACGTTATGAAAGTGACTCACTTTTTAACCGACTCACCAAAAAGTAGGAGGTTCTATGTTCGACCTGATGTTTGTTTTTTTTTTATGTGCGTCTATTAGTGACCGATTTTGAAAATTCTTTTTTGTTTGAAAGATTATGTTTCGAAATTGGTCCCATTTTAATTTGGTGAAGGTCTGATGAACAACTTCGGAGGTATACAACAGAACTCTAATAATAAGAATAAATAACGGCAAAACTCTCGGGGTTGCTGCAATCAAATGTCTGTTTATTGTTTATACAAATTCATAACATAACATCACGTCAGTATGCTCTAAAGGGGTACGCAGATCTCTCATTTCACCGGTTATATTCAAGTTTCAAGGTAATCTATTCTGGCGTCATAGGGACCTTACCAAACAACTTGCATATTAGGTAGGTAAAACTAAAAAGGTAAAAATAAAAAATAACCTTTTTTGCAAAAAAATAATACCGACTTCCAAATGAAAAACTCATCATCATCATTTCAGCCGAAAGACGTCCACTGCTGGACATAGGCCTCCCCCAGGCGTCGCCACATTGACCGATCCCGTGCGTCTCGCATCCAGCGCCTTCCCGCAACCTTAACCAGGTCATCGGTCCACCTAGTGGGAGGCCTTCCAACGTATCGTCTTCCAGTTCGCGGTCGCCACTCCAGAACTTTTCGGCCCCATCGGCCATCCGTTCTGCGAGCAATGTGCCCTGCCCACTGCCACTTAAGTTTGGCAATTCTTCGGGCTATGTCGGTAACTTTGGTTCTCCTGCGGATATCATCATTTCTGACGTGATCACGCAAGGAAATTCCGAGCATAGCCCTCTCCATTGCCCTTTGGGTGACTTTAAGCTTTCTGCTAGGCCCATTGTGAGCGACCACGTCTCGGTCCCATAGGTGATCACTGGCAACACACACTGGTCATAGACTTTTGTCTTGAGACTCTGCGGTAAATTGGACGAGAAGATACCACGCAACTTCCCGAACGCCGCCCAGCCGAGTCGGATTCGACGGTTGACCTCTTTCTCGAAGTTGGACCTACCCAACTGGACCGTTTGTCCCAGGTAAACATAATCGTCTACAACTTCAAGTGTAGAGTCTCCGATCTTGATAGGAGTGGGTGTTACATGGGCGTTCACCATGACCTTGGTTTTGTCCATGTTCATTTTAAGACCCACTCTTTCGGAAGCTCTACTAAGGTCATCGAGCATTTTACTGAGGCTCTCCATGGTCTCAGCCATGATCACTATGTCGTCGGCAAACCGAAGGTGAGTGATGTACTCGCCATTAACGTTGAAGCCAAGACCCTTCCAGTCCAGAACCTTGAAGACGTCCTCCAGCGCAGCAGTGAACAGTTTCGGAGAAATTACGTCTCCCTGTCTTACGCCGCGCTGGAGAAGGATTGGTTTCGAGGTCTGATCCTGAAGACGGACTGACATGGTGGCGTTTTTGTACAGACACTTCAACACCTCAATGTACCGGTAGTCGATCTGGCACCGTTGGAGAGACTGTAGTACAGCCCAAGTCTCGATCGAATCGAAGGCTTTCTCGTAGTCCACAAACGCTAAACAGAGAGGCAAGTTATACTCTTCGGTCTTCTGTATAACCTGCCGCAGCGTATGTATGTGGTCTACGGTGCTAAAGCCTTTTCGGAATCCGGCTTGTTCGGGAGGCTGGAAATCGTCAAACCTGCGCGCGAGACGATTCGTGATGACTCTTGAAAACAACTTGTAAACATGGCTAAGAAGCGAGATGGGCCTATAGTTCTTCAGCCGGGCATTGTCGCCCTTCTTGAAGAAGAGTACCACCACACCCCTGCACCATGCCTGTGGCGTTTTGCCCTCGAGTATGACGGAATCAAAAAGCTTCTGAAGGGCCTTGAGGACCGGTTTTCCACCCGCCTTCAGGAGTTCAGCCGTGATTCCGTCATCACCCGGCGCCTTGTTGTTTTTAAGCTGTTTCAGAGCCATCCTAATCTCGTACAGGCTGACGTCCGGGATATCTTCGGTATAGTGTCGGGTCAATCTAGCTCTTGGGTCGTCTGCTAGATTCGCAACGGGTTTACTGGTTGACGTGTACAACTGCCCATAGAAACTCTCGATCTCCCTCAGAAGCTCCGGTTTGGCGGATACAATCCTGCCATCATCGGTCTTCAGTTTCGTGAGCTGGCTCTGCCCAATAGACAGATCCCTTGAAAACACCTTGGAGCCTTTATTTCGCTCAATCGCGTCTTTAATACGCTCGGTATTAAAGCGGCGGAGGTCTCTTTTCAAGGATTTAGAGATCTGTCTATTGATCTGCCGGTATTTGCACGCCTCATCTGAAGACTGCAGGATCATCTCACGCCTCTCCTTCATAAGCTTGAGGGTATGATCAGAGAGCTTTTTGTTTCTATCTGTACGACGGGTCTTGAAAAACTTAGACCCGACCGTATGGACAGCTTCCACGAACCCGTCGCTGTATTCGTCCACGGAGCTCCCCAGGCACTCGAAACGATTCTGGAGTTCGAGCTGAAAGCTCTCGGGGTTTTGGACCTGGACCTGTGCTGGACGGAGTGTGGACTTCATCAGTCGAGACCTTTCAAGCTTAATATTAATGTTCAATGTGCCTCTTACCATGCGGTGATCGCTCCCGGTTTTTACCGAATTGATCACAGAGACATCATTGAACATTTGCTTCTTGGTTGACATGATGAAGTCGATCTCATTTTTTGTTGCACCATCGGGGCTCTGCCAGGTCCACTTCCGGTGTTCACGCTTTTTGAAGAAGGAGTTCATCATATAGAGGCCCTCCTTCTCCATAAAACTGGCCAGTAGGTGACCCCGGTGGTTCCGTCGTCCAATTCCAAATTGCCCCACTTGCAGCTCATCCTCGTCTCGTTTGCCCAGTTTCGCGTTGAAGTCCCCCATGACAACGGTGAAGTGAGTTTTGAAACCATGCATGGCTCTGGAGATATCCTCATACATGGCCTCTACCTCGTCGTCGGGGTGTGCCGAGGTTGGGGCGTAGACCTGTATGACCTTCAGCGAATATCTAGAGGATATTCTGAGTATAAGGTACGCCACCCTGGTCGACACACTCTCGATCTTCACCACGTTGTTCACAAGGGACCTGTGGACGATAAACCCGACACCACCTTGGGACTGCCGGTCACCCTCTCGGAAATAGAGCAGGTTACCGGATTTGAGGATTATCGAGTCCTCCCCCTCTCTTCGGACTTCAGATAACCCTATAATGCTCCATCGCAACCTGCTCAATTCCTCTTCGAGCTCGGTGATCTTCTCGTCGGTCCGAAGTGTGCGCGTGTTGTACGTTGCCAGGTCCAGTCGTCGGTGATTGTTGGGGTAGCCGGATCTCGTCCGGAGATTCTTAGCACCCCTTGCCATGCCGTAACCTCGACCGCTACCGTAGTCGAGGGTAGGCGGGCTGCCGGGCACTAGGGGCCATTTTTTATTTGTGCTATTCATAGGGGGGGTTTTACCATAATCGCCACGCTTGGCAGGCGGATTGGCGATCGCAGTATGGTTGTTATAGGAGCACAGAGAACGCTGCTGCCCATTCTCTGGTTTGTCCCTTAGTCGCCTTTTACGACACCCACGGGAAGACATGGGATGGTGAAATTCTTAACGTCCGGCACCATACGGAACATCAACACAACAATGAAAAACTATAAAGTGAAAAATAACTTAATTTCTGGAAGTCGGTGTCCATATCGCAAAAAATGTACCTACAAATGACACCGACTTCCAAAAATTAAGTTATTTTTCACTTTGTAGTTTTTTATTTAGAAGTCGGTATTTTTTATACACAAAGATACATAATGAAAACTTTCCCTTCAACATCTTATTCAGTGTTACGAGTGTGTGCTTAAGCATTTTTAAATTACCCCCCTGTAAAATATTATGTTTATTTGCGCCACTTAAAGTAAATATTGATAGACTGTTACTAAAGATAATATAATCCATTTAAATGCTATGAAGTATTGGGTTTCCTAGTCGACCTTGCTGTAGGACAAAACAGCGGCAGATTTTTATCTTTACGTAATCTTTAGGATCCTTACTGTTTACTGAAAAACATGTTGTGGGATGTTTACCTACGCTTTCTGAAGATTAGCTACGCTCTTGTGTGGCATGTATATTTTATCTTTCTGCTTGATGGTTAGATTGTACGCAGTATGCCGCAGTATATGTACCAAGATTTATCTATATTTCAGGAACACTAATCATAACACGCTTGTATTCTCTGAAGGTTTAGAGTAGTACCAACAAATAAGAAAAAAAAATTCTCCAGATTATACTTATGGCACAATTTTTTTTTATCTTTTTTGTTGAATGGGGAAATATTTTATTCAGACAGATAATTCGCTATTTGTACATTTCAAAGTCAAAGTTAAATATATTTATTCAACTAGGCCAATAAACGGCACTTTTGAACGTCACATAAATTAAAATTTACAAGTAATAAAAATTGATTCTACTTCCTTTATTCGGAAAGTAGATTGTTATGGAGAAGAACGCACAAGAAACTCCATACTTACTCTTTTTTGAAAAATAGGTGTTTTACAATATTTACATAAGTACATACATTAATAAATTAATGTATGTACTTATGTAATATATGTGAGGACGATGCACCCTGAATAGCTCTACACACTATACTACGTACAGGTATTAAGTATTAAAAAGCATTAACAATTAATAAATTTGATAAGTAGGACCATGGTTCTTACATACTTACAAATATTGCATAGTGTGTGAGTCAATTTCTAAAATAATAAAAAAAAAACAATGAATACAATAACTATGAATAGGAATACATTGTGACATTGTATAAAATAATTAATAACTACATATATATACACTATAGGTTTATATTCGAAGTCATGTCCTCTAACACAACTCTACCTAGACACATCAAATTAACAGGTATACGTACAGCATGTTATTTATTGACATTAATCAAGGATTTTCCATTATTATGGCGACTATACTAGATGGCCCATTAGACTGTAGTTCGGGAAATTATTTGCATAGTTTGAAAGTAAAATTTCAGTATTGAAAAATGGCTCTACTAACAACAATAATTTTACACACAACGCAAACGTTCACTGAAACTGTCCGAATTTCCTATTCTTTTACTCGAACCCTTTATAATTTGTTTGCAAGGCAAACATCACGATCAGTTGCCCTGGGGGCAAAGCAAGTATGCTGATGTCGTTTCACTAGAGCTTGTCATAAAAATATTACAAAATATTCCAAGCAACGATCGTAAAATCCGCCTTATAACCTACATGCTAGGGTTTTTTCCACAAAAACAAAATAAGCAGTATCTGCTATGAAAGTTGTTCAAGTTAACGACGTTACCGCGTGGGCTGTTAACTAGATAGGTAGAACGGATGCACCAAAGAATAACAGAACTGCAATGTATGATGTAGAAGCGATGCCCAATTGTATATACTTTTCATTCGATCTGTGATGCCGACGGAAATGCGGACTGGTTTGTCCGCTAATCTCTGATATAAGTATTTTTTTTTATTAATTTTAGTAATTTTGCCTATCTCATAGGAATTATGGTGTGCGTCAGAATGGCTGGTTGTCTGTAACGGTTCGCGTCAGGGTGGTGACCAAAAATTGCTACCTATTTGCTACTTTTTACTACCTATAGTCAATTAATTGCTACCTTACTTGTAAACAAAATAAAGGGACTTCAAAATGACCAGCCATTCTGACATCAGGATAGCTGGTCAACTCTCCGTTTGTGGAAACTACTCAAATTCGTGTTATTATTTTGACTTGAGCAATTACTACCTGATTGCTACCCTCACGTCTTTCAATGTCCACCTTGTAGCTTTAACAAGTAAAAAGTTATGATCATTTGAATTTTTTACAGGGAATGGATTACAATTATTAAAACAAAGCAATTTAAAACGATTACTACAATATTTATTTTTATTGGAATACACCTATCCATTATGGTAATTGAACATATAAATGTATATGTTAAGGTAGACTAGCTAGATAGTAACTAGTGTACTAGTCGTTTTTTTTTCCATACAAACGTAGTCTGGCGATTACTCCACAGTTTGACGACGTACGTTCAAAATAAAAATTGACATCAATTTGTCTCATCATTAACTAGCACTGAATGGAAACAAAAAAAAAAAAAATACAAATTTATGAGCGTCGAAAGTTCCATATTTCAACACTAATTTTAACGCATCTTTGGGCGGAAACAAATACCTTAAGAAGAAGGAAAATTGCCGGCAAAAAAAACGGCCTCCATACAGGGATAGATTAGTACCAGGCCCCTCAGAAAGTATTGCGAAAAAAAGTTTTTATATATGGGAGACTGGCCAGTTATAATGTTTTTCGAAAATATGATTATTTATAAGTAAAAATAAGTAAGTTCCAATTTCAAAATTTCCCTCCACATTTTTTGCGAGTTAATTCAAAGTATTGTGTCTCACTGAAATATGGATCTGCGCCGGGAACATTTTAGAGCTATGATTTTATACGATTTCAAGTGTCGCCTGAAACCGGATGAATCGTACGATAGACTTCAAATGGCATTCATGGATGAAGGCCCTTCCAAGGCAACCGTGTATCGTTGGTATAACGAATTCAAGCGCGGTCGACCAACTTTGGGGGATGACGAAAGAAGCGGTCGCCCTTTGACGGCTGTTACCGAAGAAAACGTGCTAGCAGTGAAAAATTTAATCCAAGACAATAGGCGAATTACATATCAGGAGATTCAACACATATTGAAGATTGGATCGGGAAGCGTTCACGAGATTCTACACAGCCATCTTCGCGTGAGGAGGATAGTATCACGCTGGGTGCCGCACAACCTCACCGATGCTCAGAAGCAGGCCCGGGTGGAATGGTGCCGTGATATGCTTAACAAATTTGAAGTTTACGACATCGTTACAGGTGATGAGTCCTGGATTTATCAATACGACCCAGAAACCAAGCGCCAGTCGACTGTTTGGGTGTTTCAAAATGAGCCAACGCCTACCAAAGTGAAGCGATCTAGAAGCGGGGGTAAGATTTTGATCGCTAGCTTTTTTAATTTGACTGGCCACTTGGTATCAATTCCCTTACGGGATCAAAGAAGCATTAATGCCGAATGGTATACTACCAAATGTTTGCCAGAAGTTTTCTCTGTTATAAGCAACAAGCGACCAAACACAGGGCTCCGCGGGCTACTGCTCCACCACGACAATGCACCTGCGCACACCGCACTCAAAACGAGGGACTTCCTGGACAGCACGCCAGTCAAACTCCTGGGTCACCCTCCTTACAGCCCTGATCTAGCACCGTGTGACTTCTTTTTATTCCCAAAAATAAAAAATCAGCTCAAAGGGATACAATTTTCGTCGCCGGAAGATGCGCTGGCTGCGTTCGAGCAGGCTGTAAACGAGGTGTCTGCGGCGGACTGGAAAAAGTGTTTTGAAAACTGGTTTAGGCGCATGAATCTTTGTATAGAGGCTGGTGGAAAGTACTTTGAAAAGATTTAATAAAAATATATGTACGTATAGAACAATTTTTTTTAGTTTCGCAAAACTTTCTGAGTGTCCCACGTAATTCAACAATGCAAATAATTTTATTTTGCCAATATACATTAAGTCGTTTTTTCATGATATCTAGACTCCCAAGGGTCTGTTTATAAAATTTCGTGTGCTCGTTTTCGTCCTAAATCATCATATATTTCGATGCAAATTTGCCAAAGTGCTAATTCGTACGCGAACTAGCTTCTTAGTGCTCATCACAGCATGTATCTCTTTCGCACGTGTTGTCGGATGAGATAGCATGCATTTTAACCACGCGCACAAAATAGTTCGTGCCATCGACTAGGGGAACCATAATGTAAAAGCCCGAACTACGGTAAAACCTAGAATTAAACGGTAAAACCTATGATTTACCAAGTCTTACTAGTAATTAAAAAATAAAAGGATAAACGTTTTCAAACAATAAAACAAACAAACACCGCAGCTTTATTATTTAGTATATATGGAACATGCTTAATAATTTTGCTTTTACGATAATATTACAAAAAAATATTTGTTACTGTAGATGTTTAATCAGCATGTTACCTAACAAATAAATAAATAATACATATTTACATAAAGGTATCAGTAATAATCAATGTTTTTTTTTTTTTTGCGTACAATATTCACTGAGAAATATTAAGATCGATCTTCAAGGTTAAGCAACGCTTGACGAGGTCGGTCCGTGGATGGGTGACCATTTCATCATACCGAGTTTCCTCCGTGCCTCGGAAAGCACGTTAAGCCGTTGGTCCCGGCTGTCATTTGAAGATCTTTGACAGTCGTTACTACAGTCTTTCGTCTTTTACAGTCAGAAGCTGGAGATCTGACACCAGTTTTGCCAAGAGGTATCGTGTTACCCAGTTACTGGGTTGTGGAGGTCAGATAGGCAGTCGCTCCATGTAAAACACTGGTACTCAGCTGAATCCGGTAAGACTGGAAGCCGACCCTAACAACAATTGGAAAAAGGCTAAGCAGATGATGATGACATTGAGAAATATTTTTCAACAACTTTTTGTTATTTTAGTATTTTGGTCATTTTAACACTCCCACACCGAACCTGGTTTGCAGTGAGCTTTAGATATAATGGCCAAAGAGTATAAAACACTACGTTTATAATGGTCCTTCCCTGCAAAAAAATAAATGATCATAACTTTTTACTTGTTAAAGCTACAAGGTGGACATTAAAAGACGTGAGGGTAGCAATCAGGTAGTAATTGCTCAAGTCAAAATAATAACACGAATTTGAGTAGTTTACACAAACGGAGAGTTGACCAGCTGTCCTGATGTCAGAATGGCTGGTCATTTTGAAGTCCCTTTATTTTGTTTACAAGTAAGGTAGCAATTAATTGACTATAGGTAGTAAAAAGTAGCAAATAGGTAGCAATTTTTGGTCACCAGCCTGACGCGAACCGTTACAGACAACCAGCCATTCTGACGCACACGAATTATGCATATTTCTAGTATTACAAGTCATCATCTTCCTGCCCTTATCTTATATTACTTGGGGTCGGCGCAACACATTTTCTATTTCCATACCCTCCTGTTCCCGTCACGCTATTACTGACTCCCTTTTCCTTCATATCCTCACACAGTCCATCCATCTTTTCTTTGGCCTTCCCCTTCCTCTCCATCCATCCACATTTATATTCATAACTCTTTTAGTAACATGCGTTTCATCGCTCCTCATCACATGACCATACCAAGACAAACGATCTCCCTTCATCTTTTCTGCGACTGGAGCCGCTTTCAAACTGCCTCTAGTATACTCTTTTCTCACTTTGTCCAATCTCGTCACGCCGCACATCCATCTCAACATATCTAGTATTACAAGTAAAATATAAAACTTAAAAACGACCGATATTATACGTATATCTTGTGCAAATACTCCAATTTAAACAGTAAAACGCCCATATCTTTTGAACGGCTTAACCGATTCACATCAAACAGCTAAGAACACTCCAGATAATGTCACCTTTCAAACGAAAAAAAACTAAATCAAAATCGGTTTATCCGCTTAGGAGCTGACATGCCAAAGATAGATACACAAATACACAGGTACACCCGTCAAACTTATAACACCCCTCTTTTTCTGTCGGATATGAAAAATAGCAATATATTAATTTAAAGAATTTTCGTAACTGGATTAATATATACCGAGATTTTCTCCTGCAAACAATTTTGTTTATAGTGGAGAAAAAAAATGGAAACAGTAGCTTAACATTGCTTCCGTAACATCAAACATATCTGAACACAAAGTTGCATCAGTTTTGTTTACGATGAATGATTTTGATTATGAGACTGCAACAAAAACTATACAATTCCTAGCAAAAACTTTCCAGCCAGGAAGTTTGGAACAACAAGAAAAACATGTTGCTCAAACATTGTTGCTCAACTTTCTTGAATCTTTAAAGAAGTTGCAACGTTTTTGAAATTGGCTGCGTTTAAGGTTGGCTTTTGAAAACTGATTGGTTCACTATTGAGTTTTGCGAAACTGCGTTCAGCGTTGCCTTTTCCAAAATGCCCATTACTTTTAATTATCTAGAAGCATCTAGAACAAAAGTTCGCATCTGTACAAAGTATTTTTATTCTATGGCTATGTTAGAACGTAGGTAAAATGAAAGGAAGCGTAAGAAGGTTGTACCGAGTTAACTTTTTTGCACTATGCGGTACGATCTTTAGCGGTTCACGGTGTTAGGGTCGTTGATATACCGTTAATTATAAAAATAGTTGGTGTGTTCTAAAACTTGTTAAGCAGGTGATTAAGAAATTATATTGATAGGCCTAAGATTGTTATCGAAGAGCATCTCTTCGATAACGAAGAGCTGCTTGGAAGATATCTGATATCCTTTATTAATAAATAATCATATATAATAGAGTGGAAATACGTGTTAAATAAGTTTCTTTAGTTCAAGTGAACTTAAACTATACTTATACTTAAATATGCATAAAGACGAAACATGAGCACTCTGATATAAAAAAAAAACAATCTTAAAAATAAAATTATTAAAAGGCCATTTGACCATATTTTCAACGGAAAAATGTTTTAAGTTCGTCGTTGTTCGGATAATAAAATTACTAACACTTCTTATGTCAAATTCAAATTAAATTTATTGCGTCCATAATGTACATATCTACAGGTGATAAATATAAGTTACAGAAACAATTATGGACCCTGTCGGGCACAGCAACAAACTAACATAAGCAGTGTAGTTTTAAATGTAAGGAAGGATGCTCAGAAAAATATATCTGAGACAGACAATATAGGATCTCTCCTTACTCTAATTCAAAAAGTTTTGTCTGTAAAATTAGCCTAAAACAGCAGAAATTATTATCTTAAAATTGCAACCAGCAACCGTTATCGTTATCACCTACTCACCTCTTAGCAACAGATAAAACAGTGTCGTCTGTCAGATGCATTGCAGTGCAAATAAAACGCAACATCGCTAGAAGTACCAACAATATATCTTATCACTCATAGTTGTCGAAAAACGTCTAAAAACGTGTGGTGGAAACCCCCAGTACTATTTACTTTAATATATCTATTTACACTACTGTTTTTCTCAAGTTATTTTTAAGATTGCACGTGTCCCCCTTATCTTGGCCCGACTAGCATCCATCTACTTATTAGGAATTTTGTTTTTTATTGCCCTGGTTTCTCTTATATCTTTTAAAGCATAGATAACCATCGCAATCAAGGCAAGATAAGTATCAGGTTTTAGTTTCAATGGTTTAGTAGACACTATTAATAGCTTTGGTAAATAATTTACCACTATTATGATAATTTTCCACTAGATATGTTGATATGGATGAATAAGGCAAAACACTTATGGATGCCATAAAGTTGATTGAAAGATAACTAAGGTTTTTAACCGACTTCAAAAAAATGAGGAGTTCTCAATTCCTCGGTATCTTTTATATTTTTTTTATATTACCCGATTACACAAAGACGCCTTGACCGATTTGGAAAACTCTTATTTTGTTTGAGAGGGTATACTTTCCAGGTGGTCTCATGGTTATCAGGTCAGAATCTGATGATGGGATCCTGGAGGAATCTAATAAGATATCTCGAATAGTTAACCGACTGTGATGAAGCAAATAATTATAAATAATTGGTACCTACTTATGAAAATGGTACCATCGAACTGATCTGATGATGAAGCCAGAAGGTAGGCACTGAAACTTCAAAATAAAACAATGTACCCTAATCGTGTTTGGGCTTATTGGAATCGTCGTAAGATGTAATTTGTCAATAAATTACCTACCAAAACTAAAAAGAGAAGAATCAAATACTTTTAACGAAAATATTAAACAGACTTCCAAAGCAAAACACAAAAAGCAAAAAATAACTTTCATTACCGAAATCGGTGTCGAAATATTGAAAAAAATTGGTAACAAAGACACCGACTTCGGAAATGAAAATAATTTTTCGCTTTGTAGTGTTTTGTTTTGGCACGAGATTTGAATTTTTTGTTAAAATGATTTTTGTAATAAATTTTCCACAAAATGCAGACCAAAATGAATATAGCGCTGTATACTGGTTCCGATAATACCAGTAGATGGCGTTGTCGATTATTCTGAAATTTAAAACAAAGTCGGGTTAGTTACACCATTTTCCCATACATTTGTTTGAGGTGGTACGAAGTTCGCCGGGACAGCGTGTAACAATAAACAGACATGTTATTGCGGCAATCCCGAGAGATTAGCTGTAATTTATTAAAGAGTTCTGTTGCATATCTCCGAAGCTATTCATCAGATTTGCACCAAATTTAAATAGGACAATTTGTGAAAACGTTCTTCCAAAAGAATTTTCTAAATAGGTTCACAATTGACGGAGAAATCGGGGCGCAACACAAAAAAAGGAAACATATTTTAGAATTTAGAACCGAATGAGGTTCTATGTTCGAAATTATGTTTTTTTTTTGGAAAGTCGGTTGAGTTAATCAGCCTATGTTATTTATATCACGTCGCCATAATAGTTTTATTATAGTTCAAAATATATTAATACTAGCTGACCCGGCAAACTTTGTTTTGCCATAAAAAGACCAAACATTTATCTACCCTACTCTCCCTACCCTACCCTACCCTACACTACCCTACCCTACCCTACCCTACTCTAACCTACCCTACCCTACCCTACCTTACCCTACCCTACCCTACCCTACCCTACACTACCCTACCCTACCCTACCCGACCCTACACTACCCTACACTACCCTACACTACCCTACCCTATCCTACCCTACCCTACCCGACCCTACACTACCCTACAATACTCTACCCTACACTACCATACCCTACCCTACCCTACCTATATAGCCTATGTCGTTTCCCAGGTCTCAAACTATCTTCATACCAACTTTCATCTAAATCGGTGCAGCGGTTTAAGCGTGAAAAGGTAACAGACAGACAGACAGACAGATAGAGTTACTTTCACATTTATAATATTAGTATGGATTCATAAAGTATTCATTATATTAGTACTCGTATTATTGGCGCAATTTAAATTCATAAATAATATTTATGATATTAATTTGTAATACTTGTTAGTTATGTAGTTTCAAAATACAACAGCGGTCAAATTATTTGGCTTATCTTATGCAATTGAGCCAATTTGTTACGAAGTGAGGGTCTTTCCATAATATGTCAAACGGTTAACAACCTGTAAGACTGACTATTGTAAAACTTAATGTATTACATATTGGCTCTTATCAATATTTACGTTACGTACGTTACGTATTCACGTTAGTGAATTTCTCCAATTACAAACACCTATAAAAAGTTTGTTAGTATTTCATCAGAATAAATTAAATAATTTGGTTTAAAAAGTGTCCCACGCAAGCGGCGTCAGGAAATCGCTGTATGTTTTTTTAATTATCGAATAGCTCATTAATCTTTAGGGTCTATTAAATCAGTTATGTCGTAAATTATAAGTTGCGGAGGTACACGTTCAAAACAAGCTGTGATCTGTAAAATTCCACTGTTTTATCTATGGGGAACTGCGTTGCCAGTAGAGACGTCATCGGAAGCTCTATGAATTTGCTGAGCTTTGTAAAAATATTAGCTTTTGAGCTAATAGGGTGTACCCAGGGTGCACCAGACGATCCTGTAACCATGAAATTAAACAATATCAGATTCAATTGTATAAAAAGCGGATTTGATTTGAGATTCAATTGTATAAACAGACGGACTACCAATTAAATGACCGACTGACATTTGCTTGAAAAACAAAACATCTAAATATTTACACACAACAGTCCACTGCCTCAATTCATCAAAATCACGAATGACATAAGAACTGGGAATTAGTCAGCGTGCTTAAGGTTCCCCTAGTCGACGGCACGAACTATTTCGTGCGCGGGGTTAAAATGCATGCTATCTCATCCGACAACACGTGTGAAAGAGATAGATGCTGTGATGAGCAGTTAGAAGCTAGTTTGCGTACGAATTAGCACTTTTGCAAGTTTGTAGCGAATTGGATGGTGATTTAGGATGAAAACGAGCGCGCGAAATTTTATAAACCGTCCTTTGGGAATCTAGATATCATGAAAAAACGACTAAATGTATATTTTCAAAATAAAATTATTTTCATTGTTGAACTACTAATCTATGCCTGTATGGTGGCCGTCTTGCAATTTTCCTTCTTCTGGTATTTATTTCCGCATAAAGATGCGTTAAAATTAATGTTGAAATATGAAACTTTCGACGCTCATAACTTTCAAATCATATCTCATTTCTACTGTACATACTTAATTTTTTTGTTCTTTTTTTTTTTTTTTTTTGTGTTTTGTACCAATTTATGTATTCTTATGTTTGTTAATAGACTAATTTTATTCAATAATTTAACTGGCCCAATTATTGCTCTAAGTAAATTGATGGCCTGAAACAGGTTTGAAAGAACCTAAATCGGGCAGTTCCCTACCAAAAAAATTGATGTTTTTTTTTTTTTTTTACAAGCTTTTAGTTGTAATGAAATATTTAAGAAATAGTTAACATATAAGCTCTATTTATACAATTGTTTTAGAAATTAAACTACTGCACCTAATGTACACTTTTGTGAACGTACTTACTTTTTAATAAATTATTCTTATTCTTAAATAGATATTTTTTTTACTTTTTTGTTTCCATACAGGGCTAGATAATGATGAGACAAATTGATAGCGGAGTAATCGCCAGACTACGTTTGTATGGAAGAATGATCGACTAGTCTCACGTTAACAGACATGTTAGGACTGGTAGTCGGTGACGCTAAAGTTTAACAGATGTGAATGAAACACGTGATTTTCTCGTGCTTAGTAATAGTAACTGAGTGGATCTACCTACGATCACTGGGTAACATTATAGGAACGTAGCGGATCTCCTCCCTGTCGCGGTCTCGTGACGTGGTTGCGTGGTGAACTCGCACTGTTTGACAGTAAGGCGATTCGCACATTGCACCGCATTACGCAACGTAGCACGGGAGTACGTGTTCTTACGTTGCTTGAAAGTATGTCTCTTTGCGTTGAAAACACGCGTAGTGAAAACGCACACAGAAAACGCAATGTACATAACTCCAGCTTCCTCATAAGTGTTAGAATAATTCTATCTATGCCAATATTTAAGGCATAATAGCAGCAATCAAAGTACCGAGTCTTAATTTAGCTGCTACAAAAACTTCGTTAATATGAGTCGTTTAGTATGTGTCAGCTGGAGTGACGTCACCCCAGCTTCCTCATTCAATACAGGCAAACCAGTGATGTTAGGGTTTTAGACTATAGTAAAAAAAATAAGGCATAATAGCTGCACATGGAAGGATAGAACTGAACGATAATTTACTTAAAAAGTTTTGAAACTACGATCAAAAAACGTGTGTGTAAGCTTGAGTGACATCACCCCAGCTGTCATGTCATATCTTCCGAACAAAAGAAGTTATTATTATGTTTTATAGCTCAAAAAATAAGGAATAATAGCTGCCATTGGCTGCAAAATTTACAAATGGCTGGTCAAAATGCTCTATAAGTTATTAAACCGACAAATATGTGAAAGCTGGTGTGACGGCACCCCAGCTGCTCATGTCATATCTTCCGACTGAAAGAAGATATGATTATGCATTGTAGCTTAAAACATAAGAAATAATAGCTGCCACAGGCAGCAAAATTTTAAAATCTCTAGATATAATTATTCTACCACTTATGAGGAAGCTGGAGTTTTCACATGAAAACGCATTCACGCGCAGTGTCATAACTTCGTCGCCACGCACCCCGCAGCGTACAGCGGGGCAGTGTGTGAATCGCCGCAGGTATTCAATCAGACTTTCTGTATTTTCAGCCTAACCCCATAGGAAAAGGGCGTGAGTTTATGTGTATATGTATTCTATCAAAAAATATCTGTGGACTCTTTTAACGAACGTGGAGTTTTTTAACGAACTCGATTGCATCAACGTCATCTACAATTTGACAATAATGGAAACCCTATAACGCGATAAGACCTGTGAATATCGTGGGTTTTTTTTTTTTTAAACAATGAATTTTTATCATTTATTATTATTACACAACTCTTGCATGAGAAAATAAAATTAAATAAAGATGATGATAACATTAGTTTACAAATCAAAACAGAATCAACTCAGGTTTGTGGTCAAAAAACAATTATTTACTAACCACTAAATTAAAAAACATTGTGTAATATAAACTACTCAAAACTAAATAAGAGCAACTCGTTATTTTCACATTTCAATGTAATTTAATGAAGATTAACGAATTATTATGTACCAAATATTGATGTTACAAACTCTTCGATATTTAACCTCTTTGGTTTCGTTCTTGAGACCAAAATGCTGGCAAACATTAAAAAAAAACTTATTTAATAACTTCTTGTTATTTTGTTTTGATTTCTCTTTAAGTTTTAAGATTATCTTCATGGTAATCTGAAATAATCGCAAATTTATTTTGATAATTAGTTTAAAAAGCATCTAAGTTAAATATGCCACAAATACGAAGACATTAGGACCCAATTACTGCAAACAGAACCGTTACAATGATCCAAGAAAGAAATTCGCAGCGGTCGGTGGCTTTGCACCTGGGTTTTCTCGAAAAGCTATACAAAATGCTTGGAATTGCTTCCAAGAGACTGGCAGTGTTGCATTAAGACCTAGTTTGGGTAGAGTTCGCATTACAACTGTTCATCAGGATCGGTACATCCGATTAAAAGCCCATCGAGAACGCACAGTGACGGCTCGTAAGTTACAAAATCACCTACGGGACAACGGGTACTCGTGTCAGTGACCAAACGATCCGTAACTGATTGCACGAAGACTAGCAAACATCAAAATGTCGATTTGTTAGAATTATTTTGTCCATGGCTCAACTTTCAAATCGTTTAAGGTTCGCCCTTCAATATTTGGACTGGAGAGTGGGGCATGGTGCTTTTCACCGACGAGTGCAAAGTAAAATTTTCTCATGACGATCGGCGCATTAGGGTATGGACTATGGAGGCGACGTGGCAAGTGATTTTTGGTAGCCTACATTGAAACACCGTTTCGGTGGACCCAATGTAATGATTTGCTGACTAGTACGGAGGACAGTGTGAATCGAATGCTACAACCTAAATAACATCAGTGTAAGTAAATATTAGTGAGTGGTTCGTGCTTCAATACGTACTAAACAATTATCATTGTGACGTAATTACTAAACGAACAACACTCATAAAAAGTTCGAAACATGTTTATTAAATAATTAATTTCAACAGTTACTAGCCTAACCGGTAAACAATATCATTGTTTAAAGTTTACCAGCCCAGTGGTATCGGCCGCGACTTACAATTGTATGTCGTGGGTTCGAGCCCAGGCAGGCGCTTTACTTTGTGTAAATTATTTCATCACCACTGCTCTCAACACGGTGAAGGAAAACATCGTGAGGAAACCGGCATGTACAAGAACCATAAATTCGAAGACATTGTGACATCCACCAACCCGCACTGGGCCCGCGTGGTGGATTACGGCCCATTCCCTCTCACAGAAAGGAGGCCTGTATCCCAGCAGTGGGAACATTAATAGGCTGATGATGTGATGTGATGTGAAGTTTACGTAAATTAAACAATGAGATAATCTTATAATTTTCAAGTTATAAGTTAAATACATAGTGGTTCTTATTTTGTATTGAGTAGTAAGCATATATGAATTAAGTTTTTCATACGAGGCAGTACTGAATTTGAAATCTAAGCTTGCCCTGGTTAGTCAAAAGGATTTTTTTTATTTCAAGAAATGGATAAAGCTCTAACAAAATCTTAAGACACATTAAATTACGTAGGTAATAAAATTATTATTTAATAAAACAAAGCCTTATTAATTGCAAATCTAACATGGATTATGCCTGACTGATTGTGATACCTACGTTTATAAGTTATGCTTGCTTCAAGATATTGATCAAAAAAGGACAGACCTTTTTTGATCAATATCGCAATCGCATCGCAAAAAATATATAGCAGTGCTATGCTGGACGATGCGTAGGTGGATGTTTCGTGCAAACTTACTTACAATCTTCTTCCTGGATTTCCAAAGTACAAAACAAATAGTAATCAGTAGCAAACAAATTACTTTTGAATGTATATTTCACCAGGTTATTCCATACACTGTAAGTTCATTAAAAAACTTGAGAGTGTAAATAAACTTTTTCTACTCGAAAATACACGGCTTTGTTCTGGATCTGATCATAATATATCAAAAGTTTAGGATAGTATTCAGCGAAAATAAATTCAAATTAAAGGTGTTAAAAATACTGAATATGGCTTACTAAAATACTAAGTGGGCGTTAAACACTGGGCGAATACAAATGTTTAAAGAAAGACTTGAAAATTTGTCAACGGAGCCCCTCTGCGCAGGGCTCCTTTTTCTGTCTGCAGGGTCTAAAATAACCTAACATAAAGGAGATGACGGGAGCTAAGTTCGCTCTCTTTGCTCATTCACTTCAGCTCCCGTCATCCCCTTCGATCCTTACCTATCCCTGTCAGGGTTCTCTAAGCTCCCGAGCTCGCTTCGCTCGCTCTTGGACTAATTCGTTAGACCCGGTTAATAATTTCCCAAAAATGTATAATCTCGCAAGATATGTTACAAACTGCCGGTAGTGATTAGCAAGAATTTGGTGACATCTATAAGATGAAATTTGGGCAATAGTAAAAAACATTATTTAAAAGTATCGAATAAACAAACATAGAAGCAACCATAATACAAGTACAAGATTAATGGTACAGTTACCAAATCTTCCCATAAGTTTGTTGACACATACCTACCGGTTACTGGCCCAAAATAACTGGTCTATTACGAATAGAACAACATTTTTGTTTGGTTAAACTCCTAATTACAATGAGATAAAGTTGCGTAACATTTCGAAAGTTGTAACTAAATGTAGTTAGATGAATGTTTTAAGTAAGTTAGTTCATTCAATTGAATAATAACGGTCATTCTTCTCATCGTACTGAACGTCTTTTTTTGTTTTACATATAAGGGACATGATCAAAGTTTTTACATGTAGGTTAAGTTGATCAAAACGATGGTTGAGTAAATAAATATATATTGCGTAATCAAAATGAACTAAATTGTGTTTTAATTTCTAACGCTAAATGGACGGGATTGATTGTTTTTTTAATTGCTTAATTCTTATCTAATAGGCTACGAACGATGTGACGTAACAGGTGAAGGAATCGTTGATTGATGGATTTATGTAGGGTCAAAAACTTATTTCAGTAATCTTAATGAATTCAGACCTAAAGAAAGTTGGAACCCTTTCCACTAGGATAACTGCAGTCAACAACGAACTGAAGCTAGCCCAAGTGAAAACGAACCAGAACGGAAATGTCTGGCGAAGATCGACGAGTAGAGCCGATCTCAAATGAAATGTGATAAGCCTAGGCAAAGAGGGATAGAAGAGTCCGAAACCTGCCAAGCACGGTGTCTTGGGGCATTAGAAAGGCCATTACAATTGATTCCGTTTGGACCCTTCGTGTACGAAACCATTAAAAATCAAAAGGGGAAGTAATATTTTTATCATGTTATTAATTTCTATCCTTTTTTATTTTATTTGACGCCCTAAAATAAAATAATAAACGTGCCAACACTGGTACATACTGATCCGTAGTTGCCAAATGTGGAACAGAATTTTAAATAATAAATTATTAAACTAATGACACCTGCGAAAAATATTGATAGGTGCCATATGTGGCATATCTCAGGTGCCGTTTTAGCTGATGCCCAAAGTGGAATACGAACAATTTCGCATAACTCGACAAAATGTAGGGAATAGCTCATTTTGTTTTTCCTTTTTCTAACTTTCCTTTTTATATTATCTTTACAAATTGATACTTTTTCACAGCAGATCGACCGTCCACAAGATTTATCCGACCAAAATTTAACGGTGTAAAAATACACAATTAATTTTACCCAAATATTAGTTCAGATAAAAACGCGTCAATGCACATTAATCAAATAAAAAAAATATCGCGTTATCATTACTCACCGCATTCCATCTGTGGAATCCAAATGACTTCGGCCTCAGGGCCTGTCAAAGGGCGTTCTATAATCTTTTTATTTTGATTCCGGCATCGTTTGAGTTCTCGTTGTCTAAAGGTATCTATTATGTTATTATCATAACGTCAGTTGGGACAGGTAGGTAATGGTTACCTACAAAAAGTGGTCAAACAAACGGTTTTACATAAAGCTACCAAATTCGATCTACAAATTAAAATTATTTTGCGCAGTTTTAGTAACTATATAATGTTGGTTGAGATTTTTTAGGTCGGGCTGAGTCGGGAAAATTTAGCTGGAGGAAAAGTCTATATGCAGATAAGTCACCTCTTTTTCTTAAACTATAATATTTTTTAGTAACACACAGTATCACACTGGTATTCCCTGATGGTTCGTTCAATGAATGTAATAATAAGGGTACCTTTTGCCGCCACTAGCAATTGTCTGATTACCCATTGACAATATTTGCAGCTAGCTACAGGCTGCGGGTTAATACAGAAAAACTATAAAGGAAAACCCAAAAACATTTGATCTAATCCGATTTCGAACCCTAAATATTCGGCAGTTCGGCAAGGAGGATTATTAGACAAGTAATTCTTCATTTTACACAAAAATGCCATAAATCATAGTGATAATAAAGTTGTTGTACAAAGGCGAGCTTACTCAAAGTAGACCTTAGAGTGATAGAGAGAGTTTATAAAAGAAAGAAGATAAGTACTCCATTGTACAATTTTAGAATAATATAAAATTAATAAAATAAATCACAAATGTATGTTGTTGTTGTATTGTATGTTTTCTACTCTATTTTTTTAATATTCTATGTACAGTCAAGGGTCAAAAGTGCATCATACTCAGAGTCATACTCTCCCAAAACTCAAATGACTAGTTTTTGTAGAAATTAAATTATTCACAACTGATTTAATATTTTGTATAGAAATTAAAATAATAATTATTTATTATAGAATATTAATCACTGTAGCAGTCCTTAGAATCTTTTGCTCCAGATCATGGAGCATTGGTCGATTCCCGTGGCGGTGCTCGCTCAACCATATTTTGTCCTCTTCCGAGATAACTGGATAAGAGACCTTGACGGTTTAGTGGCTATCCGGCTTTTGGGTCACGAGGAAACGGAGGGGTTGCCGCCCTCGTGTATATCATAGTCACCATCGGGG
The DNA here is from genome assembly GCA_949775005.1 of Orthosia gothica. Taxonomy (NCBI): domain Eukaryota; kingdom Metazoa; phylum Arthropoda; class Insecta; order Lepidoptera; family Noctuidae; genus Orthosia; species Orthosia gothica. Next base: position 10,788,788 of record OX459063.1, on the reverse strand, counting down.
CATACTTTTCGCGCAAGAAGAGTCTTGCTGACTTCTTGAGTTTCTTTGTCCAGTTAGGTTCCTTGGGCCGGTATCGACCTCACCCCACGCTTTTACTCGGGGATCTCAACCAACCTCCCAACTTAAATCGAGGTTCCGCCAAAACATGTGCTTGGAGAAGAGGTGGGCCAATGGAGCCACTATGGGACCACCGATTGTATACGTTTTGACGTATCCATTCAGACCGCTGGTGTCCGTAGTCAATCAGTCCCGCAAAGAGACGGTCTACGCTGACGGCTTATGCGCTTTGACAGAGAGAATCTCGAATCTTGAGGCTGCTGTCATACAGGCCTGGATCTAGGAGTCGGTGATAGACGGACCCATCGACGTCGAAAAGGAGACACAGTAGTTCAGCGATGCAGCCATGTTTCACGTCCACGCATGTGTGAACTACAAGGAACCCTTTGTACTGATGGTCTGCAGAGAATGAGCAGCTGCGCGTTGCATTCGCGGCAGTGTTTCCTGCTGGCTGACACTATAAAGTAACTTTGCACATGTATTTATAGCATAAATTATTCAGCTATTAACGACGTCACCGCTGGGACAAAGACTTCCACTCTATGAAAGAGAGAGTGGCTATATATATCAATCACGCGGCCCCAGTGTGGATTGAGAGATGTCACGAATATTTGTTTTTTATCAAATGAATACCAAAAGAAAACGAGTTATAAACCACTCTATAAAAATTCTGAACTTTTAAGATAAACTACTGGTTCTCAAGTACCAATTAATGCTTGGAAGTTTTTAAACAGTCACCAAGACAAAGATAGAAAGAAGGATCAACTTGAGTCCTACTGAATATACTGATGAGAGGCTTTGCCCGCCTGTGGGGCATAACAGACTTATTAGATAGGAACCGTTAAAACATTTAATTAGTGGAAGGCGCGACCAAAGACTAGAAGGATGGATTGTGTGAGGGGTGATATGAAAGAAAAGGGAGTCAGTGATAGCGTGACGGAGGACAGGACGGTATGGAAGAAGAAAACGTGTTGCGCCGACCCCAAGTTACATGGGATAAAGGCAGGAAATTGATGAGTTTAAACGTATAAAACAACACCTTTCCATAAAGTCAATGGATACCTACAATGGATAGACATTTCCAGGTGGATATTTTCAGTATAGTGTTGCTTGTTTTTGTAGTCTTCCGTGGTGGGGGCCTCAACTATGTTATTTACCTGTAACAAATAAAAATTATATTGTTAGTATTTGGATGGTATTTAAAAGTACTTCAATTTATTCCCATTTCATTTACCTAATTTTGCCTGTGTTCCACCAAATATACTGAATGTGCACCAAAATATGTTCATATAAGTCGACGTAGCCCCGCTGCGCGGGGCTCCTATTTCTGTCTGCAGGGTCAAAAGTAACCTAACACGAACTAGATGACGGGAGCTGAGTTCGCTCGCTTTGCTCGCTCACTTCAGCTCCCGTCATCTCGTTCGAACCTAACCTGTCCGTGTCGGGGTGCCCTAAGTTCCCGAGCTCGCTTCGCTCGCTCTTGGACTGATTCTTTGACCATAATTTATTCGTAGATCAACTAATATTTGGTGCACGATCAGTATTTTAGATGTACCTTTAGATTTTTGGTGAACACAAAAATATTATCCTTAGTATTTCTATAATTAGACCTCATTAAGAAAGGGCTGGTCTATGTGACCATTGTTACTTATATTGTATTTGGCCAACTATGTTAAAATCTCTTATAATAGCTAAAAGCCATTAAACTGTGTGCGACCTGCAAATCAAATCCGGTACCTATTGCTCAGTTGCAGTGACTGCTACACCTTGACCAACAAGGCAGTCAGTAAGGATACATGCACCAAAAACTTAACTCAGAGTTAGTTGCTAACACGAGGTTAAATAAAACACAAGTCATACATAATTTGCCGGTTTAGCTACTAACTCGGCTTTAGTAAGATAATGCAGGGAGGCGCACATACACTATAGTCCTCACAATCTAAGAAGTCCGTTGACGTTTCTCATTTTACATGCCGCGATAATTTTCTACGTAAGAAATTGACAAATCAAATTCATAATCCTAATGTTTTGCTATGTTACCGATACACTATAACAACGAGTATCATTCGCAAGCATCAAGTTTAATTATTATTTAGTATTTTTATAGCTGTCAAAACAGGCCTTTTATTTTTTGACAACTTTAGCACGAAACACTTAAGTCAGAGTTAGTTGCAAACATGAGGTTTTGTTTTTTTTTTTTTATTAATGGCAATTTGTCGAAGACAATTCCTGCTAGTGTCGAGTAGTGAAGACTGATTTAGATTACAATAGCACCAAAAGTTTTTTTACCAATGTCTTTGTAAGGCCCCAATAAAATGGAGGTAGTTTTATTTGGCAGCTTCTACGGAGTTTTGTCGACCACATGTACAAACTCATGTTCTACCGCTGTGTTTTACTTGCCCACACTCGTGCACATTCACTAATATTATTAGAATAAAAAACCACCATTTTTACACTATTAATATCCAATTTAACACAAATTTAAGAAAATAAAACAGAGAAGCAACATAGACGCCATCAGGTACCTGCCAAAACTCCAACATGAGGTTAAATTGTCAACATTGTATGTCAAACTGTCAATGTAATCTCGTGTTAGCAACTACCCTCAGTTAAGTTTTTCACGTAAGTGAGCCTTAGTACATTTGAAAAGTGTTAGGAATCGACGGAATTCTAGATATTTTTTCCTAAGATTTGAATCTCAAAATTCCAAGACGGTATTTTAATTTTGATTTTAACATGAAGAAGTTATATTTTTAAGAGCACTAGTTCTCAAATGATTATCTTGAATTTGAAATACACACCGCTTGTTTTAATCTACTGAATAAAATTACTATAATATTGTGGCCTTATTTGTTAGTTTCGAATTTGAACCAAACAAATAGCCTTATTTGAATATTTTACCAAACCAGCCAGTCAGACTGAGTATCAAATAAAACACAATAGTTTTATCTTATATATAATTTGCATTTTGACATTTTAGTCTAACACTGGATAGATAATAATGTACTAATTAATTTGATAAAAATTAAACCATGTTATAATAAAAGTTGACGAAAGTACTGTTTTACTTCTTAAAACCTTAGTTTCATACATGGGCGCTGGGAGGTTCGTCACAAGGATGTATACCGCCTTAGCTTTCAATAAAATATACAAAACGACAAAAAATCCGGGGCAAGGTACTAAAATTTTGAGCTCACTTTTTTGTTTAGTCTGTAGGCTCGCGCTTGACCATTATCTCACCTGATGGCAAGCGATGATGTTGTCGACGCGGAAGCACGCTTGCCTTGAAAAAACCTATTCACTCTTGACTTAAAGACTAGATTGTAGCTATCGGGAAACACAGACTCCGACAGGGAATCACTATTGAGTGATTCGGAAGCGATTGCGCTTCTCACACTCTTGAAATCTCCTTCTTCATTTTTCAAACTATTCTGCAGAGTTCGACAAAACCCTATATTTTTACAGATGGGCAAAATTTAGCCCATCTATTCAAGGCGGGGTGCAAATAATAAACAAATACTCTCATAGCTGCTATTAACTTGGAGATAGTGGAAAATTTCTTATAAATAATAAATTACTTCGTCGCCATACTGACATAAGAAATAAAGAAACAATTAGCAAAGCATTCATAAACGTCAAGTTTTAATGAATTAAAACATTTCCGAAGTTCAGCTAATTTAATTTTCTTTGTACAATAAAAACGAATAAAAGGAAAATTCAATTAAAAAATTGTTAACAAAACAATTGTTTTACAAAAATTGTAGATTTCGGACCACCTTTTGTTGTGAAACACAAAGAGAAGCGGAACTTTTGTTTTGTGAAACCGCAAAAAATTAAATCATGATTATAAACGTTCAAAGGCTAGGGAATTCGAATTTTCGTTTTTAAAGGATATACGTATATATTATTAGTTATTGTATTTTGTGAATAGGCTCATCTATACAATATTATAAAGTGGAAAGCCGATCACATATCCACGGAAAAAAAAAGGGTTTACTCGGTTCGTGAATATTTTTTTCTTTAAATACGCTGTGACGATTTGTTTTATAGTATTTTTTGCACATTTTTACAGTTTCATTGAACCATGAAAAATGGTTACAATACAAATTTAAAAATCGAATGGAATACCTCAGATATTTAAAACCGCGCCATCTATTGGAATCAATTTTAAATGAGCCGTTCAAATAATCTTTGAAATGTGAACTAAGAGGCTCATCTATACCAATATTATAAAGAGGAAAGATTTTTTTGTTTGTTTGATTGATTGTTTGTTTATACTGAATAGGCTCCGAAACTACTGGGCTGATTTTAAAAATTCTTTCATCTATGGAATGCTACATTATGCCCGAGTAAGGCTATAATTTTGACGGGAGCGAAGCCGCGGGGTCAGCTAGTTATATATATAATCATTCATTTTTAGACTTTTCTTTAAAATGTATGCCGTGTGTGCTGGTTGGGATAACCTATCGTCAACTTTGTAGGATCTCAGTCTCACCCCAAAAAAAGTTTACGAAAAACGATGATTTAACAATGTTTTAGGTACTTAGCTGACATTCGAACCACGAAAAAATGTACCCTGTAGGTACCCTTTACACAGGCATAAAAAGTCTTCGATAATTCTGTATTGTCTATCAGTGTATATCGAATTAAGAAATATGAAGCTTGGTATCTATACCCCAGTCCCAGCTGTTATCTGAAGAGTCATAAGACTTTGGACAATGGACCTTGTTGTCCAGTTAATTGGTTGTGGAATTGGAATAAACAGCTGCTCAGTTTAAAATACTTGTATTCTATTGAGCATCCGTTCAGATTGTAAGCCGATCCTTTATTGGGAAATAGAACGGGAAATGAATTGATGGCAGGTAATCGGTATCACATAATAAGAGGTACTGAAAAATGGAGTAAAACCTTAGTTTTTGGTATCCCAGGAACGCAAAAAGGAAACGCGGAAGACAGTTTCGAAGATGGAACGATGACATAGCAGCAATAGCAGGGAAAGCGTGGACCAGGATGGTATTGGATAGAAGAGAATGAAAAGATTTGGAGGAGGCCTTTGCCAAATATTGGCAAACTGACCAAGGTGTCGAAGTCGACTCACCAGAGTCATATTTTAAGTAAAAGAATTGCGTCAAAATGTAAATGTCAGATACATAAAGGCTTATATTATTATATATTATTATTATAATCGGTATCATTGGTATCTAGTTTGGTAACAAAGCACAATGATATGAGTAGAACAGTCTCTTGAACAATACAATCGGCACACGTGCTGTAAATCTTAACCTAGGGTATTCCCAACATCTACAATAGGCGCAAAAGCAAACAGTTTCTTTGGTAAACGACTCTATTTTGTCAACACCTGTATAATTATGTTATTATTTAATAGGATTTAGATAGCGATATTATAATTTATTTATTTATTTAGACTTCATGCACAAAGGTACAAAAGCGGACTTAATGCCTTATAATAGTGTAAATAGTATCTAACATGTAATTTAACGTTCATGTTGATAACTAAGAAGACATACAAATCTCTTAGGATATAAAAATAGTTTGATAAAACCAAAAGGAAAACAAATGGATTACATTATTCTAATGTTTGTCTTATACAGAACAAAATTATATTGTTCAAAATGTTATTTTATAGTTTACTGTATTGTTTACTGCCTCTATGATAGTTAAAAGCTTTCAACAAGATCTTTTTCCGCATCTTCGCTTTCGTGGAACTGGATCTGTACATTTTTCTGGGATTAAATGTTACACACGGCACTCAACGATAGTGTAGCTTCCTAATAATGAACTTTCAAAATCGTTTAGAAAGGTCTGCATATAAGTATATGCAGACCTTTCTAAACGATTAGGATACGATAGAGATACGATTAGCGTATACTTGCCTTGCATTCATTGATTCATATCGTTATTAAAAATCCGTCTACTCCACACACACGCAATGATTTCTGCTGACGGGAAGGAGTGTACTTCATGCTGTTAAAACAGTTAGGGTGTAAGACTTCCAAAGATTAACTCCTAACAATCACACAAACAATAATATGATAGTTGCTACTGAGAATTTTCCCGCAATTATAATAAAAAGATCCGCAAACTCAAGCATATTTGTTTTACTTTTATCGTCTTCCTCTTTATCGCAACGGAAATCCTTTATTGCAGCACGTCTTTGTTCTTTATTTAGTCTTAAAACTTGTGTGGTTGTCAACCACGTGCAAGATAAAGTAGCTTTGCCTACCATTTTGTTCGGATTTGAAGTTAAAACGCCCAATTTACTCACTGAGATGGATAGTTTGAGAACAACTTTCTAATTGCATTTCCACTTCTGGCTCTTCTTAGATTCTGATTATTCCACATTTAATTACTTAACTTCCAGCTAAATCCTGGATCTCTTTGTCAATTCTCGTGATCCCTACCACCTCATCATCTTCGTGCCCATATCCCATGTTATTTGGGGTCGGCGCCACACGTTTTTTTCTTCCATACGGTCCTATCCCCCGTCTTTAATCTTCTCGTTTCGTTCGTTCCTTTTTGACTTCATCCGTTGCTTTTCATCAGGTGAAATCGAAGTCAAGAGCTGGCTTATCATGAACCTAATACGTAAATTAAAAGTTTTACATTGCTTCTTGCTAAATTTAATGGTTCTTGTTCATTGGACCTTAACATATCAATTCTCTTGTGATTTGTCAAATATGTGGCATAAACGGCCGTGTTTTTTGATTTCGTTGATTTAGAACTTTGATTTTTCATAGCTCTAAGGTGTTGTTGTAGACTTAAAAATATAATATAATTTCAATTTGATATCTCCACGTATTCCTGAGAAAAAGGTTTTGACAGACAGGATATTACTTGTTTTTATTTTTTTTATGACATACGTAAAAATGTATAGATTTCAGCATTTTTAGGGTTCCGTACCCAAAGGGTAAAAACGGGACCCTATTACTAAGACTCCGCGGTCCATCTATCTGTCTGTCTGTCTGTCACCAGGCTGTATGTCATGAACCGTAATAGCTAGACAGTTGAAATTTTCACAGATGATGTATTTCTGTTGCCGCTATAACAACAAATACTGAAAACAGAATAAAATTTATATTTAAGGGGGTCTCCCATACAACAAACGTGATTTTTTTGGTTGTTTTTTGCGATAATGGTACGAAACCCTTCGTGCGCGAGTCCGACTCGCACTTGGCCGGTTTTTTTCCTTTTTATTGGGTTTTATGATATTACTTCTTGCCAAATTTCATGATTCTAGGTCAACTAGAAGTACCCATTAGATTTTCATCACAATAATATTATAAAGGCGAAAGTTTGTGTGTGTGTGTTTGTATGTTTGTTACTTCTTCACGCTCAAATGGCTGGACGGATCTGGATGCAATTTGGCACAAAGATAGATTAAAGTTTGGAATAGCACATAGGACTACTAGTGTTGCGACGAAGACCTTTTCTATACCATGTTTTACGCAAATAAATATGATTTGATTTGACGTTATTTTTTAATCATAAATATTTAATTGCTAAAAACATGGTATAAAAAATGGTAATGTAAACAATATGAACAAACATGTTTTTCTTAATAGATCTAAGCGTGCAAATACATGCATAATGAAACAATCAGTCATCATGAGGACGTCAAATCAAAAACGCGATTAAAAACAGAAGAGAGTTTAATAACATGATAAAAAAATCCGCGATTTGAATAATTGAAGCATTTATACTACCAGGAGGCCAGACTCATGAAGAAATATTTGTGGGACTAGAATTATAAGCGGTAGAGACTAACGGAGTACTAGAGGTCCGCATCAAAAATCTCCCGCTACTCTTTTTACATCTCATTCCAGCCTCGGTAAAACTTAGGTACTCATGATTATAATCTCCTGGTACTTACGTTGGTCTTTACCGGTAATGATTATAGAACCGCAAATACTATACCGCGACTTCTTTATGATTCTGGCCTCCTGGTAGTTTGGGTATAAATGCTTTTTCATCCCACCATCTCGGAAAGAGTATTTTTAATCTTCAATATATGAGTGGAAAAGCCGTTTTTATTCACTAGAGGATAAAGTAAATTGAATTTAGAACATCGTGTGCACTAAGTTTGTGAATTTAAAAAACATTAAACCTTATTTACTGCTACCTCTATGGTGCCAAATATATCATACAACTTTTTTTTTATTTATTAAAAACTCAGACTCGGAACCTTCTTGGTGTTCTTTTTTCAATTTGCTTTGTACGCGGTTCTAACCATCTCCCTCTCTCTCCAACATTCACGCCAAGGGAATTCGATGAATCGGTACAACTATTAAGTATGACAGTTAGTTTACCGAAAAACAGTACACAAGTGACTAACACCAATATTACAGAACCAAACAAAAATATTACACTCAATTTAAATAACTGTAGCAACGTTATTTTAAAATTTTCTTAATTATACCTTAGTATTATTTTGTTATAATTTAAAGATTATTCTGTAACACTTACCTGTCATAATGTAGTAATTAATACCTAAACTGAAATAAAAGTGTACCTATCTTGTGATTGTAAACGTTTTTTTTTTGCATTTAGTCATTTCCTCGCTGAGGTGGAATGAAAAGTTACGTGTTGCACTCGAGTGCAAAGATTTTTCACCTCGTGCTCTTTTGATTCCCTCGCTAACAGTCAGGACCGTCGGTCATCAAAATTGAACACGCGGTTAAAAAGCAACTTTGCACTCTTGTATAACAAATAACTATTATCTACACTCACAATGTAATGTTCCGAATATGAATTCAAAAACTATTGCATAAAAACGTACTTTGTATTCGTGGATAGGTAAAATTAAAAAAAAAAACCATTGCAGTTCAACATTTTCCTTCGATTTTCAAACAACTGCATCATAATAGTTATTTATGCTACAAGTGCGGAAGGTAGGTGATTTCCGATGAGTGGCATTTTTATTCACGAGCGAGCGAAGAGAGTGAGTGGATAAATCGACACGAGTCGGAAATCATCTTACGTACGTGTATCATACAACATTTTACTATGCATTGTGCGAGGAAATAAATAAATAAATAAAATGAAATTAATAAAATGGCGGGCTTATTCAAACGCGTTCAGCATATCCACAGATTAACTAATAGTTCCTCGGGCATATCTACTGCGCATATGCAAATAGCTGTCACATCGTAACGCAATAAGGCACGAGCAAAATATACGTTCTGCCAAACATATTTAATTAATATTTAAAATTAATTTATTGATCAAAATCTAAATCTAGAGTAATTACAAACGCCTAAAATGAAGTATTAGTTTTATTCTACCTTTTATATGAATGATAATCTGTACATAACTAATTTTTAAAACTTTTCTCAAATAATAAAAACTCTATGCGTCGGGCTGACGTTGGAGTTAAAAATTAAAAAAGTACAGGAAAGTAAAAAGCACTACTGAAAAAAAGTGACACTTTCCGCACAGTTTGGCTGCTTGGAAAACCGCTCTTTTCGAGGACATGCATTGTAAAATAACTTTTACTCAAAAATGCATGTAATGTGGTCATTATTTTGACAATCTTGTTTGAGCAAAGTCGACCTTGCCGTTCTGTTTCAAGGAGCGGCCGGCAAAGTATTGCTGGCTGCTCTAACAGGCCAGCAATGTTTTGCCGGCCGCTATTTTGACGTTTCAACGTTTTAAAAAATATAATCCAAAAAGATTTTATTTAAAACACAGCTGTTTGTATCTATAGAGTATGTACAAAAAGATTTTATTCCATATTAGGCTGTATAGTTCCAACTACCATTGCTCAAAAAAAAACAAAGAAGTAACAAAAGCGCGGTTCAGCGAAAATTTTGTTTTTATTTAGTGACTTTTTTGCTAAAAATGAGCTCTCAAAGCGAAAATTCTTCCGATTCAATGTGTTTAACACCGCCAGATATTAAAGATGAAGCTAAATTAGTGGTTGAAAATTTGATACCGCGAAACTCAAAGGAAAAATATAAGCTTGCATGTGAAAAATTTGTGCAGTGGAAAATCAGTAGGCAATCTAAATCTTTATCCGAAAATGTTTTCTTTTCAATAATACAGCAGTCAAACACCGCATTAGAATTATCGCAAACTATTAGTAATATCAAACCGGGAAAGTCGGTGTTGAATTTTAGTAACTGTACATTTCATAATTATCATTTAAATTAAAATTTTAGGTAATTAATATATTTTTTATTTAAATTACGCAGGTTTTATTTAGATTAGGTACTTGCATTTTTGAGTAAAGCACTATACAAACCTTGACCCACAATGACTGCTTCGCTGGTCACGCTATGATTGCCTCGAGCTAGCCTAGCTACGCTCTAGGCCTTTCAGCCTGGCCATCATTGCAGCCCTTGCTGTCCTCGCTGTAAAGGCCGAGACCGTAGGTCGAGGCCTTTATCTCAGCTCGTCCATGAAGTGCTGCACGCTGACCGCGCTGTGTCGGCCTGGAGCTGCGCTACGCTGCGCTGTCGGCCATAATCAGCGCGACCAGCAAAGTAGTCATTATAGACCGCGGCAGTAATGTACTATTTAATTTTTATAGCACACTTTTACTTTTTAATTTATTGGCGCTTGACCTCATTGACATTGACAGTCATGGTGCAATGAGAATCTAAATTGGCCGCCATACTGCATATTTTTTCCTTTTCCACTTTTATTTTATTTCAACTGTATGAGTGAAGATAAAGTAGTGTATACAACGGCATATAATTAGGTATTGAAACACTCGCGTGTTAACATTATCACATTCGGCTTCGCCTCATGTGATAAACCCACGCTCGTGTTTTAATAACCCCTGTTATATGACCATTGATTAAACTACTATTAATGTTCAACATCTAACTACAAATGCAAACATAGGACGTTATATTTTTATCATGTTATTAAACTCTTTTTTGATTTTAATCGCGTCCCAAAACTAGTAGCTACTGATCCGTAGGTGCCAAATGTGGAATAAAATTTTAAATAATAACCACTTACGTCACCTGTGAATATTGATAGGTGCCGAATGTGGAATACCTCAGGTAAACTGGGTGCCGAATGTGGAAAACGTCAACCAGGCGTTCGAGAGAAAAATGTCTTGATACACGGACAAACATCGAAGTGATCCTAATAGGTTCCTTTTTTAAACTTAAAAAAAAAGAGTGCATTTGTAAAAGGAGTGTCTTTCCGCATATAAATTACTGTTATGGTGTGGAAACTCTTGTCCGGTATTATACGGTTACCAATCAGAAACCAATCTTATTTAGTTAAGTACACTAATAATATAAAAACCGGTATCGCGGAATATTACCATATTTTTTTTATTTTTAAACTTCCGGAAACCTTTGCGTAATTAAAAATTGATAATAAACACCAAAACAGTAAACATGGTTTAGTTATTTTAATATTTTAATTTATGTGGTTTGCGTCAACCTATTAATTGTTGCTAATAATTTGTTAAGAGAATTTGTAGAGAACTATTGCATCAGAAGAATGTTGCTCTGACCTTAAATAAATATGGAGGGGTGCAAGAGAATAATAATTATATTAATAATTTTAATTATATGATACCTAATTAGTCCATGTTTTAATATGATTCATGCTTGACTTACAAGTAATAATCTAATACGCTTCATTAATATTTTTTTGAATCATTTAAAAAACAATCAATTAGTAACGCATTGCCTAATATAATTTCTATTAATTTAACATTTTAGTTAGTTAGAAAAAGTTTTTATATCAATTAACGTTTTTATTAGGGTTCCGTAAAAATAGGACCCTATTAATAAGACTCCGCGGTCCGTCTGTCTGTCTGTCTGTCCCTCTGTCACCATGCTGTATCTCATGAACCGTGATAGCTAGGCAATTGTAATTTTCACAGATGATGTATTTCTAAAAACAAAATAAAATAAATATTTAAGTTGGGCTCCCATGCAACAAACGTGATATTTTTGCCGTTTTTTGCGATAATGATACGGAACCCTTCGTGCCCAAGTCCAACTCGCACTTGGACGGTCTCTTAATTTGATCCTCACAGCACAGTAATTAAGGTTGAATTCCGTGATTATAACTATTTATTACTTAACCATTTAATTGATTAAATATTCAGTTAAACGTACCTACTAAAATAAACTTCATTCAAAACCGTCTAACCTTCATATGTTGAGTCAAAACTCGGGAGTTGATACGTCAACACTCTGTATATTGTGTACCCTGTGGAATTATCTCGAAATCAACAATTACTTATTCAAATGGATTCCACAAAGTGAGACTGATTGGCGAAAGCTTGTAATTTTCTTGAATGAACTTCATTAGAAGATAGGTACCAAAGTTATATTTCGGTTTAGAAATTCGAAAAGTCAAGCACAATTTCTTTAGTTTGAGTAAGAATTTGGAAGCGATTTAAATAGTCGCAATTTTCTTATAAAAAAAAATTGAACTATCTTGAATATTGTTTTCTGCTCTGTATATCCATATTGTCGGTCAGTCGCTCCATGTAAGACACTGGTACCCAGCTGAATCCGGTTAGACTGGAAGCTGACCCCAACAACAATTGGGAAAAGGCTAGGCAGATGACCATGTTGTCGGTTGGTCTGTGGATGGGTGACCATTTTCAACATACCGAGTTTCCTACGTGCCTCGGAAAGCACGTTAAGCCGTTGGTCCCGGCTGTCATTTGAAGATCTTCGACAGTCGTTACGAGTAGTCAGAAGCTTCAGATCTGACACCAGTCTAGCCAAGGGGTATCGTGTTACCTAGGAACTGGGTTGTGGAGGTCAGATAGTCAGTAGCTCCATGTAAAACACTGGTACTCAGATGAATCCGGTAAGACTGGAAGCCAACCCCAACATAGTTGGGAAAAGGCTAGGCAGATTGATATCCATACTAATATTATAAATACGAAAGTAACTCTGTCAGTTTGTCTGTTGTTACCTTTTCATGCTTAAACCACTGAACGGATTTCTTTGAAATTTGCCAAGGGGATAGATGGTATCCTGAAGAAGGACATACGAAAAAAATAAAAATGCTAGGGTAGGGAGGGTAGGTATGTAGGATAGGACAGGTAGGTTGGTAGGTAGGTAGAGTAGGGTCGGTAGGTAGGGTAGGGTGAGGTAGGGTAGGTAGGTAGGGTAGAGAGTTACGTAGGTCGGTATGTAGGGTAGAGTAGGGTAGGTAGGTAGATAGCCAGTTGAAAGGAGCGAAGCCGCGGGCGACAACTAGTTTAATATAATAGCAAAATCTTTGGTTCAGGAAAATGTAGGTTTTGCTCTCGCTGTTTTCGTACATTACTTAACATTTTAAGTATTTTTGTGGTCTAAGGAATCCTGTTCATGATAATAGCTATAATATTTATTTTGACTTTTATAACCATTCGGGCTGGTTTCAAGGCGGTATCGCGTATAAATTCTGCGGGCGGACACATTTAAGCACTTTTTTATGCAAGTTCCTAAATGTCATCTTATCTTAATTGCAATAGCTGTGTTACTGGTAAAATTAGCAACTGGAACCAATGCTGCATTTGATTTGTTGTGAGTTTTCTTTGAAAAAATATTACAATGTGTAGAGTTTATACCTAAAGATATATAGGGCATTAAAGGGTTAAGTTTCTATTTTTTTTTGTACCACGTGTGAAAGTACCTAGTGTAAGGATCATCATCATGAGTCTAAATGTTCCCACTGCTGGGACACAGGCCTCCTCTTTGTGAGAGGGAATGGCCCGTAATCCAGCACGCGGGCCCAGTGCGGGTTGGTGGATGTCACATGTCTTCGAATTTTTGGTTCTGGGGACATGCCGGTTTCCTCACGACGTTTTCCTGCACTGTTTTGAGAGCAGTGGTGATGAAATAATTTACACAAAGTAAAGTGTCTGCCTGAGTTCGAGACCACTGGGCCACCACTGCTCTCTGTTAGGATACATAATTGATTTTAATCATAATAATATCAGTATTTCTATCCCACTACAGGACAAAGGCCCCTTCTCATACAGAGAAGGCACGAGAATTAATCACCACGGGTGATTAATTAATTAATTGATCATTGTTGTCAAGGCGGGTTTACGGTTTCCGACTCATCTATACTTAATAATATGATGGAGTTTAATTCAATTATCTAAATTAAAATTTACATAGTATAAAATAATATTAAAAAAGCTAAAGAGTTTGTTTGAACGCGCTAATCTCAGGAACTACTGCTTGGAATTGAAAATATATTTTTGTGTTGGATAGTCCATTTATTGAGGAAGGTTATAGTCTATATAACATCACGCTACGACCAATAGGAAAGGAGCATAAATGAAAAATGTTGCAAAAACGGGCAAAAATATTCCTTTTTAGGGTTCCGTAGCCGAATGGCAAAAAACGGAACCGAATTCGTCATGTCTGTCTGTTTGTCTGTCTGTCTGACTGTCTGTCTGTCCGTCTGTATGTCACAGCCACTTTTTTCCGAAACTATAAGAACTATGCTGGTGAAACTTGGTGAGTAGATGTATTCTGTGAACCGCATTAAGATTATCACACCAAAATAAAAATAAAACAATAAATTTTGGGGTTTCCCATACTTGAAACTAAAACTAAAAATATTTTTTTCATCAAACCCATACGTGTGGGGTATCTATGGATAGGTCTTCAAAAATGATATTGAGGTTTCTAATAATTTTTTTTTTTAAACTGAATAGTTTGCGCAAGAGACTCTTCCAAAGTGGTAAAATGTGTGTCCTCCCCCCTGTAACTTCTAAAATAAGAGAATGATAAAACTAAAAAAAATATATGATGTACATTTCTATGTAAACTGCCAGCGAAAATTGGTTTGAACGAGATCTAGTCAGTTGTTTTTCGTCATAAATCGTAAACCGCAATTTACCGAGTATGGAACCCGAGTCCGACTCGCACTTGGCCAGTCTTTGAGAGTTACCGTTGCGTGCGCTGCGTAAGCGGTTAAAGTTACGCAACATTGATGAAATGAGAATAAAGGCAGTTTAAGCAACAAGACTATTTTATTTAAAGGAAGTTAATTTTACAACGTGACTGACAGTTCACAATTACATGGAAGAGAGAGCCTCAATATTATATACAGCAGACATGCGCGCATTAGACACATTGCTATTAAGTTTAGCGTAGGCGTTCATAGTTCCAACATCCTCTCCTGGACGCTGACGCTTTAAAATTAAACCCATTGATGTGGTGAAGTTTTCATGCTTCGGTCGATGGAGTCCTTTTGTCAAGATATCGGCGACCATGTCTCTAGTGCATTTATATTGAACCACGACTTGTTTGGCAGCAATCTTCTCTCGTACAAAGTGATAGCGGACGTCTATATGCTTACTGCGTGCGTGGTAGGCAGCATTACCTGAAAGACTAATCGCACTCTGATTATCGCAATAAAGGGTTAAAGGTGTACCTTTAAATTCTGGTTGGAACTCGTCTGCCAGCTGTTTCAACCAAAGAGCTTCCTGAATGGCCGACGATAGAGCCATATATTCAGCCTCACTTGTAGAAAGAGCTATGGTCTGCTGTTTCTTAGAATTCCAGCTTTTTTACTGTTTAGAGCTTCTTGAAGACTTTGTGGATCATTGTTTAATAAATTCATTGTTGATTCAACATTAAGACACATTAGTGATGAGGGACTTTGCTGAATATCATTATTGTGGCTTCTCATTCTTTGTGGCAGCGGTCTCAAAGTTATGTTTGATACCGATGGAGAGTCAAGTGTCCCATCAGGTAAGTATGTCTCATCATTAACATCCTCAAATTGATCAGAATCCTCTGAAATATAAATACTTTGAGATTCATCCTGTGTTTCTCCTCTGTCATGAATTTCATTATCAAAATTTCTTTCGACAGGTTCTTCAGGTCCACCATCAGGTAAGTATACAGTTTTCTTTTCTTTTACTTTATTACAACTTTCCTTTACATTTTCATTTTTATTTTCCTCTATCTCCATGTCATTTTTACTAATGTTCTTTTCTTTTTTAGGTTCATCATTCACAATATTTCTTTTAATTGAAGCCTCTAGAAACACCACATCTCTACTTATAATTCCTTTTTTTGTTTCAGGATCTATGAATCTGTAGCCTTTTGTACTGTTACTGTAGCCAACAAATATTAACTTACGTGACTTCACATCAAGTTTGGTCCTGTTTTCCTTAGGAACAAGCACCATTGCAGGACATCCAAAAATCCTCATGTGACTTATGTTTGGCTTCTTTCCAGTCCATATTTCATAAGGCGTTACATCAGATAAGGTGCTGGTGGGAGATCGGTTGACAATGTATGCAGCTGTAGCAACCGCTTCTGCCCAGAATGTGACCTGCAATTCAGCATTTATTATCATACATTTAGCGCGTTCTATCAAAGTCCTATTCATTCTTTCACTGAGGCCGTTCTGTTCAGGAGTGTATGGATTGGAAGTTTGGTGCAGTATTCCATTTTTCTTCAAATAAGCATCAAAATTATTATTTTTGTATTCTGTTCCATTATCGCTTCTAAGAGTTTTAATTTTTGTACTTAGCTCATTTTCTACTCTATTCTTAAATTCTACAAATTTTTCAAATACTTCACTCTTGTTTTGAATAAAATATACATGTACTTGCCGAGAGAAATCATCAATGAAGGTAACAAAATACCTTGCCCCTCCTATAGAAGTATGCTTCATCGGTCCACACACATCACTGTGGATTAGCTCTAGCAAGCTGGTTGCACGGGAGCCTTCAGTGGGGAATGGTTTTCTTGTTTGCTTACCTTCAAGGCATGTTACACAAATGGAATTCTCTATTCTTGATGACAGCTTTACGCCTTCTGTACATTTAGGTATTTTAATTAGATTTGTGAAATTTAAGTGACCCATCCTTTGATGCCACAAGTAAATATCATCATCAGTTTTAGCCAACATGACTTGTATGTCAGACGGCATTTTTTGATTTCTACAAGTATTTAACCGATATGTCTCATAGATTAAGTCTGCCCTTGCAACTAACTTGTTGCTTGGATTGTAGATTAGACACCCACTTTCATTAAATGTTATTCTGCATCCACTTTTAATGATTTTGCTAACTGATAACAAATTTGTCTTTAAGTCTGGTACATATAAAACATTCCTCACCTGTATGTAACTGATGCTGCCATCTTTTGCATTTACCTTAATACTTGCATTACCGCAGCATTCTACTTTTAGTACTTTGTTGTTAGCAATTCTTATGCTCGGTACAGATGAAGGAGTGATATCAGTGAGCCAATCCCGGTGCTGAGTCATATGCATAGATGCCCCTGAATCAACATACCAAAAATTAGAGACATTTGCTGTGGATGCTGAAAAAGCTGCAACATATCCTGTTTCTTTATCGTTTTTTTTATTAGTACTTGTATTTTTATGCCAACAATTTCGACTAAGATGTCCGTACTTATTACAATGAAAGCACCTTGGGCCTTTTTTATTTTTAAATTGATCACTTTTGGGCTGATTATTTTTTGTGTTTGTATAAAGTGCGGTAGTGTCTGATGTCTTTACTTCCTGTAGTAACTTATTTTTGACTAAATCAGCACTAATCTTCATACCGGAACTTTCCAAGCCCATAATCATGGGCTTGTACATTTCTGGCAATCCTGCCAACATTAGTGTGCCCAACCACTCATCGTCCACGTTGAATTTTATATTCCTTAACTTGTGCGCGGCTGTCATTATTTTATTCACATAGTCTTCAACCGATGTACTGTTTTCCAAATTGGTATTAATAAGCTCTTTTAATAACCCTACTTTACGAGTTAAGCCACTGTCTTCAAATGCCTTTGCCAAATTGTCCCATACTTCTTTTGCATTTTGGGCTTCTTGTATATGTACGAATAAAATTGGATCAACCAATAAAATCAACTTTGACTTAGCTTTGGTGTCTTGTCTAACTGAGTTAGGGTCAGCGGCCTTCGGTTCTTGCAAAATACAGTTGTACAAATCTTCATGTTGCAAGTATGCCTTGACTGCAAAACTCCAACTCGCCCAATTGCCACGACCATTTAGCTTTTCAATTGATATCATTGGATTATTTCCAGCCATAAAATAGATATTAAATGTTCAATCTGTAAAAGAAAATTTTCACTCGCGAGCGCGGTAACTAAGTGAGGTTATACTCGTGATTTTACTTTTACTTTTACTAAAACTATTCAAATGGCAAAGATAACTTTTAACGACAGGCTAGGCTGGGCCCATAACCTGATGAAATGAGAATAAAGGCAGTTTAAGCAACAAGACTATTTTATTTAAAGGAAGTTAATTTTACAACGTGACTGACAGTTCACAATTACATGGAAGAGAGAGCCTCAATATTATATACAGCAGACATGCGCGCATTAGACACATTGCTATTAAGTTTAGCGTAGGCGTTCATAGTTCCAACAAACATTTATGTATGTAGGGTAAGTAGGGTAGATAGGTAGGTAGGTAGCCAGTTGTATGGAGTGAAGCCACGTGGGACAGCTAGTATTAACTATAAGTCCAAGTTTCCTCATAGAACCAGATAGAACTACATATTTTATACAGATAAAAGAGTGAATATTGCTTCGCTTGCAAATAATTTACTCGCTCTACGTGCGTTTCGACGTCACGCATTTACTTATAAATGCTGATATCAAATACAGCCTACTTACTGTTTTGATTTCATAATTGCCTATTAGATATATACGATAAAATAGTATATACATTTTTTTATCGTAAATTGCACGTATGTAAGAATGTGACCTTTGAGCATAGGTATAATAGTCAGTAGGATTTTTGTGTCTCTGAAGTTGGTTCTGCCAACCATTGCGCAAGAAACAGTTTGTCATCGAGTATACTGCATAGAGTAAGCGAGATAGGACGATGCGACAAACGTAAAGCGAGTGAAAGGGACATTTATACAATGCTATCTTCACCTTCAACATTGACACAAGGAGCAAATCATGATGTGCAGTCGGAGGATACATCTGGTTTTGGTCAGCCAGCTCGCGCTTATGTATCATCCGACTGCACAGCATGTTTTGCTCCTTGTTTACGTCTTTTTAGTTAGCTTTTTAAGCAGCCGGGTTTTTTGTTATTTTTAAATATTTTTTTATTTACCACTTTTTAGTAAAAAAAATTAATTAGTTAGATTTAAACATATTATTATAAGTATCATATATTTTTGTAATCACCTCTTAAAACCCTTCATTTTCAAACCCCACACAAAGGGTATAGAAAAAAAAATGGGCCCCACAATATGGCGCCCAAAATCCGCCATTTTTCTATTTTCCAATTTTAATGAAGCCAGTGACACTCGCAGGGTTAAGACGAATCGACTGACGTAAGAATCATCAAAATCGGCCAACGCGTTTGCTCTCTAGAACGCCATATAGGATCAAACATACATACATACTTACATACATTCATACATACATAGACTGATAAACACATTACCCTCCTTCGGCAGTCGGGTAAAAATAGCTAATGCGCAGGGTCTTGCAGCCAATTCAGATACACAAAGATCCACTGTGACTATTATACTAACTGTGGTTTACTTACCGCTGTTTTGTTTTATAATAAGAACAAAAAAAAAACATAAATTCTTGAGCAGGTTCCATTAATCACCAATTTGTTACACTCAAAATCATTCACAACTTCACCATGACAACAATTAAAAAACCATAAATCATTCGCCAACCTAAACCTTGCAGTCACCAACCAACATTGGCTTTAATGGGTTCAACAAGATGCTCGAGAAAAAATAAAAACAATCAGTGTTTGTGTCATTGGTCTATTTAAATGGAATGTGTTGTAGTGTAAATTTGAATTCGTAAATCGAATGCTCATTGAGACCGCGGACGCGGCACGTGGTGGCTAGCGTGTACCAACGACGGCAAGACCCACTCATGAGGACAGCTTGGCTCATCTGCTTCCGAACTGTTGACCAATTACGTCGTCTCAAAATTTTATAAAGTTTTTTTTTTTTCAAAAAAGGAATGAGGAGTTTCGGTCTTTTAGACAAGAGGTGAAAAGTGGCGTGTTACAATATTATCACCTTGTTTGTCAATCGTGTTTGTGGGAAATCCGAACAATCTGTTTACATTTTGTACCCTCAATAAAGGTGTTATGTTTTAAGCTTCAAGTAAATAGCCTCCGTACAATTGACGATAACATTAGATTTATAAAACCGCCGCTAAGGTGATAAACGGGGAGTACGAAAAGGTTACTGTGACAATGAAAGTGAAGGAAAATAAAATTGAGTATGGAGATGTGGATAAATATGAATATGTGCCCCCTGAGGGAGGTTGGGGGTACATGGTGTGCGTCGGATTGTCTGTCATATTTGTAAGTAGAATTATATTTTTCTTTTTGGTTATTTTTTCCTCATCGTACCTTGTCTAGAATTTGTAGTCGTTTGTGTTTTTGAGCGTAGAGTCACAAGTTTGATTCCTGGAAAAAAAAAATATATAAAAACAACAAACAACAATGTATAGTGTTGTTTTAATGATTTCTAAAACATGTGATTTGTAACTTTTTAATTTAAAAAATTGGGATGTAATGCCTTTTTCAATAAATTTTATTATTATTCCTTTTATTCATTTTATATTCATATTTTTACATTTTTAAATATTATTCTATAAAAAATAAAATAAAAACATTTAAAAATACAAAAATAGTAGCCCACCGGTATCGGGAACAGGGTCCAATTATTATTGTTATTTTATTATTATTATATAATAATAGAACCAAAAATCAGCCACCAATGTGAATTAATTAAATCTACCACAGTGGGAAGATACACGTCACTCCACGTCACGTCAAGACTGGATCAAGTACAGAAAAGTAATGAAAGGCTAACCCTGACCCTTGTCTGTTCTCAGTTAGCAATTTGTCAAAAAAGTTAGGTACAATAAAATGAGAAAAGTATCGAGAAAAAATAAATTCAAATGATAAATGATCGTTCTTTTTTGATTTTCTCGTATATCAGTGTTTATTAGATTTCATAACAAGAGATATTTTCAAAATGAGAACTCTATTATATTACGGTAATTTTCTCTTTTGTGTCTACCTATATTTCTAAACTGCTTGGTGCTCCTTTTATTTTTTTATATGAATCTATACAATTGCTTATGGAATCAAATTAAAGTGTCCATAATCAAATACTTGTCGGTAAATAAAAAAAAAAGTTAACGAAATAAATTACTGCCTAGATATTCACGGTGATTCAAATTACATGACGACACAAAAAGTACACACGGAAGTTATTTATTTCGTGTAGGATTAATTTTCTGTGTTTGTAATAAGGTGTCATATTATATATTTTTTTAAATATATTCAAAAAATCAAATTGATTTTTTGGATATTTTATTTATTTGACACTTTTTAGTTAACATTTTTTTACGAATTAGGTACATTTAAACATATAAGTGTTCCATATTTTTGAAATTGCCTCTTAAAACCCTTTATTTTGACACCCCACACGATGGGATTGGAAGAAAAAAAAAAGTGGGCCCCCACAATATGGCGCCCAAAAGCCGCCATTTTTCTACTTTTTAATTTAAATGTAGCCAGTGACACACGCAGGTTAAAGACGAATCGATTGACGTACGAATCATCAAAATCGGCTAACGCGTTTGGTTTCTGGAACGGCACATACATAGGAACAAACATACATACATGCAATAGACTGATAAACACATTACCCTCATTCGGCAGTCGGGTAAATAGTTATCTTAGAAAAAAAAATATCTTACAAAGAATCTATTTTTAACTGTTTTTAATAATAACTCTTTTCTAATAATACATATCCAGTTATACATAAAACGGTCACATTCAAAAATTTATCACAGTTTTTTTTTAACACAAACTTTCGCCTTTATTAGGGTTTCGTACCCAAAGGGTAAAAACGGTACCCTATTACTGAGACTCCGCGGTCCGTCTGTCTGTCTGTCTGTCCGTCTGTCACCAGGCTGTATCTCATGAACCGTGACAGCTAGACAGTTGAAATTTTCATAGATGATGTATTTCTGTTGCCGCTATAACAAAAAGTTCAACTCCCATACAACTTATGTGATTTTTTTGCCGTTTTTTTTGCGATAACGGTACGGAACCCTTCGTACGTGAGTCCGACTCGCATTTGGCTTTGGTTTTATAATATTAAGTGTGACATTACCAGCTTTAGCCAGCGGTTTCGCCCGCGTGAACCTCGAAAATTATCCCGAGATAAAGTATACTATGTGCTATTTCAGATTATAATCTATCTCTGTGCCAATCATCCAGATCCGCGCAGCCGTTCGAGCGAGAAGTAACAAACATACAATCACACACACTCACAAACTTTCGCCTTTATAATATTAAGTGTGATTGTACATCCCAGGTAGCAAAATGACGTCTGCGACGAAAAAATGACGTCATCCTAAGGTCATATTAGGGTCCGTAGTTTATTCGTCAAATAAGTACGTCACACTGACGTCATTTTAACGTCTGGTACTCAAGGGAACGTCCTGGTGACGTCGATTTAGCGTCAATTCAGTGACGTCCTATGTTGGTCATGATTATGACGACGTAGCAACGTCCATATAAGGTCAATTCTGTGACGTCCTGTGTTGGTCGTGAATGTTACGTCCTAGTAACGTCCATTTACGGTCAATTCCGTGACGTCCTGTGTTGGTCAATAATAAGACGCCCTAGCAACGTCCATTTGGGGTCAACTGTGACGTCCTGTGTTGGTCATTAGTAAGACGGCGTAGCAACGTGCATTTAGGGTCAATTCTGTGACGTCCTGTGTTGGTCATGTATTATACGTCCTAGCAACGTCCATTTACGGTCAATTCTGTGACCTCCTGTGTTGGTCAATAATAAGACGCCCTAGCAACGGCCATTTGGGGTCAACTGTGACGTCCTATGTTGGTCATTAATAAGACGCCGTAGCAACGTGCATTTAGGGTCAATTCTGTGACGTCCTGTGTTGGTCATGTATTATACGTCCTAGCAACGTCCATTTACGGTCAATTCTGTGACCTCCTGTGTTGGTCAATAATAAGACGCCCTAGCAACGGCCATTTGGGGTCAACTGTGACGTCCTATGTTGGTCATTAATAAGACGCCGTAGCAACGTGCATTTAGGGTCAGTTCTGTGACGTCCTGTGTTGGTCATGTATTATATGTCCTAGCAACGTCCATTTACGGTCTATTCTGTGACGTCCTGTGTTGTTCCCTAATAAGACGCCCTAGCAACGTCCATTTGGGTTCCATTCTGTGACGCCCTGTGTTGTTCATTAATAAGACGCCGTAGGAACGTACCTACATTTAGGGTCAATGGCGAAAGTTCGTAGTGTCTATGTACAGACTCGCCAAGATATTTCGGCCGTAGTGTACTTACCTACGTACTATTTATTTAGTGCATCTAAAGGAATGCTCTAACACGTAGGTACTACTTAATACCTGCTTAACACGTTCGCAGTCCCAATACAAAAGTTTCCGACAACGCCATAAGTCCAATATCATTTTCATTACTTTTGACCATTAGTCGATGCAAACGTCACAACTGATGCATAATTATGTTAAAATAAAGGCCCGTGCCCCGACTTTGCTCGTGTACACCGGGCGGTACACGGACTTAAAACACGACGAAGGAAGACTCACTTCGTATGCACGCGCCAAAGCTAAAAGGGTGTCATCACAATGTAAAAAATGTAAAAAGGCATATGTATTGATTGTTTTCCTAAAGTTACAGTTCACCAATAAAACATTATATATTTCTACTAACTCGTTTCATTTTGTACTGTGAAAACATTATATAAAAAAAATAAGTCATGTTTTTGGTTTTTCTTGTCTAATAGAACCCTTGTCACAAGTCCAGGAACGATACACTAACAAATTTCATAAGTCCGTGGCTGCAGAGCCCATATAGTTATAGTGGCCTCGTGTACCGCATAGGGTACACGGACTCGGCGGAATCGCTCCGCGTGTACCGCATAGGGTACACTGGACTGCGAACGTGTTAAGGTAGGTACCTAATTGCAACCGATAAAATTAATATTCATCGTCATTAAATAAATTATCAGTTTAAATGATAAATGATTTATTTTCTGTAAGTAGGTTTGTACAAACACTTTTAGTTAGAAGTCCACTGCTGGACAGGCCCCATATACATAGAAATGCCACGACGAGCGGTCTTGAGCCGCCTCGATACCTACAGAAACATCCACCACTGACTTCCATTCGTTTGACTAGCAGAATAAACGGGAACCTACTTATGATGCTATGGACATTCAAGCATATTATTATTATTATGGGAATCAGAATAAAACCTAATTAAGTAAGGTAGGTATATGAGCTAGGTATGCCATTATCCAAGAAAAGAAACATAATTTTATTCTAGGAGAGTACAACAGGTGCCTACCATGCTCAAGCAGGCACGATTAAATTAGCTCTAACAACATAACTATCATGCGGCTAGCGAACGTTTTTTTGTATTAAAATATAGGTACTCTGTAAAAACTTTAACTCGACAGTAAATAGTCCATTTTAATAATTTAAAAATTATCACCAGAGTTTATCTTTCTTCCAATCTGCGAGGAACGGAACGCATTGATAGCATGTTGTTTGTTATTATTTTATTAAATTATTATTTTTTACATTTGTATTTGTTATGTAACTCAATGAAAAGAAATTCAGCTATTAGTCTATCATCAAACATTAGAAAGAACCAATATAAGATAGAAAAGGCTGATTAAAAATATAAATATTTAAAAAGTAAAAAAAATATATTTTTGTTTGCTTTTGTTTATTTCGGAACGGAACGAACGAACGCGTTGACGGTTGGTTGGTATCCCGCGCTTTTTTTCTTTCTCAATTCTCTGTGTCAAACAAATGTGTAAATTCTCATGTTTTTTTCTTGCTGTTGTTATAGTACGTATCACAGCACATAAAAGGATTGTAAATTATGTATAGTGTCGTTCAGTTCGCGGAGAGTGAGGGTGGCACTGTGGCTGTGGTCATCAATAAATGGATAACACCTAAAAAAAGAGAAATCTATTGGCCTCCCGTAAAGGAGGCGAAAGCATTTGATAAACTTCTACAGAGGTGTTCGTCTCCAAATGAACAATGGAAACTATACGAGATCGATAGAGTTTTCTATCAGACTGGTAAGTTTTTTTTATGAGTAGGTAGTGTAACACTACCACACACAACTATTTTAGCAGCTGGTGGCTTGAGGGCAGTTAACTTTACCATGCTTTAAGCCTGGGCACAGACAGACTGGCCCAGAATTTAATTCTAGTAGGTGCTAGTGTTTTAAAACCTAACTAAAAAAATACACGGTGCCATAACCTAAAAATCTAAGGATTACGGCCGAGCTGAAGTTGACTGCAGTTTTGATGCGCACAGAAAAAAAATATTCAGATTGCCCAAGATCACAAGACAGAACTGCTATTTTTAGGTCATGGCGCCGTGTGTAAACAAGCAGCAGCGGCGACAGCAAGCAAGCAACAGATAAGTAATCATTTCCAAGAAAGTGTGTTCACAGGTGTTTGGTTTTGTTTGTTTTCACAAATATTTGTTGGTCTTGTCTTATAATTATACATTGTATAACATACATAAACCTGGTGGTTAGGTGGCCACCGAACCACCAGGGGTATGTATGGGGGGTATGTACCCACATCCACCTAGAATGTGCCCTACATAGCATTGTGTTGTGTTCATTGCAGTCTCATGTGCCTGTAATCTCACCACCATACCATATCAAAACAGAAACAAAAGCATAGTAAATTATATAAGTAATGGCAGTACTATTAACTACTAGTAATGAGATAGAACTAATGGATTAATAAGTGCTGGACTACCAAGCTTGTACGGCGTGGGTGTGTTGCATGGCGTGACTAACTTTAACTTGCATGTTGTTTTGATATTAACTGTGTTGGTGTTTTATGCTTGTTCTATAGATGAATTGGATAAGGCAAAGAAAAAATTAAAGTTGGTGGAAGACACATCAGATATACAGACTGAGGAGGAAAATTATATAAGTAAGCCACCTAAACGCAAAACAAAAAAAACTAGCAGATACATTTCATCATCAGATGATAATGATGATGAGAAAGGGTGTGAATTCCCTCGTCCTCCGCCTTTAAAGAAACATCTATCCAATTGTAATTATACCGGATGATACATTAACTAAATTATTTTGAACATAATAATATTTCCTTCCATTATTTTCTTTTTTTTTTTGCTTTTTAGATATAAACCTTGAACCTTCAAGTACAAGCACAATTTACAGTGATTTGGTACTAAATCACAACTCACAGATGAATAAACCTGATGCACAAGAGAAGGCTTCTAACAGTCATCATGATCAACCATCTGGTTCACAAAGTATGACACTCGATGAAATTGTTGCCAGCAGTGCTTCCAATAACTGTGGTAAATAGTAAAAATCATTTTGATTTTTTTAAATCTATAGCTGCCTAACTAGATTCTTTGCTAGATACTACCTTATATGCATGAGTATAGTTTTCGACGATTATTTCTATTTTTTGGTATAGTGGTGGTGGTGGTGGTTGGTGTTAAGATTATTATAGACTGTAATACCTACCATACTACTTTTTTCATCCAGATTGTCAAGGCCAAGTTGTTTCACTACTTGCCAAAATAAAAGCCCAAAATGATGTCATCCTAGCAATTTTGAAAGACAGAGCAGGAAATACCAATGCATTGAAGCCTGAATTCAAATTTCCCTTGGAAACTTTTCAAGATTTAGAAACAGTGGAACAGTTACTGACTAATACAGAAAACTGTGCTAACCTGGTAAGTGTTTACTTTTAATAAACAGGAAATGCCTATTGAGCAATTATAATTAATTCCTACTTTACCATAAGAAAGCTTTTTATTACATGGGTACCTTGCTAGAATGAGTTAGTTTGTTTGTGAGTTTGGATGTAGGAGTTAATCATCGGAACTATTGATTCAATTCTGGGAATTCAGTCACTAATAGCAAGCTACATTACCCCTGACAGGCTATGTTTTATTAGCTTCTGCTCACATTATGTGTAGTTAATTCCTAATAATTTTGGCCACTGCTTCACAGTGGGCGATTAGAGGGCTGAGATGTGAGGTGTGGGTTCAATTCCTGTTGCAACACAAATATTTGCTCTAGGTCTGTGTCATGATACCTTGGCACTCGTAGTTCCTGATACCTATGACAGGGAATCCTATAGTGTGAGCTCAAGATTATGTATGTGACTGTTGGATCTTATGTTAATTCTAGTGTGTACTTATAGAGATATATGTGGATGTTTATTGCTATCAATTAATATTTACAGACAAGCTACCTAAAGAGCCTTGGTGGGCATGATTTAAAAAATAAAGTATCGAGAGTGATGAAATATACATTGTCAGACTCGTTGGCAAGCAAGTTCAACTTCTATGGTAAAAGGTCTGAGAAGAAGCCTTTTTCAGAGCTACGTCTCCGTGAATTTATTGTTGGTATGTGTCTATTGTCTTTCATATGATTAAATTTATTCTTTCTAGATCTCATCTATAATACAAAATAAGTGTGCTATGAAATACCTAAATAATTTCAAAAGATACATATTCCTTGTGTACTGGCAACTGGTTAATAATTGGCATGTTTTATGTAGGTGGCTAGGTGGGGAGACTCTTAGTACTAGAAAGCTGTAATTTGGCAAGGCTATATATAATAATAATCACGTCAATTAACTGGTAAAATAAAACAATTAAGTCCACATAATTATTGCGACGGGCTTACTACGGAACCCTACAATGCGCGTGATCCAACACCCACTTGACCGGTTTTTAATTCTCCGTTAAAAATAATATTTAACACCAGTTGTGTCGCGACTCGCGAGTCGCTGTGTGAGAGCGACCCGTCATCTGACCCCACAGAGCGTTGCAGGCATTTGGGCTATTCTTATATTCACAAACTTTTTTGTTTTCAGAGAGCTTAAAGAGTTCCTCTCCAAGGATTACAGAAAAAGACATTGAAGACGATATAAAGGTGTGGCTCAAGCACGCACCTGAACGAGCAAAAAAGCGATTGTCAAAGGAAAATAACAATGTCATCCTCTAGGAAGAAAAAAAATGTAGTAGGTGAGCGTCAAATGTATAGAAGGATTTTGGCAGAAAAACGAAAAATTATTTTAGAAATACAAAGAAGTACATTACAGCCATCATTAAGTGATTTGCCATCTTCACCACAATATACATCCACATCTATAGCTACGAGTAACAGTAGTATTGACAACAATACTTTAAATGAAAACTGTTTAAGGACATATAAAGAGAATATTTTTTTAGATGAAAATTGTCAATCAACATTGTTTGAGGATTGTTTTATAGATAATGATGATTCACGATCTGACGATGCTAACGATTTGCCATCGCAATTAAGACATTGGGCTACCGTAGAACATAAAATTTCCCACAGTGCTCTAGATAGTCTTCTAAAAATTCTAAATCCTTTTTGCCCTAAATTGCCTAGAGATAGCAGAACGTTTTTAAATACGCCAATGAATATATCAAGTAACTCTTTGCAATCTGGTGAATTGGTGCACATTGGTCTCATAAATCAAATACAAGCACAATTAAAACTGTACAGTGGGTTCAACTTTAAAAATAGTGAAATATTGTTGTCTTTTAATGTTGATGGTTTGCCACTTTTTAAAAGCACGAATACTCAACTATGGCCTATATTAGGTTTGATCAAAAACTTTAATTGTGCACAGCCATTTGTAATAACTCTGTTCTGTGGAAACTCTAAACCTTCACCATTGAATCTGTTTTTGGGGCCATTTGTTGAAGAACTGTCTACATTACTTAATGATGGAATAAATTTTGAAGATACTCATTATATTGTAAAAGTACATAGTTTTGTATGTGACGCTCCAGCTAGAGCTTTTATCAAATGTACTAAATCCCATGGTGGATACTCATCATGTGATAAATGTGTAGAACCTGGTGAGTATATTCAAGGTAGAGTGATTTATACAAGCGTATCTGCGAGTAGGAGAACGGATTCACAATTTCGTTTACAGTCTGATGACGACCATCATGTTGGTGAATCTCCACTTTTGACGCTTCCCATAGATTTAGTTTCATTGTTTCCCATTGATTATATGCATGCTGTTTGTCTGGGAGTCATGAGGAAACTTTTAAATGTTTGGGTTGGTGGTGATTTAAATGTTCGTTTAAATAGCCGTTTAGTAAATGCAGTTTCTGAAAAATTACTTAGCTGTGCAAGTTGTATACCTGTTGAATTTAACAGGCGACCGCGAAGTATCAGTGAGTTGGCTCGCTGGAAAGCCACCGAATTTAGGATGTTTTTGTTATATACTGGACCAGTTGTTCTAAAAAATATCCTTCCAACCTCCCTGTATGAAAATTTTTTGTTATTTCATTGTGCTATAACAATTCTTTGTAGCCCTAGAAACATCAATAAAGTAGGTACATATTTAGCACATGAGCTATTATTAATGTTCATAAGACATTCCGAAACTATTTATAGCCGGAAATTTTTAATTTACAATGTTCATATGTTATGTCATTTGTGTGATGACGTTCGTTTATTTGGTGATTTGGACAGTTATTCCGCCTTTCCTTTCGAAAATTATTTAGGCATGTTAAAAAAATTAGTTAGGTCACCTAACAAACCGTTGCAGCAAATTTATAAACGATTAAAAGAAATGGAATCTACTTTTCCTCCAAAACTGATTGACGAGGTACCAGCGGTTTTTTATTACAATAGCTTAGGACCAACGCCTGTTGATAACAATGCTTATGAATGCTTTAATAAACTTGTTTATAAGGGTTTTGCAATGTATACAAAATCTGGTTTAGCTAATAATTGTTACTGCTATGCAAACGGCAAAGTAGTCGAGATACATAATATTTTGAGATGTAAGATTAATGGAGAGGTTTCCTTGTTCGTCTATGGAAAAGAGTTTGTACATTATGATTCCTACTATACGTATCCTTATGATTCTGCTGTTATTGATATTTTTAAAGTTTCGGAACTCTGTTCAGCTTACAAAATTGTACCTGTTTATGATATTATTTCAAAATGTGTTGTTATTCCTCAAGAGGCAACTAGTAATTCTTTTATATGTTTTCCTATGCTCCATGGTTATAAGGATTAAAATTCTCCATTTATTAATTAAGTTGTGATAGTTAACTCGTTATAATAAATAATACTACAATGCAAATTTGTGTTTTTAATGTTGACCTTTCAGAGTTACTTGAAGACTGTGGCTGGATGAATTGCATCGAGGCCAAATTGATCCCGGATGACGTCATATTAACGCTTCAGATAACGTTATATTAATGTGTCTGAAGACGTTAATAGACGTTATTATAGGAGGTCTTCACAATACGTGGTATTGACGTCTTCTGGAGACGTTATCTGGCGACGTTAATATGACGTTATCTGGAGACGTTAAGGTGACGTTATCTGGAGACGTTAATATGACGTTATCTGGGGACGTGAATAAGTCGATATCTGGAGACGTTAATATGACGTTATCTGGAGACGTTAATATGACGTTATCTGGAGACGTTAATATGACGTTATCTGGAGACGTTAATATGACGTTATCTGGAGACGTTAATATGACGTTATCTGGAGACGTTAATATGACGTTATCTGGAGACGTTAATATGACGTTATCTGGAGACGTTAATATGACGTTATCTGGAGACGTTAATCTGGAGACGTTAATATGACGTCTTCAGAGACGTCGCTGAGACCTGACATTAGGCCGTCATTTAGTACGTCTGTGGGACGTTTTTTACGACGTCATTTACGTCGAAAATGACCGTGAATGGACGTCGTCATGACGTAAAATTGCTACCTGGGATGCGCACTGCGTTTGCCCTAACATACCATACAGCGGCCCTTTTATAATAAGTCAATCAGCTGAGGTGAGCTGACGTCTAAATAAGATCCTGGACAAAGTGACATCAGCGATAGCAATTGTTGAAATGCCAAAGGTTTTTTAGACAAGTGGCATTCGTTATCTATCTAAATTTTATACAATTTGGACTTTTTACCCGACTGCCCAAGGAGGGGGTGTTTATCAGTCTTTGTATGTATGTATGTTTGTTCCTATGTGGCATTCCAGAGGCCAAACGCGTTGGCCGATTTTGATGATTCGTTCGTCAATCGATTCACATTAAAATTACAAAATAGAAAAATGCCGATTTTGGGTGCCATATTGTGTGGGCTCAATTTTTTTTTCATTCAGACCCATCGTGTGGGGTATCAACATAAAGGGTTTTAAAAGGTGCTTCGAAAAATATATTACACTTATATGTTTAAATGTGCCTAAAACGAAAAAAGAAAAAAAGTTATAAATAAAAAAGTTAATTTAAAATATCTAAAAAACCGGCCAAGTGCGAGTCGGACTCGCGCACGAAGGGTTCCGTACTTGGTAAATTGCGGTTTATGATTTATGACGTATTAAAAAAAAACTACTTACTAGATCTCGTTCAAACCAATTTTCGGTGGTAGTTTACATGGTAATGTACAACATATTTTTTTTTTAGTTTTATCATTCAAGAGAATGATAAAAGAAACGAACGTCATAAAAAAAAAGTTCTATATAGTAAATCAAACTTTTCTAGAGTCTCATTAGCTATATTCCTCCGTTTTTTGAGTATTAATAGTTTTATATGGTGTAATCAAGATAAAAGTACTATTTTACATTTTAAATGGTAGATTAAATAGCAATTTGAATATTACTAAAAACTCATGGTTAGCAGAAAGACGTCGAATTGATCCTAATAGGTATTATTCCATTTTTATCTAAATATGTTTTTAACAGTGTTGAATATATACATATATATAAGCTTAAATAACCATCAGTTTTTTTTTTATAAATTTGTCATGCCAGACGGTAACGGAAACACGTCAAATTAATGTTCTTAAAAAATAAAACACTAGATCAAATATGAGAAAAGACATCGAATATAGTTACTACCTAATTAGCGTACGTCGTACGTGAAATCAAATATATCTTTTAATTAGTGCAGCTCTTTAGCAAATATATCCAGAAGGATCTAGTTACTTAGTACATATCTAGAACCTGCTGCTACCGTATCGTGTTGTTAAGGTTCCCCTAGTCGACGGCACGAACTATTTTATGCACGAGGTTAAAATGCATGCTATCTCATCCAACAACGCGGACGATAGAGATAGATGCTGTGATGAACAGTAAGAAGTTAGTTCGTGTACGAAAAGCACTTTTGCAAATTTGTATCGAAATGGATGATGATTTAGGACGAAAACGAGCGCGCGAAATTTTATAAACAGGCCTTTGGGAGTCTAGATATTATGAAAAAACGTATATTTTCTAAATTAACATTATTTACATTGTTGAATTACTAATCTATCCCTGTATGGAGGCCAAAGATGCGTTAAAATTAGTGTTGAAATATGGAACTTTCGACGATCATAACTTTCAAATATTGCATTTTTTTACTTTTCTGTTTCATACAGGGCTAGATAATGATGAGACAAATTGATATAATTTTTTATTTTTAACGTACATCGTCAAACAGTGGAGTAATCGCCAGACTACGTTTGTATGGAAGAATGATCGACTAGTGTAACCTTAACCCTCTAAATGCCAACTTAATCTGAACATTTGTTGATATCTGTTCAGCCATTTTTTATGCACAAAGCTGTTCTTCGATTTTAATGACACTAACGCACGCAAGAAGATGTTACTCGATTAATACAATATCCGATATAGTTAGTTATTGTATAATACACTAGCTGACCCAGCAAACTTTGTTTTGCCATAAAAAGACCAAACATTTATCTACCCTACCTTACACTACCTACCCTACCCTACCCTACCCTATCCTACCCTACCCTACCTACCTACCAACTCGTTGAACTATTTATTTGAATAAGAAATAAAATACTACTATACGAATGTAACCAACTTTTGTTTCTACCGGCAGCGGCGATCTAATTAAAATTTAGAACATAAAAGTTGCTATTGTGAGTCAATCTTAAAAGATAGACATATGCTGTTGCGGGCTTTTTTGTAGAACTTTTAAAGAGGAACATTTCCATCATACATGATATTTGCGTAACTTAAACCGTTTACGCAGCGCACGCAATGGAAGCTCTCAAAAAGGAATATCTTTGCCCGTTTTTGCAATATTTTTCATTTATGCTCGGCTCCTATTGGTTGTAGCGTGATGTTATATAGCCTATAACCTTCCTCGATAAATGGACTATCCAACACAAAAAGAATTTTTCAATTCCAACCAGTAGTTCCTGAGATTAGCGCGTTCAAACAAACAAACAAACAAACAAACTCTTCAGCTTTATAATATTAGTATAGATTTTAGGTGAATAAAATTGTTTCCTTAATTTTTTGTGTTCGCCGTTGGCGGTCAATGCCGTCAGACAGAGTTATTTCAATTAGTTAAGAATTACAATGTGTTACACCATATTTTTCAATGTAAGAACCAGTTATTTTTCGAAGGTTGCCATAGGCCCGTTGGGTCTTATTTCCGTCAATCAGTATGGTGTGGGCACTCGCTCAGCACGTGGAATGTTGCTGGCATCTTTCTTTTGCACGTGACTGTTTATGATTTAGAACAGTAGGTGGCAACGGTATTGACACTATAAGTTTTTAAGTTGACATGGTCACAATCATTAGAATTAATATTTGTTTCGGGATATTCACCATGTATATTTTGATTTTGGTAGAGAGCTCGATATTTCGGCACCGTTACAAACGCCATGATCACGAGAACTAAAGTCTTTGTGTCTTTCTGTTGTCAATGTCGAGTAACTAGTAAAACGAGGGTAGACATATATGTCAGTTCGTAAATAACATTCACCCGCAAAGGCTTTAATTCTCGTGATCACGCTTGTAACGGTGCCGAAATTTCGAGCTCTCTACCAAAATCAAAATATATATGGTAAATATCCCGAAACAAATATTAATTCTAACGGTATTGACATCAGAGTTATTGAGATAGATCATACAGTGCAGAGAAAGAAAATTGTTGGACCTAGAAAAATAATGTCTCCATATTAAAATATGATTTTAATCCCTTGGAATTCTTTCAGGAGTTGTCTCGGTACTCGTGAATATGCATAGTATTATTATGGGATCAACCCTCTGCTGTTCCTTAGGTACATTTTATCGAGCGTACGTAGGACAGCTGTATATAAAAATTTATTAACATTCCCATAAGCTTATTTAAGCAGTTTTATGCGATAATTGATTTTGCGTCTTCTAGGATCAAAATTAATGTTGTGTAATCGTTATAATTTTTGTTTTTAAACATGATCTAGTAATATCTATATATTTATTTATCAAAAATGCAAATGCCACAAAAACATGTTTAGATTGGTAGTATAACTAACTGTGTTTTTTGTGGACACCTGCGTAAAACACTACGAAGATCAGAACCCGGTTTGCCTTTTCGCCGAATGCAGGTGGCTCCTCTATTAAATCAGTTTCTTTTTTTATTATCTAGCCAGGATATGAGTTCTTTGAATACCCAATTTAAATAAAACAATCTTGCCGAGTTTTGTTCGCGTGTTGACTGATAATATGAGTGACCATGACCATTCCAACCGTTTGTTCTTTTATAATTTAATTATGTATATTATGTATTTTTATTTATGTTAAATGTAAAAATTACAAGAAGATTTAAATATGAAAGCAGTTTCACAGTTTAAATGTATTTCTGTCCATTATATTCAGTATGCACATAATAATTTACACAATATTTGAGAATATATTAGTGTGTTTGTAAAACGAGGTAGGCAGGTGACAAATTAATAGATTGCTTTAAATAAATAGATTGATTTAAGCTTAAATATGCGGTCAAAATGATGCCAAACTGTCTTCTGGCTTGCCAACATGGTATTTTGATAAAAGTAAACATTTACTCATATTCTTTATTACAAAACAAACATATCATCATCTGCTTAGCATTTTACCATTTTTTGTTGGGGTCGCCTTCCAGTCTTACCGGATTCAGCTGAGTACCAGTGTTTTACATGGAGCGACTGCCTATCTGACCTCCACAACCCAGTAACTGAGTAACACGGTACCCCTTGACAAGACTGGTGTCAGATCTCAACCTTCTGACTACCCGTAACGACTGTCAAAGATCTTCAAATGACGGGACCAACGGCTTAGCGTGCTTTCCGAGGCACAGAGGAAACTCGGTATGTTGAAATGGTCACCCATCTACGGACCGACCTCGGCAAGCGTTGCTTAAACTTGAAGATCGACCCGTGCGGCTGTTATTATTTAGCCACGAGCTCCTCAAAACAAACATATACAAATACAAAAGAACAACTTATGTACAAAGGCGAGCTTATCTCATAATTTGGGCTTTCTGAAAGCAAACCTCAGTGTCATAGAGAGAGGGTTACTTCTCCAAGTCCTAGGCTATATCTACGTTAAATTTAAATAAGATCATTATTAGCAACGTAGGCTTGAAAATTTTAACTAACAAAATGATTGTGTGAGATTCGCCTTTATTATATTTGCATCATCATCTCAGCTGACAGACGTCCACTGCTGGACATAGACCTCCCCTAAGCGACGTCACACTGATTGGTCCTGTGCGATTCGGATCCATCGGATTCCCACGACCTTGAGTGGTCATCGCTTCACGTAGAGTGATGCCTTCCAACGCTACGTCACTGTCACTTAAGTTTATATTTGGATTTATTTACCCAAATATAATCTAAATATAGTCTTTTAGACAAGTGAAACTTTCGATACATAAAAAAAAACATTAATAGGAATGAACTATATAAATAATAATATCTGAGTCATATTATGCTGAGTGCGAATTAAAGCAGTTCACTGACCATGTCGTTTCTTTTAATCAGCGATATGAATTGATTGTATTGAAAATGCATTACGCAGTTGATATCACTTTTGACGAACTTTTTATAATCTTTCAAACAGGCGAGACACGACAATGCGACAACAATACAACGACCAAATGTTTTTTCACGGAGTCGGATTTATTGACTAGAGAACAATTTCTATGAAAACTCTTTGTCACTTTGTTGTGTCCCACTAGTCTGCGAGAATTTAAACCTTCAATGCTGCAAATCTTTGTTACATGCATACAATTTATGCTTCACTTTATGGTCCTAGGTTCCCAGATCTTGATGTCCATATGCCCCGTCCCTTTGTGCCTTTTGGCCTTGTTTGTTCTGTCTCCTGCTTGATATGGAGGGAAGTGGAAATTTATATTTATTCCTACTTCTCCGTTATTCTTTTCTGATTAATTTCGTTGCGTGATCCAAGACAGTTAAATTCATTCTCCGGGACTTCGTCGAGCTTCATTGCCTCGGCGCTTTTCTGGTGGTCGACACTGTTGATTCTGGCTTTCAGGAGTTGCAGTGGTTTGGGAATAGTGCGGTGGGATTGTCCATATTCATTTTTTGAACTAGGAACAAAATTTGTAACACATTTGTTTCTTTTTTCCAGATTGCCGGCACGGCTCACCAGCCAGTGTTTGGCTTCATATACAACGACTTTTTGGATGAATTGGGAGTAGGTACAGCGGCAGTAACACTCGTTTTTGGAGTATTTCAAGTCACATTGGCAATTGCTGGTAAATATAGATATATTTTATTAATTCAGAGATAATTTTAGATCCTTATATAGAAAAATTTACTACATAAAAACTTAGTAGGTAAGATAAGTAGGTATTTAAAAACCGATCAAGTGTGAGAAAGACTAGTTCACTAGGGGTTCCGTATCATCAAACTGCCTTTTTACCCGACTGCCGAAGGAGGGTAATGTGTTTAACAGTCTATGTATGTATGTATGTATGTATGTATGTATGTATGTAAGTATGTATGTATGTATGTATGTATGTATGTATGTATGTTTGTTCCTATGTGGCGTTCCAGAGACCAAACGCGTTGGCCGATTTTGATGATTCATACGTCAATCGATTCGTCTTAACCCTGCGAGTGTCATAGGCTACATTAAAATTGGACAAGAGAAAAATGGCGGATTTTGGGTGCCAAATTGTAGGGGCCCAAAATTTTTTTTTCTTCCAAACGTATCTTGTGGGGTATCAAAATAAAGGGTTTTAAGAGGTGATTTCAAAAATATATAACACTTATATGTTTAAATGTATCTAATTCGAAAAAAAACTAACTAAAAAGTTATAAATAAAAAAACTTAATTCAAAAAATCAAAAAACCCGACTGCTTCAAAAGCGAACTAAAAAGTCGTAAACAAGGCAAGAATCATGCTGTGCAGGCGGAGGATACACCAGATTTTGGTCAGCCAGCCCGCGAATATGTATCCTCCGACTGCACAGCATGATTCTTGCCTTGTTTACGACTTTTTAGTTCGCTTTTGAAGCAGTCGGGTTTTTTGATTTTTTGAATTAAGTTTTTTTTAATGTTTGTCAACTTTTATTCCATGTAAATTTAAATTGTGACATTCAAAAGTGCCGCTTGGTGGCCCAGTTGAAATAAATATCTTTTGTCTTTTGTAATGGTAAAATTTGCTAACCAATGGTTGCAAATTTTCGGTAAAACGCGTAACACAACACGCAGCCGTGCGGCCGCGTCTTGCGTACGTTTTGTGTAAGTGCCGCAGATACGGAGGCGGAGGCGAATTCTCGTTACAACCCTACTTAGAATATAGGCATTTGAATATAAGTTAGGTATAAATCCCGTTTCACATTTTAGGCACGGATCCCTGGCAACTTACACGTGTAGACTTCCTACTTAATTCTGTCCATCATTCTTGCTGACTGTTTAATATTTTTTAAGAAATTATAGACTTTGGCTTTACTTATAGTCCTTCATTCATAGTAATTGGTCCATCCTCGTTTTTTGAATATTTTTTCCTAGACCTTTTTACCTTGTAGTGCTTGTTAGGATTCAATATATTAAACCAATTACAATGAATGATTTTCAAAGATGAGTACATAATTACATTAAATATTAAAGTTATATATAGCATAAAGTGCTTAACTTTTTAGTTTCATAAAGATATAATAGTTCAAAGACTGTATTTTATTCAGAACCACTGTCCAGTAATAACAACGTTCTTTATTACCAAAGAAAAATACTCCAAACGCAAAAACGGGTACCTCGAAAATTCGAGAACATTTCTTTTAAGCCAAAAGGATTGCAAAACATGTGTCGACAAAGAATGCTTCGTGTATTTCACTGAAGATTTTTGCATTTCCGTGCCAAGCAAAGAATGGCAAACAAAATGAAGCCAGCATTTAGCTCTGTGATGCAATTTTAAAAACTCCAAGCTCTGTTCTAATTGCAACAGCTTTTTCTTATTGTATTTATTTAGAGTAAATAAAAATAAAATGAGAGCAGTGGTGGCCCAGTGGTATTGGCCGCAACTTACAATTTTTAGGTCGTGGGTTCGAACCCAGGCAGCCGCTTTCATCATCATCATCATCATATCAGCCGAAAGACGTCCACTGCTGGACATAGACCTCCCCCAAGCGTAGCCACATTGACCGGTCCCGTGCGTCTCGCAACCAGCGGATCCCCGCAACCTTCACCAGGTCATCGGTCGCAGACGCTTTACTTTGTATAAAATATTTCATCACCAACTGCTCTCATAAACGGTGAAGGAAAACATCGTGAGGAAACCGGCATCTGCTAGAACCAAAAATTCGAAGACATGTGACATTTCCCAACGGCCGATTCCCACTCTCATAAAGAGGAGGCCTGTGTCCTCGTAGTGGGAACATTAATAGGCTGATGATGATGATGATGATGAAAAAGAAAACAGAAACCTTCCATCAGAATTGTCTGAAAATCACTTGGTGACACAGTTTATACCATTTAGTACAGTCGTCAACGTAATCTCTTAATAATTATCCGGATATTGACCTGTCCCTTACGCACACATCCAAAAACGGTGAAAGAAAACATCGTGAGGAAACCGGCATGTGCTAGAACCAAAAATTCGAAGACATGTGACATTTCCCAACGGCCGATTCCCACTCTCATAAAGAGGAGGCCTGTGTCCCAGTAGAGGAAACATTAATAGGCTGATGATGATGAAAAAGAAAACAGAAACCTTCCAACAGAAATGTCTGAAAATCATCTGGTGACCCAGTTTATACCACATAGTACAGTCGTCAACGTAATCTCTTAATAATGATCAGGATAATGACCTGTCCCTTACGCACACATCAGAGTGTGCGTAAGGGACAGATGTATATGACTTGTATAAATCTGTGTCTTTTTCACAGTCTAACCATGCTAGTTTTGACACGTCTTGGTACGGGGGTAGTAGGTACTAATTTATTTGTCATGGCTCAACTTGGTTTGATAGAACATTGTTTAATTTGAATGTTACAAATAAATTATTTATTTATTTACCAACTACTACATAGAATCGTCTTTTTCGTGACATATTGTTTAGTTAAGAGGCGCTATAATCCATTTGCGTTAACATTAGACGTTTAAATTAGCCCTTACAGCCCGTTCAATCGATTTTGACTACTATTGCGTTGGTGATATGACAAATGGTAGCTGTAGAACAGTTTGTTCTGGTAACAGGTTTATGCTTTTTATGTCATTCTTATATTTACGGGAGAGAACTCGGGTTGAACGGACTGTAAAAAGATTTGGAAACATGTCTAATGTTATTTCGAATGGAGTATAGATAAGTGGCATTCGATGTCAGCGAAGGTGAAAGTCGAAATGTCAAAATTTAAGGGATTGATCAAATGATTTTTCGGTATCGCTTGTCAATTCCACACAATTTAGCTTTTTAACCGACTTACCAAAAAGGAGGAGGTTCTATGTTCGACTTCTTGTATGTTTTTTTTTTCTTTTTTTTTTTTTTATGTATGTTCACCGATATCTCCGCCAATTGTGGACCGATTTTGAATATTCTTTTTATGTTTGAAAGAACATGTGCCGAAATTGGTCCCATTTTAATTTGTTAAAGATCTGATGAAGAACTTCGGAGATATACAACAGAACTCTTCAATAAATAACGGCAAATCATTCGGGATTGCTTCAATCGCATGTCTGTTTATTGTTTATACCATTTCATAACATCACGCCAGTATACTGAAAGGGGTACGCAGAACTCTAATTTCACCGGTTATGTTCAAGTTTCATGTTTTTCGGGTAATCTGTTCTGGCGTAATAGGTACTTACTAAACAACTTGCCTATAAGGTAGGTAAAACTAAAAAGGGAAAAATAAAAACTTTTTTGCAAAAAAATACTACCGACTTCCAAATGAAAAACTACAAAGTGATAAATAACTTTATTTTTGGAAGTCGGTGTCCATATCGCAAATAATTGGTATCTACTAAAGACACCGACTTCCAAAAATAAAGTTATTTTTCACTTTGTAGTTTTTCATTTGGAAGTCGGTAGTATTTTTTTGCAAAAAAGTTTTTATTTGACAGTCGAAATCACCAAGCTTTCTATGATAGAATGCTATTTGTCTAGGGCCTCTTGTCACAGATTAAATATACAAACAGTATGGAAACTACCTTCAAACGCTCGAAACGGCACACTCATACAAACAAGCGCATCGACGAGACCCCGAAGCGGCTCGCACTACTGACAGAACTGCAGAAGTGCCTTAATGGTCTCGTCTGTGCGTATGTTTGTGTCAGTATGCCGATTCGACCGTTTATCGTCGTTTATCTTCGTTTTACTGTTAGAAAAGTAGATGTTCCATTTAAATACTTGAAAATGTACTCGGATTCGGTTCACGTCAATATTGTAGAGCAGCCTTTCCCAAAATGGGCGATAACGCCCCCTTGTGGGCGCTGCGGGCCTAAAGGGGGGCGGTGAGAGACCCAGAAAAAAAATAGGGACCTTGTGTAGAGGCTTGCGGGATGATTTGTAATTTCATTTAGCTAGGAGGCCTCTTAGACACCGATTGCATGACCTCTCGATTCTCAACTACAACTTGTGAACATCAACTAATATTAGTTAAGA
Source organism: Orthosia gothica (assembly GCA_949775005.1). Classification (NCBI taxonomy): domain Eukaryota; kingdom Metazoa; phylum Arthropoda; class Insecta; order Lepidoptera; family Noctuidae; genus Orthosia; species Orthosia gothica. The sequence goes on along the minus strand of OX459063.1, from coordinate 10,747,803 downwards.
GATTGCTCAAACTCGGTTCGATATTTCTCTCCGCGTAGTTCATATATCTGTCCTGTTTTATTGAATATATAAAATAAAAATCATGTCAATCGGTCGCTCCGTTTCGAAATTAAAGAAGACACAAACAAACAAATAAAAAGGCAACAGACATACTTTCGCATTTTAATAGTTATAAGTAGTCCTAGATAGGTAATTTTCGAAGATAGTAGACCGCGGGCAATCATGATTTAACAAGATTTTGTAAAATAACCCGAATTGTGCATTCCTGTATCAACCTCGTTTATTAAAAGTCTCGTTTAGAATTAATGTTTAATTTTCGCTAATATAGCTATAATTGATTAATTTAATTTGAAGTTTTAGTGATTTTTAAGTAGGTGAAAAAATGGGGGCGCAAAAAAATAATTTATTCTCAAAGTGGGCAGTAGACAAAATAAGTTTGGGAACCCCTGTTGTAGAGCAATAGATGAGCATCGAACGCACGAACTCTTGCTTGCTAACCCGCCTTCTAACCTCTTGAATATTTATATATTATTCTAATTATAGTATCGAATTCTCAAACTACATATGTCGGTAGTTAATTTATTATCTATATGTATATTTAATTTAATTAAAGCCGTAACTTATATTTTTAATGAGTTAATGAATATTTACCAACGGGCCATTAGAACCATTTTAATCTAATTTAATCATCAAATTAAAGAGAAATTGAACAAACTTCAAAATATAAGCAACTAGCTGTCCCACGCGGCATCGCTTCCATTAACTGGCTACATACCTACCACCCTAGCTACCCTACATACATGAAAGATGCGTAACTTTAACCGCTTACGCAGCGCAAGCAAAGGAAAGTCTCAAAAAGAAATCAATTTTCTCGTTTTTGTAACATTTTTCATTTATGCTTCGCTCCTATTGGTCGTAGCGTGATGTAATATACCTTGTAACCTACCTCGATAAATGGACTATCCAACACAAAAAGAATTTTTCATTTCCTACCAGTAGTTCCTGAAATTAGCGCGTTCAAACAAACAAACTCTTCAGCTTTATAATATTAGTCAATCTGCCTAGCCTTTTCCCAACTATGTTGGGGTCGGCTTCCAGCCTAACCGGATTCAGCTGAGTACCAGTGTTTTACATGGAGCGACTGCCTATCTGACCTCCACAACCCAGTAACTGGGTAACACGGTACCCCTTGGCAAGACTGGTGTCAGATCTTAAGTTTCTGACTAACGACTGTCAAAGATCTTCAAATAAAAAAAAAGAAACTCGGTATAATGAAATGGTCACCCATCCACGGACCGACCTCGTCAAGCGTTGCTAAACCTTGAAGATCGACCCGTCCGGCTGTTATTATTTAGCCACGAGCGCCTTAATATTAGTATAGATATAAAATACTAAACTACCTTAAAAAAAACTTCTTTGACAATAGCATTATTGAGCTTTATTCGAAGTATACATTTTCAAGATAATACCGGAGATATGAGCTAACGATTATTGCCACTGAACATATGTAAGGCCATTATGAGTTTGAAATACACTATTATAAATTGCTTCATTATTTAGCTTAGGAACAGGTACAATCAAATACACAAACATATCTAATAGATAGAGATAGATCTACAGACAGATCTCATCTGATATATTGAGGAATGAGGTAATAAAACAACGTTGTGGTTTAAAAGAAGATGTAGTGACTAAAATTGAAAAGAGCATGTTAAGATCGTTTGGCCATGTTGAGAGGATGAATGAAAGGCGACTAACGAAAGGTATTTACAAGGCAGACGTGGATGGAAACGCCGGGAGGGGACGCCCTAGAAAGACATACATAGACCTTATAGGTGATGTTCTTCAGAGAGGCCAAGTGCGCAGTACCCATAACCGGCGTGTGCAGGTGGGGTTCTGTAGTTTCTGCCTACCCCCATGGGAAAAAGGCGTGACTTTATTTATGTATGTATGTACAAACAGATCTCTAAACAGCTAAATTTACACAAAGATGCAAAGGCTCATTGTTAAGGTGAAACCGCGTAGGTTTTTGCTACGCCGCTACTACGGGGTTTCTACGCGGGTGCTACGCACAGTCTGGCGTCTCGTATGCTACGCGGGTTCTTCGTCTTTTCCGTCTTTCACAGTCTATCTACACTGTGACAATGTCTACCATGGAAATCGTTAGTTAGAAGACTATTTTACTTGCCCAAAAAAAATACAATATTGCATTATTTAACACTCAGGTATTTAAATGTTTCTATTGAACTTGTTTTCGTAAAATAACAGTGATCTGTGAGAGTTTTTTAATGTATTCGATCGTGATAACGTAAATGATCTCCTACATCAATTTTTATACTTCAATAAAAGAGGTTTCTCCTTACTGTCACCAGACGGCGCTTATCCAGTTTCAATACAAGTTGGCGTTTACTTTAACGCGATCGAGCACGAGTAAGAACTTGCGTTGTTTGAAAAACTTTAAGTAGTGATTTGTGACTAGCAGATACATATCGATAAATCTTTTTTATATATAAAACAAAGTCATGTTAGTTACACCCACACCATTTATAATTCGAAAAAGACTGCACCGATTTACATGATCTTTAATTTGTTGGATTTATCTCCGCCCCGAATAACAGACTAACAATTAAAACATCGGCAAAACTAATAAAAAAATATATTAAGAATATTAACTACACACACGTTTTGTGAACACAGCGCCATCTCTGATACATGACAGAAACAAACCACTCAAAAACGGCTTGACCGATTTGAATCATTCTTTTTTTAGTTTTGTTCACCAGAATACAGGGAAGGTTTAAAAATAAATATAGGTAGGTAGGTGGGTAGGGCAGTGTAGATAGGGTAGGGTAGGTAAAGTAAGGTAGGTATGGTTTGGTAAGTAGGGTTGGGTAGGTAGGGTAGGGTAGGTAGGGTTGGTAAGGTAGGGTAGTTGACGGGGGCAAAGCCACGGGCAAAGCTAGTAATACATAAAATCACATAATAATTAAAATAACATCAAAAAATTAAAATCAAAAAAATAAATACACAATAAATAGATATTGTTTCTTGTAACTTAAGCTAAATGTATTCCCTGACCAGCAATTAAAAACATTTAAACAATTTTAGATTGACTATTAGATAAGCATACTAGAATTCGATATTTGTCTTAAAATGTGTAAATTAATTTTATTGGCCTATAAACTATATTTGGCCAATCTGATTTTATAAGCTAGATCTGATAACTCTATCAATGCTAGATGCTTGTTAACACTTGTTAACTTTTTATCTTGTTTTACTTTTTTTTCTCTTTTGTTTATACCTTTTATATAAAATTCTCTTGTCACAATGTTAGTTACCATACTCCTCCGAAACGGCTTGACCGATTTTTATTAAATTTTAAATGCATATTCAGTAGGTCTGAGAATCGGCTACTATCTATTTATAATAGGTAGGGTAGGGTAGGTGGGGTAGGGTAGGGTAGGTAGGATAGGGTAGGTAGGGTAGGGTAGTTAGGGTAGGTAAGGTAGGGTAGGGTAGGGAGGGTAGGGTAGGTAGTGTAGGGTAGGTAGGGTAGGATAGGTAGGGTAGGGTAGGTAGGGTAGATGAATGTTATGGTGTATTTATGGCAAAACAAAGTTTGCCGGGTCAGCTAGTAATATATATAAGCTTGTGTTTTTAGCTTCTTACGACTTATTGTCGGGCCTACGTTGTCCCCCCATATCTAAGTACTAATGCTGTAACATGGAAATATTGTAAAACTAAACATTTTTTTAAAGAGTAACCGTGGAGTTTCTTGCCGGTTCTTCTCCATAGGAAACGACCAACCCAAACCGTGCACCTTTTGTCGACGTTTTATAAGTGCCCATGTAGGCTTATGTGAAATAAAATATTTTGATTATGTTTTCTTTTTGATTTTGCTAAATACTCCTTGCGTTGAAACGATGGCAATGACTTATATCACATAACTATGAATCAAACTGTGCCTGATATTTATTGTCAGGCGTTTACAGATTGTTACGATGGCTAAATAATAACAGCTGCACTGGTCAATCATCAAAGTTAAGCAACGCTTGACGAGGTCTGTCCGTGGATGGGTGACCATTTCAACATACCGAGTTGCCTCCGTGCCTCTGCAAGCACGCACGTTAAGCCGTTGGTCCCAGCTGTCATTTAAAGATCTTTGACAGTCGTTACGGGTAGACAGAAGCTTGAAATCTGACAACAGTCTTGCCAAGGGGTACCGTGTTACCCAGTTACTGGGTTGTGGAGGTCAGATAGGTAGTCGCTACATGTAAAACACTGGTACTCAGCTGAATCCGGTAAGACTGGAAGCCGACCCCAATATAGTTGGGAAAAGGCCAGGCAGAATGATTGTTTACAAATTGTTACGATACCTATTTATTTTCATTATAATTATTTTCGAATAGATAGACTTTATTTTTTTATTATTCGATTTCTATAAAATTATCCGAAAAACTGGCATGCCAGTAATATGGCGCAACTGACAAGTTCATCTTTTTTATCCAGACTTTGGCGATATAGTTGTGTGTTTGTATTTACCTATGTTCTTTCGTAGCACCTAAACTATTCATCCGATGTTGATGAATTAGGTGTCAATCGATTCGTTATTATGGCCCAGGTAACATAGGCAAAAACCGTATTCGGGTTACAGTTTTTAAACTTTTTGCTTGTTAAAATTTAGGTATAACAACTATATTACAAGTATTTACCCTTTACTGTAACTTATTTATACAAAGCTTTAATATTTCTTCCTCTAAAATAAACTGAGAATGGAAAAAGCCTTTCAAATCCAGCGGATTACTTTACGCCGCTCGCTGCAGTAAAGTTCTTTGAAGAAAACTTACCTTAGCTTTGTCTAGGGAAATGGTTAACATTTTCATGATGTAGTACGCACATAGGTGTATTCCTTCTGAGCAATATCTTATAAGTAGATGTAGAGGCCTGTGTCCAGCATAGGACTGACAACCACGGTCCTGTTCGTCCGACTGCAATAATCAGAGTTGATTGTTTAATTCATTCAACAAAAAATGCATGTAGGTTTTTTGTATGTTCTTCATATTACATCAATTTTTCTTTTGTTCCAGGATTCTCAGCAAATATAGCTTTAAAGAAACTATCCCTAAGACAAGTGGGTTTAATAGGAGCCTTCATATACACTTTAGCGTCATTCCTAGCCATATTCGTGCAATCTACGACCCAGTTGATCATAACGAATGGCTTCCTCCACGGCTTGGGAATGGGGTTACTCATACCTGTCTCCTACACAAGTTTCAACAGCTATTTCACGAAGAAAAAAGTGCTCTATCTAAGTCTGTGTAAGGCTTCAATTGGAATGATAACGATGTTTTACCCGTTGTTTATCAAGTTTACGATAACTGAGTACGGGTTTAGGGGAACGCTGGCGATACTTTGTGCGATATCAGCGCATAGTATATTTGGGGCTCTGGTCATGCATCCCGTCAAATGGCATATGAAGAAGCAGCCGAAACCCTGCGAGAAGATTGTTTGTAAGTTTTTACTATCCACATAAAGCGGGAGGTTTATAACGGTCACTGTTCTTTGTGCAAATTCATTTTGCTTTCCAAATCTGTTCGTAGTGTATAAAGGGCTTATATTTTTAATATTAAACCAGAGAGATGCAATTTGCCTTTGAATTCTTGTGCTGCTTTTTAGTTATTTTAAATTAGTATTTTCATCAAAGGCTGACCAATTTTATAAAATCCCATGAAATATATAACTCGTATGTTAATTACTTTCGTAGTTTCCGTTTCAAACAACATTAATTCCGTTCCAGTAATACCACCAACACCAGCCAAAGAAGACAACAAGGATAAATTCGATTTCGCCAAAACCTTACCAAGTCTCGATACATCAGAAAATGCGAGATCCGTCGAGAATTTGTATCGAATCAATCGATTGGAAAATGCCAAGAAAGGAGCAGAATTACTATTTGTGTCCAAATTAAGCGATTCCAGGCGATTGAGCATACCAGTTGTCTTGATTCCAGCAGACGGAAAGATAAATAGCAAGTTCGACTCGAGCGATCATGTGTACCGGGAGAATTTGTACAAGGCTGCCTCTGTATCCAGTTTGGGCAACTTTGGAAGCATTGCCGCGGAACCTATGCCGATTATCAAAAACAAGGAAGGGAAATGGTATGTTTTAATTGAGTATTTTGTTCGTTATTATAGACTAGCATCAGTTATGATAAAGAGTACCCTATGTCCTATGCAATACTCTAGGTTCTATAAAATTTCTATCTTATATTTCATTACGTAAAATATAGATAGTGTAGCTCCTTAGTGAACGAATTTTCGAAATCATAAAGTACTGACCTGATTCCTGACGTACCTACAATATAAATTTACCTCATTATATTATCAATACCTTTTTGTTGATTATTTAGCAACGCTTGACGAGGTCGGTCCATGGATGGGTGACCATTTCAACATACCGAGTTTCTTCCGTGCCTCGGAAAGCACGTTATGCCGTTGGTCCCGGCTGTCATTTGAAGATCTTTGACAGTCGTTACGAGTAGTCAGAAGCGTCAGATCTGACACCAGTCTTGCCAAGGGGTACCGTATTACCCAGTTACTGTGTTGTGGAGGTCAGATAGGCAATCCCTCCTTGTAAAACACTGGTGCTCACCTGAATCCGGTAAGACTGGAAGCCGACCCCAATATAGTTGGGTAAAGGCTAGGCTGTTGATGATGACCTTTAGATATTGATCAGTTACAATAAGTGTTTAAAGAATTAGCTTAGTAGCTTATATGACCTACATGAATAGTATAAGATAACTTGATATATCATACAATGAAAAACCTACAACTTTATAATTTGGTATCAAGTTACATCAACGGATTTTTATACACGTACATTATTGTAATTCCCAGCAATAATAGACACAAGTGTCAATATGTTTGATTCGATACTTGACTTAGATTTTGCATAAGAATTTGGATGTTTTAGTATTTTTATTTGTGCATTCCATTACTCTAGAAGTGGTCTAAAATTAAATCAGACCCAACCTTGACTTACGCTGAGCTATGTGAATTGGAATTCTTGAATTAGGTATCCTACAAATATATATTAAAATGTGAACGTTGACATTTTGTTATATGGATATTTGATATGGTAATCAGTCACGCTACAACGTCTTCGATTCGAGACGATGGCCTGGACTGATATAGATTACTTTTTATGCTAACTGTACCTATGATTCTGTAATCATTTTAACGAGTAATAATACTTTTCACGAAGATTAAGCCGCGTTCAAAAACTAGTATAACAGGACTAATGAATGAGACATTCTCTAGGTTACTACATATTGACAGTTTAGTAATGAAACCGGAACGTGGTAAAAAGACCGTAAACATCGTAGCGCTTATCTCAGTATGCATATCTATCTGCATATTATCACGGAGAGTGAGAGTTTCTAGCTTTTTATAATCCTTTGACTTGAATTTATTAATGATATCAATGACAGACATGATATTATCATTAACACTTTAAGTTTAAAAGTGTTAGTGATATCATGTCTGTCATTAAAATAATTTAAGTACAATTGATTTTTTGTAATCTATATATATAAAAAAAATAGGTCCCTATTTCTCCTGGTCACGCTATAACTTGAAAACGGCTTTACCGATTTCAAGTTTTTTTTTTTGTGTTAGTTATTGTTAGGAGAAGGTTCTTAGATATAAAAAAAATAAGAAATAAAATAGTAAGTAGGGTAATGTAGGTAGGTCAGGTATGTAGGTAGGGTAGGTTTGTAGGTAAGGTGGGTATGTAGGTATTTAGGTTGGGTAGATATGTAGGTAGGGTAGGTATGTAGTTAGCGCAGGTACGGTAGGGTAGGGTAGGTAGGTAGATAAGGTAGGGTAGGTAGCTTAGAGTAGTAGCTTAGGATAGGTAGGGTAGAGTAAATAGGATAGGGCTGATAGGGTAGGGTAGGCAGTTGACGGGGGCGAATCCGCGAGCACAGCTAGTGGTGGACAGCCAAAAATGATTTGAACTTTTCACAGACACGTAATATTTTTGAATGGCCTATCCAATAATACCCCACACGCCCATGGTGTGGACAAGAAAAAAAAACGTCACCACTTTACTTAATAAGACCTAACCTAAAAAAAAATCCTTGTTTTATTTTACCACTTTGTTGGTGTGGTTAATATGTATATTCATGCCAAATTATAGCTTTCTAGTACTAAGAGTCTCTGAGCTAAGCTGCGGACGGACAGACGGACAGACAGACACAACTAAACTATAAGGATTCCTTGTTGACTACGGAACCCTAAAAACGAACTTAAAACTAAGTAATACACATACAATGGGCAGCCTTATCGCATTCCGCGATCTCTTCCAGGCAACCCGGTATGGACAGTATTTGCCTGGACATGAAGTGGGGTTGTCAATAACAGTGTTAAAATACTACTACTACAGATGTTATATTTTATTAAGGCAACTTTAGTTAAACCTTCTCTTACTTATTTTGTAACAACCTTGTCATTTCTTTTACAGGCAAACCGTAGCGGATTTCTTGGACTTATCCCTTCTAAAGGATTTAGTTTATGTTAACATTATATTTGGACTGGCATTAACTTTCTTCGCCGACCTCACATTTTTTACTCTGGAACCATTATTTTTGGACAAAAAACATCTAAGCAAGGTAAGGTTCTTTAATATTTCTACCTCAGAATGAATATTAAGCTGAAAGATGGCTTTAATGTATTTTATTTAGAGCATTTTTTTTCTTTGTTGAGTTCTTTATTTTGGTTAAAAATTGTGTGTATTTGAATCATAAATCTTGGTGGCTTTTGTGAATTTACGATTACGAATTGCTGTGAAATATCTAGCAATGTACTTAAAACAGAATAAAACAATAATGTAGAGAAACAAACTTAAATATAATGAACCTTGGGAAGCTTCGCAGCTGTTGAGCTGTTCGTTCATTGCATATGCAGCCCGTATGCATAATTCTGATCTTTAACTAAATAGCAATTCTATTTTCAAATTCAAGCAGCGCGGTGTTCAATTAAAATGTAAGTTAAAACTGAATGTTGCTGGCTGGCAGCACATGCGAGGAAGTGACAATAACAAGTTTTGTTCCGGCTTTTGGTGATACCGCTTGTAACAATGGCGTCGTTTTTAAAACGCGTTGTTTTTTCCTGTGAAAATACTAGTGTACTTTTCATCCTATCATGGGTCTTGTGATTTTAATGGTTGAGCGAAGTTTAAACTATCGTAACAATCTTTCAGTTAAGGCAATATTGACATGCCCTTTCCACGAGAGTCTAATGATGCCAAAACTTTGTCTCTTAAAGTTATGCGACCACTCAACTAGCATACAAACCACAAGTAGGGCAAAAAAACTTGAGCGTTAGTCTACTGAAAGTCTGTTTAGTTTTAGCCGAAGTCTAGTTTCGTATATGATGATCAGCTATCACAATATTTCTTGCTCAGCTAAGGAGTGGAACTCCCTTCCGGGGTCTTTGTTCCCTGATAGCTATACAACCTTGGGGTCTTTACATCAAAAGTGTATAGGTTTGTTTTGGGCAAGCGTGCTTCACCGTAGACCACATCATCGCTTAAAATCAGGCGAGATAGTGGTCAAACGCGAGCACACAGATTATATAAAAAAAAACTTAATAAAGTAGACATGAGTTGTCTAAGACGTTGCTTACTAAGTAAGCTCTTTCGTTTCAGTTATTTTCAGAAGCTTATTCAAAAATAGTTAAATTAAAACCCACAAAAATCCCCTATAAATAGGTACTTTCATAAGCTCACGCCGTTTTCCTATGGGGGTAGGCTGAAATACAGAATGCTAGAGTTGTCAAAAAATAAAAGGCCCGTTTTGACAGCTATAAAAATACTTCGAATGATACTCGTTGTTATAGTGTATGGGTAACATATTAATTAATTAGGATTGTGAATTTGATTTTTTCAATTTCTTACGTAGAAAGTTATAGCGGGGTGTAAAATGAGAAACGTCAACGGACTTCTTAGATTGTGACGATTTTACCTGCAACGATCCGATCGAACGACGATTTAATAAAAATGTACACATTTTTGCTTTCCCTGTACCTACTTAGTATTGCCCTAAATTCTAATAAGACTTTTTCATTTTCCAGGCAGAGATAGCAACAATAATTGCAGTGGGAGGAGCGATGGACATGTCAGCACGTCTCTTCTTGGGCGTAGCTGGACAATTCTTCAGGATGAACAGTCGCTACATGTTCTTCAGTGGCGCCCTGTTCACAGCAATCTTTAGATTCAGTAAGTGAATTACAATTTTGTTATCATTACTAGATTTTACTAACGGCTATGTCTACGTGTGGTTCGGAATTTTTCATCCAAATCCGTTTCCTAACATCCAAACATTCAGCGTTTGACATTAATAATATTAGTAGAAAATAGTTTATAATTTAGGACAGGATATATGGAATTCAGCCGAAATATGGAACTCATTTATAAAAAAATATTTGACGATATTATTAGTTTAAACACTGATTAGTACATTCCTAATCCATATGCGCGAGCTGGCTGACGAAAACCAGATGTATCCTCCGACTGCACAGCATGATTTTCTTCTTGTTTACGTCTTTTTAGTTGGGTTTTTAAGCAGTCGGGTTTTTTATTATTTAAAAAAAAAAAACAGTAGTATTCACTGATTAACACCGAAAAAAAAATTACATTTAAAATAACTAATATGCCAACAAATTCTTTGATATGGTCTCTTATTCATACCCTAGAGTTATGGGATATCAAAAAATACACCTTGAATAATAAAAAAAATAAAGGTCATCCAAATGCACCTGTTAGTCGGCAAAGATACTAAAACAATTAATTAGATAGACAGACAGGATACTCGTATATATATTATAATTATACATAGACATTTGGTCAAATACTTCTCACACACAGTAAATTTACTATGGCCATTGGCCTATCAAATTTAGATTTGATAAGTAGTTCAAATACAGTTTTATTTTCATCGATATTTTTGAATATCGATGAAAATAAAACTGTACTCTTTAAAATAATATTATTTTTTAAAAGCGTGGCTATAAACAACAAAATTAAAAAGTTAAATGTAGTTTTTGCATTAGACAACAACCTTGTAGAGGTCATTAGAATTTTCTATGAATTTTGCACTATTTTACTACAACATAAAAAACACCTGTTAAAAAATTTAAAACACCTGTGAATTAAATGCACCTGTTAATCGGTAAAGATACAATAAAAATTAATTTGAAAGATATATAGAATACTCTTATAATTTATTATAGACAAAATTAATTATACAACTGTTTAAAAAAATAAAATATTGACGTTACTTATTTTTCAAAACGTGACATTAAAAAATAATTTTTAATGATTTTGCCGCTTCATCTTAAATTATCCTCGTAGTGCATTTCTGATAATGACAATAATTTATTTTCTTTTTCCATTAAATGTAAATATATTTATATTCTTCGTTATAAAAATTGATTTTATTGATTGTATCGATACAGTCTGTTTTATTATACTATGTACATATAACAAAGATATTTATTAGGTTTCAATTGTACGAAAATATAATACAGGATGTTTCGTTTTTCTATATAAACTAACACGCAAACTACCGTCGCGGCGTCGGTTAAAAAGTATAAGAAATGACAACCCTGTTAAAATTACTTATTTACGTGCAACAAGATATTCTTAAAAAAAAAGACTATTATTTAAAGTTAGAATACAAATATCTTAGTTTTTATTATCACATCATATCATCAGCCTATTAATGTTCGCCCTGCTGGGACACAGGCCTCCTCTTTGTGAGAGGGAATGTGCCGTTATCCACCACTCGGGCCCAGTGCGGGTGGGTGTATGTCACATGTCTTCTCTTACGATGTTTTCCTTCACCGTATTTGAGAGAAGTGGTGATGAAATATAAGTAATTTTTAGGGTTCCGTACCCAAAGGGTAAAAACGGAACCCTATTACTAAGACTCCGCGGTCCGTCTGTCTGTCTGTCTGTCTGTCTGTCTGTCTGTCTGTCTGTCTGTCTGTCTGTCACCAGGCTCTATCTCGTGAACCGTGATAGCTAGACAGTTGAAATTTTCACAGATGATGTATTTCTGTTGCCGCTATAACAACAAATACTAAAAACCGAATAAAATAAATATTTAAGGGGGCTCGCATACAAAAAACGTGTTTTTTTTGCCGTTTTTTGCGATAATGGTACGGAACCCTTCGTGCGCGAGTCCGACTCGCACTTGGCCGGTTTTTATTATAATTTATAGATAATTTTTCCACTGCATTTTCATTTATGAACCGATTCTGTTGAAATTAAGTAAACTGAAAAGCGAAAAAAAAGCTTTTCAACAAATATTTGGACCGACGAAATATGGAACTGGAAAGCAAAAAATTTTTTTTTTTTTTTTTTAAATAACAATATCTCGACTGCTTAAAAAGCAAACTAAAAAGACGTAAACAAGAAGAAAATCAAGCTGAGCAGTCGGAGGATACGTATATGCGCCAGCTGGCTGACCAAAACCAGATGTATCCTCCGACTGCACAGCATGATTATCTTCTTGTTTATGTCTTTTTAGTTGGCTTTTTAAGCAGTCGGGTTTTTGTTATTTTTAAATCATTTTTCATTTACAACTTTTTAGTAATTTTTTATGAATTAGGTACTTTTAAACATATAAGTATTATATCTTTTTTGCAATCAACTCTTAAAACCCTTCATTTTGATACCCCACACGATGGGTTCGGAAGAAAAAAATATTTGGGCCCCCACAATATTACGCCCAAAAGCCGCCATTTTTCTATTTTGCAATTTTAATGTAGCCAGTGACACTCGCAGGGGTAAGACGAATCGATTGACTTAAGAATCATCAAAATCGGCCAACGCGTTAGGTCTCTAGAACGCCATATAGGAACAAAATACATACGTACATACATAGACTGATAAACACATTACCCTCCTTCCGCTGTCGGGTAACTACCGTCGCGGAGTCGGTAAAAAAGTATAAGAAATCATGAGAATCATGAGAAAGACAACCATGTTAAAACTAATTATATAAATTCAACAAGATATTCTTAAAATGAACTATTATAAAAAAACAAATGAGCAGTGGTGGCCTAGTGGTATCGGCCGCAACTTACAAGTTGTAGGTCGTGGGTTCGAACCCAGGCAGGCGCTTTACTTTGTGTAAATTATTTCTTCACCACTGCTCTCAAAACGGTGAAGGAAAACATCGTGAGGAAACCGGCATGTCCTAGAACCAAAAATTCGAAGACATATGACATCCACCAACCCGCACTGGGCGCGCGTGGTGGATTACGGCCCATTCCCTCTCAAACAGAGGAGGCCTGTGTCCCAGCAGTGGGAACATTAATAAGCTGATGATGTGATGTGATGTGAAACAAACAAACTATTAGATAAAATACAAATATCTTAATTTTTATTATAATTTATAGATAATTTTTCCACTGCATTTTCATTTGTGAACCGATTCTGTTGAAATTAAGTAAATTGAAAAGCAAAAAAAAACTTTTTAACAAAAATTTTGATCTACGAAATAAGGAACTGAAAAGCAAAAAATAGAAAATAAACTTTTAGTCCAGCATTTTGAGGCGGTGCCATACAAACCATTAACCTAGCTACAATCATTCCACAGTTTAGGTAATTTGCATGTTTGTTTGTTCGGCGCCAACACAAAATGCTAGACTACAAGTTTATTTCTTTTTTTTTTCGTTTCCTTATTTCGTCGGTTAAATTTTGTTAAAAATGTTTTTATTATTTCTATCGAAGAATAAAAATATTCGACATTTGCTTAAATTGAAACTGCCATTATATTATATTCCTGCGACATTAAAATATGATTTGTATGTAAATTAAAGGTTGTTGTATTAGGTACCAATATATAATATTTGATTTTATAAATAAAAAAACTGTACAATAGAATCATTTTGGTCCATTTTTATAAGTGCTTGATGGAATCTATAAAATATTATTAAGTGTAGGTCCATAATGACTTGGTCATAAATTAAGATTTACATAGTAATGTCTATGTCTGCAGCTTATAATCAAATATAGAATTTAAAAACACTTTAAAACTACTGACTTACTTAGTAATATATACCTAATGTAACGCTATAGATTTAAAAGTTAATGTATCTGTAATATTAATACATCTTTTTCTGTAATATTTAAAAATATTTTTTGCCAAATTGTTCATACATACATACATAAACTTACGCCTTTTTTCCATGGGAGTAGGCAGAAACTACAGAACGCCACCTGCTACGATCCTTACATACTTCTTTTGCTTCACACACGTTCATACATCTAGTCATACACACACGCCAGTTATGGGTACTGCGCACTTGGCCTTTCTGAAGAACATCACCTATAAGGTCTATGTATGTCTTTCTAGGGCATCCCCTCCCGGCGTTTCTATTCACGTCTGCCTTGTAAATACCTTTCGTTAGTCGCCTTTCATTCATCCTCTCAACATGGCCAAACCATCTTAACATACTCTTTTCAATTTTAGTCACTACATCTTCTTTTAAACCACAACGTTGTCTTATTACCTCATTCCTCAATCTATCAGTTAAAGTTACACCACACATACTCCGCAAGGAGCGCATTTCTACTGCATTAATCCTACTTTCACGTCTTTTTTGCCATGCACAACCTTCATTTCCATACATAAGTGTAGGCACCAGCACGCTGTTGTGAACGGCAACATAATTGTTCACTTTCTTTAATTATATAGTTTATCGTTTGTCGTTTAGTATCTGATATTTTTACGCCAGGTTTATGACTTTTTAATAATCATAATTTATTTAATAACAAAAGATAAAACGTCAATTTCAGATCAAATAAAAAGTCAAGATGGAACGTTGCAAACAACAAAATGAAGCCGGTTCAAACTATGCCTTGCCGTATAAATACACAATAACACGCGCACACGTACAACGAAACTACCCCTTAGCTTTTCAGTTGAGCTTTATTATTTGATCAGTGAGCTCGAATGACAAGCTAAGGCGTAATTTCGTTGTACATGAGTGCGTGTAATTGTGTATTTATACGGCAAGGCATAGTTTGAACCGGCGTCACTTTGTTGTTTGCAACGTTTCATCTTGACTTTTATTTGATCTGAGACGTCTACAAAAAATTATAAAAATCATTCTTTACGCTTGAGTTAACTAAAACTGTTAGGTGTTGCAACTAGGACCCCTTTTTTACGGGGTAAACCTTTAAAAGGCGCCTGGACTTTTGAGGAAAAGACCAGAGTGTGTGGGATTTTCACCTCACTATAACCACCTAGGTGATCACCATCTGCACCTGGAAGGGGCCCCGTCACTTCTTAAAAGACCACCCCGGAACCTCCTCTATGCAACCAGCACCCCTACTTAATTATAAAATAACATGTATTAAGGTCGATGGTACAATCCTACGTTTTACAAATAAATAATTTGATTTTGAGTTCCTGTAAAATCACGAGAAAAATAAACGAATATTTAAGCAATCAACATTTTTAATACATTTTACTTTTTTCTTTCAGTATTCGTCCAGTTCAATACCTACACGCCACTTCTCATCCTGACTGGTGTGCTGGGTTCCATGAGGTCACTGGTCCACATAGCTCAGCCCATAGTCATTGCTGAACATATACCTATAGAGAGGTACCCACCGGCATATGGGCTATATATGCTGTTAGCTGGAGGCATCAGTTTGAGCGTTGGGCCTATGATCGGTAAGATTCTTTTTTAAATAAAGTTTCTGCAACTAGAATATCAATTTGTATTTTTTAATAAATTATACAATACATCAAATTCAATGTCCAAATCAAATATAATTATTCAACTAGGCTAATAAACGGCACTTTTGAACGTCACATAAATTAAAATTAAAATTTACAAGTAATAAAAAATGATTCTACCGTGCATTCGGAAAGTAGATTGTTATGGAGAAGAACGCACAAGAAACTCCACAATTACTCTTTTTAAAAAAAAAATGGTGTTTTACAATATTTACATAAGTACATACATTAATATATGTGAGGAAGATGCACCCAGAATAGCTCTACACACTATACTACGTACAGGTATAAAGTATTAAAAAGTATTAACAGGAAAATTTATTAATTTGATAAGTAGGAACATGGTTCTCACATACTTACAAATATTACAGACATAGGTGAAATACCTAATTCAACAAAAACGGAACAGTGTACATCATATACATTCTCTTCATCTATACTAATATTATTAAGCTCAAGAGTTTGTTTGAACGCGCTAATCTCAGGAACTACTGGTTGGAATTGATTTTTTTTTTGTGTTATGTAGTTCATTTATCGAGGAAGGTTATAGGCTATATAACATCACGCTACGACCAATAAGAGCGGCGCATCAATGAAAAATGTTCAGAAAACGGGGAAAATTTATTCTTTTTGAGTGCTACCGTTGCGTGCGCTGCGTAATCGGTTAAAGTTGACGGGAGCGAAGCCGCGTGGGACAGCTAGTAATATTATAAGGAAACAAATCTAAATAACAATATAATGTCAGTGTAGACGATAAGAATATTTGGGCTGTTTTACATAAAATTTGTCCAACATCTTATGAATGCATTGTTAAGTCATATTGCCAAAGCTTTTAGCGTACTAATTTGTAGATTTGTATGTATCTATTAAACAATTTTTAAAAGGATATATATAAAATAAATCTGATGTGTTACTTAAAATATCAAAAGGTCACAGACTCTCAGCACGTTGTTATTAAAATAAGTTGTTGTATGCAAATGTCACATACCATTGTATCTTTTAATACATTAAGATTTCACAAGATGAAATTTTACTTACATTCTTTGCGCTGTAGCTTGGTGCGTGTGACAGTTTCTATAACATTTTTACGCAGATACGTTTACGCATTTTTTGTAGTTTAACGTCTTACCATGGTTATTCCATATACCATAGTTGCCTGTATGACGTTAAACTATAAAAAATGCGTAAACGTATCTGCGTAAAAAATGTTATTGAGACTATCAGCCGCACCATGCTACAGCGCAAAAAGTTAGTCTTTGATTGTCTAAATGTGTACTCGTTTCTTGCTTCAACTACTAAATCTGATACCAACTTAACCAAATGAGATTATGACGTTTTGCGTCTCTTTAAAGCAGCTTTAAGAAATACTAATAGTATCCAATAAATGAATCTTATTACTAACTATGAAGTTCAGTTCTCGGAAATTTCAGTACCGAATTACCTATGTGTAGATTTCCTTAGACAGGCACTACGTGATAATGCGACAGGGCTTTTTGGACTTTTCTTCAAATAAGAATTAATTATACGGATTAGAACAACATCTATGAAACCGTGTCACTCCTGTCTGCGGGACTTACAAATATAAAAAACTTTTTAACACAAAATCAAACCGACTACCAAAACAAAACACTACAGAGCGAAAAATAACTTTCTTTTCCGAAGTCGGTGTCTTTCGTACCCATTGTTTTCCGTTATTCGACACCGACTTCGGAAAAGAAAGTTATTTTTCACTTTGTAGTGTTTTGTTTTGGAAGTAATTTGATTTTTTGTTAAAAAGTTTTTTTATTTCCTCTTTTTAGTTTTGGTAGGCACCTCCGATTAACATGAAAATAATTTATAGGCAAAGTACATTTCATGAAGATTCCAATAAGCACAAACACGACTAGAATAAATTGTTTTATTTCGGAGTAGCCATTGTGGTCTTCTTCATCAGTTCCACTTCACCAAATGATACTTTCTGAATGCAAATGATTGCATTATTGATGAAAATATCAAAATCACTATTATGCATGCCTATAATATTTGAGGAGTTCCCCTTGATTTCTCTGGGATCCCATCATCTGATGCTGGTTTCCCTATCATGGTACCACTCTTGGAATATCTTCCACCAAAAAAGAATCATCAATATCGGTTCATAAACGACGTAGTTATCCGCGAACACACATAAAAATATATATACAATTCCTATTGAGAAACCTCCTACTTTTTGGAAAGTCGTTTAAAAATAGCAAAATGAAACGATAGCAAATACATAATCATTTACTCAACTTAAAGCATAATACGAAAGCGCTGTAATGTCTCCATTCAGCCATTCAAACTAACCAAAATGACATTAAACGCGTTTGCTTACTACTCAACACGATTTAGCAATCCTGTATAATCAATAGAGCTCGCATCCAGTGACGTGCGTGTCCCTATTATGCCTGTCATTTCAATTTGTGTCTACCCGACGTTTCCACAGAATATTCAATACAGTGAATACATTTGACGTCATAGCATTAATGCAGTGTTTCGGTTAGAAGCCTTAAGGTTTATGAAGGACTTTAGGAATACATTTGATGAATCCATCGAAGGCTTTGACATGTAGTTCTTAATATAAGTTTTTATGCTCACATGGTCATAATCATTAGAATTAATATTTGTTTCGGGATATTTACCATGTATATTTTGATTTTGGTTAACGGTGCCGAAATATCGAGCTCTCAACCAAAATCAAAATTTACATGGTAAATATCCCGAAACAAATATTAATTCTAATATAGTTCTTAGTTTTTCTTTGTCAGTCTTAATGAATACCTACGTGATGCTCATTCGGCACTCACATGGCGCCATTACAGATACAATTGTAAAACATAATAAACAGAAGCCCTGTAGGGTCTCGCGGCGGTTGAGGGGTACGGTGCTCTTTTCTTTTATATTAATTGAATATTTTCAAATTAATTTTCTAACAATATCTTACTTTTGTGTTTCGGATTTACAGAATTGATAGAATCAAATCAAATTTAATTTAAAAGGGATAACACAAAAAAATAATTATTTGTCACTTTATGGTTGAATGTCATATGCATGTCATAAAAAGCCAAGAGGCTCCTAATCAAAGTGACATTCTGTCGGCAATACCGATTGATGAAATGCCAAAATATTTAAGCTTGTTTCTAGGTTTTAATTTTTACCGACTTCTTGTGGATAGTTTCAACCTTAGTGAACTTTCTGTTTACTGGGCATTATCTTCAAAAGTCTGTTACTTGCCCTGACTTTAAATACAGAATAAAAGTTTATTCTTTTTTTTAATAATTTCCTTTTTCTTTCTTCAAGGTTTACTTCGAGATTACACCGGCAGTTACGCCATCGCGTTCAACATGATGACTGCCTGCAACCTCTTATGCGTCATACCGTGGGCAGCAGAAGCCATAGCCAAATACAGAAAGAACAAGAACTCTGCCAACGCCCTGAAGACATGAATTTTCAAGCTTGAAGCTTTAGAACTAACACAAGTTTGTTCTATTTTATAAAAGAATTTGAAACTCCAACCGTGAGTTAGAGATGTTCGTTTAATACGGTTTTAGTCGATTAGTAGATTATAATTTCAAATTGATTGACTTGCATTGGGTCCTGTGGAACACCTCTAGTTGAAGTATTGTAAATATAATTCAAGACTAAGTTATCGTTATTTTTAAGTTTAATATTCAAAGATTTGCTCAATGTGTTAATGTTGCTGCTAAAAGCGAACGCAGTTGAGATTTTGTAAATAATTTTATTAATTTAGGATACTCGAATATTAATGATAATATTTTTGTTAGAAACTATCAGAGATTTTATATGTATTGATTTTGAAAATCGAATGGAGTCTATGATTGCGCTTAGAGAAGTTTAGAAGATAAGTCTAGTTATATATTAATACGAAGCTGCCAAATCTTGCCATATTATTAAGTTATTCAGTTTGTTATTGTAGGAGACGAAAGAGTACCTACTTAGAGTTTAAGCAATATTTATGCCCGTTTTCAAAAATATCAAGAAAAACAACGTCATGTTAAATATAACGTATTTTCCTAGGCTAATATTATCGTTTAAGAAGTCAACAGTCGCCAACAACCTTAAGGGAACAAAACGCGCACTCGCTTCACACCCGCGCGAACAAAATTTCAGTAGACTTTTGGGTTCATTCATAAATATGTCCGGCGATTTTGGTGCAATTGTCGTTTTATATGAATACAACTCAAAATATTCTTAGATCAAATTATTTAAAAAAATGGTCGAATGTAAACATATTTTACAACAAAAAATTACGACTAGCCGTTTAGACGTGATTCTCCTTTTAAAATCAGCTAATTAGGTGTATCTGCGCCTTAACCATGAGTTTTTCAATAGACAACTTGTAATAGTAAAAAGTTAGTGACCCTTCTAGCCCCTGGTAACAGACCATACAAAGCAGACTTTATTAAAATTCACGTCGATAACATTACCAAATCTGATGCAGGGTTTATTATTAAAATAACGGCTTTAAATAAAACTTCACGAGTGGGTGCCTTACAATGAATGTTTTCCTTGCCATATTTTTTACAAAGCCTGCAAATATGTCCTGCTAGTACTCTTCAAGTATATCTTGATAAGACCAATCAGATACGTCAAGACCATCAAGCACTTTTTATTTCATTCAGGAAACCATACCGTGCTGTGACATGCAGCATTTAAGCAAATAGGTAAAGATCATGATCATCAAACCATTGGTATGTCGCTGTTTACTGCACACAGCACCCACGCAGCTACTTCTAAGGCGTATAGCGTAGGTGTTGGTCTGGAGGGGATAAGTAAAACTGCCGGGTATCTAATCTTTAAAATCTACAATTTTGACACTTGTAATTTTTAAGGTCTGCCCGTTAATGTTATTGAAATTCTGTTGACAGGTGGCTTAACAGGTGTCTAAACAATTCACATCGAAAAATTTTGACACTTGTAATTTTTAAGGTTGGTGTCCGTCAACATAGTTGGAAATCTGTTGACAGGTGACTTAACAGGTATCTAAACAATTCGCATCGAAAACTTTTGAAACTTGTAATGTTAAAGGTCGGTGTCCGTCAATATTGTTGGAAGTCTGTTGACAGGTGACTTAACAGGTATCTAAACAATTTGCATCGAAAAATTTTGAAACTTGTAATTTTTAAGGTCGGTGTCCGTCAATATTGTTGGAAGTCTGTTGACAGGTGACTTAACAGGTGTCTAAACCTTTCGCAACGAATAATTTTGACACTTGTAATTTTTAAGGTCGGTGTCCGTCAATGTTGTTGGAAATCTGTTGACAGGTGACTTAATAGGTGTCTAAACAATTCGCATCGAAAAATCAGTGTCGCCTAAACGTAACTTTTTTACCGTGTAATTTGGCATAAGTATTGACAAGAACTGCCAGGCGTGCACGGCCACTGTGACAGGCTTGAGTCACAGTTTGGGAACAAATACCGTGATAAAATGCATAACTCATGCTTAACACAGATGCCATGCTCGCCCGGCTGGCACTGTTTTTGTTGTTGACTGTATAGTGTGCAAGCATTTCTGAAATAGTATTTTAGTACTTAAATGTTGCTATAGTTATAAATATAAGGTTAATTTTTATATTATAGTCAATTATGTATTAAACGATAAATAAACCTGTGAATGGAGTGGATAAAAGATTTCCTTGTGACTGCGATATGTAAATAATGAAAGTGTTCAATAAAATAAACTTTTGTACAATGCTGTCTTTTGTTTAATTCATAATGTTACATTTTACTTTATCTTTTTTTTATACTTATTTTCATTTTTTCTGTTTCTTTATAATTATTTTTGTTAATTTATACACAATTGCTATACTCTTTTTGCTCGAGCAAAAAATAAAAGGTAAACAAACAAACGTCAAATGGTTATACACCGACTTATTTTAAAAATACAACCTTACTACAACGCCGAATGGTTACTTTTGCAGCATTCTTTAATTTATAATCGTGTGAGTTCCAAAATAAATGTAATAAATTAAAGGATGATTTGCGTTGTAAGGTTGTACCTCTTTAGGGTTCCGTAGCCAAATGGCAAAAAACGGAACCCTTATAGATTCGTCATGTCTGTCTGTCTGTCTGTCTGTCTGTCCGTCCATATGTCACAGCCAGTTTTTTCCGAAACTATAAGAACTATGCTGTTGAAACTTGGTAAGTAGATGTATTCTGTGAACCGTATTAAGATTTTCACAAAAAAAAAAAAACACAATAAATTTTGGGGGTTCCCATACTTGAAACTGAAACTACAAATATATTTTTTCATCGAACCCATACGTGTGGGGTATCTATGGATAGGTCTTCAAAAATGATATTGAAGTTTCTAATATATTTTTTTCTAAACTGAATAGTTTGCGCGAGAGACACTTCCAAAGTAGTAAAATGTGTATCCCCCCCCTGTAACTTCTAAACTAAGAGAATGATAAAACTAAAAAAAAAATATGATGTACATTACCATGGTTCACCGAAAATTGGTTTAAACGATATCTAGTAAGTAGTTTTTTTTAAGACGTCATAAATCGTAAACCGCAATTTACCAAGTACGGAACCCTTCGTGCGCGAGTCCGACTCGCACTTGGCCGGTTTTTTAAATAAAATTAGTCGGATTATAACATTTTGACGTTTGTTTGTTTACCTTTTATTTTTTGCTGCAGCGAATAGGGTAGAAGCGCCAAAGGCTACTTTTTATTTCGCAAAAAGGTATTGTTCTTGTGTGGCAAGCTAAAGGGGTGAAGCCGAGAGAAAATGCTTGCAGTTTAATATTTCCGTAAGACTTGGAACTTTCCTTCAAGTATTGAAAGGTTTACCTTTAGGGTAAAAAATGTCAGCATCTTAAATTTTTATTAAATCTTAGGTAACAGTTTTAACAACAGCGAAATAAATTGAATTACTTATAGGTAGATAAGGTATTGATAAGATTGCATAATAATTAATTAACAATCAAATTGATATCGCAGCGATTAGGTTAAGTGATGACCTAAACGTCTTTTAACTGATAACTCGAAGGCGTGTATACTTCATGATAGAAGAGATGTGCACTTAGACATTAATGAAACTGCTTTAAATCACCATTGTTCCAGTGTAAGAGTGAGATGGAGCTGTCCATGACAAATAGCTCCTTCCCTTTTTATATGGTATCGATATATTATAGTAGCCGATCTGTTTTGCAGTAAATCGAAGGTATTATAAGCGTCACTTTGATTAAGGTCTATAAGTAGATCTGTATTATTAAACAAAGACATAGAGAATGGACTGAACAATACTTTCACAAAATTGATCACTGTTGAAAGAGACAAGGCGGCTGTGCTGTTTCTTCTTTCAGATTCTCTGTCACATTTCACATTTTTATGTCTTTGTATGGTATTAATAGGCATCTGCAAGCCTTTGTCGTTTTCTAGAACAAGACAGCTATCAAATCAAATCAAATGTCCAATCAAGCTATGTCCACACGATAGCTTTATCTCTCTCACACTATTCAGACCGTGTACACTGTACACACAAGGGCACGCTCAGTCCATTCTCCATAATATTTGCCGACAGCTACATTTTGGGGTCTTTAAGTCAAGAGTGAATAGGTTTTTCTGGGCAAGCGTGTTTCATCATCGCTTACCATCAGGTGAGATAGTAGTCAAGAGCGAGCCTATAGGTTATAAAAAAAATACATGGATACGAGTCACAGACTAAGAGAGATCTGACCTATCTGAACTTAAATAATTACCTACTCTCTGTAGAAAAAATAAAGTTACATACCTACTGTCTATTTATGCCATATAATTACACACCGCCTTTAAGCCATATTTATAGAGTAATAAACTATATTATTATCTTTACATATGTATAACAAATTTTATTGTGATAAGGCTAATAAGTGAACAAAGACAATTTATCTGCGTAACAAACACAGAGCGGTGTGCATTAATGTTGTAGACACTACGCACATTAGGGCCTCCTCAGACTGGCACGATGTGACAAAGCGACAATGATGCGACGACCATTTTTTTTAAATTTAGTACAACTTTCCTACTATTCTGAAAGATAGAAGATTATTTTTAGCAGACATGATGTACGCAAAGTTTGAACGACTCCAATAATGGATTATAAAAAATGAAACAAAATAAAATTCTGACTTCTAAAAAAAATCAAACATTTTCTCTGATTACCTGTATTTTTTTTTTTAAAATCTCTATTCCAATAATTTCATGAGTTTTTTACTTCTAAAATGAAAACTCAATACTTACCTGAATAAATTGGTTATTTGATCGCCAGAATCGAAAATCTCATTCCATAAAAAATTTTAATCATTTTCTTGTTTACATCTAAGGATTGATTTACAAAGAAAAAATGGGAGTCTCAAAAGTTTCTACCATCTTATTTCTAGATTTCTGCTTAAAGAGGGCCAACTAATATTCTAAAATTGTACTAAGTTAATTAATCTCAACTAATTCCTAAGTAACTAATAACTTTAAGCGAACAAAAAAGCCAAATAAAGACACCCCACAGAGAGGTGCATCGGGACAATGGGACAACGAATCGATAGCCCTTTTTAGGGTACCCAAAAAGTAAAAACGGGACCCTATTACGAAGACTCCGCGGACTGTCTTACAGATGATGTATTACTGTTGCCACTATAACAAGAAATATAAAAAAATCTAATAAAATAAATATTTAAGTGGGACTCCCATACAACAAACGTGATTTTTTTGCCGTTTTTTTGCGATAATGGTACGGAACTCGTCGTGCGCGACTCCGACTCGCACTTGGCTGGTTTTTATAGTCTACGAATATTATTATCCTAAAATAATGTCCATAAAAATGCATCGTCGCATCGCACCTGTCTATACGAGCCTTAGATATCACACAATTTTCACCCGACACAATGATAAAATCAACTGTCAACGTTCGAATAACAAAAAACAGAGCATGTATATTAGCCCTTATAGTACATGGCAGTTGTTTATCAGACGCGTCCGTTCGCCACACAGTACAGTACTGTACACTTGTGACGCTGACCAAAGACACAGTGATATAGAATACAGTGGTTCAGTGCAATGGAAGAAACAAATGAATTTAAGGAGGAGACTGTGAAAGAAAACGACACAGGAGAAGTCTTGGCTCCAATTAAGGAGAAGACAGATACAAACAGCTGGGGCTATGCTGTCGGATTCGGAACTGTGATCACCTTTGTAAGTAGTATTGTTTTCTTTTTATATTTGGCGCGAGAGTTTTTGTTTTGACTGCATTGCTAGATGTTTTGTTTTGTCTCGAATGTGTGATTTAAAAAATATATGTGTTTCCTAGCATGAGTTATGTATATCTTAGAAATTTATTACGAAATTGCGCGATATTTTAAAGAAACAAGTTAGTATACGTTGTTCGTATAAGTAAATAGGTTATTGACACGATACAAGTTCTATATTTGTGCCGTCTATTTATACAAATGAATTCACATTTGGTGAGAGTGTTATTCTGGGGTTAACATGCTGTTGTAATAACACAAGTATGACCCAGAATATAAGGTTTATATTCCTTTTCTTCTGACGAGTTTCTAGTAAACTACTTATATTTCTTCATTATAGGTACGTCAATATTGCGATTTTCTTCTAGGCTTGATTAAAAATCCAGTAGTATAATGCTCATTTTCACTTACACTGATGACACTAGGAAGAAAGTCTAAATATAAGTGTGTCATTGGATTTTCAACTTTAGGCTACCTGGTCGAGCATCAAAAGTCCATCAACTGCTCGTTTGATTAACTATTATAAAAGCAGTTTGAGCCCACTCAACTCTAGGTAGATTCTCTCCATACTAATGCCACTTACCTAGTCGAATTTGCTGGTAATTGTATCCGCATTGACTTATGATTTCTCTAATTCCCCGGCCTATCACTCCCAACCACAGAGCTTAGAATTTCTATTGCCATTAGCAACTTCAGATACGTCATCTAAACTTAACTCAGCAAGCCTGTTTTGTTCCACTGCTAGCAAAGGAATCCGTCTTCCTTTTCCATACAATTTTCTCTCTTCCTACTGCCTAGGAGTCGAGCTCTTCCCGCCATCTTTGCCTTGGTCTGCCGTTATATCTACTGGTGTAGCATCTCAGAATGAGACCCATTTTGTGGTTCTTTTCGCCCAGTTCTCATCTGATATACGCCAAACATATCTGGCCAAAACCCACTTAAGCTTAGCGAGTTTTTGGGAAACGTCCATAGCTATGGTTTTGGTGAACGTTGTTATGTTCCTTACAAGGTCCGGGAAGAGAGGTCTAATTGTTGGTTTATATGGTTGTAAAGAATAATCTATGGGAGGATCCGATTACGATAATTCTTCCACTGATAGGAAACTACAGTATCGCTGTATGTCATAGCATATGTGTCATGCCTTTTAAGGGTTCTGTACCCAAAGGTTAAAAACAGCTTCCTATTACTAAGACTCCGCGATCCTTTTGTCTGTCTGTCTGTCTGTCACCAGGCTGTATCTCATGAACCGTGATAGCTACACAGTTGAAATTTTCAAAGATTATATATTTCTGTTGTCACTATAACAACAAATTCTTCACAATGTAACTGTCCTCAGCTCAAAAGGTGTGAGTCTGCCAAGTATCTCGGAGTATATGTAGATAGTTCTCTGAGTTGGAAACCTCACCTTAGTAATATCATATCGCGAGTTCGCAAGTGTACATTTATTTTTTAACACTAACACGCTCGGTAGACCACAAAAGATCCCAATAGGTCGAAGTGTCCGAGTTATGCTAGGTTTGTAAAAAAAAGTTATGACAACGTTGGGACTAGCAGTGGCCGCCGAGGCATTTCGGTGCGCTCCCGTCACTCTGTTAGATGCCCACTTGTTCAATCTATCAGTGATTACATAATTGGTTGTGGTCCCGAAACGGGCCTATGATTTGTAGGAAGAGGTTTTATGTTTCTTCTTTGGATTGTCATTGGTTAGTAGCTATATTCAAAGGGGTCATATCTGTTAGATATACTTATGTTGTGTTCGAGAATTTATAAGATTTTGTCTACCTGTCAGCTTTGCCCAAGATCTCTATTAGGACTGTTTTTCAGCGTAGCTACTTGATCTTACTTCAATCAGTTTTACGACTGATCGTTTGACGCTGTTTATACAATTCCAAAGACCCAACTTGCTACTACTTGTCTGCTGGACATCTCTTGTAGATATTTTGACTTCCTTATTGTGCTCCACAATAACAAAAAGGGGAGCCGTGCGTTATTTGTCAGAATAAATGACATATGTAATAACAATGTACATAGATTTATTTGGTACCCGTGCAATAATTGGAATAGAATAAAATAAAGCTTCATTGTATCTACAATCAACTAATAACCGTACTCCTAATCTTTTTACACAGTGATATTGTTGAACAGTCAGTCCACTTCTTCCTCAACAAACGTATACAAACCGGCCAAGTTCGAGTCGAACCCATGCACCGAGGGTTCCGTACAAACAGCTACATTACATTTACCAATAAAAATAATTTGGTAAAAATACTGAAGTTCATAATCAATGAAAACACCGAACAAAGCTCTAAAGAAAAAAAAAAACCAAGAGCATTTTATAAGTTACTCGGCTGTTACTCGTAAACTTTTAAAGCCTACTTAACTGTGATAGTTTTCCTTTTGATTTCTACAAAGACCTCCTCTCACAGAGAGGAGGCCTGTTTCCCAGCAGTGGGAACATTAATAGGCATGTGATGTTATATAAAGCTTAATTTTACGCAAACGGATCCCTGAATCGAAAAATATTTTTCACATATTTTTGAATGGAATGTTATCATTTTCTTTTTTTTTTTTTTTTGGAATTTTATCCAACAATAACCCATACCATGGGATAGACGAGAACAAAAACTCACTTTACGTGTACTTAAGGATTTCATGATTTTATTTTACTATTTTGTCGGCGTGATTAATTTGTCTAACCATGCCAAATTATATAATTCTAGTACTAAGAGTATCCGAGCTAATCTGCGGACGGACAGCCGGACATGGCGAAACTATAAAGATTCCTTATTGTTGACTACGGAACCATAAAAACAATGCTTGCACCCACAAATAATATAATACTAAAAGATGCTTCATCCCATACAAAAAAACCGTGCCGACGTAACTAGCGTTTTTCATCTGATTATACCAATTATTTTTTGTAAATCGATCGCGTTCGGTTCCGTTCGACGGCGACAGATACATCACCCGTGGAATGGAACCAAAAGCGATCAATGTACAAAACATATTCAGTATAATCAGTACAGTACGTCGGCACGGTTTCTTTGTATGGGATGAAGCATCTGTATGCTAGTATTATATTATCTGTGGGTATAGTAAGCATTGTTTTTATGTTTTTTTTGGTATTTGGATGAGACACCACTGATTTATTTCCTTTTGTAAGTAACGATCTCACGCCTATAATGGCGTCTGACTCATTTAATTTAATATTTACGCCGATAGCTAGTCTGTAAATATACCTACCTTGTTATCCTTGGGTGTATGTATCTTGTTCCTACAATACTTGGGAACCTATACTACTGCTAATGTACAGTGTTTAATTACACTCCATTTATATACTAGGATAAACTTAATTGCAGTTTATATGCCTATACATTATGACAGGATTAATTTGATTGTGAATGCATTCATGTTTATATGGATACTTAGAGATCTATATGTATGGATTTTAAAGATGGTACAGACTTTCTTTCTTTCAGAATATTTCTTACAAAACGTTTTGGGAACACTTTTATTATGCGTACAGCTAAGGAGTGGAATTCCCTGCCGGAGTCTGTATTTCCCGATAGCTACAATCTAGCGGTCTTTAAGTCAAGATTGAATAGGTTATTTCTAGGCAAGCGTGTTTCACCGTCGACCACATCATCGCTTACCATCAGGTGAGATTGTGGTCAAGCGCGAGCCTATAGGTTTATTAAGTTATTAAAAAAATATGGTTTTTATTTTCATCCTATGGAACATTGATTTACGAATTTGATTCGAGTAGGACTTTTAACTACGGCAGCCATGAGATACTCTACTAGTTAAATATGTTTTTGAACCAACTTCAAAAAGGAGGAGGTTCTCAATTCAACTGTATTTTTTATGTGTGTTACCTGAGAACTTTTTATTTGGTGAACCGAATTTGATGATTATTTTTTTATTTGAACGCTGGTGCTTCGAATGTGGTCCCATTTTATCATGATCTGACGAGCAGTTTTTGAGTTATCCAATGCGTATTTTCATGGTTATATAAGGTACCAAAACTAAAAAGAGGAAAGCAAATCATTTTGACAAAAAAAAATAACCGACTCACATGTGACTGTCTTTGTACCTATTTTTTATCGTTTTTGACACCGACTTCCGAAAAGAAAGTTACTTTTCCCTTTGCAGTGTTTTATTTTGGAAGTTGGCTTATTTTTTTTTTCTCCTTAGCAGATAGGATTTATAAGCTAAGTTTGTAAGCCTCCTGTATTTATTGGTTTTCTTTTATAAGAAAAATGCTTAAAACGCCGTCTAATATTTGCTGTCAGTAAACTTCCACGAAACAGCGACCTCATGCTCTAATACAAAGCAAACTTTCAAAAAACGATAACATTATGACAATCGTTAAAAACTCCTCAAAAACAAAAATGGCGTCATTCGCTCTCCATCTCGAAGTCAATTAAAGTATTAACTAATCTTTCCGCGCAATTTGCCAGAGTCAGTGTAGGAAATGGCTCACAAATTCACAATGACTTTCGAGCAATAGGCTGGAAATTCACAACTTATAACTGGAATGGCAATAATTTATTTGTAAAGAACAAATTAGTCCAAAGGAACTGAACTCATTAGGAAGCAATGAGGTAATTGAAATCAGCTTATGTTTGTTAACGATAACCTTTCTCAAGAGAAATTTAAATAACTTACACCCATATTTTAAATCATTTGATCCACACGACTCGACCTCGATCAAACCCCTAAACAGTTATAAGTAACTGAGCCTTCTTTTATTAAAATTTGTCTTCAAAAGGACAGAAAAAAGGGAAGTAGTTATATACTTATGAACCAAATCCAATAACGTATCAGTCAGTAGTTTTGCTTACTAGAATACATACATACAAGTAATGTCAAATTCCTATCTCTATACTTCATAAAAGATAACTTGATCTCTGCGACACATGTCAAACTAGCGTATACGTTGTTGTTAACTTGTCAAGCGCTATATTTACTGTATTGACACTGACAGCTGTCGCAGAGATCTTCAAGCTATCTTTAGACCAAACGCGAATTGGACCAACCGCGAATTGGACCAATCGCGAATAAGGTGAATTGGACCAATCACGAATTGGACCAATCGCGCCTAAAGGCTTTTATCAAGTGTAGTAACCAAATCTACTGACAGATTCGTTACTGGGTTCGGACGGTAGACTATATCCAAAGATAAATAATATCTCTAGAGAGACAAGATTATTACATACAGGAAATTGTACAATTTACTTGTCAAAGGCTTTATTCCCAGTACTCCATCATAATAACATTCTACCTCACATTTGCACCGTTTATAATTAACGCTGGTTCCGATGGAAATCCTTTGTGGGGATTTTGATGCAACGCTTTTCCCCGTAATTTTATTGTTGTCATATGAAACCAGCGCTACGGTTTCACAGCCAGTCCAATTATGAAACAGTATTCCATTAATCGAATTCCACTCTCTAAATAAAACAATAGGACAAAGAAAACGCTCGCTCCCCAATATTATAATTAAATTGTGTATCCGAATCCAACAGTTCTATCTAAATAATTTTAATTGTTGTTGACTCTGTTTAATCAAATTAATTAAATATTGAATATCAGCGTCCTAGATTTAACTCTGCTTACAATCCTATCCAAGTTTGCTAAAAGTATAACTGGAATTTGCTTGAAAATAATACTCTCGAAATTGGGTAAAATGATTTAAGTCCTCTTTCTAATCTTGATCGCACTTCGGTTGTGATTCATCCAGGTGTGAAATAACGGATTACGGGATTTCACATTGGGTAGCTAATTTATCTCTTCTGTCCCTATCGGGTTTGGATCATCTATGTCGCCGAATGTATTATTATCTAAAGGATTTTTTACAGATTGCTGGTATTGGTCATGTCAACTCTTTCGGACTCATCTACAATGATTTTATTAATGAAACACAATCTACTGCCAAATCGTTAACTTCTGCACATGGAGTTTTTGCTATTATGTTGGCCATTGGAGGTGAGTTGATAGAATACTTGATTGTCGTATCGATGTCGCGCTGTGGCTTTGCCTATTCAGGCGT
This sequence comes from Orthosia gothica, assembly GCA_949775005.1. Taxonomy (NCBI): domain Eukaryota; kingdom Metazoa; phylum Arthropoda; class Insecta; order Lepidoptera; family Noctuidae; genus Orthosia; species Orthosia gothica. The sequence goes on along the minus strand of OX459063.1, from coordinate 10,716,676 downwards.
CGATTTATTACCTATCTCAGGCGTTTTCAATTGTTTTATTTTGACGTTAAATAATATTATTCTACTATCATTCAATATAGCAACCTCAATTGCCCCAGTTTGATTTATTTAAATTATATTATTATTTCATTTGATTGTTTGAACACGAACTTGATTTCGGTGACCCAGTTAAATGTTTATTTTATTGTGAAATATGTTCAGTTTCAAGGTTAAAGAGAAGTGTGATATGAATGCCAATTAAGCAATTTCATTGTTTCCAGGTATAATACTCAACAGTATAACAAAAAGATATTCATTAAGATTCGGAGGAATTATTGGAGCTGTACTCCTATCAACAGGATCTTTCAGTACCATATTCATAACTAACACAAACCAACTACCAATCACTTTCGGAGTCTTCCAAGGCATTGGCTTCGGGATGGTGGTACCAGTATGTTACTCAACATTGAACCATTATTTTGTGAAGAAAAGAACAACAGTCATGAGCATTTGCAAGGCTGTCCAAGGAGTGATTTTGATGTGGTATCCTCAACTGCTAAAGAAGATAATGTCACTATACGGATTTAGAGGAACATTGCTAATCCTTGCTGGAATGTCCTTACACACATTTCCTGGCATGATCGCAATGAAAATTGAATCGTCAACAAGAAAAATAAGAACAGCAAGTATTTTTTCATTTGGAATTGTTTTCTTTTTAGAGTGAATTGTTTATGAAATTGAATTTGGTTTTGTATTCACAGATAATGTAGAAAATGGAAAAAGACATGAGAATGAAGATTTGTTGCGTTCTAAAGATGGAAATGAAGATTCACTAAAAGTGAATCGTACAGGAAGCAAGCACGTTTTGGAGAAAATCAGGTAAGATAAATTTTATAAAATCAGTAATCGTCTGTTGATTCAATATCCTTTCTGAAAGAATGAAAACAATTAAAATGAATGTATTATTTCAACTTGCTTAATTCTATGTGTTCTACGTTAATAGATATGAACCTACTGATAAACCATTTCTTTTAATGATGATGTCATATATGAAATGTACAAAGTTTAACTTAATAACATAATAAAACTTTTCAAAATCCATATTACTATTTTAAAATGACTTTACTAGTTACTGCAATAGTTTCACATTTTCTTTGAGTTTCATATTTATTTTTTGCAGACAGAAGTTGGTGGAAATATTGAACTTCAAGATCTTGAAAGATGCTGTTTATTGCAACATCTGCTTCGGACAGAGTTTCGTAAACTTTTCTGATCTCACTTTCTTCATTTTACAACCGATGTTGCTATTCCAGTACGGCTATGATAGCGTAAGTTATATATTGTAGTTGTATATCTAAATCAAAACTAAATTTGTGTTTTTTTGTTCGTAGTAATAATATATATAGTAATCAGATTAAGAAAACTTATTCACTGATAGATATCCTAGTATCCTGAATGTTATTGACTTCTTTTACGGGAAATTTGTGGTTCCTGCTTGATTAGCCATGGGAGCAAAGTCACATAAGAAGCTGTTGAATGTTTTCATTTTCATCATCATATTTCGCCGAAAGACAAACTACTGGATAAAGGCCTCCTCGTAAAGTCGCCACATCGATCGGTCCTGTGCAGCTTGTATTTTAGTGTACTTTAAATAATAGCGTCAACTTAAAGAATCTTCTACAATAACACTATAATTTCCTAATCCAATAAATGGTTTTATTCGAGTCGTAAAATAGCAATAATACCGTCATAATTCACACGAGCCTATATTATCATAAAGATAACACTCAAATAGACGGAGGTGACATAAACAACTTACTTACTCAAAGACGGCAGTAAATAGATACGTTTCGCAAGGTTACGTTATTTTTTCGAGTATTTACGACGCATTGGGAATCATTGAATCCGGTAACACTGGCAGCCGACCCCAACATAATTAGGAACAAGGCTAGGCAGATGACGATGATGATGATATGACGCATTGGGCTGAGCACACATTTCACCAGTTTCGTTTAAGTCCTATGTAGTGGAAGACGAGCCTTTTGCCAATATAAAAGAAAGAAAGAAAAAAAAAATGCCACAGAACGTTATACAGACATTACATTTCAAGCACAAGAACAGTGGTAATAGATTTTGAAAACTGCGTAACACAAATATAAACTTCATGCTGCTAAGAAGAAGTTCAATATTTGAACTAGGCATCACACCCTCATGTTTAGCAGAATCAAAGAATCATTTTTATTTGTCTAGTGATCGCAACCACTGCTGGTTGCGATCACTAGACAAATAAAAATGATTCTTTCAAAAATAGCATATTAAAGTGTCGCCGAATTTTAACACAAAAGATTTTTTGATTGAATATTTTTACCTTTTTCTTGATTAAGGAAATTAATTAGGTAATTTAAGTTATAAATTATAAACTTTGTAAGTGTAAAGTTATAGGTAATTTTTAAATTTTGTTCTTGTTGTTAATTGGTTTCAATGTTTATTTATGGAAATATTTGTACGCCAATATTTACGGCTAAACATGATTGGGCACAGATTATGTAATATCTTGCATGCTCTTGTATGTATACCATGTTTAAACAAATAAAGAAATCTAATCTAATCTAGACCAACGTCATATACCATAAATACTATCGTTGTGTTATTTTTACACAATAAGCAAAATTACTCATCACTTCTTTACTTCTTCCCTTCAAACACCTTTACTCACGTTAATGGAATAACTTTAAATTCAAAAGCAGATTGTTCAGCGAGGAGTCATAAATTCATTTTAAGTACGTAAAACATGAAAGAGCCTGTACCGAAGATGATTTTTAATCGAAATTGGCTAAACTGTTAAGTCATATTTTGGAAAGAGGTTCAGCACTCCAACAAGCTTTTCATGCCAATGATTTCGTCCGCATCAGCCCCATAACACAAAAAAAAAACAAGGGTTTTATTTAATTTAAGTGAAACTCTTCATTCTTTGTCTTTTTCTAAAAGAAAATAAGTCTTAGATACTCCTTAATACATTAGCTATCTGCCATTGAAAGATTCATCAAAATCGATCCAGCCGTTTCAAATATTAGCCGCAACAAACAGAGAAGAAATCATTATTTTACCTTTTACATTTTCATAATATGCATTTACATTTACAAACAGGGACTTCAATTTTATTTATTTGTATAGATTTTTTGTTGTCCTGTTCCAGACTCAAGTAGCCATGTGTATCTCAATATGTGCTGCAGCAGACGTCGGTGGAAGGTTTGCTCTGGCCATCGTCAGCAGTATATTCCACATCAATACAAGAGTCTTATACTATGCAGCGACTCTGCTCACCTTCCTTATCAGATTAGGTATGAATATATTTCTGTGTTTCTTATCTTGTTTGCTGTTTTGAAATGGTAACTAGTATCTTTGTTTGTTTTAGATTTTAGAATGACTATTCTATTTGTTAGTTAATTTTTGTTCCACTCGTACTTTTCTTAGGCGTATTTAAAAAAATGCAGAGTCAAACTTGTTTGTTTTTTAAAATTAGGTACGGTATTATATTCATCAAAGGTTGCTAATGCATTTGTTACAAATACCTAACAAAGATATAAATCACGTAAGTATTTAACAGTTTTGAAAAACTAAATCATTATTACAAACAATTTTAAGCATTTCAATCGATAATTTTAGACAAGATAGTCTTGTCTAAAATTATCGAAACATTGATATTAACAGCGAAAACGATGGTCAAAAGTACAAAATATATGAGATTGACTTTTGCGAAATGTTCTTGGTCTTGGTTCTTATTAATTATTTGACTCGCTGACTTACGATAGGTCACTGTGAGATCCTTAAGAGTCAAAATGGCGTGTGTGTGTTTTTTTTTACTAGAGGTACTTTTTAGGTACAATTTTTTGGCGTAATTATATTTTATGAATATTGGTTAAATAATAAAATATTATAAGACACCCGACATCTTGATGACAATATGGCGGGTGTACCTTAATTTCGAAATAATTTCTTCATCAAAATAAGTTTTGAAGAAGGTACAGATTTTTTAGAGCTAGGTACTATTATTAATTTAATTCGCTATGGTTCTCCCGCCATTTTGACCTCAGTGCACATAAAATTGATTTTGACTTGATTATTTCAGTAATGTTACAAATCACCCAATTCGTATGGATGGCGACGGTAACCGGTGCCCTGGGAATACTTCGAGCCTGGCTCCACGTAGCCAGTCCATTGCTGATCTCCAACCATGTACCTCATGAGGACTTCCCTGGAGCATACGCACTCGCCATGCTAGCCACTGGCACTGTCAACGTTACTTTTTCTCCACTTATAGGTAAGATGAATTTCTTTGATGGTCATTGTAAACTTTTCAACAATGATCCAAGCTTTTCGTAGAATTTTGTATTGAGGTCGAAGAATTTTCAATTAGTATGTGGAGGAATGAAACGCATGTTACTAAAATAGTTATGAATATAAATGTGGATGGATGGAGAGGGAGGGGACGGCCAAAGAAAAGATGGATGGACTGTGTGAGGAGTGATAGGTAGGAAAAGGGAGTCAGTGATAGCGTGACGGGGGACAGGACGGTATGGAAGAAGAAAACGTGTTGCGCCGACACCAAGTAACAAGGGACAAAGGACAAGGGCAGGAAGATGATGATGATGACTATCTACATTTTATGGTACTTTTCCTACATTATTGATATGGTCGAACGGTGATTGACAAATCGACAAACATTGATCATTAAATGATATGGCCGTCAGCGTAAAATTTTATGAAATGTCATAATTTGCGAAATGGCCGACTAATTACCAATACTTCAGTTTGGCTACGTCACATACTAACATTTAACTACTAAATTACAATTACTCTTTTTTTCTTTTGGGAAACAAACATAAGCATACAATTAGTTCAACACAATCCAGAAACAGTTTCCACAGATTAATACACAAGTAAATTAACCGGGTCGTGGGGCTTTTGGGACCGGGACCGCGGTCCCAGATTCAACCTATAAATACATTAATTATTTTTAGTAGTATTTTGGGACCACAAGAAAAAAGAAGTTAAAGTACAGTTAACAAAAAAGATGATTTAATATTTTAATCAACAATTGCATGAATATCAGTGTCAGTACAAAATAAAGGGTGATATTATTTAGTTGCACTTATAAAAGGATAGTTGTAGCTATAAAGTAAAATAAAAATATATCAATCATGTATAAGAGAAGAGAGAGATGTATGTATGATGTGAGTATGAAGAATATGATATTCGCGGACGTAGATGTGTGAGAGAGGGATACTTTCCCACACATCACATCATCACCCAGTGCTTCAGGATGGCTCTTAAACAGCTTAAGAACAACAAGGCGCCGGGTTATGAAGGAATTACGGCCGAACTATTGAAGGCGGGTAGAAAACCAGTATATAAGGCCCTTCAGAAGCTGTTTGATTCCGTCATACTCGAGGGGAAACGCCACTGGCATGGTGCAGGGGTGTGGTGGTACTCTTTTTCAAGAACGATGACAATGATCTATTGAAGAACTATAGATCCATCTCCCTTGTTAGCCATGTCTACAAGCTGTTTTCAAGAGTCATCACGAATCGTCTCACGCGCAGTTTTGACGATTTCTAGCCTCCCGAACAATTCAGTTTCCGTAAAGGCTTAAACACCGTATACGACATACATACGCTGCGGCAACTTATACAGAATACCGAAGAGTACGACCTGTCTCTCTACTTAGCGTTTGTAGACAAAGAGAAAGCCTTCGATTCGATTGAGACTTGGGCTGTACTGCAGTCTCTCCAACGATGCCGAATTGACTACGGGTACATCGAAGTGTTGCATTGTTTGTACAAAAACGCCACCATGTCAGTTTGTTTGCAGGATCAGACCTCAGAACCTATCCTTCTGCAGCGAGATGTGAGATAGGGAGACGTCATATCGCCGAAACTGTTCACCACTGCTCTGGAGGATTTCTTCAAGGTTCTGGACTGGAGAGGGCTAGGCATCAACGTCAATGGTGAGAACATCACGCACCTTCGGTTTGCCGACGAAATAGTGGTCAGGGCCGACACCATGCAGGATCTCAGTACAGTGCTTGATGACCTCAGTAGAGCTTCCGAAAGATTGGGTCTTAAAATGAACATGGACAAAACTAAGGTGATGTTGAATGTCCATATTACACCCACTCCTATCAAGGTCGAAGACTACACTCGAAGTTGTGGATGACTATGTTTACATGGGACAAACGATCCAGTTGGGTAGGATCAACTGTCAAATCTGACTCGGCTGGGCAGCGTTTGGCAAGTTGCGCGGTATCTTCTCGTCCAACTTACCACAGTGTCTCAAGACGAAAGTCTATGACCAGTGTGTGGTGCTAGTTTTGACTTATGGCTCTGGGACGTGGTCGCTCACAATGGGCCTCATCTGAAAGCTTACAGTTACCTAAAGGGCAATAGGAGGGCTATGCTCGAAGTATCCTTGCATGATCTAATCAGAAATGAGAGATCCGCAAGAGAATCAGGGTTACCGACATAGCCCGAAAAGTTGCCAAACTTAAATGGCAGTGGGCAGGGCACATTGCTCGCAGAACGGATGGCCGATGGGGCAGAAAAATTCTGGCGTGGTGACCATCAACCGGCAGACGTTGCGTTAGAAGTCCTCCCACAAGGTGGACGGATGACCTGGTGAAGGTTGCGGGAATCCGCTGGAAGCGGGACGCACGGGACTGTCCAGCGGATGATGATGATGAATAGATATACATATTTAAATATTTATATATAATGTGTTGTAATTATATTTCGTAATGAGTATCTTATTTTTAGATTTACTTCTAGAAGCCTAACAATAAAAAAAAAAAAAAAACGTTTTATAAAAATAGTTTATATATTTTTGGTTGACCGTACTTTCCCAAGACATAACTTTGTTTATTTTATTTCTGGTCCCAAAATACCACTCAAAAATAATATTTTATCAGAAAGGGGAATCTGGGACCGCGGTCCCGGTCCCGAAAGCCCCACGACCCAACTAACCTAAGTGTAATAACAACCAAATGAAGTAGAACAAATGAAGTAGAATAGCTAATTCGAGTAATTAAAAGGTGAGACAGTGCAGTTATCTTGAAGATGGAAAGTCTTTTGCCAGTGTTTCAGTCTACCTACCTTGTTTTTATAGCCAGATATGCTTCATCTTGGCAGATAAAAATAGTGTCAATAATATAGCAGCTTCATCATTTTTATCATAATCATCATCTGCTTAGCCTTTTTCCAATTATTGTTGGGGTCGGCTTGCAGTCTTACCGGATTCAGCTGAGTACCAGTGTTTTACATGGAGCGACTGCCTAACTGACCTCCACAACCCAGTAACTGGGTAACACGATACCTAACAGACAGCTTCATCATTTTTATAATCGCCATTATTCTTGCAGCTATATTCATTAATCTGAGCACGAAAATCTCGATTTTAAAATGATATCGATACGACTGTGCGAACGTAGATTATTAAAGGCGCTCAAAGGTAGGCTTCCCAGAATCCATCGTGCTTGTCAAAGGACCCTGCCTTTCGACTTAGTTATATCAAAAGTACAAACATGGTTTCCTAGTAAAAGGAATCCTCGCTATTCTGGGAAAATGTTGGTTAAAGAAACGCTCTTGGAATTGCAGTGCTGTTTTGAAAATAACTCTGTGAAAACTGCGTTAGTGAGTGCTTAATTATAGGTGACTAGCGGACGCCTCGCGGTTTCACCCGGTTAGTTCCCGTTCCCGTGGGAATACAGGAATAAAAAGTAGCCTATGTCACCCGGGGATAGTGAAGCTTCCCAACGGTGGAAGAATTTTTGAAATCGGTTCAGCCATTTCGGAGTCTATAAGGAACATACATACGAGTACATATTTTTATTTTATATATATATAGGTGATTACGTACGAGAGATATTATAAATTCAAAACAGTTCCATCTCTTAGATTTTATAGAACAATCTAACTAAACCAGTCTTGTTGACTCTGTTATGCCCTTAGCATAAACTGGCTTACAAAGTTACAATAATGGGTGACAACACAAAAATATGATTGTGTGTGGCAACAAATAAAATCCTCTATCTATTTTAAAATTTTCCGTAACATGATAATGACTAAAGATAATTGAATTACATCATGTTTGATACAATCTATCTTATCTTAATTGGCTTTCATCTCTCCTAAAGTAATTCTTATTTAATAACTTTTGCTGTATTCATAACTATTTATATTAAGGCGGTACCCCGAGCAAAACGCCGCGCAAGCCGTTTTTCGTGCTGTTTTTAGAAGCTATCTACTCGTTATTTAAAAAGAAATATCAATTAATAAAAATACATTAAATTTCTACATAATATTGATTCTAAAATGGAAGATTTCGTTTTATTTTAATGTTGTATATATTTCACTAATCTCCATCCAAAAAAAACATTAAAATCAGAAATAATTATTGATAGCATGCATCTCCTCGCAAAGTGTTCATGAATTATTTTTTGTACTAACACTAATGGATAGACAATTTAATAACTAACATTTTTATAGTTTTTTTTTTTTTCAAAAGACCAAACTTCGATTTTATAAAGATTTTATCCTAAAATCTGGGCATATTCACTACTGTTATTCGTGCGTCACCAGTGCCGCTAGACCAATAGGAATGCCCATATCACATGCCAATTTTTTGGTCAGGATACCGTCTTAATAAAACTTTAAAATTGCACTCGTGTTTCCTAAAAGGTGTGCAAATAAGTTTTAAGCCATGACGATAGGATAAGATACAGATATATCTATAGGATATGATAGGATAATCCTTTTATAATTCAATAATAAATACATTATCACCTAAATTGTTGGTAATTTTCTAGTTGATAACGCTTAGGAAAAATAAATCTTTATCGTTTGATGTCTAACGCGTATTTCGTTAGTCAGTCAGTAGTACGTGAGATTATTTTGTTTACTTCAATATAAAAAGTCAACTATTCCAAAGATTTCTATATATAATTACGATAATGACTATAATAATTGTAATGTAAATATTATACAAATATTTGTATGATCTACAGATAGTTGTTCCGGCTCTGGGTGTTGTGTATGTGAGTTTATATTTTTGTAAACGCACCCACGATACAGGAAGAAATTCCTAGTGTGAGGCAACATTTTTTATAAAAAAAAAATTGTTTTTAACAATCTCTCGACCACCCCCTTCCCGGTTGTCAAAAACACGATAATAATCTAACAACCAATCTTTGCAAAGATTATTGTCACATAGTAATAGTTTCTAAATATAACCGTGTCATCGTACCTAATAAATGGGGTGTGGCAGTCAGATATACAGTTGCTCAATTTAAAACCAAGAGCTAGCTGCATTTGGTCAGATTCGAAGCCGAACAATTGAGCGAATTGAGAGATTCAGATTATTTATTTGTTAACAAAGGTTACATATACACAGGTGTGTCAGATGTTACATTTTTGGAAGTTGCTCACAAATGTTAGTATCAACTCCAATTATTACATCATTCTTTTAACAATATAAAAATAATATAGAAAGAGGCAATATAATATTCTCCTAACCATTAATTAATTTTCAATAAAAACTACTATGTCAGTACAAACTATTAAAACAAGTACCAAATTAATAAAACATTTCAGAAATGACAAAAAATATAAATAAGATAATGTCAATTAATCAAAGTAATACCAGAATGTCAAAAAAAGTAATAAATCCATTAAATATTTTTAGAACGCCAACAATGAAATCTAAGAAATATACAGAATATTTACTGAGTTTCATCTTGACATGGTAAACTTGTATTGATTTAATTGAATGTTTTAATAATATATATTAAATGTGGTTTTCTTATTATAGCTAAAACTGTTTGCATGCCTTTGTTAAGGTAGTTAGTATAAGGATCATTACATTAAAACTTAACATCTGTAACTTGTACCTACTTTCTGTGCAAATAAAGAACTATTCTATTCTATTCTATTTTAAAACTAAGTGTCAAAAAATAATTTAAAGAAAAAATTGGATAGTATCAATTAATTAAAAAAACAAGTACAAAATTAATAAAATATATCCAGAATGTCAACAGTTAAAACTTATAGTGTGTTATCAATTAGGTATATTTACCTCATCATGCATCCTGCATTTATTGGGTATTCCCAATAAATGCAGTAAGTTTAATTTGTCCAAATGATAAAGTCTAGCCATTATATCAGTAGTTGATACTGTTACTTGAACACTAAACATCCTAATAATACCCATTGTTGAATTAGGTAATTTACATAATATGGTTGCAATATTTGTAAGTATGTGAGAACCATGTTCCTATTCATCAAATGAATGAATTTACTGTTAGTGCTTGTAATATTTTATACTTATACGTAGTAATATAGTAGTGTTAGTATGGGTGCATCGTCCTCACGTATATGAATTAAAGTAACTATGTATGTAAATAACGTAAATGACTTTTTTTTTAAGTACATGTGGAATTTCTTGCCCGTTCTTGTCCATAACGAGCTACTTTTCTGAATGGACGTTAGAATCAATTATTATAACTGTTGAAGTTCAAAATGCCACTTAATGGCTTATTGAAATAAAGAATTTGAGTTTGATTTTGACATCCTAGTAATAATATTACAATTCCTTTGCCTACTACGCTGTTAAACCTGATACAAGTTCTATCCCAGATCATTTTGAAGTTTTTATTTCAGCTAACTATTTTCTTTTTTTTTTCAGGTTTACTGAAAGACGTCTATCAAGATTACGTGCCAGCATTGTATGCCTTAACTTTATGCTGTATTCCTTGTCTCCTGTTCTGGCCGATAGAATATGTCATCAAAACGAAGTGATTTTAAAGAACGTCATATTTTTTACATAAAATAACAATAGTTTAAGAAAACCTTTTTCTACAGCTTTATCACGATTTTTGTGAAAATAATTGATTGTATTTTTAAATGCTTTATTTATAAATTTTTCAACAATAAATGCGTAATTATATTTTTTTTTTTTTAAATGGCCGCTTTGGTACATATCAGTTTTTCCTTACATAATCGGCCTTATTTATAAAACCTTTTTGATCAAATGATTACTTTAACTTTTAATCAATGGTTGAATGATTCTTAATTCAAATTTTCTATTGATAATTTGAATTAGGAATCTATTAATCAGTATTATTTAAACTAATTCGTATGGTTACTTTTTTATAAATAAGGCTCTTTGTTAGTATCTTTAGCGAATTCATTTCTGATTTACATTAGTAACTCGAATTCTTTAACTTAAGAGTAAAAAAAAGAGTCTCCCTCAATACAATCAATAGCAACAAGAAAATTTTCAAAGTATTTAAAAAAAAAAACAATTAGGCCATCAGCACCAAGTTTTTCAAAGCTAAATTAATGTGCAAAATTGTTAAGCACGCGTTATCAGCTTTAAAAAAATATTCAACCAATCACAGCAGTTAACCGGCGAATATTCCTTGATTACGTTAACATCCCGATAATCGAAGCTTCAAGATACGGGGCTTAAGCGGTACTTTTGAACGTAGAAAATTATATTCTACAAATAATAATTTATTCTACTGTCCATTCGCAAAGGTAGATTGTTATGGAGAAGAACGGACAAGAAACTCAAACTAATATTATCACTATCACCACGTCAAGCTGAAAAACAGGTGAATTCAGTTTGTTTTTAGGTCATCATATCATCACGAAGATTGCGAGGATCCGCTGGATGCGGGACGCATGGGACCGGTTAATGTGGCGACGCCTGGGGGAAGCCTATGTTCAGCAGTGAATCTTTCGGCTGAAATGATGATGATGATGATACCAGCATGCAATATTTCCAGAGGGATGTAGCAGAAGTGTGTAGCTCTGTGTTTGTTGTTAGTAGCAAATTACACTGCCTGTTTATTTTCATAGCCTTGACTAAAAATTAAATTATGCGTCCTTTCCAAATATCATTCACATCTTCTTAATATACCTATGTATGTACATAGCTACAACTTCCACACTCTTATTTGCGTCGCCTTAAACGAAGTGGCCGATTCCCTCCATCATTTCATTACGCCATCTTACGAAACCAGTCTTCAGGTAAAATATTATCACGTACTTTTTCAGCGTTACCTCAGTATTACTCTGGGCCCTTTGAAGAGCCCTCATTATTAACCTTTAACGTGCAGGGGTGCTTTAGAAAAACCTTCGGCCAAACTTCGGCATCAATCTTTCTAACGCTTCTTATTACCCTTTTTGTGGCTAATCGGTTTCAAACGTGTGAGGTTTTTATGAAATATGATGAGTTTGATTCGTGGCCTATTTTTAGGAAGCTATTCATGAGTTTTGGTTTGGAAAGGTTTACTGTAATGTGGGAGGAATATTCCTATATTGGTAATGCCAAAGTCATTTGTATTTAACTACTAGGATTTTAGGGCATTGTTTAATTGGTTTGTGGTTTCTCAATCAATCAATCTGCCTAGCCTTTTCCCAACTATATTGAGTTCGGCTTCCAGACTAACCGGATTCAGCTGAGTACCAGTGTTTTACGAAGAGCGGCTGCCTATCTGACCTCCACAACCCAGTAACTGGGTAACAGTACCTCTTGGCAAGACTGGTGTCAGATCTCAAGCTTCTGACTACCCGTAACGACTGTCAAAGATCTTCAAATGACAGCCGGGACCAACGGCTTAACGTGCTTTCCGAGGCACGGAGGAAACTCGGTATGTTGAAATGGTCACCCATCCACGGATTCTATCAGTTCTATTTTAATTACTAGCTGAACGAGTTTATCTAACTACCATAGCCACAGTTTGATCTATTACAGAATGTTTTGGTATAAATTATTGAGTTAAGATCTGTATAGACCTGAATCCATCTTTGCATCTTTGTTTCTTCTTTAAGTCGTTGGTCTTCCCAGTCAAAGCGTAAACTAACGGTAATCAGAAGAAATCCACTGCATGGTTCACCTTCTGCATAAAACAAATCAGCAGCACATACTTGACTACCTAAGCAGATTATCGGAACATTTTGAAATGCATGGCGGAATCGGCTAAAAGGGAACCAGTAAAATTTATTCATAGGTTCTCGACAACTTAGTTTGCTCTCACAGAGCACTGAGGCGACTCTGCGGCCAGTGCTAGACACGGCATTATCAAGGATTTCCATACAAACCAAACGTTTGAGTAAGGCTCACCGTTTTTTCTTAGATCTGCTATAATCTATGTCTTGTTGAAGGAAACTTCCTTCATCCCACTCGAATTAGACTATATTAAAACTAGAAAAAAAACTATATTGATGTCAAAATAACAAGCTATTGTTTACTGCCAATTTTGCAGTTGAGTCGATTCAATAAATAACTTAGAATATAAAGAGTTTGAAATTGACGTTCGATAACAATTCTGACTACGGCAGCCGAAACTTATGCAAAACGCACATTGCTCAGGCACGAATAGTGGCACAAATGACATCTCTAGTTCCTGCCGGCGCAGTGATTCCATGTTCTATGTTTGCTTTCATCAGATTGCAGTCAGTCGCATACTGACTTCAGGTTCAGGTTTTATTTTATTATTCCGTTATATCGAGAATTTGTTGCATTGCAGTTTTGCATAAACATTTTTAATTTATTACTCCATAGTTTTTGCTCGTTTGGACGGTGGAATAGAATATGCAAACAAAATGTTGCATATATTAATCCGATGGCAGCAGGGCATTGAATGTTTCAGTTTTTTGTTTCAAAATATTGTTAATGGGTTATGCATATTGGGTTAAACCTTGTGTCTAAATGTTCATATTTCGAAACGAATTTCTTAGGCAATGTGTTACATAATAGACAAGATATAGTTGTTCTATCTCACGATGACGGGTTACGTGACTTTTATGACGCCGACATAAGATTCATTTTGCTACGATTGCAGATTTTGTTGAGCATTTTTAATAAATTCACTGGTAGAATTGGAAATAACCCACCAAATAATAGCATACCACCTTATTTCCTTGCAATGTTCTGTCTTTCTCAACGACCAGCATATTCCATTACTTGAATGAGGTGAATGACAAAGCTGTCCAGGCTGTGACTGGTCTGACAACTGTAATATTAGTAATTCAGGAGTATATTGACACAAAAACGGATCAAGTTACAGAGCACCTTTTCGAAAAAGAAATCAAATGAGAAAAATTTCTCGCTGTCGGATTTGATCCTCTATCGCCATTTAAAATGTGTGTTAAAAATCTGTTTACAGCTATCCCTGTTAATGCATAATCCGCTCAGCTTCTAAGCACATTGGAACTGCATTAAGGCGTATATATTCCCCAATGTTAACGCGGTACTGGCCGTGCCTCCGCTCGGTGCCAGAATATAAATATTAGACTTTTGTACAGTTCAGCAAAATATTTTATTTACAATATCTATTAAGAATAATTCCAACCATCCATTTTTCTGTGTAAAAATATTTAAAAATATCGTGTTGTAAATTATTTTTTAAAGCAAAATAATAATTAACACATTTTCGTACGACTAATACAGACATACGAATAAAAACCGGCTAAGTGCGAGTCGGACTCGCGCACGAAGGGTTCCGTATCATTATAGCAAAAAACGGCAAAATAATCACGTTTGTTGTATGGGAGCCTTAAATATTTATTTTATTCTGTTTTTAGTATTTGTTGTTATATCGGCAACAGAAATACATCATCTGTGAAAATTTCAACTAGACAATTGAAATTTTCACAAATGATGTATTTACAGACAGCTAGACAGCTTTCACGGTTCATGAGATACAGCCTTGTGACAGACAAACAGACAGACGGACAGTGGAGTCTTAGTAATTGGGTCCCATTTTTACCCTTTAAGTACGGAACCCTAAAAAAACATGCTTCACGAATTATTTACATGCATAAATATTTTTTCTATTTTTTAAACCTTTAAACTTAGCCGTTACTAAGAAGTATGCTTTAGAAAATAACCGTTTTACGGCACTAAAGCGGAGTAAGGGCCTTTAGCTGGTATTCGGGATAATGCCAGTAGCAAGCCTTGACGATAGCTAACGTGATTACCAGTTAAGCTGCTACGGAACACTCTCCAACCGGAAAGTTACTAATTCCATGCCGAACGAGATTAAGGATGTAGTTTGGGGACAGGTAAGGGTAGATAAGTCGAGAAATGAGTTTTAATGGTCCAAAAATCGACGAAATCACATTAAAATATGTTTTAAATGTGGCTAGTGAAATAGGTATTACATTTGTTTTTTTAACAATATTTTGTACTGACAAATACTAAATGTAATATCACTTGTCAATACACTTCCAACGATCCCGAACACGATGGTGCTATTTTGTCTGCTTGAGGAGTTGCCATGGCCACCTTCCGGTTCCATCATGAGATCAGCCAGCTCCTTGGCCTAACACAAGTAGGCCAGTTTCAGCTAAATCTGATTTTATTTATTTTTATTTTATTTTATTTTGGCATCAAACAGTCATATACAATCATTACAATAATTAAGAAAACTGGTTACTTACAAAAGACCTTTAGTGCCGACAATGTGAAATAATGGTAAAAATAAGTTACAATAAACTCTTAACATAGAGAGACGTGCAAGAAAAACATATTCATTTTTGTATCAGAACATAAGTTCAATGAAACATCATTATCAGTTTACACAGTGAAGTGAAGGTATACAAAGTAAAAAAAAAAAAAGGTAAGTTTTAATTAGGTAATATATCTACTTTTAAGTTTTTGTTTAAGGCTATTAAGAGAAATGTTAAAAAGATCTATGTCTGTAAGTTCTCTATTATAGTTGTTAGTGGAACGGTATATAAATGAGTTACGAGTGTATGTTTTATTTAGTCGAGGAGGAACAAAAAGTGGTGTTGTACGTGAGGGGCGTACTGGTAGGCGAGCGTGCGCTTTTAGTGATAGTTTACCAAGTAATGATGGCGAATCGGTCAATGAGTTTAAAATTTTGAATAATTGAATAATATCAAACATATTACGTCTGTTACATAGACTTGTAAGTTTATGCCTACGCAATGCATCTTCATATGAAGCGTCGTAAATATTATTGCGATAGTTAAGTGATTTTAAAAACTTTTTTTGTATCTTTTCTATCCTATTTATATGTATGTTAAAACATGGGCTCCATACAGTGCTACAAAAGTCTAGAACAGAGCGGACGAATGAAAAATAGAGAATTTTTAGAGTTATAACATTTTTAAAAGGTTTACTAATTCGCAAAATAAATCCTAGGCTGCGAAATGCGGAGCTGACTATGTGGTCTATATGATGGGTGAATGTTAATTTGGAGTCCATAATGAGACCTAGGTCTCTAATGGTGGAAACTCTTTTAAGGATTACGCTATTTATGGCGTAGTTGAAATTTAGTGGTTGAGTTTTCCGCGTATATGACATGATGAAACATTTATCTATGTTGAGATAGAGTTGATTTGTTGTACAGTAATTATGCAAGTTTATTAAGTCACTTTGTAATTTAGTGCAATCACTAACGGATTCAACCACTCGGAATATTTTCGTATCATCAGCGTAAAGTAAGTGATTACTGTGGCTAAATATGGTTCCTATGTCATTAATGTAGAGGCAAAAGAGCAAGGGTCCCATATGGGAACCTTGGGGAACTCCGGAGGGAACAGGGAGGAATTGAGATGAGTAACCTTTAACACAGACCGCCTGACTTCTATTTTTTATATAGGATTCGATCCATCGCAGTAAGTTGCCATGCACACCGGCCTTCCCTAGTTTTTCAATAAGCATATCATGGTTAATTTTGTCGAATGCCTTCGAAAAGTCGGTGTACACGACATCTACCTGTAAATTTTTGTCCATAGCGTTTACTAGAAATTCCGAGAAATTCAACATGTTACTATCTACGCTGCGATGTTTGAAGAAACCATGCTGTTGCTGAGAAATGTGATTACGAAAAGCGAATGAGATTTGAGATGTTACTATTTTTTCTAATATTTTTCCTAGAACACACAATTTAGAGATCGGTCTGTATTCAGTTACAATATCCTTTCTATTGTTTTTGGGTATAGGGGTTATAATTGATTTTTTCCATCTACTAGGGAAAACTCCAGTTTCAAGAGACGTGCGAAATATTAAGGTTATTGGTCGAGCAAGTACCTCAGCACACCTGGATATGAAAACTGGATGAAGGTCATCGGATCCAGCACCTTTCTTAATATCAACCTTTTTTAATTCGTTTAATACTTGTTCAGAAGTAATGTTGATTGTGCCTATATCTACAGTAGAAAATGTATTGCAGCTGTAAGGGTAGGTTTGAGATGTAGACGAAACAAAAACTGAGTTGAAGTACTGATTAAAAGCATCACAAATATCCTCGCCAGTAGAGAGTATTTTACCGTTATACAACATCCTTTCAGGGATGGTATTAGAAGCATTTTTTGATTTGACAAATGACCAAAAAGAATTTGAATCTTTCTTTATATTATTTTCAGAGAACTCAATAAAATTTTGATAACAATCTTTAGACATTTTTTTAAATCTACTCCGTAATAACGAGAACGTGTGGTAGTCGTGAAGATTACCATATTTTTTCCATTTCTGGTGAAACTTGCATTTTTCGTTAGATAACTTAATGAGTGGTTTTGTGTACCAAGGTGGATATTTTTGCGTAGAATTTAAATTGCAGGTTGGCACAAATTCGTCTAAAATGTCTTGGAGGATACTATAGAAGTAATCAATCATTGAGTCTACATGGGTCATACTAGACAAATTTTTCTCCCAATCTACGGCAGCAAGGGCAGTTTTAATTGAGTCATAGTTTGCTTTATAATATTGCCTTTTCATTGTAGACGGGAGCTTGAGTGCGGGACAAAAGTTTAATTTTAAGTCAATTTCTAATGGGTTGTGATGCAGATCTTGTGGTACAATTGGATGTTTACACAGTGAGATAAGGCACAATTCATTACTAAAAATTAAATCTAATATTCTATTATTATGGTTAAATTGATTATTGTATTGTAATAAGGATGAGAAATTCATGAAATCGGCGGTGAGGCTAGCTAGTTTGTCATTATTAGTGTATATATCCATAGAATTTGAGTCATAATTGCAAGACCAACTAGCGTGGGATACATTAAAGTCACCTAGTATAAGAAATTTATCATTATGGTTACGTAAAATAAATTCACCCACTCTGTCGTAAAACGATGCTAGCATTGATTCATGATTTTTACCGTGCGGTATATAGGTAGCTATAATATGTAAGTAGTTAGAAGAACCGTTATTGTTTTGGCCCGCCGACGAACGTGTGCGCAGAGGCAGAGAAACCCATACCTCGTCCGACAGCGGTGACGCACGCATGTCGCTACGCTGCCAGGGACAGAGCTCGCGACGCACGGCAATCATAACACCTCCGCCGCGATCGCTTCCAGTCGCTTGTTGATTACGGTCACAGCGGTATAATTCATATCGGCTGTCAACATATTCGCTACTGTTAAAGTTATCATTAAGCCAGGTCTCTGTGATACTTATGACGTCAAAATTGTTCCGCAAGACTTCGGAAAGAAATACGTGTGATTTAGTGCGTAATCCCCTCACGTTTTGGTAGTAAATGGACAAGTTATTGTTATCGAATTTTGATATTTATGACCGCTATGAGTAAACAAGTTCCACTAACATTACATTTAAGGATATTAAGTGTTAATGACGAACGGTAATAAGTTACAATAATGAATTTACATTCCTTCCCAATATCAAAACAACAAAGTATATTACAGTAAAGTACTACAAGTAATAAGTACAAGTACATAGTAAGTAATAAAATAAACATACAGATATAATGAGTATGAGTGGGTAGTCATTTTATTTTAGCTAAATCCGTATCACTAGCCACATACATGATTTTGGAAGTATCGTTTTTACGTAGTAAGATTTTACACTCTGACAACCATACATACTTATAGTCATTTTCTTTTGCAAGAAGACGGGCTTGCTTATATAACTGTTTATTCTGTGGTGTTAAATGATCATTTATGAAAATGGGTTTCGCCGGACCGTCCAATCCAGCATCAGCTGTTGTCATACCTCGTCGCGCGCGGACAGCAGCCAACATATCACTTTTGCGTTTCCTTTGAGTGAACTTGACGATGATATTCGGGATGGGTGTAACATTGGAAGCTGAATCAACACCAGAGATATTTGCTTTAAAGCGTCGAACTCGGTGGATATAATCGATGTCCGTCATTGTAATGGGGAAATTAATCTTTTTAGCTATGTTATGTAAGATACTGACTAAATTTTCACCCCTTGTGACAGGAATTCCAGCTATTTCAAGGTTATTGATTCTTCCTTGCTGTTCTTTGACACGCAGCTGATCCGATAAGCCTGCAACGGTCGCCTGAAGCGCTGCAAGATCATGTGATACAGTCTGTATTTTGCTGTTGTTGGCAGTATTTGTTGACTTTAAATCGCTCACGTCATTTTTAATGCATGCTTGTTCTTCAGATAACATAACAATTTTGCTATTAACCGCCAATCCATCAATTTTGCTATTGATGCCAGGATGTGCTTAAAAAGTGGATTAATCGCTTCCGAACACATAGAAAAAAAACCGGCCAAGTGCGAGTCGGACTCACGCACGAAGGGTTCCGTACCATTATCGCAGAAAACGGCACAAAAATCACGTTTGTTGTATGGGAGCCCGCCTTAAATATTAATTTTATTCGGTTTTTAGTATTTGTTGTTATAGCGGCAACAGAAATACATCATCTGTGAAAATTGCAACTATCTAGCTATCACAGTTCATGAGATACAGCCTGGTGACAGACAGACAGAGAGACATACAGACAGACGGACCGCGGAGTCTTAGTAATAGGGTCCCGTTTTTACCCTTTGGGTACGGAACCCTAAAAAAAAACAATAATCTTGTAAAATTAAAACCTTTGTCCAATAGTCACTTCATCGCTGAATAGGCTTCTCTGACGTTAGTAAAGTTGATGTCTTAGTAATCATTTGGAACAGAAGCACGAAATCTTACAAACGAATACCGATATGTAATAGTGCAAACACACGTCCGGATTTGGTCCGGCCGGACTAACTCCGCTAACAAATCTGTTCTCGCTTACACACGCTCGAACCTGGTCCGCCAGACCGACCGGACTGCAGTTGTTTCACGCAGGCTTGCCAACTTAGGGCTTTTAGCCCCAAATTTAAGGTAAAAATAACCATGTTGGGCATTTTTTAGGGCCTAAAAAAAATTTGGCCTATTTTTAGGGGCAGAACTAATATTTCATGCATTTCTAACGAAACCGATTGTTGTGATGGATCTTTTGTTACATTTACACAATTTCCGAAAATTGTTTATTGTAAACATGTATGACCTCAAGAATTTCGAAAGCTCTAACGAAATGCAAAGTCGGAACTAAAACGATTTATTAACAATATCCATATTTAATTCGTATTATAACGAATTAAATATGTATATCGTAAAAAGTAATTAAAACTAAGTTATATTTTATTTACCCTAGTAAAACGAGATACAATTTTTATTTAATATATATAATTTTTCCGTCAGGTTTTTGAGTAATCCAGACCATGGACATCATTGATACGGCCAAAACAACCGACAACCCTACACACGTCCGGATTTGGTACAGAGCAGACCATATCCGATGGGAAAACAAGCGGACCGAGACGGACTCAATTAATAATAATGATATCCGGCGGACCACTCTACACACGCTCGGATATGGTACGGCCGGACTAACTACGCCCGCAAATCCGTGGTCCAGCCGGACCAAATCCGAACGTGTGTAAGCACTATAAAGTATCACAAAATTTGCGGACACCAATGACATTTTAGCTTTCAAAATACGAAATGAAATAAAACACTATAACTTATATGAGGATGACCTGAGAAAACCAAATGCTGAATAAAAACAAACGGAGTATGAAGATTTTCAGTTATTAATCTACGTGGTGTATCCGTCCATTCACTTGCACCCTAAATGCGTAACTGTTTTGTCAGATTGAAACACGCACGCACGCTTTCATGTTGACAATTCAACAGTATTCATTGCGTGTTTTACGCTATCGAATAGACTTTTGAATTTTTGAACATATAATGAAGCAATGAATGCAAGCATGCAATTAAGCTGCAATTAGGCTGCTGTACAGCACTTAGGACGCTCCAGTAAACGTAGCTACCTACTGGGCCAAACAATTTGGGCATAACTGGGCAAAACTCAGATTA
The DNA here is from genome assembly GCA_949775005.1 of Orthosia gothica. Lineage (NCBI taxonomy): Eukaryota > Metazoa > Arthropoda > Insecta > Lepidoptera > Noctuidae > Orthosia > Orthosia gothica. The sequence goes on along the minus strand of OX459063.1, from coordinate 10,695,486 downwards.
GAGTGCGCCGGGAATTTGCACTAAACTCGCGGCGTTTGGCCGTGCCTGCTGCTAGAACCAATCTATTGGCAAAAACACCTCTCACCCGCACAATCTGTGTGCTCAACAAATTGCATGAGAGGCTAGACATATTTTCGTGCAATTTGAGTGAATTCGCAAGAGTTTTGTTGAATTTTGCAAGTTAAAATTAAAATTTAGATGAGTAAAGTTTTATTTTATATTAGTTTAGAAGATTTTAATAGTGTTAGAAGTTTAAAATTATATAATTATTATACATTTATGTAAAAACTGATTTTAGATTAGGATTTTATTCACTCTATTGTATTGGCTTAAACCTGTAAGATAGTGTAAGTTAAAATAAATAAATAAATTTAATAAAATGTACTGTTGAAACGAAAACAAAAAGAAAAAGATCGTTATAACTAGAAATTTGTAACTTAACCCTTTTCCAAGAATAATTTTGACTGAAATATTCAATGTCACTAAACGATTTAAGTATAAATAAAATGTCCTACACGCTTCTACAGATAGCTTATAAAAATGGTATTGCGAATTCGCAAAGGAAATATTTCCGACATAATTTATTTACCGGCAAGAGACACGCTGTACCTATTTTTGATTTCTGACAAATGAAAATTGACGTAGGTTAGAAATAAATGTAAATATTATAACATTTTGTGCTGGAAAGATTTTTGGCTGAAACGGCAAAAATGGTATGAGGAAATTAAAGGTCATGTCAAATTGTTTTTGACTGGGTTTGTGCTTCTAAATTTAATTTAAATTGACACGGAAAAATCATAAATGGTTCTAAAAACAATACCACCATAAAAGATACCGACCAATATGGCAGCACCATGCCTTTCAAACGTCGCGCACCCCGTATGTGCGTAAGCTACTGTTGTTTTATTGTGTCTGCAATTTAGACGCTCAATGCGAACATTGAACGTATTTTGACTAATGAAAAGATAATACTCTCACCGGCTATAAATGTGTCCCAAGCACTAAACGCGAATTTTAAAAAGACGTTAACTAGAAGAAATAGGGAGGATACATATTCACGAGCTGGCTGACCAAAACCAGATATATCTTCCGACTACACAGCATGATTTTCTTCTTGTTTACGTTTTTTTACTTCGATTCTTAAGCGGGTTATTTAACTTTTTTAATAACTATTTTTATTTATAACTTCTAGTTAACATTTCTTTTCGAATTAGGTGGCTTTAAACATATAAGTGTTATATTTTTTGATATCACCTCTTAAAACCCTTTATTTTGATACCCCACACGATGAAAAAGGAAGAAAAAAAATTGGGCTCCCACAATATGGCGCATAAAATCCGCCATTTTACTATTTTCCAATGTGAATGTAGCCAGTCACATTCGCAAGGTTAACACGAATCTTTTGATTTAAGAATCATCAAAAACGGACAACGTGTTTGATCCCTAGAACGCCACATAGGAACAAACGTACATTCATACATAGGTACATAGACTGATAAACCCTGCTTAGGTAGGTATTCTGTGCGGTGTTTTAATGAGAAAAGGTGTGCAGTAAAGTCCCCGTCACGTGGAACGTTTCATGAGTCAGACGCGTTCCAGTACCACAAAACATTAGAGGACGGCGATTTATATTGCTAAAATATAACCCGACTGAGTGAAATTGCTCGTTAGTTTCGTATTACACGTTACTCTTTGAGTTGTCTGAATTTGGGATCATTTGTTGTTGATTGAATTGTCGCTACGTAACTTAGTAGAAGTTCTTTATTTACAAAATTTTTAGCTTCTAGGGACGGGGACTTTATCATCTTTACCTGGCTTTAGTCAACAATTTCACTTTTTATTTAAAATCCAAAAGAAAGTTGAAGCAAAGTAAAGCATCAAAAGACTGGTGAAATAACTTGAGACCCTAGATAAGTGACATTTTATCAATAAATTCGTGGCGATAGCGATTGGAAAAAAGTAAAAAAAAAAAACCCGGCACATTATTATGTCATGCTACATAATTTATCTAGTAGTAGACACGATTGTCACTATATACTGCTTGAATCGGGGTGTTTTCGCAAGATACCGTGTCAAAATTATTACGTTTTAATTATTTAAGTAATATATAATTATATATATCGCCGTTCACAACAGCGTGCTGTTGCCTACAGTTATGTATGGAAGTGAAGGTTGGGTATGGCAAAAAAGACATGAAAGTAGGATTAATGCAGTAGAAATGCGCTCCTTGTGGAGGATGTGTGGTGTAACTTTAACTGATAGATTGAGGAATGAGGTAATAAGACAACGTTGTGGTTTAAAAGAAGATGCAGTAGTGACTAAAATTGAAAAGAGTATGTTAAGATGGTTTAACCATGTTGAGAGGATGAATGAAAGGCGACTAACGAAAGGTATTTACAAGGCAGACGTGAATGGAAACGCCGGGAGAGGACGCCCTAGAAAGACATACATAGACCTTATAGGTGATGTTCTTCAGAAAGGCCAAGTGCGCAGTACCCATAACCGGCGTGTGTGTATGACTAGATGTATGAATGTGTGTGAAGCAAAAGAAATATGTAAGGATCGTAGCAGATGGCGTTCCGTAGTTTCTGCCTACCCCCATAGGAAAAAGGCGTGAGTTTATGTATGTATGTATGTATTTAAGTAATTATTTAAGACGAATCGATTGACTTACCAATCATTAAAATCGGCTTACGCGTTTGGTCTCTAAAACGTCACATAGGAACTAAAATAATTATTATGTACATACTTAGGTAGTCTGATAAACACATTCCTCTTCTTCTCATTCCAGTCGGGTAAAAAGACGATTCATTTGTTTTTGTTAAGATTTAAAAACTAAGAACATTCTGCTTGGAAAGTGTGTTAACTTGATTCTCACGGTTTGTCTGGATTTTAAATAAATTATAATAAATACAATAAAATTATGACAAGTATTGCCTATTTACAAATAAATTCGATAAAACAGTGCCAAAAATATCCGATGAAAAATCATTTAATTTCGAACATGTACAGGTTTTCCTAATGTCATCAATTTCAAGTTTAAGAAATCTAGACAAAAGTAATAGATTATTAAGTAATAAAAATATGAAATATTACTCATTCGAGAACCGAAAAATTAAAATTTGGTATTATAAAATGTACGATAAAATCTGCATAAGGTAGATACTATTATAATCCTTTTAGGAACCGACAAAAAAATCTCATGCTGATATTTGGAAGCAAATATAATTAATAGATTATCTATGAAAGCTAAATCATATAAAAAAAACGTCTATTTGGATCAAATATTTTTACACATTCAATTATACCCACCAAACTGCGTAAAGGTTTGTCGGCGGGATAAGCGCTCGTATTAAAATCATAGTTATATTAATTTTTGATCTAAAAGTTACTAATATTGAGAATAATTCATTTATTTTCCGATAATTTCACACATTGCATTGAAAATCACACAAATAAATAAATACAAAAAAAAAAAATAGGTACAATGTCTATACAATAAAATAATATAAATAATCAGTAAAAATTTATCATTAAAATCAAATTACTTAGATAAAATCATTAATATCAAATAAAATAAAATGTAATAAAAATAAGATATAATAAAAACAAACAGGTCCAATCATGTTCATGTTTTAAATACATTTCAAAAACAAAAATAAATAGATATGATTTCAATTTCAAGTGTTATTTATTATTATTCATCACAGTTAGTAGTTATTTCCTTGAGCAGTACATTTTTCAATTTATTCTTTAGCGTTCTCTTGGTCGTATTCGCATTTTCTTTTCGTCAATAATTGACTAAAACACCAAGCAAATTATCAGCCTCAACAATTTCCTTGCTTCCCCACATTTCACTACCAATATTTTCCGTCAAACCACCTCCCATTCTCTCAACACCTTTTCCCCCAAAATAATCTAGACAAAACACTCCGTTACATGTAATCATAACTTGTCACAGAGCACCTAAAGACCTACTTTGTACTGTGCCATTCCCCGGGCCAGCTGTATCGACCCGCGGCCTCGCAGTGCCTGTGATCCGCCGGGACCACCGCTAGTATTGTCAGCTCTATTTGTCTTATAGTACGATGTCTGATGTCTAAATAGTGGGTGTAGTATGGTTATGTTGAGGCTAATGTAAATAGATTAATAATATAAGTATGGTTAAAGTGATGAAGGCAGCAAAAATCATGAAAATAAAAATACCTGCGTGGTTGAAGGGAACTTTGCGGCAAAAACCGCGTGCAGAAAAGGAAACATTAAATACAGCAGTATTCAACGTAATGTAATCATGCCTGTATTTCTTGAAGGACAAAGGCGATGCATATGCGTGAAAAAATTGCAAAAACTACGTACGTACGTACGTTCTTCTCCATAACAAGCAACTCGTCCGAATGGACGGTAGAATCAATTATTATTACTTTTAAAATTTAAATTTTTGACGTTCAAAAGTGCTGCTTATGACTTAGTTGTAATAAAGAATTTTTGTCTTGTCTTGTAGGTACTTGTAGTACACCTAAGTACATTTGATCGTCTTATGTTCTGCCTAAGTGTTTATTTAACCTTTTTAGTTAAGACTAGCTGTGCTGGCGGCTTCTCTCCCGACAACTGTCTCCCCTACCCTATTTATCTACCTACTATATACCTACCTACCTGCCTACATAAAATAACTGCCTATCTAGAGCTACCATTTTTAGGGTTCCGTAGCCAAATGGCAAAAAACGGAACCCTTATAGATTCGTCATGTCTGTCTGTCTGTCTGTCCATCCGTATGTCACAACCACTTTTTTCCGAAACTATAAGAACTATGCTGTTTAAACTTGATAAGTAGATGTATTCTGTGAACCGCATTAAGATTTTCACACAAAAATAGAAAAAAAAACAATAAATTTTGGGGGTGCCCATACTTGAAACTGAAACAAAAATATTTTTTTTTCATCAAGCCCATACGTGTGGGGTATCTTTGGATAGGTCTTCAAAAATAATATGAAGGTTTCTAATATATTTTTTTTCTAAACTGAATAGTTTGCGCGAGAGACACTTCCAAAGAGGTAAAATGTGTCCCCCCCCCCCCCTGTAACTTCTAAAATAAGAGAATGATAAAACTAAAAAAAAAATATAATGTACATTACCATGTAAACTACCACCGAAAATTAGTTTGAACGAGATCTAGTATGAAGTATTTTTTTAATATACTGTCATAAATCGTAAACCGCAATTCACCAAATACGGAACCCTTCGTGCGCGAGTCCGACTCGCACTTGGCCGGTTTTTTTATAGGATAATTCTTCCGCGGAGAACCTCAACACCACCATTCAAAAATGACGTCAAATGCACAATGCCATTCCAAGTATCAGAATTGCGTGTGTTGTGATTTTACTCCTTGAACATTTTAAATTCATACATCTTTTGATAGAGTAAACCGATTGCGATGAAACAAAAACTAAGTAATACTTCAAGTTACGCACAATTTTGTGTATAAAGGTTATCTTCATTGCAATTACAAAAACAACTTTTCTACAGATTTATTATAATTATGTATTGATGGTGATAGAAGATATTTATCTCCTGTAGTCGTTAACGTAACGAGAAATGAAAACTATTCGCTTCGTTGAATAGTATTTCCAGATTAATTTTATTCTACGTAATTAGCTAGTCTGCTGTCATTGTATGACATAGTATTACATATTTTCACCGAACTTAAAAACCCAACGTTTTCAAGTTTGGTTCTCTATTTCATGAAATTAAGATAATTCAATCCATCGAATCCAAAAAATGTGTGTACACACATTTTTCATTCAGTAAAAAGCTCTTGAAACTGCATTTTCAACCAAGTAATCGTATATTTTTTTTGCGCTTTGATCCCGACACGTACCTGTCTATAACAAAATATATAAAACAGGTGTAAAATAAATGTGTTCTTGTAACACTGCATTTAAATATTAATGCATATTATTGTTGAGATTTCCCAGCATGGTATCCGATAAAATGATAAAAGTCACATCGTCATAAATAATATCGCACAATCGAATAATATACAGTAATATTCGTCACCGCAGGGGTCAGACGTTGGTAATAAATTATAAAGTAAATTGCTAAAATTATTATATAAGCGTTGTTTTTATATCTGAGCCAAAATGCTACGCAGACATGTCACGTGGAAAAATCAGGTCATTGAGTACACATATACATTTATATGACAAGGATATAGTGTAAGACTAGAACGAATGAACAGGAATCTAGGTAATCTACCGTCTACTACATCATCTCTTAGAGATCGTAACCATAGTGGGTTCATAAAACAGCCGGTAGGTTCGCTAAAATAAGTTTTACCAATAAAATTAAACCGACTTCCAAAACAAAACACTACAAAGAGAAAAATAACTTTCTTTTCGAAAGTCGGTGTTATTGTTACCTATTTTTTCGTTTTTAGGGTTCCGTACCCAAAGTACTAAGACTCCGCGGTCCGTCTGTCTGTCTGTCCGTCTGCCTGTCTGTCTGTCACCAGGCTGTATCTCATGAACCGTGATAGCTAGACAGTTGAAATTTTCAAAAATAGAATTAAAAATAGAATATAATAAATATTTGAGTGGGGCTCCCATACAACAAACGTGATTTATTTTGTCATTTTTTGCGATAATGGTACGGAACCCTTCGTGCGTGAGTCTGACTCGTACTTGACCGGTTTTTTTAATGATACTGAACTGATCCAATTATGGGTTAAGCTCGCCTTTGTACATAAGTTTTCCTTTTGTATTTTTAAATGTTTATTTTGTGTACAATAAAGAATATGAATATGAATATACCCTTTTATTTTTCTCTTTTTAGTTTTGGTACTGTACCCTATATAACCATGTTTTTTTTTTTTTTTTATAGCCAAAATATAGGCTTCTCATCACAATTCCAACAAGCCTAAACACGACTGGGATAACTGCATTGTTATATTACGGAGTTCCGATGCCTACCTTCCGGCTTCATCACCAGATCAGTTCAATAGTACCATTTCCATTAAAACCATATTATTTAAATGTGCTTCATAACAGTTATTTACTATTCGAGATATCTTATACCCATAATATACTTATCATTGAGAAGTTACAATGGCCATCTGGAGTCTTCTTCATCAGTTCCACTACAGCTCGTAGCTCATCATCAGCAGTAGTGCTTGCTAGCAGAAGACCAACGAGACAGTTCTAAACAGAACTTTCAGATGTAAACTTGCACAACACACCTGACTACGCTATTCAGCTGAAACCATCCAACGAATTATAACTCCGTGTACAAAAAAAAGTTAATTAAAAAAATCAAAAAACCCGACAACTTAAAAAGCGAACTAAAAAGATATATACAAGGAGAAAATCATGCTGTGCAGTCGGAGGATACATATTCGCGGGCTGGCTGACCAAAACCAGTGTGTCCCATCATTTTCTCCTTGTTTACATCTTTTTAGTTCTCTTTTTAAGTAGTGGAGTTTTTGAATTTTTTTAACTACCTTTTTTATTTATAGCTTTTTAGTTTTTTTTTTAAATTAGGTACATTTAAACATATACCTAAGTTTTATATATCTTTAAAATCACCACATAAAACCCTTTATTTTGATACACCACACGATATGAGTTTGGAAGAAAAAAAAATTTGGGTCCCCACAATAATGCGCGCCCAAAAACCGCCATTTTTCTATATTCAAATTTTAATGTAGCCAGTGACACTCGCAGGGTTAAGAGGAATCGATTGACGTAAGAAACATCAAAATCAGCCAACGCGTTTGGTCTCTAGAACGCCATATAGGAACAAACATACATACATAGTCTGATAAACACATTATCGTCCTTCGGCAGTCGGGTAAATACGAGGAAAACAAGGAATATGACAGTAATTTTCTTGTTGACTAGAAGTGGTGCTCAATCGCGGCGCACATTCATGTCAAGCACGTCCTTACTTTCTTTGTTACATAAAATAAACGAGTACATGTTCAAAAGGTACAAAACATGTCGAACTTGATTCGTATAGTCTATAGAATGCTATACAAAAGGGTGTGTTTTAATTTATTGGCAACGTTTTACGTTTGAAAGTAGGTACTCAAGAATTTGTTCAGTAAGGGACAAATATCAAACCCTCTTTTTTTGGGCAGTCGTGTAAAAATAAAATAAATCAGCTGATCCTTCTTGTCGAATTTTCTTTCTAAAAACAACGGCCCCGCACTAGAAATTTCTCCTGTATTGTGGATACGTTTACGAAGTCGCACACACAAACAACCAGACCCGGAAAAAGTATCTGTAGCCTTTTTTACCCCCTACAGAAAAAAAGAGAGATGTTATAAGTTTGACGTATGTACTTACCTGTGTTTGTTTATTTGTGTAGGTATCTGTCTTTTTTGTTCGAAAGGTGACATTATCGGGAGTGTTCTTAGCTATGTTTAATGAAAATCGGTTCAGACTTCCAAAAGATATGGGCGTTTTACTGTTTGAATCAGGGTGGTTGCGCAAGATATCGTGTCGGGGTTTTTAAATTTTACTTGTTTCACATAGGTAGTGGTGTCTAATCCCATACAAAGAAACCGTGCCGACGTTCTATAATGATTAGTTTTTGTACATCGGTCGCCTTCGGTTCCGTTCCTTTCCACGGATATAGATGGTGATATATCTATCGCCGTGGAACAGAACCGAACGCGATCGATTTACAAAATATAATCAGTATAATCAGTTGGAAAACGCTAGTTACGTCGGCACGATTTCTTTGTATGGGATGAGACATCTGTATTATACTGCTAGTATTATATTATCTGTGACATAGATATATTTCGGTCGGTTTTCAGTCCAACCGGATAAAGCCTTTTAGTGCTAGTATTTTGCTTGGAGGGACGCCTATTTAGCTTGGCAACCCAGTAAATAGGTAACAAGATACTCCTTGGCGAAACTGGAGTCAGATTTTACCTAGTTTTACTTCTCATTGACAAATTACGCCTTTTTTTTTGTTTTCACCTTAGATAAAGAACAGCTTATAGATTCAGCCTTAAAATGAGCTTGATTGATAGAGCGAGATCGCTAATTGGCAGCCCCATGTAAATAATAAGGACAAAAGATTATTTTTTGTCTTTGTCACCATGGCCGGCTTTTGTTGTTTGTCAAACGCTAATATCATGGCAGGTTTGACAAACTAACTCGGTCGTGTTTGTTTTTTTTGTGATTTCGTGGGATTAAGTGTTTATTGAGACAAGGAATTGGGTTATTTATAGATAATAAGTGTCAGTGCAATGGTGGGTTGAAGTGTTCTAGGCTGTAAAAGCCAAAGTGTTATTGTTATTGTAGTTTCATGTGCGGCCACGCCATGGCGCCATCTATAGGTACTTTATCTAAGGTTTTCACCCACTGAAAGATTGCCAACGTTTAAAAAAGTCATCCGGTATAAACGCGGTAACATTGATGTATTTTATTTGAACAGTTCCTAGTCGACATACCACATTTTACATATTGGAGAGAAATATTTCACCTACAAAGATAAATGGATTGGGCTCGAGAGTTTCGGCCACAAAAATAGCGGAATGATGATAAATAAGATGAGAAGGCTGTAAAACCTGAAATATGAGACGTTTTGAACACTTCAGCATATTATTTACTTTTTTATCTGTTTGTGAAATGGAGGTAGATACATAGTCAAAAATATTTTTTTTTTAAAGAGTAAGTATGGAGTTTCTTGTGCATTCTTCTCCATAACAAGCTACTTTCCGAATGCACGGTAGAATCAACTTTTATTCCATGTAAATTTAAAAAGTATGGAGTTTCTTGTGCATTCTTCTACATAACAAGCTACTTTCCAAATGCACGGTAGAATCAACTTTTATTCCATGTAAATTTAAATTGTGACATTCAAAAGTGCCGCTTGGTGGCCCAGTTGAAAATAAATATCTTTTAGTCACGCCTGTAACTAATGCCCCAATTTATGTCGGTCTAAGTGGTTACATATTTTTTGGTGTAAGAGGTCTGAAGGTATGACCTAAAGTGCGATTAGTGTTAAGGAATTCTAAGAAGAGAATTAATTTCAAGGCAGGTAATGTAACTCTGTTATCCCTGTGTCTAAAGGTGGCAGTGACCACGTATGATCTGGTGGATCCCCTGCATGTTTGATACAGGTAAAATCTATACCAATATTATAAAGAGGATAGTTTTTTTTGTTTGTACCGAATAGGCTCTGAAACTACTGGACCGATTTAAAAATAAAAATGTGTGGAAAGCTACATTACACCCGAGTAACAAAAGCTATAAATAATTTTCAAAAAAATTACAGATCCTTATGAAAATTGCAATAATGTAACCAAAAGTAGCAAAATTTTACCTATAAAATGCATTATTTGGAGTGCGCTGAGAAAACTATTGATGATACATAAAAAATATGTACTACATGATTAAAGTTCTCATTATTACCTACATAAAAGTTAGTCAGAGGGTATATCTAACTATCATAGTTAAGTCACAATAGCAGCTTTGTGTTAAAAAAATTAAGTAGATCGCCGGTAGAAACAAAAGTTGTTTACATTCGTATTGTAGTATGGTATTCATTCTTATTCAAATAAATAGTTTAACAAATTGGTAGGGTAGGGTATGTAGGGTAGGGTAGGGAAGGGTATGTAGGGTAAGGTAGGGTAGGTAGGTATGTAGGATAGGGTAAGGTAGGTAGGTTCATCCGTAGGTCAGGTGAGTAGGGTGGTAGCCTACCCACCTAGGGTAGGTAAGTGGGTAGGTAGGAAGCCACGGGAGCAAGCTAGTGGCATATGAATTTTTTTGCGCTTAACATAATTGGAACGTCTTTGTGTTGTACAAAGGTTCGAGATCCAGAATTTTTCAGAAAAATAAATGGTTTATCCACCAGCTTCTTTTTCCACCGCAGTTTTAGCAGCCAAACCATACATCATACGTTTTTTTGCTCCTGAAACTACTAAAGTACCATTCTGCGAACTGAATCCAAATCGTGATGGTCCATGTTCCTGAGGCGGAAACACGTGAACCAATGGTAATACAAGTTTGTTCCCCAACTTATACCAAGTTTATGACACAATTTCAGCTGTTTCAAGTTATAACGGAATTTATAACTGAATAGACCTTCGATAAGATTGTTGTTGTTTCTTGGGGCGATAACATTTTGGAAGGTATTGGAGAAGGTGTAGTATTTTGTGGTATTTGATAAACAGACAGGGAAAACTGTAAGCAAAACTTTACCTTTATAATAAACTTTACAATCAAACTAAATCAGCCTTCAACTCGGCAGAAAAAATTCTCTGCAAGCGAGATTCTTGTTCAATTTCACACATCTACCATTTTAAAAAGATTGAGTCTACTTTTGTGTCTGGATATAAGTAAAAAAAAACCCGACTGCTTAAAAAGCGAACTAAAAAGACGTAAACAAGAAGAAATTCATGCTGTGCCAAAACCAGATGTATCCCCGACTGCACAGCATGAATTTCTTCTTGTTTACATCTTTTTAGTTCGCTTTATAAGCAGTTGAGTTTTTTGATTTTTTTAATTAACTTTTTTTATTTACAAATTTAGTTATTTTTAGAGTTAGGTACATTTAAACACATAAGTCGTATATATTTTTGAAATCACTTCTGAAAACCCTTTATTTTAATACCACTCTTTATATGATTAGATATGAAAAAAAAAACCCCTTAAAAATGGCGCCCAAAGCTACCATTTTTTATTTTCGAATTTTAACGTAGCCAGTGACACTCGCAAGGTTAAAAAGAATCGATTGACGTAAGAATCATCAGAATCGGCCAACGCGTTTGGTCTCTAGAACGCCACATAAGAACAGACATACATACATACATACATAGACTGATAAACACATTACCCTCCTTCGGCAGTCGGGTAAAAATGTATTGGCTAAAGAAGTGATTATACTCCTGAGCCCAACGTCCCCTTGTTTTAACCTTCTCAATTATCATTGAACCCTAGTGCGAGTCCTTCCAAGTACCTTTGAACAGGAAAAATAACTGTAGACTATACAGAAAAATATTTCCACAGATTTATAGAATTCTCAGATTCCAGTCAAAACATTATTATACCGAAACCTACTGACCCAAATCTTCAACGAAACCAGCTTACACACGAATCCATAATCGTATACTCGTATAAATGTAGTTTTTCTCGCAGTCTTGTAGTCCGTGACAAAGATTTCCTTTGTAACTCTCGTTCGGTCCAGTGACCACATAGAAAGTGCGAGGTAAATGCCCATTTTCTGCCAAGTTGAACAAAGCCGCGGGTGCAAAATGCTTGTATTCCCGCAATGGTTGCTCTAACGTGGGTTATATATTGTTTAGTGATGTCGTGTTTACTAATAATAGTGTTTGAAATGTCTTTGATTTTTACCCGACTGCCTAAGGAGGGTAATGTGTTTATCAGTCTATGTATGTATGTATGTTTTTTCCTACGTGGCGTTCCAGAGACCAAACGCTTTGGCCGATTTTGATGATTCGTACGTCAATCAATTCCTAACCTTGCGAGTGTCACTGGCTACATTAAAATTGGAAAATAGAAAAATGGAGGCTTTTGGGCGCCATATTGTGTGGGCCCAATTTATTTTTTTCTTTTTATCCCAACGTGTGGGGTTTTAAATTAAAGGGTTTTTGGAGGTGATTTCAAAAATATTAACACTTATATGTTTAAATGTACCCAATTTGAAAAAAAAAAACTAAAAACTTATAAATAAAAAAAGTTTATTCAAAAAAGCAAAAAAAGCCGACTGCTTGAAAGCGAACTAAAAAGACGTAAACAAGGAGAAAATCATGCTGTGGAGTCGGAAGATACATATTCGCGAGCTGGCTGACCAAAACCAGAAGTATCCTCCGACTGCACAGCATGATTTTCTTCTATTTTACGTCTTTTTAGGTCTTTTTCAAGCAGTCGGGTTTTTTTTTTTTTTTTTTTTAGTTAAAGAGTAATATTTTTACAGAGATGTATTATTCCAATTTATACGAATGTGGAGAACAATAGGAATCAACGATTGTTATATTGTTTGAAGTCTGTTCATAAGTACTTATTGTGTTACAAAATAAAAGTGGGAAAACCTCAAACCCGAAATTACAAACCGTTCCAAAAATATTTCTCCTTTGTTCAAATTCAGAGCACTCGAAAAAAAAGCTACAAAAGAAAATCCGCTAATGCAGACCGTTCAAATACCAGGATAGCAGAAAATTAAACAGGTCTCAAGCCTACTTGATATCACGTCAAAAAGCAAAGTACTTCTCGCGTTTCGCGACAAACCGTTGAGTCGGCATAAATCATCCCTTCCATGTTATGTTGCCCTAGTACTTTGAACTGAGTGGCTCGCACAATTTGATGTTACATTTTGGATTGTCGCCAAACTCTGTTGTTGTATGTGTTAAATTTTGTTTCCGAAGGAATTGATTGTATCTTGGGAAGTTGGGAAACTTCCTGTTTATTGTTTTGTTCACACTATATTGTTGTGAGCCGACTTGGACTTACATGTTTTATTTGATCGAGGAAAGAAAGAAAAGTAAATAAAACGAAACGGAATAACTTTGCTTATAAGTAGGCTTAGATGACTCTGCCTCTGGAATACTTTTGACAATCCTGTTGGACAAAAAGTAAAGCTCTCTACAGTCTTAACAATATTTAAAGCACCTACAACTTAACCACAGGGATTTTTTTTCAATCTTACTTTCTGATATAAATCATATCTATTATAAAATGCGACAGTTAAGATGGGTGTATTTTTGTTAATCAATCACGCCAGAACGGCTGAATGGATCTGGATGAAATTTGACACAGAGATAAACTATAGTCTGGAATAGCACATAGGCTAATTTTATTAAGGCAAAAATGGACAGTTCCCTTGGGACAATGCTGACATTCTCGCGGGCAAAGCCGCTGGCAGAGGCTAGTAATGCTTATTATAAATGTGATAGTTTGGATATATAGCATAAAGGCTTTTCATCCTAGTATAATGTTACCTTAAGGCGGTACCCCGAGCAAAACGCCGCGCAAGCCGTTTTTAGGGTTCCGTAGCCAAATGGCAAAAAACGGAACCCTTATAGATTCGTCATGTCTGTCTGTCTGTCTGTCCGTCCGTATGTCACAGCCACTTTTTTCCGAAACTATAAGAACTATGCTGTTGAAACTTGGTGAGTAGATGTATTCTGTGAACCGCATTAAGATTTTCACTCAATAGTAGAAAAAAAAACAATAAATTTTGGTGGTCTCCATACTTGAAACTGAAACAATTTTTTTTTTCCATCAAACCCATACGTGTGGGCTATCTATGGATAGGTCTTCAAAAATGATATTGAGGTTTCTATTATATTTTTTTTCTAAACTGAATAGTTTGCGCGAGAGACACTTCCAAAGTGGTAAAATGTGTCCCCCCCCCCCCCCTGTAACTTCTAAAATAAGAGAATGATAAAACTAAAAAAAATATGTGATGTACATTACCATGTAAACTACCAGCGAAAATTAGTTTGAAAGAGATCTAGTAAGTAGTTTTTTTTTAATACGTCATAAATCGTAAACCGCAATTTACCAAGTACGGAACCCTTCGTGCGCGAGTACGACTCGCACTTGGCCGGTTTTTGTGCTGTTTTTAGGAGCTATCTACTCGTTATTTAAAAAGAAATATCAATTAATAAAAATACATTAAATTTCTACATAATATTGATTTTAAAATGGTAGATTTAGTTTTCTTTAAATGTTGTATATATTTCACTAATCTACTTCCAAAAAAACATAAAAATGAGAAATAATTATTGTTATTATGCATCTCCTCGTAAAGTGTTCATTGATTATTTTTTGTATTAACACTAATGGATAGACAATTTAATAACGAACATTTTTGTAGAATTATTTTTTTCAAAAGACCAAAATTCGATTTTAAAATATGGGCGTATTTACTACTGTAATTCATGCGCCACCAGTGCCGCTAGACCAATAGGTACGCTCATATCTCATGCCGATTTTTTGGTCAGGGTACCGTCTTAAGATGCTGAAACACTTTTGTCGCGATCGAAGCCACAGGCAGAAGCAAGTTCAGAAAATATTTTGAAACTTCAGAAACTAGTGCATGGTTCGAAGAGTCTTGGTCGTTTCCTATGAATAATAACCGCCAAGAAAGTTCAGATACTATAAAAAAAAGATTTTTCACAGTGTTATATAAGTTTTGTAGGTCTACCTAAGTGTTTAACAAAACTCAGCTATTGAAAATAGAAGAATATAAAACGTTTATTCGATAGAGAAGAATAGTAAAAAGAGTATAATCAAGGTTCAAGAATTGCGACGGGCGTGAACACACGGAAAGGGTTACTCGTACCAACTAAGCATTTCCTGGGCGTCAGACATCCAGCGCTTATTTTCAGTTGGAACCCTATACTCAATAATCCGTAGTCCACTGCTCGAGAGTTGACTCTATGGAATACGAACCCTTTTTAATTAATTTCCGGGCGCATTTGGCCCTACCTGTTTACCCATCCAAATGATAGATTTTGCTCAGTGACTGGATACTAATTTTAAACAAATAAGTTTTTAAACAAGTTAATCTCAAGGAATTCTAATAAAAATATCAATCAAAAACTCATAATACATTGTTTAAATTAATATTCTCTTTAGCAAGTCCACTAACAGTCTACCAGCGCCACCTACCTCAATTTTCCAAAACTAATCGGTTAGCGCCATCTAGGAGTGTCACCGAGTACTACAATGGAAACGGGAAACTGAAAATAGAGGAGGTTCTCTGTGAGCTCACGTTAGGTACTAACTTGTTATAATGTCAGTGACACTTCCTTCTCATAGATGGCGCTATTTCAAGGTTTAGCAAGGATTTTGAGATAAATATAATTTAAAAAAACTTTAACCGAACTACACAAATGAAAAAAAAACGTTTGGATTTATCACTTACGCAAAATAAGGAATAAAGTATATTTCATCAACACTGCTCTTAAAATGGTAAAGGAAAACATCGTGAGGAAACCGGCATGAGGGTTCATCTATCCTATCCTATCCTAAGGTTGTTGGTTCATTTTTAGGAGATGTAAATCAACCAATCAGGTTGGTTGCAATAAAGAGATTGTATTACAATAAAAAACATCTTTCAACTTTCTGCAAACATTACAATCAAATATTGTGATTGGGTAACTACCACTGATGACGCAAGTTACAACTGCCATTTTTTTAGAATTGCTTTCAGTACTTTGTACTTACGATATAACACTTTCACAAGCCCAAATGCCTGTGCAAGAACTTTTTAACCCGATTACGTATGAGTTCCACATAGCCGGCTCACAAACTAAGTTCCCCCAGTTGTATCGGCCGACCATACGTCCAGAATTACAATTTGCTCATCGATTAATCATTGTAGATGTCAGAACTTTACCTAATTTATTACTTGCCAGAATTATTGCTTGAACTAGGAACGTGATAAAACAAACAAGATATTAGTTTCCAATGAATACTGAAGTAGTCTCAGAGGAAACTGCGATCGATTGTCGGCAAATAGAGTGTTGGCTGTGATAATTGAATAACTATTTTTTTTTCGTGTTTTGGCAACAATCAATCTGCCTAGCCTTTTCCCAACTATGTTTTTTTGTGTTGGGGTTGGCTTCCAGTCTAACCGGATTCAGCTGAGTACCAGTTTTTTACATGGAGCGACTGCCTATCTGACCTCCATAACCCAGTAACTGAGTAATACGGTACCCCATGGCTAGACTGGTGTCAGATCTCAAGCTTCTGACAACTCGTAACGACTGTCAAAGAACTTCAAATGACAGCCGGGTCCAACGGCTTTACGTGCTTTCCGAGGCACGAAGGAAACTCGGTATGTTGAAATGGTCACCCATTCACGGACCGACCTCGTCAAGCGTTGCTTAACCTTGAAGATCGACCCGTGCGGCTGTTATTATTTAGTCACGAGCTCCTCTGCTCCTGTTTGGCAACAATCTCTATAAATGAGGAGTGAGGAGGCATTCGAAGGTCAGTCATCACCGATACCATCTATTCCAACTTCTTATTCTAAAGGACTATTATTAAAGTGCTTAGCCCTCTTAAAAATAAAATGGAGTACAGTTGTTCTATCCCACGACGGTGGGTTAGACTTAGTCGTGTGTGAAGACGCACATGCAATTTTTTTCTGTGTGCTCGAGCGATCTGAGTGCTCCCGAGCTTACGCACACAAAACGCTGTGCATGTGCATCACACACACGACAAAAACCAACACGCCGTCGTTAGATAGAACAACTTGCCTACGAAACTTTATAATAGGCCAAATTAAAGGAAACAGAGCAAATTAAAAGATTTTTCTGTAGCGGTAAGATTAGCGGTATAGCTGTCGAACGATCTGCCTAGTGGTTTGCGGTGTGATTGTTGTTGAAAAAAAAAATGCACCCGAGAAGACACGCTCCGTGAATTGTAAATTAATGATGTACATATTCAGAATGTTTTGTAGGTACTGTTGTTGAGTCGAATGGCGTGATTTGAGTTTGTCGGCGAGTCAAGTATTTTTTGCTAGTCTTTCCTGGCTCATTCCTTGTCATATGACTCCCTGCATATTGCCCGAGTCCGCGCCTATATTTACATACAAATACTGCGCGATAAAAATCAGTTGTTACCTACACTTTGTAGAATTATGCGAACTCTTAAAATAAATCCTATACTTCATAAAAGATAGCTTGATCTCTGCGATATATGTCAAACTGACGTATACGTTATTGTTATTGAACGATCAATTAATAATTATCACAAATTTATTAGGTATTCTGTTTTTACAAGCTTTTATTTAACTTGCCACTGAATTTTAAAACAATACGGTAGTTTACAAAAAATTTGGTTTTTTGTCGTAGATGAATAAAAATAAGACACGTATTTTTCTTTTGAACCATAAACATAAAGTGACAAAAATATAATGCGCCACTAGTAACCTTTATACTGCCTTAGTGACGTCACAAGCTTCAACTCGTGAACTTTGATGCGCTTTAACTTTGTAATTTTTTATTGATTTGGTAAAGCAAAAAATACGTGTCCATTATTATCTATTTGATAATGTCTCTGATGGACTAAATAGAAATATCATTTTTCTACCCAGAAAACATCCCTATTATCCTCAAGTGATTGAGCTGAAATTCTGAGACACGTTTTTTTGGTTTGCATGACAATGCATGATTGGCTAAGTGACATCATTCTTCATCCAATATAGCGGATCCCCAACGATGGCGATTCAATTATTTCCATGATATGGGTATAAAAAGAAAGGTTTTACCGAGAGAAATACTAAAATAAAATAAAAATAGTTTATAAAAAGTGTTTTAATTTAAATTAATGATTCTGTCTGTTGTACTTAATGAGTAGATAGTTTATCTGACAGATCTCGAGTACTTCAAGTCACCTAGCGTAATGTTAGTCGATTGTAAGACTCCTTTCTGTTTAGCTTGGAGATATGCTCATGCATACTGCGCTACCACGAGGAGATAGCAGTTGTCCGTCACCGGACCCTCCTGCGCAACACACTTTACACCGTGGTCACCCAGGGATCAAACCAGCACATCGGCGCCAGACGACCCCGTGTATGGCACCCTTGGTTGACGGATCAAGGTCAATGGCCCCGCCAGCTACCATTTTTCGGCCGCAGGGGATAAGGAGAGCGGCCAACGCTATACCGACACTCCTCCTCCCCTGCGGCCCCATCGCATCCGCCATCAGACGGTGGCGACCCCGTCTAGGCCGCAAAGGTTAGGAGAGCCGCGCACCGCAATACTGGCACTCCTCTCCCGCCGCGGCCTCCAACCCTCAGCCACGATATCGTATGGGACCTGGGATGCTCCATAAGACATCGCGGCCCGCCTCAGTTGCGATGTCGCCAGTTACCAAGCGGCACCGCAACCTACTAGTTGGCCGCTACGTCGTCGGCTTAATCGGCAAAAGCCCTGACGAGCGGCCCCTCCTTCCTCTTCGCTTCACCATGGGTGACCAAGTCACGGTTACTGAGCCCCCCGCCTCGAGAATGCGGGAACCCACCAGGGGGGCGATTGTAAGACTCCTAGGAATAGATACAATGGTGGGTTATAAACTATGTCTTCAAGTCTACCCACAGGTTTACTAGTAATTTCCTTAGAACTCCAAAGTTCCACCTACTCAATATTATTATGATCGAACTTGAAGCAAACGTTCTGCGGTTGTGCTCATCTAAAAGTTTATGTAGACCCTCAATGTTTCTGCCAGCGGTATCGATAGTTTTGAGGTTTATGTTAAACTCTGTTTTAATGGAGGTCTCGGATATACTGGGGCTTGTATAGATTTATTTTGAAGTGCTGCTTGATAACATTTTCAACCAATAATGGCTTGTCGTTCCTGGATATATTCATGTTTAGGATCATTTATTTTACACTGAACCTTTGGCATTTAATCCGCTATTCAAAGACAAAGATAAGTTTAAATAAATAAACCTTTAGTAATGTTCTGTGGTGTTTTAGACCTAAAATAACTGGGGTATTAGGACCACTAATAAACAGGTGAACCAATGGCCTGCTTAAGGGTGCGGGTATCTGGTAGATGCGAGACGCACAGGACCGGTCATGTGGCGATGTTTGGGAGAGGACGTCAGCAGTGGACGTCTTTTTACTGAAATGATCATGTGCAAAAAAAAACACAATAAATGCTATTTTGCCATAATTGTAAGGAATGGCAATTCCGTCAAAATTCGTTTTTAATCGATGTTTGCTTTGTTGGTTGCTCTGGAAAGGCTTTCACTCACACCAACGCATCCCAACGAAAGGTTCGTAGAAAGCTCCCGATAATAATGAAGGTTGTATTCAAAGTTGTGTTTTCTGCAAACATTGATAGTCTGTTTTCCCTAGGTTCAGATTACTTAATTCTAGATAATAGCTAGTACTAAGAGTAGGTAATTCGCGCGCAGCGAAGTATTTTTGTCGGAAACGTGTATAGTTGTCTGCCAGGAATCTCAGCTGGACCACGTCGGTTATCCCAAATTTATTATACATATTTTTCCCCCAATAGCCCCCGACCGGACACGAGACCAGGAAACCACCACGGGAACAAATGTGAGTAGTAGTTGTAAGTTGTGCATGCTTGTATCACTTTCCACCTATACGGAATCGGTATCCCAAAAACAGACCCCTAGTTACCGCTGCCGCGTATCGCGGTTTCGCGGTTATAGGACCTTGTGATCCAAGAGTCACAGCATTGCTCATGGGCCTCAATGTTGCCTCTTGGCTTGTGATTCGCAGGCCTGTATTCAACATTTGGTCATAGTCTGGTTTCTCTAGGTTCAGAGTACTTAATACGCGATTTAATTACCTACTACTGCCATAATTAATGCAAAACTATATCGCTTATCAAAAACAAACCTAAGCTTAAAAAAATTGAAACTACAAAAAAAAAGTTCTAGTTTTAAAATCATTCCTAACTGAAAACACAATATTCGCGAATGCAGTTCACGGATACACGAGGCAGATGGAATCGAATGCTCACAAAAATATCTGACCCTCACACGGTCACTCGGTCAGGGGTGGCCAGTTTGTCAAGGTCTATTCTGGTGGAAATAGATATGACTACTTCGGAAGCGACAATAGACTGCTTTCAGTTTTAGTGAATTTGACTTGAACAATTGAGTTTTTATTTTTCTGTTCAACACAAAATCAAAAATCTTTTTCACAAAATAATACAACCGACTTCCAAATAAAAACACTATAAAGTGAAAAATAACTTCAATCTTGGAACTCGGTGTTCCTGTTTTCGTTTCTGCGTTTTGTGACACCGACTGCCGAAATTGAAGTTATTTTTCACTTTGTGGTGTTTTTATTTGGAAGTCGGATGTATTTTATTTGTAAAATGTTTTTTATTTTGTACTTTTTAGTTGTGATACAGTCGTAGGTCGTGAGTTCGAACCCAGGCAGGCGCATTACTTTGTGTAAATTATTTCATCACCACTGCTCTTAAAACGGTGAAGGAAAACATCGTGAGGAAACCAGCGTGTCTTAGAACCAAAAATTCGAAGACATGTGACATCCACCAACCCGCCCTGGGCCCGCGTGGTGGATTAAGGTGAATTACCTCCCTCACAGTGAGGATGGCTGTGTCCCAGCAGTGGGAACATTATAAGGCGTATGATGATGATGATGATATAATGGTTAAGTTCTATAGTAACATGAAACTTGAACAAAACCGGTAGTATGAGAGTGTACACATCTGCGTACCCCTTTAAAGCGTACCGGCGTGATGTTATGTAATGAAATGGTGTAAATAATAAACATACATGCGATTGCAGCTATCCCGAGAGATGCCGTCATTTATTGAAGAGTTATGCTGTTTATCGCCGAAGTTCTTCATCAGATCTTAACTAAATTTAAATGGAAGCACCACATGAGAAGCACCAGCTTACAAATAGAAAAAAAAAAACAATAATCGGTTACATAGTAAAAAGTTCTGAGATAACAAACATTAAAAAAATACAGTCGAATTGAGAACCTCCTCCTTTTTGAAGTCGGTTAAAAATAGTCAAACGCAACTTAAAGCATTGTGGGTTAGGCAGAGCAGTATTTATAATGGAAAACTCACATTTTGCTACTAGCTTACTAGGTTTCTTTCTTTCTTTTCATGGTCCCCTCCGAATGATTGCATTGTTTCGGTCATCTCATGGTTTCAAGACCTTCTCTTGATGATTTTCCTCCAGTTGCTCCTTGTCACAGCAATATGCATGGGTTTCAATGTCTTATACAACGTTTAAACCCCATATAATTGGGGTGAACTTATTGTCAGCAACTCGCCACATCAGGCTGTTAAGGTATTAGTTGTCTAAAAGCCCAATAACACTTTGCCTGACCTGCCAGTTTAACCTAGGACCTGATGCTCAGCAGTCATCATCATCGTCATTTCAGACGAAATACGTCCACTGCTGGACATAGGCCTTCCCCAAGCGTCGCCACATTGATCGGTCATGTGCGTTTCGCATCCACCGGTCTCCCACAACCTTGACTAGGTCGTTACTCCACCTAGGTCCTAGAGGGAGGCCTTCCAACGCTGCGTCTGCCAGCGGTCGCCACTCCAGAACTTTACGGCCCCAACGGCCATCCGTTCTGCGAGCAATGTGCCTTGTCGGAAACCTTGGTTCTCTTTCGGATGTCTTCATTTCTGATTCGATCACGCAAGAAAACGCCGAGCATAGCTCTCTCCATTGCCCTTTGGGTGACTGCCTTCTGATGAGGCCCATTGTGAACAACCACGTCCCTGTCCCGTAAGACAGGCAAAGGTCAAATAATTCTTGTATACTCGTAATAAAAAACGGCTGCTCCTGTGAAGAAGGTATTATACATACATACATATACTCACGCTTTTTTCCCATGGGGATAGGCAGAAACTGAAGGTATTATATTTACCTATAAATTCGTCTGTAAAAAAATAAGAACAGTAGATTTCAATAAAATTAAGAAATTCTGTTTTTCTTCTAGGATATAGTTGTCTGAAGCCCAGTCAAACTTTGTTTTATAACCTATTAAAAATAGCCTATAGGTTAATTAAGGCGCAGATACCCCTCAGTAGCTGATTTTAAAATAAGAATAACGTCTAAACGGCTACGCGTATTTTTTTGGAAAAATATTTGTTCGGTTAGGTTAGGTTAGTTTTTTTGCAAAGTTATGTCCACTACGGATAAAAAGACGACAATCGCACCAAAACCGAATTGTTACCATCTCTAAGACAATTAAATTATCAACATTTTGATCTGAAGCTTTTTTTATATATTTATATATATATATAGACTAATAAGATACGTACAAAAAACTTCTGAATTTCGGGTCGCGCGGGTGTGAAACGAGTGCGTGTTTTGTTCCCTCAAGGTCGTTGCCGACTGTCGGCATCTTAAAGTAATACTAAGAATTGAAACAGTACAAGAATTCATTCTTGGAGAAGAATACCTATCGCTTCCTATAGCAACAATCAAGACTATTCTCACACTATTACAGAACATCATGAATATAATGTGTTTAGTAAATTGACTTTCCGTTCTTAGCCTACAGGTAGTAATAGTTAGTATTCTTTGCTACGGGTAAACCCCGTATTGATAGATTAATTATTTTTATGAGACACTAGCTGACCCCCGCGGCTTCGCTCCCTTCAAAAGTATAGCCTATGTCACTCTGGAATAATGTAGCTTTCCATAGGAGAAAGAATTTTTAAAATCGGTCCAGTAGTTTCGGAGCCTATTCGGTACAAACAAACAAACAAAAAAATCTTTCCTCTTTATAATATTGGTATTGGTATAGATTATGGTATGTCATATGCCACAACACCTGCACTCTGAAATACCTTTACGAGGCAAATGCTAACGTGGCTGAATTCTGGTCAAAACACATTTTTATAACATACAAAATATACTCTTTTGATTTAATTCCTCTTCGCCCGTCCGTATGTCTTCGCCATTTTTATCCACACCACTCATTTCACACCAAACTTAGTCAAACAAAACCGACCCACTCTTGAACAAAAATCACAACAGAGCACTGTTCAATGTCGACGCCGAATATAGCACGGCCCAGACATTGGGAGCATGCACCGGGGTCGCGCTGATCGCTGCTGAAGGTTGAGCCGGCTAACCTTCTAGTTTTAACAAGCTATTGTTTGGATATGTTTGAGATAGCTTTTGTTTTCTGGCTTCACTTTGTTTTGTTTGAAAGGTCGTTGCCGATAAGCGTTTGGGATGTAAATTATACATTAATCTACACTCACAACGTAATGTTCCAAATATGAATTCAAAAAATATTGCTTATACACGTACTTTATATTCGTGGATAAGAAAAATTAAAAAAAAAACTATTACAGTTCAACATTTTCCTTCGATTTTCAAACAACTGCATCAAATAACTTTTTAATTTTTATAGCACACTTTTACTTTTTAATTTATTGGCGCATAAGGGCTCATTGTTATTGACAGTCATGGTGCAATGAGAATCTAAATTACCCGCCATACTGCATATTTTGTCCATTTCCATTTATTTTATTTCAACTGTATGAGTGAAGATAAAATAGTGTATGCAACGGCATATAATTAGGTATTAAAACAATCGGCTTCGCCTCATGTGATAAACCCCCCCTCGTGTTTTAATAACCCCTATTATATGACCATTGTATAAACTACTATTATGTGACTAGCTCGATGACTTTTATGCCCATATTCCAAGACATGTCTTCAACTCGACTCCACCTTGAATTATTTAATTGACAGTTCGTGGCGCGTCGGAGATGTTTGCGCAAGCCCGTAAAGATTGTTTCTACGCGATTGTACGTAAAAAAACAGCGTCGCTACTGTGGAGAGTGAGGGACAGTCAAAATGGCATCCTGAAAACTGTAGCTGAGAGCTTCGGCTCCCCGTTTGTGCAGCATTTTGTGCGGAGGTTGATTGTTACTAACAATAGGTAATAAGTTTGTCCATGTTACTAACACTAGGTAATAAGTTTTTTTATGTTACTAACACTCTATAGATTTTTGCGTCCAAAATAAAGATGTTCTATTCGATTCTTTAACTTGTTATTTAAGACGACGACTAACGCCAATGACCTTGAAGGAACAAAACGCGCCCTCGTTTCACACCCGTGCGACGCGACACAAAATTTTGTAGTTTTTTGTAGGTTCCTTATTATTCTGTCTTTAAAAAAAAATCTTCAGATGAAAACTTTGATAACTTAATTGTCTTTGAGATGGTGTCGATTTCTTCAATAGACGCCCAGCGGTTTTGGTGCGATTGTCGTGTTTTTGTCGGTTTTAGACATAGCTTTACAAATTAATTACACTACATTATACGAATAAAACTCGAAATTTTCTTAGATCAAAGTATTAAGAAAATGATCTTTTGTAATATATATTTTTCCAAAAAAAATACGACTAGCCGTTTAGACGTGATTCTCATTTTAAAAACAGCTACTCAAGGGAATCGGCGCCTTAATAATTAGCCCGTTGAAATGGCGGCTGAGCCAACTGGAGGTCCGGAGGGGTTTTGAGGCTTGATAGGACAGTAGGTAAACAAATATTTTATCTTGCTAATATTATAAATACGAAAGTTTAGATGGATGGATGTATGTTTGTTACTCAATTACGCCAGAACGGCTGAACGGATCTGGATGAAATTTGGCACAGAGATATATTATAGTCTAGAAAAGAACATAGGCTATTCCAGACAATAATATATCGCCCGACCCACTATATCTTTTATACTGGTATAAAATTCCCTTGTATGATAAATCACATTTCACGCGGGCGAAGGCTTGCAGAAGCAGAAGCTAGTTGACAACTAAAGTGAAGTAAGAATCATAAGGATGATCAAAAGAAATAAAACCTCTACCTAGTGCCACCGAAGGATTATTAAAGTTCGCTGCATACGTAACGTGTTCTAATACAGATGGACATAGACGATAATTTTTGTTGAAAATGTCGGTTCATACAAAACGCCACGTCACCGTCCCGTCCGTGCAAACGCGACGTATGCTCTTCCGTATTCCATTTTGTATGAAACGGTATTTTCATAATTTATCATCTAGTTTCGTTCGGATTTAAAACAAGTTAAAACACGTACCTATGCAGCGACCTTAAGGCGGTACCCCGAGCAAAACGCCGCGCAAGACGTTTTTTGTGCTGTTTTTAGGAGCTATCTACTCGTTATTTAAAAAGAAATATCAATTAATAAAAATACATTAAATTTCTACATAGTATTGATTCTAAAATGGTAGATTTGGTTTTTTATTAAATGTTGTATATATTTCGCTAATCTACTTCCAAAAAAAAATAAAAATGAGAAATAATTATTGATTTTATGCATCTCCTCGTAAAGTGTTCATTGATTATTTTTTGTACTAACACTAATGGATAGGCAATTTAATAACGAACATTTTTGTAGAATTATTTTTTTCAAAAGACCAAAATTCGATTTTATAAAGATTTTATTCTAAAATCTGGGCGTATTCACTACTGTAATTCATGCGCCACCAGTGCCGCTAGACCAATAGGAACGCTCATATCTCATGCCGATTTTTTGGTCAGAGTACCGTCTTAAAGCTAGTTTATAAATGAAAACGTGCAAACAAATAAACCGTGTTTACACGTCAACAAAGATAATTGGAATGATTAACTTAGAAATGCAGGAATGGGACGCTTTTGACGCGATCGAAACCTGGTCTCTTTGGAGGCTATGCAGCGATGTCAAGTTGACTGGCGATACATGCCAGTACTGAGAATTCTTTATGAAAACGCAACAATGACCGTCCAAAGTCTGCATCGGCAAACTGCCTAGTTTGCCGATGCAGACTTTGGACGGTACTATCTCACTGCGTCGAGGGGTTAGACAAGGGGACGTAATTTCCCCGAAATTATTGAGTAACGCGGTGGAGGATATGCTTAAGACGTTGGACTGGGATGGTCGCGGCATTAATATAAACGGCGAATACATCTCACACTTGAGATTAGATTTGGTATAATGGCAGAGTCGCTGCATGACTTGCAGCTGATGCTGGACGGCTTAGCTGGTTCTTCTGCACGCAGAATTTGGACAACACACAGGTTATTTTCAATTCACACGTCACTCCGAGATCGATTGTGGTCAGTGGCAGTGTTCTCAAAGTTGTTCAAGAATACGTTTACCTCGGAAAAACTTTGAGAAAGAGGTTGGCAGAAGAATACAGCTGGGCTGGTTGGTTGTTCAGCGAGCTATAGAAAGGGCTATGCTCGGAGTCTAATCCAAAACGAGTTGACCCGGCAACCCGGCAGAGAACCAAAGTTGTCGACATAGCACACAGAATAAGTATGCCTGAAGTAGCAATGGGCCGGCCATATAAGTCGTAGAACCGATGACCGTTGGGGTAAACGTGTTCTTGAGTGGAGACCGCGAACTGGTAAACGTAAGGTAGGACGCCCTCAGGCTAGGTGGAGCGACGATCTTCTCAGGATGGCTGGTAGCAGCTGGAGGACAGTTGCCGAATATCGAACCAAATGGTGGTGCAATGGGAGAGGCCTTTGTCCAGCAGTGGACTTCTATAGGCTGATGATGAACGTAGTAATGAAATTCTTTACTCGTGCTTAAGAAAAAAAAACTTTATTAAAAAAATCATAAAACCCGACTGCTTCAAAAGCGAACTAAAAAGTCGTAAACAAGGAAAAAATCATGCTGTGCAGTCGGAGGATACATATTCGCGGGCTGGCTGACCAAAATCTGGTGTATCCTCCGCCTGCACAGCATGATTTTTTCCTTGTTTACTTGACTTTTTAGTTCGCTTTTGAAGCAATCGGGTTTTTCGGGTTTTTCGGGACAACACAAAACAATAATTTATGTAGAACGACAAGCTCTCAAACAGTATATGTGATACTAAACGCAAACCATAGACAGAGTCACAGATAATATAATACTACAGAGGTGAATTAAATCTGAGAATCGTTATTACTAGAGCGGTAACTGAGATAAATCGACTGCGGTAGGCTTCATGTCGAGTGGGTTATCGATATGGGTGCTGAATTTTTATTTGTGAAAGGGTTGTTTTCTGATCAGTCTGTTTGACCTAATCTATACTAATATTATAAAGCTGAAGAGTTTCTTTGTTTGTTTGTTTGAACGCGCTAATCTCAGGAGCTACTGGTTGCAATTGAAAAAATCTTTTTGTGTTTGATAGTCCATTTATCGAGGAAGATTATAACATCACGCTACAACCAATAGGAGCGGAGCATAAATGAAAAATGTTGTAAAAACGGGCAAAAATATTGTTTTTTGAGAGCTTCCGTTGCGTGCGTTACTAAAATGTCATACATGATGGAATTGTTCCTCTTTAAAAGTTGTAGAAAAAAGACCACGACAGCATATGTCTATCTTTTAAGATTGACTCACTATAACCTTTTTTTATGGTAAAAGAAAGAAAGAAAGGAAAATTGTTTATTTGCAAAAGGCACGACGCATACCATAAAAAGAACAAAACATCTTAAATACAATTATTACAAAGTAATGATAATGTAATGGTAATCAAATTTGTTCATTTGCGAAGGAATTTTATCAACATCTATACTAATATTATAAAGTTGAAGCAATTGTTTGTTTGTAGGGTTGGTAGGTAGGGTAGGTAGCGTAGGTAGGTAGAAGCCGAGGGGGTCAGCTAGTGAATAATAAAACAGTAGTCTTCCAGGCTGAATTTCAGCCACGGTCAACAATTGCAGCAGAGACTAGCTATCGGTGGACCCTCTGATCCCTCACTCTCATAGTCCGTTGGGACCACAAATTGTCATGAAATTAGGGCGATCAGGCGTGCTCTCCGTGGCATGTGGACACCGCCAACTTTCAAAGGCCGGACTGCCACTGATAAATTCACAATAACACTTTGCAACACGTAAACCCTGTACGGGAAGACCAATCTTTTCTTTTCTCGTGTGAGAATGGGGCCACCTCTAGTGTCAGAGTTAATTAAGCCACCTCTGGGAACCCTACAGCCTCTGACTTGGCTATTTCAGACTTCTGTATAAGGCCAGGTTTCCTCACAATGTTTTCCATCACCGTTGCCTGTGATGTCCAAGCTAAACTTACAAGGTACATATGAATTTGAAAAACTCACATTGGTACTTGCCCATATTTGAAACGACGACCTCAAGCACGAGAGGCGAGGTCTTAGCCACTGGGCTACCACAATATATGGAGCAATAGGGCAATGGAAGTGGCGAAGTTTTAGGCCAGCATTTAACTGTTCCATCAAAACGAAGAAGATTTAAGTATTACTTTTGTGAGGCAGCTATATCATGACGTTTGGTATTATAGTTTACTTATCAGACTTAAATAAATAAATAAAAAGCTTTTATATACTGATTAACAAACTGCTGACAATATAAGCTATAACCAAATAGAAGGAATTATTGCACTTCGGCGTCGTCCATCAGCGCGTCGTCCCTTGACGCATAGGCCTCCTCCAGGCTCCTCTATTTGTCACGGTCTCGTATAACTCTGGTCCACGAGGCACCAGCTTTCGCCGCCATATCATCGTCCCAGCGTTTACTTTGTCTTCTCTTTGATCCATCTCTAACTTGGCATTCTTTTATACCCGTAGACCACTTATTTTTCCTATCACGAAGCATATGCTCGGCCCATCTCCATTTTCTTTGTTTATGGAATATAGCATCTTTCAGTTTGGTGATCTTCCTAAGATCTTTAGCTCTCTTTTTGTCCCTGCTCCTGAAGTTTAAAATGCTGCGTTCCATGCCTCTTTGACAAGAAGTTATTTTTTGTACGGCTCTGTGAGTCAAATGTTTGACGCCCGTAAGTTAGGCATGGAAGAATATATTATGTATTAAAGACTTTTCTCTTTGAGGCTATAGGGTATTGGTCATTTTGATCATTTATCAGACTTACTAAGCTGCAATATCTTTGTTGATTTTGTTGATAGAACAACAACGAACTCTATTGTCAACCACCATAACATTGCCGGAAACCAAAAGGTTTTGCAGGGCAAAAATAATTAGCTTTTGTAGAAAGTAATCCCACAAAAGGTAAAATCTATTTCAATATCTTGGCATATTTCAAAAACTACCAAAGGGTTTACCAGAAATATTATTATGCTTTCGTATTCACATTCTATTCAGTATTTCTTTCGGGTATTAAACATACGCTTGTACGAAACCCTTTTACTTATGTATGGTCATGTTATTCTTAGGATACATTTTGGAAAACTACAAAAGTATTTTATCTATTCTTATAATCGTCACATTTTGTATTATCAAAACAAAACCATTATACTAAATTTTATATCTTATTATAACTGATCTTTGACTGAAAGCTGAAGCTTTTGGTATTGTGGTAAACAAGCTTAAAAGAAAAACCACCTTTTCTATAGCGTTGAGTGTGCATTCCTTTGAATTTCCGACCGGTAATTTATGTAAACAAAAAGATGTCAATAAATTACCTGCCAAAGTGACACGACCTTGACATGGCACTGGTGCAAAACATACTGACAGCAAATTCAAAAGAGATTTATTCGATACTAGCTGTTCCCCGCGGCTTCGCTACCGTGGACCACCCACACCCACAGGACCCGTTTTCGGGATTAAAAAATAGCCTGTCACTCAGGAATAATTTAGCTTTCTATTGGTGAAATATTTTTTTAAATCGGTCCAGTAGTTATAGCCTATTCGGTACAAACAAACAAAAAATTCTTACCTCTTTATAATATTGGTATAGATACGAGTATATATATAAAGCAGAACCACAAAGTATGTAAGCGGTGGCGCGCTTGTGGCAGAGTTTATATTTATTTGGTGAGGCTAAAATTGTATTAGAGCTCTTAAAAGAAGAACGTCTGAACGATATTAACTGTATTGACAGCGAATATATCAAAAAGCAACGTTAAATTCAATTATATTCTTCAGACTTTTCTACATAAAACAAAATTGTATGGCAATTAATTGAAGTACAGCTTCGAATAAAAGACAATGACATTTATTAGAACACAAAACGTTTT
Source organism: Orthosia gothica (assembly GCA_949775005.1). Lineage (NCBI taxonomy): Eukaryota > Metazoa > Arthropoda > Insecta > Lepidoptera > Noctuidae > Orthosia > Orthosia gothica. Next base: position 10,665,008 of record OX459063.1, on the reverse strand, counting down.
CTTTGTTTACTCGCTTTCAATAAAAAGAATGTCACCTTTTTGCGGGAGCAGGCGATGCGACGTTCGAAAACAATTTTCTAAAACAATGGGCTTTCTTTCTATAGAGAAGGAAACAAGAATAAATAAAACGAATTTAAAAGAATTATAGCCATAACTGCTCGTAATATCATCTTTTGCATATTTGTAGACTTCGTAATGTGATTTTGTTGGCACAGTTAAAAATGAATTACGGTTTCATACCTCGATGATTTTTTATTCTTTCTGGATGTACGGGATATCTTGTGAAGAAATGCGGTCTATTGGATTACCTGTAACAAAAGAAATCTTGGTTAATATATTGTGGTTTAGAAGATGTATTTTGCATTCAATTTGATTAAAAATGTTTAATTATCGCGATAGTTCGGTAGTGCAGATGCACTACCGAAAAAAAAGAAAAAGTTCTTCGCTTCTTAGTTTTAAACTGTTCACTGTTAATGTCTTTAAATTCCTCAACATAATGAAGATACAAACCAAATGACACAATAGAATCAATAGTGTATTTAAAACGATAAACCTTCAAATTGGATACGTAACTAAAAAGAAGTTAGGAATCGAATGAAACGAAAATAATGTTTTTGCTGTCTGATGTCTGAATTAAAATTTGGGTATTCATTAAACCGTTAGCCAGAAAACCTGCTGAACTTCGGTACTAAGCTAGGTTTTGACACATTCTGAACCCTAAATTCTCAATTCAGAAACCATTCACTGTAAATGCCGTAAATTCCTCAACAAATTGCACAAACAAAATTACACAACACAAAACAATAATGTATGTAGAACGACAAGCTCTCAAACAGAATGTGTGATGTTAAACGCAAACCATAGACAGAGTAACAGATAATATAATACTACAGAGTTGAATTAATTCTGGGAATCGTTATTATTAGAGCGGTAACTGAGATAAATCGACTGCGGTAGACTTTCATATCGAGTGGATTATCGATATGGATGCTGAATTTTCATTTACATAAATGAGTTGTAAAGGGTTGTTACAAGCTTTTATTTAACTTGCAATGTATGTATATATGTAAGTGTTTTCGGATCAATTCTTGCATCTGAATTTTAATGCAGTTATCCTCCACCGATTAAGATGAAATTTTGCATACACGTTTAGTTTGGATGACAGTGCATGGTAAGCTTAGTGTCGTCATTCTAAATCCGATATGGCGGAAGACCCAAGATGGCGGACTAATTATTTTTTGTACACTGCCATGATATGGGTATCAAATGAAATGGTTTTCTGAGAAGAATACGAGAAAGCTTGTTTTAAAAAAAGTTTTTTTAACGATTAATTTATTTTTCTGATCTGTCTGTTTGACCTACTTAATAATATAATAGTAGTCCTCCAAGACGAACTTCAGCCACGGTCAACAATTACAGCAGATACTAGCTAACGATGGACCCTCTGATCCCTCACTCTCATACTCCGATGGGAACACAATTCGTCACGACGTCAGGGCGATCAGGCTTGCCGTGGTATGTGGGTGACACACCGCCCACTTTCAAAAGCTGGACTGCCACTGATAAATTCTTAATAACACTTTGCCCTACTTAAACCCGGTACCGGAAGAATGTGGCCACCTCTAGTGTCAGAGTTAATTAAGCTACCTCTGGGAACCCAACAGCCTCTGACTTGGCTATTTCTGAATTCTATATAAGTCCAGGTTCTCTCACGATGTTTTCCTTCACCGTTGACTGTGATGTCCAAGGGTTTTCTTCTTTCATAATATTTGCACGCCATAGTAGTGCAAACACGGCGAAGTATTAGGGTCAGGATTAAACTGTTCTATCGAAACAAAGAAGAATTAATTATTGGAGTTTAATTTTGTGAGGCAGCTATATCGTGATGTTTGGTATTAGGGCGCGTTCCCACCGTGTCGTGACGACAGATAATCGTGTAGTTTTAAGTGTCGTGGCTTATATGTTTAAATGGAACCGTTATAATGGGAACAGGTAGAGACGACAGTCGTCGAACGATAAAATTAGTCGTTACGATATAGTGGGAACGCGCCCTTAGACTTACGAAGCTTCAATATCTTTGTTGATTTTAAACAAAGAAGACAACGAACTATATTGTCAACCACAATAACATTGCCGACAAGTAAAATTTCAAAATTTAAAAAACCCTTGACATATTTATCTTGCGAAAACACCCCGAATCAAACAGTAAAACGCTCATAACTTTTGAACTGCTAAACCGATTTTATTCAAACATAGCTAAGAACACTTTCGACAAACGCACCTTTCAAAAAAAAAAACTAAATCAAAATCGGTTCATCCGTTTAGGCGCTATGATGCCACAGACAGACACACAGATACACAGATACAAAGATACACAGACACACAGATACACAGAAACACAGCAACACACGTGAAACTTATAACATCCCTCTTTTTCCGGCGGGGGTTAAAAACCAAAAGATTTTCCAGGGCAAACATAATTAACTTTTGTAGAGAAATCCCACAAAAGGTAAAATCTATTTCAATATCTTGGAATATTCCAAAAACTACCAAAGGGTTTACCAGAAATATTATTATGCTTTCGTATTCATGTTTCATTCAGTATTTTTTTCGGGTATTAAACATACGCTTGTACGAAACCCTTTTACTTATGTATGGTCATGTTATTCTTAGGATACATTTTGGAAAACTACAAAAGTATTTTATCTATTTTTATAATCGTAATGCTTTGAATTGGCAAAACATAACGCTGACTTGCCTAATTAGTGGATGTCGATATCGCAGCTCCGAGTATTAAAAGCACCTGAGTTCGTGTATTAATTTCGAAGGCGTTTTTCGTTCATGGACTTGTACAAGGATTGTAATGTTTGACGAGCGCGTCTGTTCGCGTATTAAATGACACTTGTATTATTGAACACAATAAACATATCAATATATGTACAACACTATCTAATTAGTACCCAACTACGGCAAAGCAAAAGGGAGGGTTATGTTTTTGACCGTTATGTGGATGGATAAATTTGCATGCCTAAATTGGTGGAACACGGTTGACTGCGCATTCACCTGACATCTTGAAGTGTATTTTTATGTACTGTGTTGAGCAATAAATGAATTTGAATTTGATATTTATGTATGTACATTCATAAGTTCGCTCATAACTTCTAAACTGCTTATTATAATTTGACAAACGAGGTGTTGTTGGAAGCGTATTGTTTGTCCGCTGGTTAAAGGCAGGGACGGAAGGATGGGAGCAGTGGTGGCCCAGTGGTACCGGCCGCGACTTACAAGTTGTAGATCGTGGGTTCGAGCCCAGGCAGGCGCTTTACTTTGTGTAAATTATTTCTTCACCACTGCTCTCAAAACGGTGAAGGAAAACATCGTGAGGAAACCGGCATGTCCTAGAACCAAAAATTCGAAGACATGTGACATCCACCAACCCGCACTGGGCCCGCGTGGTGGATTACGGCCCATTCCCTCTTACAGAGAGGAGGCCTGTGTCCCAGCAGTAGGAACATTAATAGGCTGATGATGATGATGGTTAAAAGCTATGCGTTGTCACATTTAATTGAAATAAATAATCTATACTAAATTGATATCTTATAATAAATTGGTCTTTGACTGGAAAACAGCGTTTGGAATTGTGGTAAACAAGCTTAAAAGAAAAACCACCTTTTCTATTGCGTTGAGTGTGCATACCTGCCTTGGAATTTCCGATAGGTAATTTATGTAAACAAAAAGATGTCAATAAATTACCTGCCAAACGTCCTTGACATGGCACTGGTGCAAAACATACTGACAGCATTTTCAAAGGACATTTATTCGATATATATATATATATATATATATTTTTTTATATAAAAACGTTGCCCCACACTAGGAATTTCTTCCTGTATCGTGGGTGCGTTTACAAACATATAAACTCACATACACAAACACCCAGAGCCGGAACAACTATCTGTAGGTCATACAAATATTTGTTCCGTGCGGGAATCGAACCCGCGACACGCAGCGCAGCAGTCAATCGCTCAACCACTGCGCCAACCGTGCGCCCAGAAAAATAAATTATATAAGCAATTATTTTATATAAAGCAGAACCACAAAGTATAAGCAGCGGCGCGCTTGTAGCAGAACTTATGTTTATTTGCTGATGTTAAAATTATATAAGAGCTCTTAAATGAAGAACTTCTGAACAATATCCACTGTATTGACAGTGAATATATCAAACAGCAACGTTAAATTCAATTATATTCTTCAGACTTTTCTACATAAAACAAAATTGTATGGCAAATAATTGAAGTACAGCTTCGAATAAAAGACAATGACATTTATTAGAACACAAAACGTTTTCTTTGTTTACTCGCTTTCAATAAAAAGAATGTCACCTTTTTGCGAGAGCAGGCGATGCGACGCTCGAAAACAATTTTCTAAAACATGGGCTTTTTTTCTATAGAGAAGGAAACAAGAATAAATAAAACGAATTTAAAAGAATTATAGCCATAACTGCTCGTAATATCATCTTTTTCATATTTGCAGACTTCGTAATGTGATTTTGTTGGCACAGTTAAAAATGAATTACGCTTTCATACCTCGATGACTTTTTATTCTGTTGCAATTTTATTTTTGTGGGTTTCGGGTTGGTTTAATAATCCGGTGTAAGAGGCCATTTCTCGTATCTTGCTACAATATTTATTATTACTTAATTTGTTAGTAACGTTAACATCTATGCTATTTCATCATCATCATCATCAGCCTTTTTAATGTTCCCACTGCTAGGACACAGGCCTTCTCTCATAGAGGGAGTGGGCTATAATCCACCACGCGGGGCCATTGCGGATTGGTAGATGTCACTTGTCTTTGCATTTTTGGTTCTTCACTGTTTTGAGAGCAGTGGTGATGAAATAAATTACACAAAGTAAAGCGCCTGCTCGGGTTCGAACCCACGACCTACAACTCGTAAGTCGGGGGTAACCACTGGGCCACCACTGCTCAGGTACCTATGCTATTTAGGAACCTGTTATTTCCTTGATACCAATCCTCCATACAATAACTTGAATAATCAGTCGAATACTTCACTTTCTGAATGCAAGCCTTCTTTTACAGAAATTAAAATAGTTCGTTCAAAAAATAAATAAACCCGACTGCTTAAGGTTAAACTAGTCGATGGCACGGACTATTTTGTGCGCGGCGTTAAAATGCATGCTAGCTTATCTGACAACACGTGCGAAAGAAATAGATGCTGTGATGAGCAGTAAGAAGCTAGTTCGTGTACGAATTAGCAATTATGCAAGTTTGTATCGAAATGGATGATGATTTAGGACGAAAACGAGCGCGCAAAATTTTATAAACAGAGCTTTGGGAGTCTAGATATCATGTAAAAACAACTACATGTATTTAACATTATTTGCATTGTTGAATTACTAATCTATCCCTGTATGGAGTCCGTTTTGCAATTTTCCTTCTTCTTAAGGTTTTATTTCCGCCCAAAGATGCGTTCATATAAGTGTTGAAATATGGAACTTTCGTCGCTCATAACTTTCAAATATAGAATAGAATAGAATATACTTTATTGTACACCATAAAAGTTACACATCTATTTTATAAGAAAAACTTAATTATACGGGTACAAAGGCGGTCTTATCGCTGACAGCGATATCTACCAGACAACCTTTGGATGGACTGAAAGAACTTACAATGAAAAAGGGGGTAGTCTGTGGTGTACTGCTATTACATTAAAACATATATATATATATTCAAAAATATATTGTTATAATAAATACCATCCATTTTTTTTACATTATTGTTTCCATACAGGACTTGATGATTAGACAAATTGATATATTTTTCTTTATATTGAACGTACATCGTCAAACAGTGGAGTAATCTCTAGACTACGTTTGTATGGAAGAATTTTCGACAACTGTAGGTTACAATAAGAAGCGAACTAAAAATACGTGAACATTTTTTTTTTTTTTTTTTACGAATTTGGTACATTTAAACATATATAAGTGTTTTATATTTTCGAAATCACCTCTTTATACTCCTTATTTTGATACGCCCACACGATGGGACAAGAAGAAAAAAAAAATGGCCCCCACAATATGGCGTCCAAAATCCGCCATTTTTCTATTTTCCAATTTTAACCATTAGTAGCCAGTGACACTCGCAAGGTTAAGTCTAATCGATTGTCGCAAGAATCATCAAAATCGGATAAACGCGTTTGGTCTCTAGAACTTCACATAGGAACAAACATACATATAAACATAGACTGATAAACACTTTACCCCCCTTCGGACTCTTCTGATCTTCTGCCACTTTTATCCAACTTGGTAAAAACTGGCAAGATCAACATAAAAAAAATACAACGAAAGAATTTCATTTCGATAAAATCGAATATTTTTTAAGTCCTTTTCAACGGGACATTTTACTTTGAAACACGACTGTTTCGGTTCTGATAAAGACTATTTCCTTCGACGTCTCGAGCCATAAATCATCTTCTGTCAAAGTCCGTCGATATCAAAAGATATATTAGGAAAGAAAGCTTTGTGGATGTACGGGATATCTTGTGAAGAAACGCGGTCTACTGGATTACCTGTAACAAAAGAAATATTGATTTAAATATTGTGGTTTAGAAGATGTATTTTGCATTAAATTTTATTAAAAATGTCTTGATAATTTTCGACATTTCTATCAGCACTACCGAACTATCGCGTGATCAACGCCAAACATGTTGAACTTTTGACAATCGTTATCGCCAATAAACTGTCACTTCAAGGGCCCAAGGACACAATCATAATAAATTTAACACTAGCTGCCGCCCACAGCTCCGCCCGCGTGGTATTGGTACTTCTCCCAATATCTTTATAAATTATAGCCTATGTGTTATTCTGATAAGCTATATTTCTGTAAAGTCTCATCAAAATCCGTTCAGTAAAGAAGAAAGAAAGAAAAAGTGTTTATTTGTCACAAAACGACATACATACAATAATAAATAATAGTAAACAATAGTATTAGTAGTACTTAAACTAAGTTAGTAAAGACCAGAAATAAATCAAACAATAATTACATATACTAGCTACATTTTGTTTTTAACAGAAAAGAAATAGGGTGAAAAAGATGTCAGGCAGATGCATGTCGTGATTGTGGCAAGAAGGCTTCCACTCAGCATACTGCTGTGCCTTGGGGGAGCACAGCGCTAATTTTCAGTGGTCGCCTAGGACGTGACGTACGGAAACCAATTTTCTCGTGTATGTTAAAATAGAACAAAGAACATAAAATAAATACAGTAAGATTAAATAAACTACATTTCAAATTAAGATGTCACTAAAACCAAAACGAGTGTCAAGACTTGACGTAAACATAAAAGTAATACCCCAAAACACGGAACACTATTTTTTGATCTCGCTCCCACACCGCACTCGCGTGGCGCTCTTTATTGTATAGCCTTATTTTGAGAGCCCACTTGATTCTGTGTGCGATCATGTGTGTGTGTGTAGTCTGCGTGGTACGACCCTCGATGCTTGATATCAACAACGAAGGAAGAAGAGAAATTGTGATGCATTCAGAAATAATGCCCCCACATCGCTGCCTGTGAAGGTCGTCATGTCGCCGCCTTGAACCGCCTGGATACGATGCAATAGATTATGAACCTTAAGTAAGTCATTTTAAAGCCTAAAAAGATTCTATTTATAAAATACAAGTTGTTCAACCTTCTGTTCCTCTAATAGTTTTTTTTATATGTTTTTGTAGTTTTTACGTGAAAGTGTAACAAACATCCATCCACCTATCCAACCTCACAAACTTTCACTTTTATAATAGTAGTAGGATTAACAGTATTCACAAAAAAAAATAACATGTTTGACTCTTAAGATACTAGAAATAATTAAAAGTAAAAACCTTTTTAAAACAACTTTTCATGGACGAAATAGTGCGAAATGTACCTAATATCGCTTGTCAGGAATACCTCGTGGGTAAATAATAACAGCCGCACGGGTCGATCATCAAGGTTAAGCAACGCTTGACGAGGTCGGTCCGTGGATGGGTGACCATTTCAACATACCGAGTTTCCTCGGTGCCTCGGAAAGCACGTTAAGCCGTTGGTCCCGGTTGTCATTTGAAGATCTTTGACAGTTGTTACGGGTAGTCAGAAGATTGAGATCTGACGCCAGTCTTGCCAAGGGGTACCACCCAGTTGATGGGTTGTGGAGGTCAGATAAGCAGTCGCGCCATGTAAAACACTGGTACTCAGCTAAATCCGGTAAGACTGGAAGCCGACCGCAATATAGTTAGGAAAAGGCTAGGCAGATTGATTGTACCTAATATCGCTTGTCAATACATATCAGTGAGCCCAAACAGGATGGTACTATCTTTTCTGGTTGAGGAGTTGCTACGGCCACCGTCCGGCTCCATCATGAGATCAGCTCTAAAGTGCCATATTATTTCAATGTTTCCTAAGTTACATAAGTACGTCAAGTTTCAGCTTAAGGCGGTACCCTGACCAAAAAATCAGCATGAGATATGAGCATTCCTATTGGCCTAGCGGCACTGGTGGCGCATGAATTACAGTAGTGAATACGCCCAGATTTTAGAATAAAATCTTTATTAAATCGAATTTTAGTCTTTTGAAAAAAATGTTCGTTATTAAATTGTCTATCCATTATTGTAAGTACAAAATATAATTAATGAACACTTTACGAGGAGATGCATGCTATCAATAATTATTTCTCATTTTTATGGTTTTGTTGGAAGGAGATTAGTGAAACATATACCTCTTTAAAAAAAAATTAGACTACCATTTTAGAATCCATAATATGTAGAAATTTAATGTATTTTTATTAGTTGATATTTCTTTTTAAGTAACGAGTAGAATGATATCCCCTAAAAACAGCACGAAAAACGGCTAAAGCGGTGTTTTGCTCGGGGTACCGCCTTAATATCGGATGCCAGAAAGTGCTTAAAAACCGATAACTAGCCGGACTCACATACGAAAGCAATGTATAAATCCTGTAAAAATTTAAAGCTTGTAAAAATTTTGCAAATGTCGAAAAAGATATGAAAATCCGTACTGAAACACATATGACGCCCTAGTTCACATTAAGCTTAACGAACTCCTGAAATCTCATTAAATAACTTACCCAGCAGAATCCTACTAAAACCCGCCGTATTTTAAGGGTAAAAATAGTAGTAGTTTGCATACGTCATTAAAATATAAAATAATATTGCGAGGGAAATTCTTTTAGCGGTGCAGCGTAGAGTGGTCTCTTGTCGTTCGAGTGAAATTACGCTTACTTTTCCAGTGATATTAGAATCAAGGTAAATCCCTACCTAAACTTACTTGAATTTATAATTCAATATACTTAACTATCTATTTTATTGTTGGGTTTTCTAAGTTGATATTTATGTTAATATTTATGCTAAGTTGATATTCATAAAAAATGCCTTAAATCAAGGATTGATTGCAATGCAATTTGTACTTTGTACGGTTTATGTATAGCAGAGTTCTTACTTCCAAAATTTGGTAACTAATAAAATTATGAATGAAAAATTATACAAAAAAAAAACTGTTTTTACAAGAAATATACAACCAGACTTCCAAATAAAAACACTACAAAATGAAAAATTTTTTCAATTTCGGAAGTCGGTGTCAAAAAACGAAGAAACAAAAATAGGAACACGGACAAACTGAAGTTATTTTTCATTTTGTAGTGTTTTTTAAATTTTTTTTTTTTTTTTTTTTGTATTCTTCTCAGCAAACTCTTTCATTTGATACCCATATCATGGCAGTGCCCAAAAAATAACTAGTCTGCCATCTGTGGCCGGCTGATGTATTAGATTTAGAATGACGTCACATAGCTAACCATGCATTGTCATCCAAACTTAATGTATATGCAAACTTTTATCTTAATCGGTGGTGGATAACTGCTTTAAAATTCAGTTGCAAGATTTGACCCGAACACATATACGGACACTGCAAGTTAAAATAAAAAAGCTTGTAAAAAGAAGCGTAGCCATGCAAAACTCTGCATAACCCTTCGAGAAATACAAACGTGCAGTTATATTATGATGTGTGATATTTCATGGATACCAGCATTTATCATCATCATCATCATCTTCCTGCCCTTGTCCCATGTTATTGAGGGTCGGTGTAAAACGTTTTCTTCTTCCATATAGTCCTGTCAACCGTCACTCTATCATTGAGATTTAATGTCAAGATGTTATTAGGACCGCAAGCGTGGTCCGTAATGTGGGTCTATTGACCAGGGATGTTAAGGAGCTCCGTGACCGTAAACGGAGCTATCGGATATCCAAAATAAAAATGTATCCGTAACCGTAACCAAATCCGATATAAAAGATTCGGATTGTTTCAGTTAGGGGTGGAATCTAAACGAGACACGTTATGACAGGTTTTGCTGTCCGGCCGACCAGACACACTAGCCGCGCGAATTAAGTAAGCGACAACGGAAGTAATAAATACTTATTAGCGGACAAAGCTAATATTGGTAGTTTGGGGTTCCTTAACTCGCGCGTAGCTCGCATATTTGCCTATACTATATAATATAATATTATAAAGAGGTAAAGTTTATGAGGCTGTAGGATGTAATATCTGGATCTGCTGAACAGATTTAGATGAAATTTGGCATGGAGATAGTTTGAAACCCTGGGACGGATATAGGATAATTTGTTTTTTATGCCCTTGGGATGATATAAAACCCTTTTTACGCGGGCAGAAGCTAGTTTATAAAAAAAAAAGTTTGAAAAAAACTAATATCCGTAACCGAAACTACCATAAATTAACGGATAAACCGAAATAATTTCATATCCGTAACCGTATCCGAAACCAGTATGAAAGGATTTCTATATCCGAGTCCGTATCCAGATCCGAAATTTCATATCCATCCCTGCTATCGACCCATAGGTACTACCGACCACACTGCGAGAGGTTGGACAGGATTTAAGCAAATTGTGGGCAACTTGGACTGTATGGTTTCGAGCTGCCTTATAAGCCTCACTGTTTCAGTTCGTACAGGTGTGTGTGCTTGCCACTTAACCGGTACAAATGATCACTAATCAGAAGAAAAGATTATAATGAATTTTATGCAATTTGAAAACCCAAGGTTACCGCAAATATTTTATCGTCCGTCACTATTAGGAGCTAATAATGACTAAGATGAAATCAATCTTTGTATTTCACAAATTAATATGCGTCCTAACACTCGTGCATGTCGTTTAACAGGCTGGGCTACTTATTAATTTATTTTTATTCATCTCCTACTCCTTTTTCAAGTCTCATCCAATTTAGAACAAAATTCTCAAGTGATTCTCGAAACAATAGAGTTTCAGATACAATCCAATTAAAATGTTCTGCTTCTATGTATTCAACAAGGTAAAGTACATACAGGTACACTACCTTATTGTTAGCAATTTAATGCTACACTGAACTGAATATTACGAATGCAATCTTTGTCCTTGAAAGGAATTAAGGGCCCTTACACACTAGTCATATCTCGATACGAGACTACAACGAGCGCTTTGAAGGCTCGGAACACAAAATTCCACAGTTTGGCTTTTCGTATAACCAGTGAAGAGAAGATGCGCTAAGTATAACTAGTTGGGATATCAACCAAGTGCGGAGTAGTGCGGTGGGAGTGAAAGAATTTTGTAGGATCAAGTCGTGTAGTACAGCACTCACCCTCTGAAGCGCAATCTTTAGAAGACCAACAGCCAAGCAATGGTCTACATTCATCTGAAATGATACATATGTGAAGGGTGGTTTAAGAGCTCAAGTGTGTTCATTGACGTGACCTTTCTCGTTCATACAAGTGGTTATGAAGCTGCATCCGGAAGCCGTGTCCACGTACTAACTGTAATCTTGTCGTGCTGAGATATAGTCGAGTGAACACTAATGTGTTCGAGCCCTAAGTTGGGCGTAGGGAGAGGGGTGGTTGGAAGTCAAGAGGCTGCAATCTTGCCTCCTACTAGCAAGCAGTCAACAACTCCTTTGTCAATGCACAATCTCTGGTAATTAGGGCTTCAATTGTTCTTCGGTCTGCGCTGTTGAGTAATTGCAGGTGGGTTTGAGTACACAATTATTTTGATTTCAAAATGGTGGTAAAGCTGCCAGTTGTTGAGCTGATAGGTGATTGATTTAATCCTTACCAACATCTATGCTTATACAGATTTTAAGTTTGTCTTAGACATCGCTGACAACGGCGAAGGAAAACATCGTTAGGAAACCTGGACGTATAGTTAATATAAAGTAGTGCTCCATTGCTGTAATTGCTGCAAGGCATTCCAGGGCCAACTTCGAGAAAGAGGTCAACCGTCGAATCCGACTCGGCTGGGCAGCGTTTGGGAAGTTGCGCGGTGTCTTCTCGTCCAACTTACCGCAGTGTCTCAAGACGAAAGTCTATGACCAGTGTGTGTTGCCAGTGATGACATATGGCTCTGAGACGCGGTCGCTTACAATGGGCCTTATCAGAAAGCTTACAGTCACTCAAAGGGCAATGGAGAGGGCTATGCTCGGAGTTTCCTTGCGTGATCGAATCAGAAACGTAGAGATCCGCAAGAGAACCAGGGTTACCGACATAGCCCGAAGAATTGCCAAACTTAAGTGGCAGTGGGCAGGGCACATTGCTCGCAGAACGGATGGCCGATGGGGCAGAAAGGTTCTGGAATGGCGACCGCGAACCGGAAGACGTTGCGTTGGAAGGCCTCCCACCAGGTGGACCGATGACCTGGTGAAGGTTGCGAGGATCCGCTGGTTGCGAGATGCACGGGACCGGTCAATGTGGCGACGCTTGGGGGAGGCCTATGTCCAGCAGTGGACGTCTTTCGGCTGATATGATGATGATGATGATTCCAGTGCGAGGATAAAAGAATAAGTAAGTTAATACAGAGTGGTGTTTTAATCAACTGCATACTGAACCTTAATGTCGTATTGATCAGAAACTTTCTCAACTATATAATATTCTTTTACAAAACAATACAATTAAGTGTTGTCTACTTCATTTTTATCTTTAATAAGTTAAGTACCTCAAACGTCAAATTTTCTGAGCAAATCCGGCAAAAAGCGAAGATTTTATAAACCAGTTTTTCTAAATTTACGTGCCGAGGTGCCAAAACAGCCGGGAAAACCGGAATGACGGAGTTTCACGACTACAGATTATTTCAAGGAAATTGGATTTCAGAACATAGCTGGGTATTAATTTTCAATTATTTTTGCCCGGTATTTTCCAGGTGACAAATCTAAATTGAAGGGCATAGCGACGAGGCCTGACTTTTTGTTAGGTTTTTGAAAGCTAAGTAATGATGAAGAATTCAACACTTATTAACGAAATTATTTATTTACTCATTAATTATTACCTTTACAGAAACTTCCAAGCCGATATTATAACATACATATAAAACATTAAAATACAATACTTTTAATCAATTGTTTCATAAAGACATTCCAATACATTTGTCATTATTTAAATGGTCGGACCTTTTTCAATTAAATTTTGCGCTACTTTGACGAATCTCGGCAGGATTTGGCAAAATATATCTTCCGATAACGTTACAGCATTTTAACTTAAGTAAGTTAGTCCAAGCCAACGGTACGTCTAACAGAGCTGGGCGGTGTCCGTCCGGCGCGCACACTATTTTCAGTTTACTATTTTCAGTAACAGGCCCATTATCCTTCATTGTAAAAGTCTAAGAACCGGCGCAAACGGGCCACCGACCACTGCCACCGGTGGCAGGCGACAGCGACTTAACACACTTTTTCATACATTTTGTATAGACGCACCGCACACAAGTAGACGGTGGCAGCCACTCCCTACAGCAGTGTCCGCGTCTCGCCACTTGTGGCCGCCACCGTGCCAACGTTAGGCGTCCTACGCATCGCCCGCGTCACCTTGGAGCACGACGACATCTCAATGGATATCGATACTTTCATATAGGAAATCCAATTACGTCCCATTATTTGGGATTCAAATTCTGGTCTATACAGCAATAGAAACATAGCGGCTTCTGAACACCGGTGGCTGTCGCGCACTTCTGCCAGTGTTGAAAAATGTGGCGGTAGCACGCTACAGCTACCGGTGACTGTGGTCGGTGGCCCGTTTGCGCCCACATAAAAACACAGAAAAACTATACACCTCTCATAGCAAGCCCTCTGAAGAAAACTATCCCTGGATTAAAGTTTACTTCTTCAAGACAAAAATCTGTTCAAATACTTCAATAGACTTACGTAATAAAAATAATCCCACATTATTTAAACTCAAATCAACATTAATCACAACGAAACCAATTTCCACTTGAGTCCCGAAATCAATTCACGATTTCTACAACCCTATCGCACTTATTGCTTCAACTAATACTTCTACACCTGGCGAGATGCGACGGAAGTCCCATAACGAAAGTAGAAACGGAAACAGATGTAAAAATAAATTTTGGCGGAAACGGAAAGAGGGTAACGGATGCAGAAGCAAAAGTGTAAATAAAAAAAAAAGTTTTTTTTTTTTTTAATTAATCTGCAGTCTTCTTATTTACTGTCATCATCATCAGCCTATTAATGTTCCTACTGCTGGGACACAGGCCTCCTCTCTGTGAGAGGGAATGGGCTGTAATCCACCACGCGGGCCCACTGCGGGTTGGTGGATGTCACATAATATGTCTTCGAATTTTTGGTTCTAGGATATGCTGGTTTCCTCCATTGAGCTATTATGTACTACGTACTAGAGAAGCTATCCTAAGCAAAATACATGCTCCATTTTGTCAATTTTGACAAGAGTTTAAACAAAAAATTCGCTGCAGCGTTGAAACAATAATTAGTCGTCTAACAAAACAATATAAACATGCAGCGCTAGAGCGCTTCTAAGGTGTAGTTTTCTCGCGACCAAAAAGACGGAAGCGCCGTGATTTTCATGGCGCTTACGCGTTTCGTACAACGTTCTGCAACACCCTGTCATTCATATAGACTAATTTGCTGACTGACTACAGAAGCGACATAGCTTTCTACCTAACAAGCTTCATTAGAATTTTCACTTTTTCAAAATTTATTACATACATACATAAACTCACGCCTTTTTCCCATGGGGGTAGGCAGAAACTACAGAACGCCACCTGCTACGATCCGTACATACTTCTTTTGCTTCACACAGATTCATACATCTAGTCATACGCACACGCCAATTCAAAATTTATTAATAGTTGAAATAACCGACTGTTAAAGTATAAGTCAAATGCGCTTACAATAAGTTAAAAAATATCAAATCAGAATAGGGAATTTTCCTCGAAACACGAATCTTCTGTACTTTTCATTATAATAATAAACCTTAAATAAACAAAATGTAAATTAAGTCTTACATTATGTAATAATAAATTGTTTTTGATCTTTCATTTTTTATCTTTTTTCATTGAATAACCACAGTCAGTTATTTTTCTAAATATGTATTTATTTATTTAAACTTCATGTACAATGGTGATACATAGGCGGACTTAATGCAGCAAGGCATTCTCTACCAGTCAACGTTTGGGTTAAAAAGAACACAGCAGTGGTAGGAGCCCAAAAATAAAAAAAATAACAAAAATTAGAATGAATGGATGGAATGGATTAATATATGTTAGATTATTATTTTCCTCTTTAAAAAGAAACGTCAGCTAATTCTACCTACACTTGTTACACAAATTGTCACATCTTAATTTTTAGTCTATATGAAAAATGTCACAACATGACGTCCACCAAATATTTTGTTCAAATTATATTTTAAAGTGATTATCTAGTTACTCACCGATGAAAAGTTATTCCTTTGCACTTCGCCGTATTAGTTGAATTATTAGTGCAATATCTTAAAACACACCACGGCATATTTAATGCGTCTGAACGTTTTTTTCGTTTAAAAACAAAAAATGACTTAAGCTGTCAAGATGTAGCAAGCAAATGAGTGAAATGCGGCTAGAAAACCGCAATTGAACGGCACGCAGTAGTGATGTGTGATGACTTCTCAAACCTCACGATGTTTTCCTTTACCGTTTTGGAGAGCAGTTATGATGAAGTACAGCAGTGAATTCTAAATTAAATGAAGGTAAATAATCTAAATATATAAAAGGGAAATTACAAATCAATAATAAATAAATAAATTATGTATTCCTTACAGACTCCGAAACGGCTGGATCACTTTTAACGAAATTTGCCATGGACATAGTTTGAGACCCTGGGAAGATCATAGGATAGTTTGTTTACGCGAGCGAAGCCGCGGGTAGAATCACGTATTACATAAAGATTAATTTTTCCGCATTCGTAGCAATCTGCTAGTCCACTGGCCCACCCGCGCGTCACTCTTTCATAATATACCTACCGTTTAAATTTCCGTTTTAAAAGATGCTGAAGCAGAAACGGATGTCTGTTGCATCACTAACCCCTCGGCTCGAGACTACCCAAACTTCGTACTCATCAATCATACCCGTCTAAGTCCGTACCGAGTTGATCCATCAGCTTTTAAGGGATCCTCTTGCTCTTAAGATGGCGTATAAATTGTCTTACTTACAGCGTTTTAGGTGCATGCGTGTTAATCTTAGAAGCTATCTATTATGGCAGATAGTGTATAGTGATAAGTTAATGGCTATCTGGACTATAATACGCGTATTATAGTTTAAATTATTCTTAATTCTTTATTGTATGTTCACTAAAACAACACATTTAAGGTGCCCCTAGTTGATGGTACGAAGTATTTTGTGCGCGGCGTTAAAATGCATGCTATCTCATCCGACAAAACGTGCGAAAGAGATAGAGCTGTGATGAGCAGTAAGAAACTAAATCGTGTACGAATTAGCACTTTTGCAAGTTTGTAGCAAAATGGATGATGATTTAGGACGAAAACGAGCGAGCGAAATTTTATAAACAGTCTTTTGGGAGACTAGATGTCATGATAAAACGACTAAATGTATATTTTCGAAATAAAATTATTTGCATTATTGAACTACTAATCTATTCCCTGTATAATGGCCGTTTTGCAATTTTCTTTTTTCTTATGGTATTTATTGCCGCACAAAGATGCGTTAAAATTAGTGTTGAAATATGGAACTTTTGACGGTCATAACTTTCAATTATTTTTTTACTTTTTTGTTTCCATACAGGGCTAGATAATGATGAGACAAATTGATATCATTTTTTATTTTGAACGTACATCGTCAAACAGTAGAGTAATCCCTAGACTACGTTTGTATGGAAGAATGATCGACTAGTGTAACCTTAAGTGAAAATAAAGTAAATTAAATGATCTCAACTCTATAAATTTCACGTAGTCTTCCTTGATACCAAATACGAATTTTATACTATACATCTGCAATATCTAATCACCACCATGAAACACCGTCTTTAGGATCTAGCCAAAGTGCCCTATCAGCGATAACAATATTGTCAAAACTCCATTAAGATTTACGAAAGACCACAAGATACTCAAGTAGCGACTTTACATTTTTCCATTCAATTTAAATACTGTGGTATTTTTTACCCGGTAGCAAGTACTCATGTCTGTAAATACTTAGCGAGGGCCGCCGGGTTAACTATAATTATTTCTCGCGTTTTATTATGTTATAAACTGTTTCATTCCTTTAGTACTGTCGATGGAAAACACAGCATTGTGGTATATCAGTCAAAACATGAAAACATACCAGAAAACGCAATTTTCAATGTTAAACGGCTCTCTTGAGCATGAAATCGTAAATTGTCTCTCCTTAATTACAATAAACAAGTATTTGGTACAAACAAAACTCAGTTGGTGAATCTTAAGTAGGACTTTTATGTGCACAATTAAAACAAGGCATAAACTTGCCCTGAGCACAAATTGCAGTAAAATCAAAACTACGAGAATTAAACTGATTTTTGGGTCCCTTGACAGCACATTTTTTTGCTCCACTGGGTTATTTATGGACTTTTCAGGCAACACTAGACACTACTACCATAAGGAACATAATACCGGTGAAAGTACTTAACATACATACATACATAAACTCACACCTTTTTTCCCATGGGGGTAGGCAGAAACTACAGAACGCCACCTGCTACGATCCTTACATATTTCTTTTGCTTCACACACATTCATACATCTAGTCATACACACACGCCGGTATCATATTTGTCACAGATTGGCCTCTAATTGCATTTATTATCCTGGACTATAAGTGGTCTATATATACTTTTGCAAACTTAATTGAATGGAAATCCAAGCCCTGAATACCACTCACTGAGTAAAGTCGGTTACGCTTCTAAAGTCCTCCGGTAAACTTAACATCGTTACGCGGAGGACTCCTACAATTTGCGTCATACGGCAAAAATGCGGTCACTTATCTGCGTCAGGATACGCTGCACATAGCTAATCGAATAACACTACTCCTACCTTCAAGGAAATCGAATTTCCCTGACGACGTGTACATATTAGCAACATTAAACGATGGCCGCCTAGAAACTTAGTTAATAACTTGAAACGAGTTAGCCCTTGTTTGTAACGGAACCCATATCATATAGCGAGGCCGGCACTTTGATTACCGGTTGTAAACTTATACATTTAGACACCTACAAGTTCTACGTTTGGGTAGGTTTGCCAAAAATAAGCAATGGCCGAAAATACGGACTAGGCGGTTAAGCAGTACACGTCCGTGTCCGTGATTTGAGTTCCGAGTTCAAAATGTTCTGAATTATGACAGATTATAACGGATATAATGCGAATTTAATGCGTAAGCTTTCCTACAAGATATGCAACGGCTACTGCGGAACCGAAATTTCACGGACACGGACGTGTCCGTGTGGTGTTATTGTTAAATCTCGACACTAGTGGTTGCTTAGCACATTCTATATTCAAATTATCTACACCGAGTTTGAAAAAAGAATCTGCTAATCAGAAGCTCACCAGCTCGGCGATTTTTATGAATAAGGCCCTTCTGGATTAACATGGCCCTTGCACTGTATTTTATGGTGCTATATTAACCAATAACAACCAAATCACTATTTCCAATCTCATCAAAGCGATTTCGTATTATCCAGTAACTGCGGTGCGTCGTGCCAGGCGCAAATAAACAATTTTTCTTTCATTCTTTAACTGAGTTGTGAAGGTCAGATAGAGACTGCTCCATTTAAAAGACTGGTAAAATTCGGTTGGACTGGAAACAAATCCATCACAGTTGAGAATAGGCTCAATAGATGATAATTGGCCCGGGAAACACAGATTGTAATTTACCTTACCAAAAGTATAGTTCAGGGACCCTAAAAAATCACTCCATGTCATCTCGCTACGATAAAATTTCACTACAAAAGAAGTTAACTCCATTCAAATTACCTGGTCCGTCAAAACTTTACTAAAATTGCACGTTTTTGATCCCCGATCCCTTGAACCGAAAATTGAATTTCCTGAGCATAACTTTAGCGGCCACAAGCCTCTCAACTTTGACCGCCACTCGACGTACCTTTTGGTCAAAAGATAAATCAATTAAGTTATTTTCTTTTATACCTTTTGGTCCTTTAGGAAAGACATTCTTGTAACATTCTAAACTATAAGAGGATCATGGCTCAATAATAATAACGCACTTTTCGATCTGCTGACGACTGAATGAATGTATTTGTGTTGTATAAACTCAATTTATTTTTGTATTATATAACTGCACAGCACATATGTGAGTGCAACCAACTGTAAATCTACCATTTGCTGTACCTTTGTGTCGTTCGTTGACTTCAGTGTGCTCTGGCAGTTGATAGTGTGTCATGCTCTCTCTAATGTCTCTCTGATGGTGGCACGTGTGTTGGATCATTCGGTTCCCTTCATGATGGTTGAGCTGGGTGGTGCCGATCCATGTGTCATGTTCGTGAGCGGGCGCCATCAGTTGGGATTGGTCATAACTTAGCTGCCTCCGCCTGTTTTTAATTACCTATTTATTGTATTTTTAATTGTTTGTTTTACTGTAGAAGCTTGTAAGTGCGTTAATTTTTTTTTTACATCGTTCTCACATATATGTATTTTTTTTTTCAACGGGATAATGTAACCAACTACTTGTAAAACACATTTTTTTTAAAAGAGTAGTAAGTGTGGAGTTTCTTGTCCATTCTTCTCCACAACAAGCTACATTGCCGAATCGACGGTAGAATCAATTAATATTAGCTTCTTTTTTTTTTTTTTTGACGTTCGAAAGTGCTGCTTAATGGCCTAATTGAATAAATAAATTTTGATTTTGACGTCCTGGTCAAGACTGCGGGAGTCCGGTGGATGCGAGACACACAGGACCGATCAGTGTGGCGCTTGGGGGAGGCCTATGTCTAGCAGTGGATGTATTTTGGCTGAAATGATGATGATGTTGACCTTCAAAGACTTCAAGGTTAAGGATTGCTTGCTTGCCGAGGTTAGATTAACGATCCATTTTATGCCAAGATCTTTCCTTTTCGTTACCGTTGGACTCGACTGTCTCTTGTAGATCATTTTCAGTCAGAAACTCGAAAGTCTGACTACCCAGTCTTACCAAAGTATCGTATTATCTAGATACTGGGGTATGCGGGTCAGATAGGCAATCGCTCCATGTAAATTCCAGCCGGGCAAGCACGGCCTCTGTCGAGTCGTAGCGCATTTTATCACGGCTTTTGCTCCCAAACTGTGACAAACATGTATGACACAAGCATAATAATGTACAGGCTGTATCAGGAGCTATTTACTATACGTACCTTGTGGAAACTAGAACAAATTTTCGTGCGTTCAAGCGTTTTTGCCGTACCCATTATTGGAATCAAATATAACAGCTGACAATGTTAGGACCCATTAATATAAAATGCTAATTTGTATCCGTGATGCTAGACTACTGGGCTTATCCCAGTTGTAAACGACCCTTTGTGCCTTTTGGCCTTGTTTGTTTAAGGGTTTAGCATAAGTATGTTCTTATATTGTATGTATGTCGTGTTGTGACAAATAAACACTTTTTCTTTCTTCTTTCTTTCTTCTTCTTCTGTCTCCTGCTTGATATGAAGGGAAGTGGAAGTTTGTATTTTTCTCACTCCTCCATTATTCGTTTCTGATTAATTTCATTGCGGGATCCAAGATAGTTAAATTCATTCACCGGGACTTCGTTGAACTTCATTGCCTGAACGCTTTCTTGGTGGTCGCAACTGTTGATTCAGGCTTTCAGGAGTTGCAGTGGTTTGGGAATAGTGCGGTGGGATTGTCCCAAAAAAAGCCTGCCACAGTAGGCCATGCTCGCCCAGCTGGTATTAAGCTGCATCTGGGTGCAAGATGACCCCACATTTTCAGCAAAAGGCTTAGCAAATAGATTCGTAACTACAAGCCTAGCTAATGCCACAGGAATAATTATGGACAAGGGTATATTCAGAAACTTTAAGTAAACAATTGTGTTAGAAATTAGCTAAGTACTTACCCATATCATGGAGTTTTGTTGAAGTTTGATTATTTCGTGTAAAATTATACCCAAGTTGCCCAATGCTAAATACTTGAAGACTTTAGAACCTTGGAATTAGGCATTAGGTAATGAAAGCATATTTGGGGGCATGCGGAACAGGGTGTAAAGTCCCACAAACCTCCATAGAATAGGAAGGATCCTCCGACTAGACGGGTGTTGTATCTGGACTGAGCAACTGTCCGACGGTTGTTGTTTGGACTGTTTTATGTGTTCTAATCGCGCCGAAAACTGCTTGCGCTATGCAGGATTTGTGTGACGTCATGTCATTAGTTCGTAAGTGGCGGCATCGGTGCTGCTACACATAGATTAGGATCCTAGGATTAAGAAGTTGGGGATCCTTGCGAAGGTGAGACGGTATTTCACGCCGGAACAGCTGCTCAACTTGTATCAAGCTTTTATCAAGTACTGTTCTCATCTCTGGGACGGATCTGCCAAATACCAGCTTGATGCACTTGAATCGATCGAAAAGCGGGCCAAGAGACTCATCGGCAATGAGGCACTGGTCAAGTCAAAGCTCCAAAGCCTTGAACATCGTCGCCGAGTTGCTAACTTGTCGGTTTTTATCGGTTGCATTTCGGGGAGTGTGCGATGGAATTGTATGATCTGATTCCGCCCAGCCCGTTCCATCATCGGACTACCAGACGTACGGCGATGCGTCATCGGTACATGGTGGATATCCCACCCATACGCACAAAACGTTTTGGGGACACTTTCATTATGCGTACAGCTAAGGAGTGGAATTCCCTGCCGGAGTCTGTGTTTCCCGATAGCTACAATCTTGGGGTCTTTAAGTCAAGAGTGAATAGGTTTTTTCTAGGCAAGAGTGCTTCACCGTCGACCACATCATCGCTTACCATCAGGTGAGATAGTGGTCAAACGCAAGCCTATAGACGATAAAAAAAGGGTATAGAAGCCTGTAGTATTGATTAGGGTTTCGCAAAATAAAATGATCGAATTAGCAGTCTAAGGCAGTTTCTGTTTGAGCTTAGAAAGCATTAGATCCTTCAGTCAGTTTTATATTTATAAGGATATAACTAAACACTGATTGATAGTTTGAGACGTCTACTGACTTCACACACAAGTACACAACCTCTCAAATAAGTTGCACAGATAATAATGGTTTCTTGAATAATTGAATCAGCTGTGCGTGTCTAAGAAAAACAAAATCTTCTTGTTTACATCTTTTTAGTTCACTTCTTAAGTAGTCGGGTTTTTTGATTTTTTACATCACTTTTCAGTTATCATTATTTTTTCTAATTTCATTAAAAATATATATTTTTGTAAACTCTTCTTAAAATGCTTCATTTTAATCCTACACGATAAGTTTTGATCAAGAAAAAAATATGGGTCCCCCACAAAATGGCGCCCAAAATCTTTTATTTTCATTTTTTTTATTTTAATGTAGCCAGTAATACTTGCAAGGTTAAGACGAATCGATTGACGTAAGAATCATCAAAATCGGCCTATGCGTTTGGTCTCTAGAATGCCGCATAGGAACAAACATACATAGACGGATAAACACTTTACCCTTCTTTGCACCGCGCAGTCGGGTTAAAAATCAAGTGCGAATTCGTCGAAGAGCATCGCATTAGGTCCACGTGAACTAACTTACAATTTCAGTTAGTAAAAATTGCTTATCAGTGTGATCAAATAGCTTTGAGCCATCGTGAAAGTCCAGTTGAAGGCATTTCTCGTGAGTAGTTTAAGGCGTATATATTCCCAAATGTTAACGCAGTACTGGCCGTGCGCCCGCTCTCGGGGCCAGAATATCAATATTAAACCTCGATTTGGACAGTTTGAGTTTGCAAAATATTCTTTGATTTACATATGCTATTTCAGTTATGAAGAAATTCTAGCCATGATTTTTTTTTTGTGTAAATTTATTTTAAAATATTCAAATCGTTTTGTTTTGTTCCGTATGGTGCCGGACGTTAAGAATTTCACCATCCCATGTCTTCCCGTGGGTGTCGTAAAAGGCGACTAAGGGACAAACCAGAGAATGGGCAGCAGCGTTCTCTGTGCTCCTATAACAACCATACTGCGATCGCCAATCCGCCTGCCAAGCGTGGCGATTATGGCAAAACCCCCCCTATGAATAGCACAAATAAAAAATGGCCCCTAGTGCCCGGCAGCCCGCCTACCCTCGACTACGGTAGCGGTCAAGGTTACGGCATGGCAAGGGGTGCTAAGAATCTCCGGACGAGATCCGGCTACCCCAACAATCACCGACGACTGGACCTGGCAACGTACAACACGCGCACACTTCGGACCGACGAGAAGATCACCGAGCTCGAAGAGGAATTGAGCAGGTTGCGATGGAGCATTATAGGGTTATCTGAAGTCCGAAGAGAGGGTGAGGACTCGATAATCCTCAAATCCGATAACCTGCTCTATTTCCGAGAGGGTGACCGGCAGTCCCAAGGTGGTGTCGGGTTTATCGTCCACAGGTCCCTTGTGAACAACGTGGTGAAGATCGAGAGTGTGTCGACCAGGGTGGTGTACCTTATACTCAGAATATCCTCTAGATATTCGCTGAAGGTCATACAGGTCTACGCCCCAACCTCGGCACACCCCGACGACGAGGTAGAGACCATGTATGAGGATATCTCCAGAGCCATGCATGGTTTCAAAACTCACTTCACCGTTGTCATGGGGGACTTCAACGCGAAACTGGGCAAACGAGACGAGGATGAGCTGCAAGTGGGGCAATTTGGAGTTGGACGACGGAACCACCGGGGTCACCTACTGGCCAGTTTTATGGAGAAGGAGGGCCTCTATATGATGAACTCCTTCTTCAAAAAGCGTGAACACAGGAAGTGGACCTGGCAGAGCCCCGATGGTGCAACAAAAAATGAGATCGACTTCATCATGTCCACCAAGAAGCAAATGTTCAATGATGTCTCTGTGATCAATTCGGTAAAAACCGGGAGCGATCACCGCATGGTAAGAGGCACATTGAACATTAATATTAAGCTTGAAAGGTCTCGACTGATGAAGTCCACGCTCCGTCCAGCACAGGTCCAGGTCCAAAACCCCGAGAGCTTTCAGCTCGAACTCCAGAATCGTTTCGAGTGCCTGGGGAGCTCCGTGGACGAATACAGCGACGGGTTCGTGGAAGCTGTCCATACGGTCGGGTCTAAGTTTTTCAAGACCCGTCGTACAGATAGAAACAAAAAGCTCTCTGATCATACCCTCAAGCTTATGAAGGAGAGGCGTGAGATGATCCTGCAGTCTTCAGATGAGGCGTGCAAATACCGGCGGATCAATAGACAGATCTCTAAATCCTTGAAAAGAGACCTCCGCCGCTTTAATACCGAGCGTATTAAAGACGCGATTGAGCGAAATAAAGGCTCCAAGGTGTTTTCAAGGGATCTGTCTATTGGGCAGAGCCAGCTCACGAAACTGAAGACCGATGATGGCAGGATTGTATCCGCCAAACCTGAGCTTCTGAGGGAGATCGAGAGTTTCTATGGGCAGTTGTACACGTCAACCAGTAAACCCGTTGCGAATCTAGCAAACGACCCAAGAGCTAGATTGACCCGACACTATACCGAAGATATCCCGGACGTCAGCCTGTACGAGATTAGGATGGCTCTGAAACAGCTTAAAAACAACAAGGCGCCGGGTGATGACGGAATCACGGCTGAACTCCTGAAGGCGGGTGGAAAACCGGTCCTCAAGGCCCTTCAGAAGCTTTTTGATTCCGTCATACTCGAGGGCAAAACGCCACAGGCATGGTGCAGGGGTATGGTGGTACTCTTCTTCAAGAAGGGCGACAATGCCCGGCTGAAGAACTATAGGCCCATCTCGCTTCTTAGCCATGTTTACAAGTTGTTTTCAAGAGTCATCACGAATCGTCTCGCGCGCAGGTTTGACGATTTCCAGCCTCCCGAACAAGCCGGATTCCGAAAAGGCTTTAGCACCGTAGACCACATACATACGCTGCGGCAGGTTATACAGAAGACCGAAGAGTATAACTTGCCTCTCTGTTTAGCGTTTGTGGACTACGAGAAAGCCTTCGATTCGATCGAGACTTGGGCTGTACTGCAGTCTCTCCAACGGTGCCAGATCGACTACCGGTACATTGAGGTGTTGAAGTGTCTGTACAAAAACGCCACCATGTCAGTCCGTCTTCAGGATCAGACCTCGAAACCAATCCTTCTCCAGCGCGGCGTAAGACAGGGAGACGTAATTTCTCCGAAACTGTTCACTGCTGCGCTGGAGGACGTCTTCAAGGTTCTGGACTGGAAGGGGCTTGGCATCAACGTTAATGGCGAGTACATCACTCACCTTCGGTTTGCCGACGACATAGTGATCATGGCTGAGACCATGGAGAGCCTCAGTAAAATGCTCGATGACCTTAGTAGAGCTTCCGAAAGTGTGGGTCTTAAAATGAACATGGACAAAGCCAAGGTCATGGTGAACGCCCATGTAACACCCACTCCTATCAAGATCGGAGACTCTACACTTGAAGTTGTAGACGATTATGTTTACCTGGGACAAACGGTCCAGTTGGGTAGGTCCAACTTCGAGAAAGAGGTCAACCGTCGAATCCGACTCGGCTGGGCGGCGTTCGGGAAGTTGCGTGGTATCTTCTCGTCCAATTTACCGCAGTGTCTCAAGACAAAAGTCTATGACCAGTGTGTGTTGCCAGTGATCACCTATGGGACCGAGACGTGGTCGCTCACAATGGGCCTTATCAGAAAGCTTAAAGTCACCCAAAGGGCAATGGAGAGGGCTATGCTCGGAATTTCCTTGCGTGATCACGTCAGAAATGATGATATCCGCAGGAGAACCAAAGTTACCGACATAGCCCGAAGAATTGCCAAACTTAAGTGGCAGTGGGCAGGGCACATTGCTCGCAGAACGGATGGCCGATGGGGCCGAAAAGTTCTGGAGTGGCGACCGCGAACTGGAAGACGATACGTTGGAAGGCCTCCCACTAGGTGGACCGATGACCTGGTTAAGGTTGCGGGAAGGCGCTGGATGCGAGACGCACGGGATCGGTCAATGTGGCGACGCCTGGGGGAGGCCTATGTCCAGCAGTGGACGTCTTTCGGCTGAAATGATGAATGATGAATCGTTTTGGAGAAGTATCCAAAAGTAGCGAAATATCGTGTTGTTAATTATTTTTTTAAAGCAAAACTATTAGTTACACGAAAAAAACAAATATTGTACACGAATCAAATAATAAATATATATTTTTTTCAAACCTTTTAACCTAGCCGTTACCGTTTTACGGCACTAAGATGGAAGGCCCATAATTTACCTCATAATGATGAAAAATTTCACCGCCCAGACGATACAAGCTCAAGAATGAAACATAATATATCTCTGCAACTTTTATTTTTACACGAAATTGAAAGCTTAAAAAAATGTCTACTAGCACTGTTTCACGAAATGGTTATTAACTAACTATCATCATCATCATCATCAGCCTATTAATTTTCCCACTGCTGGGACACAGGCCTCCTCTCTGTGAGAGGGAATGGGCCGTATCCACCAGGCGGGCCCAGTGCGGGTTGGCAGATGTCATATGTCTTCGAAATTTTTGGTTCTAGGACATGCCGGTTACCTCACGATGTTTTCCTTCATCGTTTTGAGAGCAGTGGTGATGAAATAATTTACACAAAGTAAAGCGTCTGCCTGGGCTCAAACCTACGACCTACAACTTGTAAGTCGCGCCCAATACCACTGGACTACCACTGCTCGCCACCACTGCTACCTAACTAAAATTACTTTAACCAATTTACGCTACAAACGATATAGATAGTAAACATCCTGATGCAAAAGTAGATCCTTGAAGAAGAATGCTCCATCCCTACACCCAGCATAATTTATTTATAAATTTACACATAAAAATGTTTTTATAGGTAAGATCTAATCCAACAAATGTAGTCACAAATGCCACACTCAGAAACGCCCCCCAAAAACTGTTCACACACATTTTTGTGAATAATGAAATCAAACGTGTCAATCTTACTGTAGCGACATCTTTAATGCCACATACAAACCAAATTACAAAATCCTGCATCCGCAAGACCCGTCAACACCCGTCTGGTCGAAGGATCCTCCCTTTTCAATGGAAATTTGCAGGACTTTAAAAGAAAGAAAGAAAAATATTTATTTGTGACCGGCACAGGAGACACGAGAAAATAAGCATACACTTAAACAATAATAAAATAAAAAAAAACCGGTGCGAGACCAAAAAGGCTCCTATCTCAGCATGTGCAGCGATATCCAAAAAAGGTAATAACGCTGCGCTGATATTCTGATAGGGCCTACTGTTGATGCCACGGACATACTTATGGAAACAGGACTTATAAAATAAAATAAAATAGAAAAATATATTTACACCCTGTTATACCCTCTATATTACTACAATTTTAAATTTACTTAAAAATATATGCAGTAAATCAACCAATTATGACGAAGACGAAAGAAAATGGACCCTTCAACAAGTTTCTAAATAACGAGAAAAGGATTATTTCTGGAGATAATCAGTTCACAAAAGCAAAGTTCGTTAGCGAACATTTTATATCAGCGAGCGAGTTAGTGTTTGGATAAGTTTGAATAACCACAGAGTTTCAGACTTGGCTAAGTTTGATTAACGTACGTCTTAACATCTCGCTTTTTCCTTTGGTAAGCAGGGATTTTGTCTAGTTCCAGACTAGGTAATCACAAACTAAACCTACACATGCAATAAGCCAGTTAGAGTCTGGCAAACGAAAGTAGAGACTGAAAAAGCGCGGCAAATTTAAAACATAGCAACCCCAAAACTGGTATGAAATACTTGGAATAACCTAATTTGATACTTTAGAATTATTTATTATTAATTCTAAAGTATCAAATTAGGCTACTTTCGTTTGCCAGACTCTAACAATGTGTTCATCACACCTATTCGAAAAACGACAATTGTCTATAGAGGATAGCGGACGCCAAATCCAATTTTGCGCCCGTAGAAGTTTGAGCTTTCTCTCTTCTGATTGGTCCGCTTCGTGCTTCTGATAGATTTGTGTAGTTGCGTTGGAGGCGCTCGCGTGAAAGAATAACAAAAAAAAATACTAACTAACATTCAATTCTCTATGGTAATAACTCATTTTTGTGATTGGTTAGTAAGGAGTTAGTATTATACTTACTCTTTGTTGATAAGTATGTGAAGTTAACCAAATAGGTCGAACGCTTATGTTTGAATAAGTTACTGGCTGGTTCTAAGTTATGGCGGCAATGCGCTTTAAAAAAACTGTAGTTCTTTCTTTAAATTTATTTTTCTCGAAAAATTTTCACACCAGCCTTCGCCATAGAGGAAAGTGTTTTAAATATCGGCTTCACAAAATTGTTGCAAATAATAATAAAAAAGATGAGTTCGAGAAGTGATAGTGATATATTAACTCCTGCAAACATACTAAATGTTGCAGCTAATGTGGTGCAACAATTATTACCACAAAAATCGCGTGTAATATATTTAAATGAATACAATAAATTCGTCGAACGGAAAAACGGAAAAGGTGCCAAGTCTTTTTCTGAAGCTATGTTTTTAGCATACTTTCAAGAATTGGCTAAAATAAGAAAAGCTCCTATACTTTGGAGTATCTACTCTATGCTGAAAGGAGATATTTACTGAAGAATTAGTGTAACGAAAATCTACCAAGTTAATATTTTCACGTTTCGTTTCTACAAACTTTTTAGTGTTTATAAATATATAATATAGACATAGACATACGTGTTCAATATTATTGAGAGATAATGTCAATCTGCCTAGCCTTTTCCCAACTATATTTGGG